>CM060986.1:174080527-175423860 GCA_030765065.1 Deroplatys truncata | reverse complement strand
TGTGTCGGTGTGTGTGTCTGTGAACACCATTACTCAGAAACGAACAGTCGGATAAACACCAAACTTGAGTTTTAGGTTCAGTATCTTCCAGAGATGCGACACAAAGGTTTTCAAGAAAATCCCCTACCACAGATTACCATCTACATGGAAGATTTTTCGAAAATTTTAATTTTCTCAAAAATGGCTCCAACGATTTTGATTAAAATATCGTATGTTTAAGATATTTTCATGACAAATAAAATGTATACCTTGAATTTTCTGGGAATGTCTCCAAAATTATTCTTCATTGTGAACGACTTTTGCATAACTGGTAAACCATAAGAGATAGAAAAACGTTTACTACACAAAAAATGTAGATCGCGTTAAAATACACAATTTATGTCCTATACATTTTTTTGTTGAGTGAACCATTTTCGAGATATTGCTTGTTATTCCAATAAATTTTTCACCTTATTTTCCAAAATGGGAATTCGTTATTCATTTTTACTTTCTATACTACGTATAGTAAGTAGGGGAAGTATTGTATTCCACCCAAAATTTCGATATCGAGATTTCTCCGGAAATATATGTTTTGAGACCCCCTGAATCCAAAAAGAGCATTTTTGGAAACATGTCCGTGTGTGTGTCTGTCTGTGTGTCTGTCTGTCTGTGTGTCTGTGTGTCTGTGTGTCTGTGTGTCTGTGAACAGCATAACTCAGAAACGAACAGTCGGATAAACACCAAACTTGGTATTTAGGTTCAGTATCTTCCAGAGATGCGACACGAAGGTTTTCAAGAAAATCCCCCCACCCCAGACTACCCTTTACATGGAACATTTTTCGAAAATTTTAATTTTCTCAAAAACGGCTCTAACGATTTTGATTAAACTATCATATGTTTAAGATATTGTCATGACAAATAAAATGTATATCTCGAATTTTCTGGCAATGTCTCCAAAAGTGTTCTTCATTATGAACGACTTTTGCATAACTGGTAAACCATGAGATAGACAAAATTTTACTACACAAAAATGTAGATTGCGTTAAAATACACAATTTATATCATATACATTTTTGTTGTTGAGTGAACCATTTTCGAGATATTACTTGTTATTCCCTTAAATTTTTCAATACTTTTCTCAAATGGGAATTCGTTATTCATTTTTTTGTCTTCGATATGCAAAGAATATTAATCTGTGGCAAAGCGAATGGTGCTGCACCTAGCAACCAGCTAATAAGAGATATGTATGTGCTTAAAGCCTACTGTATTTGTAAATTGCCCTTGTAAATATATATTCCTCTTACATCTACAAGAAAATTAGCAATAAGATAGAGCCTGCAAATGTTTATCTCGATTAACATGAAGCAGATGGAGAATAAGCGTTTGTAAAAATAGTTTGTACAAGAGTAGAAAAAGTCATGTGAGTGTAATACATCAGATTTTGTTATTATTGGATATACAAATTATTCTTACTCAAGCTTATTTTCCTATCCACTACATTTTAATCCTAATAAAACTTTGCAGAAATAGCTACATTACACATTTGTTATAGATACAAAGAGAACAACGATAGTCAAAGGTTTAACAATTGGACCTCATATGCTGGCCTTAAAATTACGTACTGTTCCATTTAATCGGGACAAACAACTGAATGTTGAAAGGACTTTAAGGACTGACCAAGAAATGAAGAATTCGAATCTTTATAGATACCTCAGTAAAGGTTAATGTCACAAAAATCTATTTTAAATAAATTGTTTGCTTTAAAGACATCTACATTTCTTGTGTAGTACGTTCTCGTCTATCGCTTAACGCTTACCAGTTATACGAGATTACAAAAATTCCTTCCGAATGAAGAAAACATCAAATGCTATTCCCTTAAAATTCAACATATACATTTTATTTTTCATGTAAACATATTTCATATATGGTATTTTAATCAAAATCGTTATAGCTATTATTTAGAAAATGAAGTCGCATCTTTGGAAAATATCGAGACTAAACACCATGTTTGGTATTTATCCGACTTTTCGTTTTTGAGGACACATAGACATGTTTCCAAAACTGCTTTACTTGGATTCAGGGGACCTCAAATATTTGGGTGGAATGCAATACTTGCCCTACTTGCTATACCTAGGAGAGAAAATAAAAATCTGATATCTTGCACTCACATGACTCTCTTTACTCTTGAACAAATTATTTTTATAAACGCTTATTCTCCATCTACTTCATGTTAATCCATATATTGAGATCTTAATCTTATTGCTAATTTTCTTGTGGGTGCAAGGGGAATATGGTAGGCTTTAAGCGATACTCAAATTTTTTAAGCGCTGGTGGCTATGTGGGGCATTCCATTCTCTTTGCATGTCCAAGACATAAAAAACGAATACAAATTCCTATTTGAGAAAAAGTATAAGTATTGGAAAATTCAAATAAATAACAAGGAATATCTGGGAAATGTTTCATTCCGCAAAAATAATGTATATGACATAAATTGTGTGTTTTAACGAGATGTATATATTTTGTGTAGTTAAGTTTTGTGTATCTCTTACAGTTTTCCATTTATGGAAAGTCATCCAGAATGAAGATTGGGACATTCCCAAAAAATTCGGGATATGCGTATCATTACATAAATATATCTTAATCGTATAATATTTTAATCAAAATCGTTAGTCATTTTTGAGAAAATCAGAACTTTCAAGAAATTTTCCATGTAAAGGGCAGTCTGGGTTGGTAGCATTTTCTTGCAAATCTTCGTAGCGCATTTTTAGAATATGCTAAACTCAAATACCAAGTTTGGTTTTTATCCGACTTTTCGTTTTTAAGTTATGCTGTTCACAGACTGACATTCAGACAACAGGCATGTTTCCAAAAATTCTTTATTTGAGTTCAGGGCATCTCAAAACATGTATTTCCGGTGAAATCTCGGTATCGAATTTTTGGATGGAATGCAATACCTTACCTACTTACTATAGTAGTAGAGAAATTAATAGTATATCAAAATGCAAATATTAACGGAACATTTATTTTTCTCGTAGGATTGCCACACTTATGTTACAGCCTCGTTTTGCAAACATTCCTGCTCGCAAACTAAAGCTGCATAATAAATGTTTCCGAATTTTGTCGTTATAGGGATCCACATACTAAAGAGCATGAATTAAACGGTGTGCTGATTTTGGTAGTGATTGTACCTTATGGTGGGACACGATGATACACAGCGAAACTTGGTCCATGTCCTTGTCAGAGATGTCTGGGTGAAGGGGTAGTGAAGGAGGGTGGTGCAGTAACAGCTGCAGGCTTTGCCAGATCTGCAACGCATTCCTCAACTCTTAAGCGCTGCTGTCAGTGATGAACTTCGGTGCAGGCTACGTGTTATACGTCACAATCTTATTCACTTAATTCATCATCGTCATCAATACTATCAGGAACTGGGTCAGTGTAACTCATTCCGGCTACATACATGCAACTAGTTCTCTCCTTGCATCTGACTGCCCATAGTTTATCTTTCCATCTCTTGGGGTGCAATGAAGGATTCTGCAGAAGGCGGACTAGGTTCATACATAAGATATAGTTAAAATACCATGCTTAGTGAAATAGCGTGCTCTCTATGTGAAATTTTTTATTCGAAGTGAAGATTTTAAGTTTAGCTCTAATTTTCACGTCTTGAATTTTCACCAGAAGGTCTTTGAAAACTCAACTCCAGCATTTATTTGTTAAGTTCAGCACTCAAGCCCACAAAACAAAGCGGAGACTGATATAGTTTTAAAAAACCCACTAACTTATTTTTGTTTTCTCTACCACAAACATAGTAGGTACAGAACGTGATGTATTTCACTCAAAATTCGATACCGAGATTTCACCGGAATTACATGTTTTGAAGTCCGCTGAATCCAAATAAAGTATTTTTGGAAAAATGTCCGTGTGTGTGTCTATGCTATCTGTGTGTGTCTGTGAACAGCATAACTCAAAAAAGAAAACTTGCGACACGAAGATTTTGGACAAAATCCTCCACCTTAACTATGCTTTACATGGAACATTTTTAGAGATTCATTATTAATTAAAAATGGCTATACCGATTTTGTTTAAAATACTATATATGAAAGATACTTCTATGAAAAATAATATATATATCTTGAATTTTCGGGGAATAGCCTATGAAGTCTTCTTCATTCGGAAGGAGTTTTGTATAATCTTGTATAACTGGTAAACGTTAAGGAATAGACGAAAATACACTGGACAAAAAATATAGCTCTTTAAACCACACAATTTATTTAAAATAAGGCTTTTGTGGCATAAACCGTTTCTGAGATATACGTTATTAATGGTTCGAATTTTTACTTTCTCTACTACGTGTAGTAAGTAGGGGAAGTATTGTATTCCACCAAAAAATTCGATACCGAGATTTCACCGGAAATATATGTTTTGAGACCCCCTGAATCCAAAAAAAATCATTTTTGGAAACATGTCCGTGTGTGGGTGTCTGTGAACAACATAACTCAAAAACGAACAGTCGGATAAACACCAGTATCCTCCAGAGATGCGACACGAAGGTTTTCAAGAAAATCCTCCCACCCCAGATTACCTTTTACATGGAATATTTTTCGAAAATTTCAATTGTCTCAAAAATGTCTCCAACGATTTTGATTAAAATATCATATATTTAAGATGCTTTCACGATAATTAAAATGTATATCTCAATTTTCTGGGAATGTCTCCAAAAGTATTCTTCATTGTGAACGATTTTTGCATAACTGGTAAACTATAAGAGATAGACAAAATTTTACAACACGAGAAATGTAGATGGCGTTAAAATACATAATTTATGTCATATACATTTTTGTTGTTGAGTGAGCCATTTTCGAGATATTGCTTGTTATTCCCTTAAATTTTCTAATACTTTTTCTCAAATGAGAATTCGTTATTCATTTTTTTATGCCCTGGACATACAAAGTGAAATACTACCATAATCCCCTTGCATCTACAAGAAAATTTGCAATAAGATTAACATCTCGATATCTCGATTAACATGAAGCATATGGAGAATAAGCGTTTGTAAAAATAGTTTGTACAAGAGTAGAGAAAATCATGTGAATGTAACACATCAGATTCTTAATTTTTTGGTCATTTAACATTCAGTTGTTTTTCGCGATGTCATGGAAACAGTATGGAATTTTAAGGCCAGCATATAGCGTCCAGTTGTTAAACGTTTGACTATCGCTGTTGCCGTTGTATTTATAACGAAATGTATAATGTAGCTATTTTTGCAAAGGTTTATTTGGATTAAAATGTAGTAGATAGAAAAATATGCTTGAGAAAGAACAACCTGTGTACCTCTAATTAGCTATAGCGGGTAGAGAAAATCATGTAAATGTATCAGATCAGATTCATTGTGAAAAAAATAATAGCGAGCCGGCGTGAATTAAACTTGAAACATATGTATTACCAATTGATTATATACAAACCTTTGACAGGATCTTAAGGACAAATTATGGGAAAATATAAACAAACATTTGGTATGTTTCATGCACATGACATTCTGTATCTACTCCTGTAAATATTATTCTTGTAAAGGTTATTTTTCTATATACTTCAAGAGAACCAGATAAATGTTTGCAGAAATTATTATATTACACACTTCGTAGTAAGTACACGAGGGATAGAGGTGGCTGAAGCGATAGCCGAGTCTTTAAAAATGGGGTTCGCTATTTGCTGGCTTCGAAATTCCTGTCTTTGCATTACTATGGGAAACAGTTGAATGGCCACATAGTATTTTAAGAAAGTATAAAGCATTTTAAACTTCAGAAAAATAATAATGAATATCCTGGAAATGGTTAATATCACAGAAATGAACATCACATAAATTGCCAGGTTTATTAGATGTATATCCTTTGTGTAGCAGGTCTTTCTCCATTTCTTATAGTGTACCAGTTACACAAATAATACCACATTCAATTAAAAGGGTAATGTACAATTTTCCAAGTAAATTCAAGATGCATAGGCTTTGCCACATATCTTAAAAATGCGGTAGCTTAATCAAAATGCTGAGTGCAATTTTTGTGAAAAATAAAAATAACGAACGAATTTCCATGCGAAGCCTGGTGTGGGTTGGGGACCTTTCTTGAAAATCTTCATGAGAATGTTAAACTTCAATACGAAGTATGGTATTAATCTGACATATTGTTTTTGAGTTATGTCACACACACATATTTTTCTAAATATCATTTTTTTTTCATTCATGGGATCATAAAAGGGATATTTCTGGTAAAATCTCGATATGGAATTCTTTGATGGAATACTTACTACTGGTAAGCAGCAGAGAAAGTAAAAAGGGACATCTAAATCACTATACAGGGTGGACCATTTAAATTGAGAGTGAATATCTCCAAAACTAAGCGTTGTATAAAGAAATTTCTTTAATAGAAGTTGCTTGATATTATGGGCAAAAGCAAATGCCATTAGAATTGTTTGTTTGGTGACGTTATGGTGGTCATTTTAGGGTCTATTTAGAGTTTTTAAATGGGAACCTACATTTTGTGTGACACTAAAATGACCATCATAGCGCCCTCGAAATAACACACGACTAATGACATTTACTTTCCCCCCAATAATATCAAGCAACTTTTATTAAAGAAATTTCTTTCTACAACGCTAAGTTTTGGAGATACTGTACAGTCTCAACTTAAATGGTCCACTCTATATATGTATGTTATTGAAGGCAAATATGAAAGACTATATTTTAGAGCTGACATTGGAACAAGTAGTTTGACGTGTAAATCAAGAAACAAGACTGGGGTGTTATTTATTACCAACATTATTTAACATATATGCAATACGATATATATGTTGTGTGTGTTAACACATTATATATGGAACTCTGCCACCATAACTGAGTGACAGAGTTGTGTAAATAAAAATTTTAATTTAAGTAACTCAACTCTAAAGACACTAATGATTGCACAATCACTTAGCATTAGCTGAAGCGGAGGATGAATTAAATACATAGTGTTGCTTTGCAATTAACTCGTGTTATACATATTTAAAAAACACTAATTACTAGGTGAAAACAGTCCAAATGGGTCAGAATACCCCCTCCATAATGCCCACTCGAACCGACGACTCATACTCCCCAGGACGCATGACAACGCCTGACGGAAAGCAGAGGGCCTACGGATCCGACAGTGAGAGACCAGGGTGAGGGATTACCCTCACGTCCAGAATGAGAGCGAGGAAGGGGAGGGACGAGTGATAATAAAGGTGATGATGGAGTACCGGTGGAATGACACATGGCGGGGAAAACCGGAGAAAACCCTCCCAGACCGCTTTGTCCACCACATATCCCACATGCGGGCCCCTGAGATTGAATCCGGGCAGCTTTGGTGAGAGGCGAGTGGTCTAACCAATGGCTTTTTTCGATAAATTTTGGAAGCGATAAAAAATAAAGCAAATATTGAAAGGAAAAACTGGCTCAAAAATTGGGATTAAATGCAAGAGACGCAATAATGATTAAGTCAACTGAAATGATATTTCATTAAGGATATACCCTCCTGAATGAACTAAGCAGCCTCTCGATTAAAATGGTGCAAATTTCTAATTTACTAAATACTATTAGGAAGAGGAAGAAAGTTTTGAAAGTTCATATTTTAGGAATGACCCTAGATTTACTAACATGGCTCTATTGATCGGGTGATGTGGAACGCTCTAGAGAAAATACAGCCATGACCTTTCCTAATCTTGTGTGAAGGGAACAGATTTTTGGTATATTCTGATGTATATGATGATGCCGAATTGGTATAAAACATTCTGACAACAATATTTAACTGTAATAAAGTCTCCATAAATGCATTTGCTGGTAACAAACGCCAGTGTCAGACAAACTGATTAGCAGTTAAAGTCGAGCACTTCCCGCAAACAGGCTAACTAGCTTGAAGTTGTATATGTACTGCTGATTTGTATAGATGCAAATGTGTGAACTGTAAAACTTTGGTAACAAGGCACAACTTTAGTTGGAGGGAAACATCGACTCTATATCCGTATCACTTTTGTCGCAGTTCTCAAGGCTCGTGTTATCTTATTTGTTGAGCACCTCTTGTTTTATTATTTTAAATTTGGGTTCTTTGTCCTCCGGCTAGCTATTACAACTCAGTCGAGCAAGTATCTCTAAGCAGGGCGTATAAACGGAAAGGAGTTGTTGCTAAAAGATAACACTGATAAAATGATTTGTTTCTACACTTTTATTGCCGTCACACTTAATTAATAATTCACATATTTAATTTTTATACACGCCTGACTGAAACTGTGATATTTCCAAATGTAACTACAGTCGTTTTAGTAGCCGCGTACCAATTACTTCGCGTACTTCACATTTTGTAACTAACTTTGTGACGTGCACCTCGTGAGAGATTCCTTAGGACTGAGTGACGTGCACCTTGTGAAGGATTCTTTGCAACTGTGCGATACTTGCTTTTGGCTTAAGAATATATACTCCTTCACCTTAAATTGCCTAAACATCATAATAGAGCTGCTATTGGTTACCAAATCGCGCCCACTTTGGCGTCTGTTTTGGTCAGCCAATCACTGCTACTAACATTTATACTCTAGGGAAGATATTCCCCCCATTTCTAAAAAAGACACGCTACCCTGACGTCATTTGTTTGTCTCTTCTTAGCGATAAACAACTCACCCCCCTAGGTTTATTGTTACCCACTTCTATTGTCAGTTTCAGTGAGGCCGTGTAAACTTATTTGCTAACAATACTTATGGCTAACAAGCATCTAAAATCCTGTACATACAATAATATTAATTTACACTACAATCACCCTGGCATTCATAGTATGTTATGATATAAAATACTGCCTTACTTTGGAACTAATCTTAAGTTAAGAATTTTTATCCATCAAGGCGGAAATTCTCTAAAATTCTTAACATGTCAATGCGCTTCGATTAAATGCGACTCCACCAAGTTTGTGACAGTTCCGCATATTTTCAGTCCCTGTTACCGAGGTACAGTCGATGTAGTTTCTTCAACTTTGAGGTGCCTCCTTGAGGTCCTACTAGTAATAAAAAGGCAATAAAGAAGTCAGGGAATGATTTACGAGCCTACATAAAATCCTAGCGTTGGGGAATTCGTGCCCAAAGATTGGTGTTATCACAGTCCTCGCGTGTGTGTTTGGCATCTGCTACACACAAGTGAAGTGTTTCGGCGCCGTCACTTGTTTTTTTACTGGGAAGGGATGGTGGCGGTTTACGACTGAGAAATATAGCAGCAGCTTAACACTGTGCAGTTTTCGTCCGACTTGGGGACTTTGCAATAAGAGCAAAACCTAGTTACACTGAGAGATTTCCAGAGGTGCGAAGCAGTTTTTGATACTTGCAAACACATAAAAGTACATTCTTTGAAAAGAAGCTATTTAAGACAGAGAAATAACTTTATGTCTGTTAAAAGGCAGCAAATGTGCTGTGTGCACGTAAATGAAGCATTTAATATACTTTCTGCAGAGAAACTACCTCTATATGCTGGTTAAGGGGAGATTAAAACCCCCAATTCTGCCAAAGTTAAATCTGGTAAATTCATGACCCATCATCTCACAAACTACCTATTTATTTATTTATTGTGGCAGAGCTAAGGCCATTTGGCCTTCTCTTATGTTCAACAACATAGAAAAATCCTGAATACATGGACGGTGCAGGTAAACAATATCCAAAGGAACACAAAACAGAAATAACACAAATGTCAGAAGAACAATAAACTTAAGTTAATTAAAAATATAGAGAAACTCAGTTTATATAACGAATATCTTAAAAACACGAGATACATACACAATAAGAATGAGTATTTTTCCTCTAAATTAAGAATTATTTTTATTTTCTCTACTGTGTAGAGAAAGTAGGGGAAGTATTGCATTCCTCCCAAACGTTCGAGTATATCGAGATTTCACCCAAAATAAATTTTTGAGGTGCCCTGAATCCAAATAAAGCATCCGTGTCTGTCTGTCTGTGTCTGTCTATCAGGCTTTGAACAGCATAACTCAAAAACGAGAAGTCGGTTGAATATCAAAATTAGTACTTGAGTTTACTATCTTCTAAGGCTGTGACAAGAAGATTTTCAAGAAAATCCTCCAGTCCAGACTACCCTTTAAGTGGAATTTTTCGAATTTTTTTACTTTCTCAAAATTGTTCTAATGACTTTGATTGAAATATCATATGTTTAAGACATTCTCATGGCAAATGAAATGTATATCTGGAATTTTCTGGAAATGTACCCAAAAGCCCTCTTTTCTTAATGACTTTCACATAACTGGTAAACCGTAAGAGACAAAATTTTACTACTCATCTAATGTAGATCTCCTTACAATACACAATTTGTCATACATTTTTTTGCGGAGTGAACCATTTCCGAGCTATTCCTTGTTATTTGTTTGTATTTTGCAATACTTATACTTTTTCTCAAATGGGAATTCGTTATTCGTTTTTTTATGTCCTGAACATGCAAAGAGAGCAACCACCTCTTAAAATATTTGACTATCGCTTAAAGTCGACCATATTCCCCTTGCATCTACAATAAAATTAGCAATAAGAATAACATCTCGATTAACATGAAGCATATGGAGAATAGCATATGTAAAAATAGTTTGTACAAGAGTAGAGAAAGACATGTGAGTGCAGCACACCAGATTTTTTCCGTAGTGTTTAACGCCAGTTCTTACTGCAATTGGACAGCACTGGCAGTAACATACACGAAATGAAATGATAGTTGGGAAAGGAAATTTGGGGAGGAAAATTCCAGGCCTGAGTTTAGGGTACCTCTGGCATCTTCCAGTTATGAGGAAAGCCTAGAATAAGGACTGTCAAGGAGGACGGTTTGGCGGGTTTTTCACCAGTCTGTGTCTTAACGATCTGGATCAACCGTGTCGGTGATGGTATGATGATGATAATAATAATAATAATAATAATAATGATAATAACAACAACATTAAGGACCTTGACCTGCCAACCCGACTGCCGGTCTAACGCCCACGTACGCACGATAGAGGTGGGCAATCATCAAATCGATATGGAGAGGTGATGTGGCCAGCATCACCATCCCCCAACCAGAATGTTAGCCTCCGTGGCTAGGATTCCTGCCGCAGCTCCTCACTTTTCTCACGATGCTGAGTGAGCACCGGTCCTATACCCAGGAGTTAAAATCCGCATCCCCATGTGTGGGATCGAACCCGGGGGCATTCCGTGGTCAGGAATAAAGAGCAACACGCTCTAGCCCATGACGCAGGACTGTCGGTGATGGTATATTTTAATGTATTCATCGTCTATTCATAGATGCATAAACACACAATATTTATTAACAATTTCAGCTTCCCCTAATTGGAGGGTGCCAAACCTAAAAAAAACACACCAAACAACAAAAGAATATAAATACATAACTGAATACAAATAACTGTTAGAAGAGTTGCATCTATATAAAAGACTATCTGAAAATAT
Organism: Deroplatys truncata; assembly: GCA_030765065.1. NCBI lineage: Eukaryota > Metazoa > Arthropoda > Insecta > Mantodea > Mantidae > Deroplatys > Deroplatys truncata. Next base: position 175,412,409 of record CM060986.1, on the reverse strand, counting down.
ATATAATCTGCAAGTAGATAAATAGATAAGGTATCTTTATTGGTATCAAGTTATTGAAGTTATTTCACAAGTATTTAGTGCATGGGACATTGACCGTACATGCATATTTAAGATACAATAGTGTGACAAAATAAACAACACAGAAAGAAAACACATCAAAAGGAACAAGAAAAAGGGAAATGGAGATAAATTACCTTTGTCTAACTGAACACATTCCACCTAGCTTCGCGCACTTTAGCCAAGAAATTGCCCATGTTTTGACAGCTTCTCTGGTCAGCCAGTAGATCCCAACATGCCAATTTCTTTCTTGACGACTTACCATGCCATTCCTGATCTTTCCTTTCTTCCTAAATTCAGTATATATGCCTCTTTACCGAAGTTCAATTTTATTTCATTTGCTAGACTTAGAGAAGGTTTAATTTTACAACCCGATTTTATTTCCTGTTAGTTGATCTCTCTTAGTCTTCTTTTAACACCTTTCCATATGTTTCTGTCATTTTTTCAGCTTTTAGCCATACTGAGCCCATACCTATTCTCCTCAAACCCCTTTTCAAATCAGCTGCCCAAAACTTAGGAGACAGGTTTTCTCGCTGTTATTTATAACATTTGGATCGTAGTGTGGAATTATTCCCATGCATCAGCCTTAGCCAGTGCTTCACTGCTCTTCTTTTGCAGTGTATTGTGTCTTCATAACACCCCACCTCCCTCAATACCCCCGAATTTGATGTGCCTTGTGAAACTCCAAGAACTCTTTTTCCAAAATGCTACCTGTGTTTTATTTACATGCTCTTTCCTATCACCAGAGTTCACTTCCGTATAACAAAACCGGCCTTATACATCTTTTCTAATGTATCTATAGGTACATTCGGTATCAGTGAGAGGGTACGTAATAATTCATTTAACTTCTCTCGTGCTTTATAGTTAGTTACTGATAGATGTTTGTTCCGTTTTTCTCTCATATTAAACATATATATATATATATATATATATATATATATATTGTCGTAACCTCTTTACTATTCTAGCTCAATGGGGGGTAGAGCAACAGGTACCGTGAACATATAGAATATTTATCACACATTATGTGAGGTACGTCGAGGCGCGCTCAACGAAATTCTGAAAATATAACTAAAAAGTCCCTAGCAATATTCTTAATTCATTATGTGGCTAAGGGAAGGGTCTATCTACTATAGAAATCCAGACCAAGACTAACTGGATGACAACTGTATTTTATGATAAAAAGGAATTACAATACCTTCTTGCCTGTCGGTGGGCACGCCATGCTGTATGCATGGACAAGCGGCACACACACCTGATTGCTAGCAGAACCTCACTCGACTGACTCAACCCACGCTAAACTCGGCGTGGGCACGCTACGCTAGGAACCGGTTTTTCTTCCCCTCCACTCTTGCACAATATCCGATTTGGGCCACCAGGTCGCGTACGCAATAATGCTAATAATATTACAAATGATGGAAATGGCCCTAACTTAAACAAATAAATTTGCATAAATGAAGAAATCTGTTTACTTACCATACATATTTACATCTACGTAGCTCTGTATTGTAACACATATCCCTTTTTATTTGTGTGTGTGTGTGTTTGAGAGAGAGAGAATGTCTCTGTAAGATAAAGAGACAACGGCAGAGAGACAGGGAGAGATATGTTGGCCTCTGTATATCTAACTACATGTTTTTGAAATATCATAAACGCCATACTACATTAAGTGTTTCACAAACAGATGCCATGTGTAATATCTGAGGTGATTTCACTAGTATGATTCTGTGAACCCATCTACTGTTAATTACATAGAATCTGCTTATATCAACAGGAAATATTTCAATTATGCAGCAGTACATCTGAGATATTGCGAGTGTATTGACTCCCTTTCATGTTGACAAGAACTTCATGTTCAAAGGAATGTGCCGTCTTTGATGTGTGGTGCAATTTCATGCACTAATCTGTTTCCCTATTTTGGATAAAATAGAAACTTAGTATTCGATGTATATTTAGAGTTAGTGTAAAAATAGTTTCGATTGGAGCGAGAGAAAAACGAACAAATGTTAACATTCCTTCCTATAAAATCATATTTATACTCTTCTGAAGATGTAGTTGAATTGTTTTACATTATATCGCAATTTACTTGTTTTCAAACCGACAACAGAGCACACAATGCATATAAAAATACAAATAATTTCCAAGCAGAGCGTTACGAGGGCGGGAAGTGTAAACAAAATTCCCACTTAAAGGATGAGAAGCATAGGCATTAGGCTATACTCTCATAACACTTACATGATCACGCAATGAAGTTTTAAAAGACTCTTGAGGAAGAAGCATAAAGGATAACTGAAGGTAATAGTTCAATGTATTTACAGGCAAAATAATATTTTAATTCTTTGAAAATGTTTATTAATCTGTGTGTACCCTTAAATTGACAGTTTTTCAAAGACAGCTGTATTATCACAATTATTGTTACTGCAAATATTTTAATGATGATACAAAGCACCAATGTGTACTTCATTCCTCATTTTAAGCACCGTTTAAGAGTTTGTTCAACACTGTGTCCCTGACCGTATGCGTGTTCTTTCGAGCGCTGACACCCCGCAAAGAATTTGAAGGTCAAATAAAATAGCTTTCTTTGAAATCATTGGCTTACTTTGAGCTAAAATGGTTAAGCATTATACGAATATTTTATGCAATCACAGTCTTTAAGTGATCAAAAATCCGTTAAAGTAACTAACAAAGCATAGCAGTTCTTAAACCAGAAGCCTGGATTCCTAGGAAAGGCAGCTGCGCCCATTTCGTAACAGTGGATTATCAGAAGCAATATTAAAAGCGATTTTGGAGCAATAAGGAGATAGCTTGGCGGTGCCGTAGCTAAGAAAAATCGATACTCGATGCAGCAGTAGTTTTACTGAACATATTGGATATAGCTTTATTACCTTCTGAAGGAAGGCTGCTTATAACCCTCTCTCCCTCTTTTTCCTCCACCCCTTACTCTTGGTTAAAGAGAGAGACGCACTCCGCCTCATACCTTCTGATGAGCTTCGCCTCCTTCCAATTTTCCGGTACGCGAAGCACCTGAGAGGAGAGAATGGGCCTTCCGAGTTAACTTCTCCACGCGGCCGGTCTTAAATACTTGTCTGGCCATTATTCCTCCCTTCTGCTTTATTCCATGGAAAGATTACATTTAGAAACCACTGAAGTTTTAATGCAAACCCATCCCGTAATGATAGACTGTTATTATTTCCACAACGCAGACCGAGAACAGTGAATTTTGGGAAAATTCCTCACTGTTCGTCCCATAAGAGTGTTGTTATAGCTAAAACAGCATCTCTTCATTATTACGGTCGGATGGCATCATTTATTAAAGAGGTAACACATAACCGTCATCAAAGGCACTTTGTAGTGAGTTAGGATAAGATGTTTCTAACAACTAAAATACTCGTATTTCCTACGCAAGAGCTACTAACATTTAAGTGGGCTCTAAACGCACGGCACCTGCGCAGACGCCAGTTTTCGCACTCCTTTAGGACAATGTTTCTTTATGGAGAATTAAGGATGTATGGGTTGTTATTCTGGTTGTTATCGTGCAGTAAAGTTCTCTTCAATGTTAACATAGCTTGCTTGCATATCCATTTACAATTATTAATCATTCAGTTAACGATGTTTTCATTACAGCTATAAAGATGCTCAGTAAATGAAAATGTATTTAAGAAGGTATAAAATGACGTTATTAACCTAAAAGGTTCTATGAGATTATTAGACACGATCTATTTAAAGTAATGTTACAATTGTAGCTAATTTAGAATAATGCAATGACTGTATAATCATACTAAAACAAATTAAAAACAACCATTCAAAATATATTTCTTGGCCATCAATAAAAGATCTAAAATGTTATATGCCTGGAGACCCTAAACTAACGGATCAAATTTAATTTCTGCTGGAAAAATTACTTTGCACTTTTGAGAATATTTTACGAGACACTTTAGGGTTTGGGTAGTAATCATTTTAAAATATGTTTCTAAACTTCTGAGTTCTCAAGTTTTAAAGTTCTGACAATTTTCGTTTTTGTGTTTATAATTTCTAACAATACGCAGAGTAGGATCGGAAATAGAAACTACATTACAATTTTTTATTTTGGAAATTTGTGCAAACATGAGTAAAGGTGTCATTTCATTACCTGGAAGACATTCATACAAAAATCTGTAAAATATCTGTATAGGAAACTACTTTCTCTACTCTTGTACAAGCTATTTTTACAAACGCTTATTCTCCATATCCTTCATGTTAATCGAAATGTTAATCTTATTGCTAATTTTCTTGTAGGTGCAAGCGGAATATGGTAGGCATTAAGCGATAGTCAAATCTTTTAAGAGCTGATTGCTATGTGGAGTATTTAATTCTCTTTGCATTACCAGGACAAAAGAAAATGAATAACAAGTTTGAGAAAAAGTATAAGTATTGGAAAATTTAAGGGAATAACAAGCAATATCTCGAAAATGCTTCACCCAACAAAAAAAATGTATATGACATAAATTGTGTATTTTAACGCGATCTACAATTTTTGCGATGTAAAAGGTATGGTTTACCAGTTTACCAGTTATGCAAAAGTCGTTCACAATGAAGAATACTTTTGGAGACATTCCCAGAAAAGTCGAAATATACACTTTATTTGTCATGAAAATATCTTAAACATATGATATAATCAAAGTCGTTAGAGCCATTTTTGAGAAAATTAAAATTTTTGAAAAATGTTCCGTGTAAAGGGTAATCTGGGGTGGGGGACTTTCTTGAAATCCTTCGTGTCGCATCTAACATACTGAACCTAAATACCAAGTTTGGTGTTATCCGATCCGTTTCTGAGTTATGCTGTTCACAGACACACAAAGACACACACACACGAACATGTTTCCAAAAATGCTGTTTTTGGATTCAGGGGGTCTCAAAACTTGTATTTCCGGTGAAATATCGGTATCGAAATTTTGGGTGGAATACAATACTTCCCCTACTTACTATAGTAGTAGAGATGCTTTATTTGGATTCAGCGGGCCTTGAAACATGTATTTTCGGCTAAATCTCGGTATCGAAGTTTTGGGTGTAATGTAATACCTTCCCTACCTGCTATGTACGTGGTAGAAAAGTAGAAAAATGCAATTATATTGAGTTACGTATATTCACCACCAAAAAGGGGTTATAATAACTCAGTAGTATGCATTTGAAGCAAGTTCTGTTGTAAACGACAGCTTTAAGAAGGCACGTTGCTATTCACGGTATGTCATTTGCCTGGGCTTGAGACGAGCGTTTTCTAACATTAGCTCCGACTCTAAAAATGACAGAGTGGCGCAGTATAACAAATTACCCGCCATCCCTCCTTCCTTATAAAAATTGGCAAGCAACAAAGGAGGCCAATTGTAGGCACTAGCGTTGTTTACCACGGCTTCTTCATATGAGAAACAGACCAACAGCGCTATAAAAAGCAAAAAAACAAGGAATAACCGCTGTCGACTTGCCAATATCCGTGCCCTGCCATACGCATGATTGTGGTAATACGCAACGTTATTATCCTTGATATGCGGACGGAGAGCCTTTAAATCCTCTTGTGCTTTTTCGCGTTTCTGCAACGAGAATTACTGCGTGAATTTGAGATTATTTTTAAGAGGCTTTTGTAAACGATATATTGCCACACTCTAACCAAGCATCATCTGCATTCGAAACTAACCCTGCTAAAAATATTACATTTCATTTATCATTTGGCTAGTGTTCCTGAGGACTGCGGAGATTAGAATAGGAGTTGACTAAAAGAGGTCACACCCCTAACTGGCTTGGAATTGGAGTATACTCCAATATAAATGACTAAATCATATACCACTCAGGAAAAAATGAACTGTTCTTCTAAATTCTGAAGGAAATGGCACGCTGAAAATGCATTCTGCATGCTGAAATTTTGAAACAGACCAGATTAGATGTTTTAATACCTTAACTCTTGATTTTCATACCGACACGAGGTGGCCGAGGTCGTTAAGGTACGGACTGATGAATGGCAGGTCCTTCCTGACAGGATTTTTTTAGCATAACTGGCAAATGCCGGGGAGTTACCCTAAATGGAACATTTCCATCCCAAATTTCTTTCCGAGTGATTCTTTCATGCTTATCTCGATTAACATGTGGAGGATGGAAAAATAAATATTATGATATTTATGTGCAGAAGAGACGTAGAAAAATTCTGATGACGCTTATTCTCCATCTACTTCATGTCAATCCAGATAAACATTTGCAGAAACTATCTTATCGCTTATTTTCTTGTAGCTGCAAGGGGAATATGGTAGGCTTTAAGCGATAATCAAATCTTTTAAGAGCTAGTTGCTATGTGGAGCATTCCATTTTCTTTGCACATCCAGGACATAAGAAAAACGAATAACGAATTCCCATTTGAGAAAAGGTATTGAAAAATTCAAACAAATAACAACGAATATCTCGGAAATGGATTACTCGATAAAAAAAAGTGTATATGACTTAAATTGTGTGTTTTAGCTTTTTGTGTAGTAAAATTTTGTGTGTCTCTTACGGTTTACCAGTTATGCGAAAGTCATTCAGAATGAAGAGTACTTTTGCGTACATTCCCAGAAAATTCAAGATATACATTTCATTTGCAATGAAAATATCTTAAACATATAACTTTTTAATCAAAATCGTTAGAGCAATTTTTGAGAAAATCAAAAATTTCGAAAACTGTTCCACGTAAAGGGTACCCTGCGGTGGGGGAATTTTGTTGAATATCTTCCTGTCGCATTCTTGGAAAATACTAAACTCAAATTTGGTATTTATCCAACTTTTCATTTTTGAATTATGCTGTTCACAGACTAACAAACAAACTTGCAGGCACACAGACAGACAATCACATCCTTGTACATGTTTCCTAAAATGCTTTATTTTGATTCAGAGCCCCTCAAAATATGTATTTCCGGTGAAATCTCTGTATCCAATTTTTGGGTGGAATGCGATACTTTCCCTTCTTACTATACGTAGTAGAGAAAGTAATAAAGAAGAGAAATCAAAGTTTGCTGTGGTGAAAAATAAAAGAAAAATTTAGGCGTTACTTGGAAAAACTCATTTGTTACTGTTCTCTAGGAAATGAGCATAATATTCGATTCTAAACCATGGTATTAAATGAGGCAGTAGTTTTAACACTTAAATGATTTCAGTCTAATTATATAATATATAAAATATAATAACAGCCCGCTTTAAAGCAATATGTGTATAAATAACATATAAAATCTATGTAACAGTAATTTTATATGTTTATATTATAATATACATGTGTAATAAGGTTATGTGAATGTATTACGTAATTTAATAATGTAGGAGCTGTGAGAATATTAGGTTAAAAGTTGCCAACAATGAGGTAACAATGCAGTAACCTTGAGGCAATAATGAATTTGAAAGTTTAATACTACTTGTAATTTTGGGAAGCAATAATGTAATTTCTGTGACAGTTTATAAAATAGCCAATCAACAACCAGAAAAATCCTTAATTAAATGAAGGTATTCTATTGGACTAGGATTAGCCAATCAGAAATTAAAATGGAGCAAACTTTACAAATTCAGAGTTCAGTTTCTTGTAGACAGCGTTCCTAACCGGACGTTAGATGCGTCCTCGAGAAGTATAATACGTTTTCAGTGTGACAAAAATAGTTTACGTGTCAAAAAGTGCAAGTAATTAATAATCGAATCTCACAGCTCTCTATATAAGTGAAGTGTTATTTGAATTGTGTCAAGGATTAATAAATGTAGTGAAGTAAAAATTAAAAAAAAAAACTTACCATGCGTACGGTGGCAACTACTTCAAGTTCGGCTCCCCAACAGTCGAAATATAATACATCTTCTTCAAATTGACTTTCCATACGTAGCAGCAACAAACCGTCATCTCATAAAATAAACACAATTTCGGTCAGAACTTGGAAAAGCAATATTATCAATACCACTTTCTTTTATTGTAAAAACTCCACTTGGTTTGGATAAACTATGTTCTAGCGATACATTTTACAAATAGTATCTAAGTATACTATTGAGTATTTTTCAGTGTTGGTCTGTTGCTGACGCGGCCATACCAACTTGACGGCGAAAAGCCACATTCTGTACCTATTAGAAATGGAATAGAGAAACTCGCATTTGTTTTAATAATTTATAGAATAGCCACTAAAATAAACTATAATATGTAGATAAATCACGTCATTATTATACTAGATCTACCATTTAAGTTGAAACTGTGCAATATCTCCAAAACGAAGCGTTGTAGAAAGAAATGTCTTGAATAAACGTTGCTTGATATTATGAGGGGAAAGAAATACCATTAGCCGTGTTTGGTTGGAATTTTTACTTTCTCTACTACGTATAGTAAGTAGCGGAAGTATTGTATTCCACCCAAAAATTGATACCGAGATTTCACCGGAAATACATGTTTTGAGGCCCCTGAATCCAAAAAAAACATTTTTGGAAATATGTCCGTGTGTGTGTCCGTGTATCTGTGTGTGTGTGTGTGTGTGTGTGTGTGTGCGAACAGCATAACTCAGAAACGAACAGTCGGATAAACACCAAAGTTGGTATTTAGGTTCAGTATCTTCCAGAGATGCGACACGAAGGTTTTCAAGAAAATCCCCCCAAATAGATTATCCTTTACATGGGACATTTTGCGAAAATTTTAATTTTCTTAAAAATGACTCTATCGATTTTGAATAAAATACCATAGGTTTAAGACATTTTTATGAAAAATGAATTGTATATCTCGAATTTTCTGCGAATGTCTCCAAAAGTATTCTTCATTGTAAACGACTTTTGCATAACTGGTAAATCATAAGAGATAGACATAATTTTACTGCACAAAGATGTAGATCGCGTTAAAATACACAATTTATGTCATATACATTTTTTGAGTGAACCATTTTCGAGATATTGCTTGTTATTTCCCTTAAATTTTTCAGTACTTATTTTCTCAAATGGAAAGTCGTTATTCATTTTTTTGTCTTGGATATGCAAAGAGTATTAGTCTGTGGCAAAGAGAATGGTGCCCGCACCTAGCAACCAGCTATTAAGAGATATGTCTATGCTTAACGGCTATTGTATTTCTATATTGCCCTTGCAATTACAAAACAAGGGGAACATAGTAAGTCTTAAGCGATAGTCAAATATTTTTAGAACTGGTCGCTATGTGTAAAATGTAATTCTCTTTGCATGTCAAAAGCTCGTTTCTGCAAATGTTTATCTGATTAATATGAAATAGATGGAGAATAAGAGTTTGTAAAAATAGTTTGTACAAGAGTAGAGAAAGTCATGTGTGTGTAACACATCAGATTTTTTAAATGCGATCCTATAATGAGGGTCAATTTAAATGTATCTTAAAATGACCATCACAACGTCCTCCAAATAAAACACGACTAATGAATGACTTTCTTTCTACAACGCTTAGTTTTGGAGATATTTGTACATTCTCAGCTTAACTGGTCCACCCTTATGTAAGGTTTATTTATAAAATTCTCTCTAATATTTGTCATGTCGCAATCGTTGCTCTCCTCCTCTCTTTCCTGGTTTTTATTCCTCAGGCAGATGGGGATAATGGCTTAGCCCCGCACGCAGAGAACGCATAAGGAAGCTGATGGCACACGCGTTTCTCCTTTAGCTAACGATTAACATGAAGGGGAAGTTGATCCGCATCCTAAATGATGGGAGATGAGCTGATGATCCCCAGCTTCCGGGTAAGCACCACGTGCCATACAGGGACAACCAACCATTCGGGCTCATAAAGTCGAGCACACGTCCGCGGTGCCTTGGGGAGTCTTCCGTCTTCCGCTACAAACCTCATTAACATCATCACTGGTCCGTTTTCCTTTGCTCCTCTTGTATCCGCGCATATTGCCAGAAAGAGGGTAAAGCAATCTAGCAGAGTATTTTTTTTTTAACAAGAATAGTAAGCAGAGCTCATTGCTGGCTCACAAGTAGGTAGTAATAGAGCACTCAAATATATTATACGCCTTTACAATATGTTATAATCAATCATAGCTTTCTAGTCAAGGAACATCCTGTATCTTCCATTATTCCCTCTTTTCGTTTTACTCTACGTCTCCACATTTGATCTGTTTATTCTTTTTGATGTGCCTCGTAACAGCCGGCCCTCGTAGCCGTGGTCGCTGGAGTGGTCGCTCCGGCGCTCCGCCAAGCTCAGGGCTGCGGGTTCGAGTTCTGCCACGGGTATGGGTGTTTGTATGTGTATGTGTGTTGCGGAAATAAGCGGTATGAAAACAGTAAACACAGTAGAATAAACTGGGTACAACAAGGGAACATTAAAAAAAAGGACAAGCAGATTAAAAAAAACAGCTGTTTCGTCCTATCAAATATTACAGACCTGTTAAATTTCAATGTTTGTTTCTATTATCCTTGCTTTTAAAAGCACACCGTCTGTAATTTCACAGGCTCCATTTTTCTTTATATTAATATCACAGTTGCTTCACAGTGTTCCTCACTTCGTCGCAATATTGAATTTTTCGCATTATGTGTCATTAATACCACTTTCTATACAAAACAGTTCACTAAACTACTTCTTAGTTCTTTCTTCAAGTATTCTCAGAGCATGCTTTTACCCTTATAAAAATTAATTTGTTATGGCTTTCTACTTTGGGTCTTCATATTATCCACTCTTTATGCTACATCCCAAGGATATGAAACTTCACGCTTGTCCTACTTTTTCATCTTGAAGTCGCAAGTGTCCTGGAACTGTTTCCGGTGAATATGTTTTGTTTTTCTTTTCTTTTTACTTTATCTGCAAGTACCTAGTATGTAGAGGAGGTATTGCAGTTTACCCAGAAATTCGATATTCAGATTTCTCAGAAATAGACGTTTCGAGGACAAAAGTAGTTTTGCTTTTTCTGATGGAGGAAGTATTGCATTCCACACAAAAATGCTATATCCGGATTATATAAAAATAGATGTTTTGAAACCCTCGGAATTCAGAAAAAAAAGTTACTACTTCCTCCAATAGATGATTTATTGTATTCCATTCAACAATTCGATTTCGAGATTTCGCTTGAAATGCATGTTTTGAGGTCTCCTTAAACAACAAAAAAGGCATTCTTAAAAAAGGTCCATGTATTTCTGACTGTGTGTCGGTGGTGGTGTAAACGGTAGTTTCAAGGTGGAGTAAATCTCTTGAAAGTCTTCGTGCCGCATCCCTGGAAGATAAGCTTAAATAGCAAGTGATATTGATTTTTTAATTTCTCTACTACGTATAGTATGTATGAATATTTATTTCCATAATGCTATACAACATTTTTACAATTTTAATACATTACTTTGAGTTGCTATTTTTCTTACCTTGGTCCATCATGCATTTTAACACTGTTGTTATTTATGCATGGTGGGTCATAAAAAATTCATATTGCTTTAGTTTTCTAAACCATTTTTCTCTTACTCTCCTCATATATTCTCCTATTCTTTTTATATCCCTCTCCTTTTGTATTTGCATTATCCTAACTTCTTTGTTAACATTCTCCCATTTTTAGGTAAAAACTGATCTCTCCACAACTTAGTTTCTTCACATTCAATTATATAATGCAAATCATTATCTGCCTCTCCACAAAGAGGACACCTATTCAAATTCTCTCCCTTCCTATCTCCCCTTAGCCTATGTGCACTTAATCTAGACCAGGCCCACCCTTCTCTCACTAACCTAATACCTACATCCACATACTTCTCCCTTCCCCAGTCCACCTTTAATTGTCTATACAGTTCCAAATTTTTCTTTCCTTCTAGATTTTGAAATAGTTCTTGTTTCTCTATACATTCTACTCTATTCCTCGCTTCTTTCCAGGAACCTTTAACTAACCCTTCTCTCTCTCCTCCCATAAGTTACACATTCCTATTTCCTGTAAAATTCTCCTTATTCCTTGAGCCCAGTTCATCCCATCACTGGATTTCTTGTATTATTAAACACTGCCTTAAGATATTATGCTCGTTTCAATCTATGCCAAAATTTCAGTATCTTTTCTACCTACTCTTCCCAACTCCAAGCTGCTCCATTAGGTGATGAAATAGATAAACCGAACGTACATTTTCAGAACGATCTGTGTAGTTTAGTAGGGGAACTATTGCACTCTACCCAAAAATTCGATACCGAGATTTCAAATACATACATGTTTTGAGGCCCTCTGAGATAAAAGAAAAAGCTTTTTAAAAAAGGTGCGGGTGTGTCTGTGTGGATCTGTGTCTGTGAACGCATAACGCAAAAACGAAGGGTCGGATATGTTTTACCAAACTTGGTATTTAGTTCAGTAATTTCCAAAGATAGGATACGAAGATTTTCAAGAAAAACCCCCAAACCTCAACTACCCTTTACATGGAACAATTTTCTCAAAAATGGCTCTAACGACTTTGATTAAAATACCATATATTAAAGATATTTGTGTGAATAAAATGTATATATTGAATTTTATGGAAATAGCCTCTTCATTTAGAAGGCATTTTGTATAAACTTTTGTAACTCTTTAAAATGCACAAATTATTTCAAAAAGTTTTTTGTGGCATAAATATTTCAGAGTTAACATTACTAATGGTTCAATGGTTCAACACTTTTGTAATTTTCTTAAAGATCTATCGACATTCAGTTGTTTCTCGTGATTGAGTGGAAAGAGTATGAAATTTTAAAACCAGCATATAGTGTCCAGTTCTTAAACATTTGAGTTTCGCTTTTCCCTTGGTATCTACAACAAAATGTGTAATGTAGCTATTTCTGCAAGGTACCTTGATTAAAGTATAGTAGATAGAAAAATAGATTTTAGTAAGAATAGTTTTTATACCCACTAATAAACGATAGAAGTTAGAGAAAGTCATGTGAACGAATCTAATGAAAATTTTCCCTTCCATTGCTTAAAATCATTACCATCTATTATCCGAAAAATAGAAAATCCGAAACGACCCAGCCCCTATAGTTCGGTTAATTGGATTCCTACTATGTAACAAGCTATATTTGTTAGCTGTGTATATTTTGTATTCTATAAACAATTCTTTCGCATGAGTGAACATTTTAAAGCTGTTTATCTGCGACCATTTAATAATGTCTGCTTATGCTTGTGATATCACCGCAGTACTAGTATTCATTAACTCATTGCTGTAATGAATTGAGGTAATGCATCTGTGAAATTTTACCAAAAGTTGAGAAAAATAAAAAAAAAATCCACTTGGTGCATTTAAGCTACTATCTGAAACTGTAACTAGACAGACGCATGCTTATTAATAGGCATGCCCCACTTTAAACCTTGTTTTCTAGCACATTTTTCTTCATCATTTGTTCGTACTAAAAGTGTTCCACACGATGCAATGTTTTACTAATGGTTTAAAGATTTTTGTACAGTCTCTCAAAACCACATCGATGAAAATATCGAAATAATTTTTCAAAATAATGCTCCAATTTTGATAAGTAAATTAATAACTTTTGAAAGAGTTTATACAATAATTAGGGTTTATCTAAAAACTCTAATCTTCCGTAAACTGATTTACTATAAAAGCTGCTTTATTATGAAAATATTTACTTTTAAGAATACCATATTTTTAAGAATGCAGCTTATAAAGAATTATAACAATAAATTTACATATAAAAATTAAAATTATATAAACATACTAGCTAGAATTTTTAAAAATGGAAAAAACGTTACTGTTATTGTGAGCGATAAATGGACCAAATTTCAACAAGATATCTTGAAATCTGTGAATTTTCCAATTTTCAGGTGGTATTCAGCAAAGTCTGTTTTGTTTGCTGCCTTGCAATGATGGATGCGGTTCATGGAGACGGTTTCCTATTGTAGAAATGGAGCAAGTTAGCTTCAAATTGAAGTAGATGGTTTGTTACGTTACTTTTTACCACGATTTGGGCATCAATTTGAAGTAGTTTGTATTGAAGGAGTTATATTATATTTCAACTGTTGGGGAGCCGAACTTGTAGTAGTTGCAGCAGCACGTATACTAAACAGTTTCCGGTAGCCTTCGCCCCAAATGTATTTTTAGGTGGCCTTTGACCCAAGTTTAAAAAAAAATAACTTTGTAATTTGATTGTTTCTTTAAGTATTAAATATTTATGTTTGCCTTGGCTGCGTCAGTATTATTGTTAGAGACATGGAAGTCTTAGCAGGGCGTGATGCGACAAGAATGTAGGCTTACACAGATTTTATGTTTTAATTCACTCCTTTTTATTACTCCTTGATACAAATGAAATAGCACTTCACTAATACTTGCACCTTTTAACAAGTATACTATTTTCGTCTCACACGAATACTTAATTAATTTCTCGAGGACACATCTTGCGTCTGGTTATGAGCACTGTTTGGAGGCAACTGAATTGATTTCAACCGTCTAAACTTATAAATTTCTGTATTTCAAGTCTCTGATTGCCTAATCCTAGAATACCTTCATTTAACTAAAGGTTTTTCTGGTTGTTGATTGGCTATTTTTAAACTGTCTCAAAATTATATTAATGCTTCCAAGAATCACAAGGAACATTAAAACTCTCAAACTCATTATTGCTTCAAGGTTACCTCATTGTTACCTCATTGTTAGCAAATTTTAACCTATTTCCCACAGCTCCTACATTATTAAATTACGTAATGCATTTACATAACATTATTGAACATGTTTACAATAATATAAGCATATGCAATGACTGTTACATACATTTTACAAATTATTACATACACATATTGCTTCAAGGTGGGCTGTTATTGAATTTACATATTATATAATTTGACTGAAATCATTTAAATGTTAAAAATACTGCCTCAAATCACGGTGCAATGTTGTATAAAGTTTAAATGGAGCATCTCTGCTTGCATTTACAGTTGCTTTTCTTCGATTGCTCGATTTCGGACGCGTCTTCACTCCTAATTTACCGCAGTCCTAGAATCGTGTAATCCAGTACTGGACAACAAATCTATACTCGTTTGCTCATCGTTTACAGTCTGCTTTTGTGTGTGCCCTGCTTTCCATATGCCAACAATACGCCCGTGGGTCACTTCGCTTGTATACAACATGGCTAGCTGTCACCAAGCAGAAGTGGAATTACATGATGTTAAAACAGTAAGGTACAACCGCCTTGCTATTTTAAGGGTGAAGTAGGTGCCAACAGATATCGTAACACACGCCTATTAACTCCTTTACAGGCGATCAGAAATCGGATGTAGTTAACTTCTTGTCGCATGTGTACAATAAACAAAAGTTATTATTACCAGGCATAGGAACATCTAATCATCAGAACCGAGACGAAGGGAAATGAAAATGCTTGACTTTACGCAGTGAGCCGCAGGTACAGTATGTTGGCGTTTGCAGACAGCACCAGACGTGTTTACCTGCCCGTCAATGACTCTTGGCCATTTTTTACTTTCTCTACTACGTATAGTAAGTAGGGGAAGTATTGTATTCCATCCAAAAATTCGATACTGCGATTTCACCGGAAATACATGTTTTCAGACCCCCTGAATCCAAAAAAAGCATTTTTGGAAACATGTCCGTGTGTGTGTCTGTGTGTCTGTTAACAGAATAACTCAGAAACGAACAGTCGGATAAACACCAAACTTGGTATTTAGGTTCAGTATCTTCCAGAGATGCGACACAAAGGGTTTCAAGAAAATCCCCCACCCCAGACTACCCTTTACGTGGAACATTTGCCTAAAATTTTAATTTTCTCAAAAATTGCTCTAACGATTTTGATTAAAATATCACATGTTTAAGATATTTTCATGACAAATGAAATGTATATCCCGAATTTTCTGGGAATGTCTCCAAAAGTATTCTTCGTTGTGAACGACTTTTGCATAACTGGTGAACCATAAGAGATAGACAAAGTTTTACTACACAAAAAATCTAAATCGCGTTAAAATACAGAATTTATGTCATATACACTTTTTGTTGAGTAAACCATTTTCGAGATATTGCTTATTATTTTCCTTAAATTTTCCAATACTTTTACTTTTTCTCAAATTCGTTATTCATTTTTTTCTCCTGGTAATGTAAAGAGAATGGAATACTCCACGTAGCAACCAGCTCTTAAAATATTTGACTATCGCTTAAAGTCTACCAATTCCCCTTGCATCTACAAGAAAATTAGCAATAAGATTAACATTTCAATATCTCGATTAACATGAAGCATATGGAGAATAAGCGTTTGTAAAAATAGTTTGTACAAGAGTAGAGAAAGTCATGTGAGTGTAACACATCAGATTTTTTCCCAATCACTCCAATTTGCTAATTAATACCCTTGGCAATTACACTGCTCATGGACCTTACAAACGACCAAGTCATACTATCCAATTAAACATCCATTTCCATCCACATTTTTATCACTGCATCCAGCCTGTTTTTTACTATCAAAGGCAGAACCTCCTCAAGATTACCTTTACCCCAGAGAAGGAAAATACCAGATTGCCTGTGGTACTTGAAGTGCAAATCGTGCTTAATCGCGTAAGTTCAATCCTTGATATGATATGGTATGACCTCATTAATACATAAACAACTTTATATATCGACCGGGAAGAAAGGTTAAAGGTAAAGGTACGGTCTAAGTTCCGTAAACGGGGCAGAGCACCACAAGTGGACCGCAACGGTTCTTTTTATTTCTACCGTGACCCTTGAGAGGGAAGGATGAGGGTAAAGATCCGAGCAGTGACCATGCGGATGACGACAGGCGGAAGCAAGGACGGGGTCCCAAACATTTCCAGATCGTACGCATCTGACCCATCCAGGCCCAAGCACATACCGCCAAACCCCCGGCGGTTCCCCCACAGGGCCTACTCGGAGGAGAGAGGTAACTGAGCAGCCCGGAAACGACTCCCAGAGAAGAAATCTCTATAGAGCGCATAGACACCGCACAGTCACAACCGCAGACCACCATTGCCTGATGACAAGAAAGAGGAAGCGTACAGGAGATGGGGGATGGTCGTGGTAGAAGACGAGCCACCCCAGTATTCGCCTGCTGTCCCGGGGAAACCACAAAAACAAACCCATGTGTTAAGGTGGACGGTCATCGGTAATCGAACCTGGGACCGACCGAATGCGAGTCGGACGCGTTACCTCGCCCGGTGGAAGAAAATTTAAGACAGGCTGTCAATCAACACAAAGGAATTACTAGTACCAGATAAGGGGCTATACCGTTAGGATTGAGTTGTAGCAACAGTCAAAACAATCTGATGTGTTACACTCACATAACTTTCCCTACTCTTGTACAAACTGTTTTTACAAACTCTTAATCTCCATCTATTTCATATTAATCGAGATAAACATTTGCAGAAACGATCTTTTAACATCCAAAGAGAATTACATTTCACACATAGCGACCAGTTCTAAAAATATTTGACTATCGATTAAGGCCTGCTATGTTCCCCTTGTTTTGTCTTTGGAAGGGCAGTATAAAAATACAGTAGCCTTTAAGCATCGACATATATCTTAATAGCTGGTTGCTAGGTGCAGCACCATTCTCTTTGCCACAGATTAATACTCTTTGCATATCCAAGACAAAATAATGAATAACGAATTCCCATTTGAGAAAATAAGTATTGAAAAATTGAAGGGAATAACAAGCAATATCTCGAAAATGGTTCACTCAACAAAAAAAATGTATATGACATAAATTGTGTATTTTAACGCGATCTACATTGTTTGTGTAGTAAAATTTTTTGTATCTTTTATGGTTTAGCAGTTATACAAAAGTCGTTCACAATGAGGAATACTTTTGGAGACATTCCCAGAAATTTCGAAATATACATTTCATTTCTCATGAAAATATCTTAAGCATATGGCATTTTAATCAAAATCGTTAGAGCCATTTTTGAGGAAAAAATATTCGAAAAATATTTCATGTAAAGGATAATCTGGGGTGGGGGGATTTTCTTGAAAACCTTCGTGTCGCATCTCTGGAAGATACTGAACCTAAATACCAAGTTTGGTGTTTATCCGACTGTTCGTTTCTGAGTTATGCTGTTCACAGACACGCAGACACACACGGACATGTTTCTGAAAATGCTTTTGTTGGATTCAGGGGGTCTCAAAACGTGTATTTCCGGTGAAATCTCAGTATCTAATTTTTGGGTGGAATACAATATTCCCCCTACTTATTATACGTAGTAGAGAAAGTAAAAAAAACAAGACTAACACAATTTATAGAAAGCCTTTTAACTGTATAGCAGCGTGGATTCCCTAAAGGCAGAAAATGTTCGGACAGACCTTTTACTCTTCTAGAGATTACGAGTAAAAGAAAATAATTTAATATTACATTTATTTATTTATTTATTTATTTATTCTAGGCAGGCTTAAGAGGGGATAAACGATTAGTGTTACGCAATGTTTAAAATTGTTATAAAGTACCTCCGAAATTAATGGAAGGCATTAAAATATTAAATAAGATACTAAAAAGTGTATAAAAATAAGATAAGGTGAAATGACAGAGAAAATTAATATAACAAGAGGGATAAGGCAAGGAGTAAGCTTTCTTCTTTGTATTTAACCTGAGCATAAATAATGGAATACAAGACTGAAAGGAAGTAAATCGAGAGGAATTAAAATTGCAAGAGGTAAGATTGTCTCTACTTTATTGCTGCAGACAACGTTGTCATTCTAAGTAATACAGAACGTAGGCTGCAGATTTTAGCCCATAACGTATTTAAGATATGAAAATATGGCATGAGGAGTTATAATAATGTAAATGGACTAATAAGAAGAAAATTTTTAATAAGTGTCAAGAAATATAATATTAAGACTACATAAAATAATTGCAAAACCAAAGTTTGGTTCTGAAATCTGGATATTAAAAATCTGATGTGTTGCACTCCATCTACCTCATGTCAATGAGAAAAACATTTGCAGAAATCATCTTATTGCTAATTTTCTTGTAGATGCAAGGGGAATATGGTAGGCTTTAAGTGACAGTCAAATCTTTTAAGAGCTGGTTGCTATGTGGCGCATTCCATTCTCTTTGTATGTCCAGGACATAAAAAAAAGAATAACGAATAATGAATTCCCATTTGAGAAAAATTATAAGTATTGGAAAATTCAAACAAATAACAAGGAATATCTTGGAAATGGTACACTCCACAAAACAAATGTATATGACATAAATTGTGTGTTTTAACGCACTCTACTTTTTTTTGTAAAAATTTTATCCATCTGTTACAGTTTACCAGTTTTTGGAAAGTCATCCAGAATGAAGTAAACTTTTGGGGACATTCCCAGAAAATTCAAGATATGCATTTCATTTGTCATGAAAACATCTTAAAATATGACATTTTAATCAAAATCGTTAGGTCCCATTTCTGAGAAAATCAAAATCTTCGAAAATGTTCCATGTAAAGGGTAATCTGGAGTGGGTGATTTCCTTGGAAATCTTTGTGTCGCGTCCTTGGAAAATTCTAAACCCAAATACCAAGTTTGGTATTTATCCAACTTTTCGTTTTTGAGTTATGCTGTACGCAGACTGACAGACACACGCATGGACATGTTTCCAAAAATGCTTTATTTGGATTCAAGGGCTCTCAAAACATGTATTTCCGGTAAAATCTCGATAATGAAGTTTTGGGTGGAATGCAATAGGTACTTCCCCTACTTCGTTTACGCAATAGAGAAATTAAAACGACAGGACGAGAAAAGACCTGAAGCTCAACAGATGAGTTTTTTAGAGTTACACTTACAGATCACATTCCCATTTAGACCAATAGGAAGTAGTTAGAATTTAAATACAGTCGAGGAATAAAACAGTATAAGCAAATGTGGAAGGAAGACTTGTGTAGAATGGATGAACAAAGTATTCCAAAGTCAGCATACCAGTATAGGCCAGAAGGAAAGTTACATGTGAGTAGGCCGAAGAAGAAATGGAACTGAGGCCCGGAGCAAGTCTTGGTGGCCCAATCCTTGGACATCTGAAGAAGAGGAAAATAAAGGGTTGGCATTGGAAGGGAAGGCATTTTACGTCGAGACCTCGCGCCTCTATGTTTCGAAGACTGCGCCGTTGGTGGCAGTCCCAGTTTCGATTCCCGCTCGGGTTGGAGTCGAACGCTGTATAGTGGTAAATACAGAAGTTATGCTAAAATTCACTGTACCTGTTTTCTCCATACCACGTGGCTTTGTCTTGTCCTGGCTGGTTGATTTAACTATATGGTGATTCTCGCTGTTACCCTGGCTAGTTGGTTCTCAGCGGTGATGTTTGCATGGACTCTGCCTATCATGATTGTTACTAAGCCCGTCGATCTCAGTGGTGGTACTAGGAGCTCAGAGGAGAATTTACTACTCACCATAATGTTTGGTTTATGGCTATTTATTGTCACTTCTTCAATATAACACTACATAATGTTCCTGTTCACTTATCACTTGGTATAGGACATAATTTGCGCGCCAACTTTGTGTGACGGAGTATCGTGGATTCCTCGTCAGTATCTAAAAGTCAACTGTTTTATTTTTGGGGTGAATCTCGACTATTTAAGGACCACAATCTGCCACCTAAAATTTTGGTATCTGATTTCTTATTGGTCAGTTTGTTTATATCAGTGACCTTTTCCTGGGTTTATCTTGGTAAACTGCCGTTCTTTGTTATTTTCCTTCACTCCATACTACCGGAGCGGAAACAAATAGAGTCATAAAGCCTTACCTAGACTAACACAAAATCCCGTTACGCTGCACATGCGAACAGCACATTTCTACCCTAACTGCAGAGTTCAAGACATTCTAAACTTAGTTAAACAGGAACATTATGTACACGACAAATATTACATTATACAGAAATTACTATTTACATGGTTTTCACATTGTACACATAGACCCTTTATACATCAAATTATACACTGAATAAATTAGCACATAATAAAATTAATTCGGGCACATTCTATCTCAATTTTAACATTGCGTTACCGACATAAAATACTGTTGGTTTTATGGGCACGATTCCTTGCACTCGTGTGTATAGAATCCTACAAATATTCTTTTTTATATTTTAATAAATTACATTCAAGAGTCTGCTATAATATTCTCACCTTAGCATTCAATATAAATATTACTCCGCAAGCCAAATCCTGAAAGTTTAGTGCCATACGTATTTTCATAAAACCTAATCTTTAAAATTGCATAATTAAAAAGACTGCAACATCAAGCAAACGCCAGCATGTCACTCGCGCTAGTTTCCGAAAAGAATTACGAAGTTCTCATCCTGCTGAAGGTTTCCGGCGCTTCAGGTGCAGGATTAATTTAATGAACCGGAACAACTGGATATTTACCCCCCAAAACACTGCACGTATGTACAGAGTAAGCTCATTTGTTTTCAACCGTGCCTGTTATTGACAGAACAAGAGCATATTATTCTAGTTTTCGCTCGAGTGGCGTAATCGGCAGGATGGGGGCTAACGGCATGATATTAACCAAACAGGGTACAACTTAACAAAAGGCAAATCGAGTAACCGTTGCTACATTATGATTTGTGGGGGTGACTCGTGCAGTGAAGTCAGGTTATAGTTACTGTTTTATAGAACAGAATCACATTAAGTAGCTAAGAGAGGATGGTAATAACAATGTTTCCTCACTGTAGAAATCCAGATACAACACTCTGCTGCAAGAAAACGAAGTTATGGAGATCGGAACTGAGGTTCTGAAAACTGAAAGACAATGGAGAATATGGAATTGGTAAAAATATGAACAAAGTTTTAAAAGTCTGATGTGCTACACTCACATGACGTTCTCTACTTTTGTACAAACTATTTTTACAAACGCTTACTCCCCATCTACTTTATGTTAATCGATATAAGCATTTTCAGACGCTATCTTATTGCTAATTTTCGTCAAGGGGAATGTGGTAAGCTTCAAGGACAGTTAAATATTTAAAGAGCTGGTTGCTATGTGGAGCATTTCATTCCCTTTGAATGTCCAGGACATTAAAAGACGAATAACGAATACCCATTTGGGAAAAAGTATAATTATTGGAAAACTCCAACAATAACAAGGAATATCACAGAAATGGTTCACTCCACAAAAAAGAATGTATATGACATAAATTCTGTATTTTAACGAGCTCCACATATTTTGTGTAGAAAAACTGTCTATCTCTTACGGTTTACCAGTAATGCAAAAGCTATTCAGAAAGAAGAGGACTTAAGGGGCATTCCCAAAAAATTAAGGATATACATTTTTTTTGTCATGAAAATATCTTAAATATGTGATATTTTAATAAAAATCGTTAGAGCCATTTTTACGAAAATAAAAATTTTATGAAAACTTTTCCACGTAAAGGACAGTCTTGGGTGGGGTATTTTCAAGAAAATCTTCGTGTTGCATCTTTAAACAATACTGAACCTAAATACCAAGTTTGGTATTTATCTGACTTTTCGAAGTTATGCTGTTCATACGCACACAGACACGCACACGCCTTTTTCTAAGATTGCCTCAAAACATGTATTTCCGGTGAAATCACGTATCAAATTGTTGGGTGGAATGCAATACTTTACCTACTTACTATACGTAGTAAAGGAAGTAAAACTATTATAAAACTATAAGAGACATAAAGCAAAATATTTTACTCTCGTATGACTTTCTCTATGCAGTAACCCTTTTTACAAATTTTTCTTATGAAAGCTTATTTTCTATCTACTTCACGTTAATCAATATAAAACTTTGCATAAATAGTTTTTTACTACAAATTTTGTTCAATTACAGAATAAACTAAATCGATAGTCGATGTTTAAAAGCAAGTGGCTATTTTCTGGCCTTAAATTCTACACCCTTTCCATGAAATCGTGAGAAACAACTTGAATAGTGACAGCACTTTAAAGAAATGACAAAATATTGAAAAATTCAGACCAATAATAATGGATATCTCTCCATGCGTGCCATAAAGGGTTTATTATGCACGATTTTGACCATTATAACAATCCTTCATGCAATCCTACCGTTGTAAGCAGGATGTTGCTGTATTCAATATCGTGCATAATTGACTTATCATTTAACGTGTGCCAATAACGGCAATGATGTATTTCCTATAGCCATGACATAATACCGTATAGAAACAAGATGAAGCAATTTTGTAATTTTTTTCTCTGAACCATGAAGACGCAAAATCCTCTGTTTATTTTTAAATGTAAAATAACTAAGATCTGCAGTTATAACTACTTACCATGCACTGCTGATAAAAGGCTACATTAGCACTTGCCAAAGCACCTGCTCGCCTGTAGGAATGCATGCAAGTGTCTGGTTGTTCACTGCTTCAAACGCCAGATAATAACAACTTAAATGCAGGGAGAGAAGCTAACGCCTCATTTATGAAAATATTGTCACGTAGGATCACTTTGCCCAAACCAGCGCCTACACCAGATATGACGAGGACGTGGACGTAACTCAGAGATATCGTGAGAGGGTTTCCGAGTAGCTGAAAGGGTAGTGAAAGAGTGGCACTAATAGACGTGCAATTCTGATTCCAACGAGGCTTTAATCTTTCTAGTAACTACCCTGCAAGAGTTACACAGCTTTTGGGCTTACCTGTTGGCGGAAGAAGTCCGGCGTTTCCTCTTCGTCATGCCTAGGGCCTAAGTCGAACTTGTAAGTTAGCACAAAATGCATTTAAAGAACCGACAGAGCCTCAGCCAGTAAAAAGCTAAGTTTAAATCCCCGAGGAGTATGCTGAATAGTACTTTAGCCAGCACTGACGTAAGCGGGTGTCAGGATTATTTGCATAATCCACCCACGTGTCAAACATGATGTGATCACTCCCCCAAAAATAATACCACCAAACCTCTCCTTACCCAGATCCGGGAAATGACTCGCAGGAATTCTAAAGCCAATTTCATGGATTTACTTAAACAAATTTTTATTTATCACATTCCTGTAAAATAAAACTATAACCGTCACAACGCGCTTATATCAGCCGTGGTTGCCGAATTATTTCATGATTTATTTCCTACAATTTATAATGCCAAGTTTACATAAAATGTCGTACCCAACTCCTGTATAGTCTTAATATTGCGCTCGTGAAAATTGTCACCGTCGTTCGTGCAACAAACATTCACACGTGCCATAATTATAAAGGTTTGTTGCATAAACTATAACTTATTATAGGTAATTACTATTATAATGCTGGTATTCCCATAAAATACCGAGCGGGGTGCCTCAGGCGGTTATGTCTGTGGTCCGCATTCGAGAGGTCCCGGGATCGATCCCATGGGTTCATCTGCTACCATGACTCTCCTTCCTGTCATTTCCTGTAACCATCATCTTCCTTGTCATCAGTTTCAGGGTTGTAGGACCAGGCGACGGTGTTTGGCGGATTGCGGCTAGGCGGTGGCTTGCGGTGTGTAAAGATTTCTTCCCTGGCGTTACTGCAATACCGCTCTCCTCAACGTGGGGCTCCGCTCCTGGGGACCCTGGAGGTTGATGGCTTGTGGGCACGGACCCGGCGGCTTCGGATGCGTTCTATCTGGAAACGTTAGGGAGCCCGTCCATGCTTGCGACGTCGGCATCCGTCATCCTTCCCTCCCAGCGGTCGCGTTAGAAGTACAATGGACCGACTGGCCTGCATGCTCTGCCCCAATTCCGGGGCTCCTCCGTGATACTTGCTTTTACTTGCTTGCCTTTGGTCCATAAAACTTTCTTAATAAAGTGATTGTTATTGTTGTTATTATTATTATTATTATTACGATTTATTTCACTCGATGAGGACAATGTTTATTTTCAGCATGTTGTGTCCCTAGCTATTTTAGTGTAGTTTAAAACTAAAAGCAGTAGTAAACCAATATTCTAACTAAGGCTTGTCTTCCAGTAGCACGGTTTATGTGTTTTCTTGGTATCTCGTGATGTTCCGCAAGTAGCTCTTCAAGAACCTGAGGAAGGTCATCTTCCGCAGAATGAGCTGTACTAACGTGTTTCATAGGGAAGAAGAGGAAGCGGAAGGTTTCGGATCGTTACGCACGCAGCTAGTACGACAACTGTTTTCGCATATATTTCCAACCAGGGGGGTCCTTGGCGACGGTCGGCACAGAATGAAATGTGGTAGTAATTTGGGCGGGCGCTAGGAGTGGGACATCCCCAATCAACTCAAGATTACTCCTCTTCAGCAGCTGTTGCGGATCCCAAATTTATGTTCGCTTGCACAGGCCACCTTCTGCTTCTTCGCCCTGTGTTCTCTTGTTTTGTTATGGCTCATGGTGGCCTTGGAAATTGGAATTCACTTTTATGAGCCCTGTTGTGATTTTCATAGTCGGTAGATACCAAATGCAAGCAAACAGTGTTAGAAAGCGAGTGTTAATGCAGGAAGCAGATAGTACATCATTATTTCTATGCCCGATAGCTTCCAAGTTCCACATTATTACAAATGAGCACTGGCAGTATTCAATGGGTGTGAATTCCATTGCAGTTCAGACCTGTAAAACAAGGGACCTTGCTGGCTCATGGAATTGGCAGCTCAATTTATATACAAGTGCTTGAAGTAAAAAGTTAACATAGAAACAAAAGAAGGAAATAACATGTTGTTGGCATACACCATTCTGAAATTAATGAAAACATAACGGAGCAATATATCATTAACAATAACAATAATATAATAAAAATGATAATAATCGTTCTGCATATATCCTTCGAAAAACTTAATGCATTTCGTGATATAAAAAGGTACCAGAATACATGGAAAACAAATCTGGAAAACTTAAACGAGTTTCACAGTTTAAATACCTGGGTGAAATAATTCAGCAAAATGGAATCGAAACTAAAGCTAATAAAAGTAAGTGCCAAAAATGGAGACAGTATATCGGCTTACTCAAAACATTTATAATAAAAAGCGTCTGTCTAAGCATACAAATTTAAGACATTATAACACTGTAATTAAACCAGAGTGCTGGAACAGAAGCATTAATTTTGAACAGAAAAGAAGATATTGACATTATCGTGAAGAAAGAGTACAAATCTTTATGAAAAAATGTAAGTTAATAAGTCATAATTGAACAATTTAGCCTCAGAAGTAAAATTTAAATTTAAAAACTCTTATGTGACACACTCACATGATTTTCTCTACCCTGTATCGTTTATTATGGGTATACAAGCTAATCTTACTAAGACTTATTTTTCTATCTCCTACATTTTAATCCAAATAAACATTTTCAGAAATAGCTATATTACACGTTTAGTTATAGATACGAAGAGAGCAGCGATAGTCAAATGTTTAGGAACTGGACGCCATATGCTGGCCTTAAAATTCCATACTGTTTCCAGCAATCCTGAGAATCAATTGAATGTTGACAGGACTAAAGAGAATGACCAAGTAATGAACAATTCAACCATTAATAACGGATATCTCAGAAATGGCTTATGACACAAAAAAGTATTTGACATAAACTGTGACTTTTAAAGAGATCTGCAACTTTTGTGTAGTACGTTTTCGTCTATCGCTTGACGTTTAGGAGTTATACAAGATTATACAAAAATTCTTCTGAATGAAGAAGGCTTCAAGGCTATTTCCGAGAAAATTCAAGTTATATATTTTATTTGTCATGTAAATATTTTTAATATATGGTATTTTAATCAAAATCATTACAGTCAATTTTTAAAAAATAAAAGTTTTCGAAACATTGTCCCACGTAAAGGGTAGTTTTGGGGTGGGGGATTTTATTGAACATATTCATGACCCATCTCTTGAAGGTACTGAAGCTAAATACTAAGTTTGGTGCTTATTTGACTTTTGGTTTTTTAATTGTGCTGTTCACAGACATACACTCACATAGAGGGAGAGACAAACACACAGTCCCTTTTTACTTTCTCTACTACGTATAGTAAGTAGGGGAAGTATTGCATTCCACCCAAAAATTCGATACCGAGATTTCACCGGAAATATATGCTTTGAGACCTCCTGAATCCAAAAAAAGCATTTTTGGAAAGATGTCCGTGTGTGTGTCTGTGTGTGTGTGTGTGTGTGTGTCTGTGTGTGTGTGTCTGTGAACGGCATAACTCAAAAACTAACAGTCGGATAAACACCAAACTTGGTATTTACGTTCAGTATCTTCAAGAGATGCGACACGAAGGTTTTCAAGAAAATCCCCCCACCCCAGACTACCCTTTACATGGAACATTTTTCGAAAATTTTAATTTTCTCAAAAATGGCTCTAACGATTTTGATGAAAATATCATATGTTTAAGATAATGTCATGAGAAATGAAATTTATATCTCGAATTTTCTGGAAATGTCTCCAAAAGTATTCTTCACTGTGAACGACTTTTGCATAACTGGTAAACCATAAGAGATAGACAAAATTTTACTACACAAAAAATGTAGATCGCATTAAAATACACAACTTATGTCATATACATTTCTTTTGTTGAGTGAACCGTTTTTGAGATATTGCTTGTTATATCCTTAAATTTTCCAATACTTATACTTTTTCTCAAAGTCATTATTCATTTTTTATATGTCCTGGACATGCAAAGAGAATGGAATGCGCCACATAGCAACCGGCGTTAAAATATTTGACTATCGCTTAAAAGCTACCATATTCCCCTTGCATCTACAAGAAAATTACCACTAAGATTGACATCTCGATATCTCGATGAACATGAAGCATATGGAGAATAGGCGTTTGTAAAAATAGATTGTACAAGAGTAGAGAAAGTCATGTGAGTGTAACACATCAGATTTTTTTTATTCATGTGGCCTCAAAATATGTATTTCCAGTGAAATCTCAGTATTGAATTCTTGAGTGGAACACAATAGCTTCTCCACCTACTATGTACGTGGAAGAGAACGTAAATATATACAGACATCAGAAAAGAAGGTTAAAATTGTATGAAAATATTAAACGAATGAACTCAAGCAGAATCACAAAACAAGTAACGGAATTCTACGAAGGTTGAACTAAAACACAAGTGGATACTATGAAGTGGATTGGTGAAGTAAAAAGAATACATGTTTAAAAGCCAACAGTAGCCGCAGTATTAGCGTATTTTTTACTTCCAATGCATAGAATTAAGGCCT
This sequence comes from Deroplatys truncata, assembly GCA_030765065.1. NCBI lineage: Eukaryota > Metazoa > Arthropoda > Insecta > Mantodea > Mantidae > Deroplatys > Deroplatys truncata. The sequence continues at coordinate 175,384,397 of CM060986.1, read as the reverse complement.
TCTGTTTCATATCAGCCTATGCCTCTGGACCTACAGTTTAAAAGCAGTGGTAGTGGTAGATGTTTTAGTAGTAGTAGTAGTAGTAGTGGTGGTGATAATGGTAATGGTGGTGGTAGTAGTAGTAGTAGTGGTGGTGGTAAATAAATTAAATTTTTATTTATGGACGCTCTTTAACTACTATGGTCTATAGCGGCCAATTCTATATTGGGCGTGAAAGAGCGTTAATTTTGCTCAGAGGCCTCTTTATCAGGTTCTTTCACGTGCAGTAAATCTACGACAGGGGACCACCGGCTTTATTTTTCTTCCGAAGGAAGCCATGCTAAAGATGTTTACGCCCGAAAAAATCCATCACTCTCCACCGGCTTTGAACCCGCAACCTCGAGAACTAGAGCCTAGTATGGTAGCCACTACACCACGAAGGATGACAGTGGTGATGGTGATGGTAGTAGAAGTAGTAGTGGTGGTGGTAGCGGTATGCTAGTAGAGTAGTAGTGGTGGTAGTGGTGGTGGTAGTGGTAGTAACAGTGGTGGTGGTAGTAGTTGCAGTAGCGTTGGTGATGGTAATAGAAGTGGTAGTATTAATGGTAGTAGTAGTGGTGATGGTAGTAGTAGTGGTGGTGGTAGTGGTGGTGGTAATATTAGTAGTAGTAGTGGTGGTGATGGTGGTAGTAGTAGTGTTGGTGATGGTAGTAGTGGTGGTAGTATTAGTAGTAGTGGTGGTGGTAGTAGTATTAGTAGTAGTGGTGGTGGTAGTAGTATTAGTAGTGGTTGAGTTAGTGGTAGTAGTAGAGGCGGTAGTAGTTGCAGTACTGATGGTGATGGTTGTAGTGGTGGTGGTAGTAGTTGCAGTAGTGGTGGTGATGGTAGTGGTAGTAGTAGTTCTAGAAGTGGTGGTGATAGTAGTAGTAGTAGTAGTAGTGGTGGTGATAGTAGTTGTATTTGTGGTATTAGTAATAGTGGTGTTGGTGGTAGAAGTAGTGGTGGTGGGTGTAGCAGTAGTGGCGGTGGTAGTAGTAGTGTTGAAGACGTTAGTAGTGGTGGTGGTAGTATTAGTAGTAGTAGTGGTGGTAGTGGTAGTGATGGTAGTAGTGCTGGTGGTGGTAGTAGTAGTAGTAGTAGTAGTAGTAGTAGTAGTAGTAGTAGTAGTAGTAGTAGTAGTGTTAGTGGTAGTAATGGTGGTTGTGTTAGCGGAAGTAGTAGTGGTAATAGTACTATCGGTGGTGATGGTACTAATAGTAGTGGTGGTGGTAGTAGCAGTGGAGGTGGTGTTAGTAGCAGTGGTGGTTGTGGTGATGGTAGTACTAGTGGTGATGGTAGTAGTAGTGGTGGAGGTACTTTAATTGTGTACATTTTCAGCCTACTCTTGTAAAATACAACAATCACATGGGCATCATGGCCATATATGCTTTTCCTGTTCGTATAATCTAACAATGTACGTATAACATTAAATATATAATTACTATATATAGGTATCCAATAGTTTGTACTACAATACATGCTAACGTAATCAAGGGAGAAAGAAAATAAGAAAAAAAGGAAAGAAAATATAGAAAAACAGATAAAGGGAGAAAGTGAAAACAATGAATTACAATTATATTACATATACATACTGTTCTTCGACCTTAAAAAAAACTCCGTCATATGCAGCGCCGCCCCTCTTCCGTTACCCATGGCAATTAACCTCCTTTGACGAATCTTAGACAAAAAGCACCCATTTTATGACACCCCGCGTCCAACATTACATTATGAAGTATTCCGTCAATGAGCATCCAATGTAAGCGTCCAAACCAGTGTTTTCGTGAATTTTGCATATTTTAAAATAAATTGAATGTATGTAAGACCTTTCTTATGGAATTGTTAACATCAGTTATCCATTAGAGTATAACCGGTTGTGAAAAGGGAAATTCGCTTCCGGTGTTTCTGCGGTAACGTGTAAGACTCGCATTCGGGAGGTCCTGGGTTCGCTTTTCGTTGGGCCGGCCACTCTGACGTTGGTTTTTTTGCCGTTTTCCCTGGTTAGAAGTGAATGCTGGGATACATTATAGAATGCCACGAATTTTCCTGTCTTGCCATTTCCTTATCAAGTTTCAGGTTACAAGGATCAGGCGAGTGGAGAGCGGGTGAATGTATGGCGGTGGAGTTTGCTTTGTCTGCCCTGACGTTGGATGTGGGACAGGCCCTCGGAGAGATCTCTCCGTGGGGAGAGGTAGGCCTATGGGGCGACCCGACGGTGTCAGGATGTAGTACCTGCAGGCGTTATTGACTTGCTCTTGTCCGAACATGCCACCCCGGATCTGGTCTTCCTCTATGTCCTTTGCTTTACTCCTCCAGAAGTACAATAGATGACAAAATCCTTCCCCGGCTTCTTGATGACCATGACATTCTTGGGCTTATTGGATCTATTTAATGTTCAGTTTTCGCTTTGATACATCAATGTGGGAAACACCATTGCCTTATAGGATTGTTGCGTGCTTTTTAAACTGTTGTTCCTGAATTTTATTTTTGTTCTCACACTTTCTATAATTTGCTTCCGTTCTTCTGGCAATAGGATATATAATAATAATCCCATACCGCTGCAGCCCATGAAGGACCTTGACCTGCTACATGCCTCACACCCACGGAAGAGGTGGGCGATGTGGCCATCATCACGTATCGCCCAGCCAGAATATTGGCCTCGTGGCCGGAATCACTGCCTATCACAGCTCCTCACTTTCCTCACGGTGCTGAGTGAGCACCGGTCCTATAACCAGGATTTAAAATCTTCGCCCCATGGATGGGTTCGAATCTGGGCGCATTCTGTGGGTGGGAACCAGAATTCCACGCTCTATCCTATACGGCGAAGGATATATTAAAACTTGAATAACTGCAGTTGATTAATTAATAATGTTATACGCACACGAACGCAACCTCAACCCGCTAACGCTATGAAAATATCCAATTTTTGTTTTCTCTACCACGTACATAGTAGATAGAGAAGGTATTGCATTCCATCCAAAAATTCCATACCGATATTTCACCAGAAATACATGTTTTGAGGCTCCTTGAACTAAAAAAGGCATTTTTAGAAAAAGGTCCATGTGTGTGTCTGTGAACAGCATAAATGAAAAACAACCGGTTGAATGAATACCAAACTTGGTATTTAAGTTCAGTACCTTTCCAAGATGCGACAGGAAGGTTTTCAAGAAAATATCCCATCTCAGACTACGCTTTAGTAGGAGGATTTTTCGAAATCTTTGTTTTTTAAAAAAAAAGGCTGTAAAGATTTTAATTAAAATTCCATATATTTAAGATACTTAATATAAATAAACTGCATATTTTGAATTTTTGAAAATATCCTGTGAAGTCCACTTCATTTGGAACAATGAACTACAACTGTAAACACTAAGCGAACGTTTACGTACTACACAAGAAATGTAGATGTCTTTAAAACGTGCAATTTATTTCAAACAAGTTTTTCTGTGGCACAAGCCATTTCTTAGATATCCATTATTAAAGGTCGAATTGTTCATTTCTCAGTTATTCTCTTAAAGCCCTGTCAATATTTAGTTGTTTCTCGCGATTGCAATGAAATAGTATGGAATTTTAAGGTCAGCGTATAGCGTCCAGTTCTTAAACATTTGACTGTCGCTGTTCTCTTTGTATCCTAACGAAATGTGTAATGTGGCTATTTCCGGAAAGCTTTATCTCGATTAAAATGAAGAAGATAGACAAATAAACTTTCGTAAGAATAGTTTGTATATCCACTAATAAGCGCTAGAGAGTAGAGAAAGTCATGTGAATGCAACCCATCAGATTTTTACTTTCTCTAAAACGTATCTAATAGATAGAGAAGTTATTGCATTCCACCCAAAAATTTGATATCGAGATTTCATCGGGAACACATGAATTCAAAAAGCCATTTTTTGGGGGAAAAAAATATGGTGTGTGTGAGTGTGTGTGTGATTGTGCATTATAACTCAAAAACGAAAATTCGGATAAATACCAAATTTGTTATTTAAGCTCAGCATTCTCTAAAGGTACGAAACGAAGATTTTCAAGAAAATCCCTTTACCTCTAAATAATCACTTTAACGATTTTAATTAAAATACCGTGCATTTAAGATATTTACATGACGAAAACTACATCTTGTATTTTCTGGGAACAGCCTGTAAAGTCCTCTTCATTCTAAAGGAATTTTGTATAATTTCGGTAACGGGTAAATAATAAATGTTAGACAAAAACTTATTAAACAATAAATCTAGAGTTCTTTAAAACACTCAATTTATTTCAAATATCGTTTTCGTGACAAAAAATTTTCAAGATTCGCCTTATTATTCGTTTAAACTGTTCAGAAGTATTTTTTCAAAGTTCTGTCGCTATACAGTTGTTTCTCCCGATGTCATATAAGGAGTATAGAATTTCAAAGCCGGTGTATAGCGATTGGTTCTAAAACATTTGACTGTTGGTGTCTTTGTGGCTGCATCGAAATTTATAATGAAACATTTCTGCAAACTGTTAACTCGATAAACCTAAAATAGGTGGAAAAATAAAACCTTTGTAATTATAGATTGCCTAAGAGATAAAATAAACAATAAGTGTTACAGAAATGTCATGTGAATGTAACGCATTAGAGTTTTGTATTTACGAGGCCTGTAAATTCGTCTTAGTCCTTTTCGATTCCACTAATGCAGGCGGAAGGAAGTGTTTTGCTTCGCTTTGATTCGGTTCTGTTAAGTGATAGCAGGTCCTTAGACATGAGAGCTGCCTTAGGGTTCCTGGCCAGGGCTCTGCCGTACAATTGGGTAACATCTCGAGCTATTTTCCTCTTTAGAGCCAGTTGCCTTGTGATAAGATTTTTATTGGCGTCCGAAGCGCTGAATAGTTTCCTTTTAGAAGCGGCGTTGGCCACCACGCCCTGTGTATGTTTGTGTGCATGTGCGCGCGCGCGCCTGAGTGTGTAATATTTTCAGTCTGCCGGTCGGCAGAAAATAACGTTGTTTTGCTTTATTTTGCTCCCTCCCTATTGCCAGAAGCGTTATCAGTCCATGCACCGCATGGCACACAAGTGGTCGGTGTTTATCATCACAGAGCACAGTTTGTGGCTGCAAATAAAACTCGACCAGTATCCTCGTTCTCTTACGATTCTCATGGGAAGGGAATGCGAGTCAACATTGCCTCCCAAAGGTGTCACATCACCCTCGATGCGCTTTTTGTTGGATTATCATTATGTTTTTTGTGTCTCACTGGGGAGAAATTATTTGTAATGAAATATATAATTATTTTCACTTTCCCTTGAATGATAGCAAAATTCCAACTTTTGAGTATTTTAGCATATATAGGGTAGTTAAATTATATTCGAACCCACTCGCGGCCTCTCTCTACTGCGCGAGACAGCCGGCAGTCACCGCGGAAATTACGCCGGCAGAGGCGGACTAAAATCCTTACTTTATAATAGATGCTGGAAATACTGATCTTCAGCTCTCAAACAGGCAAAATATCTCGTGTAAATATTCTCGCTCGCTCTCCAAAGTTCAGCAGCAGGAATTCTTTCGATTTCTTGCACAACGTTTTCTCTAAGTTCCTGTAGTAATGATTGCATGCAATAAGAGAGGTGTTTGATGACAGAATAATTAGTGCTGATTTATGGCAGCCTCGTTCTCCTGACCTAACGAGTTGTGATTTTTATTTATGGGGTTCTTAAAAAGACAAAGCGTAGCCTTCCAATCCTCGCACACTACAGGAACTTAGAAAAAACACTGTGCAAGAAATTACAAGAATTCCTGCTGCTGAGCTTCGGAGAGTGAGCAAGAATATTTACACGAGATATACTGCCTGTTTCAGAGCAGAAGATCAACATTTCCAGCATCTATTATAAGGTAAGGATTTTAGTCCGCCTCTGCCGGCGTCATTTCCCCGTCGACTGCCGCTGTCTCGCGCAGAAGAGAGAGGCCGCGAGTGGGTTCGAATATAATTTAACTACCCTATAGTTCTCTACCCTTCGAACGCAATATAAGTTGAAGATGCGTCAAAAACAAAGACAGCAGGACACTGTTTCAGGTATGTGTATACCTAGTTTTCCTTTACTTCACTCCACATGCGTGCATCTAGTCTTCTCTAATTGGTTGCTGGACATAAACCGTTATTGAAGTGTTTAAAGCAGTAATTTGCCTTCATATATTCCAAGAATCTCAAAAAAATGCAAGCGCATACATGAAATAACTACTTGGAGGATTAACTCATTTGTATAATGTTATCTCTCGTGTAACAGAAGGCACGTTCCACTTTGACCACATTACCGTTGTTTACTGCTTGGTCCTAATCGCAGATAATACCTCAGTTGAGCGTAAAGCTGAAATGCATTAACAATAGCTATTGTTTACTGACGACTGAAAGTGCGAGTGTTTTCCGTAAATATTCTTGTAAATGCTGCATAACAGTAGAATCCGCGGGAACCCACCTTTCGAGCTCAAATATCGTTAGGGGGAACTGTTAGGTAGTGGCGAGAAGAAAATCGTGTTACACATCTTTAATGTCCTTTCAGAAAGAAATTCAACTCTAACAATGTGACGAACTAAAGATCTTGTATATGAATTTACGGATGTAAGTGTTGGCAGTGCATGAAAAATCCAACAGAAAATTGAAACATTTGGAAAGCTAACTGGATAGTGAACTTGACATAATGCAATCACTCCCCGACAGGGAAGGAATTGAATCACTACCGAACACTCCGTAACTGTAAGCTAAATATCATTACTTTCTTTACTACGTTTAGTAAATAGGGGAAGTATTGAATTCCATCCAAAAATTCCATACCGGGATTTCACCGCAAATACATGTTTTGAGGTTCCCTGAATCCAAATAAAGCATTTTAGGAAACTTGTCTGTGTGTGTGTCTGTCTGTCTGTGAACAGCATAACTCAAAAACGAAAAGTCAGATAAAAACCAAAATTGGTATTTAAGTTTAGTATCCTCCAAGTCTGCGACAAGAAAATTTTCAAGAAAATCGCCCCACCCCAGACTATCCTTTACATGGAACACTTTTTGAAAATGTTTATTTTCTCAAAAATGGCTCTTAAGGTTTTGATTAAAATACAACATATGTTTAAGATATTTTCATGGAAATGAAATGTATATCTTAAATTTTATGGGAATGTCCCAAAAAGTCCTCTTCATTCGAATGACTTTCTCGTAACTGTTAAACCGTAGGAGAAAAACACAATTTTAGTACATAAAAATGTAGATGTCGTTAAAACACACAATTTGCACCATATAAATTTTTTGTAGAGTGAACCATTTCCGAGATATTCCTTGTTATTTGTTTGAAATCTCCAATACTACTTTTTCTCAAATGGGAATTCGTTATTTAATTTGTTATGTCCTGGACATGCAAAGAGAATGGAATGCTCCAGATAGCAACCAGCGGTTAAAAGATTTGACCATCACTTAAAGCCTACCATATTCCCCTTGCACCTACAAGAAAATTAGCAATAAGATTTCTGCAAATGTTTATTTCGATTAACATGAAGTAGATAGAGAATAAGCGTTTGTAAAAGAATGTTTGTAAAAGAGTATAGAAACTCATGTGGGTGCAACACATAACATTTTTAGTAGTACTTTACGGATCTATACCTCCGAAACTTTATTTGTCTATGTTGATATTGTTACAATTGAATCGCGTCTATGTCGTCCGTTAGTTACACGGTCTCTGCATGGTTTGAAATGTTCATTTTATGACGCGAACAGCTTTAGCCAATCAGGGTAAATCCTTTCTTTCCTACAAGTCATAAGCGAATACTAGCATCCAATTCATGGCTTTATGGTGCACAGCCAAGGTGTGACAACCACTGGCATAGGGCACTGAAAGACAGCATTGTTAGACTTATAATCTAGGGCATCAATAAAAAAAGAAGTCTGCAGTACGCTGTGTAAACCGCTGCCTTTACCTTTTAGCAGTCTAAGCGCAGTCTATCATAGGGATAGTTAACCTCAACTCGTTGCATTCCTTTTTCAGTCCCATAGATTTACAGAGAAAGAGCTGGAAAGTTGCCAATGCAAAAGCGGTTATATTATTGTGACTAATTTTTTCTGAAATTCTTTTTCTCTGGATATTATTTAGTAAACATACTGAAATTCTATAAAATGTTTTATTATACAGTGTGGACCACTTCAAACCTGCCGGCGTTCTGACGGGCCGTCGGGCTCGCTTTTTCTGGGGAGATGCGAGCGCGCTCTCGCACGATACAAAAACCCATTTGCGGTGAACGGTGGAGATTAGGCCTACTGTCTCATACAAATAATGTGCCAGTATGAGGTAATAAGAATACGTAATGTTGGTTTTACCTTTTATTAAACTTATATGTTGAAAATGATGTCCATATTTCTTGGTACAAAGATCACAACGACCTAGAAAATACTGAAACCCGCTTCTGCAACTTTCTGACTGTAATTTCATTAAGTACTCAACTGATGTTATTCTCGAGTTCTTGCATACTGTAGATTGTAACCATACACTTTCTTTTTAAATTTCCCTAGAGATAAAAATCACACCAATCGTTGCTCGGCACTTTACCGCACCATCGCAAACAAGAGATTTACTGCAACCTGTGTACTTTCAATAAAACGTAAAATGGTGTTGAACGGCGGTAGGTTTGAAATGGTCCACACTGTGTTTGTTCAATTAAAAATGCTCAGCTCTATTTATTTGTGCTACAGTTAGAAGTACAATAAAACACACCCAAATAAAACTATGACCAGCGTTGTGAAAAAGCCGATAACGGACATAATGTCCTCTGGATTAAAATCCATTTTGAAAACACAATACCTTTCACTGAGAGACATATCAGGTTTTTAGTCGATTTTAAGAACTTTTACTACACAGTATAATGTACGACTCAGGTTAATCTCCCGTCGAAGTATTCACGTATCAAGTGAATCTATTCTCAAAATCCGTCGAAAATAAAATGCCGCATATACAGAATTAGAGAATAAATAGGCTTCAACCATATGTAAACACTGTGTTACATTCTCATCACCTTCTCTGTTCTCTATCATTTATTAGTGGGTATAAACTATTTTACGAAAACTTATTACTTTCTCTACTACGTAGACTAAGTAAGGGAAGTAGGTATTGTATTCCAGTCAAAAATTCGATACCGAGATTCCACCGGAAATACATGTTTTGAGGCCCCCTGAATCCAAATAAGGATATTTGGAAACATGTCCGTGTGTGTGTGTCTGTGGTGTCAGTCTATGTGTGTCTGTGTGTGTCTGTGAAAAGCATAACTCAGAAACGAACACTTGGATAAACACCAAACTTGGTATTTAAGTTCAGTATCATCCAGAGATGCGACACGAAGCTTTCCAAGATAAAATCCCCCACCCCAGACTAACCTTTACATGGAACATTTTTCGAAAATTGTAATTTTCTCAAAAATGCCTCTAACGATTTTGATTAAAATATCATATGTTTAAGATACTTTCATGACAAATGAAATTTATATCTGGAATTTTCTAGGAATGTCTCCATTGTATTCATTGTGAGTGACTTTTGCATAACTGGTAAACCATAAGAGATAGACAAAATTTTACAATACAAAAAATGTAGACCGCGTTAAAATACACAATTTATGTCACATATATATTTTTTTTTGGGGGGGGGTGAACCATTTTCGAGATATTGCTTGTTAATCCCTTAAATGTTTCAATACTTATTTTCTCAAATGGGAATTCGTTATTCATTTTTTTGTCTTGGATATGCAAAGAGTATTAATCTGTGGAAAAGAGAATGGTGCTGCACTTAGCAACTAGCTACTAAGAGATATGTCTATGCTTAAAGGCTACTGTATTACTATATTGCCCTTGCAAATACAAAACAAGGGGAACACAGTACGCCTTAAGCGATAGTCAAATATTTTTAGAATTGGTCACTGTGTGTAAAATGTAATTTTCTTAGAATGTCAAAAGATCGTTTCTGCAAACGTCTATCTCGATTAATATGAAATAGATTGGGAACAAGAGTTTGTAAAAATAGTTTGTACAAGAGTGGAGAAAGTCATGTGAGTGTAACACATCAGATTTTTTTAATATACACATCATTTTTATCGCGATAAACCTTTGCAGAAATAGCTACATCACATTTCGTTATTGATACAAAGAGAATAGTGATAAATAATCAAATGTTTAAAAACTGGACGCTCTATGTTAGCCTTAAAATTCCATACTATTCCATGAAATTGCGAGAAACAACAATGACAAAGTATTGAACAGTTCGAACAATTAATAACGGATATCTCGGAAATGAACTTACTGCACAAAAAAGTGATTTGAAATAAATTGTACATTTTAAAGTGTATTACGTTTTCGTCTATCGCTTAACTACAAAACTACACAAAATTCCTTTCGAATGAAGAGGACTGCGGCGGCTATTCCCAGGTAATTCAAAGTGTACATTTCCTTTGTCATTTAAATATAGCTCTTCATTTAAATATAGCTCTATAATATATGGTCAGTAGAAAATAAATGGCGACTCCAGCGCAAAGGATTTGCCGCCATCTGATAAGGTTCTTTGATCTATGCCGCTAGCCCCGCCCCCTCCCTTTGTGCGCTACTATTTGCCGCCCGGTCGCGTGCCGCTAGCCACGCCCCCTTCCCTTTGTGCGCTGATCTAATGCCGACAGGTTCTGTGCCGGCAGGTCCTCCCCCCTCCCCCTGTGGTCACGTGCCGGTGTCCCCGCCCCCTCCCCCATACGCGTGTCCTCCCTCCCCTTTGTGTTCTGGTTGGTTCCCTGTGGATAGGTGGGAGAGTGTGTATTGATCCTATACGTCGGTCGCGTACCTTCCCTTGGTCTAAATCCCTGCCGTGTGATTGGCTTGGGGTAGGGGATGTGCCGCTCGGGTGATGGAGTATAAGGGAATGGGGTTCTCGGTGCGTGACGTTGGCTTGGAAATCCATCCTGGCGATATGGGAATGCGATTCTCGATGCCTGCCGCACATCGGCAAATCGTTTGAGTACATAATTGTGTCAATCAATTAGGTAATGTGTGTTATTGAAAAAAAAAATAAGAATGCACATCATATTACTACTAATGCAATTAAACGCTATTCTTTGAGCAATTAAGTATTTTTGATTGAATCGCGCGCACATGCCCCTAAACCGCTATTTATAACCTACTATTGTCAATAAATTACACGTCTAATGAAACAAGGCTAGTCTGTCGATGAAAACAATTAAGTATTTTTGAATGATTAATTGACTCGCGCGCAACTGTTCGTTATCGTATATGTGTGGTAGCATGTGTATAATTATTACGAGTAATAACATTTATTTAATTCTACTTTTGAGGAAAAATATATTTTGGATTTATAAGAATATTACAACACTTAGATGAAAGGACAGACTTGACGTAACACTCGTTATCGCGTGATAATTGCGGTGGAACACCGACCGCAACCTTCCGCTGCGAGACGTTTCACTGGAATGACTACCTCACGGTGCTTTCAAGGAACAAGTCGACTAGCGCACCCCCTCCACTCACGCTTCAGCTCGCTACCTACACTAGCGCGCCAAGTGGTAATATGAGTGAAACTCCAGCGAGTGTTCCCTCACAGCGCCCCTGGTGGTCATACTCGAAAGTTGTGAATTCACCATATTTAAACTCATTATGGGTGCAAGACGGCCATCTTAACTCTATATAATTCTGCGAAATATGATTCCGGAAAAAAATAAACGTGAATTAACATGCGAGATGCGTTCATGTTGGCTCCGGCGGAATTGATTATGAAATAAATAAAAAATAAATAAGACTCTCGCTGATCGATGAATACAATGAATAATTAATGTAATTGACTCGCGCTCCTAGAGATATCTCACCCAATTATTCATCTACCATGAATATCTCACTTCTAATGAAACGACGCAGTCTATCGATTAAAAACAATTAAGTTTTTTTTTATTGATTAATGTAATTGACTCGCGCGCAACAGTTCGTTATCGTATATGCGCGATTATTACGCGTATATAACTATTACGGCTAATAACGTGTGTTTAATTCTTCTTTTGACTGGAGGGTTTATAAAAAATATTACATTGCTTAGATGAATTAAAAAGCAACTTAAAGCGAAATTGCAAATAGCTTGTATGAGACGTTAACACGAGAACCCTTTACGAAAAAACAAGACGCAATGCGACAGCTGTACCTCGTCTAAATAGAAGCGGTTAAACCAGGACGCTTGGGTTTTCCCTCAGTACCTGCTCTTAATGGCTAGGGGTATCCACCACATAGAAGTATGCTTCACCTGATGTTAAAAATAAAAGCCCTCTATGTCTCTTCTCACACGAGAGAAGTAATAATTACAATTCAAAACAGGCGTACCTGTAAGTAACACGCACGAAGACTTCAAATATAAATTTTATATTCGTTTTAAATGTTCTTTCTAAAGACGTAGCAAACTTTGAGAAATTCAACGAATTATTCACTTGCGTACACTGCTTGAAAGAAATATGGTGTTCACCCCTGAAGAATGCGTGTGTAGACACATTAGCAGGCGACAGTCCCTTCCGCATCATTAATTTTCTTCAGACGAAGTTAAAACCAGGGTCTTGTATAGAGCTCTTAGTGAACAATGACACTCGTTTCCAGTTCATTAAGCAGGCTAAGTGCTCTGAAAAACCACAGACCCTCGGGGTAAATAACTATTAGCGACACAAAAGATTTTCTTAATAGCTTCCCCTGTGCAGAAATCCCATCATAGACAGCGGAAAACCAAGTCTAGACATGTTTTAAGCTTACCACAAAAAATGTTTTCCCGATAATTAATATAATTCTACATGAAGAATATAAATGATTAAGTTTTCAATTAAACGTATACTGTATAGATTCTGTACTTAAACATTGGATTGTATCTTTGTCATTATTTAAATACTCGCATATAAGAAATGCAAACATGATATCAAAAAATTAAAGTGATTTTTTTTTGGAATGTTAAACAAAGAAATATGATTTGGCGAGAGTAATATGAAGAATAAAAAGTATTCAGAATGATAGATATTACATACGTTATTAAAATAAATAAGGCTCTCGCTGATCGATGAAAACAATTAAATATTTTTTTATTAATTAATTGTATATGAATTGACTCGCGCATTTGCTTGCTGTCGTATGTGCATGATTATTACGACTAATAGCATTTGTTTAATTCTAAATAATGAAATATGGAGCCTTGCCTAAACAAGTCTCGTTACTCTTAATTTATTCCATTTTAAAAAGATTGGGCTTAGTAAACATAGGACGAGTACGATTTTAAATACCCCGTCCATTCGAGAGATATTTTTCGAATATTCCAGCATGTTAATATAAACTTAATACACACACACAAAAAATTCATTTCAAGTAATATTTGTGCGACATTAAGTATTTGCGACTGAGTTTTTACTTTCTATACTACGTATAGTAAGTAGAGGAAGTGTTGTATTCCACCCGAAAAAATCGATACCGAGATTTCACCGGAAATACATGTTTTGAGACCCTCTGAATCCGAAAAAGCACGGTTGTCTGCGAGTGTGCCTGTGAAACATAACTCAGAAACGAAGAGGCGGATAAAACACCAAACTTGGTATTTAGGTTCAGTATCTTCCAGAGATGTGACACGAAGGTTTTAAAGAAAATGCCTCACACCAGACTACCCTTTACATGGAACATTTCTCGAAAATTTTAATTTTCTCAAAAATGACTCTAACGATATTGAATAAAATATTATATGTTTAAGATATTGTAATGAGATGTATATCTCGAATTTTCAGGGAATGTCTCCAAAAGTATTCTTCATTCTGAACGACTTTTGCAAAAATTGATAAACCATAAGAGATAGACAAAATTTTACTACACAAAAAAAATGGAGATCGCGTTAAAATACATAATTTATAACATATACATTCTTGTTGTTGAGTAAATCGTTTTCGAGATATTGCTTGTTATTCCCTTAAAATTTCCAATACTTATACTTTTTCTCAAATTCGTTATTCTTGTTTTTATGTTCTGGACATGCAAAGAGAATGGAATGCGGCACATAGCAATCAGCGTTAAAATAATTTGACTATCGCTTAAAACCTATCATATTCACCTTGTATCGTCATGAAAATTACCAATAACATTGACATCTCGATATCTCGATTAACATGAAGCATATAGGGAATAAGTGCTTGTAAAAATAGTTTGTACAAGAGTAGAGAAAGTCATGTGAGTGTAACAGATCAGAATTTTGATATTGGTTTAAATTTTCAAATACTTTTAACTTTTCTCAAATGGTAACTTGCTATTCGTTTTTCCAACGGTAATGCATAGAGAATAGAATTCTAAGCAATCACATAGCATCAGGCTTTTTTAAACATCTGTGACGTGTCTATTCACAAACGAAAGGTCGCTGGTTCGAGGAAAATTATATCTACAGAAATAATACATTATTTTCACTCTGTGATTATTTTTTGGTAATGTAACAATAATTAACAAGGAATTTTTAGCGGTAAATGTAAAAAATAAAATATATTTTTTCTAGCGTCATACGCAGAAGCATTCCCCTTAAGGAATGCTGGCGTGAGCGACGGTTTCCCCCGTAACAGGTTTAGACTTGCTCACGAAATGCCCCTGTGCGAGGCTAGCATTTCCCCTCTCCTTCTCGAATTTTTGGAGTAGCCAATCAAAATTGCTGTATTATATATCTTAAACTTTCACTCATACATTTTTATATCGAAAAAGAACACTATAAAAAGGTTGCTTCATCGGGAATTCTCACAGTTTCTCCGTTGAAATCAACGAGCTAAGGCAAACTTTTCTCATTCAAAGTGAAATTTCAACGAACATCATGTCTGGTAAGTTGTAACAAAACACTTCATTTACTTTTAAAAGTTAAATTATTTCTCTGTACATTTAACTTATATTCGCGTTCTTGTTTTTAATGCATGTCATTTATATGCGAATAGCTGAGTATTCTAAAAGTTAATAGCTAGACAAGTGAATTTTCTGAAATGTGAATAGTTTAGTTAAGTATTCATTTTAGGCAAGCTTATTCTACATTTAATAGCTAACTGTGCGAATTCTCAAAATGGGAACAATTTAGTTAAGTATTCACCTTGTTGAGTAATTATTATTCCAGATATTTAAATACAGGATTTCACAGAGTGAATTATATTCCTTTCTAGAGAAATACAATTACTTGAAAACCCTGCGAATCGAATAAAAAATGATCTGTATAAAAATTTCTTCCGGGGTAACCGACGGTAATCGATCCGAAGACTTCATGTTTGCCTGCATTGGTCGAACATTCGCTGTGAATGTTTCATTCCTCTCTCGCATTTATTTAGTAAAAACTTTCAGCCTGTTTCCATCATGTTAAAGAGATATTTTCCATGATTGTGTCGAGAAATACACGTGCTTTATATCTGTAATAGAAATTTCTCAGGTGTTTAAAATACATCGACATTTTCCCTGTATAAGGTATTCGCAGTAAAGTAAATTAACTTAATAATATATCTTTTCTTTAATAAATAAAAATCTAACGCGTAAATTAATTGCGTCTTCAGCAATCAGTTCTGCTAACATGGCTGAAGCATACATCCAGCTCCAGCAGGATACCCACCGCCGGCTGCAGGATCGCTCATCAAATGCCGTAATGATTCAGGCACCCGAACAGTCGAATGGTAAGCATTCTTCAGTGTTTTAAAAAAGTAATGTAACAATTCATATTAACTTCTTTTACACATTCTATATTATTATTTCCAGGAAGTGGACTTTATTTTGGTATCGACCATCCATCGACCGCTGCACAGGCACCGCCAGGCTTCCAGACCTACCTGGCTCCAAATCAGCATGGTTGGGTCCCTGCCCCATACATGCAGCAAGCATCGAACGGTAAGAATTTTTTCAATATTTTACGAAGTTCTTTTACACATTATATATTATTATTAATATTGTTACTATTATTTACAGGAAACGGTCTTTATTTCGGAGGCTGCATCGGTCAACATGCGAGCGCTGCACCGGTACCTCCAGGCTTCGCGACCGTTGCACCAGTAGGCTTCGCGACCGCTGCACCGCCACCTCCAGGCTTCCAGACCTACCTGGCACCAAATCAGCATGGTTGGGTCCCTGCCCCATACATGCAGCAAGCATCGAATGGTAAGAATTTATCAGCATTTTACGAACTTCTTTTACACATTCTATATTATTATTAATATTATTGTTATTATTTTCAGGAAATGGACTTTATTTCGGAGGCGGTATTATTCATTGCGCGCCATCTGCACCACACACATCCCCTGCATCAAATCAGCAGTGGAGGGACCCTGCCCCATACATGCAGCAACCACTGAATGGTAAGAATTTTTGTCCACATTTTATGAACTTCTTTTACACATTCTATATTATTATTGTTATTATTATTAATATTATTATTATTCCAGGAAATGATCTGGGCGACCTTGGAAGCCAGCCTATGGATCTGGCAACACAGCAGTCGACATCACCGGAGATTGGTGAAAACTCGTCCGCTGCACCATCCGCCTCCTCATCATTCAACATTCTGGAGGAAGTTGTACCAGCTGCACCATCAACCTCCTCAGACGCAGGCGATGAAACCGCTGCACCATTGACCTCCTCAGGCGCAAACAATGAAGCCGCTGCACCGTCAACCTCCTCATCATCATCCAGTAATGCGACAACTTTGAATGGAAAGAGAGGGCCGGCATCGGACGGGAGCGAGCAGCTTACAATTAAAAAGATCAAGGTTAGTGCTAGTAATTGCCAGGGACTGGAATGCAATACCATCCAATCGGCGTTCAAGGGACGTATTTTTAATAGTAGAATAGAAAATACATTAGAAATACTGGACCCCAGAGTCTTTTTAGATGAATGCAAGGAGCTTATTATTAAAGAAGTGGAAAGCGTCTTGCAGAGAAGCATTTGTGGATTAAAGATGCATTGTTCCCTGGAACTTGAATATTTAATCCGCAAACCTGATGAAGAGAAGAGTCTTTCCACTGGCTTTAATTCTAAGCCTGCATTGATTCTTCCGTCAAGCGAACTCAATCAGATCTTCTCTTCAATTGCGGGGGATATTTTGGAAAACATTTCTAAATTTGAGGGGGGAGCATCATCGAAGTCATTGGTAAAGATACTCAGCCTGGTGATGGGCTTTACACACTATGACCCTTTACAGGCAGGTTCATACATCGAATTGCCTTTGAAAATCAGGAATAAAACTGCAATTATAAACATAAAGAATGAAGACAACTTCTGCTTCGCATGGTGTATGCTAGCCACTAAATACCCTGTTAAACGCCACGGCCAGAGAACTACAAAATACCCCAAGGAACTGCTTTTCGAGGCATTCAATTATGAGGGTATCGAATTTCCGACACCGCTCCATCAAATTGAATGCTTTGAAAAGCAGAACAATGGAGTATCCATTTCAGTGTTTGGTATAGAGGAGGAGAATGAGAACATTATTCCCCTATACCAAACAGGTGAAAAGAGGCAGCACCATACCAATCTATTATATATTGAGCAGGGGGAAAAGTCCCACTACTGTATAATTAAAGATTTGTCTAGACTTGTAAGGAGTCAAGTAACGAAACACCAACATAGAATATGGACATGTGAGGCCTGCCTCAAGAGATGCACCAGTGAAAAGACCCTGGAAACGCACCGATTAAAGTGTGGAAAATGCCAACCGCTTAAAATGCCTCAACAGGATGAATACCTTGAATTTAAAGCATTCTCCAAGAGCGTTCCTGTACCATTTGTTATATACGCAGACATTGAATCTGTTCTGGCGAAGGTTCACTCTTGCGAGCCCTCAAGCAGCTCGAGCTGGACCCGAGCCGTTCAAGAGCATGAAGCAATGTCTATTGCCTTGAAGGTGATATGTAGGCATGACGAGTCAATGTCAAAATTCTTTCTCTTTAGAGGTCCAAATGCCGTCGATGACTTTATCAAACAGTTGAAATCAATTGCTGATGACGTCATCGATGTGTATTCCAATCCTAAACCTATGGATTTAACCCTTGAAGAGCAACAGAATTTTGACAATGCTTCTGAGTGTCATATATGCCTTGCTGCTTTCACTGTGGGCGATTTGCGCGTGAGGGATCACGATCATGTGACAGGGGAATATCTGGGTGCTGCTCATAATAGATGCAATTTGAATAGAAAGGTCCCTGATTTCATACCGATCTTTTTTCATTGTCTATCTAATTATGACAGCCACTTCTTGATAAGACGCCTGGCATATGATAATAAGCCCGTATCGTGCATCGCTCAAAGTGGTGAAAGGTATATAGCGTTTAGCAAACGGTACAGGAACATCAGCTTCAGGTTTCTGGACAGCTTTAAGTTTCTTGACGACAAGCTGTCCAGCCTGGCTGACATGCTGGAGGAGAGTGATTTTAAAATAACAAGGGCAGAATATCCTGTTGAGGAGCATTTTAAGCTGGCAAAGAGCAAGGGAATATTCCCATATGATTATGTTTCAAGCCTTGACGTTCTCGAAGAAACTTCTCTACCACCGAAGGAGGCCTTCTACAGTACTCTCACTGACAGCCACATTACCGAAGAGGAATACAGGCATGCTGTAAAAGTCTGGGAGGTCTTTAATATCCGGAATCTCGGAGAATACAGCGACCTATACCTGAAAACAGATATACTGCTCTTGGCGGATATTTTCGAAAAGTTTCGAGATCTCATCCTGGGAATGTATAAACTTGACCCAGCATGGTTTTATACATTACCAGGACTCGCCTTTGATGCTATGTTGAAGATAACAAAGGCGAAACTTTCCTCAATATCCGACAAGAGCATGCTGGAATTTTTCGAGTCGGGAATTAGAGGCGGACTGTGCACAGTGGTGAAGGGCTACACCAAAGCTAACCACAGGTACATGTCCAACTTTGACCAGCATGCTCCTGTTAAACACCTGTCCTATTGGGACATAAACAACTTATATGGAGCTTCTATGGTGTCTGCCCTACCATACAAAAATCTGAAATGGCTCACGAGAGAAGAAATTGAATGTATAAACTTCGCAGAAGTCAAAGAAGATTCAGAGACTGGATATGTGCTAGAGGTTGATATCGAATACCCCGACCATATCCACGACGCCCATAACGAACTTCCTTTCTGCCCACAGAGCGCAATACCACCGAACGGCCAATACAAGAAACTGCTTGCAACATTAGAACAGAAAAGCAAATATGTCTTGCACTACAGGGTGATGCAGCAGTGTATCGAGCAAGGTCTAACTGTGACATATTCACAGAGTGGTGTCCTACGACCAGTCTAACTAGTTGAAGACATATATCGACGTCAACACCGAGAAGAGAGCACAAGAAAAGTCAAAATTCGGCCAAAGCCTGTGGAAAAAGATGAATAACGCCGTATATGGAAAATTTATAGAGAATGTTAGAAAATACACGGATTTCAAAATAGGAACATGGAACAGGCAAAGAAGTTAATAGCACGCAGCACTTACCTACGCACCATAATTTTTGAGGAAAATCTTGTGGGAATCGAACTGGGCAGAGAGGAAGTACATATGAACAAACCAATTTACATAGGACACGCAATTTTGGACATTTCAAAATTTATCATGTATGACTTCTTTTACAATATCATGAAACCGAATTTAAAAGACTTGCTGCTGAATTACATGGATACAGACTCGTTTATTTTTGAAACGAGTTCTGATATCTATGAGTTCATCAGGGAGAACCCTCAATATTTCGACACTTCAAACTTCGAAAAGGATAATGTATATGGTATTAAGCAAGCCAATAGGAAAAAGATTGGGTTGTTCAAGGACGAATTGGGTGGCTTGATTATGGAGGAGTATGTCGGTATTAGAGCGAAGCTATACGCCTACAGATATGGAGGGCAGACAATTAAGAAAGCTAAGGGCATCACCAGGACAGGCATGGATAAAATAGATTTCGGCCATTATTTTGAATGTTTAAAAGACCATAGCCTAAAAATTTATTCGATACAAAAAACATTTCGGAGTAAACACCACAAAATTACAACAATTGAGACAAATAAATTGGCGTTGAAGGGAGGTGACGATAAGAGGAAGTTGATGGAGGGAAGTTATAAGACTCTAGCGTGGGGCCATTATTCCCTTAGACCTGGTGATTGCTAGTGCCTAAACTTGTAAATATGTAAATATTTGAAGATATCTTGTTTTTTTCAATCTGGATTTTGTAAATATTCATTTAAATTGTGTATGAGGGTTTTTATATATTAATTTTTCCCCTCTGATAATGTCATTGTATATATTCATTTAAAGTGTGTGAGGGTTTTTATATATTAATTTTTCCCCTCTGATAATGTCATTGTATATATTCATTTAAAGTGTGTGAGGGTTTTATATATTAATTTTTCCCTCTGATAATGTCATTGTATATATTCATTTAAAGTGTGTGTGAGGGTTTTTATATATTAATTTTTCCCTCCGATAATGTCATTGTATATATACATTTAAAGTGTGTGTGTGAGGGTTTTTATATATTAATTTTTCCCTCTGATAATGTCATTGTATATATTCACTTAAAGTATGTGTGAGGGTTTTTATATATTAATTTTTCCCTCTGATAATGTCATTGTATATATTCACTTAAAGTATGTATGAGGGTTTTTATATATTAATTTTTCTCTCTGATGTCATTGTATATATTCATTTAAAGTGTGTATGAGAGTTTTTATATATTAATTTTTCCCTCTGATAATGTCATTGTATATATTCATTTAAAGTGTGTGTGTGAGGGTTTTATACATTAATTTTTCCCTCTGATAATGTCATTGAATATATTCATTTAAAGTATGTGAGGGTTTTTATATATTAATTTTCCCTCAAAAAAAGAGAAAATATGAAGGATTTTTAAAATGAAAAATACTCGTGATTATACAATCATAACAACTGGTCTTTATTAAGTCTTCATACATTACACCAAATCCTTTATATCAATCCATTGAGTATCTGCAAAACCATACCACTTTACAAGAACTTTGTTTCCACGTTTACGTATAACCTTTTCTACTAAATATGTGTTAGGATAGCTAGTCTTTTTTAGTTCATGTCCATAAAAGCCACCTTTTATGATTTCACCATTCCTATCCTTTAGTATGCATGTTGCAGGCTTGGGACGATTCACACGAAACGCTTTGAAGATTTCAACGCTCCAGTTAGATTCATAACTCTTTTCAAAATGTCCTTTATGTTTAGATATCCTGACATAATCACCAACACTAAACTTCCTTGAAGCCTTCTTCTCTCTTCGGTCTTGATTATAATTATACACAGTCAGAAGAAGATCGTTGTTCTTCACTTCATTAGGCTTCATGCGGATAGTTGAATGAAAAGTATCATTGTACTTTACAAGGATTCTAGGTAAAAGATCTAGCCACTTGTATGAGCCTTGGACTAAAAACTCGCGGTACATCATATTCTTCAAGGTTCGAATTAAACGTTCAACAGCCGCAGCCTTCACATTGGTATAGGTGCTGTAGTGGTTAATATTATACTTAAACATTAATCGTTTAAAGAACTTGTTATAAAATTCTTTCCCGTTGTCACTTTGAATATTCCGGGGAGGGACGTCCATTTCTTGTAATATATCCTCCATAGCCTTTGCAACATTAACTCCACCCTTATCCTTTAAGGGTTTTGCATATGCCATTTTAGAGTAAAAGTTGATTGCGATCAGAATGTATTTGAAATTTTTGTTCACTTTTGCATAGGGTATCATTTCAATCAAATCAATTTGTAATAAATCATTCATACCTTTGCTGATAATTTTCCGTCGTAAATAGTTCCTCCTCGCCGAGCCGTGAAGTTCTCTGGCGATATTCTGTTTGGCGGTCATGCTATAATTTTAGATGCTTTCAATTCCCGGATAATTTCCTCAATCTCTCGAGTGTGGCTATTATTACCAGCGTCCCTCGAAGCAATAAGTAACCTCAGTCTATTCACTAATGTGTTAGGATTTCTCCAGAAAACGTAGTCAACCTTCTTATCAGGCTTATGCTCCTTCCATGCCAGTCCTAGACCTGAATGTGTATTGAGCAAGGGTCGTATTATATTCTTGTATTTATACGATTTACCAGATTTCAAGCGACCGTGTCTGCTGTAACCACTTCTATGAAGAAAAGTACTTTTCATAATCTTAGCGTATGTCTCCAAGTCTTCACTAGTGTATGCAGAAATCTGAGGCGTTCGCTTAAAGATGAGCTCCGTCAAACCGGCGGTAGACTCATACGTTTCATCACCTATCAATATTTGATTATTTATAAAATGAATATCTTTATTTCCAAGCATATAACTTCCATCCTGATATCTCACGCCGAACAATGTATCAATACGATCCTTGTCTTTTGAGCGAACGTGTTGAAGGTAAGTAGAAATACTTGTAGAATCACCATCTTCATTCTTGACGTTCTTCACCGGCAACCCTCGTTGAGTGTCCAAAATATCCTTGAGGGGGGTGATTACAGGCTTCAAAGCTTCGGACATGACATGCTGAGTCTCAAACCTGAGACCTTTTAGAGCTCTCAGTTTTTCTTTTACAGCCTTGGTATGCTCGGCTACAGACTCTTTAAGTCTTATGCTTTCACTATCCATCTTACAAATGATGAGGAAATAGACGATTACCTTCAATTTATAGTCTGCGTTCAGCTTGAGTTCTCAACGTGTCGATAGCCTTAGCTAACATCTCTATCGAAGTTCTCAGTTGCTCGGTTTCTTTCTTATGCTCCTGTGTATGTGTCTTGAACGCTTCAGCAAAGATTGCCGTATTAGCGTACTGGCTTCTGGCCGATTCTTCTAGACTCGTCATTTGCTGCATATTAGTTTTGTAGGCGTCCATCATCATATTTACATTATCCTCCACTTTCTTAAGTTTATCATTGCAGCAATCAGTTTTGAGAGTATTCAAAACCTCTATCTTTAACTGTCTGACTGTAGCCTCTAAATCTGAAACTCGCTTCATCGCTAACTTTTCTAAATTACTAATTTTCTGATTGCAAAGATTCTGAAGATTTGTTTCTTCTCTATCAAGCTCTGCGGTAACTTGTTTAATAGAGTCCATTACAGAATCCACTCTGTCTTTTGTAGAGATTGTTAGAGTATCCACTTTACTCGTAGTTTTATTCAGATTTGCTGTAATGTCTAGCAGCTTCTTGCCTATTTGCATCTCGATTTCCTTTGGTAAGTACCTGTTTAACTGCTGTCGCGTCTCGTTCGATTTCCTAATGATCATAGCTCTAGCATATCTTTTATTTACAGCATCCGTATCTCCGAGAGGATCCGCTATATCAATGATTCTCTTATTGTCGAATATAATGTTACCATTACCATCTCTCGACTGCGTGAGTGAATTGACATATCCAACGATGAACTTTTTATTCACAACATCATTATCGTGAACAGGATCTAGCAATACCTTCAATCTAACTTTATCGATCACGACGTTATTTTCCTTATCCCTCTTGAGGATATAGCTTGAAATCAATTCATCGATCAGGGTCTTAACCATAACCTCAACATTGTTAGCAGCTTGCTGAGAGAAATCTTGCATCCTAATTTCGAGAGCATCCACATAATTCTTATTGGAGGCGTCATGATTATCTTCAGGATCGTGAACATTGCACAATCTCTTATTCTTGAATTGATAGTTTCCTTTGACATCTCTGTTTATGATAAAACGATCAAACACTCTTCTAACTGGTCCAGTTCTCTGAGAACCGAACCTATCGATGCTCATGGTTAACTGCAAATGATCATTTTCTTTTTGTCGAGCTTAATATATACATCAAAACCATTCCTATATCGTCCCTCATTCATATGAAATTCAGGAACTATCACAACAAAGGGTCTTCCTTCTGTAGAACTCTCCCAAACGTTCTTACATAGATCTTTAAATTCATTGTAGGTCATGTCGGTATTTACATAATCTTCGTAAATGTGCTTTAAGTTTAAATTGTCTTGTCTGAAGAGTATTATCATGTTTGTATTATCGCGAATTAAATGTTTTGGAACTTTAGCATAGGACTGTGCTAGATATACAGAGTCGACATTTCGATGTCTACCCATACTGTAAAAGGATGCTATCTTTTCCTGCTTTTCAGTGATGACGTCATCAAATATAAAGATTGAATTTTTTTGACTTCAGAAGGATGCAAAACATCATCCCCGTTGTCGAAGGTGTTCACTTCTATACCTTCGATGTTTCCGAGCACTTTAATTAGGTATTGGTACTTTGGTTGATAGAGAGACTTTGAATAAATATACAAATTTTCAAAACGTAGTCCATTCTCATGGAGTAGCATATTGAGTAATACGTTTGTTTTCCCTGCACTGGAGCTCCCTAAAATAAGAGCTCTGACATTAGATGGAAATAACTTGCCATGGCGATCGCTTCTAAAGTCACTTTCAAAGTCTAATACCTGAATAGGTAGAGAGCAGTGCTGCTTAACAAGCTCCATGTTAACAACTAACTTATAAAATGCGCGTGCGATGTTTATATATTACCGGATGTAAAGTAGTTAATGACTGATTGCAATGATATAAAAGGGCTAATGTATGCAATTACTCGCTTAGTATATCATGAGAGCTAAGAGAGGAAGGTCGTTGCAGTATAAGCGCGGCTCTGGAATTATTAATTCCATAATTAATTCGCTCCCCTTTGAAGCTCACTTACCTGGATATAGATATTGCGGGCCTGGTACTAAATTGGAAAAACGTCTAAAAAGAGGAGACCCAGGAATTAACCAATTAGACGAAGCTTGCAAACAGCACGACCTCGCGTACGCTGAGAATAAGGACACCGCTTCAAGACAAATAGCGGATAAAATTCTTGCAGAGAAGGCTTGGAAACGGGTGCAGTCATCAGATTCAACTTTTGGTGAAAGGTTAGCTGCAAGGCTAGTAACTGCAATCATGAAGGGAAAGGTTGCAGTGGGAGCCGGAAAGAGGAAGAAGAAGAGAGGAGGGTTCTTACCATTGATACCCATCATTGCTGCTTTAGGCGCTGCAGCAGGCGGCGCTGCTCAGATAGCCTCTGCAGTCAATAAAAAAAAGGCTGCTGATAGGCATTTAGCAGAAGTTGCGAGACATAACAAGGCGATGGAGACACGCGGAAAGGGACTCCGAAAGAGAAGGTGTAAGAAGAGGAATAAAGGAGGATTCTTACCTGCAATGCCACTGATGTCGTCTTTAGCCACTGCATCTAAAATAGCAAGGTCCTTGAAAAAAAGAGGATCTAAAGGCAGGGGTTTAAACAAGAAGGCAAAAAACGGTGGAAGAGGATTGTACATATACCGGAGGAAGCCCTAAGTAACGTAGCCATCGAATATTATGCTAAACGTTTAAAAATTCCTTATTTTAGAGGAGTTTATATGATTGACAAACTTCCTTTAAAACCACACTTCAAAGAGAGGCTTATTACCAATCTCGATACCTCCGATAATGAAGGAACACACTGGGTTGCTATAAGGAAAGAAGGTGATGTCGCATACTACTTTGATAGTTTCGGCAATTTGAAACCGCCTCCTGAGGTTGAGAAATATCTACAAGGTGTTAAAATCTACTATAATACACAGAGATACCAGAATTTCGAATCAGTCATCTGCGGGCACTTGTGCTTGCAATTTCTTTTATCCTAGAAGCTGCTACATCGTCAAGATGAGTTATACAGTTACAGTGAGTGGGCCAGACACTATTATTTCAACGTATTTAAACCCGCCTCTACAGCTAGATCCTCCAGGCCATTATGAGATTGCTCTCTTGAATTTTGAAACATTCTATTCAATACCAAATGTCGATGAAAGTAATAATAGATTTCATTATATTCATAATGGTAAACCTGAAACCATTGTCATCCCGCATGGAACCTACGAGATTACCGATATCAATGCATTCCTAAAGGATAAACTAGGATTGAATGATGAAGTCTTCTTTATAAGGCCTAACAATAATACAATGAAGGCTGAGATTAAATGTCCTTATACAATAGACCTTTCTAAGGCTAGATCTATTGGTTCGCTTCTAGGATTCACAGACACTAAAATAATTCCTGCTGGAGAAGCGTTTGAATCTGACGATCTTGTGAATATATTTAAAGTGAGTATCATACGTGTGGAGTGCAGTATTGCAACAGGCTCATTCATTGACGGTAAAAGCGGACATTCGCTCTACGAGTTTTTCCCTTCTGTTCCACCAGGCTATCATATCTCTCAAGAACCCTCGAACCCGATATATTTGCCGGTCATAGATACAAACTATATAGACCAGATCACTATTCGAGTGGTAGATCAACACGGAAAGGCGATCAACTTCAGGAACGAAGTTATCACTACAAGACTGCACATAAGACGCAATGGCAATACATTTTAAAAGACATCGCAAATACTATAATAGACGACGTACATCACGTTCGAAGCATACTACCTCTCCAGCTTCCGAGGAGTTAACACGTGCTAACCGCAAGTTCCTCGAGGGTTTAGGTTACAGAACGCTATAATGGATATCTTAAACGTGACAGAAGTTCCAGCCTTTGACGACAAGATCACCAAGGAAGAGGAGCATATTTTTCTTCCATACAACACGTCCGCTCTGGATGTAAACGATGAAATTAGAATACCATGCCAAGCTGAAGATTTGTATACGCTACCTAACAAGAGTTATCTCTACATCGAAGGTGCTCTCACCAAGGTAGATGGATCGCATACTACAGCGAAGCTCGCTAATAATGCTATAGCTTTCATGTTTGATGAGATACGTCTAGATATGAATGCTACAACTATAGATAGAACAAGGAATCCTGGAATTACTACAACTATACGAAATTATGTGACTCTCAACCCTATGGAGTCGAATCGGCTGCTGAATGCTGGATGGGCCTATCCCGGTGAAGAAGTTGATATAGTACACGCGACGAATGGAGCTTTCAATGCTGTAGTCCCTCTCTCGATGCTCCTAGGATTTGCTGATGATCACAAGGAGCTTATACTCAACAGTAAGTTTGAATTGATTCTCATAAGATCCAAAGATTCTAGAAACTGTGTCCTGAGTTCGAATGGAGAGGAAGCTAATGTAAAGTTAACTAGAATCGAATGGAGGATGCCTGTAATTCGTCTTTCCGATGCTGAAAGAGTTCACATTCTAAAAATTGTCAAGTCTGATAAACCTCTACACCTTGCCTTTCGATCTATGGATCTTCATACCCAGCCTGCTGTACCCCAGACAAGATCTTTCACTTGGAATGTAGCAACAACATCTAAGCTCGAGAAACCTCGCTTCATCATAGTGTGCGCGCAGACTGCAAGATTGGGTGATTATAGCAAGAACAATTCCGAGTTTGATCACTGCAACATTACTAATTTGAGACTATTCCTCAACAGTGAATGCTACCCCTACCACGATTTGAACTTGGACTTTAAAAATTCAAAGTTTGCTTCACTATATGAAATGTACTGTAAATTTCAAAGTTCCTATTATGAAAGAGATAATTATCCCCTCTTGAAGAGAAAGGATTTTCTTCACCGTGCACCATTATTCGTAATAGACTGTTCTCACCAACCCGAGGAGGTTATAAATGGAGCTGTGAACATCAGAATCGAGATTCAAGCATCTGCAAATATACCAGCCCAGACGTCACTGTACTGCCTGGTTCTACATGACAAAGTATTTACCTACAAACCTCTTTCTCACTTGATGCAAGCACTTATATAATTATGTATATGTTTGGGTGAATGGTTTTGTAAAGGAATGTACTAGGATAAGTTTATGAATAATAAATTGAATTCATATACTAAAACACTCTTTTATTGACTTTAGCATACATTTCAAGCATTTTCCTTCTCCCCCTCCTACTCCCTGAAAAACTAGTTGCTCCTGACTTGCAGAAATCATTTAAAATATTCAAATGTCTTTCAATATAGGGCAATAGCCGTTTTCGGTTCCTTACACCCTCAATGTCTAAAGATATTACATTATTATTTAAACATGTATTTATGAAATGAATTGAATGGTCAAAAAATACAATAATATTGTATGCATAAATTACATTGTCACAATATTCATCACACGCAAACGTTTTTTCTTGGCGTAGGTAATGTTCAATCATTGGAATGTTTTTGGATATTATATCCCAGTCTGATTTTGTGATATAAACAAATGATTTATCACTTTCGCAGTTTATGTAGAGGGAGGGGGTGTCATAGTATAGTCCAATGTTCACGGAATGGGAGGGGGAGATGTTGACGTCATCAAGCGCCTGTGATCGATTCTCCATGCTCCTCCGGGGTATCTTCAATGAATAAGAAGACCATAGGAGCATCGTTGAGGATTCTCCTCTTACACCGTCTCTTCTGCTTTGTCTCACCGGTCTCGTTCCGCCTCTTCCTCAGCCTCCTCCTCACACCTCTGCAACATATATTCAAAACAATGTTAGAAATAGGTTTAGTTAATGATTTCATACGTCTGAAAGAGAAATACATAT
The DNA here is from genome assembly GCA_030765065.1 of Deroplatys truncata. Classification (NCBI taxonomy): domain Eukaryota; kingdom Metazoa; phylum Arthropoda; class Insecta; order Mantodea; family Mantidae; genus Deroplatys; species Deroplatys truncata. Next base: position 175,355,880 of record CM060986.1, on the reverse strand, counting down.
ATTAGAAAAATCCTCTCCCCTTGTCACACAAAAAAGTACTATCAAAGAGTGTCATACTCACTTCACTCGCTTGCACGATTCTGTGTGTATCTCGGGCGAGCAATCTGGAGTCGTCTGATTTATCCACTCCTGCATTCTCGTTGCTTTATCATCAGGGGTAGTAGTAATGTCGGGTAGTGGAGCGGCATCCTCCTCCATAGGCTGTGTATGGCGCTCTGCGATTGGATATTCCACTATATCGACATCGCGTCTCTCAGGATCCAGCTCCTCTATTGGAACGGGTACCTTAGGCGCAGTCATTCGCAGTCTGTAATAATTTAATTTTTAGGTTAGACACAGAGTAGCATTAGAAGCAGTAAATGAATATGTAATTTAACATTTCTTCTACTTACTCGAGTTTTCTCTTCCTCCGCTGGTAGACCTCGCAGTTGTCGTTACATAGGAAGAAGGATGTCATGCGTTCATGCTGGGCCGGGTTAGTACAAAGTACAGAATGCATGTATCCGGTGCACGACTCTGTATCACATTTAGCTAGATGTTTCGAGACGAAGACATTGTCAACTTCATCGACATCGCTAAGATCCTCCACATCAACACCCATGCGATTTTCACTGAAAGAATGAAATAATTTCAAGTTAGATTTCATTTAACATGCGTACAATATATTACCGAGTTATAGAAACATGTATATTACTTACATGTTCGCTCCTCGATAAACAGGACAGCTCTCTGTACACACTTCCAGTGTAGTCATCTGATCATGATGCGACGGTTGAGTACACAACACTGAATGCATTAAACCATTGCATGTTTCGGTATGGAAGTATACGTAGTGAAAATAATCTTCCCCGCACTCGCTCCAGTAATCATTCACATCAGATGCACGATGATCACCAGCCATTTCGATTATCACTGAACGAACACTGAAAAAACAATAAATGAACGCTCCGGCTGCCTACGTTCCTTATATACTGTAGACGGTGACGTCACACGGCGGTGGAGGGGGTGGAATGCAAGTTGAGACCTGTTATTCACCCTCCAGGCAGAAGCCACCCGTCTGTTTTTGAATACCAAGGAAAGTCCTTGGCGAGCGTGTTTTAACATGATTTACCGACGCCGACAGAGTGGAGCCGGGCTAGTGTACATGTCGAGGCTTGTTAGTGACGTCACGCACGCAGTCGCGGAGTGGGGATGAAACTGGTTATTACCAGACAGAAGTCGGCTGGCGGGTTTTCCATTACATGTTGGACTGTTGCCGGAGAGAGGTTAAGACCGTGAGCGAAGTTATACATATACGACGGCTGTCAGATGCGAGCGAGTCAATTAATCAATCAAAAATACTTAATTGCTCGACGAACAGCGTTTAATTGCAATAGCGGTATATAAACATTGATTCTTTTTTCAATAACACACATTACCTAATTGATTGATGCAATTATGTACTCAAACGATTTGCCGATGTGCGGCAGGCCTCGAGAATCGCATTCCCATATCGCCAGGGTGGATTTCCAAGCCAACGTCGCGCACCGAGAACCCCATTCCCTTATACTCCATCACCCGAGCGGCACATCCCCTACCCCAAGCCAATCACACGGCAGGGATTTAGACCAAGGGAAGGTACGCGACCGACGTATAGGATCAATACACACTCTCCCACCTATCCACAGGGAACCAACCAGAACACAAAGGGGAGGGAGGACACGCGTATGGGGGAGGGGGCGGGGACACCGGCACGTGACCACAGGGGGAGGGGGGAGGACCTGCCGGCACAGAACCTGTCGGCATTAGATCAGCGCACAAAGGGAAGGGGGCGTGGCTAGCGGCACGCGACCGGGCGGCAAATAGTAGCGCACAAAGGGAGGGGGCGGGGCTAGCGGCATAGATCAAAGAACCTTATCAGATGGCGGCAAATCCTTTGCGCTGGAGTCGCCATTTATTTTCTACTATGGTCTTTTAATCAAAACCTGTGTGAGCCACTTTTGAGAAAAAAAATACCTTCGAAAAGGTTTTCATTTAAAGGCTAGTTAGCGGTTGGGGAAATTTCTTGAAAATTTTCTTTGGAAGATACTGAACTTAATTACTAGGTTTGTATTTATTCGACTTTTGACTTATTTGACTTTATTCGTTTTTGACTTATGCTGTTCACATACACACGCACACACGGACATTTTTCTAAAAATCTGGTGTACTGCACTCGCAATACTTTCTCTACCCTTGTACAAACTACTTTTACAAACGCTTATTCTCCGGGTATTTCATATTAATCGAGATAAACATTTGCAGGAATTATTGCTAATTTTGTTGTAGGTGCAAGGGGAATATGGCAGGTTTTAAGCGATAGTCAAATCTTTTAAGAGCTGATTGCTATGTGGAGCATTTCATTCTCTTTGCATGTCCAGGACATAAAAAGCGAATAAGAAATTCCTGTTTGAGGAAAAGTGTAAGTATTGGAAAATTCAAACAAGTAGCAAGAATATCTGGGAAATGGTTGACTCGAAAAATAAAAATGTGTATGACATAAATTGTGTGTCTTAACGAGATTTTAATTTTTTGTGTAGTAAACTTTTTTTGTAACGCTTAGGCTTACCAGTTTTTCAAAAGTCATTCAGAATAAAGAGGACCTTTAGGAACATTCTCACAGAATGCAATGTATACATTTCATTTGTCACGAAAATATCTTAAACATATGCTATTTTATTCAAAAATAGTTAATCCCATTTTTGAGAAAACTAAAATTTTCGAAATATGCTCCATGTAAAGGGTAGTCTGGGCATGGAGATTTTCTTCAATATCTTCGTACATACTAAACTGAAATACCGTCCTTGGTGTTTATTCGACTTTACGTTTTTTGAATTAATCTTCACAGACAGAAACACACTCACGCACATGAACGACATGTTTCCAAAAATGTTTAATTTGGATTCAGAGAACTTCAAAACGTGTATTTCCGGGGAAATCTGGGAATAGAATTTTGGGTGGAATTCGATACCTTCCCTACTTACTATAAGTAGTAGAGAAAGTAAAAATGCTTCTTTTGGATTCAGGAAACCTCAAAATTATATTTCCCTTGAAATCTAGATATAGCATTTTTGGGTGGAATGCAATAAGTTCTCCACCTACTATGTACGGCGTAAATATTTTATGTAGCATACATAATAACTTGTAGAATTTGATAAATAACATTAAGTTGGTTAAGATATGCTTAAAGTCTATAACACACGTCGTTTCATCTATTGCAATACTAGATCAGAGCTTAAAGATCATAGAAACCTAAGGATGAAACAGCTGACCAAGTGTCATAATTATTTGTTCAGGATTTGAAATGCTGTTCAGGAGCTTAAATGTGGTCTTTATTGCTAAAAAAATAGTTTTATTTATGGACACTTTTTAACTGCTGTGGTCCTTAGCGTCCCATTCTATATTGCGCTTGAAAGATCGGTAATTTTGCTCAGAGGCCTTTCTATAAGGCTTGAGGTTCTTTTACGTTCCGTCGACCCGGGACCACCTGCTTTTCTTCCCTTTCGATGGAAGCCATGCTAAGGATTTTTACGCTCGAAAAAATCCATCGCCCTCCGCCAGGTTTGAGCCCGCGACCTCGGGAACGCTGCTTTGTGCTTCCGATTGCACATTTGCTCATCATTGTAGGTGAGAGTTTTAACGTTCTTCGTACAGTACTATAGTATAACAACGTAGAATCCTTTGGTCTACGTACTGTGCGAATATTGAGGAGGGATAAGTCGCCCCCACTCTACTTGTCTTTTGCCTTTAGCTACTGAGTTATCCAGTGAGGTGTCTTAAAGGGGAAGTGGGCTGGTACGCGGGAAACAACAGTCACGTCACTGTTGTAAACATGGCAGTTTTATAGTGTAGAAAAATTTAATAGGACCTTGTTTACATCGTGGTAACTCAAAAATTAAAATCCTTATTCCAGTTCTGTAAGAGGTGTGTTAAAGAGAACTCTCATCATCCCTGTAAAAAAATTAAAGTCGATAGTTTTCTTTGTGAACCTTCAGTTGAAATAATTTGTATTATGAAAATCAATCAGCGATAAACTTCTTTCCTTGAAGAGAGAGATGGGTGAGTGAAGGCTATGAAATACCCTAAAAAGTGTGAATTAACTTTTGGAAGATATCCCATGATAATACCGCATGTATGTGAAATGCTATCGTTAGTTATATGCAAACACTTGTTCTCACATCTGCTGCACCTTGCTCTTTGCGTGGCCTGACACAACAGTTCTACAAAAATTGCATTTTTGTTGCAACGCTCTTATGTCTTTAGTCCTGCATCTACAGATGGATAGTCACAACAGTGGTATGATTAAATGATAAACGATTTTATGATAAAAATAAATCATGGAGCTGGAGAAATTATGGTGCCCAAGGCAGTTAGAGAGGAGCAATACATATGCAGGTAAGTTACCCCTCCCAAAGGTTTTTTCTAAGTTGCTGAACTATGGAATTAATACTTGTGTTGTTATCCTGGAAACACTCCAGAAGGAATTGAGAGAACCGGGCACAGTACAATATATTAATAGCTACTTGATTACAATTATTATTTGAATTAACCTCATCAGCTCAGTTGAAAAAAACATTCAATATTTCGAGGTTTATTCTTCTACTGTTTAAAGTGCGGTAAATAATCTAAAAAATACATAGCAAACATGTTTGATTTTGCCAATATCTATCTGGATGCTTCTCTGTTTTATGTAAATTCATCTGAACATTTTACTCATAAGTAATATTTTAGCCCAAATTCTGGGAACAAGGTATTTTCTGTTTGACAAATAAGAAATCACCATACTACACATTTTTAGATGTCCATAAACTAAATAGACTTTCAATAATTACAATGCGTTTTGTATTATATAAAGTAGTTTATTGTGATTAACTATTTCTAAGTTTATCAATAAAAGTTGTTTTATGAATATGACTAATCGGTATTATAAATATTAAAAAGACATTTGTATGACTTTTAAAGCAGGGAATTTACGGTCTGAATCGCTTTAACATTTTAACTTTTGTTTTATTTCAGGTAAGAAGTGACTTGTGAACTTGTCTTTCCCATTGCTGGAATGCTGTAAGTCTCATATAAAAGTTTATAGTACTTAATATTTGCTCTCTAAGTAATCTTAGAAGGGAAGTATTTGACCCGTCATACCGAAACCTATCCTGATATTTCTGTAACAGAGGCGACATAGCATAAGGAAGCCAGCCCTAAACATCAGCTGCCAGTTTTAAATGTAAGGTGCCGAAATCGAAGCTGGTGCGATGAACATTTACTGGCTGCTGATGTCATACTACATCGCTTCTGTCACAGAAGCTTCAAGGCAAGTTTCCGTATGAAGGGTCTGATATGTCCTTGTAGAAAAAAAGTGATATCGTTACAAAAAAAATGTAAGTGTATCCTTTTTTTTTCTATTTTTATACAATTTCTTTCACCTTCTTAATGAATAATTTTAACAATCTCCGCGGTGAGGATTGTGCAAACGCAAGAGCTGCAGTACAGTGTGAGATACATGACAGATAAGTCTTAGACGTAAATAGCTTAAACGTGTATTTCTTCTTAGTGTAAATGGAACGTCATTTGATACCCACCACTTCAACATACCAGTGTGGATATTAGATTTGGGCACTGCGTTACGCCTTCCAATAGGAAACATAACATCCTCTAGGGAATTATTTCCCTATTTCCCAATTCCCCTCTGGAGTAAATAACTTGACATGGAATGTTTTGTTGGAATGTTCTTAATTCCTCCTCTTGTTTGCACTAGTTTCGGAGAAATAGAATTTTATTACATTAGTGCCACATTTACATCCCCCCTCAACTTTTTTGCTTTTGTTTTTTTTCTGTTTTTCAGAGAAGAGTAGTCCTTTTTACTTTCTCTACTACGTATAGTAAGTAGGGGAAGTATTGCATTCCACCCAAAAATTCGATACCGAGATTTCACCGGAAATACATGTTTTGAGAATCACTGAATCCAAAAAAAGCATTTTTGGAAACATGTCCGTGTGTGTGTCTGTGTGTGTGTCTGTGTGTGTGTGTGTGTCTGTGTGTGTGTCTGTGTGTGTGTCTGTGTGTCTGTGAACAGCATAACTCAAAAACGAACAGTCGGATAAACACCAAACTTGGTATTTAGGTTCAGTATCTTCCAGAGATGCGACACGAAGGTTTTCAAGAAAATCCCCCCACCCCAGACTACCCTTTACATGGAACATTTTTCGAAAATTTTAATTTTCTCAAAAACGGCTCTAACGATTTTGATTAAAATATCATATATTTAAGATATTGTCATGACAAATAAAATGCATATCTCGAATTTTCTGGGAATGTCTCCAAAAATATTCTTCATTGTGAACGACTTTTGCATAACTGGTAAACCATAAGAGATAGACAACATTTTACTACACAAAAAATGTAGATCGCGTTAAAATACACAATTTATGTCATATACGTTTCTTTTGTTGAGTGAACCGTTTTCGAGATATTGCTTGTTATTTCCTTAAATTTTCCAATACTTATACTTTTTCTCAAATTCGTTATTCATTTTTTTATGTCCTGAACATGCAAAGAGAATGGAATTCGCCACATAGCAACCAGCGTTAAAATATTTGACTATCGCTTAAAAGCTACCATATTCCCCTTGCATCTACAAGAAAATTACCAATAAGATTGACATCTCGATATCTCGATTAACATGAAGCATATGGAGAATAGGCGTTTGTAAAATTAGATTGTACAAGAGTAGAGAAAGTTATGTGAGTGTAACACATCAGATTTTTTTAACTAAAAACGTAGCAGAGTGTAGATTTAACAGATTTAAGTATTTAGTCGCTCAGTAGTAAGGAAATCCATACCATATGTCTGTTTAGTTTGATTGGAGGATTGCATGTGTGAATTTTGCGTGATTACTACGCTTGTTTTAGAAGCTGAGTCAACTGTTTGTGTAATTTCGTTTGTGTTTTGTTTCTTGTTCAGGACAGGAAAGTTGGCAGTATTCAATTCTAGCTCGGCGTTTGTTACGTCGCTTTCATTGTTGAAAGTTTGTGACATGTCCTGAGTTGGAGCACTGATTGAAGCTTCGTGGTTTGTCTTGCAAAATGTTCTTCCTGTTTACGTAAATTAAAATTAAACTGAGTTTTATTTATGGACGCTCTTTAACTACTATGGTCCTTAGCGTCCCATTCTATATCGGGCGTGAAAGATCGGTAATTCTGCTCAGAGTCCTCTTTATCAGGCTTGAGGTTCGTTTACGTGCCGTAAATCTACGACTTGGGACCACCGGCTTTACTTCCCTTCCGAAGGAAGCCATGCCAAGGATTTTTACGCCCGAAAACGCGTACGCCCGCTAACTTGGGAACTAGAGGCTGGCACGGTACCACTAGTCCACGGAGAACGACTCCCTGTTTACGTAAGAAACATCATGATTAATCTGCGTACTATCATGAAGATTTTATAGGTCATTTGGATTGACATACATTTGTCTCCTAAAACTAAGGATGTGTGTAAAACCTAGCTCGTTCATTACTGCACGAATATGAACTATAGAGAAAGTGGACTGAACCCCGAGTGCTGCGAAGTGTTGTTCTACGTATTAACTGGTTAGGAATTGATGGACAGTATTTTTCGTTTTCGTAACGAGAATTCTGATATTTAGTGACCCAATCTTTATGATTACCATAGGGTGATTACATATGTCTTGCACCATGGTCTTATTTGCTAAGTACGTGCATATTTTTGCATTTGAAATTCGCGAAACATATCTTATGTAGCTTGGATCAATTAGTTTGCCAATGGCTAAAACATAATCAATGAGTGTAGGTTTCATCATGGGAATCCATAACAATGACCTGATCTTTAGATGTCGTCATTTGGGTAACTGAATTATAACTTTGAACATAATTGCCTATTGGTTCTGGATTCTTGAACTTCTAGGGCTCTTATTGCAACTTTCCATGGGGAGATTCAAGCAGTATTTTTAACACTTAAATAATTTCAGTCTAATTATATAATATGTAAATTCAATAACAGCCCGCCTTGAAGCAATATATGTATGTAATAATTTTTAAAATGTATGTAACAGTCATTGCATATGCTTAAATTATTGTAAGCATGTTCAGTAATGTTATGCGAATGTATTACGTAATTTAATAATGTAGGAGCTGTGAGAATAATAAGTTAAACGTTGCTAACAATGAGGTAACCTTGAGGCAACAATGAGTAAGGAAGTTTAAATGCTACTAGTCATTATTAGAGCAGAAATAATGTGATTTTAGTGACATTTTATAAAAATAGCCAATCAACAACCAGAAAAAGCTTTAGTTAAATGCAGATATTCTATTGGAATAGGATTAGCCAATCACAGACTTGAAATACAGAAATCTACAAATTTAGGCGCTAGAAACCTTGTCAGTTGTCTGCAAACAGTGTTACTAATCAGACGCAGAAAGTGTCCTCAAGAAATTCATCACGTATTCGTGTGAGACGAACAATAGGTTTACGTATTAAATAAAGTATTAAGTAAAAGAATCTCACAGCTCTTGATATCAGTGAAGTGCTATTTAATTTGTGTCAAGGATTAATAAAATGGAGTGAATTAAAACTTAAAATCTGTGTAAGCCTACATTCTTGTCGCACCACGCCCTGCCAAGACTTCCATGTCTCTAAAATAATAATACTGACGCAGCCGAGGCAAACATCAATATTTAATACTTAAAGAAACAGTCAAATTACAAAGTTCATAATATTTTTTAAACTTGGGGCGAAGGCTACCGGGTACCATACGTGCGGTTGCAACTACTACAAGTTCGGCTCCCGAACAGTTGAAATATAATACAACTGCTAAAACTATCTAATTCTCAAATTGGCGCCCAAACGTGGGGCATCAAATAAAGAATAATAACATTTTCTTCAAGATGATGCTGGTAACCTCTGGGAGGTTATACATTTCTTTTAAAATTATTTTCTCACCTTTGATTCCAATTTAACGTCATTAAATAAACGAAAACAAAGGTTTTTATTATAAGTGCGCAAACACCAACGATGACAGGCTATGAAGCCTAAATAACACGCAATGTATTTAAGAAGAGTAAATTATTCGCAGTGCATTACACAAGTCATTGCTTGCTCTCCTCCCTCTTAACGGATTTTGGTCCCAGCATATGTGACATAACTGAATAAGGACAGTAGAAAAAGATTCCAGTTTTTAAATTAAATTTTACACCAGAGGCTGTAGATATTTACTTAATATTTACAAAATAATTTCATTAAATAACATTTTTTACTTCATCTATTACGCATAGTAAGTAGGGGAAGCATTGCATTCCACACAAAAATTCTATATCGAGATTTCACCGGAAATACATGTTTTGAGGCCCCTGAATAAAAAAAATCATTTTTAGAAAAAAGATCCCTGAGCGTGTCTGTCTGTGTCTGTGAACAGCATAACTAAAAAATCTGATGTGTTACACTCACATGACTTTCTCTACTCCTGTACAAACTATTTTTGCAAACTCTTATTCTCCATCTACTTCATGTTAATTGAGATAAACATTAGCAGAGTTTATCTTATTGCTAATTTTCTTGTAGATGTAAGGGGATAATATATTTACAAGGGCAATTTGGAAGTACAGTAGCCCTTAAGCACATACATATCTCTTAATAGCTGGTTGCTAGGTGCAGCACCATTCTCTTTCCCACAGATTAATACTCTTTGCATATCCAAGACAAAAAAAGGAATAACGAATTCCCATTTGAGAAAAAAGTATTGAAAAATTTAAGAGAATAACAAGTAATATCTCGAAAATGGTTCACTCAACAAAAAATGTATATGGCATAAATTGTGTACTTTAACGCGATCTACATTTATTGTGCAGTAAAATTTTGTCTATCTCTTATGGTTTACGAGTTATGCAAAAGTCTTTACAATAAAGAATACTTTAGAGACATTCCCAGGAAATTCAAGATATACATTTTATTTGTCATCAAAATATCTTAAACATATGATATTTTAATCAAAATGGTTAGAGCCATTTTTGAGAAAATTAAAAATTTCGAAAAATCTTTCATTTAGAGGGTACTCTGGGTGGGGGGATTTTCTTGAAAACCTTAGTGTCACATCCTTGGAAGATACTGAACCTAAATACCAAGTTTGGTGTTTATCTGACTGTTCGTTTCTGAGTTATGCTGTTCACAGACAGACACACACACACACAGACACACAGACAGGCACACAGACACACACACACGGACATGTTTCCAAAAATGCTTTTTTTGGATTCAGGGGATCTCAAAACATGTATTTCTGGTGAAATATCGGTATCGAATTTTGGGTGGAATACAATACTTCCCCTACTTACTATACGTAGTAGAGAAAGTAAAAACGAAAATTCGAATAAATACCAAATTTGGTATCTAGACCCACATTCTTTCAAACATGAGACACAAAGATTTTCAAAGAATTTCCTCCACCCCAAACTAACCTTTACATGGAACATTTTCCGGAAATTTCGACTTTATCAAAAATCGATCTAACGATTTTGATTAAAATATCACATATTTAAAATATTTTTATGGCAAACGTAATTATATCTTGAATTTTCTGGGAATGTCCCCAGAAGTCCTCTTCATTCTAAATGGCTTTTGTATAACTGGTAAACCATAAGTTAGACAAAGTTTTACTTCACAAAAAATGTAGATCTCGTTAAAACACACAATTTATGTCGCATACATTTTTTCTTGAACCATTTCCCAGATATTCCTTATTATTTATTTGAATTTTCCAATACATATACTGTTTTCTCAAATAAGAATTAGTTATTCATTTTTTATGTCCTGGACATGCAAAGAGAATGAAATGCCTCACATAGCATCCAGCTCTTAAAAGAATTTACTATCGCTTAAAGCCCTTGCATCTACAAGAAAATTAGCAATAAAATTGATATGAAGTAGATGGAAAATAAGCTTTTGTGAAAATAGTTTTTACAACAGTGGAGAAAGTCGCGTGAGTGCAACACATCAGAGTTGTTTCTATTTATTATTCTACACCGCTTTAACTACATGGTCATATCGCAACGGATCTGTTAGGAGATACCTTTTGGATCGGTTTTTGGCGGAGAGTTAACCTCTATATCTCATCTCTGTACCATGCCATCATACTTGTTACATATCCACAGAAGCCTGTGCACACCATGCACACCAACTGTACCTCTGCTTTGTGACTGGCAGATGGCAGCCTCGACATGTGTCCATAGAGGCATGTGTAAAGCAACTGTTCCTCTGCTTCTACACGTGCCGTCCAGTCTACCTTTTTTCGTTACCTCTGGATAGATGACCGAGCATTCGTTTTACCATCTATTTTTCATGTTTTACCATTGTTTTAGACTTAAGGTAGAACTTTGGGTCGTGGTATTAAATATCCAATCTGGTATTCACCTTGGCGAATGAGAGAAAACACGAAAAAAACGCAGTCCATTTAACCGGTCCACGGGCTTTGAACCCGAACAGTAACATTTATTTCACGATGCAGCAAAGGCAGGATGTTAATTATTTCAAAATGTATAATTAGGCGTTTTTATGAACTCAAGGTGTCTTAGAAAAACCTTAAATTTAACAAAACGATTATCTAATATTGATTGGGAAGCCCAAAATGGTATCTGGAATATAATTACGCATAAAAAGTGTTTTGTTAAGCTATGTGCCATAATACTTTTACTACTTATTTTATCTCTCCATTTTCAATGCCCCATTCTTCTTAATAAATTATATTTCAAACCCGTCAATTGGTTTCTCTCACTTTGTATCAATGTTCAAGTTTCAGGTTATACTATTACCCCCACATTTTACACAAAGTGCTTCACTATTCTCCCCTTTCTTTGTTCTCTCTCCAAGAGCCCACAGAAAATGCTTCATGTATTAAGAGTTGCCTGTATTTGCTCCTAACCTGCACATAACTTCTTGAGAGCAGTTCTTGTTACTACTTATGCTATTTGCTATCTGAAACTATCCACGTGCTATGCTGTTTAGACACATCGCTTTAAATATCAACAGTAGGTATCTCATTTGCCCTTCTTACAATAACCTTAGTTTTTGTTTTTATTTATCTATCTTTTCACATACATCTTCATCCTGCATTCCTATCGGTCTGGGTGGCTTAGTTGGTTAGGTACGGGATCAAACCCGGCCCAGACTAATGGTTTTTAAGTGTGGTTAAAGCGACATCCCCATATCGTAGATTTACTAGCATGTAAAAGAGCTTCTACGGGATGAAATTCTGGCACACCGGCGGCGCTGATATGATCATGGCAATTGATAGCGTCGTAAACTAAATAAAAAAAAATCTTATGTGTTACACTCGCATGACTTTCTCTACTCTTGTACAAACTATTTTTACAAACGCTTATTCTCCATCTACTTCATGTTAATCGAGATAAACATTTGCAGACTCTACCTTATTGCTAATTTTCTTGTAGATGTAAGGGTAATATATATTTGCAAGGGCAATATAGAAATACAGTAGCCTTTAAGTGCATACATATCTCTTAGTAGCTGGTTGCTAGGTGCAGCGCCATTCCCTTTGCTACAGATTAATACTCTTTGCATATCCAAGACAAAAAAATGAATAACGAATTCCCATTTGAGAAAATAAGTATTGAAAAATTTAAGGGAATAACAAGCAATATCTCGAAAATGGTTTACTCTACAAACAAAAATGTATACGACATAAATTGTGTAGTTTAACGCGATCTACATTTTTTGTGCAGTAACATTGTGTCTATCTCTTATGGTTTACCAGTTATGCAAAAGTCGTTCACAATGAAGAACACTTTTGGTGACATTCCAGAAAATTCGAGATATACTTCATAAAAATATCTTAAATATATGATATTTTAATCAAAATCGTTAGAGCCATTTTGAGAAAATTAAAATTTTCGAAAAATGTTCCATGTAAAGGGTAGTCTGGGGTGTGAGGATTTTCTTGAAAACCTTCGTGTCGCATCTCTGGAAGATACTGAACCTAAATACCAAGTTTGGGGTTTATCCGACTGTTCGTTTCTGAGTTATGCTGTTCAAAGACAGACACACAGACACACACACAGACAGACACACACACGGACATGTTTCTTAAAATGTTTTTTTTTTGGTTCAGGGACTCTCAAAACATGTATTTGCGGTGAAATCTTGGTATCGAATTTTTGGGTGCAATACAATACTTCCCCTATTTATATACGTAGCAGAGAAAGTAATAATTCTGCATTCTTCATCAATGTTATTATCCCCAATAGTACTTCCCCCTTAAGATCTGTAGTATTTTGTTAGTGATGACATACGATATCGGCAGATAATCTTATGATCTTTACCCATCGCCCGCTGCTACCACTGCTACCTTGGTCTTGAAGCAGTTTTCACCTAAGTCTCCAAGTAGATATAACAGTGTGGGTGCCGTATGCCCCTCTCTTATTCTACTCTCTGTGACACACGTTCTGCTGTTCCAATCTAGAAGTCTCTTACAGTCTACGATTCCAAGTGTATTTTCGAGATCCATAAACGCCATGCACACATTTTTATGTTTTATATAAATTCGTAGCATTCCATTTGCTGTTTTCTTTTGTGAAACCAAAGTGTTTTCTAATTAATTATCGCTAAGGAGACCACATAATAAGTAAGAAAACAGAATCTTTGTGTGATCAGATTGGTTATGTTTTATTTTCGTCACAATATTGGTACTGTGATACCTTAACTTGTCACAATATTGCATAGTATTTTTGTTACAATTTCAAATTAGCAGAAGAATATGAAGCACTGAACTATATGCTGGATGTGATTAGTAGAAATGTAGAGATATCCGACTTCATACACAAAAATAACTTCGACGAACGCTTAAGTTTCAGTAGCTTCCATATCGTGGGCGGATGATGATTATGATGATGAAGACATTAGCGGCCTCTTTTCTTGCTTATAAGGGGTAGAGGAGAATTGAAGCATTGCTGCCAGAGAACTAGTCTTCCGTATGCAACCTCCAGGAGGAAGGATGAGATGAAAGATCCAAAGGTTGTTGCCCGGACAAAGTACCAGCAGGTGCGGATATTGCGGAGTCCTAAAGTTCACAGATGGAAACAACCCTGTAGGCACCCCCAGAGCTTCTCCTGACGAACAGGTCCAAACTGCCCTGGTTCCGTTCCAGAGGAGCAAAATAGAACCACCACGCACCACACGTCACCAAGCTACGCAGTCAAGCCCCATATTCTGAAAAGAGATATGAAATGAATGATGGGGATTGAAGGACCAGAAAAATTTGTGGAATTAGAAAAATCAGCCCAGTATTTAGCTGGCATCAAAAAGTGCAATTCAGAGTGGGGGTCGCCGGGGATTAAACCCGCGACCTCTGGAACACGAGTCACACAAGTTACCTCGACGCTCGTTGAGTGGCCTCTTTATAGAAGCCTGTACAATAGGCAAATTGGGCCCTTTGTACCTCTTAATCTGTGACTATGTTCCCGATCAAAATCACGTCCTTGATAATTACCCTTCTTATAACTTAGATTCCAAGAGAAAGAGCCTAAATATATGATCTATGTATGACGAAACCTTTGCACTCGCATAGAATGTGTTCGGAAGTTTCATATTCCCTTCCACATTACCTACATAAAGGGTCTTTATAAGTCCTATTATGTGCAGATGTCTATGTAATGTGGCTCGTAAGTTAGCCAACATCACCTCCGAGTTTAGATCTAGCAAAATTCAAAAGAAGCTTACTCTGCCTACCACCTGAGTCCAAAATTAAACAATGGGCTTCGGTGGAAGTGGTTTGTTCATTCCAATATTAAGATTAGGCCTACTTGTTAGTTGGGTAATCCTGTACTTGATACCAACGAAGTTATTCGCTCTTTGCGAGCATGTCTGCATATCATTGAGATCTTCTTCATCTGCATCAGCTCAGTGATTTGAAGCACCTTTATGGTAAACAAGGTTTATATTGTAGCGACTCTTGCGGCTGTTCGACCCGGGGGTTGCGTACAATGGGGGGGGGAGTATAATCAGATGGTAGAGTCGGTTGGGACCGGGGTGAAAGACATCATGAGGATGCTCCGGACGCGGGTACCCGGAAATCTATAAAACCTACTAACTATATTTTAGATAAAAAATTAGAGTGAGTTTGGGGTCCCTCAGTAGAGGGTTCGGCCATGCCAGAGCTTAACTGTACCCACATCTGACTTACCTGCGATTAACTGTTTAGAGTGGGGCACGGATTCCCAAACAGAGGGGCGTCGTAGCGAGTCGTGGTGGGAATTGAGCAAGTTGATCTACTTATGTGGCCAATAAATATGTTTTCAAGACTCAGCAACTTAATGTCCTAGCGCTTCCTTCATTACTCAATCTTTGAAACTTAACGCAATCGGATGCAACTCACCGTCCATGGGTCGAACTCCAAGCCGGATCGCTACAATATGTCGTGGAGTCCCAAATGACTGTAAACAAAATCCTATATACATGGGTGTAGCAGTTTCCTGAGATTCACTTACATTTCTTCCCTTTGCAGAAAAGATGTGTTTACAAATTTTAATTTAGGAATGGCAAAAGAAATGTTATGTCAAATTAAATCAGGAGTCCACTTCAGACAATGCCGTGGAATTTTGTACACCTTTAATAACTTTATAGATATTCATTTAAAGGTAACTATTAGTGTATCGAAGTATGTATTTCTGCATTTGTGATGAGCTGGAGCTATACTCTATTACAGCCCTCTATCTGAAAGACCTAGTTCATCACATCCGCTGTGCTCCAGCAAAGGGGGACATATCTTCTGAAGAGAGGGAAATGAAATTCCTGAGATACATTACAAGGCTGAGCCTAAGGGATGAGAAATAATGACAATGAAATTCCTCCAAAATGGAAGCAAAAAGCACTGAAGCTCTTTCCCAATAGCAGAGTTCGCCAGAATCTTGAAGTGCCTAGCAGATTGATTCTTGGATGATAACATCAAATAACAGAACCATAAATAGGTATTACACTAAATATGTATTAGAAATTTAGAGATTACGGTCGCATCCAGGTAACGTGAGATATTCTAGAGCACTGTTAGAGTGCACAAAACTAGATACATTCTTCAAGGGATTAGAAATAAACTAAACATATTTCCGATAAATGAAAAAATAAGTGAAAAAAGATATAGCTGGGAACGTGTAAAATAAAACAAACAATTGCTGACATACACATCAAATGGGTAAAGAAGACCTGGGCAACTGAGGTAAAGATGGAATAAGACTTGAACAGGCCAAAGGGACTATACCTTGAAAGGAAGAAAAAACGAAAAGAAGGCACTTACAGAGATCATCCTACTAAGTTACATGCAACAGAGTACCAGTTTATGAATTTCTCTCCCCATAAAAAAAACTTTCTCCTTGAAAAGGTCTGAATGAAAACCATATGAATATTTTCAGCAATCATGCACATTTATCCCGAATTTCGTGTTCAGTGTTTACCTAATAAAGTTGCAGTCGTTAAAATGTTTGCAACAGAAATGAAGTGCCTTGTAAAACACGTCCTCTTTGCCTAGTTTCCTCTTACTTTACTCCGCGTGGCAATATTATTATGCAGCTGTTCTAATTATTATTATTATTATTATTATTAGTAGTAGTAGTAGTAGTAGTAGTAGTAGTAGTAGTAGTAGTAGTAGTAGTAGTAGTAGTAGTAGTAGTAGTAGTAGTAGTATTTGTTTCCCTTATGTGTTCAGAGTGGCTGTTGAAAATCATTTCCTTCAATGCACATAAAAACAAAACGAATATACACAGACTGGAAATGTACTCTGCCGACAAACTTCGAGGAGTAGTTCAGGGATGTTTGCCTAATCACCCAGTAATTTGAGATTGATATATTAGGCTTGTGATGTCTCTTGGACCTTGACAAATTTATTTCGATCTTAAAAATAAATTAACAAATCACTGACAATGGAACAGTAATAGTTGATCAAGAACCAGAAGTCAGTTATATGAGTAATGTAACACACGTATACTTTTGTTGTTACGTTTCGTTCCAGACATTTTCTGTTGCTGTGTTGTACAAATGCGCTTCTTTAAAACAACCATACTTATCATTAACTATACTGCGACCTGTTCTGGAATGTCGCACATGCTTTAGTATCCCAGAGCATTAACATATTCAGCAGTACCCCAGAGAGTGTTGACTGGAGTCTCGTAAACCTTTACATTTTCCGTGTAAACAGGTTCAAGATAGTTTGGGATAGCCTCTGTAGTCGAGTGGTCAGCATTCTGGCTTCTCAGCCCAGAGGTACCGGGTATGATTTCCAATTGCTGTGGGGAACTTTAATTAGAATCATCCCTACCCTCCTCAAAGTCTGGAAATATGAACGTGGGATTGAATGTGTGTGTCTTTCCTAATGAAAATCATACAGGATTATTTATGAAGAACTAACACATTTATTTCTTTAATTGTTTCAAAACGAGTTATGATAGCGACAACTTATTATACCTGAAATGCAGAGGAATTTTGTGAGGCTGTTTACCTCTATTAGCAAATGTATAAAATGTCCTCCATCTGCATAAGGCACAACTAAAAACGTCGTTCCATGTTACTGGCCACTTGTTGGAGGACACTGTTGTCAATTGCTTGAATCTCCTGTGTAATGTAGCGCTTCAGATCGTCCAATGTCTGGGGACATGGGGCATAAACCCTATATTTTAAGTAACCCCATAGAAATAAATCCGGCGATATCAAATCCGGAGATCTCGGTGTTCACAGGTTCTTGAAAATTATCCGTTTTCAAAAAAACTTGTAATTCTTGCCATGGATTCATTTGATGTATGGCATCTAGCGCCGTCCTGCTGAAAATATCTTGGCTCAGCACTACTTCGTCTAGTTGCTCAGCAATCTCTATGACAATCCGTCGGTACTCTGCAGTCTTATATTGTTTTAAAAAAGAATTTCTCGCACTATTATCTGTGCGGATATTGCGCACGAAACTCCGATTTTAGCGGATGCATAGATGCTACATGAATAACATGTGGATTTTCGCTGGCTCAATGCGTGAGTTGAGTTCACATAGCCGGATAAATGGAACCATGCTTCATCTGTGATCCATTTGATGGGCAATATGGCAGGATTTTGCACAATGAACGCCTGAAACCAACGACAAATTCAGCCGTCTATCCTTACCTGGTTCCCGTAACCGATGGACAACCGTAATCCTATACGGCTTTAGGCCTGCACTTTTCACAGCTCTGTGACACATTGAGTTGTTGTACCCTGTCCCCTGCGACAAACGTCTTAATAATTTTTTGGGTGACTGATCCACTCGTGCTCTTACGTCAACAACAACCGTGGGAAACCTAGATGAACGAGTTTTGCCTTTTTTACTCACCAGAGATCCAGTTTTTCTTTACAATTTGTTTACCAGTCCCAGTATTGTGTTTCTTTGGGGAGGATTCCGAACACCAAATTATCTCTGGTATGCCCTTTGAGTAGCTGTAATTGAAAGTAGTGTTTTACAAGGAAGAGTCGTTCATTTAATGCGTACTCCATTTTCACGTTGACTAGAACAAAATCTTTAAAAGAGTTGCCGACAATGAAACTAACAATTACGAATAAAACACGAACATCTGCACATCTAATGACAGGCAATCGAAACTCCAGAACATTCCGCTTAATTTGTTGCTAAAATTCGGGCATTGAGTGAATTTCGAACAGAATAACTAAAGAAAGAAGTGTGCCAGTTCTTCATAAATCATCTTCTAATACCAACCACTTAAATACCTACAGGCAACGAGTTGAAATTTTCTCAACTCAAAGCCCCCAATATGACCACACAAGTTAAAGGAGGCTATACAAATGAAACAATAAAAGAATAAAACAGATAGGGTAACAAAACAAACAAAATGCAACTACTGTGTAAATTGCTTCTGTAGACGATGTGTTCTATATTTAAAACATTCACAAACATCCCTGAACACAGTCGAGATGTAGATTACACATCTAACGTCTATATACTGACACAGTGACAAATATATGGGTTATTTACAACACTTGTAAAATTAGGAAGCTTTACTACTCTCTGTCATGTTCTTACACGTCATACCCTAACGAAAGCACCTGAAATCGCTTATCGCTCGACCTATAGCTTGTCTCAAACATAAACGACATTACGAAGGTAAATCGGATACTTCTGTCTCTGTTTAGCGCATACATATTGCCATTAACTTCGTCCTTTTCTACCCTCGCACGTCGCCAAGTGCATCAGATTACACGCACTAGGATGATAAACAAAAAGTAAAAACATGTTTATGTAACCGATTGGAGTTAAGTATAGCTCTAAATGTAACTATAACATGAAGTAGAAGGAAAAATAAGCTTTCTAAGAATAATTTAAAATTTATATAAATAAACGATAGTGGGTAGAGAGGTCACATGAATATAAAACATCGGATTTTTCTAGAAGGTCCTTCTTGATTCACCAGAACAATAAACACAGAGGATACTGTTCCTATAGTCGTCCCATTGTCCAATGGGGAGATGCTTCTTAGAAGCAGAGTAAACGTTATGTGTTATGTAGAAGTGAGGTAAAAACAAATTTTAGACGAAGCGTATTTCTAGGAAATACTGTGACTCTCTTGTTTCTTTTCTGAGGGTGGAAGTGCTACTTAGAGAATTGAAAAACTCTTTGGGAATGTTACCTTCAACAGCATACACGTAACGTTTTCGTGCATTTTTTTCTTTTTTAACAATTTCTTTGCAGAGAAATATAAACGTTACCTTGCTCGTTGTTCACCTCCCTAGGGCAAAAGAAAGGAAATAAAACTGGACATCAGAAACCTGCTGACATCTGCACGTCCTATAAACTCCTTGCTTCAAGTTAAGAAATCCGAGGCAGAGATTTTATTGGATTCTCTGCTCCAGCTGTATCTATTATGTATTTTTTTTTTCTTCAGCCATCTCTTCTCAATTTCTCGCCTCATTAACTGCTTACTTACCTCATCTTCTACGCAATATCTCATTGCGAGATTTCAACTCTAAGCGGATTTTTCCCTCCAAGTTGCAGCCATGCGGAATTTTCCACTTGAAAGGGAGAGGCACTGCATATGTGAGCGGGAAGGGGTAAATAGAAAAAATAGCGAATAAATTGTGGAAATTTTGTAGCTAGAAGGCTTAGAGGCTTGAAGCTTATGCTATTCTTATGTCCCTTTTCAAACTAAAAGGGAGAACAAAATTCAAGAGAAAGTAATAAATATGATGCGTTGCTTGCGTATTCAAGAAAATATTTTTCGTTGCTCACTTGCTCAAAATAGCAGTCGCATGCTATTACTTTCTCTAATACTTGCATATACTAAGTAGAAGAGGTATTGAGTGCCACTCAAAAATTATATGCCGAGATTTCACCAGAAATAGATGTTTCGAGGCCCTTGAATCCAAAAAAAGCTCTTTTAGAAAAAAGGTCCCTGTGTGTCTGTGAACAGCATAACTCAAAAACAAATGTCGGATAAATACCAAACTTGGTATTTAGATATAGCATCTTTCAAAGATGCAACACGAAGATTTTCAAGAAACCATTAAGACATTCCCAGAAAATTCAAGATGTACACTAAATTTGTCATGAAAATATCTTAAACATGTGATACTTTAATCAAAATTGTTAGAGCCATTTTTGAGAAAATCGAAATGTTCGAAAAATGTTCCATGTAAAGAGTAGTCTGGAGTGGGGAATTTTCTTGAAAATCTTCGTGTGGCATCTTTGATATTGAACCTAAATGCCAAGTTGGGTATTCATCCGACTTTTCGTTTTTGAGTTATGCTGTTCACAGATACACACACGGACCTTTTTCTAAAAATGCTGTCTTTGGATTTAAGGGCCTCAAAACATGTATTTCCGGTTAAATCGCGATGTCAAATTGTTGGATGGAATGCAATACTTCCCCTACTTACGATACGTAGTAGAGACAGTAACATGAGTGTAACAAATTTTTTTGAATACGTGCAATAACCTTTTTTGTTCTCCATGTTTTTTTTATTCTTCTTTTTGTATTTACCCCCTCGTTAGGAGTGCTTAACTCCCCCAGGAGTTACAAGTGGATGTCTGGTGTCAGACGCCTGTCGAGGAGCAGACAAACTAATTGAAGTGTTGGATAGAACACCCAGAAGTCAGGTATGAGAGCGAGAAAGGAGATGATAGGAAATGACGGTGAAATGGATGAATGGAAAGGTGATGATGGAGCAGTTGATGGAATGAACGGAGGGGTAAACCGGAAAATCCAGAGAAAACCCGTACAGATACCGCTTTGTCAACCACAAATCCCACATACGGTTCACTGGAGCTGTGAAAAAATGCCTCGGTAAAAGCAAACGTTTTAACCACTCAGTCATGGCGACGCCCTCCATAGTTTTCTTCGATTATAATACGTATTAGTATAGAGGACGGTACCTTTAGTTAATCAAATTAAGTTTTCATCATTCCTCCCATTTCACTTCTCAGCTAGAACTGTTCTCTCTTCAAGTGTTAATGTTTGTGTTCCGGAATTAACTTCAATAAAATACTGGCTCGTAAAGTGGCTGGTTTGAATACCAAATGCTGAGGAGTTTCAAACTACACAGTGTATGTAAACAGCGCCCGTTATTGACCCTTCGTCATAAACAAGATGTACCTACCCCAGAACTCTGTTAGGGTGAAAGGGAGCTTGGCACCCACAGACCGACCTTGTGGCCGGAGTACGTCACAGCTAAGTTACGGCACAAGTAATTTTCTTGTCAAGCGCAGCTAGTGTTGCTTGCCTGAGTTAATTTACTAACTGCATCAGTCAAGGTTGCGTTTCCCTTATTACGGAGGGTGATGCTTTTAGAATGTGACGAGTAGGCCTCCCAAGGGACCTTGAAACTGGAGCCATTAAGCGTGCTAATAAGCCTAGGAATTCCCATTTTGGGACTAAATTATCGCGAGCGCTATCCGTATCGGGTGCGTAACATAAATCAATAGTCAGACATAGAGAGACCACTGTTTTAAACTTGGGTTGAAAAACTGCGTTTTTATATGATTAACTCGATAAAAGTGTCCATATAAGATTTTGAGATACCAACGTGAAGCCTGTGCATGTTATAACGGTAACCAACGCAAGTTTGGACACTTATGGCTGGCAGTAAAATAACAATCGATTACTTTGACCATTAATTCATTCTAAGCGAATTATTTATCCACATATATTTTTACTTTCTCTACTACGCATAGTAAGTAGGGGAAGTATTGCATTCCACTCAAAATTTCGATACCGAGATTTCACCGGAAATACATGTTTTGAGACCCCCTGAATCCAAAAAAAGCATTTTTGGAAACATGTCCGTGTGTGTGTCTGTGTGTGTGTGTCTGTCTGTGTGTCTGTGAACAGCATAACTCAGAAACGAACAGTCGAATAAACACCAAACTTGGTATGTAGGTTCAGTATCTTCCAGAGATACAACACGAAGGTTTTCAAGAAAATCCCCCCACCCCAGATTACCCTTTACATGTAACATTTTTGAAAATTTTAAATTTCTCAAAAATGGCTCTAACGATTTTGATTAAAATATCACAGGTTTAAGATATTTTCATGACAAATAAAATGTATATCTTGAATTTTCTGGGAATGTCTCCAAAAGTATTCTTCATTGTGAACGACTTTTGCATAACTGGTAAACCATAAGAGATAGACAAAATTTTACTCCACACAAAATGTAGATCGCGTTAAAATACACAATTTATGCCATACACATTTTTGTTGTTGAGTGAAGCATTTTCGAGATATTGCTTGTTATTCCCTTAAATTCTTCCATACTTATTTTCTCAAATGGAATTCGTTATTTATTTTTTTGTCTTGGATATGCAAAGAGTATTAATCTGTGGCAAAGGGAACGGCGCTGCACCTAGCAACCAGCTATTAAGAGATATGTATGCACTTAAAGGTTACTGTATTTCTATATTGAACTTGCAAATATATATTCCCCTTACATCTACAAGAAAATTAGTAATAAGATAGAGTCTGCAAATGTTTATCTCGATTAACATAAAGTAGATGGAGAATAAGCGTTTGTAAAAATAGTTTGTACAAGAGTAGAGAAAGTCATGTGAGTGTAACACATCAGATTTTTTATCTCTTTACTTTATCTACGAATTACCTTTAATAAGTAGAGGAAGTCCATATTTATATATACAGATGGCTCCAAATCTGATCAGGGTAATGGCTTTGCTATAATTACTTAAGTACAAGCTTCCAGACTTGTTCTCTGTTTTCCCCTCTGAGCTCTATGCTGTCAAACAAGCTTTGATTTACATTACCTCAGTACAGTATAAACAAAGTGCAATTCTAACTGATTCACTAAGCACTCTTCAGAGTATCCGAGAACGCTTTACTGACTTAACATTAATCCAAGATATCCAAAGTCTTTACAACCAAATTACTAAAAATTACCAACAAGTATATTCCTGTGGATTCAGTCCCACTGTGGAATATCAAGAAATGAGGAAGTAGATAGGGAACCCCAAAAAGCGACTTTGCTACCTCCAGTGGAAAAATTACCAGTGCCCTACAGAGATGCTCAAAGTTATGTTTTTAGCAGACCACTGTCAAATGGAAGCAACACTGGACCATTAAAACATCAAACAAACTCCACATAGGAAAGGCTCCACAAACGCTGCACATTACATTCTCCAAAAAGAAAAGATCAACTGATTATATCACGTTTACGAATAGGCCATTCACGCCTAAACCATTCCTTCTTACTCACCAAAGAAAATGCTCCTCACTGCGAGACCTGCAATTGCCGTATCACCATCGAACACCCCATCACTAAATAGAGAAGTTATACCATGGAGAGAAGAAGACATAACATCCCTGAAGATATATTTTTAGCTTTAAACAACCCTACTCATTTCAAAAACATTATTTGTTTCTTTAAGCACATCAAACTGCTTAACAAGATTTAAATATAACACATCAAATGAAAAATGTATAATAGATAATAGGTTATACTATTTTAGCTCTGTTCAAGACTTAATAATGTAAAATATATTTGTAATAATGTACTACAATTATTGTACTACTCTAATGAATAAAAAGTATACAGTGTATTATTATT
Source organism: Deroplatys truncata (assembly GCA_030765065.1). NCBI lineage: Eukaryota > Metazoa > Arthropoda > Insecta > Mantodea > Mantidae > Deroplatys > Deroplatys truncata. Next base: position 175,331,772 of record CM060986.1, on the reverse strand, counting down.
GTACTCTATATACGGATATAAGTCGCGATTAATCTAGTAGTCAAAGCGACTATATATATAAAGAACAGTAACAGCTGTATTCCACCTAAAAAGCGGATATAGATGTCAACAGAAATACATGTTTTAAGGTCCGACGAAACTAAAAAAAGGGTTTCTAAAGAAACCTTTGAATATAAGTATAAGGATGATAGAGAAAACCAAATTGATACTCAGATTTTAAAAGCGAGTAGCAATATGATGGTCTTAAAATTCTATACCCTTTAAATGATATTTCGGGAAACAACTGACTAGAGACAGAATTTAAAAGAATGACAAAGTATTGAAAATTTCAATAAAATAGCGATAGTTTTTCCAAGGAATTTGGTAATTCGGGTGGTAGATTTTCTTGAAATCTTCATGTCGCATCCTTGAAGTTAAATACCAAGTTTGACATTTAACCGACTTTTCGTTTCTCAGATAGGCTGTTTACAGCACACACACACACGCACACTGACACACAAGGGATCTTTTTTCAGGGAACTCAATTCCTGTATTTCTGGTGTGAAATATCTATCACAGCTGTGGTTGGAATAGAATGTTTTTTCAAGTAAAGAGTCATTTAACATTATTAGGTGATTTTAAAACCCGATATTTCACGAATTTTGAATAAGAACAATTCAATAACTCATAATTTGAAAAATGAGCGTCTGAGTTACCTATGCACCTACAATGCACCTGATGCTCCCCAAATGTGTACAATTGTGCGACAGAATGTACGATAAACATATTCAAATACATCATCCTAAATATAAACAACCCACAAAACAGTGTTAAATCGTATTAAGATGCATTATTATGCCCTATTTCCTGTATTACACAAGAACAGTTAGGAAAGATACACACATACAACGCGCTAACACCAAGTGAAGATTTATACAAAATAGCATAAAAAAATCTGATGTGTTACACTCACATAACTTTCTCTACTCTTGTACAAACTATTTTTACAAACGCTTATTCTCCATATGCTTCATGTTAATCGAGATGTTAATCTTATTGATCATTTTCTTGTAGGTGCAAGGGGAATATGTTAGGCTTTAAGCGATAGTCAAATCTTTTAAGAGCTGGATGCTATGTGGACCATTCCATTCTCTTTGGATGTCCAGGACATAAAAAAAATCTGATGTGTTACACTCACATGATTTTCTCTACTCTTGTACAAACTATTTTTACAAAGGCTTATTCTCCATCTACTTCATGTTAATCGATATAAACATTTGCAGACTCTATCTTATTGCTAATTCTCTTGTAGATGTAAGGGGAAAATATCTTTATATCTTTACAAGGGCAATGTAGAAACACAGTAGCATTTAAGCATATACATATACCTTAATAACTGGTTGCTAGGTGCAACACCATTCCCTTTACCACAGATTAATAATATTTGCATATCCAAGACAAAAAATGAATAACGAATTACCATTTGAGAAAATAAGTATTGAAAAATTTAAGGGAATAGCAAGCAATATCCCGAAAATGGTTCACTCAACAAAAAAATGTATATGACATAAGTTGTGTATTTTAACGCGATCTACATTTTTTGTGTAGTAAAATTTTGTCTATCTCTTATGGTTTACCAGTTATGCAAAAGTCGTTCACAATGAAGAATACTCTCGGAGACAATCCCAGAAAATTCAAAATATACATTTATTTGTCATGAAAATATCTTAAACATATGATATTTTAATCAAAATCGTTAGAGCTATTTTTGAGAAAAATGTTTCATGTAAAGGGTAATCTGGGGTGGGGGATGTTCCTGAAAACCTTCGTGTCGCATCTCTGGAATATACTGAACCTAAATACCAAGTTTGGTGTTTATCCGACTGTTCGTTTCTGAGTTATGCTGTTCACAGACAGACACACAGACACACTGACAGACACACACACAGACACACACACGGACATGTTTCCAAAAATGCTTTTTTTGAATTCAGGAGGTCTCAAAACATGTATTTCCGGTGAAACCTCGGTATCGAATTTTTGGGTGGAATACAATACTTCCCCTACTTACTGTACGTAGTAGAGAAAGTAAAAATGAATAACGAATTCCCATTTGAGAAAAAGTATTGGAAAATTTAAGAGAATAACAAGCAACATCTCGAAAATGGTTCACTCAAAAAACAAAAAAAAATGTATACGACATAAATTGTGTGTTTTAACGCGATCTACATTTTTGTGTAGTAAAATTTTGTGTATCTGTTATGTTTACCAGTTATGCAAAAGTCTTTCACAATGTAGAATACGTTTGGAGACATTCGCAGAAAATTCCAGATATACATTTCATTTGTCATGAAAATATCTTAAGAAATGATATTTTAATCAAAATTGTTAGAGCCATTTTTGAGAAAATTAAAATGTTCGGAAAATGTTCTATGTAAAGGGTAATTTTGGGTGTGGGGATTTTTTTGAAAACCTTCATGTCGCATCTCTGGAAGATACTGAACCAAAGTACCAAGTTTGGTGTTTATCCGACTGTTCGTTTCTGAGTTATGCTGTTCACAGACAGACATGGACATGTTTCCAAAAATGCTTTTTTTGGATTCAGGGGTCTCAATTCATGCATTTCCGGTGATATTTTGGTATCGAATTTTTGGGTGGAATACAATACTTCCCCTACTTACTATACGTAGTAGGGAAAGTAAATAATAAATCGCCAACATTCGGAACGTTTAGCTCCTCTTACATCCTGCTTCTATCAGCCTTCTCAGATCTCAACTGTCTCGCATTAAGTAGAAATGTACCTATCCCCTCCATATTTTCCTTGCCTATGTGTCCAACAGGCCTTTAACCCTCCGTTTGAGGTGGTAAATGATCGACGTTAATATTTTTCCCTACATTCCTCTGTACCTCTACACTTTACCAAGATATGCAGGCACGATTCCTCTTCCTCGCAGAGTAGCAGATTTTCATTCCATTTACATCAGTAATTTATATCATCCGCCATTTTCCTAGTCGAAGCCACGCGAGCCGCTGTCTAATGAGTTTGGTGTCTGTTTTGATGGACTGCCCCACTGAGATTTTAGTCCCAACTTCACTTCCAACGAAACCTACTCCGAGCATTGCGCAATAATTGTTTGTTGGCTGTCAATATCACAAAGGCGAGTCTTAATCTTTCTACACAGACTCCGCATATTTCCCTGACCCGCTATCCAAATATAGCCCAACCCTAGGTTTCAAACCTTTCTTTAATTTTGATGTCCAAGTCCTGCAGTTTCTGTGGAAAGGTGGAGTGTAAAGGTTTCATTTCATAAAACCCCAAAGAAAGACTTGCACCCTGTGAGTTCCGGTGACCGAGGTGGTCATGTACAGAAGATGATGTCTGTCTCTGCAGCAGGTCCAATCAATCCATCGACGAGACAGATGTCCATTTAGATGCCTCCGGACTTGTTCCTGCCTAGAACAGTAACATTTAGGATCGCTGTAAGAATAAAATTTGGTTTTACACGGAAAGTGTCTTACGTCGCTATCCCCGAGCTTTAGATTTAGTAATGACGGTGGTGACTGACCTTTAGTCTCCGCTTTACTCAGGTAATACAGTTGCACTGCACTCACTCTCACGTCCAACGTCCTAGATGTTATATCTCTACTCATGCGAATGTGGTGGTGGCCCGTCTCGTTGGAAAATGTGTGTATCATCTTCTAATTGATCATGCTGGAGGGTTAGGGCACCCAAACAGACGTCGAAGCGAGCGTTGGACAGTTATAATACTGACATTTGTGCATATTCTAGAATACACCAGCTCCAATCTGCTGGTAAGGCATTCATTTTCGTAAAAAAATGGTAGTATGGCATTCATTTTCCTGCCATTCCAAAGTTCTATAATCGTTTTACAATCTTTGGACATTACCAACCCAAAATATGTTTTAACAAAATCAGCCAATCATATGTAAAAACTGTGCAATAGATAGGTGGTAGTATTTCTTACTCTATGGTACATGAGCTGGGTGATACGTAAACATTTTAGCAAATAAGATAAATTAACATTTGTTTTATACACAACTGTTTGATATTTCTACTTTAACTAAACGAAAACAACAGACTTTTGTATTACAAATAACTTTTGAGTAACACTATAAAAAATCTGATGTGTTACACTCACATGACTTTCTCTACTCTTGTACAATCTATTTTTACAAACGCCTATTCTCCATATGCTTTATGTTAATCGAGATATCGAGATGTCAATCTTATTGCTAATTTTCTTGTAGATGCAAGGGGAATATGGTAGCTTTTAAGCGATGGTCAAATATTTTAACGCTGGTTGCTATGCGGCGCATTCCATTCTCTTTGCAAGTCCAGGACATAAAAAAATGAATAACGAATTTGAGAAAAAGTATAAGTATTGGAAAATTTAAGGGAATAACAAGCAATATCTCGAAAACGGTTCACTCAATAAAAGACATGTATATGACATAAGTTGTGTATTTTAACGAGATCTACACTTTTTGTGCAGTAAAATTTTGTCTATCTCTTATGGTTTACCAGTTATGCAAAAGTCGTTCACTATGAGGAATACTTTTGGAGACATTCCCAGAAAATTCGAGATATACATTTCATTTCTCATGACATTATCTTAAACATATGATATTTTAATCAAAATCGTTAGAGCCATTTTTGAGAAAATTAAACTTTTCGAAACATGTTCCATGTAAAGGGTAGTCTGGGGTGGGGGGATTTTCTTGAAAACCTTCGTGTCGCATCTCTGGAAGATACTGAACCTAAATACCAAGTTTGGTGTTTATCCGACTGTTCGTTTTTGAGTTATGCTGTTCACAGACACACACACACACACAGACACACACACACAGACACACACACGGACATGTTTCCAAAAATGCTTTTTTTGGATTCAGGAGGTCTCAAAACATGTATTTCCGGTGAAATCTCGGTATCGAATTTTTGGGTGGAATGCAATACTTCCCCTACTTACTATACGTAGTAGAGAAAGTAAAAAGCATTGTGGAGGTTGAATTTCAATTCTATTACAATGACAGAGTGCAACTCTAATATATTTGAGCAGACAACAATGGGAAACATTTTATCGTTTGTTTAGCGGCGACATGCATTTACAGTTACGAAAGCAGTGGAGTTCCATTACTGTTGTTTTTGTAGGCGAAATATTATTTGTTAAATTGTAAAATTTGTATGCAGCTTGTACCGGATTCAGAGGTACACCAGACATGTATAAGTGATTAATTGAAGGACTCTGTTCGAAAAGCTCAAAGTAAGAAATAAGCGTAAGTGGGATAAACTCTACCAGAAGCCACTACTTCTAATGCTGAGAATCCAGCAGAGGACATTATTGTGCAAGTAAGCAACAAAAAGTCCCGGACACAAGCAACAGTATAAGCCGTTGTCATACGGTTTCACATTCGGACAGGAAACTATCCAAATACCGCAGGTATGATCTGTCATAAAACCCTTTTAAATCATTCGATGAAAACTTCCCTTTTGAAACGTCATTTTGACACCAAACATAGTGATTTGAAATACAAGCCGTTGCTATCAGGTTAGTCATCAAGAAAAAGACAGTTCGCCTCATTTTCAGTATCTGACATATAGGCTTTGGAAGCATCTTATGAATTTAGTCTAAGAGTAACTAAGGGGGGGAGCCATTATTATTACCAGCAGCTATACTTTCTGTTAAAATAATATTGAAGGACAAAGCAGCAAAATTATTTAAGTTATTCCATTATCCAATTAGACCATATCCCAAAGAGCTCTGCAAATGTTAAAGAGTAGTTAATTCAAAATATTCGCGCTGGTCATTTTTTTTTCCATTCAGTTAGATGAAACTACTTAGATGCATGGCCAAGAGTGGCATGTTGGGATCTACTGGCTGGCCAGAGATACTGGCAAAACATGGGCAATTTCTTGGCTAAAGTTTACGAATCAGATTTGTTCAGCTAGTCAAAGGTAATTTATCTCTATTTTCCTTTTCTTGCTTTTTTGCTTTGTTTCCTTTTCTGTTGTTTATTTTGTCACCATACGTTGTATCATAAATATGTATGTACGGTCAATGACCCATGCACTAAATGCTTGTGTAATAACTTCAATAATTTGAAACGAATGGTACCTTATCTATCTATCTGTCTGTCCCTCCGTCCGTCCATCCATCCATCTATCCGTCTACTTTCATTAGATTTATGGATGAAACAGCGAAGGAAGAATTCTTATTTTGTGAATTAATGCCTGCTCGTACAATCTCAAATTAAATATTTTTAAAATTGGATCAATTTATAAAAAATAATGGTAGGGTAATTCCTGGGGAGACACCATATGGGAACGATGGCCAATGGCTCTCATTGTTATGGGCGGTGTTTTTGAAACGATTTGATGACTTGTACCACTTACGGTCGCATTTTTCCAGTTTGTTTCTGATACACTAAAACACCCTTAAGCCGGACCCCGTTAAACCAGATATCGCTTAATGAGTACAAACGTTTACAGTAATTGTATGTAATTAAATATGACAAAAAAATTGAAAATAAATTTTGGTATTCTCGCATGGCACAACTTAAGTTTCAGTAGGTATGTATGTACTATGTAGCTCGTATTCCTAGAACCCTAACGATATATGGCATCCTTGTCCTTAGGTACGGGTTGGGTATGGATTAATGAATGAATTAAATAAGCTATGTATATATATATATATATATATATATCTTATTTATATATTTAAAAATGTTATACATATAAAGTTTAGAAATATATTGTGTCTAGATTATTAAATTAAAACGATTTGATTTATGTGTATTTGTGTTTAAATCAATGTTTTAGCTTTAAGTAGTAATGTGAAGATAGGTATGAAATTTTTTAAATAACTTTAAATTGGAATAAGTAATAGGATTTTAGGATTAATCATATAAAGGCATGTAGTTATAGGCATTAGGAAAGGAAAATATAAATTACAAATTAAATGTGATATAAAATAATTATAAATATATATATATTGTCGTATGCTTCTCTTTATATTATTTTGCAAGATACAGAGGGGAGCTACTCGCCTGCAAGAGGCATCGGTAAATCAAACAGGAACTTCAAATGCGAGGCAACGACGAGGGACGCAGCTAAAGTTAAATTCCAAAATAATTGTTATATCAACATAATACCTGGCTTAAGGGAGAGGAATGATTCTATTCTACCATAATTGAAACGTTCAAACGTGGATGGAACACAGTTTTAATGGATGAAGTTAGATATTTACATACCTTTGCCCATTGCCTGCCGACGAGGACATCGTGCTTTAGCAGTTTCCCGTCTGTCTCACACGAAGCTTACTTACTGACTGTTACAAGAAGCCACGCCAACTCGGGCGTCAGTAACGCTATCCCCACCTTGACACTGTTTCCCCTGACTCGCCCCTACTCACAGACAAACTACCGTGCTTCGGTGCCCAGAGAGCGTCTTATCAATATTATCTGTGCACATGCCACAATATATATGAACGTATTTAAGGTAGATGATTCTAATTTTCTTTTGTAATTTAAAGGAAATTAATAAATAAAAATTTAAATGAAGGAAATATAGTTAATTGGTATAAAATTATTTTAGTGTGAAAGTATAAATTTAAAAATACAAGTAAATTTGTAAATTATGATTATAATAGTTTATGTAAGTAAGCTTTATTGTATATTAATTTAATTGCATAATATGAAAAAAAATCTGATGTGTTATACTCACATGACTTTCTCTGCTCTTGTACAACCTATTTTTACAAACGCTTATTCTCCATATGCTTCATGTTAATCGAGATATCGAGATGTTAATCTTATTGCTAATTTTCTTGTAGATGCAAGGGGAATTAATAGGCTTTAAGCGATAGTCAAATATTTAAGAGCTGGTTGCTATGTGGAGCATTCCATTCTCTTTGCATTACCAGGACAAAAAGAAATGAATAACGAATTCCCATTTGAGAAGAAGTATAAGTATTGGAAAATTTAAGGAAATAACAAGCAATATCTCGAAAATGGTTCACTCAACCAGAAAAATGTATATGACATAAATTGTGTATTTTAACGCGATCTACATTTGTGTTGTAGTAAACTTTTGTCTATCTGTTATGGTTTACCAATTATGCAAAAGTCGTTCACAATGAAGAATACTTTTGGAGACATTCCCAGAAAATTCGAGATATACATTTCATTTGTCATGAAAATATCTTAAACATATCATATTTTAATCAATATCGTTAGAGCTATTTTTGAGAAAATTAAAATTTTAGAAAAATGTTCCATGTAAAGGGTAGTTTGGGGTGAGGGATTTTCTTAAAAACCTTCGTGTCGCATCTCTGGAAGATGCTGAACCTAAATACAGAGTTTGGTGTTTATCCGACTGTTCGTTTCTGAGTTATGATGTTCATAGACAGACACACGGACATGTTTCCAAAAATGCTTTCTTTGGATTCAGGGGGTCTCAAAACATATTTCCTGTGAAATCTCGGTATCGAATTTTTGGGTGGAATACAATACTTCCACTTACTATACGTAGTATAAAGTAAAAAGTAACTTAAGCTAGAAGAGTTTGGTAAATAGTACTGGATACCAGTGGAGTAGTTTTTAGCTTTGTAGTGAGTTTTGTTAGTTAAGTAGCTGGATACCAGTTGTTTTTATGCTGGTTACCAGATTTATAGATTTAGTAATTATTATTTATTTACATCTTTACTACCTTTTATCCATTTTCTTTACTTATGTTTTCCATTTTATGTTTTCTTTGTTTATAGTTAGGTAGTAGTTATAGACTTAATCTGAAAAACGAATATATATATATATATATATATATATATATATATAAGAATTGAAAATTTTGATTCAATAAATAGAGAATTTGGATATATGCCCCGGCATGGTAACCTAGATGCCGGGGTTGAATATTTATATTTGATTTAATTTCTTTTTATTTTATAGGTTGGGTACACAACAATACTGCAACAATACTCCCCTCATATATTTCTTGTGCTATTGAACCCCTAAGGGATTTGTACACTTTTAGTTTCACACTAGCCTTTTTTAGTACAGTGCTAGGTTGACAAAACAATACAATACACAATGTCATTCAGCAAACCGTGACGTCAGGAAAGCAGAAACACAAAGCTGTCTCTTTACACGATAAATTAAAAATCATCAAAAATGTCGAAAATGGTGCCACTATTACCAGTGTACGTACGGAATTTGGAATAGGTAAACAAACAGCGTCCGACATATGAGAGTAAAAAGTGAACTTGTATCATTTGCTTTGAAGTGTAATGTGGACAAAGAAACTTGTGGAATTAAGCGAATGCGGCCGCCAGCAGAATAAACATCGGATGGCGCAGTGTATAAGTGGTTTGAACAATTTTGTGCAAGTGGAATAGTACTGAGAGCTGTTGAAATTCAAGCTGCAGCTGAACGTTCTTCTTCATGAAATTGAATTTACTTTATTTTATTTCTGTTAATCCGGACTTTTGCTAATACGGACAACACTCAGCACCAATTAGTCCGGATTGACAAAGTTTTACTTTACTTTCCACGTTTACCTGCCATGGATCAATTCCAACAATCAGCTTCGCTAATCGCCTCTCTCAACATCTTGATGGAGTTAACATCATATTACCTGAACTAATTCCCTGTTACTATCCACCTATAGCACTCCTGGAAGCTCAAGCCTCCCTCAGTTGTGAGAAAGGTGTATTGTTATTATTGTTATTGTTATTTGCCCCACGTTTTTGGAGCCTATTTGAAGTAGGAGATGTATTGAAGGAGTTGTATTATGTTTCAACTGTTGGGAATCCGAACTTGTAGTAGTTGCAACCGCATGTATGGTACCCGGTAGCCTTTGCCCCAATTTTTAAAAATATTAACTTTGTAATTAAACTGTTTCTTTAAATATTATATATTTATGTTTGCCTCGGCTGCGTCAGTATTATTGTTAGAGACACGTTTCTCTTAGCGGGGTTGTGGTGCTACAAGAATGTAGGCTTACACAGATTATAATTTTACTTCACTCCTTTTATTAATGCTTGATACGATTTAAATAACACTTCACTGATATAGACAGCTGTGATATTCTTTTATTAATTACTTTTACTTTTTAACACGTAAACTTATTTTTAGTCTCACACGAATACGTATTAAATCTCTACATGACGCATCTCGCATCCGGTTACAAACACTGTCTGCAGGCAACTGAACTGATTTCTACCACCTAAACTTGTAAATTTCTGTATTTCAAGTCTCTGATTGGCCATTCCTAATCCAATAGAATACCTTCATTTAACTGAAGCTTTTTCTGGTTGTTGATTGGCTATTTTTAAACTGTCTCAAAATTTACATTATTGTTGCTCCAATAATGACTAGTAGCATTTAAACTTTCAAATTCATTATTGCCTCAAGGTTACCTCATTGTTACCTCATTGTTACCTCATTGTTAGCAACTTTTAACCTATTATTCTCACAGCTCCTACACTATTAAATTGCGTTATATATTCACATAACATTATTACACATGTATACAATAATAAAAACATATACAATGACTGTTACATACACTTTTTATATATTGTTACATACACATGTTGCTTTAAGCGGGCTGTTATTGAATTATATATTATATAATTAAACTGAAATTATTGAAGTGTCAAAAATACTGCCTCAGTTGATATGTCTATATCCAGATACAGCAAATCCACTACTGAGAGCTCTACATTGCGAAGCATGTTTCAAGATCTCTTTACCTCAAGCTCATCTTCATTTCCGATATATAATGACGACTCTAAGCTTGTCGACAACTGCGGTTGCGCTGTAGTGTTCCCTAATCACACGATGCTACACAGACTACCTAGTTATCTCAGTATCTACACATGTGAGCTATATGCAATCCGCTTTGCTCTGGAATACATCCTAGACAACATACAGTATGACTCTTTAGTCATATTCACTGACTCTATGAGTGCCTCGTTAGCATCACATCACAAAAACTCTTTGTCTCTCCCAACGGTTGAAGAACTATTAATGTTATACAATACAGCATCTTAATCTGGTAAATATATCAAACTTTTCCCTACTCCGTCTCACATCGAGATCCAAGGGAACGAGAAAGCTGATGTTGCAGCTAAAGCATCCTCCAAAAAACTGTAGATTACCATACTGCGACTTCTTCAGATTCATCCACAAGAAAATCACACAGATATGGAAGCAGCATTGGAACAGCTCATCTACAAGCAAACTGCATGACCTCTACTCTCCTCTCTCCCCTAAATACTTAGTAATTTTCCTTCCTCACAAGGACCAAATTGCTCTCACACGATTGCACATAGAACACACAGCCATCACCCATATCTATATTATATCTCATGATCCTCCCCCACTTTGTAACTGATTTAATAGTCCGCTTACTGTACCTCACAAAATCCTGGATTATCATCACCATATAAGTGCAAGATGAGATTTTAAAGTTGCGAACAACATGTATGTCACCATCAGTAATCCAGTGTTTAAAGAAATACTTAAGTATATTAAACAAACTAAGATTTACGCCATATTATAATGTTATCTGAGTGATGCACATTTGCAATGTATTTTATTATAGTAGTTTGTATCCTTATAGAGTCGCGTTATGATCAGCGAGTTTAAGAAACTTAAAATAAATTTTTAAAAAATTATTTTTCGGCTGTTGATGAGGTAAGAAAACCCATCGTCCTTTCAAGACGTCATTTTGGAAACTTTATGCATACGGTAAGTGCATTTTGGGTATTTTACTGTCATTGCTTACATTATTATAATGCTCTCTGAAATAGTATACTTGTAATGTTATTTGTGTATGTGTGTTTACTTCACGCGTTGAAGCCATCTTGTGACGTCATTCATTTGTTCGGTTTGTAGCTCCATCTAGTGTTAGCAATTTGTGGTAGTATTAGTGTTTGAAAGAATTTTAAGTTTTGTTTACTGTCCTCCGGCTAGCTATTGTTTCAGTCGAACATGTCTCTTGATCAGGGTTGTGTAAACGGAAAGGAATCTTTTATCCAAATATAACACTGATGAAGAAATTTGTTTTACACATTTATTGTCCAACACGTTAACTATCACATTTATACATTGATCTTAACACTCGCCAAACTGAAACTGTTATAATAACTTCTTACTTATCACTTTTAATTCGCATACTTCAACTTTGTGTATTATTAACTTTACAATACTTTAGATTTTTCGTAACATGTGAATCTATAGCCGACGTATCTCATACAAATATTTTGACGAACGGACGAACTGAAGACGACGTGTAGTGTACAAAGAATTTTGATGAACTGGCCAACTGAAGGCGACGTGTAATGTATTGAGATTTTCGATGAACTGGGCGACTGACTGACTTTACCTCCAACTTGACTTCTATTTATACTCCTGCATCCAGATACGCCTAAAGATTATAACTGAACTGCAATTGGCTAATAAAACGCGCCAACATTAGGGTCTATTTTAATATCCAATGAAAATTATGAATACATATGCTTTAAGGAGTAAATACTCCAGAAGTTTCTACCGAAAAACGCGCCAACATTACGTAACTTCCTTGTTTCCAATAATGATAAACAGCTCACCCCCTCGCTGCATTATTGCGCTATTATTGACAGTTTCAGTAAGGTCGCATAAACTTACTTCTCAACAATATTTACAATCAATAAACATCTCAAATCAATGTCACATAAAAATGCATATTCATATTACAATCATTATTTACATTTAAGTAATTTGTGATACAAATTACTGCATCATCTCCTAGTTTTGTTGTGGCCTATGGCCATCTCACCTTTACAAATGGTATAGATCGCCTACAATCATCCGGGAGGGCTGGCCAGCTTTTCCTGAGACATATTTCCATTGTATTTAGTATTTTAAAGATATATTTTACGTTTTATCTGTTTTCTTTCTTATTCTGACATACCGCTTCCTTATTATTACCAATTTTTAGCCGAAAAAGTGGCCTGAAACACTATAATAAAGAATTATTTCCAAAACTTTTTCTGCACAGAACATTGCTTATAAGTGCTTGATTAATAACTGATAAACAAAATAATAAAATATTTATTGCATAATTATGATTACTTTAATAAATCGTTAAACACGAAAAATGTGTGGCTATCTATCTCATGGAGGAGATGGCCATTGCCTAGGTTTTTAAAATTCGGGAATTTTTCATTCAAAATAAGCTTGTGTGATCATGAGCGTTTACTGTTACAAAGATTAATCTTCAAGGAATCCATTTAGCTATTTAAATAGGTTTTCATTGCAAAATTATTCGTATATACCTTTTTTAAAAATATCTGACGTGCTGCACTCACATGGCTTTCTCTACTCTTGTACAAATATTTTTACAAGCTTATTCTCCATTCTACTTCGTGTTAATCGAGATATCGAGATTTTAATCTTATTGCTAATTTTTTGTAGGTGCAAAGGGAATATGGTAGTAATTAAGCGATAGTCAAGTCCTTCAAGACCTGGTTGCTATGTGGAGCATTCCATTCTCTTTGTATATCCAGGACATAAAGAAAACGAATAACTAATTCCCATTTGAAAATGAGTATGTATTGCAAAATTCAAACAAATGACAACGAATATCTCGGAAATGATTCACAAGGCCAAGAAAAGATGTACACGACATAAATTGTGTGTTTTAACGAGATCTATATTTTTCGTGTAGTAAATATCTCTTACGGTTTACCAATTATGCAAAAGTCATTCTGAATTAGGAGGACTTTTGGGGACATTCTCAGAAAATTCGAGCTATACATTTTATTTGCCATGAAAATAGATTAAGTATATGATATTTTAATAAAAATCATAGTGTCATTTTTTGAAAAAAACAAAATTTTCTAAAAATGTTCCATACAAATTAGAGTCTAGTGTAGGATGATTTTCTTCAAGATCTGCGTGTCGCATCCTTAGAAGATACTAAACTCAAATACCAAGTTTGATATTTATCCGAATTTTCGTTTTTGATTTATGCTGTTCACAGACACACACGGAAATTTTTCTCAAAATGTTTTTTTTTCTTCGTTTAAGGGGGCCTCAAAGCATGAAATTTCGGTATCGAATTTTTGGGTGGGATGCAATGCTTCTCCTACTTACTATACGCATAAGAGAAAGTAAAACGAATAAAGAATTTCATTTGAGAAAAAGTATGTGTTGCAAAATTCAAACAAGTAACAAGGAATATCTCGGAAATGGTGCCCTCCACAAAAAATGTATGTGACATAAATTGTGTGTTTTTACCAGTTCTACATTTTTTGTGAAGTAAAATTCTGTCTATCTTTACGGCTTACAATTGTGCAAAAGTCATTTGGAATGAAGAGGCATTTTCCCAGAAAATTCAAGATATACATTAAGATATATCTTAAACATATAATATTTTAAACAAGATTGTTAGAGCACTTTTTGAGAAAATCCAAATTTTTAAAAATGTGCCATGCAAAGGGTATTCTTAGGTGGGGGATTTTCTTGTGTCGCATCCTTGTAAGATACTAAATTCAATTAATACCAAATTTGGTATTTATCCGACTTTTCGTTTTTCAGTTATGCTGTTCACAGACAGACAAACAAAGAACACACACACACACGGACATGTTTCCAAAATACCTTATTTGGATCAGGACACCTCAAAACATGCATTTCTGGTGCAATCGCTGTATCGAATTTTTGTTCGGAATACAATACTTCCCTTACTTACTATATGTAGTCGAGAAAGTAAAAATTAGGCTTCATGGTAACAGAAATAGCTTCAGTGTATATTTCCCTGAAAACTTCAATTCAAAATTTGGATTGGAGACGCTTTTTCTAATGCCGACGATTCCCCCCCCCCAAAAAAAACAATATAAATTAGTCTCATTAATGTGGATTTTCTGCTGTAATTTTTATAAAACACAAGTACGGAATTATTGAATGTTAATTCCAATTTAAGAATGAACTTAAGTCAGTTGAAACCAAAGATTAAATAAGTGTTAAAACCAGCACAATCTCCAACCTGAAACAAAACTGTAAGTCAGAAATTAGTTAATTTTTTGAGCTAATAGTTTTTACTGATTAAAAGTATATTGCAGTTCCGATATGAGCAATATATGTTTGGCAAAGTTTCGTTATGTATTCGTTCAATTTTAATTTGTTTTACCGAATAATCGGAACATATTGAAGATTTTTCTAGAATGAATATCTAATTATTACTATTACATAAAATAAATAACTAAATAAAGTCACTAGCTATATTGTAAACGTAGTGAAATGTTTATTTTGAAAGTTGTACCTCAAAATCACGCATTTCCTCGTAAAATTTGCTTACTGGTGCATCTAGTAATATCCTGCTTACGTTACGTACATGCGCTATATTACTTGAAAGGTTAAAATCCCTGTGCTAGAGAAGCTAAAAATGGCTTCTCCAGACAACCAGAAGCTTACATTCTCTTGTTTAGTGCAACAAAGAACATCGCACGCTACACTGGAGGAAATCCTGTCTACGCCTAGTGGTTTATGTTACACGCAGTGCGTGTTTAGAAACAAGGTTTATGGCTCGTATTTTAAAGTTGATACTATTTCTATCACTGAATAAATGGGGCCGTTACTGTCGGGGCCATTTTGGAGCTTAAATGAGGTGCAAGGTGTTAAATGTTGATCGATATCCTATATACAAATACACGCTTCCCCACTTCTGGTTCTCTTTCATGATACTCGTAAACTTAAACATGTTATCCTGCACTTTCTCGCCGTATTGCCTCGGTAAATACATCGCAACCCAGCGACCTGTTCTCCATAGTGTTCGTTAAAGATGAACGAGGTTTAGAGACAAATAATAATAATACACAGGGGAGGGGTAGAGTGACGTTCAAAAGTGTAAAATACTTGGTTTGATCGGAGAGAGGTTTGCGTTACTCATAAATCAAAAAGAAGAATTTATTGCTACACACTGGCAATACACAAGCAAAGTGTCAGAGAAGCGGTATTTTTCGATAAAGTCGATGGAGCGTTCTTTTTTCGCAGCGCTGCTATTATTTATTAGCCTCATAGCTTGCAATGTAAACCTGGACCACAAATCTTATATCTACACATCAGATATTTGTAAACGCTTTAACCATTAGTTCTGTTTCGTTGTACTTAAAGCCTCCTTGCAGTTCTGTGGATAGTTTTGGTTTTCTTGCATTATTTGATAATTTTTTGTGTTAGTCTTTGTAGGTTTGCCTCACTATCGCCCTTCTGTTAATCTGTATAAACATTGAAGATTCGTAAACAGCTCTGAAATGCTGTATAAGGTCTCTTTTCATGTGCAGGGTTCTATTAAGAAAGGGTTTGACGAAATATCAAGTTAACTAACGGCTGGCCCCGTAGCTCAGTTGGTAGAGCAACTGCCTACTGTGTGAAGGGTCCCTGGTTCGATTCCAGGCTGGGGGGTGGGAAATTTTCTCTTGCCAAGATTAATCCTCCTCAGTGTCTGGAAGTGTGATCTGATGATTAAAACAAAAAAGTGTAAGAAACCAACGACAAGAGTTACACCAGTTAACACCATTGCCAATAGGCAATAACTTCCAAAGGAAAGGCCGCCGATAAGACCAATGTAGTTAAAGGCGGGTATAAATGGAGCTAAAACAAGTTAACTAAGCAGTGTAATAATACTATTAAACACGATTTATCTTCTTACATGCATTGTGTGGAAACCATTCAATGTATACATCATAACATGTTTTAACCCATACTTTTGTCTTCCAACATTGCTGAGATAGAGATTATTGGAATTTAAGTGTGAAGCCATAAAGGAACTTTAAATATCGAACTCCTTAAACATTACTGCTTTATTTATTACTTTATCTACTATGTATAGCGAGCACAGGAATTGTTGCATTCCACTAAAAAATTCTATATCTTGATTTTACGGAAATACCTGTTTTGAGGTACCCTGAATAAAAAAAATTTAGAAAAAGGTCCTTGGGTGTGTCTGTGAACAGCATAACTCAAAAACGTAAAGTCGGATAAATATCAAACTTGGTATTTACGTTCAGCATCTTTCAAATATGCGACAGAAAGGTTTTCAAGAAAATCGTTTTCATTGCAAAATTCTTCGTATATACCTTTTTTTAAAAAATCTGATGTGTTGCACTCACATGACTTTCTCAAAATATTTTTACAAACGCTTATTCTCCATATGCTTCATGTTAATCGAGATGTTAATCTTATTGCTAATTTTCTTGAGGTACAAGGGGAATATAGTAGGTTTTAAGCGATAGTTAAATCTTTTAAGCGCTGGTTGCTATGTGGCGTATTCCATTCTCTTTGCATGTCCAGGAGATAAAAAAATGAATAACGAATTCCCATTTGAGAAAAATTATAAGTATTGGAAAATTTAAGGAAATAACAAGCAATATCTCGAAAATGGTTCACTCAACAAAACAAATGTATATGACATAATTTGTGTATTTTAACGCGATCTACATTTTTTGTGTAGTAAAATTTTGTCTATCTCTTATGGTTTACCAGTTATGCAAAAGTCGTTCACAATGAATACTTTTGAAGACTTCCCAGAGAATTCGAGATATACATTTAATTTGTCATGAAAATAACAAACATATAATATTTTAAACAAAATCGTTAGAGTAATTTTTGAGAAAATTAAAATTTTCGAAAAATGTTCCATGTAAAGAGTAATCTGGGATGGGGGAATTTTCTTGAAAACCTTCGTGTCGCGTCTCTGGAAGATACTGAACCTAAATACCAAGTTTGGTGATTATCCAACTGTTCGTTTCGTAGTTATGCTGTTTACAGACAGACACACACGGACATGTTTCCAAAAATGCCTTTTTTAGATTCAGGGGGTCTCGAAACATATTTTTCCGCTGAAATTTCGGTATCGAATTTTTGAGTGGCATACAATACATCGCCTACTTACTATACGTAGTAGAAAAAGTAAAAATGAGAAAGTATTGAATAATTCGAAACATTGTTAATGGATATCTCAGAAATGGCTCATGCCACAAAAAAGTTATTTGAAATAAATTGGTTGTTATAAAGATATCTACAATCTTTGTGCAGTACGTTTTCGTTCTATCGCTTAACGTTTACAGTCCTTATATAAAATTAAAGAAGAGGTCTTCGCAGGCTATTCTCAAAACATTCAAGACATACATTGTATTTGCCATGTAAATATCTTTAATATATATTTTAAACAACATTTTAACCATTTATTACAAAATAAAAAATTTCTAAAAATTTTCACGTAAAGGAGACATGGTGTGGAAGATTTTCTAGAAAATCTTCGTTTCGCACCTTTGGAAAATAATGAACCCAAATATTCATCAAGTTTGGTATTTCTCCGACTTGTTTTTTGAGGATGCTGTTCGCAGACTCACACATAAACGGACATTTTTCTAAAAATTACCTTACGGATTCAGCGTTAGCTTGTGTCTTCCAAGATCTCTTCTGCTGCAATGTTTTTTTCAGTCTGTAAAAGCTTTGAATTGTTTCTTTTGCCATCTTATTTATGAGCTGCTTCCGAAGTGCAGCAGCGCTTCATATCTTAGGGCATAGGTGTATTTATCGCGCTTATTTACCGTATTTTTACTCCTAAAGTCGTATCGCGATATCCTTAACTTTGTATGTCGTCCTCCGTGGTATAGTGGTTACCATGCTAGTCCATAGTTCCCGAGATCGCGGGTTAGGAGAGCGGAGGGCGATGGATTATTTCGGGCGTAAAAAACCTTAGCATGCCTTCCTTTGGAAGGGAAGTAATGCCGGTGGCCCGGCACGTAAAAGAACCTCAAGCCTGATAAAGTGCCCTCTGTGCAAAATTGCCGATCTTTCACGCCCAATGGGACGCTGAGAACCATAGTAGTTAAAGAGCGTCCATAAATAAAGCTCAGTTTTTTACTTTCTCTACTACGTATAGTAAGTAGGGGAAGTATTGTATTCCACCGAAAATTTCGATACCGAGATTTCACCGGAAATACATGTTTTGAGACCCCTTGAATCAAAAAAAAACATTTTTGGATACATGTCCGTGTGTGTGTCCGTAAACAGCATAACTCAGAAACGAACAGTTGGATAAACTCCAAACTTGGTGTTAGGGTTCCGTATCTTCCAGAGATGCGACACAAAGGTTTTTAAAGAAAATCCCCCACCCAAGATTACTCTTTACATAGAACATTTTTCGAAAATTTTAATTTTCTCAAAAATGGCTCTAGCGATTTTGAATAAAATATCATATATTTAGGATATTTTCATGACAAATGAAATGTATATCTCGAATTTTCTAGGAATGTCTCCAAAAGTATTCTTCATTGTGAACGACTTTTGCATAATTGGTAAACAATAAGAGATAGACAAACTTTTACTACAGAAAAAATGTAGATCGCGTTAAAATACACAATTTATGTCATATACTTTTTTTTTGTTCAGTGACCATTTTCGAGATATTGCTTGTTATTCCCTTAAATTTTCCAATACTTATACTTTCTCTCAAATGGAAATTCGTTATTCATTTTTTTTTTGTCCTGGTAATGCAAAGAGAATGGAATGATCCGCATAGCAACCAGCTCTTAAAATATTTGACTATCGCTTAAAGTCTGCCAATTCCCCTTGCTATCTACCTTTTTATTTAGTAAAATGTGTCTACCTCTTATGGTTTACCAGTTATGCAAAAGTCGTTCACCATGAAGAATACTTTTGGATACATTCCCAGAAAATTCAAGATATACATTTTATTTGTCATGAAAGTATTTTAAATATATGATATTCTAATCAAAGTCGTTTGAGCCATTTTTGAGAAAATTAAAATTTTCGAAAAATGTTCCACGTAAAGGGTAATCTGTGGTGGGGAGGATTTTCTTGAAAACCTTCTTGTCGCATCTCTGGAAGATACTGAACCTAAATACCAAGTTTGGTGTTTATCCGACTGTTTGTTTCTGAGCTATGCTGTTCACAGATACACAC
This sequence comes from Deroplatys truncata, assembly GCA_030765065.1. NCBI lineage: Eukaryota > Metazoa > Arthropoda > Insecta > Mantodea > Mantidae > Deroplatys > Deroplatys truncata. Next base: position 175,311,798 of record CM060986.1, on the reverse strand, counting down.
ACACGGACATGTTTCCAAAAATTCTTTTTTTGGATTCGGGGGGCCTCAATATATATATTTCAGGTGAAATCTCGGTATGGAAATTTTGGATGGAATACAATACTTCCCCTACTTACTGTACGTAATAGAGAAAGTAAAAATTAAATTGACACTAAAATTACCATCATAACGTCCTCTAAACAAAATATAGATAATGGCATTTACTTTCCCCCATATCAAGCAACTTTTATTAAAGACATTTCTTTCTACAACACTTAGTTTTGGAGATATTGTACAGTCTCAACTTAAATAGTCCACCGTGTATATTGAATTTATCTGTGAATATCCTAAGATTTTTTTCCTTTGATTGAATGTTTTATAATTTCATTTATTTGGGAAGTTACTTAAAACACACAAAAGGGTACGACAAAAAAATTATGGAGCTTATTAACACTTATTCTATAATTATATATTTGTATTCTATGGCGTTAGTAACCAAGCATTAAGTTGGCATACATATTTTAAAGTTTGTATTTCTTGTTTCTCACTTTTCCCTTTTTTCTTTCATTCTTTGTTTCTATTTCTTTATGCTGGTTAGTACGACTTGTGTTATAAACAGTTTAATGTTGTTTTTGTATGTATCTAGTCCATACTACTTAGAACGATATAATTTCAAGGAAAAATTTTATGATATATATATACATATAAAACGACACTTCCGGTTCACATTATATATGTATATATACATGCACATATATACAGGATGGGTCATTTAGGTTGAGACTGTATAATATCTCCAAAACTAAGCGTTGTACAAAGAAATGTCTTGAATAAAAATTGCTTGATATTATGGGGGAAAGAAAATGTTCATTATTCCAGTTTTTTTTAGAGAACGTTATCGTCATGACCATTACAACGTCCTCCAAAACAACATTTAGTTTTGGAAATATTGTACAGTATCAGCTTAAATGGTTCATCCGGTATATATGAATTGTGATGGGTAGAGAAAGTCCTGTGATTGTTGCACATTTGTTTTAAGCAAATACAGCCAAGTGTTTCACTATTATCTGTTTGCTTTTGCTTTATTTAAACAAAGGATATTTGATCACTATTCTTCTCTGGTGCAGTTCTAGAGAGATGGAGCCATATTTTAGTTGTTCTAATGACGTCATATATCATTGTTGCGAGGCGTGTTTGTGCGCAAATACATGACCTGCTGTGATGTAATTATGCATAGTCCGTAGCCACCCTTCATAAATTCTCTTTTGAAGTATGTATCTGCTTTCCGGCTATATAACGTTTCTCTCTCACAGAAAATCCACCAAGAGAACCTTATACCATTAGCAAAGAGAATGTAAAAATGCAAAAGTAAAACATGAAAGCTTTATTGATACTTGTAAAACATTTTACTGTGGAAAATTATATCCAAGGTTTACGATAAATGAGGCAAAACTGTACAATTGTTAGTTACGATCGCTATAACATATGTGCAAATAAAAAGATTTTCCATTTTGTTTACCTTACAACTTTATAGACATAAGGCAATACTATCATCTCTGTAATATTTTAGATTTTTAAATATTTATCAAGGAAGTTTTATGTATATTATTCGTGACAGGAATATTAAAACCGTAACATCACCGACAATATCTTCATGGTAGTGAACGAATTCTCTGTTCGTAGGCCTACATACAAACTTATAATTCTGTTTTGAGCTTTTGTTGTTCAATTTTACACCATTTATGTGTTTCATATATTTGAATTTGTTATAATGAAACTGATAAACCAGAATTCTGATTTCCTCTAGCTTAAGTATATTCCAGGTTTTATGAGATTAATAATGGGAAATGGGCATTAGGAATAAATGTATTAATAATTTCATTTAATAAATATTAACAAAAACGCAGAATACAGCGTACTATTATTGTTGGCCAAAGAATTTCTCATAAAGTATACATAGTTAATATGTGGAAACAAAAACATGAGTATAAAATTATATAGTTATTTGCAAAACAAACAACAAAGTACAAATTTTACTTTATTATAATACAGGGAATTTGCTGTACTGCGGACCCACGGATCGTGCGTATGCGTGCTCCGCGCAGTGTCTATTGTACTGGGATGGGGGGAGTTTTCCGTTCTAAATCTCGAGTGATAGTAACATGCATTATAATGCATGAACCACATTACTATAATGAGTAGGTACTAACCTTGTTATAAGTGGTGTCCATCTGTTTTGGCGCATTCCTGGTATTCTGCGGGTAAAATTACCATTCGCACGTATAACTTCTTCTTGAATAATTCTCGTAATTTATGTTCTTGTATTATCCTTAAGTTCGTCTACGGTGATTGTTGTTATAGATTTTATTTTTAGAGTTCTCCACCAATAGAAGTCGCATACAGTAAGAGCGAATTTTTCGGTAGACATTTCAGTGGACTAATAAGAAGACAAGAAAGGCAACAATAACAAGAACGCTCTTAAGCAAATCACACACAACACTGAAGAAGGGGTTTTCTTTACGTTGTTTGCACCACGTATGGACGCCAATTTGAGAAAGAATGTATCTTTGTTACGTTATTTATTAGCACCACGCTTTGGGCGACAATTTGAAGTAGTTTGTATTGAAGGTGGTGTGTTTTATTTTGACTGTTGGGGAGCCGAACTTGAGTAGTTGCAACCGCACGTATAGTAAACAGTTTCCGGTAGCCTTCGCCCCAAATCTGTTTTTACGTGGCCTTTGCCCCAAGTTTAAAAAAAAATATTAACTTTGCAATTTAACTGTTTTTTAAAATACTATATATTTATGTTTGCCTCGGCTGCGTCAGTATTTGTTAGAGATACGTTTCTCTAAGCCAGGGTTGTGATACGATTAAGAATGTAGGTTTACATAGATTTTAAATTTTAATTCACTCCTTTTTATTAATCCTTGACACAAATGAAATAGCACTTCTCTGATATTGAGAGCTGTGAGATTCTTTTATTTAATACTTGCATTTTTAACACGTATACTATTTTCGTCTCACACGAATACGTATTAAATCTCTCAAGGAAGCACAAGCAACCATCCAGTTATGAGCACACTCTGCAGGCAACTGAATAGATTTCAACCGTCTAAACTTGTAAATTTCTGTATTTCAAGTCTCTGATTGGCTAATCCTACTCCAATAGAATACCTTCATTTAACTAAAACCTTTTTCTGGTTGTTGATTGGCTATTTTTAAACCGTCTCAAAATTTACATTGTTGTTTACAAGAATCACAAGTAACATTTAAACTCTCAAACTAATTATTGCCTCAATGTTACCTCATTGTTAGCAACTTTTGACCTATTTCTCACAGCTCCTACATTATTAAATTACGTAATACATTCATATAACATTATTGAACATGTATACAATAATATAAGTACATGCAATGACTGTTACATACATTACATACACATATTGCTTCAAGGCGAGCTGTTCTTGAATTTACTAATTATATAATTTGACTGACATCATTTAAGTGTTAAAAATACTGACTCAACACAGATGTCCTGAATAATTTTTTATCTTTGAGATGCACAATGCACAATCTCTAGTGCTTACACAGTGCAGGCGGAGCATGCATACACGCGATCTGTAACACCACCACACAGCGACCGTTCTGTATTAGGTTAATTTACCTTAGTTGCTTTAAACTGTTTCAGAATACCAATAAAATGTTAACAAAGTATACAGAAGGTATGTTAAATTCTTCGAAACATAACGAAATTGAACTTTGAAAGCAAGCTTGATGACGATGCTTAAAGCTTTAGAGACGACTTCTTTTAGCCAAATCTAGGACTCAACAAAGCAAGGTTTGGTCTATCTTAGTGCTACAAGTTTTCTATAATGATATCATAGGCTTATTCAATATATAACTTTTAGAAAGTTAAAAGTATTGGAAATACGCTTACGGCGCTACAACATGTATCAACAAGTGCGATTACATTTGTTTGATGTTTATTTACACTACCTAGAATGATATGTATTTGGACTGAAGGCAACCATTACAAAGCAGCGTCTTCCAGCCACTCAGGTTAAAGTCTGTGTTACTCCTCCTCTTTCCCATTTCACTTACTGACCTTTCTTTACAGAGTAATTTTTGTGTTCCGGAACTTACTTCAGACTAATACGTGAGCGAATTAGTTATTCTTTTACACAAGTCGTGTGTAGGACAAGGTTGGAATGGTAGAGTCAGACTGAAAATTCAACGCTATATCCGGGATTGGCAACGCAGATCTTCCAATTTCCGTCCGCTTGCTCAAGCCCCAATAAGAGAGGGTTTGGTCAAGAGGTCGCCTTGATCGTCAAATGATAAGTTTTGCCAACGTTAGAATATAAGCAAATATATGGTAAACAGATTATCGGCAAGTTTTTGTGCACTCGGGTGTACACAAAACATTTAAAAATATATGTGTTACACTCCCATGACTTTCTCTACTCTTGTACAAACTATATTTAGCAATGCTTATTCTCCATCTGCTTCATGTTAATCATGATACACATTTGCAGAAACTTAGTCAAAGCGATAGTCAAATATTTTGAGTTGGTTGCTATGTGGAGCATTGCATTCTCTTTGCATGTCCAGGATAAAATTACGAATAACGAATTCCCATTTGAGAAAAAGTATAAGTATTGGAAAATTCAAACAAATAACAAGGAATATCTCGGAAATATTTCACTCCACAAAAAAAATGTATGTGATATAAATTGTGTGTTTTAAAGAGATCTACATTTTCTGTGTAGAAAAATTTTGTCCATATCTTACGGTTTAGCAATTATGCATAAGCCATTCAGAAAGAATGGTCTCTTTACAGGACTTTCGCAGAAAATTCAAAATATACATTTTATTTCTCATGAAAATATGTTAAATATATATTTTAATCAAAATCGTTAGAGTCATGAGAAAACCAAAATTTTCGAAAAATGTTCAATGTAAAGGGTAGTCTGTGATAGGGGATATTCTTGCAAATCCTGTTACATCTTTGAAAGATACTGAATCTAAATACCAACTTTTTTTTTCATTTTCGAGTTTTGCTGTTCACAGACCCACCTACGGACTTTCCTAAAAGGCTTTTTTGGATTCCGTGGGCCTCAATACATATACTTCTGGTGAAGTCTCTGTAGGAATTTTTGGGTGGAATTAGTGCTTCCCGTACTTACTATACGTAGTAGAAAAAATAAAAAACTGTTAAACAGTGGAAATATACATACTTTTCGTTACTAACAAGAGAATGGATCATTAAAACCATCGATCTCTCTCCCCTACTCCGCTCATTCTAGCCACAAAAGTTATTTCTTATACTATAATTATTTAAACTCAAGTTCTCAAAATTCTGGTTATTAATATACTGAATATCTACTACAGTATTTGTTTCTCATTTTAACACTAATAATTCAAAATAATTAAATGCCAGCTTTATTATCAGCAGTATCCCCATCAGCGACTTATCTTTTTCCAGAAATACCACGAGTGCGAGCAACTATGCAACTATTTTATTTTAACTTTCCTCATTTTTTTTATTTTTTTCATTGTCGCGGTAATCGGCTCGTGTTATCTTATTTGCTGGGCGCCTGTTATTGTTTTATTATTTTAAAATTTGGGTCCTTTGTCCTCCGGCTAGCTATTATTACTCAGTCAAGCAAGTGTCTCTGAGCAGGGCGTGTAAACGGAAAGGAGTTGTTACTAAAAGATAACACGATAAAATAATCTGTTTCTACAATTTTATTGCCGTCACACTTAATTAATAATTCACATATTTAATCTTTATACACGCCTGACTGAAACTGTGATATTTCCAAATGTAACTATAATCACTTATTTGCCGCGCACCAATTACTTCGCGTATTTTACATTTTGTAACTAACTTTGCGACGTGTACCTCGCGAATGACTTTTCAAGACTGCGCGAAACTTGCTTATGGCTCGAGAATATATACTCCCTCACCTCGAAATGCCTAAAGGTTATAATAGAGCTGCTATTGGTTACCAAATCGCGCAGCATGAATTAATAAATGAAAGAAAGCCAAATCTGAAAAACCTAATGACAAAATTCTTATTATTAATCCTAATTGACTTAAAGTTGATAAAGCAACAATCTTTTTTAAATCATATTCAAAATTTTCTCCTAACCCTGATATAAACATTGTTAAAACAGAAATTACCAGCAAAAACTTCAATAATCAATCTGGAAAAACCTTACAAAACCGAATTAATAAATAAACCCCAACATTAGCGTCTGTTTTGTCAGCCAATCACTACTACTAATATATACTCTAAGGAAGATATTCCCTCCATTTTTAAGAAAACGCACGCTACCCTGACATCATTTGTTTGTCTCTTCTCAGTGATAAACAACTCACCCCCTCGGTTTTTTGTTACCCACTTCCATTGTCATTTTCAGTGAGGCCGTGTAAACTTATTTCCTAACAATACTTATGGCTGACAAACATCTAAAATCCTGTACATACAATAATATTAATTTACACTACAATCACTCTGGCATTTACAGCATGTTATGATATAAAATACTGCCTCATCATATTGTGTTCATTTCATATTGTGTTCTCTACTACGTATAGTAAGAAGGTGAAATATTGTACCTATCCCACTCAAAAGATCTATATCATTATTTCACCGGAAATGTATATTTTGAGGCCCCCTTAATCCAAGAAAAGCATTTATGGAAAAACTTTCGGCCGCGCACACGCGTGTGTATCAGTCAATCCATGTATGTGTGTGTGTGTGTGTGTGTCTGTAAAAATTATAACTAGAAACGAAATATAAACCAAACTGGTATTTAGGTTAAGTACCTTCCAAGTATCTTTCCAAGAAATTCTCTTTACCCCAAACTACGTTTTACGTGGAACATTTTTCCAAAATTTTTATTTTCTAAAAAATGGCTGCAACGATTTTGATTAATAGACCGTATATTAAAAATATTTACTGACAAATAAAATGTATATCTAGACTTTTCTGGAAATAACCTGTGAAGTCCACTTCATTTGGAAGAAGTTTTGTATAATCTTGTATAACGTAAGCGATAGATGAAATCATACTATACAAAAAAGATCTCTTTAAAACACATAACTTATTTGAAATAATTTTTTTCGTGACATAATCTATTTCTGAGATGCCGTTATTAAATATTGGAATTGTTCATTTCTTGGTCACTCTTTTAAAGTCCTGTCAACTTTCAGTTATTTCTCGCGATTGTATGAAAACAGGATGGAATTTCTAGGCAAGCATATAGCGTCCATATCTTAAACATTTGGCTACTGCTATTCTCTTTTTATCTATAACGAAATGTAATGCACCTATTTCTGCAAACATTATTTGGATTAAAATGTAGTATAAGTAGGAAAAAAACCTAATAATCTTTAGAAAGAATAGTTTCTATAGTCATTAATAAACGACAGGTCTATCTTGAAGGAAAGCAGACTTCGATGGTGGGTACGAACTCCCTGGAAATGCCAAGATTCCTCTTCGCCACTCAACCTATACTAATCTTAAAATATTCGGATCAGTGTGTCAGTTATTCTGTCAGATTATGATTCTATGTGTCTGTCATACAGGCATATGGTTTTAACTGAATTTAGCAATTACATTGTTAGCTTTTGTTGCCTCCTTCACGTTTATTAAAGTTGAATATTTGGCTTAGAAAGGGAAGACTACACACTGTAGCGCTGAATGTTCTACCCTCTAACAGTACCTAAAGGATTAAGTTACAAAGAGCATCTCATAAACTCTTAAGCTTATTATTTCAACTGCACTGCTCTTTCCAAAGAATTATCCTAATACAGTATATTCTGTTTCACAACAACACCAAGCAAGCACATACAGCGAACACAAAAACTTTACTGTGTATAGACAGTTAAAAAATCAAATGCGCTGCACTTACAGGACTTTCTCTACACAAAAACTATCTTTATAAACGTTTATTCTCTATCTACTTCATATTAATCGAGATTAACATTTGCAGAAATTATGTTATTACTAATTTTCTGGCAGGTACAAGGGGAATATGGTAGGCTTTAAGCGATAGTCAAATATTTTAAGAGCTGGTTGCTATGTGGAGTATTCCATTCTCTTTGTATGTCCAGGGCATAAAAAAACGAATGACGAATTCTCATTTGAGAAAAAGTATAAGTATTGGAAAATTCAATTAATGATGTTTTTCAACTCATTCTTCTAGTCAAACCACTTTTTTAATACGCTATAGCTACCTAGATTCGGACTTATTAGAAACCAAGAAACACAGCCTAATTGCCATGCCTCTTCAATTTCTGATTCAAAGTTTTTAGTCATGATGGTAACTTCTTGATGTTTTCCTAATACCAGGTGAATGTGATCGATGATAACGAACTTTCCTGGCTCACTCTAGTCGATCTGCTGTTTAGTGGAAAATAAAATTAGTCACTGACATGCAGTATTTTTAAGGCGTTTATTTTTTTTTAATTTAGCATGTTAATGAGCCAATAAATGTAACATAATTAACATAACTATCCCCGATCAGTGAAAAAATAGGTGTATGTGTAAAGTGTATAACGGAATCTCGAAGTAGAAATCCTCTATTTTTGTACTTTTCCTGCATTCTCTTATAAACCAGTTACCAACTTTTTGTCGTAATATAGTATTGTATAACTAGGAAACCATAAGAGATGAAAAAAAGCTTACTGCCGGGAAAATGCAAACTTCATTGAAATATACATTTTATATCAAATAACTTTTGTTTGGATATTAACGTTTTCGAAATATTATGGGTTGTATGTTTATTCTGGGCAGTGTCTGCTCCAAGAGCTCATGGATAGCCAAACCGTAAATATTTGGTTACTTCCTAGGCTCTTGCGTATCCTTTGGTTTCGCACATCTAGCTACTATGACATATTATGTAAACAGTTGAATGTTGTTTCGACATGTTGTATGTCACTAAAACCATACAGCTTATTTTGAAATAATCTCTATGGAAGTACATATCTTGAATAGAGAAACATTTTTTGAAAAACCTAAGGCGGATATAAAAATCTTTGTTCAATAGACAAAATTCCGTTGGTGTTGCACTTTGATTTACATTTTGTATACAAAGTCTTAATATTTTAAAGTTTAAAATATATTTTTAGTTTTCGAAATCTCTCGTTATTTCCATTAATACAGATTATTAAAATGTTTTAATGTTATTTATCGTACTATTTCTGGAGACTCTTACAAACAGTGTTCAGAAATTTGTGGTACAAATCAGACATTTATACGAGCTGATGCAATGAAATGTGTATATTAAGCATTATTATTAAAATATACTGTTAAATTGAATTTATAGCTTATTTTGTTGTTGCAGTAGCAGTGTTTAACGATCGTCCTTATTACGTACGGTACCATAGGCGGTGAATACTGAAGATAATTGCAATGAAATGATAAGGCTAAGTTTAGGGTTACTCTCCCAACATTTGTGAGTTTCGAGGACAGGAAATACCGAAAAAGAAAACCTCGGTCAGGTAGAATGGTTCTGGCGGGATTTGAACTGTAGACCTCCTGAATTCGAGCCTCACACATTACGTGGAATCATCACTGGGTTTATATTGTATCGTTTAAAATAAAATGACAGTGTTTTACAGGAAATATAAGGAAACTTAGAATCGAGAACTGGACAATTATGTTTTTCGGTTGAGTTAATATGCCCACTAAAAAAATTATGTATTGAATATATTCACGAAAACATTTAAAAACATGCTCAAAAGATGTAAAATGGATATATTTTAATATTGATATTTTTTCTTACTTTCAAAATACATAATTTTAATATTTTCTCAAAGTGGTGCCATATTTTATTGAATTTTTTATCCATATAAAGTCAATTTCTTACTATCAGACTGAGATTTTATTTACGTAACACTTTGATGCCCCCTTTCATACATAAAAACACATTGCCGTAGTTGTTGAATGCGCGGAAACCTCTTTCAGACACCAACATTTGTAAATCTACCGTCTTGCTTCTTTTATTTCGAATGATAAATTCCTGGAATGATTTCCTGGCACACTCCTACAGAAACATAATAAAGCAGACATCTGTATTTATAAATTGGAGCACTAATTTTAAACCCTGCGTGCCTCAAACTGATCCGGAGGCAGGAGAAGACGTGAAGCGAATGGTTACCTTCACCTGTCTGTCACAGGCAGACTACCACCACTTGATACTTACAACGTTTTAATTGTTCAAGTGGAACAACACTTTCTGGCATCCTCCTCAAGTTGAAACGAACACAACTTCAGGAATACTTGGAAGTAACGCCACTTGGTTTATGCCGAAAATATACTCGGTGTGTTGTTCCATCTTGTGGCTTTACGGTTTCTTTTGCTGTCTATCTTGTAAATAATAAAATATAGAGGAAACTACACATATGAATTTTGCTAAAAATCTGTTTAAGTTTGAGGGGATATTAGAAGTCCTATCCCGTCATTATTATATTTGCCAACTTCATGACCCTTAGTTCAGACCCTTAGTCCCGGGTCGTCAGGTGAATGTTGGAGTTTCCTGTCCCTCCAGTTTGTTCCGTTCATCCTTCACCCCATTAGGTCTCTTTCAGGGTTGGAAGTGTCGACGACGGTGTTTCGGTGCTGTGGCGGGGTAAAAGGATGCTCTCTGTGTAACTTTCCCCGTCCCTCGGATTTCGGCTGGTTACCGGGGTATACGGATCGCCCCTTCGGAGCGAGGTGTTGGACCATCTGTGTGGGATGGGGGTCCTCGGTCTGCCCACCTGTGGTCTTCCGTGGTGTAGTAGTAATGCTAGCCTCCAGTTCCCGAGCTCGCGGGTTCAAATCCGGCTTTCGGGCGTAAAATTCCTTAGCATGGCTTTCTTCGCAAGGAAAGTAAAGCCGGTGGCCGCGTGTCGTAGATTTACGGCACGTAAAAGAACCTTAAGCCTGATAAAGAGGCCTCTGAGCAAAATTATCTGTCTTTCACGTCCAATATGGAATGGGACGCTAAGGACCATAGTAGTTTATAGAGCGGCCATAAGTAAAACTCAATTTCGTTCTGCCGCCAGACTGTCGAGGTGATACAATCTTTTGATCCAAATGTATTATCAATTATTTAACAAAATAATCAACAATGCTATTAACTCCAAAGAAGAAACACAACAGCGTCTAAATATAATTTAGCTACCATCAATAGTTCCTGATAAAACGGGTCATTTATACCAGAAAGTGTCATTCCTAGAAAAGCCTGTTCAAAGCAAAAATAGAGAAAACGAACTTTGCAAAGCAAGAAACCAAGCTGTTAGCACATAGAACTAGCGTACGAAATTTTAGAGTAAAATTTCATCTAAAACATGGGCTAAAGTTTACCATTCTACTCCAGGTGTAGAACTTGTGATTTTTGTGTGTGAAGTTTGCAAAATTCACAGTACAAAATGTCCAATGCAGTACTATTATTTTCTCTACTACGTATAGTAAGTAGGGGAAGTATTGTATTCCATCAAAACATTCGATACCAAGATTTCACCGAAAATATATGTTTTGAGACCCCCTGAACCAAAATAAAACACTTTTATAAAATGGTCCATGTGTGTAAGTTTGTCTATGTGGCTGTGAGCAGTATAATTCAAAAACAAAAAGTCGGATAAGACTTTTAATAAAATAAGACCAAACTCGGCATTTAGGTTCAGTGTCTTTCAAAGATGCGACACGAAGATTTTAAAGAAAATCCTTCCCAACCCAGACTACCCTTTACATGGAACGTTTTTCAAAAGTTTTGATTTTCTCAAAAAGGGCTCTAACGATTTTCATTAAAATATAATATTTAAGATATTTTCATGTCAAATAAAATGCATATCTTGAATTTTCTGCGAATGTAGCAGAAGGTCCTCTTCTTTCTGAACGGCTTTTGCATAACTGGTAAACCGTAAGAGGTAGACAAAATGTTTGTACACAAAAAACACACAATTTTTGTCATATGTATTTTTTTGTGGAATGCACAATTTCCGAGATACTATTTGTTATTTGTTTGTTTGAATTTTCCAATTACTTATACTTTTTCCAAATGGAAATTCGTTATTCCTTTTGCTTTTTTATGTCCTGGACATGCAAAGAAAAAGGAATGTGCCACATAGCAACCAGCTCTTAAAACATTTTACTATCGCTTAAAGCCTACCATATTCCCCTTGCACCTACAAGAAAATTAGCAAAAACCTGAAGTAGATGGAGAATAAGCGTTTGTGAAAATAGTTTGTGCAAGAGTAGAGAAAGTCGTGTGAGTGTAACACATTAGATTGTTTTAAAAATATATTTAAAATATGCGTATTGTGCATAGAGTAATAAAAATATAGCAGATTAGTTATTAAATTCAATTTAGTAAGACCACACAAAAAACTAAAAATGTAATTTATTTGGCAACTTTTACCATTTAGTCTCCCCGTAATTCACAGAAATCAATGTGACTGCACACGACCAATTCATTCAGACGTTTTTATCAACAAGTCTAAACCAATCCTGTGTTATAGAGCGTTTCTCAAATACCCACATTTCTAAAATAATAAAATTAATATTCTTATTACGTATAAGGCATTCACATTACACATGTCGAGATGTATAAATCTGTTATATTGTGCATAGTCTTAACAGAAAAAGAATATATAATTACAGTTTTGGCAAAGCATAGAATCTTATAAATATCCTGAGCAGTTCCCATAAATCTATAATGTGTGTTTTTCTGCTATTTTCAATAAACACCTTCCCAATGATGGCTTATACTAAAAACGTCTTCCAAGCAAAAACGCCATCTTTCCATTGCAGGCTTGCGCCTCCTCTGAACCGCTTTCAGTGTGGAATATGTTGTAGCAATTGTCTTTTTTAATATGTTAAGATAATTGTTATTAGTTCTGCAGTTATTTTACTCTCAAATAGTTCAACTTTAATGACAGTATTGCGGATATTTTTTTTTCTGTGTAACACTCTTTAGAAGTTTTAAGAATCGATTTCTATTCCTGATGTGTTCAAAGTTAGTTGTTTATTTACATATTTAAGAAACGCAACTGAAGATAGCTTATAAAATGTAAACATCGTATAGTTCCAAGCTTTTTTCTTTAAAGTACTGTAATTTTGCAATTTTTATAGTGTTTCGGACATCCTCTACTTCGTAATTGCAGATAAAATATTTTCAGTTAATAAAACCTACTGCATTATTGTTTTTCAAATAATGATTTGCCTTCAAATGCTATTAATTTATATTTTAATAAGAGTATTTTTAAATTGCAGCTTTCTTAAGTTTTATTTCACACAGCTGCTGGCTTCTCTCAAAGTCCACATTCATAACTTTGTTCGCTGGCAAATTTTATTCCATTTAAAAGTTTTATTACTTACCTAGTTTTGCCGGCCAGAAAGTACTGCCTCAGTAATTACTTAATAACAAAACCAAATAAGTACACCACCGTCTAATATATTGATAAATAATTCCCTCCTCGAGATATTTTTATCAGAAAATGTGTAATAATTCATATAGTGCTTTCTAAATTTAGTTTAATCGTTTAGGTTATGCATTCTCTCTCAAAATTAGCCCAATCCGGTGGCCATACTTTTGTTACATAGTATCAGAACCTAGATTAATTTAGTAAATTTACAGCACTTTTCTTACTTCAGGTCATTCAAGTGGGGGAAACATATTTTTGAAATCAAGCATTTCGCGCATGCGAAGGATTACAGGATCATTATGGAGAAAAAGAAAAAAAGAAGTTATTTCAATTTTAACAATTTTAGTGATACCAGATCTCTTACCTTAAAAATCACATATTAAATCCTTTACGAGAACATCCTCAACCCTACCACCCCCTCGCCCCGAGGCAGATGCCAGGACCACTTTACACTATCAAGGTTCCAAGGCTAACGAGATAAAATCAAGATAACTCAGTTATTTTATAATGAATCATCCCCATCACTACTTCGTGTCAAAGCGTCACTCAAGCTACTCGAATATTCTGGCTGTTTCTAGCTCTTTCTAGAAGAAGTGCAATGCTGCCTACGTTGTGTTGATCCTCCCGGAAAAGGACTATAAACTCATTCCAGGAGAGTCTACTAAAGTCAGGATACCAAACGAAATCCACATGTGCTTGTCACAATATGCAGCTCTTCCTCTGATTCTTAAATCGGTCTTTATGTCCTTTTATCAGGGACTTAAATATAAGCGAATCGATAGCCATGATCGTTAAGGCGAGACATAATTGACATCCGTTAGAAACCGAATATCTTGGTTCATAAATAAACTCCGAGACAATGCAGCAACATGTTCCTGTGGCAAAGGATGGGGAGGGGCCACGTAAAATAACCAGGTGTGATGGCATATGTGGATGATGACGGGGTTACATTTGACTGCAGTTGCATGGATTTTCCACCACATTAGTATTGAAATAAACTAATATATTTATCATATAAAATAGCTATAAGTACTTCTAATACTTCCTAAATACCACGTCAAAGGCTTTGATTAAAATTCTTTTCCTTTAGTAATTAATGTAAAGGCACAAAATTAGCATAGGATTTTTCTGTTCCGAAGCTAGCGTGTTTCCTTCAAAGTAATATTTGATACAATAAGCAGTAAAATAAATTGCAGCACTAGAGGTAAGCTTCATCTCCATAAATTTGAAACATTTTGCACAGACAAGAGAGATCATGAATTGGCACGTCTGCATGTTAGGCCTAAGTAATTGACTGCATACGTTTCGAAAGATATAAGCACAGCTGATTCAGTCTCTATTCCCCGTCTCATTAGTCATTTTGAGTATAAAATACCTCGCATGAATCACTTCTGGCCTAACATGCGTGTGAAGATATGCAGAGACCGGAGGGAGATAGGTTCAGTTGATGACGAGGGCAAGTCTTGTTCATTAACCGGCAATTGTTCCGCTTGGCTTAGGCAGATATCCCAAAGTTGGCCACATGCCCGTCTACGCATGCCGTAAATCAGGTGGTCCTGATGTAATAGGCATGATAATAATCCACTCCCTAGTGATGCCGCTGTGCGGACCGGAATGTTGGTGTGGTGTTGACGGTGGAATCGTCTATTTTTAGCCCTCGAACCCAGATCCCTCTCTCTCCCCCTCACTAAACACATGCCTCTGCTAGCATCTTTTGTGTACAATGTATAACAGTATGTTTCAATGCAATGGGAGGCAGGAACGCTTCGGATTTCTGCGTTTTCTACTGCAGAAAACTTTCCTGCGGAAGTTCATCTTTTGTCTTCGTCCATCGTTCCTTGTATCGTTGGAGAATAACGCTGTTTTCAGACCCAAAGCTTTGCCTAAAATATATCTCAAGTATCAACTTGCTGGTATACGTAATCCAGGGAGTAGATTATACCCTTGATTCGAGTTTGAAATCCTACTATTCTATGGTTTTATATGTGGCTTTCCTTATTTGCTTAGAGGGAAGTTATGTTGATTTTTCTTAAATTTCAAAATCCTTTCCCTTCTTTCAATAATTTCACTTCCGTATTACTTCCACTTGTTGCGCTTTCAACTGAACTTTGTCTATGGCATTTCATTGCCGTGCATTTTTCTCTTTTGTGGAAATTTTCCTTGGTAATATATACGACTCCATCTCCGACTTGCAGTAGCGTGATTTGTGCCGGAGTAAACACTCTCTAAACGAGCCCTACCATCATAGTTCACATTAATAAGTGACACAAAAAGTGTGTAACAGACCAGCAGCAAACATACCAAATAAAAACAATTACTACAAAATTTACTCTGAGTATGACAGTTATATCCGAATCAGCAATCATCCAAGTCAATAAAACATTTGTTACACAAGGCAGAATTATAATATTTCCTTCTCGCACACGGGCGCACAGATTCACCAACATGTAACATTGTAACATAACAAAAAATCTGATGTGTTACACCCACATGACTTTCTCTAGTCTTGTACAAACTATTTTTACAAACTCTTATTTTCCATCTGTTTCATATTAATCGAGATAAACATTTGCAGAAACGATCTTTGGACATGCAAAGAGAATTACATTTTACACACAGCGACCAGTTCTAAAATTGTTTGTTTTGTATTTGCAAGGGCAATATAGAAATACCGTAGTTTTTAAGCATAGACATATCTCTTAATAGCTGGTTGCTATGTGCAGCGCCATTCTCTTTGTCCAGATTAATACTCTTTGCATATCCAACACAAACAAAATGAATAACGAATTCCTATTTGAGAAAATAACTATTGTAAAATTTAAGAGAATAACAAGCAATATCTCGAAAATGGTTCACTCAACAAAAAAAATGTATATGCCATAAATTGTGTATTTTAACGCGATCTACATCTTTTGTGTAGTAAAATTTTGTCTATCTCTTATGGTTTATCAGTTATGCAAAAATCGTTCACAATGAAGAATGCTTTTTGGGACATTCCCAGAAAATTCGAGATATAAATTTCATTTGTCACAAAAATATCTTAAACATATGATATTTTAATCAAAATCGTTAGATCCATTTTTGAGAAAATTAAAATTTTCGAAAACTGTTCCATGTAAAGGGTAATCTGGGGTGGGGAGATTTTCTTGAAAACTTTCGTGTCGCATCTCCGGAAGATACTGATCCTAAGTACTAAGTTTGGTGTTTACCCGACTGTTCGTTTCTGAGTTATGCTGTTCACAGACACACACACTGACATGTTTCCAGAAATGTTTTTTTTTTATTCAGGGGGTCTCAAAACATATCTTTCCGGTGAAATCTTGGTATCGAATTTTTGGGTGGAATACAATACTTCCCCTACTTACTATACGTAGTAGAGAAAGTAAAAACCAGCTGTTTTGAAGGTATTCAATTCATGAAATTTTATTGTACAAAACATTATTATACAAAAACAAAACTTTTAATTGCTTCAAAAACTCGCACAACGTACCAGGCTATAATGTTCACATTTCTGTAAACCACCAGCATCTTCTTTATCATGAAACACTTGACCCACATTGAATTAGAAGAGAATGTTTTTGACAGATCTAAGAATAGGGCAAAAGTACTGTATCTCACTAATATTACTCTCCGGCAAATTTCCTCTCAACCAGCTTTATATTATTATACAAATATGTCGACTTATCTTTATTTTCTTTAATTTTAATTAGAGTTTAATCAGGTTTTTCAACAGATTTTTACCTTTGTTCGAAATGAATGAGATTTTATATTAAATGCAGAGTTGCTAGATGTCGTTTGCTTAGGAAAATGAAATTCACGAATGAAATTTATAGTGTACAAATTTTCTCTTAGTTATTTCTTTATTCTACAACCAACAAATGCACCACAGGAATTATTAATGCTTATCCCCGTAATCTGTTCTCAAGAAATCAGTATTAATAAAACATCCCTGATACATATTGTGACATAAAGTGACATATCGTCACTTTTTGTAGCCATGCCCTTTGCTTCAATGTCCGCTGTTGATTCTGCTGCAGCTGCTACAGTGGTTGGCTATGAGTTATTTTTCTCAGGATATCCGTGAGTGTATTTTGAAAGGATAACACAGTTTAAACTGACAGAAATTTAATGTGATCTAATACTTGAGCTACTGAAGCAGGTTACTACCGTTTGAAGATAAAGAATGAAACTGATTATTTGTCGTAGCACTCGAAATTAAAAAATTCGCTTGCTATAGCTGCTGACCTCTGCAATATCAGTTTTATGGTTTGAAATAACTGTTTCTATAATAAAAGAAACTAGAAGCCTAACTGACGTGAGTTGCTAAGATGCTTATCGGCAAAACCCCTCGCGGGTACCGCAAAATAACTGATAATCCAACAGTTTTAAGCGCTATGAACTGCCGATCAGTGTAAAAGACTGGAAATCCCTAAGGCTGTATACGAAGAAAAGAAAAGTAAGACGCCAATTTCAACAATACACGCTCTTTTATTACTTAAGCTCTGCCTACCTTAGAACTATCCAACTGAGGATCCTTTCTCGCGGTGGGCAATCTTAAACTCCTACGTATGGGTGGGTATCTGTTACCCTGTTGCTATGGCGTACCTCCCTGAATCTCAGAATATCAGTCTTTTTCTCTTTTACAGAGTTTCTGTCTATGTGACTGTGCAAACGGACTGA
This sequence comes from Deroplatys truncata, assembly GCA_030765065.1. Classification (NCBI taxonomy): domain Eukaryota; kingdom Metazoa; phylum Arthropoda; class Insecta; order Mantodea; family Mantidae; genus Deroplatys; species Deroplatys truncata. The sequence goes on along the minus strand of CM060986.1, from coordinate 175,293,716 downwards.
ACTTGTATCCTTGTTAATTATAAATGTCAAGTGCTTGTTTTTAATACTTCATACAATATGGTGCTTTGCACGGTCCTTCTACGCCGATTACATCAAGGTTTCCCTCGCCACAGGAGGCTGCGAATTAATTAAACTTCGGTATTACGTACCTCTACTGATTAATAAAATAATAATCGCAGCAGCTGTATTTGAATTTTGGAATAAAGTATCTCCCTTTATTCAGAAGTGTTCTCAAGAGCCTCAAGGTGAGATTTTGGTAAGGTAGAAACAAAAGAATAATTAGTGAATAACACGTGTAATACAAGATGTTGATTGCCGTTTTGAAGTTGAAGGATGTTTGTAGAGTACTGCAGATGAGTCGGTGCATTGTTCTGATGTATAGATGTCGGTAGAGCCTTGCTGCTTTGCGAGCGATGGAAGCTCTTTATTTACTGTTACTCTCAGGGACAGTAGTCACAAGATAAATAAAACTTTCAGGAAAAATGTTCGGTAACTTCTGTATTCTCACTTTTCTCTTTACAATACAAGGCTTCCTATTCGGCTGAATAAGAAAATTATGCGTTGCAATACACCTACCTTACAATACATTTTTTAAATGCCTGTCCTTTCCATTAATTTGCTCGGATTCGCAGATTACAATATTACCTATTTTACGGCTTAGCTTCTTAGCGATACAATTATTACTCTCATCGTAAATCCCGTTCACATGCTACAAATATTACGCGGATTCGCGTGTTCACGGCGGAAGATTTGCCTCACTGGTAAACGCGGACAGACGCTTTAGCAATAACCGCATTCGGCTTCCAAGTGACCAATCTTGCTTGCTATGGAGAATGCCACAATCGCCAATCACAAGACATTTGATTGGACCCTAAGCGTATCAGCTTATAAAAAATATTTTGCACTGACTTAATGATTTATCTTAACATAGAAAACAATACAGTGTTCTATTCAAGTTGCTAATACACACATTTGAAAACTTTGTTTAAACGAAGCTTCTTTTTAACTCGAAAAAATAATTTAACATAGCAGAAATATAAACAAAATAATTATTTTATCGGGAATTGTGCGGGTAACATTAAAAATAAGGGCAGCGGAATTTTGAAAGTCTCAGTAATTATAATTTATACTCGTACCTAAAGCGTAAGTGTCAAATGTTTTATCTAGATTGTTTAAATGGTGCCAATTTGTATATAAGGGGTTGAAAATATGAGTAGGGGTAATTTTTTGAAGTTGTATGGTATTCCTAATTTTTGCCAAGTCCTATATTTCAAGAGCCAAATTAGTGTTCTGATTGACCAACCAGTATATAATAACGTAAGATTAGCTTTTAGAAATGTCTTGTACTATATAATTAAAAATAAGGTTTAAATGTTTTTAGAGGTTCTAAGATAAACTATGATTTTTGTTAACGTCTGTTATATAATTGTGTATTATTTTGTACAGATATGAGTTTGAATGTAAAGGTAGCAAAAGGTTTTTGCAGGTTGTGGTGTCATTTATGACTTTTGACTAATTATAAAAGAAAAACCTACCACGTTTTGTAAAAAAACATAGCAAAACTGTGCTTATATGAACACGATGAAGAACTCCCCCCTTCAATAAGACAGTTTTAATATATTTTGTCTTCTCATTTCCTCCTTTGGGCTCGAAGTTATATATCTCTGCCATACTTGTAATAAAGGGTCAAAATGCTCTCTGATATTAAACGAAATAGGATGGAATTAGTTGAAATGAATACAAAAAAATCCATAATCCTCCCTTCCCCCTAGTTTCAATATTTTGGAAACATTGTATAGGTATGTCCGTCTGGAAAAATAGGGCTTTCTAATGATGAAACAATTATCAAAATCGGTTGCGTGGTTTTGACATTACCCTACTCTCTCTATAATATCAGTATTTCAAATTATATGTATGCGTATATGTATGTATGTATGTATGTATGTATGTATGTATGTATGTATGTATGTATGTATGTATATATATAACCACTTATTACCTTCATGACGAGATGTGTTTATCTTGTATTTTTCTTCATGTCAACGATATTTAAAGCCTCTTGCGGCATAGAGATTGTAGCAACAGAGAAAAAAATTATTGGAGAAAGACAGACATAATAAAAGACATTAAAAGCAATGGAGGTGTATTGTTTGTGGTTCCAAGCGAGATGGCTCCGCGGTAACGCGTAGGGCTCGCAATCGGTAGGTCCCGTGTTTGATTCCCATCGACCGTCCACTCTGACCTAGAGCTTTTCGTGGTTTTCTCTGATCGGTAGACGAATGCTGGGTTGGTTTCTCATCTACCACGATTTCCTTTCCATCATTTCCCTTTCATTCCCTTTCCTTCTTATTGCGGATGCTTTGCTCAAAGGAAACAGTACCCCCCGTAGACACTAGAGGGCTGCTTGGTCGACGGGTCGTTCCTTACCCTCTTTAGGCAGATCCAGCAATGGGGCGGATCTTCGAGCCTGGAAGTGTTAGGGAATTCTGCGCGTCTCTGTGACCTGTCTGCTGCGACCTTTAGCCCCCTGTGGTTCCTTTATTGCATCGCTTCCTCCTGGGGGAGGGTGTTAGCCACAATAGATCATGTAGATCGCAGTATGATAGCTCTCCCCCTCCTTTGTATACCTTATACCTATGCCTTTGGTTTGCAGAATACGTTTAATTACGAGTGCCTTTCTCTCTTAGGTAAAATCGTTCTGCTGTTTTGCCTCCTAAGCTGCAGTAGTTATTCCTCGCATTTGCCAAGAGAAGTGCAGACATGCAACAGATGGACAAATGTTAGTACTGCAATGCAGGTGGCGCTTGCAGCCTTGGGAATGATCCAGCTGAACAACTGCGAACAGTCTTTTAAGAACAAGGGCGAAGTTAATGCCGTCTAACGGATGGCTCGTCCGGAATTAATTTCTGCAGCACTTATCTCGTCAATTGATGCGAGAACATGATTAAAATGCTTCTTCCTCGTTACTCGAAAGGGTAATGGCTTGCCATAAAAGTAATGGGATTAATTTTCTAAACACATTTACTTTCCGTTTTATGGTAGAGCTTAAAAACAATCACTGTCTAGTGTTCCATGTGTACTAAAGTGTCTTCAGTAAGTAATTTTATGTCTATAAATCCCAGGTCTTTCTTCAACAGATACTATTTATTTTAAAGGCTGTTTTAAAAATCATTCATGCTAAAATGTATTGCGTTTTTAGCACCTACTTATAGTGGGCAGTAGTAGCATTGTATTTCACCCAAAAATTCTATATTAAGATTTCACTCGAAACATAATATGTTCTGAAATAAGAAATCTGATGTGTTACACTCACATGGCTTTCTCAACTCTTGTACAAACTATTTTTACAAACGCTTATTCTCCATGTACTTCATATTAATCGAGATAATTATTTGCCTTAAATGGGACTTTTGTTTAGATGAAACCTACAAATTCACCCTAACATGACCATCACAACGTCCTCCGTATAAAACACAACTAATGGCATTTAGTTTCCTACATGATAAGAAGCAACTTTTGTTCTAGACATTTATTTTTACGACACTTAGTTTTGGAGATATTGTGCAATTTCAACTTAAATGTCCATCCTCTCTCTCTCTCCCCTCTCTCTCTATATATGTATATATAAATAATCAGGTATGTTATTGAATTTAAATTTCAGAATATAAGCGACAATATTTTACATGCCAGGATGTTGATAAAACACTTGGCGGTTTTAAATGAACCGTGGCACATTTTCACACTGGACTGCAAGGTGTTTGCCAAAAGTAGACAGTTTGCATTATTTTATTACTTTTACAAAAAGAGAGAGCAACTATGGCATTTGATCGAGATTTCACAGGAGATACGCATTTAAGTTTCCTGAATAAAAAAATAAATAAATAAAGAAAGAAAGAAAAAGTAATTATAAAAATACCTGCCTGTCAGTGTGTCTTTTTGTCTGTCTATGAATGAAATTAATATAAGAAAAAGTATAGATACTCATACCCAACCTACTATTCTATTAAATAATCCAATTTCTCCCAATAAATTTAAAGTAGGAGGAGCAGCTATATTGCTGAAAATTATTATTGTGCAATTCAATATAATTTGAAATTCATAAAATTGTTATGTAGCCTTAGTTCTAAAATTCACACTTAAGTCGGCTTAAAAAAGGGAAAGAAGCGTTTTCGGAAATAACGTTTTGTGGGGAAAATAACAATTTTTGTATTTTATCAAAACATCTAACGATTTTTATTTTTCTGGATTTATAACAACCATATATCTTGAATTTTGAAGTACCTTTGAGGTCTTCATTTGCATTAAAATGTGTATACCTATAGAACTTTAAGCTTTAGAATAACAGTTTACTGCGGAAAATATGTAGGTAGATCTTACATAGAGTTTTGTCAACATTGTTGTGTTATTAATTTTTGAAACATTCATCGTTAAGTTTTACACACCACTCTTTGAGAAGTTAAGTGGTCGTTCGTTTGTTTCTCCGCTTTTGCAAAGCCCAAGAACAGTGCTATAATATTTAAAACACAATTAGTGTTGGTTGTCATACATTGGCGTCGCGGATTACAAAATAGATGTGCAACATTGATGTACACCCTAAGACAAAATAAATGAGCGAGGGAGCGAGTTCGATTCGGAAAACATCGGAAGCAATCGCTAACGCTGCGTTCATAATACACGATCTAATACCACTCTGCGTTCATTTCAAAGCTATGCATAAGTAGGGCCGGCCCTCGTAGCCGTGGTCGCTGGAGCGTATAGCTTCGGCGCTCCGCCATGCTGAGGGTCGTGGGTTCGAGTCTCACCTTGGTATGGGTGTGTGTTGTATGTGAATTGCGGTAAGCAGTAAAGTAATCATAAACTGGATAAATAAGGGTACTTAAAAACAGTAGAAAGATGCCTCTGAGTTTGGTTGTATGCTTGGTAGCAGAGTGGTGAAACCATGCGTCTCGTATTTGGAACAACATGGGCTCGAATCCTTCGCGTATTATTTAAATTTTAATTTGTTAAATATATGGCAATGCCGCAAGTTTTCAATGCATAAAAACATAAACAAATTGCTGTTTTCGATTTCAAAGGAAGTATCATATTAGTAAGAATTCTAAAATGTATTTCATACCGTCAGTGTGGAATTTTAAGACCAGAATAAACCGTTCACTTCTTAAAAATCTAACTATTGCTATTCTATTTGTAGCTATAACGAAATATATAATGCAGCTATTTCCGAAAATGTTTATTTGGATTAAAATCTATTAGATAGAAGAATAAGCTTTAGTAACAACCATTATATACAAACTAATAAAGATAGAGGGTAAAGAAAGTCATGTGTATGTGTCACTCAGATTTAGGATCATAATAGTTACTTGTTTCTTATTTAGTTTGAAAACGAAAAGGAATGTGTTTCAGTTTTTGTGTTTGAGCATAAAATCAAATAATCCTTATAAATTGGAAATTGTATTACAGTATGCGTAATTAACATTGCGTTTTATTGGGGAAAAAACTATGCTCAGGATACGAACCTCGGTAAGCCTCATTACTACGTACCTGCTTATAACCGCTCGCCTATCAGTGCATATTTAGTGGCTGGGACTTGGTATAAAGTGACAATAGAACGAAGCTAAAAGCACGGGTCGCGAGACACCATTGTGAACCGACCGCGGAAACGATTTGGACTTAGGCAAATATAGGATTCAAGAGTCTGTTCATTTTTCTTTTTTCTTAGGGTGTACGTATATATGCCGTCACGAGATTATCTGTATAAATTGCCAGTCACTCTACTCTAGATTTTCTTCCTTTGTAACCCCTAAAGGTTTGTCGGCTTAATTCGTAATATTCCCTTCTTTTTCCCTCTGTTCTTTAAAAATTAAAATGTGTCAAAGATACGGAAGCATTACACGGCAGGTTCATAGCTGGTAATAGTTATTTATGCAAGGATCCTCTAATGGGAGTTATTAAGACGCGAGTCACGAGTAACTTTCGACACGAGCGTTCGAAAATATCAGGAGCGTCTTAAAAGCCATTATATGCGGGTTTGCATACAATAATTGTTCTACGATATTTAGATATACAATACATATTTAATATTTTGATGTATACGAAAGAAAATAAAGATGTAATAAATCAATTTATCGATACGTATTTTAAATGCGCTTTGATAACAAGTAAATATCGATTCAAGGTCGAAGGTACTGATTTTATTCATGCAGATGGTGACATTGCAACTTTAAAACGCCATGGTGGTTGGAAATCCACAACAGTAGCTGAAGGCTATATAGAAGAATCTCTTAAAAATAACTATAAAAAACATCTCAAATGCAATACCAAAGTCCATAGAAAACAAAAACACTCAAATAAATATAGATTCAACATCTACTTCAACGTTTCATTACCGGAGATTACCTTTGCAAATTGCACCGTAAAAATGTGTATATTAACAAGGTAGATAACAGATTTGTATTTTAAAGCCTTTGTTACTAAACGTTTGTAAAATGTAAACACAGGTTTATTAGAATTTAATTATAAAGAAAGAAAACAGTGAAATAAAGTTAATATAAACTCAAAGCAAATGAAAACATTTAAGTATAGGAGTCAAAATGCTAATATTACTATATAGGAGGGTAGAAATGTGGAATTCAAAAATGCAAACGTGTACAGAAAGGTGTTTTTGTAGCAGATATGGAGCAATAATTTGTATTGTGACTGTACACATGTATTTCTTGGCTCCGACTGTCATTTACAGCTTATTCCAACATTGAAATATCTCCTAGATACCGCAAAGATTAAGTTCCACCCACACAAATGACGCAGTGCAGAGAGCATTTCTGAGTTTAAAGGAAAGCTGGCTGACATTACATAAGTGAAGGTTGGTACCTGTGTATGTGTGTGTTCACGGCGGGATGTTTGGCACACGTCGGCTAGCATTCCTCAGCGTTGCCAAGCGAGGACGATAGTGCGTCGGTTCACAGGTTAGATATTGTCTAAAGATAATATGGAAATCTGCCCACGCGACAACATGGCGCGCGCGAACCATCTCTTTCTCTCATCCTACCACACTTCTCTCATTTTCTTTTCGGAAAAATTAACTTAAACTAGAAATATAAATCTTTAGGAATGTACAATTTGGATTTAAACTTTTATCCTGTTTTATTTAGTGAAACAAACAGGAAAATCCTATCTTTTCCTCCATTTTTATTTCAGTAAAACAAAATGGTAACCCCCAGTCTCAAATAAAGTCGGAGATATCTAGAAAAGTCAAACTACTGTTGATCAGGAAGCTCATATATATGCGTGTGTGTGTGGGCGTGAATTTAAAGAACCCCGAAGTAATTAATATAAGCCGCCAGTATGGCTTAAGATGTTAAAGGCAGCATATAAATGGGGGGCTAAAACCCATTCTCAAAATCATTTTGGTGAATGTTTTGGCGTTATAAAGCAAGATAAAGGATCCTAAAATGCATGTATTTTGAGCATTAGTAACAACATAGACTTATACGGCAAAGATTGATCAAACTGCTAAAAACTACACGTAACTCTTCCATCCTGGTTATCTGAAGTTCCGCAACTTAAATTGCAAACCTTCCTCAAGTACACAACATATTACGAGTGATGTTAGATATCCGAGAGCACAGTACATATCCTAAGCTCCAATCTCAGATACAGCTAGCCGATAAAAACTTTGATTCGTTAAAACTTAGTACCTCTCGCCAGGTTACGTAATGGACATACAGTAGATGAAACTAGATACTCCTCACCAGAATATGTATTAGACATACTGTAGACCAAAATAGGTACTTTTCACCAGGCTATGTGTTGGACATACTGAAGACGAAACCTGGTACTTCTCACCAGGCTATGTGTTGGACATACTGTAGACCAAACTAGGTACTTCTCACCAGGCTATGTATTGGACATACTGTAGCCCAAACTAGGTACTTATCACCAGGCTATGTATTGGACATACTGTAGACGAAACCTGGTACTTCTCACCAGGCTATGTGTTGGACATACTGTAGCCCAAAGTAGGTACTTCTCACCAGGCTATGTGTTGGACAAACTGTAGCCCAAACTAGGTACTTCTCACCAGGCTATGTGTTGGACAAACTGTAGCCCAAACTAGGTACTTCTCACCAGGCAATGTATTGGACATACTTAGACAAAACTAGGTACTTCTCACCAGGCTATGTATTGGACATACTGTAGCCCAAACTAGGTACTTTACACTAGGCTATGTATTGGACATACTGTAGCCCAAAACTAGGTACTTCTCATCAGGCTATGTATTGGACATACTGTAGCCCAAACTAGGTACTTCTCACCGGGCTATGTGTTGGCCATACTGTAGACTAAACTAGGTACTTTTCACCAGGCTATGTATTGGACATACTGTAGACCAAACTGGGTACTTCTCACCAGGTTACGTAATGGACATACTGTAGACGAAACTAGATACTTCTCACCAGGCTATGTATTGGATACACTTTAGACAAAACTAGGTACTTCTTACCAGGTTATGCATCGGATATACTGTAGACGAAACTAGATACTTCTCACCAGGCTATATATTGAATATACTGTAGGCGAAAATAGGTACTTCCTACCAGGTTATGCATCGGATATACTGTAGACGAAACTAGGTATTTCTCACCAGGCTATATATTGAATATACTGTAGGCGAAAATAGGTACTTCCTACCAGGTTATGTATTGGACATACTGCAGAGGAAACTAGATATTTTTCACCAGGCTATATATTGAATATACTGTAGGCGAAAATAGGTACTTCCTACCAGGTTATGCATAGGATATACTGTAGACGAAACTAGCTATTTCTCACCAGGCTATATATTGAATATACTGTAGGCGAAAATAGGTACTTCCTACCAGGTTATGTATTGGACATACTGCAGAGGAAACTAGATATTTCTCACCAGGCTATATATTGAATATACTGTAGGCGAAAATAGGTACTTCCTACCAGGTTATGTATTGGACATACTGCAGAGGAAACTAGATATTTCTCACCAGGCTGTATATTGAATATACTGTAGGCGAAAATAGGTACTTCCTACCAGGTTATGCATCGGATATACTGTAGACGAAACTAGGTATTTCTCACCAGGCTATATATTGAATATACTGTAGGCGAAAATAGGTACTTCCTACCAGGTTATGTATTGGACATACTGCAGAGGAAACTAGATATTTCTCACCAGGCTATGTATTGAATATACTGTAGGCGAAAATAGGTACTTCCTACAAGGTTATGTATTGGACATACTGCAGAGGAAACTAGATATTTCTCACCTGGCTATGTATTGGATACACTGTAAACGAAACTAGGTACTTCTCACCAGGTTAAGTATTGAATATACTCTAGACGAAGCTAGGTACTTCTTACCAGGCTATGTATTGGATACACAGTAGAGGAAACTAGGTACTTCTCACCTGGCTATGCATTGGACACACTGCAGGCGATTTGATTTGATTTTGATATTTGCATATCTTATACCAATAAAATTTCCTCCACTCAAAAAATCGAAGAAGCTTAGACGTAAGCTTGCTTTGGAACGGGGAAGTGTTTCACGTTTTTTTGGTCACAACACTCTAGAGTTCGTCTAAATTATACAGATGATTATTATTATTAATACTATTGTTTCATTGTTGTTTCTTTTATATGAAGCAACGTTGCTTACTAAAACAGCAGTGATTTTGAATCGATGTAAACTTTGCTGGCTTATTTGAAAATTGCGTGCTTTAAGTTTATATTTTGCTGACATATATATTTTCAATTTAATGTCGCAAAATACGTGCGCGAACACAATTGTGGTTTATAGACTCTGTAGCCATGATATAAACAATATGTGCATGTGTGCTACATATTAGATATTGTGGGGAGGCCAAGAGTGGTTTAATCTATGTCAAAGCTTCTAGCCTCCTTTTCTTTTCCCTTAATGTGGACTGTATCGTGCTTTCACGCTCAAACCTATGTTTAAACTTCAAATTCAGAAGGGTCCTTAATTTCTATTCTCAAACAGAAGGTATGTGCCATATGCATTCCAAAAATTTGGACACCATCCATTAGATCGTAAATGTTCTTAATTGTCCTATATTGGAGTTTGAGAGGGATGTTTTCTTCTTGCCTTATATAAAGCCCCTATCTCTTGGGTAAATTGAGAATTCTTTTGTGTACATATATCCTGCAGTAGACTACAAAACAAAAAATTATTTCATCTGTGGAAGAATTAACTCTGCTTCATTAAATGTACTTCATTTTAATCGAGACAAACGTTTACAGAAATAACTACATTACACATTTCGTTGTGGATACAAAGGGAACAGCGATACTCAAATGTTTAAGAGCTGGGCGCTATGTGTTGCCTTAAAATTCCATAATGTTTCCATGACATCGCGAGAAACAAATTAAAATCGATGGGACTTTAAAAGAATGACAAGGTATTGAACAACTGTAACCATTAATAATGCATACTTCGGAAATGGCCTATGTCACAAAAAGTTATTTTACATAAGTTGTGTGTTTTAGACAGCACTATATTTTGGTAGCGTATTTTCGTCTATCGCTTAACTTTACCAGTCATACGATTATACAAAATTCCTTCCAAATGAAGAAGACTTCACTGGCTATTCCCAGAACATTTAATATATACATCTTATTTGTCATATAAATATCTTTAATGTATGGTATTTTAATCACGATCGTTAGAGTCATTTTTAGAAAATTAAAGATCTCGAAAATGTTTCATGTAAAGGGTAGTTTAGGGTGGGATTATCTTAAAAATATTTGTGTTGCATCTTTAGAAGATACTGAACCTGAATACCAAATTTGGTATTTATCCGAATTTTCGTTTTTTATCTTGTCTACTACGTATGGTAAGTAGGAGAAGTATTGTATTCAACCCAAAAATTCGATACTGAGATTTCACCGTAAATATATTTTGAGACCCCCTGAATCCAAAAAAAGCATTTTTGGAAACATGTCCGTGTGTGTGTCTTTGGACAGCATAACTCAGAAACGAACAGTCGGATAAACACCAAACTTGGTATTTAGGTTCAGTATCTTCCAGAGATGCGACACTAAGGTTTTCAAGAAAATCCCCCCTCCCCAGATTACCCTTTACATTGAACATTTTTCGATAATTTTAATTTTCTCAAAAATGGCTCTAACGATTTTGATTAAAATGTCATATGTTTAAGATATTTTCATGACAAATGAAATGTATATTTCGAATTTTATGGGAGTGTCTCCAAAAGTATTCTTCATTGTGAACGACTTTTGCATAACTGGTAAACCATAAGAGATAGAGAAAATTTTACTACACCAAAACTGTAGATCGCGCTAAAATACACAATTTATGTCATATGCTTAAATTTTCCAATACTTTTCTCAAATGGAAATTCGTTATTCATTTTTTTTAATTCCTGGACATGCAAAGAGAATGGAATCCGTCACATAGCAACCAGCTCTTAAAACATTTGACTATCGCTTAAATAATACCATATTCCCCTTGCATCTACAAGAAAATTGGCAATAAGATTAACATCTCGATTAACATGAAGCATATGGAGAATAAGCGTTTGTACAAATAGTTTGTACAAGAGTAGAGAAAGTCATGTGAGTGTAACATCATCAGATTTTTAGTTATGCGTTATGCAGTTCAAGACACACACAAATACAAATACGGGCATTTGTTTAAAAATGCTTTTTGTGGATTAAAATGGCCTCAAAACGTTTATTCCGGTGAAATTTTGTTATTGAATTTTTGGGTGGAATACAATGCTTTCCATTGTACTTTATATGGTAATAAGTATGCATTTATTTTTTCCTCCGCACTTTCCTGTTTTTCAATAAAATCAGTACTGCTTGCTGTTGAGGCGCAAGGGTGTGTGAACATTATAACTCCAAAGGAAAGTCGAACATATAGGAATCTTCGTATATAAGTCAGATATGCTTTGAGGATATAAGGTGAAGATGTTTCCACTCCAGAAACCCCTTTACATGCAAAAATATACTAACTTTAGCTTCTAAAATGTGCGTCTAAAGATTTTATCACAAAAAGAAATTGGGATTTTAATTTGACGAAAATTTTGTATATTTACGTTTTTCTAAACACCTTATGAACTTCTTTTCATTTTTTCTGTATTTTGCATAACCTGCAAGCTATAAAATACAGACTAAATTTACTAAACTCACAGTTCACATCTGATAATCTTCTACGCCACATCAGCAATTTCCAAAGTATTCAGTTTTGTATGTTTTAGTTATCAATTATAGTAAATATTTTATATATTCTCTTATTATGTTGGAGTATATATTTTACCCTCCATGTTTCACACATATTTTTTCTGTAATGCTATGTCCCAATGCATGCCACTGTATTATATCCATACACTTCACATTGGGAACTGACTTCGTGCCGTATTTTCAAGCTTTTCCTCGTTCTCCAATCATGCTCTTACAAACTTGTATCGCAGTATACTATTTATTTTCCTTAGTGCTGTGTTCCTCTCACGAGAATGTGTCGGTAAGAAATGTGTTGACATCAACAATTCTAGCACTCTGAAAAACATTACGCCTCTACTTTCAACATGTCGACAAGACTTAAGGCTCTTAGAAAACATACGCTCTTCTGCTAATAATGCTGAATGACCAGTTGCTTTTGTTTGCTGTCCTCGTCACAGGTTTTAACAACGTCAACAACTGCTTGAGTGTGTAGAGTTCTTCCTTTCTTAATGAGCATTGTAAAGAGCTTTATAAATCACTAGAAAACATTTACACACTGTTCCAAGTGAAGTAGATAGTCTATGACATCATCATGAAGTACAGTACCCCCTAACTCTTCACGAGAGTAGAACACCCTGAAAACGTTTTCTTGTCAGAGGCCTACAGTACCTCTATCAAAGTAGTAATGTATTCCACCAAAAGATTCAAGATTTTGCTAGGAATACATGTTATATACGAGTATATATTTGAATTTGTCGTGGATAAAGAAAGCCGTATGAGTCGAGTATTTAGTGAGATCTTTTTTAGTTTTTCTACCCCTACATAATAGGTAGGGCAGCTATTACATTTCACCCAAAAACTCGATACCCAGATATCACTGGAAATGCATGTTTTGAGGCCCCTGAATAAAAAAGGCCTAGGAGCGTGTGTGTCTGTGTGTGTGTGTAAACAGCATAACTCAAAAAGGAAACGTCGGATACACACCAAATTTGACATTTCGGTCCAGTACCTTCCAAAGATGCGACAGAAGGAATTTTAGCAAAATCGCCCTATCCTCAGCTACACTTTATATGGAAGAGTATTCGAATTTTTTTTTTCTCTAAAAAAATGGATTTAACGATTTTGATGTTAAAAATATTTTCGTTACATATAAAATGTATATATTGAATGTTCCGGGAAGAGCTCAGAAACCTGGTCATACGGAAGGAATTGTGTATAATCTTGTATAGCTTGTAAACGTTAAGGGATAGATAAAAGCACAATTTACAAAAAAATGTAGATCTCTATAAAACATAAATTTATTCAAATAACGTTTTTGTGACATGAGCCATTTCTGAGATGTCCATTACTAATGCTACGAATTATTCAATACTTTGTCATTCTTTTCAAGTCCTGTTGATTTTCAGTTGTTTCTCGGGATTGCATGGAAAGAGTATGAAATTTTAAGCCAGCATATAGAGTCCAGTTCTTAAACATTTGACTATCGCTACTGCCTTTGTATCTATAACAAAATGTGTAATACAGCTATTTCAGCAAAGGTCTATCCCGATTAAAATGAAGTAAATGGGTAAATAAGCTTTCATAAGAGTATTTTGTATAGCCACCAATAAGCGATAGAGGGTTAGAGGCAGTCATGTGGATATAACACATGAGATATCTATATGAATAGTATGGTACAGAAGGTATATATTTGAATTTATCATGGATAGAGAAAGCCGTATGAGTGTTTCGTTAGATATTTTTGCTTTCTCCACTACGTATAGTAAGTAGGGGAAGTATGGCATTCCGCCCAAAAATTCGATACCGAGATTTTAGCGTAAATACATGTTTTGAGGCCCCCTGAGTACAAAAAAATCACATTTAGAAAATGATCCGTGTGTATGTGTTGTGCGTGTGACTGTGAATAGCATAACTCAAAAACGAAAAGTCGCATAAATGCCACACTTGGCATTTAGGTTCAGTATCTTTCAAAGATGCGACACGAAGATTTTCAAGAAAATCCTACCACCCCAGACTACCCTTTACATGGAAGATTTTTCGAAAGTTTTGATTTCCTCAAAAATGGCTCTAATAATTTTGATTAAAATATCAACATGTTTTAGATATTTTATGGTAAATAAAACTATATCTTGAATTTTCTGGCAATGCCCCAAATGTCCTCTTCATTCTGAATGACTTTTGCATAACTGGAACCGTAAGAGATGGACAAAATTCTATTACACAAAAATGTAGAGCCCGTTAAAATACACAATTTATATTCTATCCTTTTTTTGTGGAGTGAACCGTCTCCAAGACATTTATTGTTATTTTTTGAGTTTTCCTATACCTATACTTTTTCTCAAATGGGAATTATTTATTCATTTTATGTCCTGGACATGCAAAGAAAATAGAATGCACCACATAGCAACCAGCTCTTAAAGGATTTAACTGTCGCTTAAATCCTACCATATCCCACTTGCATCTACAAGAAAATTAGCCATAAGTTTCTGCAAATGTTTATCCCGATTAACATGAAGTAGATAGAGAATAAGCGTTTGTAAAAATAGTTTTTACAAGTGTACAGAAAGATTTAACCTGTAATACATAAGAATTTTTTTCCTGGAAAGTACAAGATATACCAAACTTCCGTGCATAAGAATGAATGTTTTCAAATTCGTATTCTAGCATCGAGAGACTTCGAAACCAACACTTCTCAGTTAAATCGTGAGAGTTTCTGTGAAGTTTCCTCATATGTCTATATAATCGTAGACGAGATCTCCATGCACGCATCTTGTAAGTCAAAAGAGCGGATCAGCATTTGGGAAATCGATGCTCTCGACTCCGTTCCCCAAACGGGCTGGAACAAGTGTTCCCAAGAAACGAAGGCACTTTTAAAAGACATGGTGTGAACAGCAGCAGGTGACTGGCCTCATACTAGCTCCAAGTTCATGATCGTCGTGTAAGTAACATCGTGTGAAGTGGGATGGGCAGTGACGCGTTCGGCTGCCTCTGCCAGATCCCAGAGATGCCATCACTATTACTACTACTACGGCGGCGGTGACGGGAGGGGGGGAAGAAGGAACGAAAATGGGTTAGGGATAAAAACTACCGCCCTGAGAAGGAGGGGGAACAGCGTGACGCTCTTTCCTGACGTCACAGGATCCAACCGTACAGTGTGTCTGTGTGTGTGGATGGGGCTAGTTGGTGGAAGCTGGTTGTTGCCCTAGGTAGCGTTTGTGGTGCAGTGGTACAGTTGTCTGTCGAGTGAGTTTGTGACAGTAGGGGTGGCGAAATGTGATGCATGTGGCTGGGTAGAAGTGACGCGTTTGTAAGCTCCATGCATGCCTAAATTAGTAAGCCAGGAGTAGGTAATTATCAAACCGAGAGTTTAGATCATAGCTTAGGCATTAGTGGACTTAATTTATGTCCGGATGTCGTGATATAGTAAGACATGCTCAAATTCCTCTCTTTTATGATTTAACCTTGAACACGTTTCACGTCTTTTTCAAGACAGCGATTAGACAAATAAGCCTAGAGTTCATCATGTGATATTAACTACTCTCAGGACAATAAGAAACTATTTCTGTCGGGCAAGCGTTTCGAACGACAAGCAGACAGACTCTGGCCCCAGTGCTTGGAAGTCAAGTGTTACACCAGAAATGCGTCCCAAAAGTGGAATACATTCAGGGCTGCTGATCCCAAAAGCACTATGTTTGCCAACTCTAAGTTTCTGAAGATAGATATTATATGAAAAACGGGAGAGATAGAGCATACTTTACTTTCCTTTCACTTGTTGCATTTGTATCGACCCCTTTAATTTCTACGGTCATAGCAGGGGCTTTGATGTGAGAAAAACAACTCATTTACTGTGCTCATTTTAGCATGAAACACACATTAACTCCCACACGCGTACTTCCAGATTCAGGTTAGGAAAAGATTCTAATCAAAGAAAAATTTTCCCGCCCCCGGAATTGTACTCCTGACCTCTGGAGTGAGAAGTCAGAACGCTGACCTCTCGACTTAATAATGCTGTAGGTGTATTTTGATTTCTTGCATCCAACGTGTTGTTTGTTTACACCGGTTTAAATATCCACTCCATCGGCGCGCATAACCTGACTTCTTTACGATAGGAAGTCTAGAAAGGTGTGCTCTAAGCATCATGGGAACTTTGAGAACCAATCAAACAGCAAGCGGCTGTCCGATCACAAAACTTGCGCAAATGCTGACGACATTTCACATCACAACACCGCCCTCTGCCAATGTTGTTCAATGTGAAAAGGAGAGATTGTAGACGCCTTTTATTTTTAAGAGTTACGTTAAAGGTATTCTGTTTACGAGCGTTGCTAACGGTTCTTACACATCTCTTAAGATCGCACCTCCCCTCCCCCCCAAAAATCATTTTAGTTAGACCAGCGATTGAGATAAAGAATCAGAACCATCCCTGCCAACCTAACCGCACATTTCATTAAAGATGTCTCACTATGTAGGGTTGTTAAGATAATAAATACGATTAAAAATTATATTGTGAAATTAGTATTCGCGGACTCGGAGACCGTAAATCTCTAGAACATCATTCCGGATTAAACTCCATGAAAAATAAATTTAAATACAATATTTCACTGTGCTATTATGGAATGATAATCCGGATATCATATCTTATAGAAGTTTCTTCATACTAGTATTGAAGTACTTTATTTTCTAAACAACCAATTTAAAAGAACAACGAAAATCTGCTACAATAATTGTTACGTTAAGTGCTTATTCTGAATCATAACGCAATTTTAACACTAGTTTAGATAACACTATATATGTTTGGGAGTTATGAATATAAGTTTTGATTTTGTATGTTCTGAGTTAAACTTTTGAAAAGTGTAAAATTTCTATTTATATCTTTGCTGCAAAGCTTTAATTTACGTTAATACTTTATTTGTGTGTGTATGTGTGTGCGTGTGTGTGTGTGTGTGTGTGTGTGTGTGTGTGTATATTTATCAAGAAGTGTGTTTCAAGAAGGCTGCATTTAAAATTTCTTATCTAGTGTCCGTGCAATACATGCAAACATATTCTAAATACATTTACTCGGTGTTCCGTAGTCATTGCAGCATATAATGTTTTTGATAAAAACGTTTGTGAACTGCATTTAAAACATTTTATGCATAATTCGTTCAAGTCTTCAATGTCTCTTTTGGCTACTGTGAACTTTTATAAGTGATAATCGCTTAAATTTATTGTTTCACATGTTCCATAACACCTAATTTATGATTCTTTCTGTGTTATAAAGTGATCTAAACATTTATTGTTTTAACGTTTATTGTTTTCACAGTTTTGAATGTTGCGCTGTTATAATACCCATTCAAAGAGCTTGAACTAATTAGAAAATGCATTACCGTGGTCTAACTCTTTTCGGAAAGATATTCAATTTCAGGTCCTAAGAGATGGTTGGTGGTTATACAGGGTGGACCATTTAAGTTGAGGCTGTGCAATATCTCCAAAACTGAGCGTTGTAGAAAAAAATGTCTTGGATAAAAGTTGCTTGATATTATGGGAGAAAGTAAATGCCATTAGTCGTGTTTTGTTTGAGGGACGTTCTGATGGTCATTTTAAGGTCAATTTGATTTTTATAAATGGGAACCTACCTTTTTATGTTGTTTTCTCACTTCTCATAAAAAGCTAAATAACATTTCTGTAAAGCACATTACAATTATTCTTACACCAACGAAAATAACAATGAAAATTCTGAATGGCTGCTACGAAGAGGGCAATGAATGGTTGGACCATCCAGGACGGTCATTTAAGGGTCATTCAGAATTGTTGTCGTTATTTACGTTAGTAAGAACAATTGAAAGGTAGTTAGTTTGAAAGTTGCTTAGTTTTTATGAGCAATGAGAAATAAACTACAAACATTAGGTTCTCATTTAAAAATGACCATCATATCGTCCTCCAAACAAAACGCGACTAATGGTATTTACTTTCCCCATAATATCAAGCAACTTTTATTCAAGACATCTGTTTCTACAACGCTTAATTTTGGAGATATTGTACAGTCTCAACTTAAATGATACACCCTATATAACATGCCCATTGCATAGTATTATGTCTTTTGTATCAGATTAACCCCTGTAACCAGTGGCGGCTGTTGCACAAGAGCACATGAATACCCTAACTTTTGATGCTAGGGGATTTATTGGTTTTTTTCTTTAAATGCTGTTAAGCGTAACGCACACGCCATAATTTAAAATCCACGGCGTTTAAATCTATCGCACTACTTTTCTAAACTCAATGAGACATGGCAACAGTGTGTTTAACACATCCTGATATGTGCACGTTTTAAAGAGCTTTTGCGCATACCAAGTGGTAGAACGTAATTACCTTATGGGGCCAAAAGCATATGGATCATGCACACTTGAAGAAGTGCATTAGTGCGCGAAGCTTTTTCCCGCACTCTGTTTCCATATTATTACTACAATTATACTTCAGTGCCACTGGTAATATACTACAGTCACTCTAGCACAAGTAGGCAACTAGTAGCGCAGAGACTTCTCCCGATTTCTGCATACTTCCACTCATATCTCAACTTAAAATTTAATTCACACATTACTTCGTTTTTGCACTAATACGGCGTGTTTAATTATGTACAGTCCACAAACATCTAGAGAAAATATTCCTCAAAGAAGTTATTATTACTATCATAATCATCGTTGTTTATAATCATAACTATAATACAGTAAATGCTATTTCACATTTTCAGGGCTGTCTCACTAACATTTTGTTATCACCCAAAATGTATACTCACGAGCCGCTACTGCTGTAACTCCTGCAACATGAGCCATGTGAGAAAAGATGCAGAACGATTCTATGACAAAAAATGAATGTTCAGTCAACATTTGTGCTTTCCGTAGCCTTAACTCATTCATCGACGTAATACAAATCCTGATTCCTCCGTAATTTCATTCGTTGTTCCTTTTTATTCCCACTTGTATTTCCCGATCAGCACATGCATTTCAGCGCCCGTTTGTGTTGCTGGTCATATAAAGTTCTCCACTGTATGTTCACACCACGAGATTAGCTTCTGATGGCCAGTGAGGGCCGGATTTCTTGTTGGCTAGCACCGTATTTGTGGTGGCGCTAAGTGAGTTACGCTGACAGCGCCCTGCGGTGGCAAACTTCACGAAACAAAAGAAGACAGACTTGCGCGGTTTTCGCGGACAAGAACAACGCTCCCTGGAGTAGGGTTTGCGGTGCCAAGTACCAACAAATTATGGCGAGAAGAAAGCCTCTATTGTTCTACTGTACATATTATTTCCCGCGGATTGCTTTGTTCAATAGAGAGATGTTGGCACGCCTGTGCAAACTTTCCTGTTTTTGTACCGCATACCTTAGGGCTTTGTTTTTCCACAAAGTAACAAATGATTTAATATAAACATCACTGCCAGGTTCTAGTGGTGCTTTTCGCATTCAGATTTATGCTTTGTAACCCGGAGGGACCTGCGTGTGAATGTTTCAATGTAGTCCCAGAGCTGAATTTCAGCTTGTAATTAACGAGTCTACGTGTCTTAGATCCAGTAAACAACTGTATTTCTTCCGTTTCTTTCAGTATGCTCAGGGTCACTACATTTATAGATTGGGTTGCATTCTGTAAGTATACACGTGAGCATCAAACATGTCAAGGGAAGTACAATTTCGTTACATGTATTAATAAACATAATTATGTATGTAAAACATATTAAAATACATTACGGAAAAAAACTTAAAGGAAGCATGTGTTTCTCAGTTTAATTTTTACTTTCTCTACTACGTATAGTAAGTAGGGGAAGTATTGCATTCCACTCAAAAATTCGATACCGAGATTTCACCGCAAATGCATGTTTTGAGGTGGGTTGAATCCAAGTAAAACATTTTTGGAAACACGTCCATGAGTGTGTCTATCTGTTTATGAACAGCATAACTCAAAAACGAAAAGTCGAATAAATACCAAACTTAGTATTTAAGTTAAGTATCTTTCAAGGACGCCATACGAAGATTTTCAAGAAAATCCCCGCCGCCGCAGATTACCCTTTACATGGAACATTTTCGAAAGATTTTATTCTTAAAAAATGGCTCTAAAGACTTAGATTAAAATATATGTTTATAATACTCTTTTGGTAAATAAAATGTGTATCTTGAATTTTATGGGAATTTCCCCAAAAATGCTCTTCATTCTGAATGACTTTTGCATAACTGGTAAAGCCTAGGAGATAGACAAAATTTAACTACACAGATAATGTATATCTCGCTAAAACACACAATTTATGTCATATACATTTCCGAGCTATTCTTTGTTATTTTTTTTTAATTTTCCAGTACGTATACTTTTTGTCAAATGGAAGTTCCTTATTTGTATTTTGTTTTTTATATCCTGGACATGCATAGAAAATGCTTCACAGAGGAATCAGCTCTTATAAGTTTGGACTATTGCTTAATGCCTACCATATTTCCCTTAAATTAAAATAAATTAATTTTTTTTATGGACGCTCTTTAACTCCTGTATTCCTTAGCGTCCCCATTGTCTTCGGCCTAAAAGACGGAAATTATGTTCAGAGGCCTCTTTATCAGGCGTGAGGTTCTTTTGCGTGCCGTAAATCTACGACATGGGACCACCGGCCTTACTTCCCTTCCTAAGGAAGCCGTGCTAAGGATTGTTTACTCCCGAAAAAATCCATCGCCCTCCGCCGGGTTTGAACCCGTGACCTCGAGAACTAGAGGATAAAATGGTAGCCACCACATCACAGAGGACGACCTGTTACCCTTGCACCTACAAGAAAATTAGCAATAACGTAGTTTCTGCAAATGTTTATCTGGATTAATATGAAGTAGATGGAGAAAAAGCCTTTGTAACAATAGTTTGTGTAAGAGTAAAGAGAAAGTCATGTGAGTGCAACACATCAGATTTTTTTTATAAATTGTTTTTGTATATCATCCTCGTTGTATTTTAAATGTGGAGATTCTAATTAAATTCTATGTTTGGTGTATAAACTTTACCTAACATTATTTTTAAAATTGAATATTCAGATAATCGTTTCTTTTTTTGCTTGTAATATAAAAAGGTAAATCCATAATAGTAATTAATTCCTGTTTTCATATATTACATTCTGTTGGCAACCTAGGAAAATTAATGTTATAAAATAAGTTGTGTATTTAACTATAAATATATAAATTAAATTTTTACTTTCTCTACTGCGTAGAGAAAGTAGGGGAAGTATTGTATTCCACACAAAAATATGATACCGAGATTTCACCGGAAATACATATTTTGAGACCCCCTGAATACAAAAAAGGCATTTTTGGAAACATGTCTCTGTGTGTGTCTGTGTGTGTGTCTGTCTGTGAACAGCATAACTCAGAAACGAACAGTCAGATAAACACCAAACTTGGTATTTAGGTTCAGTATCTTCCAAGGATGCGACACGAAGGTTTTCAAGAAAATACCCCCACCCCAGGTTACCCTTTACATGGAAGATTTTTCGAAAATTTTAATTTTCTCAAAAATGGCTCTAACGATTTTGATTAAAATAACATATGTTTAAGATATTTTTATGACAAATAAAATGTATATCTTGAATTTCCTGGGAATTTCTCCAAAAGTATTCTTCATTGTGAACGACTTTTGCATAACTGGTAAACCATAAGAGATAGACAAAATTTTACCACACAAAAAATGTAGATCGCGTTAAAATGCACAATTTATGTCACATGTATTTTTTTTTTTTGTGACTGAACCATTTTCGAGATATTACTTGTTATTCCCTTAAATTTTTCAATACTAGCAACCAGCTATTAAGAGATATGTATGTGCTTAAAGGCTATTGTATTTCCAAATTGCCCTTATAAATATATATTCCCCTTGCATCTAGAAGAAAATTAGCAATAAGATAGAGTCTGCAAATGTTTATCTCGATTAATATGAAGTAGATGGAGAATAAGCGTTTGTAAAAATAGTTTGTACAAGAGTAGAGAAAGTCATGTGAGTGTAACACATCAGATTTTTTGTTTTGATTCAGAAAACAGAGATTTTCTCTGAAATATTTATTTTCTATTCGAACGTGACTAAAGTAAACCTTTGTTTGGCAAACACTTAACATAATGAATACAGTTCTAGTAGTAACAATAAAATACTCTTTATTGATATTAATATAATTATAACTATGTAGCAGCTGGCAGTGTGTTCCAGGGAGATGCAGGATTAGCTTTATAATTTACTAGCCTTCCCGCAATCCCACAAATCGATTTTATTTATCCACTGGTACCACTCGT
The DNA here is from genome assembly GCA_030765065.1 of Deroplatys truncata. NCBI lineage: Eukaryota > Metazoa > Arthropoda > Insecta > Mantodea > Mantidae > Deroplatys > Deroplatys truncata. The sequence goes on along the minus strand of CM060986.1, from coordinate 175,271,216 downwards.
TAAATGATAGATGTTGAAATATTATTTGTGTGTTACGCCTTTTTGGTCTGGCTCCCTAGAGGTTCTAATTGTTTTTGGTATAAATTTGAAATTGCATTTTTTTCCCTCTCGGATTTATCGAGAGGAAAGTAAAGCGAATGGTGACTAATTACTTTTAAATTCAGTTATCTCTTGTTATTTTTATCTCTCCCCTCACTCTATCGTTCCTCGGCGTGTTTTTGAAGAATTAGCTAATTTTTTGTTTCAGTCGCTGTAGTATGGCAGATTCGCACTGTTCCATCAGTGAATAATTTCGAAGTTATGCACCCTTGAGTTTCATTACTAATTGGGTGAGCTGACCCTCCTTTCGCTTATAGCACAACCCCGGTTAGGTTTTAATGTAAACAGAAGGCCGAGGGTATCCCTCGTTGACAGATGATATACTAATATTTACCGTATATCTTTCCTGGAAGAATGATATACGTCCATTGCGGTTTCTGCTATTTCAGATAGAAATTTTAATCCATCCTCAAATTTAGCTTTCCTCCTGGGTTTGGTTCTTCTGGCCTACAGAATTGGCCAAACAGTTCTGTCTTAAGCAGTGGCCTAGATAAAATAATTTTAGGGAATGTCTTTATTCCGATCTCATGTATGAGGGCGGATTGATAAGTCAGTGACTTTTTAAAGAAAATAACATTTTTTTCCAAAATCAATATTATTTCTGAACAGTCTCCTTTCAATTCAATACGCATAGTCCAACGTTTCTCACAATTTTTTTAACCCTTCCAAAAAATATGATTTTTAGAAGTCTGCAAAATATGAGGTTGTTTCTGTCACGATGTGCTCACTGGACGTGAATTTCTTCCCAGCGAGCCAAATTTTCAGGTTTTTGAAGAGAAAGAAGTCGCTAGGAGCCAAATCTGGAGAATATGGTGGGTGAAATAGTAGTTCGGAGCCCAATTCCACAAATTTTGCAACGGCAATGACTGACTTGTTTGCGGGAGCATTATCCTGGTGAAAAAGAACGTTTTTCTTCACCAAATGGGGTCGTTTCTTTAACAACTTCTTGTGAAACGGATCCAGCATTGCGGCATAGGGAGTGGATGTCTGTCACTCCCTGTGACTCCCAAAAGACAGCTACCATGATTTTTCCTGCCGACGGAATGGTTTTCGCTTTGTTTGGAGCAGGTTTGCCGAAGGAAAGCCATTGCTTTGATTGTTGTTTGGTTCCAGGTTGATAGTAATGGATCCAAGTTTCATCAACCGTGATATAGCGCCGCAAAAACTCATTTGGGTTGAGCTGGAAGATGTTCAAACATCCCTGTAAAATGGTCACACGATTCCGCTTTTTCTCAACTGTGAGCAGTCGCGGCATTCATTTGCTGACAGCTTTCTCATACACAGAAATTCGTACAGAATGTTATACATTCGTTCACTCGAGATGTTTACGGTCTTGGATATCTCACGGATTTTCACTCGGCGGTCTTCCAGTACAATATCGTGAACTTTGTTCATCATTTCTTCTGTTGCGACCTCAACCGACCGTCCTGTGCGCACGGCATCTCTTGTGCTCGAACGGCCACATCGAAATTCTGTGAACCATGCCATGTGATGGAGCACAGTCCCCATAATACTTGTTCAGCATTTCTTCCGTTTCCATTCACCGTCTTATCATGCAAAATGTAATACTTTATCAGAACATGAAATTCACTTTTCTCCATTTTCTACGAAGCAACACACATCTGCTTATTTTAGACATTCTCAACAATGTTCTGAAAAACAAATGACGACGAATTTCTGCGATTATACCCAGAATAGATGTAAGACTTGGGTGCAAAAAATGAGCCTGTGATTAGAACGCTATCTCTCGTCAGAGTGATGGACTTATCAATCCTCCCTGTATATGCATATATCTCAGTTCATATAATTGAACAATTTGAAAGTGTAAATCATGTAGTAGCTAATAGTGTTATCTCCAGTTGTCTTATTACTTATTTTAAATAATACTTATTATAATTATTGAATGATTAAAGTAAAAGATTTCTGTCAGCACGCGCACTACACTATTTGGTTTGCTCAGACTCTCCATCCAGCTATACATCCACATTTCTTTTTATACCCCGCCTTTAACTGCAATGATCATATCGGCGGATTTTTACCTTTGGAACATATTGTCTATTGACAATGGCGTTAACACGTTTATGATTTTCATTGAATTTCTGGTTTTTCTTTGTGTCTTAGACATTACAGACATTACATTAGACATTATATTTATACTCCCGCCGGGGATCGAACCTAGGACTACTCGCACGGCAGGCAGATTCTCTACCGACTGAGCTACGGGGCCAGCCACTAGACATTTCTCTTAGCCTGAAGCACTTAACATATACTCCGATATATAGCCTGTGTGTTGCCTACGTTTCTACTATTTATTGTCATTGTTTTGGATCTACTCGTATTTTCTTGTTTCCTAGCGTTGGGTGTATATATTATTACTTTTAATTTGGCAGACTTCATAAATTTGGGAGCTGAAGTATTAATAGTTATGATCTTAAACCTTAAAGAATTTGACGGTATTATAGTCCATTTAGAGGAGTCTTTTGTTTAATCGATAATCCACGTTGAACCTTACTTATATTAATTTTTGTATATCGCTGTTTAAGAATATATTTTTAGATGATTTTCTAAATATATAAATATTTAATATTTCAAGTCAAGGCACTATTACGTTACTCGTATTTACAATTATTATTTTGCTTTACATTTACATTTCGTTTTTTCTATTTCGGGAGGGTCCAAAACCCACTGTACACCCCTATCATGTATGCCACTAGTCTTAAGAGCTGTTTCACGTATTCACCTTCTTTACTATTTGTCATTCAAATAAAGCACTGTAGGCCTCTGACTAGAAAACGTTTGCAGGGTGTTCTGTTTTACAGAAGAGTGAGAGGGACAGTACCACGTAACAGCTCACGATGCTGTCATAAATAAATCTACTATCTACATTAAAAGCATCGTTCAACATTAGTATTCCAGCGTTTCACTTGGAGCAGTGTATATTTTCTAAGAGGCCTTAAGTCTTGTTGATATTTTGTAAGTAGATAGCGCTAGAACTGTTGATGTCAACACACTCCTTACAGGCACATTCTCGTAAGAGAAACAATACTTCGCCTAAAAAAAATAAGCTTGTCCATGTCCTCATTATCGTATCACTTACCTCATTTCAATAAAGCTTCTCTCCAACACATGATGGTTGTTGGGGACAAGGTTAAAGCAATAACAAATACATTTCTCACCTTATACATTTTCCAGTTGTATACGATAAAGTGCATCAGTGTTGCCAGACATACGCATCAAAATTTTGAATAGTTCTTAAAATTCATTCCAAACTAGAACGAATACGGTTACCTCTCCATAAATGTTTATTTATCTACACTAATATATTATTAATAAAATTCAATTTGTAGTATACTTCTGCTTAAATAATGACTCTTCAAATTCAAAAACAAATATTAGATTTGACATATATATTACCATAGCTAAAATATATTCAACTTCTATTCGGAATATAATTTAATTCTTCGCATTTTGTACCTATATAATATACAAAACTGGATACAGGTTAAGAAAATGGCTTTCACTTAGCAGATGTGTTATACAACTCATTCCATAGTATGCTGAAATTGGCCAAACATTGGAAGTGTATGTTGAAGTTGCAGGTTGTGGTGCAGAGCGTTACACAAATAGATACTTTCCAATGGCAGTTTTTTTCCTAGGAGCTGGGTTCACAAGGTTCCAAAACCTAGGTTAAGTATGCTATGTAACTTCTATCGTAAATTGTTTCTTTCTGCAGTGATCCAAAGGTATAAAATACTCAAGTGTCACGTGCTGTAATGCAAACATTATTGTACAGTATTAACCGATTTTAGTCGGCCTATATGTTTTGGTAAACAAAAGGTATGGAAAGTACTGAGGCGTGAAGTTGCATTTCCTGCATTTAATTTTAAATTGCAAATGGGTAAGTTTCGAATTAGTATGGAAAAAATGTGTTTCCTCTATCTCAAAATCAAAAGGATACTAAGCAATTTTGCCTGATTTCAGAACGCAGTTTTTAGACCATTTGGCATAGGAATGGTACCCCGCAATATTCATAATCTGGTATTCGACTCCCGTATAGCTGTTGAAACTGTAAAAACACTTAATTTACTCGCTGATAAATTCTAGGCTTATTTTTACCAGCATAGTGGTTTAGATGTCTTAACATACTGAAATTGCAGGCATGCTTTTATATATATATATATATATATATATATTAATTACTTTCTCTACTAGATATAGTAAGTAGGGAAAGTATTGTATTCCACCCAACAATTCGATGTCGAGATTTTACCGGAAATACATGTTTTGAGGCCCCTTGAATAAAAAAAACATTTTTAGAAAAAGGTGCGTGCATGTTTGTCCGTGAATAGCATAATTCAAAAACCAATAGTCGGAAAAATACCAAACTTGGTATTTAGGTTCAGTATCTTTCAAAGATGCCACACGAAGATTTTCAAGGAAATTTCCCCCACCCCAGACTATGCTTTACATAGAACATTTTTAGAAAATTTTGATTTTCTCAAAAATGGTTGTAAAGATTTTGATTAAAGTATCATATATTTAAGATATTTTCATGACAAATAAAATGCATGTTTTGAATTTTCTGGAAATGCCCCCAAACGTCCTCTTTATTCTGAATGGCTTTTGTATAACTGGTAAACCGTAAGAGACAAACATTTTATACAAAAAAGGAGATGTCGTTAAAATACAGGATGTATGTCATACTTTCTTTTTTTGGGTGGAGTGAACCATTTCCGTGATATTCCTTATTATTTGTTTGAATTTTTCAATACTTATACTTTTTTTTCAAATGGGGGTTCGTTATTAGTTTTTTAGGTCCTGAAAGTAAAGAATGAAATGCTCACATAGCAACTGGCTCTTGAAAGAGTTGACTATCGCTTAAATCCCTTGCAACTACAAGAACATTGGCAATATAATAGTTTCTCAAATGTTTATCTCGATTAACATGAAGTAGATGGAGAATAAGCGTTTGTAAAAATAGTTTGTACAAGAGTAGAGAAAGTTATGTGAGTGTAACATCAGATTTTTTTAAGTACCATCTTACACCCCGCCTTAAGTACAATGGCCTTATAGGCGGCCTTTCCTTCCGAACATATTATTGCCTATAGCCAATGGTGTTAACTCGTATTCACTTGTCGTTGGATTTCTAGTAAACTTTGGGTTTTTATTCATTAGATCACACTCACATACACACACACACATTTACATTCTCAATCATACTGCCAACTCTGGAGAGGATGGGCCAGAGAAAAATTCCAATCCCCCAACCTAGAATCCAGGTCCCCTCTTACAGTAGGCAGGTGCTATACCAATTGAGCTACAGGCCCAGCCTCCTTATACCTTTAATCATATATGATATGGATTTATTAATGTTGTTTTCTATGTTCGCGATTTTCCGATATTTTTCAAATGAAAATTCGGTTTAAAAATAGGGGCTGCTATCACAAATTGTGGAGAGTGAAATAAACAATTATAAAGTCCGATCAAAGAGATGTAATTTTGTGATATAACTGCAGCTTTATTTCCTAGTAAATATAAATTTTAAACCAGCATAAATCTTTAAATGAATGGTCACTCTTTAGTTACCTAAAGGAAGAGAAAGCATAATGTTTCATTATATTAGATTCCAAAATTAAAACCTGCTGATAATTTATTGAACGTTTTCGAATGTTCTTGGCACCAGAAGAATATTTAACTAAAAGAGTTTTTAAAAAAATTGAAATTTTTCTTTTACTTCTGGAAGTTTGAAATTCCTTTCAAACCCCAATCTTTCCACTTAAATATGTTTGTCTGTAAAGTGTTTGTCTAAAGTGACCTTAAGGAGCATCGTTAAGGTAAATTTGGGCAGCATAACCTGAATAACTTTAAATGTGGGTATTGTTTCCACTAAAAAAAGGTGTCTTCATTAAATGTATCAACATTTAAAATTGATAATGAAACGTTTTGATTTTAAGCTATGATATTTCCTCACTAAAGGTATCTACGTTTTCCGCATTTTGAAACACGAAACGATTGCAAAATATTGCAAATACATAAGGACAGCGTCAGAATACCTGTTTGTTAGCGGGTCCTTATTTCTCAGTACCTATGTGTAAAGAGATATCCCCGATTTCCTTTTCACAGAAAATAAAGGCACATAAACAAGCATTTCAACCCTCAAATTGCGATTTTAAGAACAGGCATCTGTATTTAGCTTCATCGATACTTTTGCTGGTATATTACTGGAAGTATTGTATTCCGTCCAAAAATTCGATACCGAGATTTCAAGGGAAATACATGTTTTGAGACCCCTTGAACCCAGAAAAAGCATTTTTGGAAACATGTCCGTGTGTGTGTCTGTCTGTGAACAGCATAACTCAGAAACGAACAGTCGGATAAACACCAAACTTGGTATTTAGGTTCAGTATTTCCAGAGAGGCGACACGAAGGTTTTCAAGAAAATTCCCCCACCCCAGATTACCGTTTACATGGAACATTTTTCGAAAATTTTAACTTTCTCAAAAATTGCTCTAACGATTTTGATTAAAATATCATATGTTTAAGATATTTTCATGACAAATGCAATGTATATCTTGAATTTTCTGGGAATGTCTCCAGAAGTATTCTTCATTGTGAACGACTTTTGCATAACTCGTAAACCATAAGAGATAGACAAAATTAGCAATAAGATTAACATCTCGATATCTCGATTAGCATGAAGCATATGGAGAATAAGCGTTTGTAAAAATAGTTTGTACAAGAGTAGAGAAAGTCATGTGAGTGTAACACATCAGATTCTTTTTACTTTTTGGCCATGTTTCCATTGCTAACTGCGCTTTGATAAATTTTTCAGAACAGTGATGCGCAAAATCTGTAATTTTGTGGTTTTAACACTCCCTTAGAGCCCAATGAGATTAGGAAAGTTTGTGTTTTAAACATTCGAAGAACGACACTATCGCGACATTTTTCTCTGTTATTGCATGTAGTAGCAAAGATTTTATGTGAAGGGCGATGTAATGGGCAGGAGAGGCATTGAATCTTGCTCACTGCTACGCGTGCTGGCAAAGATTCAGAGGGTTAGCCAACTAAACATTCTTTACCTCTTTTTTTTTTCATTTATTTATTGGCAACACGGAAGTTTGCGTAGCATCCAACCTGACAAACGACATGACGCTATGCTGAGACTGCAGGAGCAATACTTTCGATTATCGAACGTGTTATCGAACTTAAAACGAACCGTTTGCAGTGTTTATTAGAACGGCATGCAAAATAAACCCGACGCCAGCAATAGCAAGATGTTCTTGTAGAGTTCATGACTCACCCAAGAAGTTGGAAATACTGGCCGCAGTTTCGCATTCTTTGGTACGAACTCATTTGTCAAACCTTATGACTTCCTGGTGCTTTCCCCTACATGTCACGTCGCACACGCAAAAGGAAGAAGAGGAAGAAGAGGAGGAAGAGGGCGAAAACAAGTATCAAGTGCCGGTTATTGTGCCGAATTCACGCTCTTACTGAAACAAACTAATAACGCTTGTCACGGAAGCTTATTCGTAGTTCAGTTGTTTTCTTACTTGTTTATAATGAAACAAGTGAAGTGCTTGTAAAGATGTTCACAGCAAACTAGGAATAAAAATAAGTACGTACACGTGTGCAGGACTATTGAACGGTGTGTTTATCGGGCGTGTCGATGGGGTAATGTTAGTGGCACGTGTGAGGAAGCGAGAAATAAAAATCAGTGCCAGCAACAGTGTACACACAAAGGGGAGAGCCATGGCGCCGGGACGGAGCAGCCGCGGTACTACCTCCTTCACGTTCCTGCTCGCCTGGTGCATTACCTGTCTCCTGATCACAGGTGGGGCTACTGAAGAGATCTTCAGGCACGATCCGCTAGGTAAGTGACACTCGCACCTTGGTTTCATCACAATTTGTGTAGATGAATAATGGAAACACGCCTCAAAGTCTCATTTATTTGATAACAGATCTTGAACATTTGCAATATAAATATCATTTCCAAATGAACAAACATAAAAAAGAACGCTTCTTTTCTTTTACAGTACTTTAAATATCAAACCATGTCTTAAAACCGTACGAATCGAGTGTAAAAACACTTAATAAAAGCGTTGAAGCCAGAGTTAGATGTGGTTCAACTTGGCCTTTGCAATTTGTGTTTCATTTTATCCTTCCAATCAATTTATTTTCGCTTCATCCTTTAGCGGTATCTCTCTGTAAGATGCGAGTACATTGTACCCAAATGCCTTTGCAAGCAGAACTGTAAGATTAATGTTATTGCCAAGGACATATTTCAGTTCTAAGCTGTTTAAGGGAATGCACCATTGAAATTTCGTGAAAATCTCGGGAAAATTAATTAAGGGATCACATACAAAAACTATTTGGAATTTATTTTCTTCTTAGATATTATGGTTGTTTACCCTAATATGCAATAAGGTAAAAAGCTCCTATTGTAATTCCTTCCTTTTTAAGATTTTAATTATTGGATGTTTTTTTTTTTTTCTTTCTTCTACGCGTTTTGTTTCTTAAAATATGCTCCTCACAATGGTTTGTCCATTCATATAAACTTTTCATGCTCTCATGAGTTTTGAATAATTGATTTTTGAAGGAAGAAGGAGAAGTAAACAAATACAAAATTTACAAGATAAGGTTTTAACAAATATTTTTGAGTTTTTTAAAAGTATCACTTTTAAAATAAATATTATTTTTAAAATATCAGCGTGTGGAATATTTGATACAGGACAGTAAGTAACATTCATTTTTTAAACTCAATAAGTTGAAAACTAAAAAATCTTATGGGTTGCACTCATATGGCCTTCTCTACTCTTGTACAAACTATTTTTACGAACGCTTATTCTCGATCTACTTCATGTTAATCGAGATAAACATTTGCAGGAACTTAATTGCTAATTTTCTTGTATGTACAAGGGGAATGTAGTAGGTTGTAAGCGATAGTCAAATCTTTTAAGAGCTGGTTGCTATGTGGAGCATTTCATTCCCTTTGCATGTCCACGATATAAAAAAAACGAATGACGTATTCCCATTTGAGAAAAAGTATTGGAAAATTCAAACAAATTACAAGGAATATCTTGGAAATGGTTTGCTCTACCCACCCAAAAAAAAAAAAAACAGATGTACATTGTGTAAATTGGTTGTAGTAAAATTTTGTCTATCTCTTGCGGTTTATCAGTTATCCCCAAGTCATTCAGAATGAAGAGGACTTCTGGGGACATTACCAAGAAAATTCAAGATATATATTTTATTTGGCATGAAAATAACTTAAACATGTGATATGTTAATCAAAATCGTTAGAACCATTTTTGAGAAAATCAAAGTTTTCGTTAAATGTTCCATGTAAAGGGTAGTGGGGGATTTTCTTGGTATTTATCCGACTTTTCGTTTCTGAGTAATGCTGTTCACAAACAGGCACACACACACACACACGGACATGTTAAATGTATGGTTTATTATGATTCAGGGCACCTCAAAACATGTATTTCCGATGAAATCTAATTTTTAGGCTGAATACAATACTTTCCCTACTTACAATACGCAGTAGAGAAAGTAAAAATAATAAAAAATAACTGTGTCTTCTCATTTGTAGTAAGCTTCTATAATATTACGTGCAACAAATTATAGTTAATCTTTAGTGGTGATTATGTAAGGATTCTACTGCAAACAAGGAAATGGATGAGCTTGTGTTATAAAGGGCCGAACAGAAACATTTTCGTGCGAATTCTGCGTAGTGGTTGTAATATGCAACTCCGTCTCAAATAAATGCTTGGTGGAGTGCCTTCAGTTATTAAAAGTTTTTGAAAAAATGAAAATAATAATTACTTTAGAGCTTAACCATGTTGAGTAAACTTGTTTTTTTTTTTACGTGATTAAAATGACACACACTGATTGGTGTTCCCAGACTCTATGGAAGATATTGTTTATAGTCCTAGTTAAACTTTTCAAACTTCAGTCGGAATCGAACCCGTTACCTTACAGTTCGCGGGTTAGTATAATAACACAGAGACTACAGAAGCAGTCTTTTCTGTTCCTGTTTGCATAAGAAGAGATTCTTCTCGATTCTAGAACCTTTTTCTCGTCGTCATTTTCCTTAACGATCGCCATTCCCGTAATCCCATTTTATGACACTTCTCTTTCGTAGTTGTTTCACTGTACGGAATCTACGCTTTAGTTTTGAAGTTCCATTCTCTAGCGAGCAGTTTCTCTTTGAGTGTCCACACAATGTAAAACGTGTCTTCCATACTTGTTGGTCTTCTGTTTGAAATGGGAAATTGTCTCATAAAGTGTTTTCGGATATTCTCTAAACCTTTAATAATAGAGTTGCGTCTGAATTTACGAATATAACGAAGGTGTGTATAATAGATTAAATCTTTCTACGATAATATTTTAATTAACTTAGTTTTATGAGGATTGCTTGATGATGATGAATAACGAGTGGTCTCTAAAAGAAGCCATGCACCAAGACTCAAGAGCTCATTGCGCCTCATATTCTGGCATTACTCCAGTTCAATGATCAAATAAAACGGACCACGGCCTTAACATCTGCCTTTTTTTTTTATTCCTCAGGTTCCAAAAAGAGGGACCCTAAGGATCATACCTATAAACAGCACAACCTTCGCATTCCATATTATATGCTGTGAGATCTCAAAGCCCTCGCACATTTTCTGCATAAAGGGTCATGTGCAAGACCCATTGTGCATAAATGTCTGTACAGAGTATCATGCTCCGTCAGATAGCCCACAAGCCCTCTGAGGTTAGCTCTAGATAAGTTCAGGAAGAAGTCACTCTCCGGTAAGCCCTGCTTGGCAGTGATTTGCTTACTCTAGATCTCATTATGAGCCCTCGCCTTGAGCTGGGTAATATTATACCTGACATTTCTAGCAGACACTCCACAAAAGGGCTCTGGTCCTATAAAATTGAGCCCTGGTTCCCTCCTCGCTAGAGCGTCTGCCATTTCATTGTCTCTAATACCAGCATGCCCCGGTAACCAAAGAAGTGTAACCGGGCAGCTCGCACATAGTCGATTCAACATCCTCTGGCATGTGAGGATTCCTTACTCTAGTCCACAATGAAACTGTTGCTTACACGGGACGAACTGGTTAAATGTTGTAGATGACTTGCTAAGTACCAAATATTTTTAGAATTAATATTAGGAATAGGTAAGAGACTGCAATTCGGTTCAGAATTAACATGATTTATTGAATATTCTTTTTTATATTCATTATGAATATTATACTCTTCAAAACTTTAGTTAAAAGAATTTAAAAACTACAAAATATGAGCATTTTACTAAAATTGTTGCACAAGTGATGCGTTTTTGAAAATGATAACGAAGATACTTTCCCATAAAATGTCTTATAATATCAATTTTATTTATTTATTTATTTGTGCTAACAATCTTCCCTAGCATATGGCTATACATCAGTCCAGGCTGTTATCTTGCCATATTCTACCCGTATTACATTATTTAATTATAACATAATAACGTTAATAATAATATTATAATAATAAAATAATATTAGTAATACCAAAATAATAATCTAATAATACTAATATTATAATGATAATATAATTACATAACTTAACATCACATGATGAAACTAATTCACATTTCTTTTTATTGTCCATAACCATTTCTTTTTTACTTTGGACAGGTACTCTCGTACCTTTTTACTGTCTTTGTTAAAAATCTTGCTTAAGGCTACATTCCTGTCTAGTTTTAACCATTTCCCATTTATAGCTTGCTTTCTCCAATGCTGTGTACCTTTACAATAAAAAACGATATGTTCTAAATCTTCTCTTTCCCCACATATTGGACACTGGTGCTAATATCAATTACCATATTCTTAATATTGGATTCACGACCTCCTTTTTACAGGTTTACTCGTTGTTCAAAGGACGAAGTCTACAGTTGTATTTTCAAGATATTTGCCTAAGGTAATTAATCAAACTGCGGCTTTTCGGTTTTTGAACGTTGTGATTTTTGTAATTTTAATTTGTCTTGCGTTGTAACTATTTTATATGCAGTTTTCTCCTTCTCGGTGTTTATTAAATGTCCTAGCCGAAGGATAAGAACCTCATATGTTGTTGCTAGATTGTGTTATGTTCAGGGGATACTTAGAGCCGGGCAGACAGAGTGCGTGTCTTCTTCCACTAGCTTTGCTGCATCTGTAATAGTTGAGATGTGCGGTTCCTCGGCTGCTCCAGGGTTCTAAAATTGAGAGTAGGAGCTTTATCGAAGATTTCACGACGTGTGACACGAGAAGATAGCTTGAAGGAAGACACCGATTTTTATCTTTTAGAACTGAATTTATTGGTGCCAGAATTTATAGAAATATTATATGAAATACATAATGCCTCGGTGTTTGTTGTATAAGATCCACCGAGTCATTGTTAGGTACGCGAACTGTTCTAATGGTTTCGTGTACACGCAATTCCAAGACTGCACTTTGAGTTCAGATGGATAATATTGATACCGTATATTTTCCTTTTTTATGTCGCGCTAATTCTAAGTTCTGCGTGTTTTTAACGCGTTATACACGTAAGTTACACACTTATCTATTATCACGCGTAAATCACTTTGCGCAAAATTAATTAATTTAGTTTCTAAAAACTGTCAAAGTTTTGGCGCAGAATAATTCCTCTGGGTAACGTGGATTTTGCCGCTAAGTTAGTTCAGAAGAGACTGGCGTTCTCACCAGAATTTTTGGTTTATATAACCTTACAGTTTGGCGGTTCTACATTCAATTGTCGTATTCGGATTGGCAGTCGCCGGGGCGCACCTTCTTAAATTCGAAGATTTTAGGTGGGAGGTAATTCATTGTAATTGGTTCCTGGACAATCACATGGTTTTTACATAAAGAAAAATCTCCGGGTTCCGAATTCAGAGGGCATTTCCACCAGTCGACGTTCTTGTGTCGTCTTAGCATGATTGTCACTATCAAAGGGCTATTGTCACTACAGTAAGGTTTACACCGCTATTGTGTCATATATATGCGTCAGCAGAAAGTTTCGTAGCTTGTGGAATTTTGCGTCATAACTTAAGAAACATTTTACATGAAATGCCATACAGACATACATATATAAGAAATAAACATTGTGATTAACTTAGATACATATATATGTTGTTTACGTGTTGGATTAAGGTATTTTGATATCCTTATCATAATTAAAATAATTTTGAGAGTGTTGGTGCAATTTTTTATTCAAGTTCAGATCATATTTTAACATGTAATAAAGACTGCAGGTGGTGCAGGCGTGGTATAGCTTAATAATCAATAGACGGTAAAATTGCTTCAATGAATAATCAACTAACCGCTCGCCTCTCACCGAGGCGGCCTGGGTTCAATCCCAGGGACCCGCATGTGGGATTTGTGGTGGACAAAGCGGCGTCTGGGCGGGTTTTCTCCGGGTTCTCCGGTTTCCCCCCCCCCTACCTTCTTTCCACCAACTGCTCCATCATCACCTTTCCTTTCATCCATTTCGCCGTCATTTCGTTTCATCTGCTTCCTTCATCCCATACCAGGCATCGGGCTGATCACCCATCCTGGATATTCTGTCTGCTCCATGAGAGTCTGCTACTCCTCGACGGGCCTCTGACCCCACGCACCCGCCTGTAGGTCCTGGGGGGGTGTAAGTCCTACATAAGCGGAGGTTAAACAGTGAAAGAAAGAATAATCAACTAATTCAGATCTGGTAAATTTAGACGCTGAAGATGAAGAGGTGTCTAGCAAATGAAGATTTTGGATTTCAGATGTTCAGTACTTTTGAAAACATTTAGACTAAATTTTACTTGGATACCAAAAAGTGTTTCAATCGCATGTATATTTTGGTATCAAGATTTAAATTGAATATTTTTTTCGGTGGTCTTCTACATTTTTACTTTCTTTACTACGTAGAGTAAGTACGGCAAGTATTGCATTCCACCCAAAAATTCGATAGTGATATTTCACCGGAAATAAATGTTTTGAGGCCCCCTGAATCCAAAAGAGCACTTTTAGAAAAAGTTCCGTGTATGTGTCTGTGACAGCATAACTAGAAAACGAATAGTCGGATAAATACCAAACTTGCTATTTAGGTTCGGTATCTTTCAAAGATGCAACACGAAGATTTTCAAGAAAATCTCCCCACCCCAGACTACCCTCACGGGAACATTTTTCGAAAACTTTGATTTTCTCAAAAATGGCTCAAGCGATTTTGATTAAAATATCATATATTTAAGATATTTTCATGACAAATAAAATATATATCTTGAATTTTCTGGGAATGTCTCCAAAAGTCTTCTTCTTTCTGAATCGGTTTTGCATAACTGGTAAACCGTAAGAGATAGACAAAATTGTTCTGCACAAAAGATGTAGAGCTCGTTAAAACACACAATTTGTCATACTTTTTTGTGCAGTGAACCATTTCCGAGATATTTCTTATTGTTTGTTTCAATTTTCAAATTATTATACTTCTCTCAAATGGGAATTCCTTATTCGTTGTTTTTTATGTCCTGAACATGCAAAGAGAATGAAATACCCCACAGCTCTTAAAAGATTTGACTGTCAATTAAAGCCTACCATATTCCTCTTGCACTTTCAAGAAAATTAGGAATAAGATATTTCTGCAAATGTTTATGTGGATTAACATGAAGTAGATGAAGAATAAGCTTTTGTAAGAATACTTTGTATAAGTGTAGAGAAAGTCATGTTAGTGTTACACATCAGATTTTTAAACACAATTTCATGCATTATTTCGACTCATGTTTTGTGCAGCATCTGCAAGGAGAAAGTGTGCATCATAGTTGATCGAAATTCGTACTATTTCATATGATCAAAACTGTAATTTACATGATGAAAGGAAATCGTATCACCTAATCTAAAGTGAGTACAACACATACCAATAGATATTATTGCGACACAATATATTTTATCATCGTAGAACGTGGCATTATTGAGCAACATACAGAGAATATCTTACAGGATAATTCAAATTACCTAAATTATAATAGCGGGGTTTATCCAGTGACTCGAGTGACGGTCGCCGGATCTGAGTCATAGTAGGTCAGGTTGAATGACCTTACTCTGCAATAGTCTATCTCACGCGCCTACAGAGGATGGCGTGGTGTATAGAGAGAATAACGCTGTAAGAAGCTGTGTATTGATGGTGTTTACTGTGTGTAGCTGTCAAGTTGTATGCTACAGAACGAAATATATTCATTGCGTTAATTTTTACTTTCTCTACTACGTATAGTAAGTAGGGGAAGTATTGCATTCCACCCAAAAATTCGATACCGAGATTTCACCGGAAATACATGTTTTGATACCTCCTGAATCCAAAAAAAGCATTTTTGGAAACATGTCCGTGTGTGTGTCTGTGTGTGTGTGTGTCTGTGTGTGTGTGTGTCTGTGTGTGTGTCTGTGAACAGCATAACTCAAAAACGAACAGTCGGATAAACACCAAACTTGGTATTTAGGTTCAGTATCTTCCAGAGATGCGACACGAAGGTTTTCAAGAAAATCCCCCCACCCCAGACTACCCTTTACATGGAACATTTTTCGAAAATTTTAATTTTCTCAAAAATGGCTCTAACGATTTTGATTAAAATATCACATGTTTAAGATATTTTCATGACAAATGAAATGTATATCTCGAATTTTCTGGGAATGTCTCCAAAAGTATTCTTCATTGTGAACAACTTTTGCATAACTGGTAAACCATAAGAGATAGACAAAAGTTTACTACACAAAAAATGTAGATCGCGTTAAAATACACAACTTATGTCATATACATGTCTTTTGTTGAGTGAACCGTTTTCGAGATATTGCTTGTTATTTCCTTAAATTTTCCAATACTTATACTTTTTCTCAAATTCGTTATTCATTTTTTTATGTCCTGGACATGCAAAGAGAATGGAATGCGCCACATAGCAACCAGCGTTAAAATATTTGACTATCGCTTAAAAGCTACCATATTTCCCTTGCATCTACAAGAAAATTACCAATAAGATTGACATCTCGATATCTCGATTAACATGAACCATATGGAGAATAAGCGTTTGTAAAATTAGATTGTACAAGAGTAGAGAAAGTCGTGTGAGTGTAACACATCAGATTTTTACTGAACAGAGTCACGTGTAGATTGTCAGCTTAAATTTGTTGAGAAATTCTTGGTGTGATCACCGTTTCTAACGAATCCGCAATCTGTAAGTTGTTAGAAAAATTAAACAGACGGGGTCCATGTTAGACACAAACAGACAGAAGCAATCCTAACCTAGGAAAAACAAGATAGGCGCCGTGGTTGAAAGAAATCCAAGAAAATCGCTGTCTCCCCTTCAATTTGATACCGCTGTTCGGAAAGTAAAGTTAACATCGTATGAAGTAAAAGTAGTACTAAGACCGACGGATGCGAATTAGTTATCGCAAATGGCTTCTGCAGTATGTGCTCTATGGAGAAGTTGATCCTGGTGTGTTTTATTTCTCTGGTGAAGGTTGGCTGCATCTACCAGGCAATGAGGACGTACAGAAATAGATACTGGTGTTCTGAAAATCATCACCAATTACATAAAAAGCTGCTGCATATTAAAAATCTGATGTGTTACATTCACATGACTTTCTCTACTCTTGTACAAACTATTTTTACAAACGCTTATTCTCCATATGCGTCGTGTTAATCGAAATGTTAATCTTATTGCTAATTTTTTTGTAGGTGCAAGGGGAATATGGTAGTATTTAAGCGATAGTCAAATCTTTTAAGCGCTGGTTGCTATGTGGCGCATTCCATTCTCTTTGCATGTCCAGGACATAAAAAAAATGAATAATGAATTTGAGAAAAAGTGTAAGTATTGGAAAATTTAAGGGAATAACAAGTAATATCTCGAAAATGGTTCACTCAACAAAAAAATATATGACATAAATTGTGTATTTTAACGCGATCTACATTTTTTGTGTAGTAAAGTTTTTTCTATTTCTTATGGTTTACCAGTTATGCAAAAGCCGTTCACAATGAAGAATACTTTTGGAGACATTCCCAGAAAATTCGAGATATACATTTCATTTGTCATGAAAATATCTTAAACATATGATATTTTAATCAAAATGGTTAGAGCCATTTTTGCGAAAATTAAAATTTTCGAAAAATGTTCAATGTAAAGGGTAATCTGGGGTGGGGAGATTTTCTTGAAAACCTTCGTGTCGCATCTCTGAAAGATACTGAACCTAAATACCAAGTTTGGTGTTTATCTGACTGTTCGTTTCTGAGTAATACTGTTCACAGACACACAGACACACACACGGACATGTTTCTAAAAATGCTTTTTTTGGATTCAGGGGGGTCTCAAAACATGTACTTCCTTTAAAATCTCGGTATCGAATTCTTGGGTGGAATACAATACTTCCCCTACTTACTATACGTAGTAGAGAAAGTAAAAATGGAGTGTTGTGTGCTATTGTGAAAGAAGTATTATTGGGCCGGTTTTCTTTCATGAAAAAATAAATTCTGACAACAATATGAACAATTTACTGACATTTTTCTGCTGAGACAATATCAACCCCCTCCTCTCTACGTATAATAATATATCTTATACATATTTATTGTTTCTCACAGATGTTAATATATGAACAATATAAGCAATAGAATCTATTTGATAACAATAAGTAACTAATGTATATGCATAGGTATTGTATGTAATATTAGGGGTAATAATATCGTGTCTATATGTCAATCATATGTAATGTCAAGCAACGCACACATATTCGAATAGATTGTACAATTTTATAAGGGCAATGCTATATTTCTGTAAAAAGTCCTCCAACTACGAAAGTGCGTACTGTCATAAATCAGGAAGACAGTTTCGTGCTAAAAGGACACGAATGCACCAACGCTTTTAAAAGCACTGTTACTTTTACTTTAAACTTTTCAGTTTACTTTTCAAATGGTATTTAAACTGAATTTCAATGCTAACATATTATAGACGGACAACAGAACTACGTAAATACAGGAACCAATAGAGTTTAAAGGTAATATTTTGAAAGCTAGGGAAGCCAGCCCCCCGCTTAGACAGAGGAGCGTCACTAGCTTTAAGATCACAGCAGAAACCAGAAGTGTATACACGTGTTAGCTATGTTGGTGAAATAATTAGGCAAGTATTTTTGCGTAACCTCGCTTTAGTATACTTACAGGATAATAACTTCACAACACGCACATTATTGATACAAACAGGCATATAATTACTTTCTCTACTACGTATAGTAAGTAGGGGAAATATTGTATTCCACCCAAAAATTCTATACCGAGATTTCACCGAAAATACATGTTTTGAGACCCCCTGAATTGAGAGTGAATTCTTACGTAATATGTTTTTACGTAAATTATTAAAGATCTTCTGTTGTGTTGCTTTTGTTTTGTTTGGTTACATAATTTTAACTGCCCCACGTATGGGAGCCAATTTGAAGTAACATTATTGTAGCCCCACGTTGTGGTAGACAATTTGCGACGGTATTACTTATAATGTTTGTTTACATCACGTGTGTTGAAGCCATCTTGTGACGTCATTCATTTGTTCGGTTTGTAGCTCCATCTAGTGTTAGCAATTTGTGGTACCTAGTATCAGTGTTTGAAAGAATTTTAAGTTTTGTTTATTGTCCTCCGGCTAGCTATTATCTTATCTTGGGTCGAACATGTGTCTTGATCAGGGTTGTGTAAACGGAAAGGAATCTTTTATCCAAAAAGAACACTGATGAAGAAATTTGTTTTATAATTTTTATTGTCGAACACGTTCATTATCACTTTTACACATTGATCTAGATACTCGCCAAACTGAAACTGTTATAATAACTTCTTACTGATCACTTTTAATTCGCGTACTTCAACTTTGTGTATAATTAACTTTATAATACTTTAGATTTTCGTAACTTGTGAATCTATAGCCGACGTATCTCATACAAATATTTTGACGAACTGAAGACGACGTGTAGTGTACACAGATTTTTGATGAACTGCCCGACTGAAGGCGACATGTAATGTATTGAAATTTTCGATGAACTGCCCGCGATCTACCTCTGACTTGGCTTTATATACTCCCACATCCAGATACGCCTAAAGATTATAACTGAAATGCAATTGGCTAATAAAACGCGCCAACATTAGCGTCCATTTTAATATCCAATGAAAATTATGAATACATATGCTTTAGGGAGGAAACATTCCAGAAGTTTCTACCGAAAACGCGCCAACATTACGTAACTTCCTCGTTTCCAATAATGATAAATAGCTCACCCCCCCTTTCTGCATTATTGTGCGCTATTATTGACAGTTTCAGTAAGGCCCTATAAACTTACTTCCCAACAATATTTACAATCAATAAACATCTGAAATCAATGTCACATAAAAATGCATATTCATATTACAATCATTATTTACATTTAAGTCATTTGTGATACAAATTACTGCATCAGAATCCAAAAAAGCATTTTTGGAAACATGTCCGTGTGTGTGCATGTGTGTGTGTGTCTGTGTGTGTGTCTGTGAACAGCATAACTCAGAAATGAGTTCAGTATTGTCCGGAGATGCGACACGAAGATTTTCAAGAAAGTCCCCCACCCCAGATTACCCATTAGATGGAATATTTTTCGAAAATTTTAATTTTCTCAAAAATGGCTCTAATTATTTTGATTAAAATATCATATGTTAAAGATATTTTCATGACAAATAAATTGTATATCTTGAATTTTCTAGGAATGTTTCCAGAAGTATTTTTCATTGTGAACGACTTTTGCATAACTGGTAAACCATAAGAGATAGACAAAATTTTACTACACAAAAAATGTAGATCGCGTTAAAATACACAATTTATGTGATATACATTTTTTTGTTGAGTGACCATTTTCGAAATATTGCTTGTTATTCCCTTAAATTTTCCAATACTTAATACTTTTTCTCAAATTCGTTATTCATTTTTTTGTCCTGGTAATGCAAACAGAATGGAATACTCCACTTAGCAACCTGCTTAAGCTTAAAACCTAGCAATTCCCCTTGCATCTACAAGAAAATTAGCAATAAGATTAACATGAAGCATATGGAGAATAAGCGTTTTTAAAAGTGCTTTGTACAAGAGTAGAGAAAGTCGGGTGAGGGTAACACATCAGATTTTTAATTTTGATATCAAGAATTCAAAATGTTCCACACAATGGAGTGCCTTATTTATTGGTAAAAAATTTTGTTTGTAGCTAAAATGCTATTAGAAAAGAAAATGTAACATTGTTAACAAGGTGGCCTTAATTAAAGATGAGGTGTTTGAGAGGTCATAAACAACGGCGAGGCCAAATAAACTGAAATTTTGTGTATATACCATTCAGACAATGAGAATTCCATTCTGGGAAGAAAAACAATATGTACAAAAATCGCCACCAGAGGATGAAATAACACTGGATGGAGAGTGAAAGGAAGGAAAATGCTATTGGCGGCTTTAATCCAACATATAACAAATGACAATTATTATAAATATGGCTCAATATGCTGCCCATGAACAGGTTTGACAAACTCTGATTCGTACTGTCCTCAGCAGAACGTAGCAGCAGTTGTAACAGTTTCCAGGTCATTGCATACAGATTTGTGTCCTCGTCCTGTTGCACTTGTAAAGAGTCAGTACGTTTAAAGCTTGAGATCATCTGCCGCAAATCAGTAATGGTTATGGAATCTCTCCATAGGTCCTTCGCAACAGAAGCATTGCTGTTATTTTCATAATGAAGTTTGACAGGCAAGGCACGGTCACATAAGCAGAGCATTGCGTACACAAATGTATTCTTATGACTGTATCTAAAAGTGTCACTATGAGTGCTATCCCCATACAACTTTTGGAACTATTGTTTTATTCTTAGAATGGAATTCCAATTGTCTGAAACCAATGTACACCAAATTTAAATTTATTAGACCTCAGAGTTGTACACTTATCACCCCTCAACTATTTTATTTATGGCCACCTTGTATACAAATAACGTATATATTTTAAACGTATTGAACTATGTTTGGTTAACTTATTAACGGATAATCCTGATAAGATACTATATGCTATGTTGTGCTTTTGTTTCCCAAGTATTACGGGATAGTTAATGACATGTGTTTTCATCAGGATGAGTTCTAAGAGAGGAGCGATAGTACATATAACACACATACATACATAGGGTGTTTCAGAAATACTTTTACAAACTTCGGGTATGGGTTCCTTACACCAAAAAAGGAAAAAAGTTCATATGAACGTATGTACCAGAATCTTGGTTTTCTCTTTAGGAGGTGTTCAACACAGTGGTACACTTATAACACACAAAACTCATAATAAATGTTCCAAATGTCCTCCTCTTCCTTCTATGCATGCCTGTACTCGTCGAATCATGGAATGTCGCACCCTGTCAAAAACTCCAAGATGGTGTCGAATGGTTTCGCAGGCTTCCATGACACGTCAAGGAAGCGTTTCTGCATCCGGGATGGCTGCTCCATAAACCAATGATTTAAGATGCCCCCAGAGGTAAAAATTGACAGGTTGTGCAAGCCACGGAACTGGTCCTCCTCTGCCTATCCATCGCTCATGGTAGATACCAGTCAGTGCATCTCTAACAATGCGACTGAAATGTGCCGGAGCCAGGCATTTACCACATTTATCAGCAAGGCGACGATAAACAGTGACAAAGGTTGGATGACTTGGTTGTCTTCGGTCTGGAAACTCCATCTGATAGAGCCGTGCAGCCTCGCGTTCATTACCATTCGCGCGACCATACATAAAAATCATGTCTGCCTGTTCACGAAATGAATATCCAGCCATGGTGGACGAAACACGTGCAGTTAACTCACTACATGTACACAATTGAAACGTTGAAGACAGACTAATGACAAATGACAAACGTAAACAAGTCTCCATGGCAACACTTCACCATTTACCTTATGTATTACAGTGGGTCAACGCCTTCTATGAATGCATAGAGAAATGAAGTTTCGAGGTTGGACCCCGAAGGCCAACTCACACTTGTGACAGGAATAACGCGAAAACCAAGGATTATGGGACATATGTTCATATGAAATTTTTTCCTTCTTTTGGTGTGAGGAACCCATGCCCGAAGTTTGTAGAAGTATTTTTGAAACACCCACGGACCCACATGTTTGGATATGACAATCACTGATAGAAGTACGTGCGCCTGATTCTGTATGCCACCAACAGCGTATTAACGTTGAGCGTGCAGTCTAAAATCTTGGACGATGGCTGACATTCGTATGAATGGCTGTATGAAAAACAAAATGTCTTTGAGGTGAGCGAACGTATTTGCTGTTGTATTGATTTTCTAATTTTTATATACACCATTTGCAAAATTAGTTTAAATGTTTTTAATACAGCAAATATTTTGTACAGTTTCTGAAAATATCGTTTAAGTCGGATTTAAACTAATAGTGAAATGCTTTTTTGCATCGTAAAAATCTAAGATTAAGAAGGAAAGTCTGAAAAATCATCAAATATTGATGACTTAACCTGTTTCTTTCCTCCGTCATATCGAAACTAAAAATGATAACACGTTAAAGCTTGATAAAGTCATTAAGTTGCAACACACTATAAAACTATTAAAATAAAAATGCATGGAAAACGCCGGAACGCATAGACTCTATTGTCGTTTGTTCTTTCTACATATTTAAAATAACAACTTTCTCTCCGTTAATTTAGCTGCTAGTGTTTTCAAGTGACAAACGGATACATTCAGGGTCATTATATGATGTACCACAACCCAAAGCTAATGAAACTAGAATGGTGGAGGCGAAGGAGGAGAGTGCCGTGGTCACTGACAGTATAGGACCTGTCACTCAAGGGGCAAGAGTCGAAGGAACGTCCTTCGGATTATCTTCGTGAAGGAAACTTCACTGCACACATTGTTATATGCATCTGTTATAATAATTTTGGTTCCTATATATTTTCTTGCTGAACTTCTAGAAAATACGTTTTTACTTTCTCTACTACGTATAATAAGTAGGGAAAGTATTAAATTCCACCCAAAGGTTTCGATACCGAGATTTCACCAGAAATATATCTTTTGAGGTGCCCTGAAACCAAATAAAGCACTTTTAGAGAAAGGTCTGTCTGTGTGTCTGTGAACAGCATAACTCAAAAACGAAAGGTTATAAGTTCGATAAAAAATATCATATGTTTAAGATATTTTCATGGCAAATGAAATGTATATCATGAATTTTCTGGGAATGTCCCTAAACGTCCTATTTATTCTAAATGACTTTCGCATAGCTGATAAACCGTAAGAGATAGACAGAATTTTACTACACAAAAAATGTAGATCTCGTTAAAACACCAATTTAGATCGTAATTTTTTTGTCAAGCGAACCATTTCTGAGATATTGCTTGTTATTTGCATTTTCCAAAACTTATACTTTCTCCCAAATGGGAATACATTATTCCTTTATATATGTATATATAAATGTGTGTATTTGTGTGTCCTGGGCATGCAAAGAGAATCGAATGCTCCACATAGCAATCAGCTCTTAAAAGATTTGACTATCGCTTAAAGCCTACCATATTCCCCTTGCACATACAAGAAAATTAACAATAGAATTTAGTTTCTGAAAATGTTTATCTCTATTAACATGAAATAGATGGAGAATAAGCGTTTGTAAAAATAATTTGTACAAGAGTGGAGAAAGTCATATGAGTGCAACGCATCAGATTTCTTACTTTTCTTTACCCTCTTCGAGTATAACTTTAGCGCTATGTGTTATATTTAGAGTGCCAGGTGTTTACATATGCATATTGCCAGCAGAGAATTAGATGAATCACTAGGTTGTCTCATCGCTATTACTCATTTTATCCACTACCCTCAAAAAGACCAGACCAGCTTGTGTATATAGCAGGATGAGCCAACTGTTTGCAAGGGTAATGTTACTAGACATCCCGATGAGGAACGTTATATAAAAAGTTCATGTTGTAAGTGTAATACACAACTCTCTTTTGATACTTTTGTTGTGAGTGTGGTGCTTAATATATCGATCGCTGTATATCAGCGACACTGTCGAGAGTATCGGTCTTGGCATCTTATGCCAATCTGTGTAAAGTCTAGTCACTATTTACTTACCCGCAACAGTAATAATTTGTTCTTCTAACAAGATGTATGATTCAGGACCCTGACCATCATCCGCCAACCTCTACCTCGCCATCCCATTGTGACAATTTACCCACTAAAAAAAACAACGAAACCTCTCTGTCTACGATCCTAAAGATACGGCAAAATATTCCACAAACCTTAAGACAGCAATATCGCTCTATCTGTGAAAATAATTTTAAACAGTAGAGTCATATGTAGCATAATTTTTACTGGTGAATGAATATGTATACGTATACACATTCAAGCAAAGAAAAACCTCTGTTAACGCAACAAAGCTGAATTCACACAAACAGAAAATGATGAGCACTAATCATCTTAAACTTACAGTTACAACAGCTGCTCAAAATACCCACTGTCGACGTCCATACACTCCTGAGTACGTTGAACTATTGATCGAGCAACATTTGCGAAGGTGTCCTCAGCGAATGCAGCACATGCCATTTAAATTTCTTCCCGAAGATCTGCAGTGTAGCTGGTTTTATACGGTATACAATATTCTTAAATTTTTTCCGTAGCTAGAAGTCCAACGGAGAACGTGGTGGAAACTCAATCGGACCTCTTCGCCCTATCCAGTGCCCTAGAAGATTGTCATCAAGTTACGCACGTACATCTCGGTGGTAATGTGGTGGTGCACCATCTTAATGAAAGTAAAATTCCTCATTTACATAGAGTGAAGATAATTGTTTCTTTACGGTATTATATATTTGTCCCACGTATGGGCGCCAATTTGAAGTAGAAAGTTTGTTACGTTATTATTGTTTCGTTATTTTGCCCCACGTTTTGGGCGTCAATTTGAAGAAGTTTGTATTGTTGTAGGAGTTGTATTATATTTCAACTGTTGGGGAGCCGAACTTGAAGTGGTTGCAACCGCACGTATAGTACCCGGTTTCCGGTAGCCTTCGCCCCAAATTTAAAAATATTAGCTTTGTAATTTGACTGTTTCTTTAGATACTATATATTTTTTTGCCTCGGCTGCGTCAGTAGAGACATGGAAGTCTTGGCAGGGTTGTGGTGCGACTGATGAATGTAGGCTTACACAGATTTTAAGTTTTAATTTACTCCTTTTTATTAATCCTTGACGCAAATTAAATGGCACTTCACTGATATAGAGAGGTGTGAGATTAACTTTCACTTTTTAACACGTAAACTATTCTCGTCTCACACAAATACGTATAAAATTTCTTGAGGGCACGTTTTGCGTCAGCTTAGTAACGCTGTCTGGAACCAACTGAATAGATTTCAACCGCCCAAACCTGTAAATTTCTGTATTTCAAGTTTTTGATTGGCTAATCCTAGTCCAATAGAATACCTTCATTTAACTAAAGCTTTTCTTGGTTGTTGATTGGCTATTTTTAAACTGTCTCAAAATTTACATTATTGCTGCTCTAATAATGACAGTAGTATTATTAATCTTCCTTACTCATTATTGCCTCAAGGTTACCTCATTGTTAGCAACTTTAAACCTATTTCTCACAGCTCTTACATTATTATATTACGTAATATATTCACATAACATTATTACACATGGACACAATAATATAAACATTTACAATGACTGTAATATACACTTTTTAGATATTGTTACATACACATATTGCTTTAAGGTGGGCTGTTATTGAATTTACATATTATATAATTGGACTGAAATCATTTAAGTGTTAAAATACTGCTTCAAGAGTGCATGAATGACGGATAAGACGGATGTGTGTATCACGTTCAGGTACACTTGGCAAGTTACTGCTCCTTCAAAAAAGAATGGTCCAATTAGACCCCTAGATGACAAACCACACAAAACAGTAATTCCAGGTAACTTAACAGCCTTTTCCAAAACAAAAAAACAGAAAAAAACACATGTGGATTGTTTGCACACCAGTAGACACAGTTATGCCAGTTGAAACTTTCCCCAAGAAGTCCCCATCCCCTTGCACCATGTTCCGAAACCACTCACAGTACTGCATTCTCCAATCAGGATCATCTTCATTTAATGCATGCAGAGTCTTCGGATGAAAACTTTCAACTTTGCTGTTTTAATAATAAAAGTACACTGGTTCTGCTAATCCCAGTCTCACGTACACATTGATTTGTAGATTTCTGCGGTGTTTGCTCAAAACGTTCGAAAACCATAGCCGAGGACGCGGAGCTTGTTGCTATGCGAGGTCTCCCAGATCTGCCCTTGTGAACATCGCATACGGTATCATGAATCTCAAATTTGTCTCGCATGCGTGCAATTGTTACTCGCGTTGGCGGTTCTGTTCAGTATAGGTCTCCATGCCGTTGAACTTCAGCAATATTCTCGGTTTTCCAATACCACTTCAAAATTGCTTTCCGCTGTTCAAACATTAATCTTGCCTCCATTTTCTTGTAGCAGTGCTAGTATAACGTAATGTGAGTCACATCTGTTTACAAAACTTCATGCGATAATCTTGGCTTCATCTGTGCATTTTTACTTTCTCTACTACGTATAGTAAGTAGGGGAAGTATTGTATTCCACCCAAAAATTCGATACCGAGATTTCACCGGAAATACATGTTTTGAGACCCCCTGAATCCAAAAAAAAACATTTTCAGAAACATGTCCGTGTGTGTCTGTGTGTGTGTGTGTGTGTGTTTGTGTCTGTGTGTCTGTGAACAGCATAACTCAGAAACGAACAGTCGGATAAACACCAAACTTGGTATTTAGGTTCAGTATCTTCCAGAGATGCGACACGAAGGTTTTCAACTCTAACGATTTTGATTAAAATATCATATGTTTAAGATATTTTCATGACAAATGAAACGCATATCTCGAATTTTCTGGGAATGTTTCCAAAAGTATTCTTCATTGTGAACGACTTTTGCATAACTGGTAAACCATAAGAGATAGACAAAATTTAACTACACAAAAATGTAGATCGCGTTAAAATACACAATTTATGTCATATACATTTTTTTGTTGAGTGAACCATTTTCGAGATATTGCTTGTTATTGCCTTAAATTTTCCAATACTTTTTCTCAAATGGGAATTCGTTATTCGTTTTTTTTTATGTCCTGGACATGCAAAGAGAATGGAATGCTCCACATAGCAACCAGCTCTTAAAACATTTGACTATCGCTTAAAGCCTATCATATTCCCATTGCATCTACAAGAAAATTAGCAATAAGACTCACATCTCGATTAACAAGAAACATATGGAGAATAAGCGTTTGTAAAAATAGTTTGTACAAGAGTAGAAAAAGTCATGTGAGTGTAACACATCAGATGTTTTGCTGCAGTTTTGAAATATATAAAACAGATATCTCCTGCAAAGTGTGTATACATTTTTGGTGCCCTCTGTATGTTTAGTATAACATTTTAAAAATAATTTAATGTTTTGCATACTAATACGAAAGACATCATTGGGGTAAACCTCTGTTCATCCATTAAAGTATTTCAGCTTTGTAGACTCGTATGCCGTTCAGTCAAGAATTTGGCTCTGCGAAGTTACATGTCGCTTTATAAGTAAAAGCTGAAGCGTTGCGATAACTTTGATACCGCTCCCTGCTTTAAATGTTTATAACATTTAATGTTACAGATCGTTGATGTGTTTTATGATGTCATCCCCTTGGTCGTTCTGCGTTGTCTCGTGCTCTAGTGGTATATCTATGAGTTCTTTATCTAGGGGTATGCGTGAGTGTATTTTGAAAGGATAACACGTTTAGTTAGCGGAGAAATTTTAATGTTAACTAAAATGTTCTGTTTCAGAAGAATCACCGACTGTTGAAGTTACGAATTAATTAATTAATTAATTAATCTTTCTAATGCAGGCGCGGTCATGTGTGTTACACAACTTAGAAATACACACGAGAGTAGTCTCACGAGTGAAGAGTCTCTGTCCAGAATGTGTGCACGAATGTGTCACGAATGTGTGTCTGATTTAAATAACTTTTCTTAACTTAAGCTCCGCTTACCTATCACTATCCCTACCAACGTTCCTTCATACGCGGACCAATCTTAAAAGTCTACGTATGCGCATCTGAAACTGTTGCTATGCGGTACCCCGTCGAATTTCAGAATTTCATTTCATTTCTAGTTTACAGAATTCCTGCCTACGTGACCTTTCAAAGGTACTGAACCCCACTCCCACTGCATTCCAGGAACATCCATACTGATACATTTCGTTAATAGAACTCGTTAATGGCCTTGCTCTCCGGAAAAATCGTTTCAACTAAGGTTTATAACATTATACATTGATTTAATATACGGAAATTATTTATTGCAATTATTTCTCTATCTTACTATTATTTCTTTAAGTATTTCTATCTTCCTATCAATAATTGCGGTATCAGAACGAAACAGTGTTTTAAACTTCAGGGAGACTACGAGTACAGAAATACCTGTGTGATAGTCCGCAGAAAATATAATGGTGTAGATATCAAGCATTAAAGGCAGTGCTTTGTCCAATGTCGGTGTGTGTCATGGGGTGATTAGTGAAGAAATAGCCTAATCTGATATTTCATCGCAAACAAACAGCAAATGCTTAATATAGTGATAATACTATTAAACATAGATAAAGGTTATTATGACTTCCTCTTCCAACAACACAACTTGGGAGTCATCGTGTCGAATATTCTCATCAGAATGTATCCTAGCTGCAAGTTCTAGCAAAACCTAGATCAATTAGCTAGCCGTAGAATACCAAGAGAGCGAGAAAGATATTCATCAGGGAGTCATCAAAAACCCGCCCAGAATGAGCGTGTAGTCTTCAATAAAGATAGGAGGCTGTGACGATCCGCAACAGCCTGCAATCAACACAGTAACTGTCGCAATGTACATATACACATCATTCGCACACAGACTATTCTTCAAATTATACAACCGTATTTCCATACACAGGTGGATCATTTAAGTTGATCCTGTACAATATCTCCAAAACTAAGCGTTTTAGAAAGAAATGTTGAAAGTGGATATATTATACATATATAGGAATTGTACATATGAAAGGGGAAGCATACATATAAGAATTGTACAGTAATAATTTAACTCACTAGAATGTTAAAATATTCAACATCTAACATTTGTACAGAGCTGATTGTAAGAAACGGGCGAGCTAGCAGAATTCCAAGAAAGCATAAAGAGCGTACCTTTCACCAAGCCAACAGGCAGGGAACCGGAAACGGTACGGAGAAATAGAAAGAGACAGATAGAGAAAAGAAAGAGACGGAGATATGGATCTGACGCTTAAGCGCACGGATCTGAAGCCACGCATTCTCATACATGTTAAGGTAACGAGGTCTGAGGACCAATAGGGAACGTCGTTACATTTTTAAACGCAGAGGTGAGCGTCACTAGGCTCCCGTATATAAGGGCAGGCAAGGCCTCAGAGCCCACTCTCTCTCTCTAACTGATCTTCAAGAATTCACGCCGACACGAGGTGCTACAGATGCACATGGGTGCACAAGGGTGGGGGTGCGTGTGTAGACAGCTAGGCTCCTGACTAATTTAAAGTGGTGGGATTATAATAATGGGAAAATCTAGCTACCCATAATTATTCAAACTGTGAAATAAACTTCAATTATTAAGGGAAACTTGCAGTGTATTTTTTAACTTTCCTCACCCACTATAACCTGAGAATCAATATTTAGATATAGTTAGGAATAGAATACGTTACAACCGACGAGCACCAATAGCCGAGGAAGAACACTGTCGAAGACCACAACAACCCAGGATCGTTGATTTCTCGCTACAATATCTTGAATAAACGATACTTCATATTATGGGGGAAAGTAAATGTCATTAGTCGCGTTTTATTTGGATATATTGTGATGGTCAATTTAGGGTGAATTTAATTTGACCCTAATTGTAGCTTCCCATTTTAAAAAATCTGATGTGTTACACACACACATAACTTTCTCTACTCTTGTATAAACTATAAACGCTTATTCTACATCTATTTGTGTTAATCGAGATAAACATTTGCAGAAACTGTCTCACTGCTAATATTCTTGTAGGTAGAAGGGGAATATGGTAGGCTTTAAGCGATGGTCAAATCTTTTAAGAGCTGGTTGCTATGTGGAAAATTCCATTCTCTTTGCTAGTCCCAGATATAAAAAAACCAATAACTAATTCCTATTTGAAAAGAAGTATAAGTATTGGAAAATTCAAAAAAATAACAAGAGATATCTCGGAAATGGTTCACTCCACATAAAAACGTAATGTCATAAATTGCGTGTTTTAACAAGCTCTACATTTTTTTTTGTGTGTAGAACAAGTTGGTCTATCTCTTATGTTTATCAGTTATGCAAAATTCATTCAGAATGTAGAGGACTTGTTGGAAAGTTCTCAAAAAATTCAAGATATATATTTTATTTGTTATGAAAATATCTTAAATATATTATACTTTAATCAAAAGCGTTAGAGCCATTTTTGGGAAAATCAAAATTTTAATAAAATGTTTCATGTGAAGGGTAGTCTGGGTTGGGGGATTTTCTTGAAAACCTTCCGTGGTATCCTTATAAGATACTAAACTGAAATACGAAGTTTGGTATTTAACCGACTTTTCGTTTTAGAGCTATGCTGTTCAAAGGCAGACAGAAACACATACAGATATGTTTCCAAAATTGCTTTATTTGGATGCAGGTCATCTCAAATCATGTATTTCCGGTGAAATCGAATTTTTATGTGTAATGCAATACTTTCCCTTCTTACTATACGTAGTAGAGAAAGTAAAAATGAACTTAAATTGGGTATTTTGGATAGTTCTGTTTTATAAAACATGTATGATTGGTTATAGTTGGTTTAATTACAAGCCTGGTTCGTTCATTTAATTAGAGGCTGTGTTTATTTTTATGTTCATAGTACACACAAATGAAATAGAATTTTCCGCTTTTTCTGCATGTTTGCATTAGTGCTATGGAGGTGCGTGTGTGTTTGCGTGTAGACACTTCTCATCTAAATAGTAGTGTTTGCATGAGCGTTTGTGTGTGTGTTACGTTATAATTTTGCTTGTACTGTTATTTTCCCTTGGGAAAAAATGCTTCAAAACACAGTGCGTGTATTAATAAATCCCATCTGTTTGTTTTGTGAATTCACTCTATATCCAAATGGTATTGCAGCACCCCTCGGCGAGTTTAAATTATCGTTGGGGAATATTTTTATCTATAAATGTTGTGTGCTGAATGACGGGATTTTCAGCAGGATGATCTTGGTGCTTGTGTTGAATGAATGGTATTCATATTTAACATCGCCGACTGCCAGAAATGTTAATTCTGCGTAACATGTAAACATCAGTCAGAATGCTTGAGCCCTCCAGGATTATCCGTGACACTCGCCCGCTATGTTCCTTCACAAATATTTGCACCAGTGTTACTGCCTGAAGTGCAATGGTAGCCAGGTTCAATGCTCATGTTCTTGGTCTTCTTCGGCATTCCTGAACTGGACAGGATGAGCGAAACATCGGCATCCAGCTACAACGTTGTCTTCTCCTAATGCTCAGCATACCTTTGTTTTCAGAGTGTTTTACTAACAAGTAAAAAGTGCAACTCGAATGAAAGGTTAAGGGTATGTTGGGTGCTACTGGTAGGAGTGAAGACGTGGAGGGAATAGATAAACTGAGCTAAGTTCTGTGAAGGCTGATACTGGGAAAGGGTGACTGTAAACAGCCGGTTGATTTGAGGCTTGCTGCTTTACTTTCTATTCTATTTTGTATAATTTTTCATGTATTTTTGGTGTGTTTTGTGTATGTTAACTTTGGGTAATATTGTTACATGTTGGGATGAAGGCCGAAAAGGTTACCAGAAAATGATTAATTTAGGTCACCTCAACACGCACATGGGGGGCACAACTCTCTGGCAGCTAAAGTCTGGGACCTTGGTGTGTGGAACTAAAAGGAAGGCGAGGGTTTTATATTACATTGAAAGATTACATGGCACATATTACCTGGGATTTATTCATAAAAACGATTGTCTTCTCTACATAATTAACAAAGGAAACAGGATGAAGGAAGATGCCACAGACCGTAGACCGGCCACACACGCCTGGTTCCAACAATCACTTCCACTCAAGTGACGCTATATTTTCCCCCCACCAACCGTGTCTAGCCAAAGCCAGACAGGACTGACTTCACAACAGACAATTTCAACCAGGTCTTTTCCTTTGGCGTAATCCGCACCGAAATGTGAGACCGTTAAACAGAAATATATCTAAGGAGACGTCTGGTAGCAACAACACAGTACAACAGTGTGTCTGGTAATGACAAAATTAATAATACGCCACATCATTCTAGTATAACAATGAATTTTAATGCATTTACTGTTGTTTTGTATTGCTTTTATTAAGATCCTACATTTGCATAGGTATATCTTGTTTTCGTGCAGTGGTTTTTCTGGTACCGATGTTTTTTATTTTTCCTTCTTCTATTTTTGTCTTTATTTCTCTATATATTTTAAAATCTTGTACAATTGATAGGAATCAATGTATATATCTATACTTTATTTTAATTTAAATTAATACACTCTACTGTTCATACAAACCACAACATATATTCTAATCGCCCACTAACTTCAGTTACTACACCTTCTCCATGTCACATCTCTTCAGCAATCCTCAGGGTTCCGTCTCTGGTTGGGTACAAGAGAACGTTTTCTCTAACCTCACAGAACCTCCAGTTGGCCTTCACTTATATGGAATAACACAAATTAGTCTGAATTAAAATAACCAGATTGCATCTTCAGATTAGTTCCTGTCATCCCCAGGACATTTTAGAATCCCGTGTAAGACGTTGTATACTGTCAGTAAAGTGTTTCTATAAACTGTAAGTTATTGCGTTCTAAACCCTTTTCCATATAAATTTTCATTATAATTCTTAAATCTCACATGCACTAGTTACCTCTCATTAGCTGCGGTTGTGGAGTAGGTTGTTGTGTGATACAAATTAGTTCCTTAACATGATACTTGAGGCAGCATTTTTAACACTTAAAAGATTTTAGTCAAATTATATAATATGTAAATTCAATAACAGGCCACCTTGAAGCAACATGTGTATGTAATAATTTGTAAAATGTATGTAACAGTCATTGCATATGCTTATATTATTATATCCATGTGTAATAATGTTATGTGAATATATTGCGTAATTTAATAATATAGGAGCTCTGAGAATAATAAGTTAAACGTTGCTAACAATGAAGTAACCTTGAGGCAATAATGAATTTGAGAGTTTAAATGTTATTTGTGATTCTTGGAAGCATTAATATAATTTTAGTGACAGTTTATATAAATAGCCAAGCAACAACCAGAAAAAGCTTTAGTTAAATGCAGGTATTCTATTGGAGTAGGATTAGCCAATCACAGACTTGAAATACAGAAATTTACAAGTTTAGACGGTTGAAATCAATTTAGTTGCCTGCAGAAAGAGTTACTAAGCAGACGCAAAAGGTGTCCTCAAAAAATATAGCATGTATTCGTGTGAGACGAAAAGAAAGTTTACGTGTTATAAAGTGTAATTAATTAATAAAAAGAATCTCACAGATCTCTATATCAGTAAAGCGCTATTTAATTTGTGTCAAGGATTAATAAAAAGGAGTGAATTAAAACTTAAAATCTGTGTAAGCCTACATTCTTGACGCATCACGCCCTGCCAAGACTTCCATCTCTCTAACAATAATACTGACGCAGCCGAGGCAAACATAAATATTTAATACTTAAAGAAACAGTTTAATTACAAAGTTAATATTTTTTTACTTTCTCTACTACGTATAGTAAGTAGGGGAAGTATTGCATTCCACCCAAAAATTCGATACCGAGATTTCACCGGAAATACATGTTTTGAGACCTCCTGAATCCAAAAAAAGCATTTTTGGAAACATGTCCGTGTGTGTGTGTCTGTGTGTGTGTGTGTCTGTGTGTGTGTGTGTCTGTGTGTGTGTCTGTGAACAGCATAACTCAAAAACGAACAGTCGGATAAACACCAAACTTGGTATTTATGTTCAGTATCTTCCAGAGATGCGACACGAAGGTTTTCAAGAAAATCCCCCCACCCCAGACTGCCCTTTACATGGAACATTTTTCGAAAATTTTAATTTTCTCAAAAATGGCTCTAACGATTTTGATGAAAATATCATATGTTTAATACAATGGCATGAGAAATGAAATGTATATCTCGAATTTTCTGGGAATGTCTCCAAAAGTATTCTTCATTCTGAACGACTTTTGCATAACTGGTAAACCATAAGAGATAGACAAAATTTTACTACACAAAAAATGTAGATCGCGTTAAAATACACAACTTATGTCATATACATTTCTTATGTTGAGTGAACCGTTTTCGAGATATTGCTTGTTATTTCCTTAAATTTTCCAATACTTATACTTTTTCTCAAATTCGTTATTCATTTTTTTATGTCCTGGACATGCAAAGAGAATGGAATGCGCCACATAGCAACCAGCGTTAAAATATTTGACTATCGCTTAAAAGCTACCATATTCCCCTTGCATCTGCAAGAAAATTACCAATAAGATTGACATCTCGATATCTCGATTAACATGAAGCATATGGAGAATAGGCGTTTGTAAAAATAGATTGTACAAGAGTAGAGAAAGTCATGTGAGTGTAACACATCAGACTTTTTTAAACTTGGGCCAAAGGCCACCTGAAAATACATTTGGGGCGAAGGCTACCGGAAAGTGTTTACTATACGTGCGGTTGCAACTACTTCAAGTGTTCGGCTCCCCAACAGTTGAAATATAATACAACTCCTTCAATACAAACTACTTCAAATCGGCTTTTTCATACGTAGCAGCAAACAACGTAAAGGAAAACACTTTCTTCATACTTCATCTTAATATATTCGAGGAAAATTGTCAATTTTACATTCTAATAACCTACGAAACAAATTAATTACGTAACGAAATAATCCACCAGGAATTCATGTAGGTTCTTATCAACAAATAGGTAGGACAACTCTTCGGTTTAAACCTGACTCTCAGGATGACAAAAGCACGTGCATCTATCCTGATAATGATTTTTATCGCCCAAGCTAACATTGTACAGGGCTTGTGTATTAGAGGTATGCACGGGCTCAGATCTAGGTCCTGTTCGGCCCGCGGGCCGGGTTCGAGCTTAATTTGAAAAACATTGTCGGGCTCGGGCTTGAAAATAAAGACGGAAGATATTAATTTATCATTCTCAACATAATATGCATTTTATTTGCCATGTAAATATCTTAAACATATTGTATGTTAATCAAAATTATTAATACAATTTTTGAGAAAATTAAAAATAACGAAATCTTTTTCAAGTAAACGGAAAATAAAGACAAAATAATTGTTCACATATCTGGTTCGCGATGTTTAGATGTTCGGGATAGCACAATTATTGCATGGACACTCCTACTGCAGTAGTAATAATAAATAAATGCTCGATTCGGCCAATTTAGGATAATAACTACAACAGCACGGCAGCTGCAAATTCCGCCTCATTTCGTCCATCCATACCCAGGACATCTTGGGCATAGTGAAGTAATAGGAGCGAAATGTGGTCAATAAGGCAGTATGCCGTCAACATGTCCCAACATGAAGATTCCAGAACCTCAGACGCTACTATTTCTGTAAAGTGGGTCCTCAATTGGTCCCAGGTGAATCCCTTGCCAGGCTCTAAGCAAAAGAAAAAATCTCCATGCCGGTATTGGAAATCCCTTCGCATCATAGGCTGCAGCGCTTCGTGGAAATAAAAATATAATAACAATAATAATATAATAATAATACGATAGTGAATAAGTACATAATAATTTTATTTAAAATAAAACTAAACTTTCGGATCCTGTCAGGGCAGTATAGTATCACCTATTCTCGGGCCAGGCATGGGCTCGTTTCAGATATGGGCCGGGCCAAACCTATGAATTTCGGCCGTACACGTCTCTATCGTCATTCACTAGCCAATCAGGGAAAAAGGGAAGGAAAGGAAGCGCGGAAGAATAGATGTTAGCGGAACAAGGTTATAAATAAACACAAGAATTTCATGCAAATGCATGTTTTTATATGATCATTGGACATAGCTCAAACTTAGTACTTTCTGATTCCAAACATGTGTAACTTTTTCAAGCATATTTGCAAATTTTGACCTTTTTGGGAAGAAAACATACATAAAGCACATATAACTCGTGTTTAGCTTAATGATGTATATAATATACATTATCTTCAGTTTAAAGGCATTGTTTTAATGATTTTGAGAACACACCTAGTTTTTCGATTTTATGATCCTTATTTTTGCTTCAGGAATCAGGACTGAAGAAAGAAAGGGGGAAGTGGTAAAGTGGTAAATGTCTGTATTATTCTGTTTGCGTGTGTTAATGTGCTTATAATATGCCTCCAATTAAACGTTCCAGAAGGTACTCCTTGCATAGTGTATAAAAGAAAAGGATTTTATTAGGTGAGATGGAGATGTTATATTCTGTTCTATGGCACTTGTTCTTTATAAAACATTACAACATTTATTTTAAATTATTAATTAAATAAGAATGACAGTTTTTTTAAAAAATCATATCCAGTATAACTGGAAATTTCAAATAAAATGTACTAAAGAATTTCAAGTCGAACAGCATGTTGTATCTACGTCACATGTTGCAAGAATGTGAAAAACAAAATAATCTGCAACACGCAAAATCCAATCATTTATCACTGCTCCCGTACCTAAGGTACCGCAAAATAATTTTTACAGGGATTTGTGCAATGATTTTCTAGGAGCATATATACCATTTGAGAAACTCAGAAACCCAAATCTTAACGGTATTTCGGAGAAGTATACATAAAAAAATCTGATGTGTTACACTCACATGACTTTCCCTACTCATGTACAAACTATTTTTACAAACGCTTATTCTCCATATGCTTTATGTTAATCGAGATATCGAGATGTTAATCTTATTGCTAATTTTCTTGTAGATGCAACGGGAATTGGTAAGCTTTAAAAGATAGTCAAATATTTTACGAGCTGGTTGCTATGTTGAGTTTTCCATTCTCTTTGCATTACCAGGACAAAAAACATTAACAACGAATTTGAGAAAAAGTATAAGTATTGGAAAACTTAAGGGAATAACAAGCAATATCTCGAAAATGTTTCACTCAACAAAAAAATGTATTTGACATAAATTGTGTATTTTAACGCTATCTACATTTTTTGTGTAGTAAAATTTTGTCTATCTCTTATGGTTTACCAGTTATGCAAAAGTCGTTCACAATGAAGAATACTTTATGAGACATTCCCAGCAAATTCGAGATATACATTTCATTTGTCATGAAAATATCTTAAACATATGATATTTCAATCAAAATCGTTAGAGCCATTTTTGAGAAGATTAAAATTTTCGAAAAATGTTCCATGTAAAGGGTAATCTGTGGTAGGGGGTTTTCCTTAAAACGTTCGTGTCGCATCTCTGGAAGATACTGAACCTAAATACCAAGTTTTATTGTTTATCCGACTGTTCGTTTCTGAGTTATGCTGTTCACAGACACACACACACACACAGACACACACAAGGACATGTTTCCAAAAATGCTGTTAGTTGTTAACTGTGCACAAAGGAAAGTGAATTAATGAATTGGAAACAGAAATGATAGTGCATATTTTGGGATTCTATACTGCATGAAATTTTCGTTTAGTGCTTGTTCATTCCTAATGGAAGTATTGAAATTTCTAAGCGCTAGCGTAAAGTACTGTAAGTTAACGGGTTATATTTGCAGAAACACATTCTCATAAATACATGAATATCTCTCATAATTGCGACATACAGCGAGAGGCATATTTCTTCTAGAAGTAGCATAGCCTGTATTATCACGACGTTTGAAAAGCCAATGAGAGAATCCGAGGAACTGAGAAGGATATTTTGGTGTTAGAATTCTGAAAGAGTGCAGATAAGAATTCAAAGGTGTTGCTACAAAAAACAGGGAAACGGTAGCAAAAAGTTATGGAAAATGTTACCTTTTCAGACAGCGATTGCCTCTTAACAGAAACCAGACCAAGCTACCCAGTAGTTTTTCCAGCAATAGGGAAATTTTGTGCAGGGTTCCTGCTGGTGCAGCCAGACAGACCAGTGTTACGATATAAGAGCAGAAGCGTCTTCAGCTCTGAAATCTACCAGCATTTAACGCAGATAAGTTCATTCAGAGCAAAGCGGAACCATTATATAAGCGCTATTTGCCCATGTCTCTAAGAGGAGACTAAACGGCAAAAATTTCGCTTCATGTGTAGTCTTATAATTTGGAATTTTCTCTCTAATTTTATATAGGTATATATATATATATATATATATTTTTTTTTACCACTGTTGTACACTACTTATTACTTTCTCTACTACGTTAGTAAGTAGGGGAAGTATTGTATTCCACCCAAAAATTCGATACCGAGATTTCACCGAAAATACATATTTTGAGACCCCCTGTATCCAAAAAAAAATTTTTGGAAACATGTCCGTGTGTGTGTCTGTGAACAGCATAACTCAGAAACGAACAGTCGGATAAACACCAAACTTGGTATTTAGGTCCAGTAACTTCCAGAGATGCGACACGAAGGTTTTCAAGAAAATCCCCCACCCCATATTACGCTTTACATGCAACATTTTTCGAAAATTTTAATTCTCTCAAAAATGGCTCTAACGATTTTGATTAAAATATCATATGTTTAAGATATTTTCATGACAAATGAAATGTATATCTCGAATTTTCTGGGAATGTCTCCAAAAGTGTTCTTCATTGTGAACGACTTTTGCATAACTGGTAAACCGTAAGAGATAGACAAAATTTTACTACACAAAAAATGTAGATCGCGTTAAAATACACAATTTATGTTATATACATTTTGTTTGTTGAGTGAACCATTTTCGAGATATTGCTTGTTATTCCCTTATATTTTCCAATACTTATACTTTTTATCAAATTCGTTATTCATTTTTTTGTCCTGGTAATGCAAATAGAATGGAATACTCCACATAGCAACCAGCTCTTAAAATATTTGACTATAGCTTAACGCCTACCAATTCCCCTTGCATCTACAAGAAAATTAGCAATAATATTAACATCTCGATATCTCTATTAACATGAAGTATATGGAGAATAAGCGTTTGTAAAAATAGTTTGTACAAGAGTAGAGAAAGTCATGTGAGTGTAACACATCAGACTTTTTTAAATATGGTTTTAAAACTGTACTGCTTCTGCCATTTTATACTCTGATTTCTACACCACTTTACAAAAAGAACTGATGAGTTGCACTCACGTGACTTTCTCTATTCTTTTGTTTCTCCAAATGTTTAGTTTGTAAAAATTGTTTGTACAGGAGTAAAGAAAGTCATATGAGTGCAACACACCTGATTTTTGTCAATGCTATCAGTATTATACTTTTTCTTCTTTATTTACTGTGCGCGTTACCCAAATTCTTAAGATATATGAATAAATTCTAATCATCATGGTATTAACATTCGACTTTGTTAGCACTTTCCGTAGTGTTTGTTATTTAGATTTCAACAGAAATGCATCTTTTAGGATTAGCTGAATCAAAAACAGAATGGCCCGCAGCGCGTGGTTGTGTGTGTGTACGCGCGCGCGAGCGAGCTCACACAGTGCATGTGTACTTGTTTCTATCTGATGAAAATTGAAAAGTCTTAATACTAATTTTGGTATTCCGTGGATTCAGGCTAACGTACTCGAGGAATTTCCTAAGTGACAAGCTAACAATTTAATTTTTTTTTCAGATTTTGTACCTCAACATTTTCGTATCCTCTAATTGACATTATTCCGTCAGTGTTACTGCGTGTTATGTTGGATTTTCTCTGCTTTATATGGAAAATTACCTACACGACTATTATACAGAAGGGTTTCTTTTCTTGTCGTGCCAAAGTGCATATCCTTTTTT
The DNA here is from genome assembly GCA_030765065.1 of Deroplatys truncata. NCBI lineage: Eukaryota > Metazoa > Arthropoda > Insecta > Mantodea > Mantidae > Deroplatys > Deroplatys truncata. Next base: position 175,231,132 of record CM060986.1, on the reverse strand, counting down.
TGTACCAAGATTTTCTTTTTCCGCCCTAAGCATCAATAAGATGTGATAAAATCTCTGAGATCATGAAATTTCATGTTTAAAATGCAAGGCAGAGATTTTAAAATTGTATTCGTGATCTAAATTGCTGCTTTCATCCGCCTTTGTTAGCATTGGTATTATATTACATTTTACCACTTACCCTAAGTGTTTTCATTAATTATTCTCGTGACGAGCGCTTTAGCTGCTTTTTATTAACTATAAGTCCAATGTATACTTTTGGAATCCTATTTAAATCGCTCAGGGAGACATTTTATCTATAAAATCAAGCTGGCAGGAAGTGAAGTATGTGTATTATGTTGGTATTCAGTAGTTGAATAAAATATGTGCTTATCTCTCTCTCCCTCCTTCTCTCTCTCTCTCTCTCTCTCTCTCTCTCTGTGCTCGTCGCAGGGCACTTTTCACTGCTTCAGTGAGGATTTTGTACCTTACCCCACAAGGGGCGCACCGTGGAGAGAGGAGGAGGTGAGAAGACACATCTGGTGGCCAGAACCAAAAATGGGGTACAGCAATGATAGGGTCCCTACATTACCAGATTGAGACGTCCCGACAGTCGGACAGACAGGCCGAGGAACCCCGACCCACACAGAGGGTCAAACCTCAATCCAAAAGGCCGGTCCGTATATCCCGGCAACCAGCCGAAAGTCGAAGGACGGAGAAAGTTCCACAGAAAGCATCCTTTTCCCCTGCCAAGCTGCACCGAAATATTATCGCTGACAACAGAGTTAATGGGTTGAAGGATGAATGAATGAAATGGAAGGACAAGAAGTTCGGGGATTAAAAGAAACCACTCCAGCATTCGCCTAACGACCGGAGAAAACTCCCACAAAAAACCCATGGGTTTGAGTGGGCGGTCATCGGGAATCAAACCCGGAACCTCCTGAGTGCGAGTCGTACCCGTTACCACAGCACTACCCCGCTCGGTTAAAATAAAATTGAATTGAGTTTTATTTATGGACGTTATTTAACAGCTATGGATCTAGCATCCCATTCCATATGGGCGTGAAAGACGGGAAACTTTGCTCAGAGGCCTCTTTATCACGCTTGAGCGCCTTTTACATGCCGTAAATCTACGCCCGAAAAAACCCATCGTCCTCTGCCGGGTTTCAATCCGAGAGCTCGGCAACTAGAGGCTAGATGGTACCACTAGACCACAGAGAACGACACCTCGCTCCGTGAATATGGGCTTAATGTACAAGAGAATAAATGCAACGTTAAGTTAATGTACAGCAATTGATCTTGTACTTAAGTTTAAGATTTGATACAATTACTATAAATTGTTGTAAAATATATAATAAAAGTGGTCTATGTTTTCCTTAAAGTATCGATATTATCTTCTGAGGTTTTTGTCATTGTGTTTCGAAATATTCGTTTATACCACTGGGATAATTTGGGACATTATGGTTGATAAGTAAGTAAATACAACAAAATTTTACGTCTCTGGTCATTTTTGTTTAAATAATGGGCTTTAAAATAGAGTCTGACAATCAAACATATATCTTGGAAGTCTGAAGAATTTCTGTTGAATACTCTTTATTCTGCTTACATTACCACGTATTATGTTTATGTAACATTTCTATAAAAGTTTAGTTATAGCAAACGAGTAAATTCCGTTCACACGTACAACTTATGGCAAATATATTTTGTTGTGGCAATGACCATTTTTACCCTCTCTACTGTGTATAGAAAGTAGGAGCATTATTGTATTCCATCTAAAAATTTGATACCGAAATTTAAATGTGTTTCGAGGTGCCCTGAATCCAAATAAAGCATTTTTGGAAACATGTCCGTGAGTGTGTGTCTGTCTGTGAACAGCATAACTAAACAACGAAAAGTCAGATAAAGATCAAACTTGATATTTTTGTTTAGTATCTTCCAAGGATGCGACAGGAAGATTTTAAATGAAATCCCTCACCCCAGACTACCCTTTACATGGAACACTTTTCGAAAATTTTGATGTTCTCAAAATTGGCTCTAACGATTTCGATTAAAATAATAAATGTGTTTAAGATACTTTCATTACAAACGAAATATATATATTGAATTTTCTGGGCATGTGCCCAAAAGTCCTCTTCATTCTGAATGACTTTCGCATAAGTGATAAACCATAAGAAATAGACAAAATATTACTACATAAAAAATGTAATTCTCATTAAAACACACAGTTTATGTCATATACTTTTTGTCCAGTGAACTATTTTCGAGATATTTCTTCTTATTTGTTTGAACTTTCCAATGCTTACATTTGTTACTTTATTTACTAATTCATTATTCTTTTTTTTCCTGGGCGTGTAAAGAGAATAAAATGCTCCACATAGCAACCAGCTCTTAAAAGATTTGACTATCGCTTAAAGCATACCACCTACAAGAAAATTTAGCAATACGATAATTTCTACAAATGTTTATCTCGATTAACATGAAGTAGATGGAGAATAAGTGTCTGTAAAAGTAGTTTTACAAGAGTAGAGATATATATGTGAGATTAGCACGTTAGATTTTTCTAGATTGAAGCGATACATCTTTGTTTCTCATAAACCTATGACTGGCATTATAGCAACTTGCTTCCTTCATGTCTTACCCTTTGTCTATACGAAAATATTGATGGCATTATTCTACGATATTAAATAATTATTACTGTTTCTATACATTGTTTCTCTTGATTAGTCTGAGCTGGATGTAAAAGTGTTCTTTTACCAGAACGATTTGAATAGGGACAGGCAGTAATGCCATTACTACACACCTTTTGCTCGAAATATTTGCGACATCACTTCTCTTTGGTGGCCACATTAGATACTTTTGCAAAGCCCTGTTTACTTGTTCAGCGGTGACGGGAAAACTTTTACATGATGTCAAAGCAAAATCAATTTTGCTGTTAGTGGAGGCCATGTTTACAGAGCTAACATGGCGTAATTCTAGCAGTCATGTGTTTTTCAACTGCTGAATGTTGACTGCATATAGCTGCCATATTGACGTCAGTTTAAATTCAAACCAACACCACTCGTTTTATTAAACATTTACAAAGGAAGCGTTTGTTCATTTGATGAATTTGCGCAGTACGTCAGGACACTTCTGAACATATGTTTTAGCTTTGTGGAACAGTTGAAATAAAAAAGTAAAGGAGGTTAACATTTATGTTTTGTTACAAGCAAAACTAGTAGTTTTGTTCGGTTATTAAGCCAAATGTGGAGATCTTCTCTCCTCTGCCCCGTCTCCTATTCTTCTCCCATTTTCTGCTTATCTTTTCCCTCAGACTCCTCCTCTTTCTATCTCTCACTTTCTATGACTCCAGTGCTCTCACACCCTCTCTCTGCTTTCTTTGCAACCTTCATGTCTTGTGATGGTTAGAAAGCCAGTAATAAAACTGCTGCTTTCTTGATTATTAATAGCTAAACATTATAATTAAAATAAATGGTTTTCCGTGCTTGCGCTTGAAATGCGATTAGAATTATGCTGTTTCTCGTGCTAAATGGTTTACGTACACGAATAATAGTAACCAAAAATATTTGGATAACTTTTTTTTACCCTATTTACATTGCTTTAATTACGTGTAATATACCGATGGGTCTGATAGGAGATAGCTCTTGGATTGGTGTGCGGTGGACAGTTAGCCTTCTAGGTCTCATCCCTGTATCATTTTGCTTCGTTATGTGTCCACACAGGCATTAGTGCAAGACAACTGTACCTTTGCTTCTGTGACGGGCAGATGACAGCTTCGACACTTGTCCACAGAGACCTTAGTACTAGACAACTGTACCTCTGCTTCTGTGACGGGCAGATGACAGCTTCGACACTTGTCCACAGAGACCTTAGTACTAGACAACTGTACCTCTGCTTCTGTGACGGGCAGATGGCAGCTTAGACACGTGTCCACAGAGACCTTAGTACTAGAAAACTATACTTCTGCTTCTGTGACGGGCAGATGGCAGCTTCTACACGTGTCCACAGAGACCTTAGTACTAGAAAACTATACTTATGCTTCTGTGACGGGCAGATGGCAGCTTCGACACGTGTCCACAGAGACCTTAGTACTAGAAAACTATACTTCTGCTTCTGTGACGGGCAGATGACAGTTTCGACACTTGTCCACAGAGACCTTAGTACTAGAAAACTATACCTCTGCTTCTGTGACGGGCAGATGGCAGCTTTGACACGTGTCCACAGAGACCTTAGTACTAGAAAACTATACTTCTGCTTCTGTGACGGGCAGATGGCAGCTTCTACACGTGTCCACAGAGACCTTAGTACTAGAAAACTATACTTATGCTTCTGTGACGGGCAGATGGCAGCTTCGACACGTGTCCACAGAGACCTTAGTACTAGAAAACTATACTTCTGCTTCTGTGACGGGCAGATGACAGTTTCGACACTTGTCCACAGAGACCTTAGTGCTAGACAACTGTACCCTTGCTTCTGTGACGGGCAGATGACAGCTTCGACACTTGTCCACAGAGACCTTAGTACTAGACAACTGTACTTCTGCTTCTGTGACGGGCAGATGGCAGCTTCGACACGTGTCCACAGAGACCTTAGTGCTAGACAACTGTACTTCTGCTTCTGTGACGGGCAGATGGCAGCTTCGACACTTGTCCACAGAGACCTTAGTGCTAGACAACTGTACTTCTGCTTCTGTGACGGGCAGATGGCAGCTTCGACACTTGTCCACAGAGACCTTAGTGCTAGACAACTGTACTTCTGCTTCTGTGACGGGCAGATGGCAGCTTCGACACTTGTCCACAGAGACCTTAGTGCTAGACAACTGTACTTCTGCTTCTGTGACGGGCAGATGGCAGCTTCGACACTTGTCCACAGAGACCTTAGTGCTAGACAACTGTACTTCTGCTTCTGTGACGGGCAGATGGCAGCTTCGCCACTTGTCCACAGAGACCTTAGTGCTAGACAACTGTACTTCTGCTTCTGTGACGGGCAGATGGCAGCTTCGACACGTGTCCACAGAGACCTTAGTACTAGACAACTGTATCTTTGCTTCAGTGACGGGCAGATGACAGCTTCGACACGTGTCCACAGAGACCTTAGTGTTGGACAACTGTACTTCTGCCTCAGTGACGGGCAGATGACAGCTTCAACACGTGTCCACAGAGACCTTAGTGTTAGACAACTGTACGTCTGCTTCTGGGATATGCAGATGACAGCTTCAACACATGTCCACAGAGACCTTAGTGCTAGGCAATTGTATCTCTGCTTCTGTGACGGTCAGATGACAGCTTCAACACGTGTCCAAAGGGACCTTAGTGCTAGGCAGTTGTATCTCTGCTTCTACATGTGCCAGGCAGATGACATTAGGGTGCCGTCCAGTCTACCTGTATGGTAGACGGTGATACGATCCCTGATATTAGTGCCTGTGCAAAGTCCCTCAAACGAAGAAGTGTGTCATTCGGCAGACAGTTATAAAACATCAACCAAATTAACCAAACGATTTGCTCTTAAGTAGCTGAGCTCAGTAGCTCAGTTATCCACAGATGGCAGAGCATTTACTATTATTTTAGACTTAAGATGAAACTTTGGGTCGTGTATTAAATATTCAGTCTGGTATTTACTTTGGCAAGTGAGGGAAACCACGAAAACCCCAGTCAGATTGATCGGCCTACGGGATTTGAACACGAAAGCTCGAATGCGGGCAACGTTACCGCCTGAGCCATCCCACTCGGTTTGAATAACTTTTTAATGTTCATCATATCGAGATTCGTATATATCATAAATAACAAATATATAACAAACATGTATAACAAGTTTGTAACTATAAATGCCAGAAAAAATTACTGTTGTAAACTTCGTTTATTATAAAAGTGTATAATAAGTGAGATATTTTGATCGTTTTATTTCACACACTTTTCTGAATCCCCTTCCCTCTTTGGGTTAGTAATTAAGGAACCACATATTCTATATTTTTAAAGGGTCATAAGGTATGTTTTATACCCCTCTCATAACAATCAGTTTGGTTATTTTGCCTGAAAACGTAAAACACACACATATATATATATATATATATATATATATATATATATATATATATATATATATATACATTACCATCAATTTTTAATCCAAAATTTGAAACTACCAGAACAGTTTTTATTAAAGTTTTATTATATGAGTACACAAGTTAGAGCATCATTTCCGTTAGAACACATTATTCATTCAAAATCGAAAATGGCCAGAAAAAGCTTGGTTACGGCTTTATTATACTATATACTAGTTGGATTTCCGACTCCATTCGCTGTCGAACGTTATTTGTTGATATCCACAACGTGTAGCCGAGATCGTTAACGCACGGGGTCGTAATCAGGAGGACTGTGGTTCAAATCTTGCCTGGATCGTGCTGTGATTGAGGATTTTTACAGGTTTCCCTCAGCCGTCATAACTGGCAAATTATGCGGAGGGATTAGGCCTGGCAGTTTCCTTTCTAAATTTTCTTTCCCATTTATCATTTCATTTAATTTCACGTATTATCGGTGTACACCGTTCGTGATGCCCTATGTAGTAAGAATGGGCGTTAAACACGAGCATAGAAAGTTATATCCTGATATTTTTCTTTGCTTCAGTCCTTCCTTTTTGCTGTTCACTAAAGCAAGTTTTCAAAAATAACTAATAATGCACCTTTTCTATAGAATACTACAATTAAAATATGAGAAAGGATTACTACTATTATGAACTATGGAAATATCCTACTTAGTGCACAACAAACATTTTAGTACTGTTTACGTAATAGGTCTTTCAAACCTAACAAATTCTATACGTTTAATATTCTTATGCAACAAAATGTATACCTATTATTTATTCAAATCTTTATAAGTTAAGGAATTTTAATGCAAACGCTAATACCAAACTATGTGGGAAAGTATAAATGAGTGGCCAAATAATCTCAAGATCTAAGATGCTCAGATTACTTGATACCTATGCTTCCAAAGAATTCAGCAAAAAACCGAAACTTCAGTTACGCAGTTAATTCAGCTAATCAACTAACCCAACCAATGTTTAAACTCGAACTCACAATGCCACAAACAGGGAGCTTGTTATTTTTAAAGAATGCGTAACATGCTGTTTACCATACTAAAAGGAAAACAATAGAATCCATGAAGCAATGTGTTTTTACTTCCTCCCCACGCATAGTAAGTAGGGGAGTAATTATATACCATCCAAAAATTCGATATCAGATTTCACCAGAAATACATGTTTTGAGGTGCCCTGAATTCAAATAAAACATTTTTAGAAACATGTTCGTGTGTGTGTGTCTGTCATTGAACAGTATAACTCAAAAATGAAAAGATGGATAAATACATAACTTGCTATTTGATTTAAGTATCCTCCAAGGATATGACACGAAGATGTTCAAGAAAATCCCCCCACCCCAGACTATTACTCTTTACATGGAACATTTTTCGAAAATCTTGATTTTATCAAAAATGGCTCTAACGATTTTGATTAAAATGTCATATTTTTAAAATATTTTCATGGCAAATTAAATGTATATCTGAAATTTCTGGGAATGTCCCAAAAAGACCTCTTCATTCTGAATGGCTTCGCATGACTGGCAAACCGTAAGACATAGACAGAATTTTACTTCACAAGAAATGTAGATCTCGTTAAACCACACAATTTATGTCATATACATTTTTTTTTGAATGACTCATTTCGGAGATATTCCTTATTTGGAATTCTTTTTGGTTTTATTGTGTCCTGGACGTGCAAAGAGAATGGAATGCTCCACATAGCAACCAGCTCTTAAAAGATTTGACTGTTGCTTAAAGCCTACCATATTCCCCTTGCACCTACAAGAAAATTAGCAATAAGATAGTTTCTGCAAATGTTTATCTGCATTAATATGAAGTAGATGGAGAATCAACGTTTGTAAAAAGAGTTTGTGCAAGAATAGAGAAAGCTATGTGAGTGCAATAATCAGATGTTTTCATTAGGAAATACAATCACATTCATATTCTAGACTCTGCGGAAGGTAGGGAATTAAATAAAAGTTCCCCTGCCAGGAGATCTAACCCGGGACCTCTGGTCTAGGAAGGTTGACCATTTAACCGCAGAGGTACTCAACAATAGATTTATGTACCTGAATAGCAACGAAACGTTAGTAGCTATACCTGAAGATGATGTATTGGCGAAATTATGTTAAAATAGCAAATGAAAATTTTCTTTTTTATTTTTAAACGTTCTTCGCATCTAGTGTCATACTACGTTTTCGTTCATTTTATTTTTTCTTTTTTGTTTGTAATTCTTCGAATATGTATGGTGCAAATTCCCTGTTTCAGGAGTTATGTATAAGTACGTTGTTTCATAGTGGAATCCTGCATTTTTCTAAAACCTTTATTACTAGTACATCAGCAGTGAATTTCTAAAGTCTGGTTTTGCTTTATAACATTATTCACACGCACACAAATACACATTTACTCTATCACTCATACTTCCTGTCTCTAGGGAGAATGTGGAATATCCCTGGCTAAATAAAAATTACCATCTTTCACTGGTAATCGAGCCCGAGACACCTGGAATTGGAAACTAACATGCTAACCACCAGACCATAGAGTGAGGCAATATTTTAACACTTAAATAATTTCAGTCTAATTATATAATATATAAATTCAATAACAGCCCGCCTTGAAGCAATATGTGCATGTAATAATTTGTAAAATGTATGTAACAGTCATTGCATATGCTTACATTATTGTATACATGTTTAATAATGTTATGTAAATATATTACGTAATTTAATAATATAGGAGCCGTGAGAATAATGTGTTAAAAGTTGCTAACAATGAGGTAACCTTGAGTCAATAATGAGTAAGAAAGTTTAACAGTAATACTTGTGATTCTTGGAGTAACAATAATGTAATTTTAGTGACAGTTTATAAAATAGCCAATTAACAACCAGAAAAAGCTTTAGTTAAATGAAGGTATTCTATTGGAGTAGGATTAGCCAATCAGAAACTGAAATATAGCAAAATTTACAAATCTAGAAGTCAGTTGCCTGCAGACACTGATTGTAACTGGATGAGTTATGCGTCCTCGAGAGATTTTATACGTTATTTTCGTGTGAGACGAAAATAGTTTACGTATTAAAAAGTGCAAGTATTTAATAAAAAAACATCTCACAGCTCTCTCTCTCTATATCAGTGAAGTGTTATTTAAATAGTATCAAGTATTAATAAAAGGAGTGAAGTAAAATTATAATCTGTGTAAGCCTATATTCTTGTCGCATCACAACCCTGCTAAGATATCCATGTCTCTAAAATAAGTACTGACGCAGTCGAGGCAAACATAAATATTAAATATTTAAAGAAACAGTTTAATTACAAGGTTAATATTTTTTTAAACTTGGGGCAAAGGCCACCTGAAAGTACATTTGGGGTGAAGGCACCGGAAACTGTTTACTATACGTGCGGTTGCAACTACTACAAGCTCGGCTCCGCAACAGTTGAAATATAATACAACTCCTTCAATACAACCTACTTCAAATTGACGCCCAAAGCGTGGTGCAAACTCCTAAAACAAAATAACTTCTTCAAAGGCACTTTTTGAGATCCACTAAATCCCATCCCCACAATAAAAACTATGGACAAGGCGCATGCGCGTGTCAGCAGTAAAATTCTAAAACGAACTATTACTTCATACATCAATCAGACACCGTTTTAGTATGACTAGTGGCGAAAATTTTAAAAAAATGCACCCACTCATGTAAAGTTTTACATGGAAAATTTGACGTTGTATTTTATTATGAAAATGAGTTTTATTAAAACATAGTTTTGATTTTGGCACGCAAATAAATTATATATCTGACACTTTCTTTAAATAGCTGCTAAGTTCTCTTCTTTATTACTTAATTTTATATAAGTTGGCCATGAAATAAACAAAAATTCACTGCAAAATAAACTATTGTTTATTAAAATACATTTCTATCAATTAATTGTTTTCGTAAGATCAGTCGTTTACGAAATATTCTTTGTTACATAATTTAGGTTCCTTCAAACTGTACTGTGTTGCGGTATATACAAGCTGGGCGAGAAACCACCGCACTCTCTAGTATCAAATGCTAATTGATTTATTTTAGCACAAGTACTTACGTGTTAAGTATCCAATATATGTGTATGTTCCCCATCATCCTGTAAACAGAGTTCCATACACCTCCATGTTCTTCTTGACATATTCTTGAGGATGTCCGGTGTTTTATTGCGAAATGTATCCTCAACAGCATTGTGCAGTTCTTCGTTTGTAGCATAACAACGTGCAGATACATGCGCCTTAATGACTCCCCATAACTGTTGTCAGGACTTCTTGGTGGCCATTTTAAGGGAGCTGGTGTTGCTGATGAACCACGACCTATCCACCGTCCTGGAAAATGTTCATTTAGTAACTCGCACTGCAAGAGCGTAGTGAGGAGGTGCTCCATCTTGCTGCAACCATATGCCTTCTGCGAGGCTCCTTTCCTCAATTTGAGATATTGACCATATTTGTAACAGGTGTAAATAATTTGCGCCATTCACAGTCCCTTCAAAAAAAATCTGATGTATTACACTCACATGGCTTTCTCTACTCTTGTACAAACTATTTTTGCAAACGCTTATTCTCCATCTACTTCATGTTAATCGAGATAAACATTTGCAGACTATCTTATTGCTAATTTTCTTGTAGATGTAAGGAAATATACATTTACAAGGGCAATATAGATATACAGTAGTTTTTAAGCACATACATATCTCTTAATAGCTGGTTGCTATGTGCAGCACCATTCCCTTTGCCACAGATTAATACTCTTTGCATATCCAAGACAAAAAAAATGAATAACGAATTACCATTTGAGAAAATAAGTATTGAAAAATTTAAGGGAATAACAGGCAATATCTCGAAAATGGTTCACTCAACAAAAAAACTGTATATGACATAAAGTGTGTATTTTAACGCGCTCTACATTTTTGTGTAGTAAAATTTTGTCTATCTCTTATGGTTTACCAGTTATGCAAAAGTCGTTAAAAATGAATACTTTTGGAGACATTCCCATAAAATTCAAGATACACATTTTATTTGTCATGAAAATATCTTAAATATATGATATTTTAATCAACATCGTTAGAGTCATGTAAAGGGTAATCTGGGGTGAGGGGATTTTCTTGAAAACCTTCGTGTCGCATCTCTGGAAGATACTGAACCTAAATACCAAGTTTGGTGTTTATCCGACTGTTCGTTTCTGAGTTATGCTGTTCACAGACAGACATACAGACACACACACGGACATGTTTCCAAAAATGCTTTTTTTTGGATTCAGGGTTCTCAAAACATGTATTTCCGGTGAAATCTCGGTATCGAATTTTTGGGTGGAATACAATACTTCCCCTACTTACTATACGTAGTGGAGAAAGTCAAAAGTACGGTCCAAGCAGGTGTGGTATCACTGCTGTCCATATCATTACGTGAGGCGGGTTCCTTTCTAACATCGACTGTGTAATGAGGATTCTCTTTGACCCAAAAGACAATATTTCTAGCACGCGAGCTGCCATAATTCGCACATTCATCTGAAAACATAACCTTGGCATCGATTCACTGCATTTGGAAATTGAGATAACAAAGCACGTCATGCTAAAACGCATTCATTCCAGCCTCTATTCGATAACTCGTTTACGAACTTCGGTCGAGAAGGTCTGAGCATTGTTGTCCTTGGTATACGAGTTCCGAAACACACGACTTAATAGGTGTCTACTTCCTTGCACTCCGCGGCCTGTCTTTAACACTGCTAAAAGCAAAAGCACGTCTTTCCCAATCCAGAAGCGTTGCTTTTCGCGGTGGAGCCTTATTAAACCTTTCCCGGAATGCACCCATAATCTGTCTCATTGTCTGCCCTGTGTGTTGTTCGTGCACCCACACACTTGTCACTAAGCGTTCTGTAATAGTGTAACTATGACCGCTCACATCTGCCATGGCTACATACTAAAACTCGACTCCGAAAACATATAACCATGAATTCCAACAATTTATTCCGATAATTACTAAGAATAACATAGCTACATAGCATAATAATATTTGATACTCACTGAGGTATGGAGTACGGGAACTTTTCGCCCAACCTGTAGGTATAAAGTTTGTTTGAAAATATGCTGTTGCTTTTTTTTCCGCATGAACTCGTAATAACACAGTGACTTGTGATATAATATCTCTGTTTTGTTTCGCAACCTACATACAACAAACACACAGTTTGTGAGACCTTCTAAGCTAACGTTTATCGTCATTAACGTAAAGTGAATCGAAGAAACCTTTTTATGAGCAGTACAACAGGTAAGCGTTACTTGTTATTTTGATAATAAGTATAGGTCACGTGAGTGCTAACGCTTCAGAGTTTTTACCCTGTTAATTAATCATCCCCTGATGCCAATTTTCAAATAAATGAAGCTCATACTTTAAAATGTATTTAGGTGGTGCGGGACTTTTAACTAACCCTGTGTATGGGCTAGAAAATCCCTTAAGCAGATTAGTTAGCTTTATATTTTTAAAAATAATTGTGATTTTGACTTTTCTCTCACTTTAATCGCCTCTGGAATTAATTATTTAAGGATTAAACTCAATGATCCTGTAAACATATGCCAGTTATGATTCATTAATCCTGGAAATTATTTTGATGTAATTCTCTAATTCCCTCTTTTCCAGCATTCACATATCGATTTCTCTTTCAGCGTTCAAGTGACTGCATACATTTCGAAATGGGCGGGTTTTCGTTGAACTCAGTTCATATGGTAATGAAAAGTAGGACGTAAATTATTTTGTCCTCGCTTTGGCTCCAAAGATGTTGTTTACGCTGAAGGAAGTGAATCGTTCTTCAAGAGCTTCCTCTAAACAGGAAATCTGCGCAAGAACGGACAATTTATTCGATTTGTTACCCTCGATAAGTCCACTCTATTGCCAACATCAAAGGCAGGTTCGGAGAAAGGAAAGGAAAATAATGTAAGGCGAAGGTCTACAAACTTTGTAATCTTAAAATAGTCTATCTACATATTTCAAACCATTTCCGTTGCCCATAAGTCCCGGGTTCTTCTAGATTATCTCGGATTCTAATTTATGGTAATTCAGGATTCCTCTTAGCTTTATCGCTTTAGGCTTTCTTATCTTTTTCTCTTCTTAGAAGGGAAAGTTAACACTTCCAAATACTTTCCACGCAACTATTCCTCGCTGGCCATTCACTACCTACCCTTTGTGCAATATTTTCTCACGTAAATGCACATATAATTCTCTCGCAGTCTCAAGGAGCCTTTGTAAACTCCTGGAAGATTTTGTCCGAAGGGTGATGAACGGAAGTGCGCTTTGGAGAGAACCGCAAGGCGGTTGTTGAACTATTTAATGTTGCTTAGGATGAAGTGCGAAATAATAAGTATTGTGGTGAGGCCTCGTTAATGTCCTTAACATCACCATTACCACGGCGCTGCGCATTCTGGAACCGTTGCAGAAAAAAATCGGCTGGCGCCTTTGCCGCAAAGAATGACGAAAAGCTACAGAATAGAAAATGACGTTGGTTATCTATACGGTTTCACTTGAGAACTTTCCAGCATTAAAATTGGGAGACTATACCAGGTGTTAAAAAAAAGTTCACCTATTTTGAGAAGTGGTAGTGTGGGCCAAAGCTAGGGAAAAAGTGCCCAGTAAACTTGGATTCTAAAATGCATATCTTAAGATCTGTGGGCACTTGTTCATCTCGCTACTGTGAAACCTCTTCTACTGCAAGCTCTTTGCTATTACGTACGACCTACAGCAGGCAGCAAACAATTGAGGACACATTACTCGTTATTGTCCATTGATACAGAGTAAAAATCCGATAGTGTTCTTGCTGTAAAACGTATTCACAGTTCTGGGTAAGTGCAACACATATTCTTATTAGTTCTAATGGAATTAGTTTGTGCTTGAACAATTTTATCAAATGCTTTTACATTGTACTTTTATCTTAAAATCCTTGGTGCATGCAGTCCCCATTAATGATGTACAAACACTACAGGAAGGCATCACCAATGGCTGCCAGAGCACCCGTGATCAACCTGGAGTCTTTCAGAGAGTGTGTGGTTTCCTAAGAGACGGGACAGAAGCATGCCTTACTATGAATGACACCATATAAAGCACCAGCTTTAGTGATGGTTCACAAGTGCAGGTCGTATATAGTCGCAAACGGATTACATTAGAGGCCATGCTGTTTTTCACACTAACAGGGTGATGTGTTCTCATTTGTTTACTGCATTCTGTAGGTCATACGTAATAGCAAAGAGCTTGCAGTAGATGAGATGTTTCACAGTAATGGAGATGATAAAGTGATCATAGCTCTTAAGGTATGCATTTTAGAGCCCATGTTTTTTTATTGTTTTTGTCCATACTACCACCCCTCAAAATGTTTTTTTTTAACATCCTGTATAAAGGAGCGGGAAGTTCGGTTCAGTTCGGCTCTTAGAGCTGTCGACTGCTAGTAGTGTGTGCTTCGAGAAGAGACAAGTACGAACTTGTAGTATGTGTTGCATTGTCCTTACAGCCGACAAGCAGTTGTTTAATAGCTTCAGAAGTGAGCAGCTTGGTCTTTTCTTCGAGAACAGCCAACAGGACGAAAAGAGAAGAAGTGAAAAAAAATCTGATGTGTTACACTCACATGACTTTCTCTACTCTTGTAGAAACTATTTTTACAAACGCTTATTCTCCATATGCTTCATGTTAATCGAGATGATAATCTTATTGCTAATTTTCTTGTAGATGCCAGGGGAATTGGTAGGCTTTAAGCTATAGTCAAATATTTTAAGAGCTGGTTGCTATATGGAGTATTCCATTCCCTTTGTATTACCAGGACAGAAAAGAAATGAATAAGGAATTTGAGAAAAAGTATAAGTATTGGAAAATTTAAGGGAACAACAAGCAATATCTCGAAAATGCTTCACTCGACAACAAAAATGTATATGACATCAATTGTGTATTTTAACGCGATCTACATTTTTTGTGTAGTAAAATTTTGTCTATCTCTTATGGTTTACCAGTTATGCAAAAGTCGTTCACAATGAAAAATACTTTTGGAGACATTCCCAGAAAATTCTAGATATACATTTCATTTGTCATGAAAATATCTTAAACGTATGATATTTTAATCAAAATCGTTAGAGCCATTTTTGAGAAAATTAAAATTTTCGAAAAATATTCCATGTAAAGGGTAATCTGGGGTGGGGGGATTTTCTTGAAAACCTTCGTGTCGTATCTTTGGAAGATACTGAACCTAAATACCAAGTTTGGTGTTTATCCGACTGTTCGTTTCTGAGACACACAGACACACACGGACATGTTTCCAAAAATGTTTTTTTGGATTCAGGGGGTCTTAAAACATATATTACCTGTGAAATCTCGGTATAGAATTTTTGGGTGGAATACAATACTTCCTCTACTTACTATACGTAGTAGAGAAAGTAATACGTGCATAATACGGAGCTTCATCGAACACATTTACACTTGAGCTTTTATTTCGGTTTCTTTAGGAACTCAAGGTTTGTATTTAGATGAGTCAACTAGTTTTCATACAGTTGGTTTATTTATGCCTAAAAATTTTGTAAATGATTGCTTTATATTATTAGTTTTAAACCTTTAAGGTCACATTACTGTATCCTACAACTTGGATAATTATAAAAACGTTTTATTTTGTCTTAAATATAAAACGTAACTGCTCTATTTCGACAAAGTCGTCATAATGTGAGAGTACTTCTTTAAGCTCTAAATGGTTCTTAAAGCTGGATGATCTTGAATGAAATGTTCGCAATGTTTGTTTCTCTTTTTAATTTCGTGGTTCTTAGTTCTGAAATATTATTTTTTTTATGAAAGCGGAATCTTTCCATTAAACTATGAAAATTATTAACGAAATATTCCATTTGATCGCCTCTATTTAGGGTTCTGACTTCTCAAACCAGAGCTCCCGTGTTCAATTCCGGCCGGGGTGAGGGAATTTTGCTTCAACTAGAATCCTTACCTTCTCTCCGAAGAGCAGCATGCATATGGGAGTGAAAATTAGTGTGTTTCGATTAGAAATGATAACAAACCCACGTTAAAAGAGTTACAGTCAATGAGTTTTTTCTCAACTCAAAGCCCCGATATGACCATAGAAATTAAAGAGGTGACATAGGAAAAAATAAAAAAATATTTCATTTCTATTAAATAATGAATTGGTACTTCAAAAACAATAACTTATACAGGCTTAGTTTCCTCAATCTTCCAAAATGGACCAATGCCTTACTAGATCATATTTTTACTTTAAAACTGATAAGTTGTGAGCTACATGAAAAAGTATTTTTCTTTACGTTTCAAGAAATAATCGGTAACTCTGAACATTAACGAAAGATATGCTACTTCTATTTATTTTCCTTCCACTTACATAGCAGGTAGAGAAAGTATTGCTTTCTACACAAAAATTCCATACCAAACTTTCGCTGGAAATATATGCTTTTAGGGCTCCTGAGTACAAAAATGTATTTTTAGAAAAAGTCTGTGCATGCGTATGTGTGTCTGTAAACGGCATAACTCAAAAACGATATGCACCAAACTTGATATTTAAGTTCAGCATCTTCCAAGGATGCGACACAGAGTTTCAAGAAAAAGCTCCACTCCCAACTATCCTTTGCCTGGAACACTTTACGAAAATGTTTATTTTTTAAAAAATTGGTCAAACGATTTTTAATTAAAATACCATATATTACAGATATGTATATTACAAATAAAATCTATATCTTAAATTTTCTGGGAATAGTCTTTAAAGCCCTCTTCACTCGGAAGGAGCTTTATATAATCCTGTATAACTGGTAAACGCTAAGCGATAAACGAAAACGAACTACACAAAACAATGTAGATCTCTTTAAAACGCACAATTTATTTCAAATAAGCTTTTTTATGGCAAACATTTCTGAGATATCCATTATTAATGGATCAAATTTTTCATTGCTATTCGTTCGTTAAGGTCCTTTTCTATATCCAGTTGTTCCTCGCGATTACATGGAAGCAGTGTGGAATTTTAAGGCAGCGTATAGCGTCCAATTCCTTAAACGTTTGAAACGATTGCTGTTCTCTTCGTATCTATAACAAAATGTGTAATGCAGCTGTTTCTACAGAAGTGCATTGCATTACAGCGTATAAATATAAAAATAAGTTTTTGTAAGAATAGTTTGTATACTCACTAATAAACGATAGAGGACAGTGAAAGTCATGTGAATGTATGCATAAGATTTTTTGGATGGAAATCATGCACTTAAGTTAAATTCTCTGTAATTATTTAAAAAGCATAAAAGGTATCTCATTCATATTAGTTTCTTCATATACAGGGTGCACCATTTAAGTTGAGACTGTACAAAATAAATTGAGTTTTATTTATGGACGCTCTTTAACTACTGTGGTTCTTAGCGTCCCATTCTATAGCGCCTATTTATCAGGCTTGAGGTTCTTTTACGTGCCGTAAATATACATGTGACCATCGGCTTTACTTCCCTTCCGAAGGAAGCCATGTCAAGGATTTTTACGCCCGAAAAAATCCATCGCCCTCCGACCTTGGGAACTACAGGCTAGTACGGTACCACTAGTCCACGGAGGATGACTTTAAATCCTTACCTTCCCTCCGAAGAGTAGCATGCATATGGAAGTGAATGTGAGTGTGTTTCAAGTTAGAAATGACCACAACGCAAGGTTAAAAGAGTTAGTCAATGAGTTGTTTCTCAAAGCGTCGATATGACCATAAAAGTCATAGAGGGCTATACAAATGAAACAATAAAAATACTCCATTTCCATTAAATAATAAATTGGTATTTCAAAAACAATAATTTCTACGGATTTAGTTTATCCAATCTTCGAAAATGGGCCATTTTCTTACTACATCATAAAAAAATCATGAATAAAAAAAAGCATTTTTAGAGAAAAAAAACAGCATGTCTGAACAGTATAACCCCCAAAAAATTCGGATAATTACCAAACTTGGTATTTAGGTTTAGTATCTTCCAAGGAAGCGACACGAAGATTGTCAAGAAAATGCTCCACCCCAACTACCCTTTACGTGAAACATTTTTCGAAAATTTTGATTTTCTAAAACATGGCTGAAGCGATTTTGATTAAAATACTATATATTAAAGATATTTATATGAGAAATAAAATATATAACATGAATTTTCTGGGAATAGCCTTTAAAACCCTCTTGATTCGGAAGGAATTTTGTATAATCTTGTATAACTGTTAAACGTTAAGTGATAGACGAAACATAGTGCACAAAAAATGTAGATCTCTTTAAAACACAAGTTTATTTCAAATAAGTTTTTTGTGGCATAAGCCATTTCTGAGTTATACATTATTATGGTTCGAATTGCACATTTCTTGGTGATTCGTTCTTTAAAGTCCTTTCAACATTCAGTTGTTTCTCGCAATTGCATGGGAACAGTATGGAATTTTAAGGCCAGCATATAGCGTCCAGTTCTTAAGTATTTCGCTATCCCTATCCCTATAACGAAATGTGTAATCTAGCTATTTCTGTAAAACTTTATTGGATTATAGTGTATAGATATAAGAATAAGCTTTTGTAAGAATAGTTTGTATACTCACTAATAAACGGTAGAGAGTAGAGAAAGTCATGTTAATGCAGCACATCAGATTTTTGGGGGGAAATTATATACCTCAGTTAAAATTCCCTGTAATTATTTAAAAAGCATAGTAGGTATCTTATTCATATTGGTTTCTTCATATACAGGGTAGACCATTTAAGTTGAGACTGTACAACTAAGCATTGTAGAAAAAAATGTCTTGAATAAAGGTTGCTTGATACTATGGGGGAAAGTAAATGCCATTGGTTGTATTTTATTTGGAGGATGTTGTGATAGTCATTTTAGCGTCAATTCAATTTTTACTTTCTCTACTACGTATACTAAGTAGGGCAAGTATTGCATTCCACCCAAAAAGTCGATAACGAGATTTCATCGAAAATACATGTTTTGGGGCTCCCTGAATCCAAAACATGCATTTTAGAAAAACTTTGTGTTTGTCTCTGTGTGTGTGTGTGTGTGTGTGTGTGTGTGGTGTCTGTGTGTCTGTGAACAGCATAACTCAAAAACGAAATCTCGGATAAATACCAAACTTGGAATTTGATTCAGTATCTCTCAAAGATGCGACACAAAGATTTTCAGGAAAATCCCGCACCCCAGACTACCCTTTATGTGAAACATATTTCCAAAATTTTGATTTTATCAAAAATGGATCTAACAATTTTGATTAAAATATCATATTTTTAAGATATTTTTATGACAAACATAATGCATATCTTCATTTTTCTGGGAATGTCCCCCCTAAAAGCCATCTTTATTCTGAATGGCTTTTCCATAATGGTAAGCTGTAAGAGATAAACAAAAAGTTTCAACACGTATATGTAGATCTCGTTAAAACATACAATTTATGTCATATACATTTTTTTTGTCGAGTGAGCATTTTCGAGGTATTTTGTTATTTGTTTCAATTTTCCTTTACTTATACTTTTTCTCAAATGGGAATACGTTATTCGTTATTTTATGCCTGGACATACAAAGAGAATGGAATGCGCCACATAGCAACCAGCTCTTAAAACATTTGAATATCGCTTAAAGCCTACCATATTCCCCTTGCATCTACAAGAAAATTAGCAATAAGATTAACATCTCGATATCTCGATTAACATGAAGTAGATGGAGAGTAAGCGTTTGTAAAAATAGCTTGTACAAGAGTAGAGAAAGTCATGCGAGTGTAACATATCAGATTTTTTTAAATAGGAACCTACAATTAGGGTCAAAGTTAATTGTAGGACTATCATAACGTCCTCCAAACAAAACATGACTAATGGCATTTACTTTCCCCCATAATATCAAGCAAGCTTTATTCAAGACATTTCTTTCTACAACGATTAGTTTTGGGATATTGTACAGTCTCAACTTAAATTGCCCACTCTGTGTGAGTGTATATATGCGTTAGTAATATTCACTAATATTGTGCAGAGTTTTATCCGAATAAGCATAATTTGTGATAAGTGAGCATCTTGAACTTTCAGTTATTAAAAGTAAGGAAGAGAAACACCTACGTGTTAAACACAAGGTTTCCTGCCTCTAGTGAAAATGTTACGACAGTGTAGACTTGCTGGTTTGGTTCATGTTACTTGTGCATTACCCAAGGTATAGCTTCTCTGATTATTTCGAACATTTGGCGTGCTAAAGATTCAGTGAATGAACCAAATTAATGTCGGACATTTAAATGAGCTTCGTGACTTAAAGTATAAGTGGAGTGAAGCAACAAATGTCCTTGATCATCAATTAGAAGCTTGTTCTGCAAGTCTACTCGCCGCGATAAGCTAATGAACCCCGTTACAAAGTTGTCGCACACACAAACGCAAGAAAACACGTTGCTGATACGGATGAGGCGGCAGGTGATAAATCGCTTAAACGCGTGCCGTCGTACGCTTTCCCCGGTGGCGGCGTCTTCTCCGTGGAGTCACAGGCGTCTGTACTTGGCAGTGGCATGAGCTCTCGGTGTACGTGTGTTCGATTCTATTGTTATAGAATCGTATATCTCATTGTGATTGCGTTTGCTTTTCCAGAACTGAAGTACTGTTATCGCATCTCTGATGATATGATTGCATTGTAACTTTTATTACTTCTTCCTCTTCTTTTGTTTAGGCTAAGCCTATTTATCTTCACGAGGAGCCTAATCTTTTTAGTGGCCTTACAAAACTTCTACTTCCTGCTGGCCCTTGGTTTAGAGCTATTTTATTCAATCTTGTTTCCTCTGCTCTGCCAACATGTTCATTCCAATGTTTATTTCTTTTACCAATTTTATTATATCCTTTATATCACATCCTTTTCTTATACTTTCATTCTTCATTTTGTCCATTCTTGCTTTCCCTGTTGTTTTCCTCAATGTATTCATTTCTATTGTTCTAAATAACTGTATAGCTTTGGTGTTTTCTACTCTTGTTTCTGTTCCATACACTACTACAGGTCTTACTCCAGTTTTATATTTTTTTATTTTACTTTCAATGTTCAAATATTTATTCTTCCAAATAATATCTCTAAAGAACATTTTTTTTACTCTGTGAACACAATGTGGAACATGTTCGCGACTCACCCAAAATGAAAATGTTTAGCTTCATAAGCCTGAAAAGGTGTATAGCCCTTTCTTTTTCGTCGAGAAGACAGTCAAAGGTTATTCGTACCTGGACATGTTAGAACTATGGCTTCTTCCACAACTGGAACAGGGTATCAAAAGTTTCATTTTTCAGCAGGATAGAGCACCACCCCATTATCACTCAGGTGTCAGAAACGAACTGAATAAAAGACCGTGGGGATTTTGCTTCTTGCATTGGCCCCCACGTTTCTTCGACCTCACACACCTTTGATCTTTTTTCTCGGAGGTTTTATTAAACAAGTGTATCTGTCACCCTTACCACCTACCATGAGGATCTTTGTGTCCGCATCACAGAGACGCTGCACTGGTGGATGGTCCAATGCCACAACATGGACTAGAGGCTTGATGAGTGTCGTGTGTTACAGGGAGTTTACATTTGAGCACATGTGATTTACGTACGATTGTGAACCATATGTTTCTTTTTCTCCTATTTTCTGTTTTCCGGTGGATCTAGTGTTGGAGTTCCTGTTTTTGTTTCATGTTTTCCAGTTTTCGCTGATTCAAGAGTAGTACATGTGATTTAATGTTGTGAACCAATTGGATAACAAAAATATTTGAGTTTCTCCTTCCATTGATACCAGTGCCATGTTTCTAAGTGTTTCGTAATTATTGAAGTTCGTAATCGAAAATATAGTTTATAGTAATACTGTAAATCATCGTCTCACTTCTCTATAAGAGTTTGTTGTAACATAAGAGTCATACATGAACATTCTGTATGCCAAAGTATTCGAGGTTTTTGGCATTATAACAGTTCTAACACACTGCGTTCACTGTGCACTGTGTTCACAGTTCTTCTATCCCTGCACAAAGGCACAACTGATTAGTCGTCCATCGTTGTGTAATGGTTACCATGCTAGCCTCTAGTTCCCGAGGTCGCGGGTTCAAACCGGGCGGGGTTCAATTGATCTTTTCGGACGTAAAAATTCTTAGCATGGCTTCCTTCGGCAGGAAAGTAAAGCCGGTGGTACCATGTCGTAGATTTATGGCTCGTAAAAGAACATCAAGCCTGATAAAGGGGCCTCTGAGCAAAATTTCCGGTCTTTCACGCCCAGTATAGAATGGGACGTTAGCGTAGTTAAAGAGCGTCCATAAATAAAACTCCATTTCTTGTCAGCTTATTAACCGGCACACTGAGAGGAGGAAAAGCGAAGGGCAAACATAGCCTGTTAGAAGCAGTGTAGTGCAGGCTAGGCAATTCCCCGTAATATGGCCACACGTCAAAAAGAAATTTTGTAGTTCCTTCATATAAACCTCAGAATATAGCATTCATTTAAACTTATCGTTTGCATCTTAAAATCTGTAATAATATAATAAACATAAAAAAGTTGAATGTGGGTGTATGTATATAGGGTAACCTATTTTGATAATTCCTTCACTATTGAAAGCATCTGCTTTTCCGGATGGTCATAGGCTATAAAACACCTTCGAATTCCATTTTCTAAATGACTAAAGTTCTAAAAAGGAATCTTAAATAGAATATTAATATGTTGGGGTCATAAAATAACAGACTTGAGAAGTTTTGATATTTTGTTGAGTATCATAGTGTAAAAAATCTGATGTGTTACACTCACATGACTTTCTCTACTCTTGTACAAACTATTTTTACAAACGCTTATTCTCCATCTACTTCATGTTAATCGAGATAAACATTTGCAGAGTCTTATCTTATTACTAATTTTCTTATAGATGTAAGGGGATAATATATTTACAAGGGCAATTTGGAAATACAGTAGCCCTTAAGCACATACATATCTCTTAATAGCTGGTTGCTAGGTGCAGCACCATTCCCTTTCCCACAGATTAATACTCTGCATATCCAAGACAAAAATATGAATAACGAATTCCCATTTGAGAAAATAAGTATTGAAAAATTTAAGGGAATAACAAGCAATATCTCGAAAATGGTTCACTCAACAACAAAACTGTATATGACATAAATTGTGTATTTTAACGCGATCTACATTTTTTGTGTAGTAAAATTTTGTCTATCTCTTATGGTTTACCAGTTATGCAAAAGTCGTTCACAATGAAGAATAATTTTGGAGACATTCCCAGAAAATTCAAGATATACATTTTATTTGTCATGTAAATATCTTAAACGTATGATATTCTAATCAAAATTGTTGGAGCCATTTTTGAGAAAATTAAAATTTTCGAAAAATGTTCCATGTAAAGGGTAATCTGGGGTGGGGGGATTTTCTTACAAACCTTCGTGTCGCATCCTTGGAAGATACTGAACCTGAATACCAAGTTTGGTGTTTATCCGACTGTTCGTTTCTGAGTTATGCTGTTCACAGACACACACACACACACACAGACAGACACACAGACACACAGACACACACACGGACATGTTTCCAAAAATGCTTTTATTGAATTCAGGGGATCTCAAAACATGTATTTCCGATGAAACCTCGGTATCGAATTTTTGAGTGGAATACAATACTTCCCCTACTTACTATACGTAGTAGAGAAAGTAAAAATGGTTGTTGCTAGTTAAACCAAACTGCAAGTAAAGTAAGAACACAAGTCGCATTATTTCATATCAAACCGTACACGCAGATGATTACAATTTAACAACTGAAAAAACAAAAGACATCGCAAAACAAAAAGGCAATCGTTATCAGCTTATAACCGTACGGTATGCATGTGTTACTAATGCCAAAAGTTATTCATAACCTTCAGGTAAACCATTTTGTTGTTGTAATCGAGTTCATTGAAAATGTATACCATATAGTATACAAAGAGAGAAGATTTGGTCCAGCGCAACGTCAGAAAGAATTTTTTTATGGTTATATAATGTTAAACTTGATGGCCTGAGAGTGGGGAATTCACCAGTTTCGTTCTGTTTCGCCTTAAGGTGATGCCAGGGGTATTTTTAATATGTGAAATCTGTGTAGCTTTTGTTGTTAAATAACCACGGGACCAAAGAGAAGATATAAACTTTGGAATAAATTGAGTTTTATTTATGGACACTCTTTAAATGCTGTGGTCCTTAGCGTCCCATTTTATATTGGGCGTGAAACACCGGTAATTTTGCTCAGAGGCCTCTTCATCAGGATTGAGGTTCTTTAGCGTGCCGTAAATCTACGACACGGAACCATCGACTTTACTTCCCTTCAGATAGAAGCCATCCGAAAAAATCCATCGCCCTCCGCCGGGTTTGAACCTGCGACCTCGGGAACTAGAAACTAATATTGTAACCACTACACCACTGAGGACGACATAAACTTTGGAAATATAATCCACTATGAATATATGAAGATTAACCGACGATTGTTTCACCGCCAAAATACACCTGCAGACCATACAACATCTTCAGAACTCGAATAAAGAATTAAATTGAGTTTTATTTGCGGACGCTCTTAACCTTCTGAGTGTCCCATTCTATACTGGGCGTGATAGACCGGAAATTTTTCTCAGCGGCCTGTTTAGGCTTGAGGTTATTTTAGGTGCCGTAAATCTACGATACGGGACCACCTGCTTTAATTTCCTTCCTAAGGAGGGCCGGCTAAGGATTTTTACGCCAAAAAAACCAACAAAAACAAACAAACAAACAAAAAAACCGTCGTTCTCTGTCGTGTTTGAAACCGCGACCTTGGGAACTAAAAGCTCTCATCATGGAACCATGGAACCCCTAAACCACGGAGTGAATTCGGAAGACTGTTATACGGGGGAGAGGTTAAAAACATCATAAATTAAACATTCCGCCGATATTTCATATCCGTTAGTGCGAATATCACGATATTTTTCTTCCGTTATTAGCCTTAATACGAGGCTTTATTAAATTAAATTTCTAAGAATTAAAATGGAAACGCATTAAAAATGTATCATAAAGAAAACGGAGAGAGGCAAAGGATTTTATTTATATCGTCTTTAGAGGATTTAGAAGCGATTCATTTAACTGAGAAAGCCAGGGATTGTTAATGTATTAGTCAAACTCTTCCTTCACTTAGTATAAAATGTACATTTAAGATATTTACGGCCGAATATTAAAACGAGTCCTGAAAAAAAACCTTTTCCTGCAGTTATGAAGAATATTTTGTTTCATTGTATGTCAAAATACTTTATATATTGGTTAAGTATTGTACCGCATGTTATGTAGGACATGGACGCAGTCATATGTTTCATATGCTCATTTCAGGGCCAACAATTGAGTTATTATTAAACAGTTTAAAGGAATACTAAAAGAATAATTGGCAGCGTTTTAAAATAAATATATCTCTAAATAAATAAATTAACTTAAGTTAGTAAGTAATATTCAAATTTTAAAATTAATATAGAACGTGAAATAATACCTTAAGGAAAAAAAATACTCCTGAAAACTTATTCTCGTTGTTGATTTATCATTGTATATTCATACTGGTGTTGAAGAACGGAGTTCAATTTGACTTTCTGGTTTCGAGACGGAAAAAAACATGAAATTCCAGATGGTAAGAAACAAATTCTCTTCCAAGGCATCTCTCTCTCTCTCTCTGGCTCTGTTTTCTTATGTTCTGGCGGTGAATACAATATCTAGTGGTTCATTTTTATTTTCACTACTACGTACAGTAAGTAGAGAAAGTATTGCATTCCACCCAAATGTTCGATACTGAGATTTCACCAGAAAAACATGTATTTAGGCCCCTGAATTTAAATAAAGGCATTTTTGGAAACGTGTCCTTGTGAACAACAAATCAAAAACGGTTTTGATTTTCTCAAAATTGGCTCTAATGATTTTTATTAAAATATCATGTATTCAGAATATTTTCAGATTAAATAAAATGAATATCTTGAATTTTCTGGGAATGTCCCCAAAAGCCTCTTTATTTTTAACGACTTTTGCATAACTGGTGAACCGTAAGAGAGACACAGTTTGAATTTTCCAATAGTTATACTTGTTCTCAAATGGGAATTCGTTATTTTTTTTACTTTCTCTACTACGTATAGTGTGTTGTGTTCCACCCAAAAATTTCGCCGGAAATACATGTTTTGAGGTCCCCTGATTAAAAAAACATTTTTAGAAAAAGTTTCGTGTATATACACGTGTGTGTGTTTTCTGTCTGTCTGTGAATACCATAACTCAAAAACGGAAAGTCGGATAAATACCAAACGTGGTATTCAGGTTCAGTATCTTCCAAGGAGATTTTCAAGAAACTCCCCCCACTCCAAACTACCCTATATATGAAACATTTTTCGACATTTTTTATTTTTTAAAAATGGCTAAACTGATATTTACATAACAAATAAAATGTATATCTTAAATTTTCCGGGAAGTCCACTTTGAAGTCCACTTCAATTGGAAGAAATTTTATATTATCTTATACAACTGCTAAGCGTTGTACAAGAAATGCAGATCTCTTTAAAACACACATTTTACTTTAAATAAGTTCTTTGTGGCATAAACCATTTTGAGATATTCGTTACTAAAGGTTAAATTGTTCGTTACTTGGTCATTCTTTAAAGGCCTTTCAGCATTCAGTTGTTTCTCGCTATTGCATGGAAACAGACGGAATTTTAAGGTCAGCATATAGCGTCCAGTTCTTAAACATTTGACTGTTGCTGTTCCCTTTGCATCAATAACGAAATATATAATGGAGCTGTTTCTGCAAAGGTTTATTTGGATTAAAATACAGTAGATACAATAATAAACTTTAGTGAAAATAGTTTGTACACCATAATAAATGATAGAATGTAGAGAAAGTTATGTGAATGTATCACAGCAGGTTTGTTATGCCCTGGTCATCCAAAGAGAGTGGAATGCTCCACATAGCAACTAGCTCTTAAAAAATTTGAGTATCGCGTAAAGCCTACCATATTCCCCTTGTACGTGCAAGGAAATTAGCAATAAGATAGTTTGTAAATGTTTATCTCAGTTAACATGAAGTAAATCTAGAATAAGCGTTTGTAAAATAGTTGAGAAAATCATCTGAGTGCAATCCATAAGGTTTTTTTGTTGTTAACATTCTAATTGTGTAGTTATATAACTAATTTTCAAAACATAACTTAGCATATATGTTGCATGGAGGAAGGAAGAGAGATTGAGGATAACACAGAGTTGCAAAGGAAAAGGGGTTAGAGAGTGGAAAGAATGTGATCTGCAGATAAAGGGAAAGAGAACGAAACAGGAATGGCGAGATACTAAAAAATGGAGAAAAAGAGAGAGACAGGGAGGAATATGCGTATTTAACAGGACACGACCAGAGCTGCGGGTTCCGCAATAAAGTCATTTTTACTTTCTCTACTACGTATAGTAAGTAAGGCAAGTATTGCATTCCACCAAAAAATTAGATACCGAGATTTCACCGGTGATACATGTTTTGATATCCCTGAATTCAAAAAAAGCATTTTTGGAAACATGCCCGTGTGTGTGTCTGTCTGTGTGTCTGTGAACAGCATAACGCAGAAACGAACCGTCGGATAAACACCAAACTTGCTATTTAGGTTCAGTATCTTCCAGAGATGCGACGCAAAGGTTTTCAAGAAAATCCCCCCACCCTAGATTACCCTTTACATGGAACATTTTTCGAAAATTTTAATTTTCTCAAAAATGGCTCTAACCATTCTGATTAAAATATCATATGTTTAAGATATTTTCATGACAAATGAAATGTATATCTCGAATTTTCTGGGAATGTCTCCAAAAGTATTCTTCATTGTGAACGAGTTTTGCATAACTGGTAAACCATAAGAGATAGACAAAAGTTTACTACACAAAAAATGCAGATCACGTTAAAATACACAATTTATGTCATATACATTCTTTGTTGAGTGAACCATTTTCGAGATATTGCTTGTTATTCTCTTAAATTTTTCAATACTTTTTCTCAAATGGGAATTCGTTATTCATTTTTTTTATGTCCTGGACATAATGCACACCTAGCAACCAGCTGTTAAAAGATTCGACTATCGCTTAAAGCCTACTGTATTCCTCTTGCATCTACAAGAAAATTAGCAATAAGATTAAAATCTGGATATCTCGATTAGCAGGAAGCATATGGAGAATAAGCGTTTGTAAAAATTGTTTGTACAAGAGTAGAGAAAGTCATGTGAGTGTAACGCATCAGATTTTTTTTTAATACATTCAAACGAACAAACATTCATACGGTTTGGTTGTGATTTAAACATGAGGAACTGCATTGTGAGGAAGCGGGTGATTTTGTTGGAAGCGGTACTGTCTATTTGCTAATGTGCATGTTAATGACACAATTTAATTTCTGCTACCGATAGCTTCTGACAGGACAATTACAAATCAGAACATCAAATGATGAAGGAAAGCATAACCAACAGCCATTTTCATTCATAACGGACATTTCCTCTGAAAGCAATAAATGTTGTACGTAATGACTCTACCAGAATCGTTTCAATAAACGCCTTTCCGAGAGCAGTACAATAATCGTAACACTATGAAATTTCATTATCTACCCCAAACCCCGCTTTTTTCAATTTCCAAACGAGGAAACTCCGATTATTTCCTAAACCCGAAGCCCTAGCGCTAGGGATGGCGTCAAATGTCGAAAACGAGCGACGAAAATGATCATCGCCCCGTTTAATTCGGACTTTCTGTTTGGAGATTTAATGAAAAAGGGAACTTAGGAAAAGTTTTTCTCTACTGAAATAGACGGAGGCTAAATACGGCTGCACAATTCCAGTTTAAACCCTGTAGGAAAGTCTAGCATCCTAATGGAAATACACGTTTGCGTTTAGGAAGGCGGACACATTAGCTCATTTGGTAAAGAGCTCCGATATTTAAGCTGAAAAGGTATTATCAATTTCTAGCCGTGACATAAGTACTTTGTGTTAGGTATTTCCATATAAACTAGGGTTTCTTTCGTCGTTCCTAGGAACCTAAGTATTGGTTTTAATCACAGGAGTGAATTAATAGCAGATTATGATACAAGTGTTAAAACTAGGGTTTTACTCTTAGTAGAAATGTTTGCATGGCCTTCATTTCGCAGTCCTGCGCGCAAAATAAAACATTTAACACGTGTGGCATATGCTGTTTTTAGACAAGGCTGAATTTGCAAAATATTAATAAAATAATATTATATCGATTACTGAAACTAGAGAAAACACGTTTGGACCGAGATTAACAGCGAGATCCTTTAAATAAGATAAATGACGTTTAAAACGAGATCAACTCTTGTGTGCAGCGGGATGTCAGATCTTTTGATGTTTTATTGATTCACTAGCAGTCACTTTCAGTGAAATTATTATCAACATCTTTTGCCTTACACCAGCAATAAAGCGATTAAATGCTATATCAAATTGCTTCCTGGAGTTTTTGGATAATTAGTTTTAGTGTAATTCTTTCTACTTCCTCTGTAAATTCGCCTGGATCTTCAATTTCAGTTTTTTTCTGAATTCATAATTGCGCAATTTAATCTTTGTGTAGGTTGTATGACAAAAAATGTGATGTGTTACACTCACATGACTTTCTCTACTCTTGTACAAACCACTTTTACAAACGCTTATTCTCCATATGCTTCATGTTAATCGAGATATCGAGATGTCAATTTTATTGGTAATTTTCTTGTAGATGCAAGGGGAATATGGTAAGTTTTAAGCGATAATCAAATATTTTAAAGCTGGTTGCCATGTAGTCCATAGCATTCTCTTTGCATGTCCAGGACATAAAAAAATGAATAACGAATTTGAGAAAAAGTATAAGTATTGGAAAATTAAAGGGAATAACAAGCAATATCTCGAAAACGGTTCACTCAACAAAAGAAATGTATATGACATAAATTGTGTATTTTAACGCGATCTACATTTTTTGTGTAGTAAAATTTTGTCTATCTCTTATGGTTTACCAGTTATGCAAAAATCGTTCACAATGAAGAATATTTTTGGAGACATTCCCGGAAAATTCGAGGTAAACATTTCATTTTTCATGACAATAACTAAAACATATGATATTTTAATCAAAATCGTTAGAGCCATTTTTGAGAAAATTAACATTTTCGAAAAATGTTCCATATAAAGGGTAATCTGGGGTGGGTGGATTTTCTTGAAAACCTTCGTGTCGCATCTCTGGAAGATACTGAACCTAAATACCAAGTTTGGTGGTTATCCGACTGTTCGTTTCTGAGTTATACTGTTCACAGACACACAGACAGACACACACACGGACATGTTTCCAAAAATGCTTTTTTGGATTCATGGGGTCTCAAAACATGTATTTCCGGTGAAATCTCGGTATCGAATTTTTGGGTGGAATACAATACTTCCCCTACTTACTATACGTAGTAGAGAATGTAAAAAGAATAGCATTTAGATCAAAGAAAGCACAAGGCTGCCAATATAAGGTATAGGTTAACTCCACAACGAATTGCAATAAATTGAAGTATTATGATTTGTATTGTATACAGATAATGCGACTGCCATGAAAAAGTGATCGTGTAAAAAAGACATAAAATAAAACCTAATCATAAGAAGTCGACTTATTAAGCATGTGCTAATACGAAAAAGGGTAATTTCCATGTTATTGGACTTGAAACCAAGGTGGGTCACAATGGAGTGATATAAAAATTGTTTCGCTCTAGTGTCATAATGTGAAGCCCTTAGTTCGTGTTGAGGCAGTTTTATGTACCATATAAATGCATTATTAAGAAAGATTTAATATCATGTATTCTTAGTGTGATCACAGTGTTAATCACGTTTATATGTCTATTACTTTACTATATTTAGATATATTTTCTTGTACAAGACGCAATACATTTCCACTGGACACGAATTTTACTAGCAAGCGCTCGTCTTACAAAGGCGATGGAAAACTTTCGAAAAATTGGAAAGACCTTTACGCGCTAGAAAGGCACAAGTGAATGACGCTGAGGGAACACCCACAAACCCAGGATCTCACCATTTTCCTTAATCATGAGACTTTGGAGGAGCCAGTAGGAAAGAAGTAAAACCCCTCCAGATTTCTTACATCACGCTGCTATGCAACCAATAAGAAAATTCAAGGTAAATTTCGGACCACCAGTCTACTGTTGTACTCGCTTGCGGGCATAACCTGCCACACTCCGCGAAAGCATTCCGCGCCAATTTTTCTTATAAAATGTAGCACAAGGAAATATAGTGTGCGCGACGATTACAAGTTTAAAGTATCCGTATGAACTCACCTCCGCTAGAAACTACGGCCTTAAGAGAAACAATTCCGCGCTAAGTATCAGGTGCGTAGTAAGAAACAATGAAATATCGTATGCGTGAAATAAGAAAGCTTCCAGTAAAGTGTTAATTGCAAGTGAAAGGTTTTCAGTGAAAATCGAGTCGACGCAGTATTGTGTGCCGAAGTAATCTACAAAGGTCCAATACAGTGCAAATGCGTCAATCTTCACTACACTAATCTTTGTAAAATGCTGTTGTTATTAATCTCAACATTTACACTTGAAACTTAACTGAAGAAAGTTCTACAAATTCAAGCTTAACCATGTCTTCAGTTTTAGTATGTGTTCTTATGAGGCACGCTCTTGAGGTATCCATGTCCAATCTCATGCTCAACTATAATCATCATCAGCCGACAGCTGCCGAGGTCCCGAGAGCTTCAAATGCAGCAACTAAAATTTGGAGACACGCCCTTGCAACAAGCCGACTCAACCAGAAATTACTATCATCTCACTTGGAGCCTACCCAGTAACGGTTCACATGTATTACTTTAAGTCGAGCAAATATGTCGTCTGTTTATCCTTCACCGTGAATGCCGCATAATTAATAAGAATTATATCACCACCGATCGAAAAGGATAACGACGCAGTGTGAAGCAGTATTTTTAACACTTAAATGATTTCATTTTAATTATATAATATATAAATTCAATAACAGCCCGCCTTAAAGCAATATGTGTATGTAACAATATATAAAAAGTGTATATTACAGTCATTGTAAATGTTTATATTATTGTATACATGTGTAATAACGTTATGTGAATGTATTACGTAATTTAATAATGTAGGAACTGTGAGAATAATAGGTTCAAAGTTGCTCACAATGAGGTAACTATGAGGTAACCTTGAGTCAATAATGAGTAGGAATGTTTAACAATACTACTTGTGATTCTTGGAGTAACGACAATGTAATTTTTGTGACAGTTTATAAAAGAGCCAATCAACAACCAGAAAAAGCTTTAGTTAAATAAAAGTATTCTATTGGAGTAGGAATAGGCAATCATAAACCGAAATATAGCAAAATTTACAAATCTAGAAGTCAGTTGCTTGTAGACAGTGCTCATAACTGGACGCGAGATATGTCCTTGAGAAATTTAATACGTATTTTGTGTGAGAAAAATAGTTTACGTGTTAAAAAGTGCAAGTAATTAACAAAAGAATCTCACAGCCCTCTATATCAGTGAAGTGTTATTTAAATCATGTCAAGCATTAATAAAAGGAGTGAAGTAAAATTATAATCTGTGTAAACCTACATTCTTCAGTCGCACCACAACCCTGCAAAGAGAAACATGTCTCTAGCAATAATACTGATGCAGCCGAGGCAAACAAAATATATAATATTTAAAGAAACAATCAAATTACAAAGTCAGTATTTTTAAACATTTTTTCGGGGGGGGGGGGTAAAGGCCACCGGAAAGTACATTTGGGGCGAAGACTACCGGAAACGTTTTACTATACGTGCGGTTGCAACTACTTCAAGTTCGGCTCCCCAACAGTCGAAATACGTAGGGCAAACAACTCCTTCAATACAAACCATCTTCTCAAGTGTGCACTATGTTAAAAGTTCTACTTTTAGGCCATGCTGTTTAAAAAACGGTTTAAGCCATTGCTACAATGTTTTTATTTCATTTATGAAACTTGTGCTTTTTCACCACACTTTTAGGGACCAGTGAATTATAAATATTTCTCCTCTTTACATACACATTTCAATTTACTCTTATACTGTCATTAATTTCAGTTTATTTATATCCGTATTTTCAAGACAATCATCATTGGTCCACCATGTTCCCATCCGTCAACGATAAATTTATGTATTTAATTAAAACAGTTACTCTGATTTATGTTTTAGTTGATAAAATATTCTATGCCACGCTAAAATATATTTTTGACGAACTCGCCGGATGTCTCCGGCATTAAATGTTTCACTCAATATAAAAATATTATTTTAATATTTTATACTATAAATTACTATTAAGCTCGACACATCATTATTTCACATTATCATCACAAAAAACTTGCTTGTTTAACAGATCTTTAAAAATATAAAATTAAAGTGGTCTTTTGCAGCTTTGTAGACGCTAGGGTGCTCAAATATTATTTACTTCTGTGGTTCGTAACTTTAGTTATGTATTTAAACTAACTTAACTAGTCTCCGTTAAAACCTCTTTCCTTCAAACAGCTGTGCCAGAAAAATATTGTTCCATTAAATTTTAGAAAACACACTCTAATGGATTCTTATTTGCACTTAATTTTGTTTTGAGTATTTATCTTTATATCATGGGAGTCACAAAATAAATACAGTAGTTAAATCTTTGCATTGTTTAGATTACAGGATTTGTGTATATAAATGCAGAGATGTACAACCTTTGAAGAAACATTTACTATAACAAATGTGGTAATATTCCTTTGATCTGAATTTCGTTTCGGCCGGAAGTCGTTACTTGCAATTAGAGTATACCTATGTCTCTGTTACACGTATCACCGCTCTCGTGGAATATCAGAATATCTATGCACTAACACGAGGCATCTCTAATTAAACTTTTGCCTCTGTGTTCAAACACAAAATCCTGCTTAAAATAGTCATCTGTGGTAATTTAAATTTAAGGCAAAGCACTGTGGTTGCTAATTGTTAACGCGCTTTTATTACAGCTGCTTTTACACTCGAGCATTGACAAGAAATATTTATAAAGAAAGATGCTTGTGATGGACACTACCGACTCACTACCTACATCTTAAGAAATAATTATCTTATAAAAAGATGCACGTGTTTGAAACCGAAATTAAATTGTAATGTAAAACTAGTAGCACGAGTGCTACTCGGCTAAATAATCACACAAAAACTTATTATGAACTTACCTAGTTTAGCACCAACCATGTTTGTTAGTCCTGTAGAATGGAAGCAATCTCTTTGTCACTAACTGAGACGTCAATTTTATAATTACTCTCCGTACAGAATTCTGAAAATTAGTTCCACACCATACTTTTGTTCTTCTTTGTGTCTTATGTCGTTAAATTATCTACAGCTGCTTTTATATTACCAATATTTTGACTTCCAAAGCGCGGCATTTTCAGTTGCTATTATTATAGTCACAGCCTACGTGATCTCACTCACTGCATTCATACGAGGGGCACAATTTATATTTTGATCCTAATAATTAAAACAAAATAATTTCTGATTGAAAACTGCTTTATTGTTTTTCAAAATATTTCCTTTATGATCAATACACTTTTGTATCCGAGTGAACCATTTGTCAATGCATTTATTCCAGTCTTCTTGAGACACTTCCAAAAAATTGTTTTTGAAGGCATCAACGGCTTCTTCTGCCAACGAAAATCGTTGTCCACGCAATTTATTCTTGATGTTCGGGAACAAAAAGAAGTCATTGGGTGCCAAATCAGGACTGTATTGCGGATGACCCATCAATTCGATTTTTTGAGCCTTCAAATACTCTGTTATTAGACGAGATGTGTGTGTGCTCGAATTGTCTTGATGAAGAACGATCCTACGGTTCTTGTTGGTTTTCCTTACTTCACCGAAGACTTCCGGCAAACAAATGGTTGTGTACCATTCGGCACTGACCGTTTTACGTTCCTCTAAAGGCACTGTTGCCACATGGCCAGTTTTGCTGAAAAAGCAAGCGACCATTTGCTTCGAAGTGCTTCGAGTGCGAACAACTTTTGTTGGATTTGCTTCATCTTGAAACACCCATACAGTCAACTGCTGTTTACGTTCCGGCTCATACGCATGGATCCATGATTCGTCACCTGTTACAATCTTATATAGTCTTCTGAGGCCCCGACGTTGTATTTCTTGAGCATTTCTGTAAACCAATCGACACGAGCATCTTTTTGAAATTGCGTCAATTTATGTGGGATCCAACGAGAGCAAACCTTTTTCACAGTAAATAATCATGCAATATTTTATATATGCTGGTGAAGCCAATGCCTAGGGTTGCCTCAATCTCACAATACGTCGCATGACGATCTTTCATTATTAGTTTTTGCACAGCATCAATGTTTTCTGCACAACAACTGATTTTGGACGACCTTCACGAACTTCATCATTGAGCGAACGGTGGCCACGATTAAATTCGTTATACCAGCGTTTTACAGTGGCAAAGGATGGAGCTTCGTCGCCAGATGTGGAAGTTAGTTGATCGATGCACTCTTGTCTTGATAATCCACGTCGAAAGTCGTAATAAATCATTGCACGAACATTTTCACGAGTTAATTCTATGTTTTTGTTGACACACAATTTTCAAGTTAGTGTAAGCAAAACAAATGACGCTCTATTGACAAAATGTTTGAAGTAGATTATGGTCAAAAATGTCAAACTTTCCATTGGAAACGTCAGATGGCACCTACAGCATTCAGGGTTGCCATGGCTCAAAATATAAATAGTGCCCCTCGTACAAATTAAAAACAAGTGCACCACCATGAAATACTATCAGTGTAGTTCGCCTTTGATTGGCCAACTGACTAGCATACTCCACCTGTCATTGGCTAATGGTATACTAAGTGCGATTATCAGTAAAATTCCTCTAAAATATCTATTATTTACTTATAATGTTGGATATAAAATATTTGATTCATTTTCCATTCATTTGATTCATTTTACCAATTTTGTTTGTCTTAATAATATCCACTTTTATTAGCAGAGGAAGTAATCCATTCCGCCCACAAATTCCATTTCGAGATTTAAAAAGTAATACAGTTTTGAGGCCCCTTTGAATAAACAAAGTAATTTTAGCAAAAGCACTGTCACAAACGTATGCGTATGTGCGTTGCGTGTGTCTGTGTGTGTGCCAATCTCATGTGTGTCTCTGAACAACAATACTCGAAAACGAAAAGTTGTATAAATACTAACCTTAGAGTTTAGGTTCAGCATCTTCCAAGGGTGCGACACGAATATTTAGAAGAAAATCCTCCCATGCCAATCACTCTTTAAATGGAGAAACGTGCATTATTATTTTTACTTTTTCAAAAGTGGCTCGAATTATTACTTTCTCTATTACGTATAGTAAGTAGGGGAAGCATTGCTTTCCACCCAAAAATTCGATACCGTCATTTCACCAGAAATACATGTTTTGAGGTACTCTGATTTCAAATAAAGCATTTTTAGAAATATGTTCATTTGTGTATCTTCTGTCTGTCTGTCTGTCTATGGACAACATAACTCAAAAACTAAAAGTCGGATAAGTACCAAACTTCGTATTTGAGTTTAGTATCCTCCAAGGATGCGACATGAAGATTTTCAAGAAAATCCCCAATTCCAGATTACCCTTAAATGGAACAGTTTTCGAGAACTTTGATTTTCTCAAAAATGGCTCTTTACGATTTTGATTAAAGACATTTTTGTAGCAAATTAAAATATATATCTTGAATTTTCTGAGAATATCCCCTAAAGTCCTCTTCATTCTGAATGACTTTCGCATAACTGGTAAATCGTAAGAGATAGACAAACTTTTGACTACACAAAATTGTAGATCTAGTTAAAGCACAAAATTTGTGTCATATACCTTTTTATGTTTTTTTGGTCCAGTAAACCATTTCCGAGATATTCCTTGTTAGTTGTTTGAATTTTCTCAAATGATAATTCGTTAATCGTTTTTATGTACTGGACATGTAAAGCAAATAAAATGCTCCTCATAGCAACCACCTCTTTTAAAAGAGATAGACAAACTTTGGGCCTACCATATTCCCTTTGTACTTATAAGGAAATTAGCAATCAGATAGAGTCTGCAAATGTATAACTCGATTAACATGAAGTAAGTTTTTATGTAGCATGAACTATTTCCGAGATATGTTGTTGGCGAATTGAGTTTCTCAATACTTTTTGAAGTTTTAGAATTACTCTCACCATGGAAACAGTATGGAATTTCAAAGCCAGCATATAGCGTCCCAGTTTTTAAATATTTTATTACCGCTTCATCCGCATGTATCCCCTTATATCAACAACGAAATGTATAACGACAGTATTTTCGTAAACGTTTGTGTCAATTAACATGAAGTAGGAATAGTTGTTGAAGGTATATAAAAAAATCTGATTTGTTACACTCACATGACTTTCTGAACTCTTGTACAATCTAATTTTACAAACGCCTATTCTCCATATGCTTCATGTTAATCGAGATATCGAGATGTCAATCTTATTGGTAATTTTCTTGTAGATGCAAAGGAAATATGGTAGCTTTTAAGCGATAGTCAAATATTTTAAAGCTGGTTGCTATGTGGCGCATTCCATTCTCTTTGCATGTCCAGGACATAAAAAAATGAATAACGAATTTGAGAAAAAGTATAAGTATTGGAAAATTTAAGGAAATAACAAGCAATATCTCGAAAACGGTTCACTCAACAAAAGAAATGTATATGACATAAGTTGTGTATTTTAACGCGATCTACATTTTTTGTGTAGTAAAATTTTGTCTACCTCTTATGGTTTACCAGTTACGCAAAAGTCGTTCACAATGAAGAATACTTTTGGAGACATTCCCAGAAAATTCGAGATATACATTTTATTTCTCATGACATTATCTTAAACATATGATATTTTCATCAAAATCGTTAGAGCCATTTTTGAGAAAATTAAAATTTTCGAAAAAGCTACCATGTAAAGGGTAGTCTGGGGTGGGGGGATTTTCTTGAAAACCTTCGTGTCGCATCTCTGGAAGATACTGAACCTAAATACCAAGTTTGTGCTTATCCGACTGTTCGTTTTTGAGTTATGCTGTTCACAGACACACAGACACACAGACACACACACGGACATGTTTCCAAAAATGCTTTTTTTGGATTCAGGAGGTCTCAAAACATGTATTTCCGGCGAAATCTCGGTATCCATCTTTTGGGTGGAATGCAATACTTTCCCTACTTACTATACGTAGTAGAGAAAGTAATAAATGATAGTGACCAGAGAAAATTACGTAAGTGTAACAGATCAGTTGTTGTTTTTTTCTGTTTTCTTTAGTTCCTTTTTTTCGTAATGGTGCAGTTTGGTTTTGTTTGTCTTTCTTTTTTCCGCCACTTGCAGAAGGGAGGAGACTCACACGCACTTGGGCTATAGAGTATCATCTTCCGGATTTGTTCGGCGCCATGTCTGAGTGGTCAGGCCACTTGTGTTCTACCTAGGCGGCCAGAGTATACGATCCTAACGCCTTTCCAGTCTTCGAGCCGAATATATTTCACCGGTTAACTTTATATAGTATTAAGAGAAGGTAAACACAGCAAGGCTATTGCAGCTATCTTACTGGCTATGGCGAAAAGGGAAAAAATCTAACAAATTCTTCATTCATTAGAATACGTTATACTTGTTAACTTATGAAACAGCCATATCATACAACGTGTTGCAGTTGAAAGCATTTTAATAGTAACGCTTATGGCCGAAAACATCAGAAAGTCTAAATTATAAATGAAACAATTGCACTGTGCTGTATTGGTACTTAATTACTTCCCATACAACATGCAAATTTTAAAGTCCGTGGATGCAACCTCCGTAGGAAAGATGAACACATGTAAAGGAAGGTTAGGTAATTCGAATACAACACCCTTTTCAAGATTCGATAACTTACTTTCAACTGTCAAAGTACATTTTATTCTTTTAACGTGACATAATTTGAAGAAGTATTGTCTTTACGTTGTTTGCACCACGTTTTAGCGTCAATTTGTAGTACTTTGTATTGAAGGAGTTGTATTATATTTCAACTGTTGGGGAACGGAAATTGTAATTCGTTGCAACCGCACATACGGTACCCGGTAGCCTTCGACCCAAGTTTAAAAACATTAACTTTGTATTTTTACTGTTTCTTTAAATATTATATATTTATGTTTGCTTCGGCCGCGTCAGTATTATTGTTAGAGACACGTTACTCTTAGCAAGGTTGTGGTGTGACTAAAGAATGTAGGCTTACACAGATTAGTTTTACTTCACTCCTTTTATTAATACTTAATATGATTTTAAATAACACTTCACTAATATATAGAGAGAGCTGTCAGATTCTTTTATTAAATACTTGCACTTTTAACACGTAAACTTATTTTTCCTCTCACACGAATACGTATTAAATCTTTCGAGGACGCAGCTCGCATACGGTTACAAACACTGTTTACCAGCAACTGAACTCTAAATTTGTAAAATTTTCTCCTTTTCAGTTTCTGATTGGCTAATTCTAATCCAATAGAATACCTTCATTTAACTAAAGCTTTTACTGGTTATTGATTGGCTATTTTATAAACTGTCACTAAAATTGCATTATTGCTTCGAAGAATCAGAAGTAGTGTTGTTAAACTCTCAAACTCATTATTGCCTCAAGGTTACCTCATTGTTACCTCATTGTTAGCAACGTTCAACCTATTATTCTCACAGCCCCTACATTATTAAATTACGTAATACATTCACATAACATTATTGAACATGTTTACAATAATATAAATATATACAATGACTGTAATATACACTTTTTATATATTTTTAAATGCACATATTGCTTTAAGGCGGGCTGTTATTGCATTTATATTATACAATTAGACTGGAATCATTTAAGTGTTAAAAATACTGCCTCAAGTTCTTCTTTGCTTCCTAAATTGTTTCTAGGTAACCAGTTAAATGTACCATACTTTAATTCATTGTGCTGGCAAAGTTCACTGTAAAGTCTAAGAATGGTTGGGCTCCGACGTAACAAACGCACCCAAAGATGTGTGTGTCCATTCACTATGTCTGTTTTATAATGTTCACTCCATTTAACAATAAGTATGCAAATGAGATAGTCTCCAATCAATTTAACGTTATATTAAACTTTGAAAATTTTAACAAAAGTAAAGTTTAAAATTGTAGCATGAGATAAACCTTAAAAGTTTTCCAAATAATATTAAATTGTAAGCTCACGTAACCTTTAACGGTTCTCTTTTTACCATTACTTTAAGGAATTGCAAAAGTTAGACAATACATTACAGGAAAGGAAATTACTCGTGTGTTCTGAAACTGCTAAACGCATCTCTCTAAAAATGTATCCCTCTGGCCACAATTTCTGAACAATTATTTACCAACAGGGAATTTAGAAAGAATATGTAGATAGCGAATTTAGAGCCGAAAAGGAATTTTGAAGTACTGACTCATTTATACCCTACACGTTCGTCTCTCTTGTTGCGATCTTTCAGCTCGACGCTCTTTTCCTTCCTCCTCTTGTTATGTCACCACTCGTCACGCCGAGAGTCGACCTGAACGAAACTTGCTGTTTTCGTCGCTAGGGCAGGCTGTTACATCACTCGGCTACCGTATCCACCTTAGAAGGGCGGCAGTTTCTACCACGTGACCAGGCTACAGATGGATATGCCGCCTCTCTCGGCATCTAGCGGTTCTGGCAGATTAGTCCAAGGTAATCTTTCGAGTTGGGGGAGCCAAAATGGCACACAATACAGCAACCCTTAAATTATCCAAGTAATAGTAGTAGTAGTAGTAGTAGTAGTAGTAGTAGTAGTAGTAGTAGTAGTAGTAGTAGTAGTAGTAGTAGTGGTAGTAGTAGTAGTAGTAGTATTGGTATTTATTAAGTACTTAGTATTACATTAATTGCATAACACAGTCGCATGGGTTATAAGACCGTACATGCTCTCTAGAAAAATACCTGGTCTGTATACGTGACTTGCACAATCGACCAGAAACGCTATGTTTATAATCACCACATTATATACATACATATGAAATTGAAAACGCTCTGAATGACACATGCAAACACATACACACACACACATACACACAAGTGCTCAAGCACCACATATATTTAAAGAAAATTTACATAAACACCTTATCTCTTAGTACACATACTTCCATTAAGTATGTGCCCAAGCTTGGCCAGTTTTGACTGTTTAGAATCAAGTCCCAGCATGTTGCCCTCCGTCTGTTGGAAGCCAAAAATACTTCCGGTAATAATTTTCTCCTAATACTCTCCGTCTGCACGCATGCTGCCAAAATATGCTCCAGTCTTCCTGTTCCCCGCATAATAGGCAGATCCACCTGCCATCATCATCAGCAATCTTGCGAGCTTTCCACCCTCCCAACCAAGCCATGCTATTCCCGTCCTCTGTTTTATACCTAATTCCAAAATATATGTTTCCTTAAATCATCAGACTGACAATGTGGGCAATTGAAAGCACGAATAATACCAAATACTTGTAATTACTAACTATTTGCTAGCTTCATAGTCGTGTAAAAACTATCTACATATTGCATAGGTTATAGGTATCTATAGGTTATACAACGGAGGTGGAGACCTCGCGCACTGCGGCCTACATAGATCTATTGCAGCTATCATCCCCCAGGAGGAAGGAAAGAAGTGAAGGAGCTACAGCAGACTACAGGCGCAGGCAGATGGGCCGCAGAGATGCGCGGAAGTCTCTTACAGTTCCAGGCTCGAGGACTTGTCCCCTGGTGGAGGCGCCTAGAGAAGGCGATGAACGACCCGTCGATCAAACAGCCCTCTAGCGTCCACATGGAGTACTGTTTACTTTGAGCAAGCATCCATGCCATGTCCGGCATCGTCATACGCCACGAAACCTAGAAGCACACGTAAAAGATAAGTGGAAAATGCTGGAAAGGAAATCGTAGAGATGAGAAATTCCTCGCATTCGTCTACCGACCAGGGAAAACCATAAAAACCAAAGTCTGAGTGGGCACTCGACGGAGTTGAATGCGGTATCTTCCGAATGTGAATCTCATACGTTACAACGGAACCATCTCGCTCGGCACATATTACATAAATAACTTGTTTTATTGTACCAAGCAGTAATGTATACATATATAAAAACTGTAACGAGTAATTTAAGCTTTCAATTTTGAATTCATAGCTGACCCTAATGGGCATAATGGGTTACATTCTCTGTTTGTGTTTATTTTTTAACATTTCATGCAAGAATGGCCAATCCGGTTGTGAATGCACACCTTAGGTCCCAAATATAAGACAGGATATGGTATCTTAACGTTTCCCAAGTAGGGGTTCTAACAGGCCATGAAATAAAAAAATTTCGCTTATTGTTCATCTTTTTAAAAAATGCTACCTAATAAAGCTTTATAAGCATAACGTTTCTGTTGAATATTCAATTTTTACAGTATAAATACACTACGTGATCAGAAGTATCCGACATCCGGCTGTAAATGACGTACAAGTTCGTGGCGCCCTCCACTGGTAATGCTGGAAGTCAATATGGTGTTGGCCCACCCTAGCCTTGATGACAGTGTTCACTCTCACAGGCGTACTTTCAATCAGGTGCTGAAGGTTTCTTGGGGAACGGGAGCCCATTCTTCACGGAGTGCGGCACTGAGGAGAGGTATCGATGTAGGTCGGTGAGGCCTGGCAAGAAGTCGGTGTTCCAAAATATCCCAAAGGTGTTCTATAGGATTCAAGTCAGGACTGTGCAGGCCAGTCCATTACAGGGCTGTTCTTGTTGTGTAACCACTCTGCCACAGCCAGTGCAGTATGAACAGGTGCTCGATCGTGTTGAAAGATGCAATCGCCATCCCCGAATTGCTCTTCAACAATGGGAAGCAAGAAGATGCTTAAAATATCAATGTAGGTCTGCGCTGTGATCGTGCCACGAAAAACAAGAAGGGGTGAAACCCCCCTCCAGGAAAAATACGACCACACCATAACACCACCACCTCCGAATTTCACTGTTGGCACTACACACGCTGGCAGATGACGTTCACCGGGCATTCGCCATACCCACACCCTGCCATCGGATCGCCACAGTGTACCGTGATTCGTCACTCCACACAACGTTTTTCCACTGTTCAATCGTGTAATGTTGACGCTCCTTACACCAAGCGAGGCGTCGTTTGGCATTTTGCTGCGTGATGTGTGGCTTATGAGCAGCCGCTCGACCATGAATTCAAGATTTCTCACCTCACGCCTAACTGTCATAGTACTTGGAGTGGATCCTAATGCAGTTTGGAATTCCTGTGTGAAGTCCTGGATAGATGTCTACCTATTACTCTTTACGATCCTCTCCGCCAGTCAACAGACGAGGTCGGCCTGTACGCTATTGTACTGTACATGTTCCTTCAGTTTCCACTTCACTAACACATCAGAAACAGTGGACCTACGGATGTTTAGGAGTGTGGAAATCTCGCGTACAGACCTCTGACACAAGTGACACCAAATCACCTGACCACGTTCAAAGTCTGTGAGTTCCACGGAGCGTCCCATTCTGCTGTTTCACGATGTCTAATGACTACAGAGGTCGCGGATAATGAGTACCACGTAGTAGGTGGCAGCACAATGCACCTAAGATAAAATCGTATGTTTGTGGGGTGTCCGGATACCAGTGATCACGGTTACTATGGGAAAAGTATCGCATTGCAAGCATCAGGAAGAAGCACAAATTTCTGTACTGTTAAATCTTGTACTTACGTAATTTTAATTTATATTAGCTGAAATACCCCACGCTGCCCGTAGCTAAAATCTTTTATTAGCACATGCTAGAAATAGGCAAGTATGCATATTGGCCCATTTATTGTGCTGCATAGTTATCACTCGTTCATCCCATTCATTCCGTTTCGTTTTTTATTCTAGGCAGCACAATTATTTTCGTTTCTAGGTATATTAAATTCTGGGAAAATGTTAACACTGGCAACCTGACATAGTGTTTTATATACATTTGATTTGATGAAGGTGACACTTGCTTTAGCAGTTTATCCTCAAATTTTGCAATACAACGCTTATGTGTTTTTCTGTTGATGTGTCTTCGCGCATTACTCAATCTACTATGCGTAGAAGCATGTATAGTTTTGCAACGTTGTTGACTTTCCTACCTTTTTCCTTTGGCATTTCGTCTACGTGAACACTGTGCGGCGATACACTTGACTCAACTGTACAGGTAACCCTCTCGTTGTAAAC
Source organism: Deroplatys truncata (assembly GCA_030765065.1). NCBI lineage: Eukaryota > Metazoa > Arthropoda > Insecta > Mantodea > Mantidae > Deroplatys > Deroplatys truncata. The sequence continues at coordinate 175,186,884 of CM060986.1, read as the reverse complement.
AGTGGACTCTAGGACCCATATAAATAAACTTAACGACTTCGATGTCGCAGCCTAGTGATGATGTAATATATTTCACTCATTGGTAATTAGTTGCTCTTCCACACAAGCAGTATGTAGGACAAGGTTGGAAAGATAGAATCAGACTGAAAATGTCAATGCCATTGCCGGGATTTGAATAAAAAAATTTAAAGTTTCCATCCGGTTGCTCTAACCACCTGAGCTACCGTGGCAACAACCGCCATGACATTAAATTCCCGAACTGTACTTTACTGGAAAAATGGGAGTTAGCTGGGGAATTTAATGTCCTGTCAGCATGTTGCGATAGCATCTCAGTAGATTAGAGCAATCGGACGGAAATCTGAAGATACGTGGTTTAAATTTCGACTATAAATTTTTCAATCTACCTCTTTCACTCATGCTCGTAATGCAAAAAATCACAGTAGTAAGAAAATCCACCGACAGACTGAGTGGCTAGATTGGCGTACAGTTCCAAAGAAAATAAAACTCACATGACCTTCTCTACTCTTGTACATACCATTTTTACAAACCCTTATTCTCCATCTACTTGGTATTCATCAAGATAAACATTTTCAGACGATAAGATAAACATCTTATTGCTAATTTTCTTGTAATGTACGGGGAATATAGTGGACTTTAAGCGATCTTTTTGATCAAATTCAAAAAAAGGGATAGTCAAATCTTGTAAGAGCTGGTTGCTACGCGGAGCATTCTACTCCCTTTGCATGTCCAGGAAAAAAAACCAATAACAAATTCCCATTTCAGAAAAACTAAGTATTGCAAAACTCAAACAAATGACGAGGAATATCTCGGAAATCGTTCACTGGACAAAAAGAATGTATATGACATAAATTGTGTACTTTAACGAGATCTACTTTTTTTGTACAGTATAATTTTCTTTATCTCTTGCGGTTTACCAATTGTGCGAAATCATTTAGAAGGAACAGGACTTTTTGAGACATTCCAGAAAATTCAAGATATAGATTTAATTTACCATGAAAGTATCTTAAGCATATGATATTTTAATCAAATCGTTAGAGGGATCTTTGAGGAAATCAAAACTTTCGAAAGGTAGTCTGGTTGGGGGTATTTTCTTGAAAATCTTCGTGCCGCATCCTTGGAAGATGCTAAACTCAAATACCAACTTTGGTATTTATCCGACTCTTCGTTTTTGAGTTATGCTGTTCACAGACTTACAGACACACACATACACCCCAACATGTTTCCAAAAATGCTGTATTTGGATTCAAGGCACCTGAAAACATGTATTTTCTGTGAAATTTCGGTATCGAATTTTTGGATGGAATGCAATACTTCCCCTACTTACTGTACGTAGTAGAGGAAGTAAAAATCTGATGTGATACATACACATTACTACTCTCTGTCTGTATTAGTGGGTATGCAAACTATTCTCACTAAACCTTATTTTTCTATCTATATACTACATTTTATTCTAAACAAACCTTTGCAGAAATGCTGCCGTACACGTTTTATTATAGATACAAAGAGAACAGCGACAGTCAAATGTTTAAGAACTGATCGCTATATACTGGACTTAAAATCGCATACGGTTTCCATGCAATTGTGTGAAACAACTGAAAATCGATGGAAATTAACAAGAATAAGTATTGAACAATTTGAGCAAATAATAACATATATCTCAGAAATGGTTTATGCCACAAAGCATAAAGCATATATGGTACGTATTCGTCTATCCCTTAACGTTTACCAGCTAAAAAAGATTATACAAAATTCCTTAGTAATGAAGAGAACTTCCTAGGCTATTTTCAGAGAATTCAAGATATATATTTAATGTGTTTTATAAATATCTTTAATATATGGTATTTTAATTAAAATACTTAGACATTTTTTAGAAAATCAAAATTTTCGAATAAAATATTTCATGTAAAGGGCAGTTTGGGATGGCGGTATCTTCTTGAAAATCTTCGTGTAGCATCCTTGGAAGATACTGACCTCAAATACCAAGCTTGGTATTTATTAGATTTTTCGTTTTTGAGTTATGTTGTATACAGACAGATACCTGGACATGTTACCAAGAATGTTTATTTGGATTCAGGGCTTGAAAACATGTGTTTCCCATGAAACCTCGATATCGAATTTTGGGTGGAATGAAACACCTTCTCTACCTACTACGTACGTGATAGGGAAAGGATTAATGGCTACCTCTTAGGGGTAACTGAATACACTAGTGGCAAATCATTTTTTTCTGGGCTGTACGCTTCAGGATGGCCGTTGTGTCCGGATGAGCCCCTGATAGAGGTAACCACAAAACAGCTGAGTGATATCACGTGCATCGGTCGATACAGAGCCTATGTAATAGTAATTTTAAAACTTCTTAACCCTCAAAAATTAGCAGGAGGAAACCTTTGACATCGAATCTAATTCCTTTTGTAATTCTTTTGGGGTTATACCCCTTAAAACTATTTCAGTTTTATCCCTTTTGTAGAGAATTTTACCACTAGTTTGTTCACACGATCGTCGCTACATTTACGCGTCTAAACCTTAAACAGCGTCATCTAAAGCTTAACAACTGTCATAGTCATATGGCCATCTTCTCAACTTCTCTGAACTATTAGACTGCCCATCTTACAATTGCTATATTCCTCCCTCAGATTATGTCATAATTAGCTCTATATATACCCATCCAAGCCCCACCCCACCTGGAAGGAAGCCGACCATACAGTGCCACTAAATAGGTCAGACTGTCCTGATTCTCTCAGCTGTGTTCACAAGTGACCGAATGACATAGGGTGCACCAAAACAAAGACCGACTTTACTTTGATGCCCTGTGAGAGCTCTTGGATACAATAGTGTTTTTTACTTTCTCTACTACGTATAGTAAGTAGGGGAAGTATTGTATTCCACCAAAAAGTTCGATACCAAGATTTCACAGGAAATACATGTTTCGAGGTGCACTGAATTCGTATAAAGAATTTTTTAAAACATGTCCGTGTGTATGTCTGTATGTCTGTCTGTCTGTGAACAGCATAACTCAGAAACGAACAGTCAGATAAACACCAAACTTGGTATTTAGGTTCAGTATTTTCCGGAGATGCGACACGAAGGTTTTTCAGGAAAATCCCTCGCCCCAGATTACCCTTTACATGAATTTTTTTCGAAAATTTCAATTTTCTCAAAAATGGCTCTAACGATTTTGAATAAAATACTATAAGTTTAAGACATTTTTATGACAATGAATTGTATATCTCGAAATTTCTGGGAATGTCTCCAAAAGTATTCTTCATTGTGAACGACTTTTGCATAACTGGTAAACCATAAGAGATAGACAAAATTATACTAGTCAAAAAATGTAGATCGCGTTAAAATACAGAATTTATGTCATATACATTTTTATTGTTAAGTGAACCATTTTCGAGATATTGCTTGTTATTCCCTTAAATTTTCCAATACTTATACTTTTTCTCAAATTCGTTATTCATTTTTTTTGTCCTGGTAATGCAAACAGAATGGAATACTCCACCTAGCAACCAGCTCTTAAAATATTTGACTATCGCTTAAATCCTACCAATTCCCTTTGCATCTACAAGAAAATTAGCAATAAGATTAACATCTCGATATCTCGATTAACATGAAGCATATGGGGAATAAGCGTTTGTATAAATAGTTTGCACAAGAGTAGGGAAATTCATGTGATTGTAACTTATCAGATTTTTATATAGATTCTTAAAGCATGTCAATGGCTCATTTTCAGCAACCGCGTACTCTACTGGTCATGTTTGGAAGTTTTGAAGTAGTTTAAGAAGCGTTTCCCCCATAAAAGTTCAATGAGCTCTTTGAGTATTACTCATACACCTCCAGAGTATAATCATGACTCCCTCTTTGGGATTACTATAGCACATTTGTGTCAGCTTTAAAAAACTAAGGACGAAGTATACCTATCACGATTACAATTTAATTATTTATTTATTTATATGTACAAGTGAATACGACCGGAGTTCAGCCCTGACTCTTCACAAAACACATTAATGATTTACAGCACCATCCTTATATCAAATTAGTTTATTTCTTCATTCCTTGACTCCTGTTCGCTACAAGCTTATATTTTGGTTTTTGTCTCTATTCCTTCAGATCCTTTTATTCTTTCCCTTTTACGCTCTCTGCTACGTATAGTGGTAGGGGAAGTATTGCATTCCAACTAAAAATTCCATACCGAGATTTCACTGTAAATACATGTTTTAAGGCGCCCTAAATCCAAATAAAGCCCTTTCGCAAACATGTCTGTGTTTGTGTGTGTGTCTGTCTGTCAGTCTGTAAACAGCATAACTCAAAAACGAAAAGTCGAATAAATACATAACTTGTACTTATGTTTACTATCTTCCATGTATGGGACACGAAGATTTTCAAGAAAATCCCTCCCCCCAGACTTAACTTTACATGGAAAATTTTTCAAAAAATTTATTTTTTCAAAAATGGCTCTAACGATTTTGATTGAAATATCATATATTTAAAATGAGAAATGAAATGTATGTTCTGAATTTTCTGAGAATGCCCTCATCATTCTGAATGACTTTCGCATAAGTGGTAAACCGTAACGGATAAGAAAAATTTCACTGCACAATAAATGTAGATCTCGTTAAATACACAATTTATGTCATACACATTTTTTTGTGGAGTGAACCATTTCCGCGATATTCCTTGTTATTTGTTTGAATTTTCCAGTAAACTTTTTCTCAAGTGAGAATTCGTTATATGTTTGTCCTGGATATGTAAAAAGAATGAAAGCTCCGCATAGCAACAGCTATTAAAAGATTTAAAGAATTAATTGTTCTTCCATACAATCCGTGTGTTGGACAAGGTTTGGAAAGGTAGAATCAGACCACTGAAAAATTAAATGTCATAGCCGGGATTTGAATCACGGATCTGCCGGTTTCCGTCCGGTTGCTCTAACCACTGAGCTACCATGGCAACATGCCGGTAGGACTTTAAATTCCGGAACTGATTCACATTTTTCCCGGTAAACCACAAGGAGATCTCAAATTGTATTGAGATGACATGCCCCAATGGCGACTTACAATGTTGTAAGCACTTTAAGTACCGGGCTTGATAGTTTCAACCACTATTAGGTCAATTAATGGAATTAATTGTTTTTCCACACAAGTGTGCTGGACAAGTTTGGAAAGGTAGAATCAGACGAATGAAAATTGACCTAATGGTGGTTGAAACTATGATGCTTGGGACTTAAAGGTACTTACAACGTTGTAGGTCGCCATTGGGGTATGTCATCTTAATACAATTTGAGATTTCCTTGTGGTTTACCGGGAAACATGCGAAACAGTTGGGGAATTTAATGTCCAACCTGCATGTTGCAATGGTAGCTCAGTGGTTAGAGCAACCGAACGGAGGCTGAGAGATCCGTGGTTAAAATTCCGGCTATGGCATTGAATTTTTCAGTCGTCTGATTCTACCTTTCCATATAAAGGATTTGACTATCGCTTAAACCTACCTTTCTGCAAATGTTTATCTCGATTAACAAGAAGTAGATGGAGAATAAGCGTTTGTAGAAATTGTTTGTACTATTAGAGAATATGTGAGTGTAACACATCAGTTCTTTTAAATTATTCTGTTTGTTATTGCAGTATATTTAATGTGTTTATATTTTTGTTTCATTTATATGGAAGCCTTTAGCTTGTATCTTCACATCAGAGATGGCACTATTTGTTTCACATTGTTTTGTGTAATAAGATTGTGGATGCAATCCGCATATAAAATAAGGTATTTTTAATTTTCGCTTTTATAGATTTAGATTAATGTTATTGTTTATAGATTTAAGTGCTGAATGTGATTAACCCTGGATTAGGTACCAATCCTGCCATAATAATTCTTTTGAGTTTGTGGTCGAAATATACACATTAGGAAAACGTATGCTTAATTGTTCATATTATAGAGCATTACTCAGATATCTAAATTTCATGATACAGGCGTTACCGTGAATGCTAATATCAGGAGTAAATCCTGTCACACATGGTCGGATTCTAGTAAGGTCTCGTCACCTTGTCGCTTAGAGCGGTATCATGACTGACATCACGGGTTAGTGTCGCACTGTGAGATGTGGGATACGTTTCAAACATAAAATTCATCCGTACATTGCCATATAAATGATTTTTGGAGTTACTTATAAATGTCATTCTTTCTATATAACAGCAATGTAATAAACTTCATAACGTTGAAATGAAAGCTGCTGTTAGAGGGGAAGAGCTTTATTTCGGATTGGTAGATCAACATCAAAAACAGAACCTGAATGTGTAACAGCGGGTGTTTCAGAAGTGGCAAATGCAGCAAAACCTTTGTTTGAGAAATTGTATATCCTAACAAGCTCTAATTTGTTTTCTAAGCTAACTTCATGCGTATCTTTTATTGTTCTGCGTTTACGAAAGATCTTATCGGAATTAATAGAATTAAAATGAATTTTGAAATTCAGAAAATACTGTTTCTTCATCATTTCAGCATGTGAAATATATATTATACAGAATGTTAAAGAAAAAGTATTCCATATTTTTAGTGATGGCAGTATGGACCAAAACAGGAAAAAAACAATGTCCATTAAACATGGACTTTAAAATGCATACTTAGAGCCATGAGCACTTGTTCATTTTCGCTGCTGTGAAGCATCTCTTCTACTGCAAGCTCTTTACTATTACGTATGACCTACAGAATACAGTAAACAAATGAGGACACACTACTCTGTTACTGTGAAACAGTATAGCTTCTAATGTAATCTGCTTACAATTACATACGACCTACACATGTGAACCATTGGCAATGGAGGTGTTCAATATGGCACCTATTCATAGTAAGGCATGCTTCTGTCCGACAACTTAGGGAATCACACACTCTCACCACTCCAGGTTGGTCACGGATGCTCTGGCAGACATTGATGACACCTTCTTGTCGTGTTTGTACATCGTGTTTGGTTTTGCATACACCAAAGGTCTAAAGATAAAGCTGCAATGCAAAAGCATTTCTCAAACTTATCAAAACACAAACTGATTCCATTATAACTAATAAGAGTATGTGTTGCACTTACTCAGAAATGTGAATACGGTTTACAGTAACAACACTAACGGATGTTTACTACATACTGCATCCATGCAAAATAACATAATGTGTCCTTATTTGTTTACTGTCTGCTGTAAGCCATACGTATGTAATAGCTAAGAGCTTGCAGTAGAAGAGATGTTTAACAGTGGCGAAGATGAACAAATGCTCATAGCTCTTAAGGTATGCTATTTTGGGGCCCATGTTTACTGGACATGTTTTCTTGTTTTGATCCATACTACCACCTCTCAAAATTTGGAATAATTTTTAACACCTGGTACAACTGCAATCGCTAGACACGTTTTAAGAAGTAATTTTTATTTTCTCTACTACGTACATAGTAGGTAGATAAGAGATTTCACCGTAAATGCAGGTTTTGGGACCCTCTGAATTCGAAAAAAACATTTTTTTTTAGAAAAATGTCCGTGTATGTGTCTGACTGTGTGTCTGTTAGCATAACTCAAAACCGAAAAGTTGTATAAGTGCCAAACTTGGTATTTAAGCTCAAAATCTTCCAAGAATGTGACAGGAAGATTTTTAAGAAAATATTTCCACCCTCACTACCGTTTACGTGGAACATTTCTAGAAATATTTGATTTTCTAAAAAGTGGCTCTATTTTGATTAAAATAAAATATATTAAAGATATTTACATAACAATTTAAATGTATGTTTTGGATTTTCAGGGGATAGCCTGTGAAGTCCTCTTCATTCAAAAGGAATTTTGCATAATCTTGTATAACTAGTAAACGTAAAGAACAGACCAAAACGTACTGCCCAAAATGTAGATCTCTTTAAAAACAGCTTATTTCAAATAATTTTTGTGGCATAATCCGTTTCTGAGATATCCATTATTAATGGTTCGAATTGTTCATTAATTGGCAATTCTCTTAAAGTCCTGTCAAATTCCAGTTGTTTCTCGCAATTGCATGGAAACAATATGGAATTTTAAGGCCAGCATATAGCGTGCAGGTCTTAAACAGTTGACTATCGCTGTTCTCTTTGTATCTATAAAGATATGTGTAATGCAGCTATTTCTGCATAGGTTTGTTTTGATTAAATGTAGTAGATTTAAAAATAGCTTTAGTAAGAATAGTTAGTATAACCACTAATAAAGATAGGGGTAGAAAAGGTCATGTGAATGTTTCACGTCAGAGTTTCATACATAGGTCTATCTGTATCGTATGTGAAAGAAATTGAGAAATAGTAATCAATCTCTCTGTGATCAGCATAATTAAAAAACGAAATGACTTAAAACTACCGGAATTCATACCCTATCAGACGTAAGGACATCTTTAAATATGTAAGGATCTAAGGAAAATCCGCCACCCAGACAATCTTTTATATGGAAACATTTTATACTGCCTTTTATTTTCTTGGATTCGACGAACCTAAACACCTGATTTTTTGGCAAAATTTCTTCTTATTGGATCAATGCGGTGCTTTCTACCATAGGTATAGGAAGTAAATATTGACACATATAAATTTATCACCATTTAAGCTGCGAGAACCACTGTTTAATTGCTAAAATACATAACGACAAAATACAAAATAAACAGTTTGTCCTTCACCTACCAATAAAAAGTACTTATTAACAGAATACGAATGCCTTATCGAAGATTAAAACTTGTTGCCCTCATATGGCAAACGCTGTGGATCAACAACATCAAAACTTGCAAATGAGTGTTTTAAGGTCTTAAAATTATAATATTAATATATAATATTTTTAAAAAAGTTTGGAAAACGTTTTTCGCAACAATAGCTGATACTCCTATATGGGTTAAATCATTCAACATCAATGGGTCTTTTCCACTTTGTTAAAATGAATCCTTAAATATATTAGGACGAAAAAGAATATAATATATATCTGAATGAAGAACTGATGAATGTTGCAGGAGGCAGCCAAAGAGAGGTGATTAGCAGCACGTTGTAGTGTTGACAAGTGCGTGAAGTGTGGGGAAATATTTCAATAATGCGTCTCATTGTTACTGTAAGGCATAGCGGGCGGGGAGTTCCAGCATTCATGAATGCAAATACAGATTGGGTAAAACTCTGTGTTGGAAATCCGTTGTGACTTCTAAGTGTCAGTTATCACCAGAGAGAAGGGTTTCAATAGGTAAACCATCAAGTTAGGAACGCACAAAGGGTTGGTAGCGAGAGAAGGTGGAAGCGATTGTGACCTTGCAGTGTTCTCTGTAAACAAACATGATGTACAGTTTGAAGGCTGTACACCCTATTTTAATAGCAGGTCTTCGGCACCCGCCGAAGGGCCCATCGCTACGCTGTCCTCAGATGAAGCTGCTCCGGGCCTCGCCGCTGCTAATTTGCGGGCCGCTCCTCTGTCATCTGCCGGGAGCGCTGCCTCACCGCCGCCGGTGACCGGACCTTCTTGGACAAGGTCACTGCTTTGACCAGACAACAGCAACATTCCTCACGCCCAGTCAACACCGCACCTCACCTTCCGCCGCAGCAGTCGACTCCACCAGCATCACACCACATCACCGCAGCTCAGCAACCCCGCAGCAGCCAGTTCCACTACCTACTTCACCACAGCCGCTGTCATCTCGATGCAGCGCGGTGATTTCCGGAGTACCCCGGGATCTGCCATCAAGATTTATTTTCACCGCCGCTCAACACCGGTGGGCTTGAAGGCCACAAGAATCATCACATCCCGAGGACCTACAGCGCTGATTCGCCTGGCATTTGCTGATCCGGCCGACCGTGAGGCTGCCTTAAGGTCCGGCCTGCCCTTGTTAGGACAGGTTCTTCATATTGAGGCTAGCCGAGCGGAAGGCCACCAGCCATGCCGCCGCTGCTGCTGCTATGGGCACGAGACTACAACCTGCGTTGTACCTCCGAGGTACCACTACTGCGGTTCACCAACGCTGACATCGCAGTGCACCAACAACGACCTCCGCCGACGCTGCCGGTACTGCGCCTCCTGCAACGGCAGGCGCAGTGCCCCCTCTATCCAAGAAGCCGTCGATCCTCTCCGACTTCAACTGTACTCACACCTCCAGCTCCTCCATTACCTACAGCACCTGCAGCAAAAGACACCACTCTGCGAGATGCGATCCAGGATCTCCACTCAGAGGTTCTGAACATCGGGTCCAGAAGCTCGCAGCAGAACGAAATCCTCTCTTTACTCATCACCGCCGCCCACTCTGCCAACACGGAAAAACAACTCCGCCGTCTTTCCGCCATGGAATCCGCTATCCAGGACTTCAAACCATCAAAACCGCCTTCCAAAGCTTCACCACCAGCTGCCTGCAGCGATTCGACATCGCCGACTCAGTCATCAGTGGCCTGCTCGAATCCATCGCCAGGCTGACAGCGACATCAGCATCTCCAACTCCGACAGATTGCCTGGAGGAGTTTAGGCACACGACATCAGGTCCTGCCGATCTATTAAAATCCCTGCACACCACGATGGCCGAGTGGACTTCTGTACTCTCCGGCCTGAAGAGTGGGCAGGAGCGAATGAACGGTTACATGATGGCACAAGAAGCCGCTCGCTTTTATCCGACTACAAGATTCAACTACCCTCCCCAAAACTTAGCGCACCTCTCGAGGGGCACTCAACATTTGCATTTTGATGCAATAAAGCCAACCACGCCACAATCCCTTCCCATTCCTCTCCACGAAACTCCCGTGTGTGGCGACCAGGGCCTTGGTCATGGAAATCACCCGGACATACCCCTACTCCACTGCCAGCGCAATAAGCTGGCAGCTAAGCTACCGTGCACTAACGGGGGTGCAACAGCGGAACCCCAATACCCCTTTCCTAACTTCTTTCTACTCCACGTCTAATCCCATCCTATTTAAAAAAATTCGGAATTTTATACAAAAAATTCTGATGTGTTACACTCACATGACTTTCTCTACTCTTGTACAAAATATTTTTACAAACGCTTATTCTCCATATGCTTCATGTTAATCGAGATATCGAGACGTTAATCTAATTGCTAATTTTCTTGTAGATGCAAGGGGAATTGGTAGGCTTTAAGCTATAGTCAAATATTTTAAGAGCTGGTTGCTATGTGGAGTATTTCATTCTCTTTGCATTACCAGGACAAAAAATGAATAACGAATTCCTATTTGAGAAAATGTATAAGTATTGGAAAGTTTAAGAGAATAACAAGCAATATCTCGAAAATGGTTCACCCAACAAAAAAATGTATATGACATAAATTGTGTATTTAAACGCGATCTAAATTTTTTGATGTAGTAAACTTTTGTCTATCTCTTATGGTTTACTAGTTATGCAAAAGTCGTTCACAATGAAGAATACTTTTGGAGACATTCCCAGAAAATTCGAGATATACATTTCATTTGGCATGAAAATATCTTAATTATATGACATTTTAATCAAAATCGTTAGTTATTTGTGAGAAAATTAAAATATTCGAAAAATGTTCCATTTAAAGCGTAATCTGGGGTGGGGGGATTATCTTGAAAACCTTCGTGTAGCATCCCTGGAAGATACTGAACCTAAATTCCAAGTTTGGTGTTTATCCGACTCTTCGTTTCTGAGTTATGCTGTTCACAGACACATGCATGGACATGTTTCCAAAAATGCTTCTTTTGGATTCAGGAGTCTCAAAACATGTATTTCCGGTGAAAACTCGGTATGGTATTTTTGGGTGGAATACAATACTTCCCTTACTTACTATACGTGGTAGAGAAAGTAATAAAGTAATGTATGTTTAGCAATTGGCAGTGTATAATAAAGATAGTTCATGACTTAATTAAGACATTAAGACACAGACATCTGAGTTACATTGTCTTTCCTTTTGCATCGAAAACTGTAATTTTTTTAAAGCAATTCGAGTATGCGCTCTACGACACAAATCCTCAAACATTCTGATTCATAGTTTGAAGCTGAGGAGGTTGAAAGTCCACTTTCTTTACTGTTCTTTTCTAATAATGCCACATGTTTCTTGTTTCATTGATTACAGGTTGTTCAACATAATGTTATAAACGTCCTTTGGGCTCTAATGTTGCATCTAATGGTTTCGACATTCGTGCTGAAGTGTTCTATGCTGAATTCCACTATAAGCGATGCTTATTGTGATTATATTTTTCATGTATGTACTCTTCAGTTCTCAACTGGCCTATAGATGCATCGAATAAATGGAACAGTCGCAACAAAACGTAGGGGGGGGCGAGTGTCCGTCACAAAACCCCACGTCAGCTCTACTGCGTGCGGTAACACGACTGCTCTGCTTAGTTATAATTGGCGCAACAGTTCTAGACATGTGAAAATCTTAATGACAGCTATGAAGCGAGTTACTTACCAGATCTGGAGGTAACCGTCGTCTGCATGCTGCAGGAGTGCGTGGGACAGTCATTGTCAAATATCCGCACACCGGTTATGCAGTCCACTGCACTACACTACCCTGCGCTGATAAACTTATAGTTATATACAGTATATTTAAATCCACTGCTGTAAAAAGCGCTTAATGTAAAAACCTGTCAATCATCGGCGGAACTTCACATCATCGCCGTCATCATTGCTGTTGCTTCTTTCTGCAACCAATATTCTGGATGAGAATTATTTCTATTTGATTTTCTGCAATTTCATCTTTTTCGAAATAATGATGCTCAATTTATTCAACATGTCGACATACATTTTCCCATTCTGGCCTTCCAATGTCTGTAAATCGTTGGAGACATAACTGCTCCACATTATGTACATTATGGTCATATCTGGTCAAATATGTATGTCTTCTGAAGCAGTTTGTTGGCTTTAATTAAGTTTACTCATTTTGTTTACTCATGCTTTCATCTAAAGCTATATTACGCCTAAGTAACCAAGCCCTCATTTCTTCTTTCAAGGTATATTGAAAGGTGCTGCTCTCTTTGAAATTACAACCAGATGCGGACACTTTCTATGCAGACTGTATGTGTTACGCACTCTGAGTAAGCAAAGGTATTATATCGCTTTCGTTGATTAAGCTAAACATAAACCATTCCTGGGCTTGGAAGCTGGGGTGGCAAACAAGGTCACGATTCGAGAAGTTTTGCGCCCGCTATACTAAAGCCCCTCTCCCTGGTCATCGCTGCTTCTACCGACACGGGTAGCCGAGGTGTTTAAGGTGCTGACTCCTGAAGAGAGAGCTGGCCTCACTGACTTTTTTTTCAGGTTTCCTTCAATCCTCATAACTTTTAAATGCCGTTGAAGTACCCTAATCTAAGTCCTGGAACGTTTCCTTCCCAAATTACCTTTCGAAATTATCATTTCGTTTCAAGTATCACACGTTCACCACCTGTGAGGGCATTAAACACTATTAAAACAACAACAACAATAAAATCACAGCCTCTGGTCCACACATGGTATTTATATTTGCCTCTGAACCTTCCCACAACCTGATGCATATTCTTGGTCTTCCGGACAAAGTCGGCGTAAGAGGCCATTCACAATGAAAATTCAGCATTAATATAAGGGCATAAAACTTGAAAGTAAACTTAACGCGCTATGTTATCATTCACAACGACAAACAAAAACCTAAACAGCAGGCAATTGCAAAAGAGCATTAAACAACTGAGATAATATGGCGATCTGTAGAAGGATCACCTATAGTACACACGACTAAAGTGGTTATGTACATGTATCAGAATAAACAACCGTTAGCTAACCGGTTGTAGAAATTAATCTCACAAAAAAGCACCACCTAACCTCACAATTTGCTTTTCTGCGATTTTATAGATGCCCCAGTGATTCCTGTCACGTGATCTTACACACAAAAGGCAGTTAGCGAACCGATACATGGCGACGGAAAATTCTATTAGATGGCAGAGGTGTATAGAGAATCACTCTCTGATTGGTTAGTTTCTGAAGTTTTACGTAGACATAAACATGAAAGCTCGGAGCTTGTTTACAAAATTTATGGCCTTCTTTATGCCGTCAGCCAATGTGAATGCGTGCATTAAGATAACATGGAACAAGTTTCTTTGCTTACGTTTTGCTTGCGTCTAAATTCAATCGTGAATGGCCCCTATCTCTACAAGTTTGTTTATTGTATTATCATTGGTTTACAGTTTTTGCGGGAGTGGAGCGTTGTTAAATAAAACGAATTGCATATCTTTGGAACAAAAATTTGGAAACAATAATTAAGGCAATGATGAAATAGCTCGAATCAAGCATATATTTATTCCTTAAGTATTACTACTGGACCGTTTCATAACTGGGCAGAAGCAGTAATTAGTCTCGGAATACGACAGTGATGGGCAAATGGAGGATGTAAATCAAAAAATCAAAATCAAAATCAAATCCGTTCCACGAGTCAGCAACGCAAATAATGCAGTTGATAAGGCTATCTCATATTTATACGAAATCGGCTTTCTGTCTGAGCAAATAAATAAAACAAAGGGCGATAGTGCGCTATCATATTTCTTGTAGAGTCCCATATATTATTCATGGCTCAGATAGCGCCACCACAAACAAGTCAGTCATGAACTCGCCCAGGATTTGACAGACTCCCAACGCGTGTTCAGGAAGTTACAGCGCCGACAATCCAATACCTTCCGGATCCCGCTCAGGCACAGCTACCGTATATTTTGATTTGCATTTCCGTTATTTTTTATTTTATAAATCGTTCCATCTGCAATATACGTCACAGGAATCGCTCGTGACGTATCCTGCTGTCAAACGCAGTTCCATTCCACCTCGCCTGTCGACATTTTCCATAGCAAGGTGAAGAAGAAAATATTATAAACCGTATACAGCGTTTGTTCGGTATCCATTCATTTAACTCTGTAATTACCAACATAAAAGACTTTAAACGTTCTAGATTAGGATGTAATCAACTACTAAAATCGGATTATCAATAATTGGCTTTCAAACTTATTAGTTTTACAGTGCTGCTAGGCAATACTGTTGATGAAAAGCAGGATTAAATACATTACAGTTTAGCCATTAGGGAGAGATTAGGGCAGCTTCATGAACTATTACATGTTTGAATGTGATAATATTAAAGAAGAAAATGGTATTGTACTTTTTGTGTATACCAGCAATATTTGATCACAGCAACTGGCTAATGTATAGGGTATCTACGAATGTGCGCTCTAATTCTCCAGAATCGAATTTTACGTATGGAAACGAAACAAACATTTTGAATAATCTGCTTCATTTTGAAAGCTGTGACTCATATTATAGTCCTAAAAGGTTAACCAATTAAAAAGCGTGAATTAATTGCGATGCTGAACTCCTGATGACCTGCTGATGTTTGCGCCCAGACTCGGCGAACAAACTAAAAACCCGGCTGTGCCAATTGAGGCAGTATTTTTAACACTTAAATGATTTAAATCTAATTAATTAATATATAAATTCAATAACAGCCCACCTTGAAGCAATATGTCTATGTAATAATTTGTAAAAATGTATGTAACAGTCATTGTATATGTTTGTATTATTGTATCCATGTGTAATAATGTTATGTGTATATATTACGTAATTTAATAATGTAGGAGCTGTGAGAATAATAGGTTAAAAGTTGCTAACAATGAGGTAACCTTGATGCAACAATGAATTAGAAAGTTTAAATGTTACTTGTGATTCTTGGAAGCAATAATGTAATTTTAGTGACAGTTTATAAAAATAGCCAATCAAAAACCAGAAAAAGCTTTAGTTAAAAGAAGGTATTCTATTGGATTAGGAATTGCCAATCAGAAACTTGAAATACCGAAATTTACAAGTTTAGGCGGTTGAAATCAGTTCATTTTCCTGCAAACAGTGTTCCTAACCGGACGCGAGACACATCCTCGAGAGATTTAATACGTATTCGTGTGAGACGAAAACTGTGAGAAAAATAGGTTAAAAGTTGCTCACAATGAGGTAACCTTGAGGCAATAATGAATTAGAAAGTTTAAATGTTACTTGTGATTCTTGGAGGCAATAATGTAATTGTAGTGACAGTTTATAAAAATAGCCAATCAACAACCAGAAAAAGCTTTAGTTAAAAGAACGTATTCTATTGGATTAGAAATAGCCAATCAAAGACTTGAAATACAGAAGTTTACAAGTTTATGAGGTTGAAATCAGTTCAGTTGACTACAAACAGTGTTCCTAGCCGGACACATCATCGAGAGATTTAATACGTATTCGTGTGAGACGAAAAATAGTTTATGTGTTAAAAAGTGCAAGTAATTGATAAAACAATCTCACAGCTCTCTATATCAGTAAAGTGTTATTTAAATCGTATCAAGCATTAATAAAAGGAATGAAGCAAAATTATAATCTGTGTAAGCCTACATTCTTATCGCACCACAACCCTGCTAAGACACAACGTGTCTCTAACAAATACTGACGCAGCCGAGGCAAACATAAATATATAATATTTAAAGAAACAGTTAAATTACAAAGTTGATATTTTTTTTAAACTTGGGGCAATGGCCATCTGAAAGTACATTTGGGGCGAAGGCTACCGGAAACTGTTTACTATACCTGCGGTTGCAACTACTACAAGTTCGTTTCCCCAACAGTCGAAATACGATACAACTCCTTATAAAATACTTCTTTCTCACAATGAAGTTTCAATCACGTTCAAATCCCTAGCCCCCACACGGCATGTGTGAAAGAACAATTAATTATCATTGTTTCGTAACTATGAAACCCGGAACTTAATGTACTTCCGAAATATAAGTCACCATTGGAGTTTGTAATCTCAAAATAAATTTGAGAACGCCTGATCTTATAAAGAGAGAAAATTGCTAAGATTAGAAATCAATAAACCGTACTTTTTAATTAACAACTGAGACGATTGTGTTTCTCAATGATAGACTACATTTATTTTCCAAAGAGGTTAACTTGTGGTATGGGAGTGAGGAATCTACATATGGCTTATCCGAAAAAATGCGATCGATTGGAGGGATTTAATGCTGTGCCTGCATGTTACTGTGATAGCTCATTTAATTAGAGCCAGGGTACGGGAAGCCGAGAATCCGTGGTTCAAATCCGGTCTAAGGCATTAAAATGTTCAATCTGATTCTATTTTTTCCAGAATGAATTCATCTTGTGCTCTATGCTCCTTGAAATATGCGCAGAGTCAATGAACTTATGGGCTTGGGGTCCCCAGAACAGGATCTGTAAATCAGCAAATTTACCTTTAGCCAATTTGACCGGGCCTGGGAGTAAACATCAGCAGTAAACTACAAAGCGCCTGCCGGAGAAGCTCAATGGAATTTGTATATTCCATTTGTTAAGTTTCTACACCTCTGTGTATTTAGAAGGCAAATTAATTCGGCTGAAACCTCGTTTTGGACGTGTTCGACTATTTACAATTAATAAAATGCTATTTTGGAGGGTTTTTATCTAAACCGCCCCTAACTTTGCACCGTGTCAGCCAAATTTTAGATGCATCGAGAAACTTTGTTCAAACTTTTGTATATAAATACGTACGAAGGCTTTCACGGCCGGAGTTAATCGATAAAATATTAAAATATTCCGGACTGGAAGGCCGTGGTCTAAGGGTAAAATTACTAGCACCTGACGTTTCGGTCAACTCTTTGGTTGCCATCTTCAAGAGTGTAGCACCCACGACTGCAGGCTTTGAGTTATGCTGTTCACAGACACACAAACACGTGCCTTTTCTGGATTCATAGGGTCTCAAGACATGTATTTACGGTGATATCTCGGTGTCGAATTTTTGTTTGGAATGCAATACGTAGTAGAGAAAGTAATGTAGATCTCGCTAAAGCAGACACTTTATATCAAATAAAACGTTTTTGTGGCATTAGCATTTCCGAGATATTCTTAATTATTGATTTTCATATTCAAATTTTTTCAAAATAGTAGGTGGTTATTCGTTTTTTCTCTTGGTCACACAAACAGTATGGAATCTCAAAGTCGTCAGATAGCGACACGCTTTTTAAAAAATCAGGCTAACGCTTAAGTTAGGGAATACCTGCAGGGAATGTGTAAATGTTTATTAAAAATCTGTCTCGACGAACAAGTAGGTAGAAAAAAGTCTGACTTATCGTGACATTCACTGGCCTTTATCTTTATTAGAGGTATATAAATTAATCTAAGGAAAGCTTATTATTTTCTATACTACGTATAGTAGGGAAAGTATTGCATTTCACCCAAAACTTCAATGCTGAGATTTCACCGGAAATACATATTTTGAGGACCCCTGAATCCGTGTGTGTGTCTATGAACAGTATAACTCAAAAACAAAATGTCGGATAAGCACCAGACATGGTATTTAGGTTCAATACCTTCCAAAGATGCGACACAAAGATTTTTAAGAACATCCTCCCATCCCAAGCTAGCCTTTACATGGAACATTTTTCGAAATTTTGTATTTTCTAAAAAATGCGTGTAAAGATTTTGATCAAAATACCATGCATGAATGATATTTACAGGACAAATAAAATGTATATTTTGAATTTTCAGAGAATAGCTATGAAGTCCCATTCATTCCGAGGGAATTTTGTACAATCTTGTATAACTGGTAAACGTTAAGCGATAGACGGAAATGTACTATACAAAAAATGTAGACCTCTTTAAAGCACACAATTTATTTAAAATCAGTTTTCCTGTGGCATGAGCCACAGATACCCGTTCGGGTTGTTCATTTCTTGGTCATTCTCTTGAAGTCCTTTCAGCATTCAGTTACTTCTCGCGATTGCATGGAAGCAGTATGCAATTTTAAATGTTTGACTATCGCTGTTCTCAGTATATATAACGAAATGTGTAATGTAACATTTCTGCAAAGGTTTATTTGGATTAAAATGTAGTATATAAGAAAATAAGCTTGAGAAAAATAATTTGTGTACCCACTAATAAAGGATAGAGTGCAGAGAAAGTCATGTGAATGTATCAATCAGATTTCTTATTTAGGTGTCCTCAAAACTTATATTTCGAGTGAAATCTTGGTATCAAATGTTTGGGTGGAACACAATACCTTCTCCATCTAATGTGTACATGGTAGAGAATGTAATGTGAATGCAACACAGTCTTTTTTTCTAGTGTATCAGCTTGTGGGAGAGAACACTCAGATTTTTCTGGGCCACATGTTAATAATAAGTGCAGGCTTAGCAGTAGTGTGTAATATTCAAATATATACACGCCGTTCGATAAGATACTGCGTAATAAAGCATCAATAATATAATTGATTGTTAAATATGCAATGCCTTTAGGCAGATTATTCCGACTCGTATATCTGGACGCCGTAGATATCCCTGTTGGAGATGAGCCAAAGTAACATTTAAATAATATCATAGAGCCAACAAACAAATATACATTCTCCTTTAATATTTTAATACATATAACATACCTAGTTTCGCAACTACCATTTTTTATCAAACAGTAGTGGTCACAGCTTTGCATTACCATTCGTTTGTGATTCAGAAGCACTATATAGCAATGTATTACACAAACTCTTGAAGAAGGTTGTTTTGTTTTAGCTCCACGTCTGAAAAGTCAGTTTGAAGAAGATGGTATTGAAGAAGTTGTATTATAGTTCAACTATGGGGATCCGAACTTGTAGTAGTTGCAACCACACGTATAGTACCCGCTTTCCGGTAGCCTTCACCCCAAATGTACTTTCTAGTGGCCTTTGCCCCAAGTTTAAGAAAATAACTTTGTAATTTGTTTGTTTTTTTAAGTACTAAATATTTATGTTTGCCTCGGCTGCGTCAGTATTATTGTTAGAGGCATGGAAGTCTTTGCAGGGCTGTGATACGACTAAGAATGTAGGCTTATACAGATTTTAGGTTTTAATTCACTCCTTTTTATTAATCCTTGACACAAATTAAATAGCACTTCACTGATATCGAGAGCTGTGAGATTATTTTATTTAATACTTGCACTTTTTAACACGTATACTCTTTTCGTCTCACACGAATACGTAATTAATTTCTCGAGGACACATCTCTGGTTATGATCACTGTCTAGAAGCAACACGTCTGGTTAAGAGCACTGTTTGGAAGAACTGAATTGATTTCAACCGTCTAAACTTGTAAATGTCTGTATTTCATGTCTCTGATTGGATAATCCTACTCCAATAGAATACCTTCATTTAACTAAAGCTTTTTCTGGTTGTTGATTGGCTATTTTATAAACTGACACTAAAATTACATTATTGCTTCTCCAAGAATCATAGGTAGTATTGTTAAACTTTCTTACTCATTATTGACTCAAGGTTACCTCATTGTTACGTATTTGTTAGCAACTTTTGACCTATTTCTCACAGCTCCTACATTATTAAATTACATAATGCATTCACATAACTTTATTGAGCATGTTTAAAACAATACAAGAATATGCAATGACTGTTACATACATTTTACAAACTATCACATACAAATATTGCTTCAAGGCGGACTGTTATTGAATTTACATATTATATAATTTGACTAAAATAATTTAAGTGTTAAAAATACTGCCTCGCTCTGTATAATCTTTCATACGAGAAACACACTTCACTTATCTTTTTAATTTCTCTACTACGTATAGTAAGTTGGGAAAGTATTGCATTCCACCCAAAAATTCGATATCGAGATTTCACAGGAAATACAGGTTTTGAGGTGCCCTGAATCCAAAAGCAGCACTTTTAGAAAAAGGTCCGTGTGTGTGTCCGTGTGCCTGTGAACAGCATAACACAAAAACCACACATCGGATAAATACCAAATTTGGTTTTTAGGTTCAGTATATTTCAAAGATGTGAAATAAAGATTTTCAAGAAAATCCACCTATTCCAAACTACGCTTTACGTGGAAACATTTCAAAAATTTTGATTTTATCAAAAATGGCTCAAGCGACTTTGATTAAAATATCATATATTTAAGATATTTTCGTGGCAAATAAAATGTATATCTTGAACTTTCTGGGAATGTCCCCAAAAATCCTCTTCTTTCTGAAAGGCTTTTGCATAATTGGTAAAACTTAAGTGATAGACAACATTTTTCTGCTTAAAAAATTAAGATTTCGTTAAAAAACTCAATTCATCATATACATTTCCTTTAATTTAATTTATGTATTTATTTTTGTTTGGGGGGAGTGAATCTATTCCGAGCTATTCCTTGTTATTTGTTTGAATTTTCAAATGCTTATATTTTTTCTCAAATGGAAATTTGTCATTCCTTATTTTATGTCCTGGACATTAAAGAGAATAGAATGCTCCACATAGCAACCAGCTCTTAAAAGATTTGGCTATCGCTTAAAGCCTGCCATATTCCCCTTGTACCTACAAGAAAATTAGCAATAAGATACTTTCTTCAAATGTTTATCTCGCTTAACATGAAGTAAATCGAGAATATTGTTAACCGATCAGCATTCCAATGCTGCTTTACAGGTTTTTGTTGAAAGATTAGTTTAACATAATAATAGCTTCCTGAGGTTAGCTGTTGGCACCTCTAGCATACGTTGACGTGGCATATATGACCTAAAATATACGATTATATACAATAACATAACGATATACAATTATGTACAATGATAGTGATTAGTGTACTGAATCAGTGAGTGAACAATTGTTAAAATATGGTGTTAACGGTTACGTGAAGTCACTGTCTTCGGAATCGCTGAGCAAATCTTGAGGGAATGTTCGTTTCAGTCTATTTATTTGATGTGTCTGTTTCCAAACTTATTAGTGCAAGCTCCAGGTACAGTAAGTAGTTTATTGAAGAAGAACTGTGAGAGGGATTTAATATATTCCTGCAGAGGAAGAATTCGAAGTTCCTGATGAAGTTGACTATTTCTAACAACCAAGGAGTGTCTGGAGTTTCGTAAGAATTTGATCTTGGTGACTTACACATCCTAGCTGTGCTCCATACAGGAGCAGTACGAAAGAAGTGGACGTATTAATGAGTTATATAGTATAACTGAGCATTCAAGTCCCAAACTTTGAAATTCTGTCAGTAGGAGGATGCAATTTTTCAGCCTGATGTTGTCAAGTATCGCTATTTCAATTATGTGAACATTCTAAGTTAGTTTTGTAACAAGTAATAAGCCAAGATACTGTACTGTGGTTTCATAAAGGAGCCAAAGAAGTAACTTACTTAAAAGAGATAATGCAGGTGGATCTTGTAAATGTTTTAAAGAGAGTATTACTTTCTCTACTACGTATAGTAAGTAGGGGAAGTATTGTATTCCACCCAAAAATTCGATACCGAGATTTCACCGGAAATACACGTTTTGAGACCCCCTGAATCCAAAAAAAGCATTTTTGGAAACATGTCCGTGTGTGTGTCTGTATGTGAACAGCATAACTCAGAAATGACCAGTCAAATAAACACCAAACTTGGTATTTAGGTTCGGAATCTTCCAGAGATGCGACACGAAGGTTTACAAGAAAATCCCCCCACCCCAGATTATCCTTTACATGGAACATTTTTCGAAAATTTTAATTTTGTCAAAAATGGCTCTAACGATTTTGATTACAATATCATATGTTCAAGATATTTCCATGACAAATGAAATGTATATCTTGAATTTTCTGTGAATGTATCCAAAAGTATTCTTCATTGTGAACGACGTTTGCATAACTGGTAAACCATAAGAGATAGACAAAATTTCACTACACAAAAAAGGGTGGATCGCGTTAAAATAAACAATTTATGTTGTCAAGTATCGCTATTTCAATTATGGGGGGTTGAACAATTTTCAAGATATTGCTTGTTATTTCCTTAAATTTTTCAATACTTATACTTTTTCTCAAATTCGTTATTCATTTTTTTTTGTCGTGGTAATGCAAAGAGAATGGAATACTCCACATAGCAACCACCTCTTAAAATATTTGACTATAGCTTAAAGCCTAACAATTCTCCTTGCATCTACAAGAAAATTAACAATGAGATTAACATCTCGATATCTCGATTAACATGAAGCATATGGAGAATAAGCGATTGTAAAAATAGTTTGTACAAGAGTATAAAAAGTCATGTGAGTGTAACACATCAGATTTTTTTTTGCTTTGGTTTTATCCGTGTTTAATGCGACACGCCAAATAGTGAACCATTCAGTTAGAAGAGACAAGGGTGATTGTGATTGGCCGATGGCCTCCTTTAGATTGCTATGGGAACAATAAAAAATCTGATATTTTATTTACATGACTTTCTCCAATCCTGTGGTTTGTATTACGAGAGCAGTTCAGAAAGTTCTAGACCTTTTGGCCTATCGTGGCGATGAGTAGGGCTAGAGCCGCCATCTTGGTGTCAGAACGTTCCTACATTCAGTACGCATCCAGCTGTGGTAGCGGGAGGACTGTACCTTCCATACTGTGCTCTCTGTGAGTTGTTAAAATGTGCGCTGCAATAGAAAATTCCGCCACTTGTAAATTGCGGTCTGTGATTAGGTTTTTGTTGGCTAAAAAGAACAAACCAATTGAAATTTATCGTCAACTTTGTGATGTTTACGGGCACGGAATAATGAGTGAAAGCCGAGTCTGGCAATGGTGCATTGATTTTAAAAAACGACCTACCAATGTTCACAACGAGGATCGCAGTGGTAGGCCTAGCCTGATGAACTGTCAATGCAAATCAATGACAAAATTCGTAAAAATCGTCATTTCACGACTACAGAACTTTCGGAACATTTTCCTCAACTTTCACGGAGTTTGGTGCATCAAATTGTGGTGGAGAAGCTTGGTTACCACAAATTTTGTGCTAGGTGGGTTCCGAAAATCGTAACAGAAGACCATAAAAACGGAGACTGGCTGCAGCACTGACCTTCCTCCAAGATTTCAACAAATATGGTAACACTTTACTCGATCGTATCGTAACCGAGAACGAGACTTGGGTGAACCATGTCAATCGTGAAACAAAACAGCAGTCGATGGAATGGGCACACACACATTCTCCCAAGAAAGTCTTTGCAAACGCTGTCAGCAAGAAAGGTCATGAATACTGTGTTTTGGGACTCTAAGGGAGTGCTTCTTGATGAGTTTCTGGAACGTGGAACAACAATAACCTGAAACACCAAGAATGTTAAGGCGCGCCATACAAAATAAGCGTCGGGGAAAACATAGCACCAAGGTGTTGTTTCTTTACGACAATGCACGCCCACACACGGCCAATCGTACCCAAATACTCTTGGATGGTTTTGGATGGGAGGTGTTTGACCATCCACCATACAGCCCGGATTTGGCCCCGAGCGACTACTACCTCTTCCCAGCGATGAGGAAATGGCTCGGTACACAACGCTTTGA
Source organism: Deroplatys truncata (assembly GCA_030765065.1). Taxonomy (NCBI): domain Eukaryota; kingdom Metazoa; phylum Arthropoda; class Insecta; order Mantodea; family Mantidae; genus Deroplatys; species Deroplatys truncata. Next base: position 175,162,641 of record CM060986.1, on the reverse strand, counting down.
TACTGACGCTGAACTGCATGTCGGTGTAAACCAGTGGTTGAAGTCGCAGGCGGCAGATTTCTACAGAGAGAGCATTGAAAAACTTGTGCCACGGTATGATAAATGCCTCATTTTGAATGGCGATTATGTAGAAAAATAGCTTAAGAGTGTACCTTTCAAATGTAAATACTAAACGTTGATATTTGCATTTTGTTAATTGTTTATTTCAAAACGTCTGGGACTTTCTGGATTACGCTCGTAGTAAAACTTCTACGCACTATTCTTAGGAAAGCTTATTTTTATATATACTACGCATTAAACGAGATGAACCGTTGCATAAACACCTACATTACACATTTCGTCGTAAGTAAAAGGCGGATACATGAAACTGAATCGATAGTTCACATGTTTAAAAGCGGGCCGCTATATGTTGGCCTAGAAATTCCATGGTCTTTCCATGACATTACGAGAAAAAGCTGAATGGCAACAGCACATTAAAATGACTTAAGCATTGGAAATTTTAAACCAACAATAACGGATATCTCGGATGTAACTGTTATCACAAAAACGATTATTTAAAGCAAATTATGTGTTTTAAGCAGTTCTAAAATTTTTCGTGTAATGCGTTTTTTCCTATCTCTCAAGGTTTATCAGTTGTACACAATTATTCAAAATATCTTCGGAATAAAGAGGACTTCATAAGATATTTTCAGAAAACGCAAGATATACGTTTTATTTGTCATGGAAATATTTTAAATATGGGGTGTTTTGATCGAATTCATTAGAGCCACTTTTGAGAAAATAAATAAAAAAAATTGTAAAATGCTTCATTGGAGGATTTTTTAAAGGACATTGTGTCATATCTTTGGAAGATACTGCATTAAATACCAAATTTGGTATTTATCAGGAATTTCGGTTTTCAGTTTGCTGTTCACTGATGCACAAAGATAGACATACTTACGAACACATGGAGGCTCAAAACATGTACTTCCGATGAAACCTCGGAATAAAAAATGTTAGTTGAATGCAATAATCTTTCTACCTGCTAGGTACATGGTAAAGAAGGTAAAAATAAATACATAAACAAAGTTCTCCAATTTGTCACTAATGCCATCATTCTATATGCTTATTACCGGTTCCAAAAGCAGTACTCGCATCGTAGAGAGTCGTTGCGTTACGTAATAGTTATATACATAATATGTATGATGCGAGACGGCGATGATGCTGTCCCTGCTTTAGTGCTTCCATGTTTCAATAGAGAGCTCTTATGTCGCATTTATTTGTATGGAAAGTGCAATCATAACACTTTGAGGGGCTCAATAATGAATACTAGTCGGCCGCGATATGAGTGCGTTTGGTGGGAAGACCAACTAAATAGTCACGGTACAAGCATCGGTGGGACAGCTACATAAAGAAAATATCCGCAGTTCGAGTTGCAGTACTATACATGCACTTAACGTCTTGCCCCTCACTCCCCTCTGATCCCTAGCGTTGATGACGTTACGTATTGCCAACAAAAACGATGTCGCACTCATATCGTGGGCGACTAGAGCAAGATTGTTTTTTTTTTCTTTGTGTAAAAACGAATCAAGGCTGTTCGCTACTTCGTGATTCCTATTCCTGCATAAAATGGAAATCGTTTTCCAACGGAATGAAGAATCACGACTTAATGGAAAGAGTGAAGAAGTAATAGAGGACCAAAGAGTATTTTCCTCTTATATTTATTGCTAATTAGTAAATACTCGTGGATGTATTCCACTGTTATTTTGGAACGGTTATTATGAACCTAGTATGTTTTGCAACTGGAACAGTAGGAACTGCTATTGAAAAATAACATATTTTTCTCACCTCTACTGCAGATGCTTAACAAAGAGTATATACAGGCCAGCATCCAAAGTAGCTCCAAACTTCTCTTGTCCACTTCTCATACCCCACATTCCTTGTTCATGAGTCGAGTTTGTTTTAGTGCCAAGTTTTAACTATCCACGTGAGAAAGCTTTCTGTCACAAATGTATTTTTAATACCACTATTATTCTTCTACTGTTTTTACTCTGTAACTGCCAGCGCTAGATTTACTTGTTTAAAGACGTCGCTATCCTCTGCTGACGTTTTTATTTCACTCGCAACTTTTTATTTTCTGCCATCTTTTGTTTTCTCTCTGACACTCTTGCTTTTTGTCTATCTTTGCTTTTCGGGCTGTAAGCCCCTTTGTTTCCCATTTCATCATGCCTTTCTAGTTGTATCCTGATTTATGCTCGCTTTTTGCATGAGTAATTCAAATGTCATTATATAAAACTTTTCATCTGTTTTCTAAACACATGTTTCCCATTAACTGCTAGGTACAGACGTCACAATAATAAAATTTAAATTTAAATTGAGTTTTATTTATGGACGCTCTTTAACTGCTGTGTTTCTTAGCGTCCCATTCTATATTGGGCGTGAAAGACCGGCAATTTTGCTCAGAGGCCTCTTTATCAGACTTGAGGTTATTTTACGTGTCGTAAATCTACCCGCGACCTCGGAAACCATGGTAACCACTACATCACGGAGGACGACATTCACAATAATAGCAATACTGTAATAAAAATTTTAAAAATAACGTAATGTTTAAAAGCAATAAAGAATTCTAAAATGTGGGTTATTAATTATGTGAAGGTTACAATAATTATAATAAACAAACGTTAAATTATCGAATGATTAATGCGTGTGTATTTCTATGCAAAATTATATACTCATTAGCAAAAATAGACAATAGGATAAAAGGGGGGAAAGGGGATAAAAGGGAAAAGACAAGGATCGGAACGAGTTCTATTTCGAAATTTGTGTATAATCTGATCGAAAATCCATATCAACATCATAGACCGTATTTAGATTGGAAGGGTGTAATTCAACGGTTTTTTGCTACTCTGCTTATTGGCGTTAGAGGCTTTACGAGAGCTATGGAAATCAAAACAAAACAGAATATAAAAATCAGGGTTGCGGCCTAAGTATTAAAACAGAAATCCAGAATTAGAATTAATAGTCCTTTCACACAAGACCACTGTGTAGGACAAGGGCTGAAAAGGAGAAAGACCGAAAAATTCAATGCCATAGCCGAGATTTGAACCACCCGTCTTTCGGTCTCGTCGGATTTAAGGAATTTAATGTCGTATGAGCATCTTACCATGGTAGCTAAGTTGGTTAGAAGTAACCGGACGGAAACCGGAAGATCCATGGTTCAAATTCTGGCTATGGTATTGACCTTTATAGTTTGATTCTACCTTTCAGAAATCTAGAAGTTCGAGATGTGCACGATAAATTGTTACGGCAATTTATCTGTGAAATTTTGTTAAATTGTTAAATTTTATTCATTTTTTGTACTTTACATTCTTAGTATACCTATGACTTGTACATTCATATTACAATAATGGTTATTAATATCAATAAACTACATTATTAGTTTTTCAGTGTCAACAATTTCAAAGCTATAAATGACTATTTAATTGGGCCTTTACCTTTTAGATAAAGCATCGCATTCAAATTTAAATTCCACTTTTCTCAATTCCCTTTCTTCAGCATGTTTCACTACTCGAAGGGCTTATAACTCATTAGTTTGAAGTTTTCAGGAGAGCCTCACGGATTACGATTTAGATATTGTTGTGTACTATTTCAAAGCATTTCATAGTTCAATTTGATTGTTTTATAACTCATTGAAGATGTTGAAAAATTCAATAATATGTGTACAATTTTTTCTGTTAAACTCATTAAAATTAAGATACCTGCACAACAATCGTTTAAGTTTGCATACTAAGCCCAAATTAAAAATTTGAGAGCGACATTATAAACCGTAGGGTCCATGGAGCATTTTAGATTACCATGTCAAAAAGTAATTAATAAAGAATAACAAAATATCGTAATGTTGTGTGCAATACATGTTTTACTCGTATGTTTTGAGTATATGGTACAAAATTCAAAACGATCAGAAAGGAACTGTAGATTTTTGGATTTTCAGAGATATTTGCCTTAACGCACAACCACTAAAGGTGACGAGACGTTACAATTAAATAGAATACTACTTTATTGCTATGCGTTGGCACACAAAACGGCAGGTGTGCCGTGTGAAACAGGTGGTTACAGGAATGAGACCTAGAAGGCTAATTGGCCGCCTTGCTACATGAGAGCGGCAGTTGCACTGGACGGCATCCTAATGTCATCTGCACGGCACGAAGCAGAAGATCCGGTAGCTATGCACTAGGGTTTCTGTGACACGTGACGGAGCGGGTGCTTACAGGGATGAGACCTAGAAGTCTAACTGTCCGCCTTTCTGTATGAGGGCGGTGGTTGGACTGGACGGCACCCTAATGCCAGCTGTACGGCATGAAGCAACTGGTTACAGGGATGAGACCTAGAAGGCTAACTGTCCGCCTTTCTGTGTGAGGGCGGCGGTTGGAATGGACGACACCCTAATGCCAGCTGCGATTGTGAAAATTGCAACACCAAGAAATAATTTCCCGAATAACTCCAAACTTGGCGGAAGTGTAGATGAGTGTGCAAGCAATAAGTGATTAGGTTGCAGAGAGATGGGGTACGCGTAGGTCGAGCAGAGTCCTCTCGTGTTGGTCCGACAAGGTTAGCGTTGCGCCCAGTGTAGCCTGTGAAGAGCTGTCAAAAAAGGTGGAAAAAATAAAGTTAATGCCAGTATGCCTCGTCGACGTCAAGGTAGCCATAGCGGCATGTGAGTGAGTTCGAACGGGGCAGAATGATCGGTCTCCGGGAAGCGGTTTTGTCATACTGTGACATTTCGGCTCGTACAGGGCGCGCTGCTACGACAGTGATCCGTATGTGGAAGCGGTGGATAGATGAAGCTCGTACGTAGCGAAGAGCGGGTTCTGGACCACGGAACATGACCACAGCACGAAATGACCGTCATATTCTCCACATGGCCATAACGGACCGTACAGCTTCATCCACAGTGTTGTCTCGACGCTGGAGCACTGCAACGGATGTGAACTGCAACACGGTTCGTCGCCGTGTGCTGCAGGTTGGACTGGTTGCATGCAAGCCATTAAATTGGCTTCCATTGTCCAGAAACCACAAGCTCCTCCGACTACAATGGGCGCGTGAACACCTTCACTGGGGTGCTGAGTGGCAAAATGTAGTCTTTTCGGACGAGTCCCGCTTAAACGTGTCCTACAGTGATAGCCGCATACGTGTCCGGCGGTACCGTGGTGAGCGCTACCTGGAGGGCTGCATTGTAGAGCCGCATAGCGAAACACCAGGTGGGATGGTTTGGGGCGCCATTGGTTACAAAAACCGATCTCACCTCCCACGAATTGAGGGTACTTAGAACAGCAATCGGTACCTAACGCTGGTTGTAGAGCCTGAGGTACTCTCCCTGCTTCAGGCATCTCCACAGGCCACATTTCAACAGGACAATGCTCGGCCACATATTGCGAGGAATGTACAAGCTTTCTTCGAAGAGTGACGGGTACCATTGCTTCCCTTGCCTGCACGTTCGCGTGACATGTCGCCATTCGAAAATGTCTGGGATATGGTTGGTTGGCACCTGGTGCGTCACGGTCCTCCAGTGTCACGGATTTGTGGGCTCGAATACAAACTGCGTGGAGAGAAACCCCTCAAGAGCTTATTCAGAAGCTTTTTGATTCAATGCCACGGCGTATAGCAGCTCTAATTGCAGAGCATGGAGGCCACACCCAATATGAATATTAGGGTTCAAATGTCAGGTATAGATTTGAAAAACTTATCATTTGTTACTTGTCATGTACCTAACCTGTGGTATTAAATTCATTTAATTCATGCCTTTCCTTCTTGGTGTTGCGGCAGTGTATATGTTAGTAGTATGCAAAAACAAATATAAAAGACTGTCTTTAGACTTCAGACAAGATCCTCGGATCGCAAACGATGTGCTGCACTTATATAAGATTGCGGATATTAACCTCAATACAGTCATCAATTCACCCGTGTGTAAGGACAGTGCCGGATAACAGATTTTCAGCCATGGCAACGGAATATCAATCAAGAAAACGAGACATAGGAACATCTCGAGTGAAGTGTATACCGGAGCGGGTTTAAACCTCATTATTATCATTATCTACACGGTTTAGTCCATCAGTGAACCGTTCCGTCCTAACGGCCAATGAAGAAAATCCTGATCTATCCATCTCAAATAGGGCGGGCTACTCGCCATTTCCGACTTGGATGTATTCTAAAATCTTTCTGGGTATTCTAGTGTTCCATCCGTTGTAGATGTTCTTTCCAGTTATTTCTATTTTCCACAATTTTTAATTATTCTAAAAATGTTTGACTTTTCCCCAAGTTTTGTGTTTTTTATTTTTATGGATTCCCTTCTCTTTTTATCCATTCTACAGTATCTTCTGACAGCCCTTAGGAATCTAATTTCAGCTGCTTCTATCGCATTTTCCTGTTTCGTGTGTGCGCGCGCGTCTGTGTGTGTGTGTGTGTGTGTGTGTGTGTGTGTGTATGTTTCCCCAAACCGTACAGAAAAGTTTAAACCTAATCCGTGTAAATGATACGGAGAAAGTGTCTCCTACGTTTTTTTTTTTTTTTTTTTTTACTTTTTTCTACCATGAACATAGTAGGTAGAAAGGTATTGCATTCTACCCAAAAATTCGATATAGAGAGTTCACCAGAAACACATGTTTTAAGGCCTTCTGAATGAAAAAAATCTGATGTGTTACACTCACATGACTTTCTCTACTCTTGTACAAACTATTTTTACAAACGCTTATTCTCCATCTACCTCCATCTCTATCTTATTGCTAAGTTTCTTGTAGATGTAAGGGGAATATATATATATATATGCAAGGGCAATATAGAAATACAGTAGCCTTTAAGCACATACATATCTCTTAATAGCTGGTTGCTAGTGGCAGCACCATTCCTTTTGCCACAGATTAATGCTCTTTGCATATCCAAGACAAAGAAAATGAATAACAAATTCCCATTTGAGAAAATAAGTATTGAAAAATTTAAGGGAATAACAAGCAATATCTTGAAAATAGTTCACTCAACAAAAAAAATGTATATGACATAAATTGTGTATTTTAACGCGATCTACATTTTTTGTGTAGTAACATTTTGTCTATCTCTTATGGTTTACCAGTTATGCAAAAGTCGTTCACAACGAAGAATACTTTTGGAGACATTCCCAGGAAATTCAAGATATACATTTTATTTGTCATAAAAATATCTTAAACATATGATATTTTAATCAAAATCGTTAGAGCCATTTTTGAGAAAATTAAAATTTTCCAAAAATGTTCCTTGTAAAGGGTACTCTGGGGTGGGGGGATTTTGTTGAAAACCTTTGTGTCGCATCTCTGGAAGATTCCGAACCTAAATACCAAGTTTGGTGTTTATTTGACTGGTCATTTCTGAGTTATGCTGTTCACATACAGACACACACACACACACGGACATGTTTCCAAAAATGCTTTTTTTGGATTCAGGGGGTCTCAAAACATGTATTTCCGGTGAAATCTCGGTATCGAATTTTTGGGTGGAATACAATACTTCCCCTACTTACTATACGTAGTAGAGAAAGTAAAAAGGCTTTCTTAGCAAGAGATTCTCTGTGTGTGTGCGTGCACGCGTGTGCGCGCGTCAACAGAGTAACTCAAAAATGAAAAATTGGATAAATACCAAACTTCGTATTTAGATTCAGTACTTTCCAAAGGTGCAACATAAGGATTTTAAAGAAAATCCCCCTGCATCAGACTACCCTTTACATGGAACATTTTTCGAAATTATTTATTTTCTAAAAAATTCCCCTAACGATTTTGATTAAAATTCCAAATATTAAAGATATTTAAATGACAAATAAAACGGATAATTTAAATTTTATGTGACTAGCCTTTGTAGTCCTCTTCATTTGGAAGGAGTTTTATAATCTTGTATAACTGATAAACGTTAAACGATAGACGAAAACCCACTACACACAAAATGTAGATTTATTTAAAACATACAATTTATTTCAAATAGCTTTTTGTGTAGCATTAGCTATTTTCGAGATATCGGTTATTAATGGTTCGATTTGCTCTATACTTTCTCATTCCTTTTTAAGTTCCGTTGATTTTCAGTTGTTTCTTGCGATTGGATGGAAACAGTATGAAATTTTAAGGCTAGCATACAGGTCCAGTTCTAAAACATTTGAGTATCGCCGTTCCCTTTCTACCTATAACGAAATGTGTAATCCAGCTATTTCCGCAAAGGATTATCTAGATTAAAATGAAGTAGATAGGAAAATAACGTAAGAATAATTTGTATAGCCACTCATAAATGATAGAGGATACAGAAAGTCATGTGAATGTAACACATCGGATTTTATTAAAGACCTAATCTTTCAGATTAATCGCCTACTCTGTCTTTCTAATACATCTTTTTGAAGCTTTATGCATGATTTTATTATATTACTGTCATCTAAACGTATGCATCCTGTACCAGTACTTCAAAATTTTCTCCGCTATTATGCCATTTCTCCCTACCCTTCCTAACTGCCAGTGCTACAAAGTAGATAGAAGAATAAAGGTTTTGTTGTAGAAGAACTTTTAGAGCAGAGAAGGTAGAAGTAGGGAAAGTCATATGAATGCAACACATCAGAATTTATTTCTTTCGAATCCCATTAGGAGTAGGGAGTACGACTAGGTACCGAGGGAAACTTAGAACCTTGACCTACAAGATCGTTTGTGCCTAAGCCCCTGAAGGGGTTGCCCACGGGAGGGAAGGGTAAGGTGAGAGGAGACAAGGATGGACGACCAGTAGGTACGACAGGGCAGAGGACAGGTTCCCTACCTTTTACAGATTGAATAGCAGCTGGTGTAACATGCTCCCCTCCCCCAATGCAGGCTTGCACATTTCACTGGGGTCGGAACTCAAAGACCACTTCCATTCCGGGAGACGAAATGTTACATAGAGCATCCTTTTCCCTGCCATGTAACGCCGAGACTCCCGCCTACTCTTTCAACCCTGAAACCTCAAGCAGATGAAAGGTGTAGTGAAATGAGAATGGGATTGAAATGGAGGAACAGGAGATTCTGGGTATGTTATGAACCTTCCCAACATTGCGACACGGGGAAATCCCGAAAAAAACCCATGGATCAAGAAGGTCGGCCGCGGGAATCGAACCCACGACCTCCCGAATGCGGGTCACAGACGTTACCGCCTGAGCCATCCCGCTCGGTTCGAATACCATTAACGCGAACATGAAACCTTGGAGATTGAAAGGTTTGGCGTTAGTATCTGGTTATGGTGTTCATGTTAACGAAAGTCGTTGTGAATTGTCCCATTTATTAACCTAGCCACAAGTTTATGTGTTCGTATTGCATTTGTGTTGATTCCTATGTGAATAGGCCTAACCCTTGCATACAAACAACGGCTTTGTCGCAGTCCTAAGGTAAGTTTGGGCAAAAGAGGTAGTTTTGTTCATTAGTATTACTTAATACTAGCACGTCCAGCTTTTCCTTACTCTTTCAAACGCCCAGGAGGGTCATTTTGATCACTACTATATAACATTAACTCTAATGTTCTGCATTATTATTTCAAAATTGCATTTCTATTCAATTATTACATTTTAATGCATTCACATGATTTATGTCAGTTAAGATGCAGAATGATGAATAAATATGCAACAAAACACAAATACATAAGTTATTAAAAATAAACAAATTTCACCGAAACAGTAAAACCCAAACAAGATTGCAAATGAGGGAGTTTGCTTAGCTTTAAATGCATAGAAATATTGAATTATTCATGTTACAGCAATTTTAGCTAGTTCATACTTCTACACAATTGACACATTTGTGTTCAGTTTTCTTTGTGCACTTTCCACAAAGCGTCTTCTTACAAACAGTGCACTTCGAAGCAGTTTTTACGCTTACAAAGTTTAAGAACATGACATTTACGATGTTTCTGTGCTATTTCGTCGGTCAAATATTACAATTTAGGATTTTTAATTTATTATTAAGTGTTTCTCTAGAAAAATGTTCATCTAAATGTTTTTAATATCAGAGTGAAAATGAGGGACTAGTGTGTGTGTGTCTGTGTATGTGTGTGTGTGTGCGTGTGTGCGGGTGTCTGTCTGTAACAGCATAACTCAAAATCGAAAAGTTGGATAAATACCAAATTTGGTATTGTAATTCAATATCTTCCAAGTATGCGACACGAAGATTTTCAAGAAAGTCCCCTCACCACAGACTACCCTTTACATGGAACATTTTTCGTAAATTTTTATTTTCTCGAAAATGACACTAATGACTTGATTAAAATATCAAATGTTTAAGATACTTTCATGGCAAATGAAATGTATATCATGAACTTTTTGTGAATGCCCTAAAAAGTCCTCTTCTTTGTGAATGACTTTTGCATAACAGGTAAACCGTAAGAGATAGACAACATTTTACTACACAAAAAAAATGTAGATCTCGTTAAGACATAAAATTTATGTGATAACCATTTTTTTTCTTTTACAGTGAATTTGTTTGAACTTTCCAATACTTATATTTTTTCTCAAATGGAAATTCGTTATTCGTTTTTTATGTCCTATACATGCAAAGAGAATGGAATACTCCACATAGCAACCAGCTTTTAAAATATTTGACTATCGCTTAAAGCCTACCATAATCCCTTTATACCTACAAGAAAATTAGCAATAAGATACTACAGCAAATGTTTATCTGGATTAACATGAAGTGGATGGAGAATAAGAGTAGCGAAGGTCATGTAAGTGCGACACATAAGATTTGTTTGATATTTCAGTATTTTGCCCAAATCTTCTTGTATTTGTTTTGCACAACTCGTTGCTCTATATTAATAGTTTCTACATTATACATTTTAAGTAGAACTGTATCCCATTTAATGAAAAATACATAAGCAGAATATTGTTTGGTTTTTCTCGGTTGGAAAATTTTAGCTATTTTTCAGTATTTAAAATGTTCTTTAGGAAGTAGTTTTTAACTTATTTGAGTGAAATTTCGGAAATAGTTTCCCTAATTAATTCCAACTAAAATTTTCGATGCAGTTGTCAGTATGCGGCAAATTTGTTACACCATCAAGTTCACCCAAGTTGACAATTATATCTATAATGTTTGTAAAGGCGAAACTGACAATTGGACAAAATTGTTTTAAAAAGTAATAAACTAAAAATATATTACTTAGTACCCATCTTTTCTCCTCAATAAAGAACATATAATCTAAAAGTAAGATTACAAATGCAATTATGATGTGGTGAAGGAACTACACCCAAAAGCAGTATTCAAGTACACACAAATATGACGCAGTATTTTATATCACAACACTGTAAATGCCAGAGTGATTGTAGTGTAAATTAGCATTATTGTATGACAATGATTTGAGATGTTTGTTAATTATAAGCATTGTTAGGAAATAAGTTTACACGACCTCACTGAAACTGACAATAGGAGCGGATAACAATGTAGTGAGGGGGTGAGTTGTTTATCAATTAGAAGAGACAAACAAATGACGTCAGAGTAGCGCGCTTTTCTTTAGAAATGGAGGGAATATCTTCCTTAGAGCATATGTGTTCGTAATTTTGATTGGATATAAAAATAAACGCTAATGTTGGCGCGCTTTATTAACCAATAGCAGCTCTGTTATAATGTTAAGGCATATCGGGGTGAGGGAGTATAAATTATGAAGCCAGAGACAAGTATTGTTCAGTTCAACAGAGGCATTCATGAGTTACACGTCGCACAGTCCAACAGAATCATTCACGCGTTACACGTCGCACAGTTTAAGAGAATCATTCGCGGGTTACACGTCACTCAGTTCAACAGAATCATTCACGGGTTACACGTCGCGCAGTTCTACAGAATCTCTCGCGTCGTAAAGCTAGTTATAAAATGTGAAATACGCGAATTAATAATGTGCGGCAAATAAGTGATTACAGTTACATTCGAAAATATAACAGTTTCAGTCAGGCGTGTATCAAAAGTAAATCTGTGTAATCTGACGGCAATAAAAGTGTAAAAACAAATTCTTTTATCAGTGTTATCTTTTAGTAACAACTCCTTTCCGTTTACACACGGAAGTTTAAGAGATATGCTCGACTGGGTAATAATAGCTAGCCGGAGGGCAAAGAACCTAAAATATAAAATAGTAAAACAATAACAAGCGCTCAGCAAATAAGATAACACGAACGATACCGCGACAAATACCAGAATAACTTGATTAATCTTTTGCGAAAAATCTGATGTGTTGCACTCACATGACTGTCTCTATTCTTGTAAAAAATATTTTACAATTGCTTATTCTCCATCTACTTCATGTAATCGAGATAAAAGTTTGCATAAATTATCTTATTGCTAATTATCTTTTAGGTTCAAGGGGAATATGGTAGGCTTTAAGCGATAATCAAAATCTTTTAAGAGCTGGTTGCTATGTGGAGCATTGCATTCTCTTTTTATGTCCAGATATTAAAAACCGAATAACGAATTTACGTACATTGAATATCTCGCCCAAAAAATGCATATGGCATAAATTATGTGTTTTTACGAGCTCTACATTTTTTGTGTAGAAAACTTTTGTCTGTCTCTTACGATTTACCAGTTGTACAAAGACCATTCAGAAAGAAGAGGACTTTTGGGGACATTTCCAGAAAGGTCAAGATATACACTTTATTTGTTATGAAGACACCATTTTAATCAAAATTGTTAGTCATTTTTGAGAAAATAAAAATTTCGAAAAATCTTCCATGTCAATTGTAGGCTGGGGTGGGAGATTTTATTGAAAATCTTCGTGTCGCACATTTGATAGTATTGAACCTAAATATTGTCGTAGCCTCTACTAAAATACTCAGAAAATAATGATGGGGAGACACTCGCTTGCAAAAGGTACCGGTAAATTAATAAGATCTTCACATGGCGAGGCTACGACGGGGACGCAGCTAAGTTAAACACCAAAAAATAATTACTATTCCAAAACGTCACATGGCTTAAGGGGAAGGAAGGACACTACACTACCATAATTAAGACTCTCCGAAAATGGATGGCTACTAAATTTAATGTATAAGGACAGATAACAGTGCTTACACTCTCAGCCCAATGTCTGTCGGCGAGGCCATCATGCCTTAGCACGAAGAAAGCAGTTGTACGTCTTTACCACACGAACGTTACCTCCTGACTCTCCTTCTCAAACCCACGCTACCCCTAAGCGTCAGTGACGCTAAACAACTCATCCCCTCCTAAAAAGTCTAGTTCTCCCTACTCCAAACCAACTGCCATCTCGAATCTCGGTGACCAGAGACGTATATCCTATCATCTTTGCATGCGTCACAATATCAAGTTTGGTGTTTATCCAACTTTTCGTTTTTGGGTTATGCTGTTCGAGACAGGCAGACAGACACATGTGGACATATTTCCAAAAATACTTCATTTGGATTCATGGCACCGCAAAACATATATTTCCTGTGAAATCCCGGTATGTTAAATTTGTGGGTAGAAATCAATACTTCCCTTACTTACTATATGTAGTAGAGAAAGTACAAATGAGTTCGAATAGAGTTCCCAAAGTTCGTAATCGCCCAACAAGGAAGAGGTCTGTGCGCCGTCCAAGGAAGCTCTGGATAATCCTCTGAAAGAGCGTAACAGGCCATTAGGTCTAAGACTTTTACGGAAGAAGAAGCTGGATTTTAAAAATTTCATCGTAAGCAGCATATGTTATAAAATATCTTAAATTTGCATTTTAAAATGCATAATCCAGGAATGACCATGTGTTTGTACCAAACTTTGTAACCATAATAATTTATATTGGCATAAAGGTGAAGTAGATTATATTTGTATTTGGAAAATGCTTCATGTTTATCTACACAACGTATGGGAGCCAATTTGTCGCGGTAACTTCGTGTTATCTATTGATGGGCGCCTGTTATTGAATTAATAGTTTGAATTTTGGGTTATTTGTCCTCCGGCTAGCTATTATTACTACTCAGTTGAGCATATCTCTTGAACAGGGTGTGTAAACGGTAAGGATTTGTTACTGAAGGATAACACTTATAAAAGAATTTGTTTTTACACTTTTATTACCGTCACAATTAATTAATTTCACATATTGACTCTTGATACACGCCTGACTGAAACTGTTATATTTTCTAATATCACTATAATCACTTATTTACTGCACGTTATTAATTGGCGTATTTCACATTTATAACAAACTTTAAGACGCGAGAGATTCTGTAGAATTGCGCGACGTATAACGCGTGAACGATTCTCTTAAACTGTGCGACGTATAACCTTTGTATGATTCTATTGGATTGAGCGACGTTTACCTCGTGAATTATTCTGTCAAACTGCGCGTTACCCGTCTCTGACACGGAATTTATACTCCCTCACCCCAATATGCCTAAAGATTATAACAGAGCTGCTATTGGTTAATAAAACGCGCCAACATTAGCGTCTATTTTTATATCCAATCAAAATTACGGACACATATGCTCTAGGGAAAATATTCCCTCCATTTCTAAGAAAAGCGCGCTAATCTGACGTCATTTGTTTGCCTCTTCTAATTGATAAACAACTCACCCCATCGTTTCATTGTTACCCGCTCTTATTGTCAGTTTCAGTGAGACCGTGTAAACTTATTTCCTAACAATGCTTATAATTAACAAACATCTCAAATCAATGTCATACAATAATGTTTATTTACACTACAATCACTCTGGCATTTACATTGTTGTGATATAAAATACTGCCACAAAGGTATGATAAAAGTTCAAAAATCTCAGTAGAGTGCTTTGGATTTTGGAAAATTCACAGATCGGTTACCTTAGTCAGGAAAATAAAACTATCTGATTTCCTAGTTTGTTTCGCTCAAAGAAGCTAACAGTTTATAAACAACGTAGAAAGTGAATTAAGTTGTTTTCTCCAGTATTATTGTTATTAGCAGGTACCGATTCATAATCTTAGCATGTTTCTTGTGATTCCGTTGCCTTTCTTTGCAGATATTAGGAAGCCTTACTAAAATAATTATCATGTTGTTTGTTCACGTGCCTGCAAGACATTAAATCCCCGTTATCAAGTTACTTGGTGGAGACTAAAGTGCAAGACTCGCTCTCTAGCAAGGAGTGGTAGATTAAGAGGCGGAAGAGAAAACCTGCCTTCTCGTATTTCAGCTCAGGAAGGAACAATGCAGAGCTGATTATAATAAATTTGCTTTTCTCTACTTACGAGCAAGGGAAAACCTCCAAACTAAACTTGGCTGTCGCGTCTCACATTCTCCACAGTTTACGTCACGAGTGTCTCTCTCCCTCTCTTTTAATTTTAACGAGGTTTAAGAAACGGAACGCGTGAGCCAGAATTTTTCAGCCACAAAGCGCCGTATCTGTGTATGTCTATTGTTTTCGTCTTAGCAGGGAGAAGCTTTATTTTCTAGGACGATTTAAGAGCTTCAGCTGGAAGAGCTTATTGTTTTCACGTACCTGTGGCAATTAAATTGGCTTTTACCTCACCGGTTTCCGTTAATAGCCGTTTAGGCAGTTAGTTTTTTCAAAGGATTCTTTGTTGTATGGTTTCCTTTTGCTTCAAATGATGTTGTTTAACACTAGTGGCTTCTGTGACATTACCGGCGGTTAGGTCTGTGGCCCGTATTCTGGAAGTCGTGGGTTCGATTCCCGTGGCCGACCTTCCTGGCCCACGGGTTTCTTCGGTGTTTTTTCGGGTCGCCAGGCTAATGCTGGGAGGAATTCTCACATCCCCGGACTTTCCTATCCCTCCATTCTCATCTCAGTTCATCTTTAATTCGTTGGTCTCTATCACGGTTGGAAGTTTCGGCAATAGTGTGGCAGGAGAAAAGGATGTTCTTTGTGACCTTCTCCGTCTCTCGGCATTCGGGTGGCTGCCGGGAGTATCCGAACACTCTTCAGGGGCGTTGGACCCCTTGTGTGCAAGGTGGGGTCTCCGGTCTACTCGTCCGTCTACCGCGGAATCTCTATCTGGAAAACTTAGGGACTCTGCCATTTCTGTGCCGTCACTCCTGGTTCCGGTCGCGTGGTGTATCCTCTCGCCTAATCCTTCTTCCTGGGGACAATATCCCCTACGTGGATCAGTGCCAAGTCCCCTCCGTTGCCAATCCAATCCAAGCTAGTGGCATTAGTCTCTCAGAAACGGTCGCATAACAATAGTGTAAATTATACATCAAGAGAAAGAATCGTGATTTTAGCCTAAGGGATTTATTGTAATGGCCATAAATGCATCACGAGAAAAATATGTTTCGACCCTGTGCTGTATAACATTTTGTTAACGGTTAAAAATAACTGTTATAAATAAACCTCAAAATGTTAAGGCATTAGTTTGTGGTTATCAGTTACCAGGAGCAGGAACTGTTACACGAAAATATCTGTTGCACTGTAACAGAGTAATTGAGGTGGGGGATACATAAAACCATCAGGACAAAAATTGTTTTGAGCTGTTTTATCGAGCTTATATGTAGAGTGCAAACTTTAGCAACACAATGCTTATATGGAATTTATTGCGTTTAATTGAACACTAGATAGTGAAGGTAAAGGTAAGGTACCTGTTAAGGGGCCCCTGGAAACGGGGCAGGACACCGCACGCAGGCCAGTCGGCCCATTGTGCTTCCAACGTGTATTCTGGGAGGGAAGAGACCCGAAGGGTGACCAGATCCGGATGCCGACGGGTGCAAGCATGAACGGAGTCCCTAACGTTTCCAGATAGAACGCATTCAACGCCTCACTGTCCCTGCCACAAGTCACCAACCTCCAGGGTGCCCCGGAGCAGAGACTCACGCTGAGGAGAGACCTAACTGAGCGGTCCCACAGCGATGCGAGTAAAGAAACCTTTACAGAGCGCAAGCCACCGCCCAACCGCAACTCGCCGAACACAGTCGCCTGGTACTACAATCCTGAAACCGAAGACAAGGAAGACGACGGGTGCAGTAAATCAGAGGAAGAGGTGGTAGAAGATAAACCGCCACGGCATTCGCCTGGCGACCCGGGAAACCACGAAAAACTCATGGGCCAGTTTTGGCGGTCACCGGGGATCGATCCCGGGACCTCCTGAATGCGGACCACAGAAGTGAGTACTGTTAGTACAGTAATTCCAAAATCATACCCAGAAATTTAAAAAGGGAGATACTGAATTACCTACATAAGTTGAAAATGCTATTTCACTCCCTATTGAACTTTGTGGCAGTATTTTATATCACAACACTGTAAATGCCAGAGTGATTTTAGTGTAAATTAACATTATTGTATGACAATGATTTGAGATGTTTGTTAATTATAAGCATTGTTAGGAAATAAGTTTACACGGCCTCACTGAAACTGACAATAAGAGCGGGTAACAATGTAGCGAGGGGGTGAGTTGTTTATTAACTAGAAGAGACAAGCAAATGACGTCAGATTAGCGCGGTTTTCTTTAGAAATGGAGGGAATATCTTCCCTAGAGCATATGTGTTCGTAATTTTGATTGGATATAAAAATAGACGCTAATGTTGGCGCGTTTTATTAACCAATAGCAGCTTGATTATAATGTTTAGGCATATCGGGGTGAGGGAGTATAAATTCCGTGCCAGAGACGGGTAATACTCAGTTCTACAGAATAATTCACAAGGCAAACGTCGCGCAGTTCAACAGAATCATTCACCGGTTACACGTCGCGCAGTTCTACAGAATCTCTCGCGTCGTAAAGTTAGTTAAAAGATGTGAAATACTCGAATTAATAATGTGCGGCAAATAAGTGATTATAGTTACATTCGAAAATATAACAGTTTCAGTCGGGCGTGTATCAAGAGATAAATATGTGAAATTAACAAAGTGTGACGGCAATAAAAGTGTAAAAACAAATTCTTTTATCAGTGTTATCTTTTAGTAACAACTCCTTTCCGTTTACACACCCTGTTCAAGAGATTTGCTCGACTGGATGATAATAGCTAGCCGAAGGACAAAGAACTCAAAGTTAAAAATAGTAAAACAATAACAGGCGTTCAGCAAATAAGATAACACGAAAGTTACCGCGATAACTTAAATTGTTTTATTTGTATGATCCGATTTAACTTTTGTGATCATGGCGGTTATGAGAAACAACTGATGATGTTTGTACTCCTACACTGTAGGTTATGTTATCATTGATTTTATTAATGTTTACTATTATTGACGCTCACATTCTCACTTAGAGACTATCAGGAGGATAGGGAATGATTTTGGTTAAAGAAAAAGTTTGCCGCCCAACCAGGAAGCGAGTCCAGGACCTTTGGGTTCAAAAGTCAGAACGCTGACCGTTCAATGACAGAGGCAATCCCTCCTTTAAATTTTATAGACACATCAGGAGTTCTTACTTGAGAAACAACTTAAAGTCTTCTCTGAAATATAGGTTTTAACTTTGGATTTATTAAGCATGCTTGTATTCACTACCTCACCCGTAATTCCAGACTCTAAGAATGGTATAGAATCCCAGGTTCAAGTAGGGAACCGAACGCGAGGCTTCTAGTTTAAGAAACCAGCACACTGACCACACGCTTACACAGATAATCACTTCCGTGATTTTTTTAACCTAGAAACAGTAGTAGTAGGAGTAGTGTATTTATCAAGTACTTAATATTACATTAATTACATAACACAGTCGCATGGACCATAAGACCGTACATGCTCTCTAGAGAAACACCTGGTCTGTAAACGTGACTTGCCTAATCGACCAGTTTTGGTCTCAGTTGTGGATCATTAGAATTATAAGTGTCCATTAACTGTTAAGCTGGGGAATAGTAAAAGAAATATATCGGCAACAAACATTCATCCTTTTCTTTGCCGCTTATTCAAAGTAGGGAAATCCCAAAATTCGATATCAAGATTTGATGTTTCTTTTCTTTTTTTTTAGTTTTATTTATGGATACTCTTAAACTGATGTGGTTCTTAGCGTCCCATTCTATATTGCTCAGAGGCCTCTTTATCAGTCTTGAGGTTCTTTTACGTGCCGTAAATCTGCGATACGGGACCACCGGCTTTACTTCGCTTCCGAAGGAATGCAGCGAGTATGGAAAATGTTGCTTATAAACTATATACCGTTGAAGTGGAAGGTTTCTTTTTATTTCTTCGTCAACGAATTAATGCCCACAGAGTCCAAGCGATATAAACATAATTATCATCGGCACCTTGGTGTAAGCGTTATGGTGCGGTGGACACTCAAATTCGTCGAATAACCACCTGTGTTAGAATCAGGGACATATGGAATTGGACCAAGAACCATATAGGTCATTTAATCCGCAGCTGTTTGGAACATCGGACTACATCTGTCCTATTAGCTTGGGAGTTTCAGAAGGGAGCTACCGAAATTACACAGGTGTGGTTAACATTGGCACTCTATCATTACTGTTTGCACGAAGAATTCCCATCTCTCCTCACTTTCCAAAAATGGCTTCCGTCAGAGCGATACAAGCTTCGGCGACAACCCCGGATATAGAACGTATTAAATTTTCAGTTGGATTTCACGCTGTAATAAAAAAAAATAAAATAAAAGAATTGTAAAACTTCATGTAAACATCTTAGAAGGTACTGGTAATACATTATAAAAATAAAATAAAATAAGAATCGTGAATGCATTTTAACTTATAAAGAATCGCAAGAATCTTGCATGTTCAAAATGAAGCGCAGGAAAAAAAACTTTAAAAAAAATTATAAAAAAATCGAATAGCGAGTTTGCAGTTGAAAAAATATAACATACGAAATAAAAAAATTATAAAAATAAATAATAAAAGCAAGCCATACTAAGGATTTTTACGGCCCCCCCAAAAAAAACCCATCGTTTCCACCGGACTTGAACACGAGACCTCGGGAACTAGAAGCTAACATAGTAACCACTACACCACGGAGGTCGACAGTTTGATCGATGATACAAGTTTTTAGGACTCCTACATTTAACCAAGGTGATTACTTTCTCTACATAGTAGGTTTGTACTGCATTTCACCCAAAATTTCGATTACCGAGATTTCACCCGAAATACATATTTTGAGGTCCTCCAAATATGAAAAAAGGTTTTTCGAAAAACATCTGTGTGTGTGTCTGTAAACAGGGCAACTCAAAAACAAAAAGTCGGATTCTCTCGCTGGAATTTTAAGGCCAGCATATTAAGCGTCTAGTTCTTAAATATTTGACTATCGCTGTTCCTTTTGTATGTATAACAAAGTGTGTAACGAGGCTATTTGTGCAAAGATTTGTTTGGATTAAAATGTAGACAGAAAAATAAGCCTTAGTAAGAATAGTTTGTATAACCACTAATAAACGATAGAGGGTAAAGAGAGTCATGTGAATGTATATTATATCAGAATTTTTATACACGTTCGTCTATGCGTATACCTGTGTGTGTGTGTGAAATGTTAGTTCACTCTCAAAATACTCTTAATGATTTTGAAAAAAAATCACATTCTTAAAATATTATTGTGGGAAAGTAAATGCCATTAGTCGTGTTTTGTTTGGGGAACTTGTGATGGTCATTTTAAGGTCAATTTAATTTTTTTAAATGGGAACCTACCTTTTTTATGTTGTTTTCTCACTCCTTATAAAAAACTAAACACCATTGGTATAAACCAGTTTACAATTGTTCTTACACCAACATAAATAACAACGAAAATTCTGAATCGCTGTGTACGAAGAGCACAATGAATAGTTGGACCATCCATGGACGGTCATTTGAGGGTCAAGT
This sequence comes from Deroplatys truncata, assembly GCA_030765065.1. Lineage (NCBI taxonomy): Eukaryota > Metazoa > Arthropoda > Insecta > Mantodea > Mantidae > Deroplatys > Deroplatys truncata. The sequence goes on along the minus strand of CM060986.1, from coordinate 175,141,977 downwards.
TATATTTCGTAATTGAGAAACAATATTTTTACTTTCTCTACTACGTATAGTAGTATTCAATACCGAGGTTTCACCGGAAATATATGCTTTGAAACCCCCTGAATCCAAAAAAAAACATTTTTGGAAACATGCCCGTGTGTGTGTCTGTGTGTGTGTGTGTGTGTGTGTGTGTGTCTGTGAACAGCATAACTCAGAAACGAACAGTCGGATAAACACCAAACTTGGTTTTTAGGTTCAGTATCTTCCAGAGATGCAAAACAAAGGTGCAAGAAAATCCCCCCATCCCAGATTACCCTTTACATGAAACATTTTTCGAAAATTTAATTTTCTCAAAAATGGCTCTATCACATGTTTAAGGTATTTTCATGAAAAATAAAATGTATATCTTGAATTTTCTGGAAATGTCTCCAAAAGTATTCTTCATTGTGAACGACTTTTGCATAACTGGTAAACCATGAGATAGACAAAATGTTACTGCACACAAAATGTAGATTGCGTTAAAATACATAATTTATGTCAGATACATTTTTTTGTTGTGTGAACCATTTTCGAGATATTGCTTGTTATTCCCTTAAATTTTCGAATACTTATACTTTTTCTCAAATACGTTATTCATTTTTTTTGTCCTGGTAATACAAAGAGAATGGAATACTCCACATAGCAACCAGCTCTTAAAAGATTTTACTATCGCTTAAAGCCTAACAATTCCTCTTGCATCTACAAGAAAATTAGCAATAAGATTAACATCTCGATATCTCGATTAACATGAAGCATATGGAGAATAAGCGTTTGTAAAAATAGTTTGTACAAGAGTAGAGAAAGTCATGTGAGTGTAACACATCAGATTTTTTTTACTTTGTTTCCTTATTCACCACAAAATAAACAGTTTTTTATAAATCATTTTCTAGTGATAAAACAACTACAAAACGTGAGTTCCCATTTAAAAAATGAAGCTGACCCTAAAGAGACCATCTTAATGCCCTCCAAACAAAACACGACTAATGGCATTTACTCTCCCCCATAATATCAAGCAACTTTTATTCAAGACATTTCTTTCTACAACGCTTAGTTTGGAGATATTGTACAGTCTCAAATGGTCCACTCTTATATCTTAAATTTACTGTAGATAAACAGTGAAGTGTTTCTTGTTATTACAAAACTGACTGGAGAAACATAAAGCATATATTAAATATGATTTATGCGTTTTTCTTTTGAGTTTTCCTACACTTTTCTTCCTTCTTATTACGGTGTGTCAGACTTTATTACGTCCTGTTTCACTTCGTAATCATCTTTCTTTTCGCAATAGCATAAAGTGAGCGTTATTCTTGTCTCGCTAAACATTTTCGGAATCGTTTTCATAAAGAATGTGCCAGCTGAAAAGAAAGTTTTCTCAACTACAGTTTTACAGCACAAAGGGCCCAAGTATTCTGAACTTTATCAATGTAAGTAGCGCTTTGAAGCATATTTACAGCAAAAGTATTTCAATAAAGATGATGGTAAATAGGAGAAAGAAACAGTTTATGGACTGCAAAACAGCACGTGTCTCACGCACTTTGAATTTGTTTACAGCCCAACAGTGGTCTGGCAAAGTTCTATTCTTGGGAGAGAGCGCTGCCAACTCAAAACAATGCCTGGTCGGGAGCACTGACTTCACTATCGATTACGAAATGTGGCATGAATAAGACGTAAGAAAATAAGTGTAACTTAATATTAGTTCCTCTCTGTGTTTGAGCTATAATATTAAAGTTTACTTTTACTCTAGAAAACGACTATCACTTATCAATATGATTGGTTGCATGGTCACGGTCTTTTATCATCATTATGTCTGCGTCTCTACTCATCTTTGTTCATGTACTGTGTTGTTTAATCACTTTAGTCGGCTTTCTTTGTGTTATAATACGGCGCTACCCATTAGTCACCTCTAGTTCCCGAGGTCGCGGGTTCAAACCCGGCGGAGAGTGATGGATTTTTTCGGGCGTAAAAATCCTTAGCATGGGTTCCTTCGGAAGGGAAATAAAGTCGGTGGTCCCGTGTTGTAGATTTACGGCACGTAAAAGAACTACAAGCCTGATAAAGAGGCCTCTGAGGAAAATTGCTGCTCTTTCACGCACAATATAAAATGGGACGCCAAGGTCCACAGCAGTTAAGCAGCATTGAAAGGGGATATACTATACCTATATGAATTGTACAGTAATAATATAATTCACCAAGAAACATGTTAAAACATTCAACATCCAACATTTGTACAGAGCAAATTGTAAGAAACGGACGAGCTAGCAAAATTCCTGATTAAACACCTTTCACAAAGCCAACAAGCAGGGAACCAGTAACGGTCAGGTGAAATAGAAAGAGACAGATAGAGAAAAGAAAGAGACGGAGATATTGAACCGGCTTCACAACGCGTCAGGGTGACGCGTATGCACAAGGATTTGGAGCAACATATTCTCATACATGTTAAGGTAACGCTGTCTGAGGACCAATTGGAAACGTCGTTACATTTTTAAACGCAGAGGTGAGCATCACTAGGCTCAGGTATATAAGGGCAGACAAGACCTCAGAACCCATTCTCTCTTTCGATCTTCAAGAATTGTCATCTGTACGAAGTGCTACGCTCTTAGCGGCAGATGCACGTGTGTGTATATGTGTGGGAGTGCGTGTGCAGATAGTTAGGCTCCTGACTTATTTAATGTGGTGGGATTAGAATAATGGGAAAAGCTAGCCGCCTATAAATATTTTAATTGTTAATAAACTATACTGATTAAGGGAAATGAAGTATATTTTTAATTTGCCTCACCCACAATAACCTGAGAACCAAGAGGTATATATATGTAGGGAAAAGCTAGGAATGGAAAGCTCAACAGCCGACGAGCATCCATAGCCGAGGAACAACGCTGCAGCATATAGCATCAACCCAAAGAACGACGTTTTCCCGGTACAGCATCCATAAATAAAACTCAATTTATTTATTTATTGCTACCTATTTTAATGCTTCTCGAGATATTACTACTGAATATATGTCGAGGAATTACGTTTAAATTATTATATCTCTCACACAATATTCTTATATTCATATTTTCCTTCACAGACGTGAATATTTAGGAAGAGACAAGCGATTTTTTAACCCTTCTATTATTTTCGGGTCTATTTGATCAGAAATTAAATTCAATTTGTTATAAAACCTTAATTAATTGAACTAAAGTTGTAGGATTTTCTGACTTTGTTAATCAGTAATTTATCATTAACGAAAATAAAAGATTTTATTTTGTATTAATATATTTTAAGGGTTACTGATAAAATCTTCAGATCAATAAGACCCAAGACTTATTTTTAGCAGTTATAGTAATAAACTAGTGCTAATACATGCGTATTGTGACCTATCCGACTCGTACAGTCGGCCAAGACATCCATGAAGGCTTTGGATGCGAAAGATACGAAGAAGCAAACTTTAAGACTATCTACTCTTCGAGAAAGTTTGCCACCTGCATTCTGGTCAAGTATGCTACATTGCATAATGTATCTCTCTAGCAACAGGGACTATAAAAATACCGACGAAAATGAATGTGAGTTTCGACATAGTTGCGAGCGAGTAACGAGCGATTTGTAAGTCAGTGCCGCAAAGCGACGCTTGTAATGCATTTCGCGTGATAAATAAAGTTTCCTATATACTACTGTTGTTAACAATGCGGGTCGTTATTCTTATGGCACATTCTAAATCATATTTCTTGCGTATTATGCCAGTTTGATTGCGATTTTGAATACTGGCCTATTCACATCATTGTTAATGTGGCTTATTATGAGTCTAACAGTGATGTAATAGCGTTGAAAATGACGAAAGAATGAAATTGAGAACACGCCATCATTTCTGTAGCTTCTGACGTCTTCCCCGTTGAAAACGGAGAGCAGATCCTTCTCAACATCTGGGAGATTCGCCTCTGAAAACGTAAAACACTCCAGATGTTACGAAATACTCAGTCACTAAGTCAAGTGCTGTATTAAATTCATTTTAGACATTATTCAGTTATTCAGTCCAAAAATAAATTATTAAAATCTGATGTTTGCATTCATATGCTTTCTCTACTCACCCCTCTACAAACCATTTCTGCAAAAGCTTATTCTACTATGCACTTACTTTTTGTTATTCGAGGTAAACTCTTATTATACATTTACACGTTTCCTTCTAGGTACAAGTATAAGAAGAATATAGTCGACTAAACCTGAAGTCAGATTTTAAAAATCGGGTCCCCATGTAACGGCTTTGAAATGACATGCTTCATGCATGACCACGAGAAAAAACGAATAACGATTTTCCACTTAAAGACTATGGGTATTTGAAAATTCAAACCAATAACAAGAAGGATTCTCAGTATGTGAATGTGATTGTGTTGTTTCAGTGATATCGGTTGTTTAGTAACCAATTCGTCCATTATAAATATTTCAGGAATACCGCTGGGCATAAAGACGTCAGGCTATTCGTACAAAATTCAAGATATACATTTTATTTGCCGATGAAGGATTATAGATTTGTTGTATTTTAATCAAAACCATTAGAGCATATTATATATACAGGATGTATCACAAGTATTAGCGCAAACTGAAAGGGTTGAAAGTATACGATAATGAAAGCAAAAACAAAAACAAATCTAGTAACAATGATTCCGCAAACAAGCTGCGAGATTTATTATAGTTATTGTGTGGTTATGAGCTGCCACTGGCGTGAATTGCTTGAGGATGTTCCCCTTGAGGAACATTGGAGTATGTGACACATGCATGATGGAACACCGGCACATTTTGCTACTACTGAAAGAAGACATCTAACGTGGAGATATAGTCCAAGAAGGATAGGTAGAGGAAGGGTGTACCATGGCCTCCAAGATCACCTGATCTCAATTATTTGGATTTTTCTGTATCGGTGCACCTCAAAAGTGTGGTGTAGAGCACTCCTGCTGATACCGTTGAAGTACCGGAGTATAGAATTGCACGTGCTTGTCAAGAATTCCGAAATGATCCGGGGATGTTTGAAAGAATATGAAACTTACAGCAGAAACGAGTGCAGTATTGCATCCAGATGCAACAACATGTACAATACAACATGTATGTATTCCTTGTTAAGTTAAGGTGTGAGTGAATTTTGAGGCAGGATAGAATGGCAATTATTGAAAGAAAAACCTATTTTTCAAATTCATTATTACTAATTAGGACGATGTTGCTTAATGAAAGCAGTGGCAGCTTGTAATCACACATTTTCCATTATCCCGCACATAGCTCATTTGCGAACCCATGTGTACTGGAACGTTTTTACTCCTACTGTCGTATACTTTTAACTCAGTTTGCGCTATTAATTATTGATACATCCTGTATATAATACAATAATGGAAGATACAGTAAACGGATACATATAAATCAAGTGTAAGGCAGGGTTGTAGTTTGTCTCCTACTTTGTTTTCATTTTATTTAGTCTATTTACTTAGGGAATGGACGTGTAAAATTAATGCAGGCATTTTTATTGTGTCAAACGTTACGCTTAAGCCGATACTATTTGCGTATGGCAAGATAATTCTAAGTAAAACTGGGACGAGCTGCAAAGAGCGGTGTATATGTTACAGAAGTTATGTGAGAATTTTAATTTTAGAATTTCGACCCCCCCCCAAAAAATGGTCCTCCAAGGTTAAATATACTGTAATAACAAAATATTTGATATTATATTAGAGCATGCAACTGGTTTTAAATACTTAGGAACATACGTCAGCTATAAATATGAAAATTATTTAAAAAATAAGCTACCCTGTTTTCAACAATTATGTGATACAGTACACAAGTTTAAAAGCTAAGGCCAGAAAAGAAACAAAACTGAAGTTTTACAAAGTAATAGCTGTGCCTGTCCTTTTTGTGGTTCTGAAACATGGACGTTGACAAAGGCTGATAAAAATAAGATACCTACAGGATGTCGAGATGACATTCCTGAGAACGGTAAAGGGATGTGCCCTTTTGAACAAGATGTTGAATGAAAAAAGTAAGGGAAGATTTAGATATAAATTGTTTGGAAGTAAAATTACAAATTACAGAAATGATTGGAGACAACATGTTGGTAGAATGCTAAAAGAGAGGATCCCAATAAATGTGTTGTACTGTAGGCCTAAAGGAAAGAGACATCCGGGAAGATCAAGTAAACAATGGCCATGAAACAAACCCCCTCAAAATTTATATCTGCTTATGTGATGCATTGTATGATTTATTTGGCATACGTATGTAAATTCTTGTTAGTTATTAATATTTTTATATTCATGTATTTTGCTTCCATGTATAAAATGTTTCCGGCTAGGCTCGTTTAACCATGTTAGGAAGTGCGTTTTCGGAAGAATTTTTTTCATTTTAAGGTCCAAGATGCCAGCAATGTTTTGTTCGATCTTCTGTTATCCAAGAACGTACGCCGTAGTAGGCGACGGAGTAGAAACAAGCCAAACGCAGTGGAAAGTCACTGCTTGACGTAAGAAACTTTGCCATATGACTCGCATAAGAAACCTATAAGATTACAGCATTCAAAACCACGCGTTCAAGACCGCGAAATAGTAGCCAAAAGAGGTAGATTTAGTTTTTAACTCGTTCGTATAAAAGCAGATTGAGGGATCCGCACTCAAAATGTCACCGATGCGAAATCCACGCTCCACGACGTCAGAATTGCCGCCAAAATAATGTTAGTGTTGTTATAGTTCCGCGGTATTAATAGTAGTCGAACTCAGCTACCGGCGAACGTTGCAATATATACAAATGACCACCGAAAGTTACTGCCAGCGAGATAAACACGAGAAGATTCCCGCAAAGTTACAAACTTAGAGAACAAGAGTCGTCTGAGTGAGAAATGTAGCCGAAGTTACATGCCGGAATAGGATCTGTTAGTTCTGTACACAAGACTTGAACGTAAAGGTCTGATATTTGAATTTAGCGCCAGGAGCGTCCGATACTCGTGGTAATTTTAACACAATTGAGGCAGTATTTTTAACACTTAAATGATTTTAGTCACATTATATAATAAAAATATAATAACAGCCCGCGTTAAAGAAATATGTGTATGTAACAATATATAAATAGTGGATATTACAGTGATTGTACATGTTTATATTATTGTATACATGTAATAATGTTATCTGAATGTATTACGTAATTTAATCATGTAGGAGCTGTGAGAATAATAGGTTAAAATTTGTTAACAATGAGGTACACTTGAGGCAATAATGAGTAAGAAAGTGTAATAATGCTACTAGTCATTCTTGGATCAACAATAATGTAATTTTTATGACGGTTTATAAATAGCCAATCAACAACCAGAAAAAAACTTACGTTAAATAAAAGTATTCTATTGGAGTAGGGTTAGCCAATCAGAAACTGAAATGGAGCGAAATTTACAGATTCAGAAGTCAGTTGCTAGTAGACAGCGTTCCTAACCGGACGCGAGACGTGTCCTTGAGAAGTTTAATACGTATTCAGTATGAGACAAAAATAGTTTACGTCTTAAAAAGTGCAAGTAATTAATAAATAATCTCACAGCTATCAATATCAGTGAAGTGTTATTTAAATCGTGTTAAGGATTAATAAATGGAGTGAGGTAAAAATTGTAATCTGTGTAAGCCTACATTTTTATCAGCACCACACCTTGATAAGAAATTCATGTCTCTACAAGCAAATACTGACGCACCTGAGGCAAACATAAATATGTATATTTAAAGAAAACATTAAAATACAAAGTGGATTCTTAAACATTGGGGCAAAGTCCAACAGAAAGTAAATTTGGGGCAAAGGCTACCGGAAACTGAGTACCATACGTGCGGTTGAAAGTACTTAAAGTTCGGCTCCTCAACATTCGAAATATAATACAACCTACTTCAAATTAGTTACCATACGTGAAGCAAAAAACACGTTTCTCAACCATTAGAGCATATTGTATATACAGGATGTATCACAATTAATAGTGCAAACTGAAACGGTTGAAAGTATACGATAATGAAAACAAAAAAAAATCCAGTAACAATGATTCCTTAAACAAGCCGTATGCGAGATTTATTATAGTTAGTGTGTGGTTATGAGCCGCCACTGGCGTAAATTGCTTGAGGATGTTCCCCTTGAGCAACGTTGAAGCATGTGGTACATGCATGATGGAACACCTGCACATTTCGTTGGACTGTAAGAAGAACATCTAAAGTGGAGATATGGTCAAAGTTGGATAGGTGTAGGAGGGCCTGTACTTGGGCCTCCACGATCACCTGATCTCAATCCTTTAGATTTTTCTGTATCGGTTCACCTCAAAAATGTAGTGTACATCACCACTCCCGTTGATACCGTTGAAGTACCGGAGAATTGCACGTGCTTGTCAAGAATTCCGAAATGATCCGGGGATGTTTGAAAGAATTCGAAACTCGCAGCAGAAACGAGTGCAGTATTGCATCCAGATGCAACAACATGTAACATTCTAAAGTATAATTGTATTCCTTGTTAAGTTAAGGTATGAGAGAATTTTGAGGCAACATAGAATGGCAATAATTGAAAGAAAAACCTATTTTTCAAATTCATTATTACTAATTAGGACGATGTTGCTTAATGAAAGCAGTGGCAGCTTGTAATCACACATTTTCCTTTATCCCGCACATAGCTCATTTGCGAACCCATGTGTACTGGAACGTTTTTACTCCTACTGTCGTATACTTTTAACTCAGTTTGCGCTATTAATTATTGATACATCCTGTATATAATACAATAATGGAAGATACAGTAAACGGATACATATAAATCAAGTGTAAGGCAGGGTTGTAGTTTGTCTCCTACTTTGTTTTCATTTTATTTAGTCTATTTACTTAGGGAATGGACGTGTAAAATTAATGCAGGCATTTTTATTGTGTCAAACGTTACGCTTAAGCCGATACTATTTGCGTATGGCAAGATAATTCTAAGTAAAACTGGGACGAGCTGCAAAGAGCGGTGTATATGTTACAGAAGTTATGTGAGAATTTTAATTTTAGAATTTCGACCCCCCCCCCAAAAAATGGTCCTCCAAGGTTAAATATACTGTAATAACAAAATATTTGATATTATATTAGAGCATGCAACTGGTTTTAAATACTTAGGAACATACGTCAGCTATAAATATGAAAATTATTTAAAAAATAAGCTACCCTGTTTTCAACAATTATGTGATACAGTACACAAGTTTAAAAGCTAAGGCCAGAAAAGAAACAAAACTGAAGTTTTACAAAGTAATAGCTGTGCCTGTCCTTTTTGTGGTTCTGAAACATGGACGTTGACAAAGGCTGATAAAAATAAGATACCTACAGGATGTCGAGATGACATTCCTGAGAACGGTAAAGGGATGTGCCCTTTTGGACAAGATTTTAAATGAAAAAGGTAAGGGAAGATTTAGATATAAATTGTTTGGAAGTAAAATTACAAATGACAGAAATGATTGGAGACAAACATGTTGGTAGAATGCCAAAAGAGAGGATCCCAATAAATGTGTTGTACTGTAGGCCTAAAGGAAAGAGACATCCGGGAAGATCAAGCAAACAATGGCCATGAAACAAACCCCCTCAAAGTTTATATCTGCTTATGTGATGTATTGTATGATTTATTTGGCATACGTATGTAAATTTTTGTTAGTTATTAATATTTTTATATTCATTTATTTTGCTTCCATGTATAAAATGTTTCCGGCTAGGCTCGTTTAACCATGTTAGAAAGTGCGTTTTCGGAAGAATTTTTTTCATTTTAAGGCCCAAGATGCCTGAAATGTTTTGTTCGATCTTCTGTTATCCAAGAACGTACGCCGTAGTAGGCGACGGAGTAGAAACAAGCCAAACGCAGTGGAAAGTCACTGCTTGACGTAAGAAACTTTGCCATATGACTCGCATAAGAAACCTATAAGATTACAGCATTCAAAACCACGCGTTCAAGACCGCGAAATAGTAGCCAAAAGAGGTAGATTTAGTTTTTAACTCGTTCGTATAAAAGCATATTGAGGGCCCCGCACTCAAAATGTCACCGATGCGAAATCCACGCTCCACGACGTCAGAATTGCCGCCAAAATAATGTTAGTGTTGTTATAGTTCCGCGGTATTAATAGTAGTCGAACTCAGCTACCGGCGAACGTTGCAAAATGTACAAATGACCACCGAAAGTTACTGCCAGCGAGATAAACACGAGAAGATTCCCGCAAAGTTACAAACTTAGAGAACAAAAGTCGTCTGAGTGAGAAATGTAGCCGAAGTTACATGCCGGAATAGGATCTGTTAGTTCTGTACACAAGACTTGAGCGTAAAGGTCTGATATTTGAATTTAGCGCCAGGAGCGTCCGATACTCGTGGTAATTTTAACACAATTGAGGCAGTATTTTTAACGCTTAAATGATTTTAGTCATATTATATAATAAAAAATATAATAACAGCCCGCCTTAAAGCATTATGTGTATGTAACAATATATAAAAAGCGGATATTATAGTCATTGTATATATTTATATTATTGTATACATGTAACAATGTTATCTGAATATATTACGTTATTTAATAATGTAGGAGCTGTGAGAATAATAGGTTAAAAGTTGTTAACAATGAGGTAACCTTGAGGCAATAATGAGTAAGAAAGTGTAATAATGCTACTAGTCATTCTTGGAGCAATAATAATTAATTTTTGTGACAGTTTAAAAATAGCCAATCAACAACCAGAAAAAAGATTAAGTTAAATAAAAGTATTCTATTGCATTATAAATAGTCAATTAGAGACTACAAATACAGAAATTTACAAATTTAGGCGGTAGAAATCAAGTCAGTTGCTTGTAGACAGCGTTCCTAACCGGACACGAGATGTGTCCTCGATAAATTTAATACGTATTCGCGTGAGACGTAAATAGTTTGCGTGTTAAAAAGTGCAAGTAATTAATAAAAGAATCTCACAACTCTCTATATCAGTGAAGTGTTATTTAGATTGTGTCAAGGATTAATAAATGTAGTGAAGTAAAATTATAATCTGTGTAAGCCTATATTCTTTGCCGCACTACTCCCTGCAAAGAAATCCATGTCTTTAACAACAATACTGACGCAGCCGAGGCAAACATAAATATATAATATTTAAAGAAACAGTCAAATTACAAAATTTAATATTTTTAAATTTGGGACGAAGGCTACCGGGTACCATATGTGCGGTTGCAACTACTTCAAGTTCGGCTCCCCAACAGTTGAACTAAATACTACTCCTACTTCAAATTGGCTTTCCATGCGTGAAGCAACAACTGTAGTAGAATGGTTTGTTAGCCCCACTTTGTGGTAGCCAATTTGCAGTGGTATTAATGTTTGTGTTCGAAATATGCTACTGTTTATCTGCCGCACGTATGGAATACAATTTGTCGCGGTCACTTCGTGTTATCTTTTACTGAGCGCCTGTTATTGTTTGTAATTTTGGGTTCACTGTACTCCGGCTAGCTATGATTTCTCGGTCAAGCACTTCTCTTGTACAGGGTGTTTAAACGGAAAGGAGTTTTTATCCAAAGATAACACTGATAAAAGAATTTGTTTTACACTTTTATTGTCGTAACACATTATTCACTTTCACCTATTAATCTTGACACTCGCCAAACTGAAACTGTTATAATAACTTCTTTACTGCCCATTATTAATTCGCGTACTTCAACTTTTTGTGTAATTAACTTTACAACACGAGAGATGTTTCATAAATTTGATACGCGTAACCTGCAAATCAATAAACTGTGCGATGTATTCACCATGACTGTTTCTGTTGAACTATGTGAAACTTAACTCTGACACGAATTTATACTCCTTCGCCCGATATGCCTAAAGATTTATAACCGAGCTGCTATTGGTTAATAAAACGCGCCAACATTAGCGTCTATATTTATATCCAATGAAAATTACGAAAACGTATGCTCTAGGGAAAATGTTCCAGCAAATTCTAAGAAAAACACGCCACTCTGACGTCATTTGCTCGTCTCTAATAATGATAAACAGCTCACCCCCTCGCTACATTATTGCACGCTATTATTGTCAGTTTCAGTAAGGCCGTATAAACCCACTTCTCAACAATGCTTATAATCAACAAACATCTCAAATCAATGTCACACAACAATGCATATTCACACTACAATCACTCTGACATTTACATTTTTGTGATACAAATTACTGCGTCACAACCTACTTCACAATAAAGTCAGTGATAGTGACTTTCCTAGCTTACATCATTCCCCTTCTCTAGAACCTTAAATCCTGAGATTTAATTCCCGTTGACGGCATATATCTACCGCAAGCAGAGTACATCCTTAACCGCCGAGCACTCCAAAGAAATAGTCAGGGCAATAACGACTAGTATACCACGACATAATCTAGAATTAGTAAGCAGATTCGTGCCAGCATAACGTCGGAGACAGGCGAAGAAGCAGAAGCCACTATCGGGGGGCCTCATAACGAGCATCAGGAACCGGGTCCAGCAGGTTTCGTTTCCCCCCGTTAGTGTGAGAGCAGACACGTTTTGAAGCCGCAACAGGAAGCACTGCCTGATCCCTGAAATGCAGAAGAAGAAGAAGAAGAAGAAGAAGAAGAAGAAGAAGACCGTAAGAGCCATTTTTAGTAAATTAAAAATAAGAAACCTTTTTCGTGTAAATGTTAGTTTGAGGGTTTTCTTAGAAATCGTGTCGCATCCTTCGCATTCTAAATACCGAGTTTAGCATTTAACAGAGCTTTCGTTTTTGAGTCATTCTGTTCACACACCCACAGACGAACCCTTTTCTAAAAATCTGATGTGTTACACTCACATGACTTCCTCTACTCTTGTACAAACTATTTTTACAAACGCTTATTCTCCATATGCTTCATGTTAATCGAGATGTTAAACTTATTGCTAATTTTCTTTTAGATGCAAGGAGAATTGCTAGGCTTTAAGCTATAGTCAAATATTTTAAAAGCTGGTTGCTATGAGGAGTATTCCATTCTCTTTCCATTACCAGGACAAAAAAAAATGAATAACGAATTTGAGAAAAAGTATAAATATTGGAAAATTTAAGGGAATAACAAGCAAAATCTCGAAAATGGTTCACTCAACAACAAAAATATATATAAAATAAGCTGTGTATTTTAACGCGATCTACATTTTTTGTGTAGTAAAATTTTGTCTATCTCTTATGACTTACCAGTTATGCAAAAGTCGTGCACAATGAAGAATACTTTTGGAGACATTCCCAGAAAATTTGAGATATACATTTCATTTGTCATAAAAAATCTTAAACATATGATATTTTAATCAAAATCGTTAGAGCCATTTTTGAGAAAATTACAATTTTCGAAAAATGTTCCATGTAAAGGGTAATCTGGGGTGGGGGATTTTCTTGAAAACCTTCGTGTCGCATCTCTGGAAGATACTGAGCCTAAATACCAAGTTTGGTGTTTATCCGACTGTTCGTTTCTGAGTTATGCTGTTCACAGACAGACACACACACGGACATGTTTCCAAAAATGTTTTTTTTTGGATTCAGGGGGCCTCAGAACATGTATTTCCGGTGAAATCTCGGTATCGAATAATAAATTAGTGACCTTCAATCTTATGGTTTATTCTTATTAGCTGGAGTAAATAAATCATATGGGGCATTAGCACAAAGCTAATATTACAGAGGACATGTCCTTATTGTTAACAACATTACAATTCGCCACTGCTCTTGTAATCCGCAGCCTAATCTGAAAGCGCATCACCTAACCAGAACGTGTTTAAGATAAGCCTAAGTAACTACATACTTGGCTGCTATATGCAATGTTCATCACGAAGCAAGCCGTTGCGTTAATCCACAGTGAAGCCTTATGCATAATGTTGTTACTTGAGCACGTCTCTTAATCCCCGCCTAAGATTTCCTAAAGTAAAGGAAACCGTGTTCCTGTAGGAAGCTGTAAATGTCTACTACATCTCGCAAACTCTTGCTTTACTCTGTCTCGAATTCTTCCTTGGAAAACAAAGTCTACTTCTCCGCGTTGTTTGAGTTCCCAACTGGGATAGATTATCGAGGAGGGGCTTTCTTCGGAATTTCTCTTTGCCAGGAATGTACATAGGCACACAGGAATTATGCCACCACAAATTCAGTTTCAGCTTCAACGGGGACCGACTTATGAATTAAGTTGTTAAATAAACCTTACCACGTAATATCAAATAATGTCAAAAGGAACAGAAACAGAAGTATTGTGGTACCAATTTAGCATTATAATGGACCCCATTGAAAACATTTTAATAAGACAAAGTGGTAAGCGTATCAAAGATTTCTGCCAGACATTTAGAATAATAATAAACATTTAGTTAAAACATTCTCAAACTCTTAGACTCCTTTCTTTGTTCTTAGGTCACTTTTCTCTGCGCAATGTGAAGGAGAAACGTTTTGCTGCAAAAGGTAAACGGTACGGACGAACATAGGGGCACCGGCAGCCGTGGCAGGGAACCACAAATATGCCGTATTGACCCTCTTTGCTCCTACCGTGACCCCTAGGAGGGACGGATACACACAAAGGGCGACCAGATCCGGTTGCCGACTGGCGTAAGCATCACCCACAAGTCTCCTAACCCCCGCGCCCAAGCCTGGTGGAACCCATTCGGCGGCGGGTCCTAACCCAGCAGTCCCACAAGACATCAGGGAACAATCTCTGCAAAGCGCACATCCACCGCCCAGCCGCAACCCGCCGAACATCATCGCCTGGTGCTACAACCCCGAAATATATACAATGCAGGAGGTGGTGGTTACAGGAAATGAGGGACAGAAAAGTCGTGGTAGAAGAGGAATCACCCCAGCATTCGCCTGCTGACCCGGGGAAACCACGAAAAACCGATGTATCAAAGGTCGCGAATGCGAATCCAACCTCGCTCAGTAAAGTTTTGCTACACATTTACATGTCTTTCTTTAGTAGCAGCTGTAGTGGTTAACGCCGTCCTTATACGGCACCACAGGAATTTCTAAGCATTAAAACCAGGACGGAAGAATATAAGGTTGAACTGTCACGGACTATAGGCAGGGAAGTCGCAGATAACGAAGCACTCCACATCCCTCGTACAGCCATTGGCGTTTGCAGACAACACTCGGACCGATTTTGCACATGGCGTCAGAGACCGTTGATCTCTGATGTTTCACTTTCTTGGTAGTATAACAGTTTGAAGTAGATAAATTGCTTGCTGCATACTGCCTGCTGATGATGCATTAGGTGAATAACAACTGGGAAAGGAAATTTGTGAAGAAAATGCTCTGGGTCTAAGTTTAGGGCACTTCCCCTGCATTCGAGTCATTAAGATTGAGGAAAGTCTGGAATATCCTGTCAGGGAGGATAGTCCTGGTTGAATTTGAAGCGTAGACCTTCACTTTCAGAAGTCCGTGCCTTAACGACCGTGCCGTGACAAAATCACATAATATAGAGGGTGGACCATTTAAGTTGAGACTGTACAATATCTCCTAAACTAAGCGTTGTAGAAATAAATGTATTTAAAAAAAGTTACTTTATATTATGGGGGAAAGTAAATACCATTAGTCGTGTTTGATTTAGAGGATGATGTGATGGTCATTTTAGAGTCAATTTAATTTTTTTAAATGGGAACCCACATTTCGTGTGTTGTTTTCTCATTAGAAAATGTTTTTAAAAAGCTCTTTATTTTGTGACGAGGAATAAGAAGGAACAGCATAACAAATGTTGGATTTCAATTAGGAAACGTAACTTGACCACTGTGGATGATCTAACCATTCGTTACGGTCTTCGTACATAGCCATTCTGAATTTTTGTTGTTATTTATGTTGGTATAAGAACAATTTCAAACCACTTTATACATATTTGGTTTAATTTTTTATGAGTAGTGATAAAACAACATAAAAAGGTAGGTTGATCTTTAAAAAAATAAGTTGACCCTAAAATGACCATCACAACGTCATCCAAGTAAAACTCGACTAATGACATTTATTTTCCCACATATGAATCAACTTTTATCCATGACATTTCTTTCTACAACGCTTAGTTTTTTAAATATTCTACAACATCGACTTAATGGCCCACCCTGTATATCTTAAACACTGACTGTCGTTCTAGTTTTTTTATGCTCCTATGTTATTTGCAACTAAATGTTTTCTGAAAGTATTTCTGCTATCATGTATAACGCGTAATAGCTGCATATTAAGAAATCTTATGTGTTACACTCACATGATTTTCTCTACTCTTGTACAAAATATTTTTACAAACGCTTATTCTCCATATGCTTCATGTTAATCGAGATATGGAGATGTTAATCTTATTGCTAATTTTCTTGTAGGTACAAGGGGAATATGGTTGGCTTTAAGCGATAGTCAAATATTTTAAGAGCTGGTTGCTATCTGGCGCATTCCATTCTCTTGGCATTACCAGGACAAAAAAAATGAATAAGGAATTTGAGAAAAAGTATTAGTATTGGAAAATTTAAGGGAATAAAAAGATATATCTCGAAAATGGATCACTCAACAACAACAATGTATATGACATAAATTGTGTATTGTAAAATTTAAGGGAATAACACGATATATCTCGAAAATGGTTCACTCAACAACAACAATGTATATGACATAAATTGTGTATTTTAACGCGATCTACATTTTTTGTGTAGTAAATTTTGTCTATCTCTTATGGTTTACCAGTTATGGAAAAGTAGTTTACAATGAAGAATACGTTTGGAGACATTCCCAGAAAATTCGAGATATACATTTCATTTGCCATGAAAATATCTTAAACACATGATATTTTAATCAAAATCGTTGAAGTCATTTTTGAGAAAATTAAAATTTTCGAAAAATGTTCTATGTAAGGGGTAATCTGGGGTGGGGGGATTTTCTTGAAAACCTTCGTGTCGCATCTCTGGAAGATACTAAAACTAAATACCAAGTTTGGTTTCTATTCGACTGTTCGTTTCTAAGTTATGCTGTTCACAGACACACAGACACACACACGGGCATGTATCCAAAAATGCTTTTTTTGGATTCAGGGGTCTCAAAAAATGTATTTGCGGTGAAATTTCGGTATCGAATTTTTGGGTGGCATACTATAAGTAGTAGAGGAAGTAAAAGCAAATTATCTTATGATTAATTTTCAGAGTAGATATGAAAATAAATGATAGTAGTGGAGAAAGCCATGTGGTTAAAACACATACATTTATTTTCTTTTTTAGCTTTTTATAATGTTGCGAACTGTACTAGATACCTGTCATTGATCTACATGACGTATTGAAAATTTAAACATCTACATTTAAGTCTAACACTGGGTTTAATATATCAGATTATTAGTACAAAGGCGTCAGAAATGAATCCAGTACACAAATATGCATGTTCTTTTTGTGACACAATCAACATGCAGGCGCAACAGTATAGTAAGGTACTCCAAAGCCATGTTTTCTTTAGATATTCGAGAGGTACTTTGTTACAATCGATCCGGTTAATCGCATTCCAAGCATTAAATTGAACAGAGCGAGGAAATGAGACAGAGTACAGCAGCTTTCAGGCATCAAATGAATTCTGTCGAAAGTAACAGCTTGAGTTATGCTCGCAATTCTTCCTGACAGAGCAATTCATCATGTGTGCTGCATACACTAACTGCTACGTTTGTTTGCTTAGAAGGTGCCACTCGTATGTAATACCATGCGTAAGACTCCACATCAATACATCGTAGGTAAGCCCTCTCTTGATTACACTGTTTTCTGTTAAAAAGTATTTTTAATTTCTCTACTACGTATAGTAAGTAGGGGAAGTGTTGTATTCCACCCAAAAATTCGATACCAGATTTCACCGGAAATATATGTTTTGAGACCCCTGATTCCAAAAAAAAGTATTTTTGGAAACATGCCCGTGTGTGTGTCTGTGTGTGTGTGTTTGTCTGTCTGTGAACAGCATAACTCAGAAACGAACAGTCGGATAAACACCAAACTTGGTATTTAGTTTTAGTATCTTCTAGAGATACGACACGAAGGTTTTCAAGAAAATTCCCCCAACATAGATTACCCTTTACATGGAAAATTTTTCGTAAATTTTAATTTTTTCAAAAATGGCTCTAACGATTTGATTAAAATATCATATGTTTAAGATATTTTCATGACAAATGAAATGTATATCTCGAATTTTCTGGGAATGTCTGCAAAAATAATCTTCATTGTGAACAACTTTTGCTAAGTGGTAAACCATAAGAGATAGACAAACTTTTACTAGACAAAAAATGTAGATCGCGTTCAAATACACAATTTATGTCATATAAATTTTTGTTGTTGAGTGAACCATTTTCGAGATATTGCTTGTTATTCCCTTAAATTTTCCAATGTAAAGGTTAATCTGGGGTGGGGGGATTTCTTGAATACCTTTGTGTCGCATCTCTGGAAGATACTGAACCTAAATACCAGGTTTGGTGTTTATCCGACTTTCTGAGTTATGCTGTTCACAGATAGACACTCACACGGACATGTTTCCAAAAACGCTTTTTTTGGATTCAGGGGGTCTCAAAACATATATTTTCGGTGGAATCTCGGTATCGAATTTTTGGGTGGAATACAATACTTCCCCTACTTACTATACGTAGTAGAGAAAGTAATAAAACTATCTCAAGACTGATTCCGAAGATGGTGCTTTCTAAGACTAATAATTGACCTCACTCATCCAAACCTTGTTCTCAATCATTGATTTTGATCAACTGATTATATTTGTTAATCTTTGTTTAATACCTTGCTATTATTGCCTTGCCAGATCTAGTTGTTCATATCATATAGTTGTAATCATTATCCATTTGTTAATGTTGTCTCTTCTTATTTACGCACATGTTGGAAACAATGTCCTTAGTTTGTTATATGCAATTGTTAGCCTAATTTATCACTCAGAATTACAATCTTGCTTATCAGGCAAATAATAAAAATTAAAAAAGAGTTTCCGGTTCAGGGATCTCAAAACGTGTAGGTATTTCCGGTGAAATACGATTTAGAAATTTGAAGGGAATAGAATCTTTTTAAAAGAAATTAAAATAGTATCTCTTTCCCGAATAAAGAATTGAAATGTCACAGCAGGTGTTTCTGATTGAAGTACTGGCAGGGTATTAATTTTGTAAGTCCTTAATGTCACCAGTCCTTACTAAATGGGAATAGAAATGGTGTAGTTTAAACGAAAGTATGAAATCATCTAGTTCATCCCGTCCAGCGTAATATACCCTTCCTCCCTTCTAAAAACCTTAGGTCCGTCCTGAATGAACAATTAAGCTTTTGGAGCGATGCTAGTTGCCTAACAGCGCCTTATATTCCGCAGTCACAAAATTTGCAGGTACATTATAGATACGTTTCGGTCTTAGTGTGTTTAGGCAGTCTTGAAACGATGTTTAACAGAAGACGCTGTGGAAGAAAGCCACGTATTATAGTAACAAAGCTATAGTTTAAATTTTAATTACTAGTTAGCCCACCTACTGGACACAGTAGCAACAGAAGTACATAAGCTGACAAGCTCTGCTATAGAGGGAGGCAACAACCCAACAAAGCTGAACAGAGTTAAAGTTCGTAAACTACTTATGGACTGGAGTCTGGCAGGGTACGACTTCCTAGTTAGCATTTCTGTGCTCTCAGAATCAGCACTGCGGTGTACATGTAGGTTTTCAGCCAGAGCTTTTAAAGCCGACCTTACTCTGGCCCATATCATTCTTCATTCATATCATTCTGATAGTGGGGTTAAATTCACACATCCTTCTAGTTACAGACGAGAATCAGATGTTTCATTCCTCAGTCAATGAAACGGAATTCTATGGCTTTAAAGCTCTGATTCACATCCATTTCTCTACGTTTTTTATCCATTTTAATTTTATAAAATGTATAAATACATACATGATTACCTGTATCGTAATAAGAGATACAATGATAAGGAATAATTGTTCCCGAATCACCACAATAGAAGTAATTAACATGTTTGAAGCATTTATACATCTTAAACACATGTGGATACACATAATCCACTCATCTTAAACTTTAATTTGTATTCCTGATAACTTTTAATGTGTTATTTTAGAGAAAAATATTTGAACTATTCTCCTACCCATGTCAAACTTTTCCATGATGTCAGATGAATTAAATGTATATATACTACGAAACCACAACAGAAAATTTACTGGTGATTTTTGATATGTAATTAGTACTGCTGACAAAGAAAATCACATAGTTAAAATTAATGTGCAAGTTCTTTCTCAAGAATTTTTGCACTAAAGGTGCACAAAATAAAAGCATGGAAACATGCCCCTTATTGCTCCGTTATTTAAAAAATATTACATAAAATATTTGAATGTATAAAATGGTCTGAATGGGATGAATATTCAGGAAGTCATATCAATTTAGATAATAATTCATTTACGTACACTTTTTCCTTGGACAAACCTTACACAGGCACAAGTTCACATACTGTTAAATATTTTGCTTAGATTTGAAACTTTAACATCACAGAAAGAACGGATTCATTACCAGTTTTGAAAATATAAATTCATATGCAGCATGTGAAGGAAGCATTCAAGGCATGGGGGAGAGAGAGCGCAAGAGGGCGATCTGGGGGCAGAAGGTGAAGGGATGAAGTAGGGAATCGCTGTCGGAAGGAATTAAGACAGAGCTGGATGGAGAAGATGAGAGGGACGAGGAAGAAGAAAATAGTGGGACGGCTAGACACACAAAAGAATCTCCAAATTTCAGGAAATAACGTGGACAGAGCTATGGATTCTGCTATTAAACACTATAAGATGTACTAGAGAGATTGAAAGACATTTTTCCGTCAAATACGAGAGCTTCTCAATTGTTCTCTAAGATCCATTGTACCTGAGTTCACCCCTATAAGGCCTCCCTGCAGGGAGTAAATTTCCATGCGAAGGAATCGAACTCGCAGCAGTTATGTCTGCTGTTGAAAAAATATATTCTACCGCATTCTATTGAAAAAGCAACTAGCACTTATTATAATATTAATCATGTTCTTTATCGGAAATCACAAAAACTTTGTTACATCAGAAACATTCTGTTTTGATAATTTAATGAGTGCTGTGCAATGCATCATACGTTTTCCTTCCCGCGGGAATGAGGACAGTTAATGGAAGAAGCCGAAGGAAAATCATTATTTCCCTCATGATTAATAAGCCATAAAAATAAAGAGAAATGGCAACGACCTAAAAGTGCCTCACAGTTTACCCACTCTCATAAATCACATGTTTTAATGACAATATTAATGATGATTTATTTATCCACGCGTGTTTTCGTATACGGCTCGTCATCGTACGCTTTGTTCAGTAAAAGCGTACACACAGCGCTTGAGGCGAACTAAAAAGTTATAATTTATATCTGTGTGGAAAGTAGTAGCGCTGGATGTGATACTTCCGGGCGTTAAATCAATCCTATCCGATCTATACGCATTTGTCTCGAGTATTTACAGTGTATATATACTGGTCATTTGGACATGTCCCCTGTACTATACAACCAAAACGTGCTTTGGTTATGAATACATCTTCTTTAAGGTAGCAGAGCGGCAGCTTGCCTTTAAGTTAGTGTAATGGCTGTCACAGATGGTCACATTTCATTGTGTGAGTACAATGCAGTACTCGAAGCAGAAAGAGAAAACACACAGTCTCGGAGCTCTTTCTTTGCTTTTGCCACTTTCACTAACAGCTGTCCTAAATTTTTTTCACTTCAAATTTTCGAGTGGTCCTTTTGTACATTAAATCGTCGTAGACCTTTATTTGAAATCAGATGTTCCTCTTCAGAAACAGGCGATTGGAGATCTCTTAATTAATTGACATTACCTACACTACGTGATCAAAAGTATCCGGACACCTGGCTGAAAATGACGTACAAGTTCGTGGCGCACTCCATTGTTAATGCTGGAAGCCAATATGGTGCAGGCAACCCATAGCCTTGATGACAGCGTTCACTCTCGCAGGCATACTTTCAATCATGTGCTAGAAGGTTTCTTGGGGAATGGCAGCTCATTCTTCACGGAGTGCGGAACTGAGGAGAGGTATCGATGTAGGTCGGTGAGGCCTGGGACGAAGATGGCGTTCCAAAACATCCCAAAGGTGTTCTATAGTATTCAAGTCAGGACTTTTTGGAGGCCAGTCCATTACATGGATGTTATTGTCGTGTAACCACTCCGCCACAGCCCGTGCAGTAAGAACAGGTGCTCGATCGTGTTGAAAGATGCAATCGCCATCCCCGAATTGCTCTTCAACAATGGAAAGCAAGAAGGTGCTTAAAATATCAATGTAGGTCTGCGCTGTGATCATGCCACGCAAAAAAATAAGGGGTGCAAGCCCACTCCAGGAAAAACACGACCACACTTAACACCACCTCCAAATTTCACTGTTGGCACTACACACGCTGGCTGATGGCGTTCACCGGGCATTCACCATACCCACATCCTGCCATCGGATCGCCACAGTGTACCGTGATTCGTCACTCCACACAACGTTTTTCCACTGTTCAATCGCGTAATGTTGACGCTCCTTACACCAAGGGAGGCGTCATTTGGCATTTTCCTGCTCATGTGTGGCTTATGAGCAGCCGCTCGACCATGAAATCCAAGGTTTCTCACCACACGCCTAACTGTCATAGTACTTGGAGTGGATCCTGAAGCAGTTTGGAATTCCTGTTTGATGATCTGGATAGATGTCTGCCTATTACTATTTACCACCCTCTTCAAATGTCGGCGGTCTCTGTCAGTCAACAGACGAGGACGGCCTGTACGCTTTTGTGCTGTGTATGTCCCTTCACATTTCCACTTCACTATCACATCAGAAACAGTGGACCTAGGGATGTTTAGGAGTGTAGAAATCTCGCGTACAGACTTCTGACACAAGTGACACGCAATCACCTGACCACGTTCGAAGTCCGTGAGTTCCACGGAGTGTCCCATTCTGCTGTTTCACGATGTGTAATGACTACTGAGGTCGCGGATAATGAGTACCAGGCAGTAGGTGGCAGCGCAATGCACCTAAGATGAAAAACGTATGTTTGTGG
This sequence comes from Deroplatys truncata, assembly GCA_030765065.1. Taxonomy (NCBI): domain Eukaryota; kingdom Metazoa; phylum Arthropoda; class Insecta; order Mantodea; family Mantidae; genus Deroplatys; species Deroplatys truncata. The sequence continues at coordinate 175,118,957 of CM060986.1, read as the reverse complement.
GGGTGTCCGGATACTGTTGATCACATAGTGTATATCTCTACCACAGCTTTTGGACAAGTCGGTTTATCGTATTTAAGGCGAGGGATATCCGAAATTTCCGTTCTAGAGTTTAATTCAAAATTTCTTAATTTTTTTTCTTTAAAACATTTAACCTTTTATCCTAAAATTTTTTCAGTAACTACACATTATTTAATTGGTTCTATGCTTTATATAGCATTTTATAATGACTAAAGTTGATGAAAAATTCCGAGTGTAATCACTACTTGTCCTTTATAAATTAAACTACTGAAATAAAAATGTATTCTTCTATCAATATTACGTTATTAGCGATAGACGTATGCTATCGTGCAATAAGTGGAAACAACATTCAGTCTTTATAGCACAAGTTGGTTTCTTAAGTAAGGCTTTTGCAAAGAAAGGCGAAAGGAGAAGAACTGCACATTTTCATATCGTTACAGCACACCAAACTTCAGCAGTTGGTATCTCTTACATAGCAGAATGAATATTTCAGAAACTGCTAATGCTACAAGAAAATTATTTATTAAACACTTACAGATTTAATGAATTCTACATTTTTTCTACAGTGAAGTTTTGTCTATCTCTTATGGCCTCACAGGTAAAGACTGCTTAATTTGGCAAATGGCGCTTCTCGATGTACAATATTACAAATTTATGTTTACAAAATATTATTATAAAGGCATAAACAGTCTGAAAGTAAAGCCTTTAAAGATTTAAATAAATATAAAAATTGGATTTTATATTACTTTACGACATTCTTTATCCTATTTATAGTTATGAGATAGTTGCCTAAGATTTAAATGGAATTCTTTAAGAAAAACCAGCAGTTTCTAAAAAAATGTCATTCTAATGCCAAACAATGAGCAACTTTCGGCAAACAAGTAAGGTGTTGATGTTTCCTTTCGTTTTCTTTGAGGTCTTACGGATTTAAATATAGTTTACAAAGAGTGTTGTGCTTATATGTAAGATGTTTGCACTGGAAAGACCAAGAACGACTTTAATCTCAACAAATCAGGACCGTCTATCGATGTACTCCGGTTCCCTTTCCTGAGTTTACCACAAAAACCCCAACATAACTTCTGCAATATTGGACCGACACGAGTAACCGAGGTCGTTAAAACACGAACTTGTGAACGGGAGCTCCGCTGTTCAAATCCCGTCAAGACCATCCTCCCTGACTAAGATTATTTCTAGATTTTGTAACGGTTCCCCTTGGTAGGGCCCCACTGTGTTGATGATGTATGGTGTATTACGTACCTGTCGGTCGTCTTGATGCCCGTACTCTCGTGACGTATCTCGTCGTTCTCGTAGGCTGAAATCTGATGATGGTATACCTGTTTTCTTTGTGTGTGTGTTAGTATGTTATAATTATTATTTTATAATTGTACCACGGCTGCTGTATTTGTGTCGGAGAGCACCTGTGTCTTGTCAGGGTTGGGTATGAAGAAGGTAAAAATATTTTGCACACACGTATTCTGTTAATTATTTCACTTGTATTTTAGACAAACCATGTGTAAATATTCACAATTCACTACTACCTTTGTTATGTTAAAAAATGTGTAACTGATAAACTTTAAATACGTAGTTTTAGCGTCTATTCAGAGACGAGCTTACACATGGCCTTCCTGCTTGAGCACTGACAAGCTTCTGTTAGCGTTCCTTCCAACCGTTCTTCTTAACGTACGTATTTGAATTATAGGCAATGTACCTGATTGGTGCTACCATCGTCTTAATTATGAATCCAAGGTTTGTTACATGCTTACGTAGATACTACTGCATTTCTCGTAATTTTATATTACTGGTTATATAGCTAACAATGGCTTTTCCCCCTCATATTATATTTTATATGTTATAACGTTATATACTTGTTCTCTACTATGTGTACATTATGAATATATGTGTTTTAACATCCTTTTAATTATTATACGTACAATATTATCAAAGAAAATACGTAACACGTAAAACTTAGAACAAAATATTAAAGAAAGGAATCATTAGTGTATTGATACTGAGAAGATTAGATATCTTAATACATTAATGAGTTATTGTGTTAGTTTGCCCGTGAATAGCACTGTATATTGCTTCAATTTTCCTCAGTCCCACCTGGCAAGTGCTGGGGAAGTAGGCCTGGAACGTTTCACAATTATCATTTCATTTTCATGCATCACCAGTATTCACCGCCTGTAGTGTCGTGTGTAGTAAGAACGGGCATTACAAGTACAAGCATCTACAATAATGGTGAGGTAATGATAAGCGTATTGGATAACAGACTAAAATGGTGTATTTGTTGTGCCCACTGTTCCAGTATTTTATTTTCTACTATCTGCAATTTCATGCTCTTCCGTCTGCACACCAGTATGTCAAAATGAACTTTTCCGTTCAGTTATTTTCTGTATTTTCGTACTCCAACAAAAACATCCCTTCAACTGTTAAATCAATAACTTAACTTTTAGCCCTGAAATGAGCACATAAAACATATGACTGCGCCCATAAATAATATGCAGTATAATATTTAACCAATATAAAGTATTTTGACATAGCATGAAATTCATAGTTGCTAAAATATTTATTTTGATTTCCATTCTTAGCAATGGGAAAAAAGATAATCAACCTTTTCACTGTATTTCAATACGGGAGTTTGTAATATAATATTATAGTATTGAATTATAATTACAGTGTAATACTGTTTAAATACAACAGAATTATGCACAGTGATAAGAAATTTACAGGAATAAATTTGTTTTATGATCAGTGAATGTGTCTTATATGATACGATAAAAATACCAAGGCCAACCAATTGTCTTAAAAACCATATTAACGAAAGTATACATATTTCATGTAAGATATATGTAGAACCTATATTCTATTCATATAAATTATATTAATTCCCATTTTCAAATTGATATTACAGATGGACAAGGATTAAAAACAGTTTTTGTCTCCTGAAAAATTTATGAATTTTTAAAAAATAGCCATAGATTTTATGCTTTCTCCAAAATTAAATATATTTCATATATTTTGAAAAATAGATCTACGTATTTTACCATAAGTATGTACTTCAAAGTTTTCAGATTACTGAAATGAGGGTAGATGATTAACAGAATGGTTATTAAGGCTGCTGCCCCTTTTGTTATCATTAGTTGACTTGTTTAACAGAAAAAATATAAATTTTCGGGAAAATTATGCTTATGCCTTAACAACCTTTTCAGTTTGGATAAGTAATAAGGTTTTTCAGTATGGTATAAGTGAATATATTTAAGTTAAAAGCCTTAGAAATAAGTTCCGTAAAACTAAACAACAGTTTGGTGTTAACCAAAGTCCCATTTTCTCAATAGTTCTTCTTGATTTATAAATGCGTTTGGGGTTCAATATTTTATTTTATTAGCATTCAATGTTTGAGTATGTAAGTATAGATATATATGATTTCGCCAAGACTAAATGAGCGTAATCCGTCTTGTTTTTACGATATATTAATAAGCAGCGGATAAAAATGCTTGATATTTTCAATCTGCTCGTATATTGTGTATAGAAAATATAATGCAGTGTACTAAGTATCTATACCAGTAATAATGTGTTATCTCATTAATTCTATGTTACCTTTCGTTACCTTTTACGCCTACCACGGTCTAAGCGTGCAACCCGCACCGCAAGTCTGTCGGAGTAGTTGCCGAGCCATCACGGCTAAATTACTACTGCTAGTTGTAGATGCATGTTTGAAATTTATTCACATAAGCAGTTGTAATGGATACAATAAACCCTAAAAGTACATCAGAAACGAGGGTACCAGTGGTGTTTACGTTTTCCTGTATTTGAATCCTAAATTTTTATTGCTTTTTAAGTATAATGTTTACCTCTGTATCGGGTAACTTTGTCAAATACCCAATGTTCTAAAACTAAGCTCATAGAAGAAACCTGTTTTTTACAATATAGAAATTGGCTTTTGCATCGCAACATATAGAAGATACATTGGTGGAAAGTAATTTTAATGGTTTACTATATTATAGTTTTCAGATGTAAGGATATAAAAATAAAGTGAAATAAGAAATAAAAACGGAACAGATGATATAATCTAATCACTTGAAGGAAGGAGAAGACGAACAAGAAGAAATAAGAATATAATAAATACTATTATCGATACCATTATTTTTAAGTAGGATTGGCATGATACCACTATTTATTCGATGCTCAATATCGATACTAATTTTTCAGCACTGATCCTCGATACTTCCTATATAAAATGTTTAAAGGCAATAACTTGTTCACTATATTAATGTACCAAATTTATGTTCTTTTTAGTGTATAAACATTTATAATCAATTTTGTATTATATGCTAATTCTGTTTTTATTTTGAGTTTTCCAATTGGCAGCAATATTTTCCAGTTTAATAAAGCTGCAGATTATTATATATCCCTGACGGTCAAATATAATGATAATGAGGATAATAATTACGATGATGATAGTAATAGTAATGATAATTAACAATAATATTTTGTTAAGCTTCTTATTTGATATACTTTGAACCGAATACCGAAATTCAGCTGGGTGCTGAAAAACAATGTGTATAAAATTGTAGGGTAGAAACGCAGTACTAAAACAAGCACTTTCAGTATAGGAACAAGGGGGTTTTACTGCCCAGATGCGCAGTTAACATTAAATCCATCAGGTCAATTCTCCGGTTGTATAACCTACTTGTGGCATGCCTGTCATCGTCACTAGGTTATGTGAAGCCTATTGGATGGTACGGTAATACCAAACGCTCGTGTTGTTCAGTGCAAATATTACAGTACCTTACGCTCATGTAATGGTTACTTTCTCAATGTTTACCAGTTCTCATTCGTTGAGATAGTATGTACACCCTTGTTGTGTGAGTTACATTAATTTTTATTTGAAAATGTAGGCGTTTCACGAAGGTAAGATTTCAGTTATTTTCATGCAATGCCCTTGTTATTATTCTGCACCAGTGATTCCATGCTCCTAACCTCAAAATGCTAATTTAGATACTGCCTTTATACGGGACTGGTACATTTATACGAAAGGTTATGCAGCTCAGATCGGAGTGAAGGAAGAGCGGGAGGGATTGGGGGTAAGGGGTTAGGGTCTTAGGGACCCTAGTTTGTTTTATAAAAATAGCGTCTTTACTAGTCGGCTACGATATGAGTATGTTCGGTGGGAAGAGGAACAACAGTTACAAAATTGAGTTGAGTTTTATTTATGGACACTCTTTAACTACTGTGCTCCTTAACGTCCCATTCTATATTAGGTGTGAAAGACCGGAAATTTTGCTGAGGCCTCTTTACCAGGCTTGAGGTTCTTTTACGTGCTGTAAATATACGACACGGGATCACCAGGTTTACTTCCCTTCCGAAGGAAGCCATGCCAAGAATTTTTACGCCCAAACCCACGACCTCCAGATAAAAAGTTACGGAAAAAGTAGGCGGGGCATCGAAAGGACAGTCAGGTAAAGAAAACATCCGCAGTTCCGAGTTATATTTACTAGCGAGGCCTGCAAATGGTACTGTTTTCATTGTGCGACTGCACTGGTCGGCCACGATATGAGTGCGCTTAGAGGAGGACACAAATATTTTTGTTGACGATGCGAACGTCATCAAGGCTGGGCATCAGAGAGGAGTGAGGGTAAGGCGATAAGGAAATGTACAGTTGCACAATGAAAACAGTACTACATTTGCAGGCCTCAGCCTCGCTGGTAAATATAACTCGGTACTGTGATTTTTTTTCTTTCTATACCTGAATGTTCTTCCGATGTTCCGTGCACTGTTCGTAACTTCCACCGCACGCATTCATATCGTGGCCGGCTAGTGCATTCCCCTATCGCGTTGCCTCTCACTCTCCTCTGATCCCTAGCCTTGCATTGTCAACAAAAACAGTGGGTTCCTCTTCCAAGTGCACTCTAATTAAGATCAACTAGTATGTGCACATATGATTTTCTGTTTTGTTTGTTTGTGTGCCTTTTGTTGTTAGTTTCTTGTTTTTTCAGTTCTTATCAAATATTATAATTTTCAAGTTCAGTGTGATGAATACAGACTGAAACTTGCGGAATACAGTACATTATATAAGCACGTACGTTCTATCTGACACGCTTAATATACAAGTCTCAGTATGTAAAACGTTTAAGACCATAAACACACCACTCTACTCTAAACTTTTCTGCACCGCACCCAGTGCATATACAGGGTGCATCATTTAAGTTTAGACTGTAAATATCTTAAAAACTAAGCATTGTAGAAAGAAATCCTTTAATAAACGTTGCTTGGTATTAGTGGGGAAAGTAAATGACAATAGTCGTGTTTTGTTTGGAGACGTTATGATAGTCATTTTAGAGACAATTTATTTTTACTTTCTCTACTACGTATAGTAAGTAGGGGAATTATTGTATTCCACCCAAAAATTCGATACCGAGATTTCACCGGAAATGTATGTTTTGAGACCCTCCTGAATAAAAAATAAACATTTTTGGAAACATGTTCGTGTGGGTCTATGAACAGCATAACTTGGAAACGAACAGTCGGATAAACACCAAACTTGGTATTTAGGTTCAGTATCTTCCAGAGATGCGGTATGTTTCCTTGACAGCACCCACGCCAAACAACACCTGATCAAAACCAGGCTGCATGTAAACTCAAAGAAGTGCAATTAACCGCAATGATCATACACGTGTAGGGCTATTATCTGTCGGAGAGATGCAACATGAAGGTTTTGAAGAAAATCACCCACCCCAGATTACCCTTTATATGGAACATTTTTCGAAAACTTTAATTTTCTCAAAAATGGCTCAAACGATTTTGATTAAAATATATGTTTAAGATATTTTCGTGACAAATAAAATGTATATCTTGAATTTTCTGGGAATGTCTCCAAAAGTATTCATTGTGAACGACTTTTGCATAACTTGTAAACCATAAGAGATAGGCAAAATTAGATAGATTGCGTTAAAATACACAATGTATGTCATATAAATTTTTTTTGTTCAGTGAACCGTTTTCAAGATTTTGCTTGTTATTCCCTTAAATTGTCCAATACTTATACTTTTTCATAAATTCGTTATTCTTTTTTTTGTCCTGGTAATGCAAAGAGAATGGAATACTCCACATAGCAACCAGCTCTTAAAATATTTGAGTATCGCTTAAAGCCTACCAATTCCCCTTGCACCTACAAGAAAATTAGCAATAAGATTAACATCTCGATTAACATGAAGCATATGGAGAATAAGCGTTTGTAAAAATAGTTTTACAAGAGTAGAGAAAGTCATGTGAGTGTAACGCATCAGATTTTTATTAAAGACATTTCTTTCTAGAACGCTTAGTTTTGGAGATATTGTACAATCTCAACTTAACTGGTCCACTCTGTATAGCCAGATTATCCTATTGTTCATCATTTTAAGATGTTGCAGCTTCAGGTCCTGACTCATGCATTCGTTTTTCAATTGAATTGTGTTGGTGAAATAAGCGTCTATAAAGTTGATGTATTTGTGTTACTTACCACCTCGCAAACAAGTTTTTTCCCCATATTTTATCAGCCACTCTGTTGCTATTAGTTGCACCTACTTCAAAATAATTACACACTTTACTGATACTTTATTTAACATCACGGCTATATACACACCTGTACATTAAATGAAACAAAATGTTTACCTAAACTGGTCATATGATACGCAGTGTTGTGTATGTTTACGCCGATAAAATGACAGAATGTGATTGCACAGCCAGAAACTAACAGACTGAGAATAAAACAAATACTTGCAGAACTTCCAGTTATCTTTATGTAGTTCCAATTCGTCTGCTGGACTCACTGATTTTGCTAATCGGAGTAAGCAAACGTAAAACCTGAGAGCGTGTCACCAATCCAGGCGACTGCAAAAGCATGTTAATGTGATAGGTTAGTTGATTTAACTTCATTCAAAACTCATTTAATGCTGCAGGTTTTACACAATCACCTTTTCCAACTGCTACATTATTTTGTATGTTTTTATTGCGATAGCGAAGCCGATGGAACGTAACGATGATTCACCTATAGTGAACATAATTACTGGCAGGGTCCAGCAATACCTTGGTGACATATGGGAGATAACAATGTAATACTTCACCACGTTCTAAATCTTTCATTCTTGACTAATGCAAAGTTAAACGCAACAGCTGCCAATAAAGATTTTTGGAACAGAAAAGCGAAAATTAAAAATATATAAGTACCGAAGATTTATTTCAAAGCTCAGGCATACTTCGAGGCATGGATGGTATCGTGTTCTTTCCTATTTTTAAGTATGAAAGGAGTAGTATGTTGGAATCGACGTTATTAAATGTTTAAATTATATTCTGCTTCACTTACTGTCAAATAGAGGTATTATGCTTTGGATTTTGTGTTATTATTATTATTATTATTATTATTATTATTATTATTATTATTATTATTATTATTTCTTCAGTTAGAGCGTTTCCAAGCTTGCGGTGATGCTGGTGGTACTGCCGCTGCTCTGAATAACTCTGTCTAAAGCCTCCACAGCTCTTGAATTGAGATCTTCCTCTCAATGATATTATTAACATTTTCAACTTGACTTTGACAAAAGAACTCCGTATTATTACTATTCCTGTTTTCATTTCTTACAATCCTCTTAATGTTCGCTCTTCCTCTCCTTGGGAACTTTATTGAATTTATCTTCTTTGATTCTGAAGTTACTTTTATTTCATTTCACTAGATTCCTCCCAATCTCCTTCTTCAATAACTGGTATTTCAATACGTTGCTCCTCTCATGTACATGTTTATTATATCTGTGCATAAGAGTATTTTTATTTCAATCACAATTATAAACATATAATTAAAATAAAACCCTCTTGTTCTTTAGTAGATTAATGTATTATCTACATGTACTGATGGATGTTATGAATTCCACCCAAAAATTGAATACCGAGATTTCACCGGAAATACATATTTTGGGGTTCCCTGAATCCAAATAAATAATTTTTTCGCAAACATGCCCGTGTGTGTGTGAATGTGTGTCTCTGTCTGTCTGTGAAGAGTATAGCTCAAAAACGAAAAGTTGGATAAATACCAAACTTGGTATTTGAGTTTAGTATCTTCCAAGGATGCAACACGAAAATTACAAGAAAATCCGCCCGCTCCAGACTACCTTTTACATGGAAAATTTTCCGAATATTTCGATTTTCTCAAAATCTCTAACGCTTTTCATTAAAATATCATAGATTTAAGATATTTGGCAAATGAAAAGTATATCTTGAATTTTCTGGAAAAGTCCCTAAAAATCCTCTCCATTCTGAATGACTTTCGCATAACTCGTAAACCGTAAGAGATAGACAAAAGTTTACTACACAAAAAATGTAGACTCGTTAAAACACACAATTTATGTCACATACATTTTTTGTAGAGTAAACCATTTCCGAGATATTCCTTGTCATTTGTTTGAATTTTCCAATTCTTATACTTTTTCTGAATTAGGAATTCGTTATTTATTTTTTTATGTCCAGGACATGCAAAGAGAATGTAATGCTCTACATAGCAACCAGCTATTAAAAGATTTGACTATCGCTTAAAACCTATCATATTTCCCTTGCACCTACAAGAAAATTAGCAATAACATAGTTTCTGTAAATGTTTATATCGATTAACATGAAGTAAATGGAGAATAAGCATTCATAAAAACAGTTCGTACAAGAGTAGAGAAATTCATGTATGCAACACATCAGTTTAGCTTTTACCATGTACCTACAATCCCATCGCAACTGTACTGTTTCTCGGAATAACCGATTTATGTTCACGTATAATAATATGAATATGAATAATTGTATAACTTCTTTGATAATCATCTTACTGAAATATTGTAAATGTTATAACTGTCATAAATATTACTTTATATACACACACGCAAACCTTTTATAATAATATTGCTGTTCTGAGGGTAATACATTTTGTAGGTTAGTATCAATTATTCATCCAAAGTAGAAAGTTTATACATATAAGCGAAATAAAGATATGCAGTTTTTTTTAAAATATAGAAACATACATTTTTGGGGGTTTTGAAACAATATATTTTAATTTGTTTAATAAAAAGCTAGTTTTAACTTCTTTAATCTAGAATAGTATGCAAATGTAAACCTAGGTTTGCAAAGATGATGATGATGATGATGATGGTATAAAGATATATCAAATAGTGTTTTGTCACTCTCATTTTTAAACGTCTTTCGATGAGTAATATAAACTTAGAAGGTGTGTATTATGTGTTGAAATTGTTGCTTTTTTTTAAAAATAACGTATTAACACATATATTTAGGCTAAAGTAGTATCAGCCAAATAAATCCCCATCTAATCTGTAGACAAAACGAATACAACATTTAATCCTAAAACGGGTAAAAGGGTATCCTCATTGCAAACTTCATCAATAAGTTCTGGTTTGCTGTCCATTGTAAAGCATTATGTATTAATGTGGAACAGAGCTAAGTGGCAAGTGCATTTCAGTCGCTCAGGTTACAATTTCGTAATCGTATACATTCATATTTCACTTAGAACTGATCATAGGGTAACGAGGTAAATCGAAATGTACTTCTAACCGTATTGTATATAAGGTCTTTCAACAAAAGTGTCCTATCGTTGAACTTAAATAAAACACGTGATAGAGGTTTATTTCGTTTTTTTTATTTTGGAACATAATTAATGTCATTACGTTTGGAAGAGAACGTCAGTTAAGTGACTTCGTTGGGTTACGCGTATACGGTTGGGCCAATTTTCAAACTTCACGAATAGCACGCGTGATGTTATTCATAAGATCGTTTACTTTTCTGGCTTATTGACATAAATTCGAGATTTAATATAACCCCTAAAGAAGTAATCCAACGACGTTAAATCACATGACCTCGAGGGCCAGTTAACATCAACACCACGGGAAATGATGAAACCTCTGAACTTCTCCTTCAAAAGATCGATTGTTTCGAGAGCAATATGACATGTGGTACCATCTTGCTGGAACCAGTTGTTTCTGAGATCCATACCATTCAATTGAGGTCAAAAATACTCCCTTATAAGAGCCCGGTATAAGATCCCATTGACAGTTAGAGTTTCTCCATCTTCATCTTGGAAAAATATGGACCAATGATTCCGCCATACCAAAATCCACACCACACAGTAATCTTTTGGGGAGTGGTCGTTCTTGAATCTGCATTGGATTGTGATTGCTCCAATAGCGGGAATTTTTTTGTTAACACAACCATTCATCCAAAAGTGGGCTTTGTCGCTGAAGATGATTTTTCGACAAAAATCTGGGTCAGCTTCCAATTGCTCCATAGCCCAATCAGCGAATACACAACCTATGGTCGTTGAGCTTTAGTTCTTGAGTTAACACCATTTTTTAAACGTGAAGCTTCAAGTCCAGATGCAGAATTTGCCAAGTTGTGGTCGGCGAAAGCCCCAATTCTTGCGCTCGACGAGCAATTGATTTGTTTCCGTTCTCACGAACGGCGCCTATGTTTTCGTTGGAGCCCTTACTCGATTACGTACAGGCGTTTTTTGATCGCTGACAGTACCACTTCTTTCAAATTTATCGATCAAACGCCGAATCGTTCTCTCACAGGGACGATTATGCACACCGTAAGCTTCACGCAACACGGAAGGTTTGCGAATATATGATTCATTTTTATAATACATCTTCACAATTTCTACGCGTTGCTGAATGCTGTAACGTTCCATGGCTATTTGTCAATAACAACTGTAGCCACATGAAAAAAATTATAGCTTTAACTCTATAACAACGCAGCTATCGCATGTTAAATATAGGACACTTGTTGAAAGACCCTATGCACTAGAGTGACCATAAAGTTATGCCAACATTATATAACATTATATAGGAAACTAGATGAATCGACATGATCTCATGCATTCTAGTGTGTATGCAATAGAGTGTCTGTTGAAACCATTTTGGGAACATTTACCAGGTAGCGAAAAGAAAACAAGCTTTTGTATGGATGCATTTGGAAAAGTTGTGAAAATAAACGTCGTGGGGAGAAAGAGTCACTGTTACACACATCTAAAAGCATTATCACTTATAAATTGGAGTGCAGTGTGTATGGCATTTTCACGAGCGCGTCATAGAATTACTTTAAATTAAAAATTATCCCATTTTCAATATACATATTATTTCATCTCCCCTCCAAGCCTTTTCACTCCCACTTTGCTAAACATGTGTATTTCAATGATTATTACCATCTAGTGGATTCCAAGTTAATTATTTTGTACTTGGTCTGAATCTGTGCTAACCCGGCCCCAGTTGTAGGAAAAAAATTCTGATGTGTTACACTCACATGACTTTCTCTACTCTTGTACAAACTATTTTTACAAACTCTTATTCTCCATCTATTTCATATTAATCGAGATAAACATTTGCAGAAACGATTTTTTGACATGCAAAGAGAATTACATTTTACACATAGCGACCAATTCTAAAAATTTTGACTATCGCTTAAGCCGTACTATGTTCCCCTTGTTTCGTATTTGCAAGGGAAATATAGATATACAGTAGCCTTTAAGCTTAAACATATCTCTTAATAGTTGGTTGCTATGTACAGCACCATTCTCTTTGCCACAGATTCTTTGCATATCCAAGACAAAAAAATGAATAACGAATTCTCATTTGAGAAAATAAGTAATGAAAAATTTAAGGGAATAACAGCAATATCTCGGAAATGATTCACCCAATAAAAAACTGTATATGACATAAATTGTGTATTTTAACGCGATCTACATTTTTTGTGTAGTAAAATTTTGTCTATCTCCTATGGTTTATCAGTTATGCAAAAGTCGTTCACAATAAAGAATACTTTTGAAGACATTCCCAGAATATTCGAGATACACATTTCATTTGTCATGAAAATATCTTAAACATATGATATTTTAATCAAAATCGTTGGATAATTTTTGAGAAAATTAAAATTTTCGAAAAATGTTCCATGTAAAGGGTAATCTGGGGTGGGGAGATTTTCTTGAAAACCTTTGTGTCGCATTTCTGCAAGATGCTGAACCTAAATACCAAGTTTGGTGTTTATCCGTTTGGTGTTTGTTTCTGAGTTATGCTGTTCACAGACAGACACACACACACAGATACACTCACGGACATGTTTCCAAAAATGCTTTTCTTGGGATTCAGGGGGTCTCAATACATATATTTCCGGTGAAATCTCGGTATCGAATTTTTGAGTGGAATACAATACTTCCTCTACTTACTATACGTAGTAGAGAAAGTAAAAATAGAATGTACAACACTCATACGACTTTCTCTTCTCATAACAAATGCACACCCTTACAGCTGAAAGGGGTAGAGAAGATTCCAAGGTGCAGGCCCCGTAGCTCAGTCGGTAGAGTACCCGCCTGTTGTGCTAGAGGTCCTGGGTTATATTCCCGGCTGGATGTGGGAATTTTTCTCTAGCCAAGATTATTCCTTATCCTCTCCAAACCCTGGAAATATAAATTAGAGTGTGTATATTCAATGATTAAAAACCAAATTACAAGAAACCCAACGACAAGAGTTACACGAGTTAACAATAGGTAATAAGTTCCAAAGGAAAGCCGCCGATAAGACCAATGTAGTTACAGGCAGGGTATAAATGGAACTAAAAAAAAAGAAAAAAAGATTCCGTGTGCAGAGATGAATGAAACAATATAATCCCACAGCATAAAACTACGTAATTTCAGCAGTAATATATAGTCTTCAGATGCTGAACATCATTTTTAATTATGTTGATTCTCTTCCTTAAGTGCCTAATTTCGGCACAATTTACAATGGTTGCTTTATTTAAAACGTAATTTTCGCGGCCCTCATTGTCGTGGTCGCTGGAGCGTATAGCTTCGGCGCTCCGCCAAGCTGAGGTCGCTTGTTCCAATCCCGTCATGGGCATGGGTGTTTGTGTGTGTGTGTGTGTTGTATGTGTAATTGCGGTAATAGCGGTAAAGTAAACAGTAAAATACGGTAATCATAAACTGTAGACAAGGGAACTTAAAACAAAAAATAGGTTGCAGCCTCGAGTTGAACTCTTATGCTAACATCACCTTGCATTCGATCCAGACACTCGTGGCCCTACACTCTACACAATACATCACTTATGTCGCATCGTTAGTGTAGATTCAAATAGTTTGGGTAGTTTTTAATCTCTGATTTTAAATATTTAAGCTATGTAATTATTATTTCTTTAAAGTAACCCAATAAATTACAAGCTAAAATATATATTTGGTATTATTTGTTTTTGTTTAATATTTGGTGTTTGACTGCTAAAAACTACTGTACCTATTTTCTTTCTACGTTAAGTGTGTCTAGGTTAAACATTTAAAAAAATACATTTGAGCTTTAGTTCCTTTCGTTAATTCACCTCAAATGCATACACGAAAAGCTGTATTGAGGACTAAATACCACTAAAAAGCTAACATTATTTCTGTAATGGAAATCCAGTCACTTATGGAATCTCACGGCAGGTTTGTAGTGAGACAAATGTGGCCTTCCCCTCCAACGTGAATTCTCATCCAACTGAAAGGTGATGTGCGCGGTTGCTAAACGTCTCCTCTTTGAATGTGTTTGTACAAATCTGTGAAAGCAGGAATATTAAAAAATGTTCCAATATATCTATCGAAATTTATCTCTAGTTCAAAGAATTTCCCTTTGTCTGTACCCTTTGCACTTGGTACATTATCTTCTAATCACATTGTATGGAACATAAACTGTTGCATAAGAAGTATACGGATTTAGTACGTAGAACATACATTTTGCTAGAAACGAGTTCATACGAAGCAAAATGAGAGGTCACATTTTCAAAATCTTCAATTAAACTAATACATCTACATGAGAAAACGATATCATACAACACATTTCGAAACCGTTAATACTACGTATATAAGTATATATTTTAAGGAGTCAAGCATTTTTCTGAGTAAGGTTTTATTCCTCCTATTATTTCCACGGGATATTTATTTAAAGTTCAACATAGGCATTTCATTCCACATACCAATATTTTAAACATATGATATTTTAATTGGTCTCGCTAAAGCTATTTTATAAAAATAGAAAATAATAATTTTTTTGTTATCATGGTGGGAATTTCTGAAAATTATCGCCTCACATTCTTTGAAAATGCTGTACTTAAATACAAAGTATACTACTTATCGGACTTTTCGTTTTTGAGTCATACATTCAAACATAAACACGCTAACAAACGCTTCTTCAAAAAAGTATTGTGGGTGGGGGTAGTGTTTAACGCCCGTTCTTACTTACGGCACCGCAGATGATAGTGAAATGAAGCGATAAATTGAGAAAGAAACGTTCCAAGTTTAAGGTACCTCCCGGTATTTGCCAGATGTGACGTCTGAGGAAAACTGTTAGGCACGACGGTCCTGGCTGGATTTAAAATGCCAAACTTTCACTAATGAATTGGTGCTATAACGAGCTCGGCCACTGGTGTCGGTTTTATTGTTTAGTTCCATTTATACCCTGCCTTTAACTACATCGGTCTTATCAGCGGTCTTTCCTTTGGAACTTATTGCCTATTGGCAATGGTGTTAACTCGTATTTTGTTGTCGTTGGGTTTCTTGCACTTTTTTGGCTTTTAATCATTAGATCACACACACACACACATTCAGACTCTCATTCATACTTCCAGACTCTAGGAAGGATAAGGAATAATCTTGGCTAGAGAAAAATTCCCAACCTCCAGCCGGGAATCGAACCCGGTATCCCTCGCGCAGCAGACATTTGTTATCACGTTCGCCAGCATGATTCCCCATGAACGGTTGTACAATACAAAAACACTTCTGTAAAAGCAATGTAGAGTAGAAATAGAAGCAAAGGGGCGAGGCATGTTGGTTAGTAAAGTTGATGGAATATCTGTGTCTAAATTATGCGACACCAAACGGCACGCGATTGTCCGGCCTTTGTCTTGCCGTGCGCTGAAATGTCTGCGAAAACAACACCACGTATAGAACAAAAGCAGTGCCAATTTTAAACCCCCTGGTGTACGCAATGTATCACTCACATGCACACAAACTCTGCTGGCTCCAATAAAAACGGCATGCAGGCCGACGTGCTGTTAAGCTGGGTTCCTATGCTTTACGGGTCGCCGCCCCTCCGATCCTCTCTTGCTGCGTGCGTTTCCCGCTATGCGTGGAGTTTGCGCCCAATATCTTTCTGACGCTGAAGGAACGTAGTCTCCATGGAAATTAAACAGAAGATGAACCTATATACAAGAAATATCTGCAATAAATCACAAGCGGAACGGACAGTATGTAAAACTGTAGCAATTCAGCCAACGGCTGTTACACTTTTAATATTTTTATCCCCTCTTTATTAAAAATGAAGTAAACTCTGTAATTTCAGTATGAGGCAGTATTATTTTTAACCTTGAAGTAATCATGAATTTGAAAGTTTAGCAATACTACTTGTGATTCTTGGAATCAATAATGTAATTTTAGTGACAGTTTATAAAAATACTCAATCAACAACCAGAAAGAGCTTTAGTTAAATGAAGGTATTCTATTGGATTAGGAATAGCCAATCAGTGAATTGAAATACAGAAATTTACAAGCTTAGGCGGTTGAAATCAATTCAGTTGCCTGCAGACAGTATTTGTAACCGGATGCAAGATGCGTCCTCAAGAAATTTAATACGTATTCGTGTGAGACGAAATAGTTTACGTGTTAAAAAGTGCAAGTAATGAATTAAAAGAATCTCGCATCTCTATCTATATCAGTGAAGTGTTATTTAAATCCTATCAAGCATTAATAAAAGGAGTGAAGTAAAGTTGTAATCTGTGTAAGCCTACATTCTTAAGTCGCACCACAACCCTGCCAAGACATCAATGTCTCTAAAATAAACGCTGACGCAGCCAAGGCAAACATAAATATATAATATTTAAAGAAACAGTCAAAATTTTTAAACCCATACTTGCGCCCGTCGACATCCGGATCTGGTCGCCCCTCGCGTCTCTCCCCTCATCCCTCCTTCCTAGGGGTCAGAAGCACAATGGGCCAATTGGCCTGGGTGCGGTGCTCTGCCCACATTCTGCCCCTCTGTGATACGTACCTTTACCTTTATCGTTACAGGGCAACACAGGCCGCAGATTGCGCGGGTCTGAAACTGAAACAGCCTCCTCTGAAGCGTTAGCATAAAGGAGATATAAAATCGTTGGAAATATTTATGGAAGCAGAAGACTACTACCCCAATACACTATTGGGGTGTAATCTGGTGAAGGATTAGCAATCATTACAGGGTTAGCACAATAAACATTTGGGCTGCAGTGCAACTGGAACTTTTGCAGACAGGCCCAAGTCCTAAAAAAACACATTTTATACTAGTCAGCCATGATATGAGTGCGTTCGATGGAAAGAGGAACTAAACAGTTACGGAACGAGTGGGCGGAGGACAGCCAGGTAAGGAAGGCGTCCGAGTTGCATTTACTAACGAGACTAAGGCCTGCAAAATAGTACTTTTCATTGTGCAACTGAATATTCGCCTATCGCCTTGGCCCTCACTCCTCTCTGAACCCTAGACCTCGATGACGTTAGGCACACAACGAAAACAGTAGCGCCCTGTTCCAAGCGCACTCATATCGTGAATTACTCTTATCAACTTGTTTTGTTATGGGAATACCTTTGTGTTACAGGTTGCTGTGATATGTAGAATTTTGGGGAGATAGAGGCCATTATCTATGTGCTGCACCCTCAGTGCAAAATGGCTTCAATGTTGTTATTAGTGACTTCCTGTTATTTTGTTTTTTTCCACGTACTTTCTAATTAAAACTGATTAAAACCATTAAATGTGAATAATTTACATCCTATTATTAAATTCAAACTAGGCACCATTCAGACATCACATACACCTATTCGAACGCGCGCGTATACACAGCCAAGAAGGCGACCAAGCGAAATTAAAAAATGGACTCTCTGCCAGTCCAACCCTAGTATAAAACGTTTCGGCGAACGTTATATACCTTGAGTATTTCGCATTTCCTTTAATGCCAGTTTTCTTACTATAGCGTATCAATCTGCGTGGAGGTTTTACGACTTCATTATGTGATTGAATGTTTTGTAAATCTATGAGATTTCACAGTATTTTATTTACTTTTAAGGATATGATTGCATTAATTCGAGAAGATATTGAAACAAATAACAACACGTTATGCGAAAGAAGTTTATCACTTAGGCATTCAGCGTAAGCACAAACATTATACTTGAGACAGTTCTGACCCCACTCGGAACACAACACAACTGATCCGTCGAATCACAACTTCCAACTGAACTGCTGAGTCAACTCACAACTGAACTGTACTGGCGCTGTTTACTTTCACTGTCCGCTTTTCACTTCGTAATTTCTTAGCTGGCTGTACTCGACTGTCAGAGCAAGAGCAGCCTATTATATAGTCCTCGCATTCAAAGAGGAATGTTCTAGAAAGGATGGCTACTAGAACCGGCTCAAATGAATTTCTGGAACAGTAATTGCTCAAACTGAGAGGAAGTAGCACATAATGAATTGATTACGCGACTACTGTTATGAAAGACGGTTGAAGGCCACATCCAGGCGCCCATGCCAGAATGCATTTACCGCTGGCTCGCAGGTAGCTTCCAGCGTGCTGTCACAATATCTTGGACACCATCTGAGATACTTAGGGAAGGATAGTGCAGCGGCTCCCCTTGTAGTTGGAATTTTGGAAATGGACTTTAATTTGGTTTTATTATTACGCGCCGGCCGGGAGGGACCAGGGGCGATAACCATGTCCCACCTTCCAGTACTGCACGCCACTCATGACGCCTATTGTGGGTAGAGGTGGGGGATGCAGCGGCCGGGCGCTAGGCCTTGGCCCGTCAACGGGCTCTTCCGCCACGGAGTTTAGTTTAGTTGTTTTATTATTACGTGGGGTATTGAATTGATAAATATGTCACGTCATGTGTCCTGATGATTCAAATCAATGCTAATTTATGTCATTCGTTGTAACGTGGTTGCTTAACATTTGTTTCAAACTATCTGCAAGCCTTAAGAAATAGCATATAGGGTATTATTATTATTATTATTATTATTATTATTATTATTAACTAGTATCATATGTTGTTAATATAAATGTAAAACACTTGTCTCTGCTCTAGAAGAAAGCAACTTTACATCCTTAGTCACTATCATAAAGTTTTGTAAGTCTACTAGCAACTAGTTATTTCACCGAAACGTAATTATATACTGTGCAACCGTTTTAAGCACTATTGGCTACTGCAAAGCACAGCACGGTTTGTCCATCAGTCCGTATAGGCAAACAACTCACGAACGGCTGCCAAAATTGCATAATTCTCTGAAATGATTCAATGAAATCAAATATATAAATTATGTAGTTAAAACTATTTAACATGAACTCACTGAGATTAACGCCAATAGCATGACATTTAGGAAAACTTTTTATTTCTGCCAAATAATTTACTGCAAATCGCCTCCATTTCTGTTACGACCGTCTGCTAACCGGTGATGTATATCGTTAAATGATTTTTGTATCAATTCGAAATGGACTGACATTAATCGCTCTGAGAACATGTCCTTGGTTCGTGCAAGATGCTGCCATAGCACACACTACTAGAATTTCCATCACAAGTGTGCGTTGGCTTTTCTGGAATCAAGTAATCCCGAAAAATGGAGATATTGTATGCTTAAAGTCCCTATTTGTGCATCTGGCGAATTTTTCTGGGGGTATTTGAAATGAAAAATGTATCCGAATTTCTACTACCTAATAATAAGAATAATGGTAACACTAATAATATTAGTAATAGTGTAATTATCCTGAACCGAAAATAAAATGTTGGCCACAGAAACCCAGAACTCAACCAGCATCGATATACAATGGATGAAATAGTGTTAAATTTATTCCTAGAATTAAGATTAATTCCATATATAGCATAATTTTCGTCATAATTGCTCCTTCCACATTAGATTATTAATGCAGCAGATAAACTATTAAAATACGCATTATAATACTGCTTGATGGAAGTAGATTTAGCAGTTATGGATAATTTCAGGCTTCAGTGAATCTCATCATAGCTAATGTTGCTGCCAATCTCAATATTTATGTTGACGGTTACACAATAAAAGCAATTTTGTAACCTTATTCAATATCAAAACTAATAATAATAAAATAATAGTAATAATAAGCGATGTATTCAAGGATATTAAATTTCTTTGAAGGAAACTTTTCCCATTAAAATGTATAATTAAAATCTTATACTAAAATTGTTTCCATTAATATACATACCGATTGTTAAAAGAAGGCATGGGTTTCTTTCAAAGGCAATGAATAGAAATTCGGAATGTCGTTTTAGATCTTATGAAGCACTGAGCTGTTCACAGGTAAAGGGATGCCGTACAAAAGCACACCACAACATTAACTCAAAAACGTTAATTAATATTTATTAACTCACTTCATGTTTATTGTATCTATAGTAATACGTATTAAAAGAAAAAACTCAAACTTAAAAGTTAGCTTCCAAGGCTATATAAAGAAGCAAACAACAAAAAGTATTTCAGAAAGGAAATGTTGAATTGAGAGAAATTACAGAGCAGGTAACAAACTTGGCGAAAGCTGATTAAATTATTCCTTTAATGCCAGTTTTCTTGCCATTAAAAATACGTTATCCAAATTCCGTCGGATAATTCTGAAAGCACTGGAGAGTGAAATTTAACAAACGTCGGCAGTTTCATTAATTTTATTCTACGCGCTACAAAAGCAGGTCATGCGCGTTGTTCCGTTGTTTACACGCACTCCAAATTCACGAAACCAATCTCATTTCAGAAGGCCGGGAAAAAGAACAAAGGAGCGTTCCACGAAGTTACTTTGTGGCCTCGGGAATCTCATCCATCCGAGGATCTCTCACAAAATTTCGCAGGAGGACCATCTGCGGCCCTCGAAACCGGTACATCTCTCTCTTTTCCACTTTCGACGCTTGGGCAAAATCGATAGGCTTGCAGAGCGTCACACCCTCCTGTTCTTTTGGAGCTGGCCTCTTAATGTTGCTTCCGGTTGCCCCAGGTGCTAATTAGTAACGCGGAGTCAAGCAGGAAAACAATAGTTTAGGCAATGGAAATATGAACACAATAGCTAATGGAATTCTCCTCCAAAACAGGAGAACCATTGTTTACCAAGATATATACTACACAGAAGTCAATATAAACTATGCTTAACGAAACAATAAGCAAAGCATCTCCTAACGTTGTGAAAAAGAGTGCAGTAGAAAAACTGATTTAAAATGCTATTGAATTTAAAAGCTTGCAATATTTCTTTATCGTTATTACACAAAGCAGAAGTGATATTAATTCATTTATTATAAAGGAAAAGGTTTGGTACAGGTTCAGTTCAAGTAGATTAGTGTGACGTCGCAGAGCCAGTATTAAGTAAGACAACCGCAGCAGAGCGTTTTCTGAGAGTCGTTGGAAAGGAATGCAAAGAGAAGGAAGGTGCTGCACGGAGTTTGTAGTCGTTCATAGGTAAGAAAAGCGAGAACAAGATCAATATTTCTCGACAAGCGCATGAGCAAGAGTACAGATTACAGATAATAAAAATGCTTAGTTTAGATGAAAGTCTACCCGGAGCCAAAGCTCCCCTCCTATGCCCAGGAGAAGTCACTATAGAGCTATGTCCTAGATCACGACCATTACCTACGCTACGGTTGCAAGCTCAGCGCTCTCATGACCTTGTTACTGAGCGTTCTAACTTCAACACTTTACAAAACTTGATACGACTCCCTGAAATTCCTTTTACGACGATATAATAATAGAAATATTTACCCCCAAATAAAATTAATCAGCTGTTCCAAAGCAGTACCAAGGTTCTACCACTACCTTGAATGGGAACTCGTGATCAATTTGTCACGCTTGGTAATGTTGATCAAGCCATCAATAACTGAAGGTAAGTTGGTTGCATGAATTTTATCGTAAGTAAATGTTAATAAAACACTCGTAAAAGAAATAGAGGCGGAAATATTTAAATGATAAAATTGAAGTATCACATATGACTATATTGCATGTGTGCAAAAATAACTATACGTATAATTAAAGGATTAAAATGCATTTGATTAACATCTACAGATAAATGGCAAAACACGCGGAGTGCAGAAATGTCAACTTCCCACCCATGTGCAGGAAGTGCATACAAAATCACTGTCGTCTAAAAACTCAACGATTTACTAAAAGCTGTTGAATATGGCGGTTTCAGTAGCAAGTTCACCAACATTAATTTTTAGCGAAGTTCAACGCGGAGGGGAACTTTGCACGTCGACCTACATAGCTCTCTTGTAAGTATGCTCCGGACGGGGCGACCCCGGGATAGAGGAATGAGGTGAGAGGGGACAGAGGGCGGCCGGACCAGGGGCACGATGGGCAGAGGGCGGGGTCCCTACCATTCACAAATTTAAAATCCCCCAATGTGCAGCCGGCTGCCCTCTACCCTGTGGGCTTACCATGCCCTGGGGGATCGGAACCCGGGGACCGTCCCCATTCCGGGGTAAGAAGGTTTCTGCAGAGCATCCTTTTCCCCGACATGCGCATGCCTAGACCTCCCGCCGACACGTACAACCCTGAAAGAGACTAAGCGGATGAAAGGTGAAGTGAAAAGAGAATATAGGTGAAATGGAGGGACGGGATATTCGGAGGACTTAATCATCCTTTCCAGCATTTTCCTAGCGACCCGGGAAAACCCCGAAAAAACCGATGGGTCAGGAAGGTCTGCCAGGGAATGGAACCCACGACCTCCAGACTGAGAGCCACAGACGTTACCGTCTGAGCCATCCCGCTCGGTATTTGCTGCTCGTATTTGGATGCTAGAATCGTAAGTAAATGTTAACAAGAAATCTGATGTGTTACACTCACATGATTCTCTTTACTCTTGTACAAACTATATTGACAAATGTTTATTCTCCATGTACTTCATGTTAATCGAGATAAACATTTGCAGACTCTATCTTGTTGCAAATTTTCTTGTTGATGCAAGGAGAATTGGTAAGCTTTAAGCGATAGTCAAATATTTTAAGAGCTGGTTGCTATGTGGAACATTCCATTCTCTTTGCGTGTCCAGGACATAAAAAATGAATAACGAATTCCCATTTAAGAAAAAGTATAAGTATTGGAAAATTCAAACAAATAACAAGGAATATCTCGTAAATGGTTCGCTCTACCAAAAAGAAGAAGTATATGGCATAAATTGTGTTTCTTAGCGAAATCTAAACCTTTTGTGTAGAAACATTTTGTGTACGGTTTACCAGTTATGAAAGCCATTCGAATGAAGAAGACTTTTAGGGACATTACTAGAAAATTCAAGATATATATTTCATTTGTTATAAAAATATCTTAAATATATTATAGTTTATTCAAAATCGTTACAGCCATTTCTGAGAAAATGAAAATTTCTGCAAAATATTCCGCGTAAAGGGCAATCAGGGGTGATGGGATTTTCTTGACAATCTTTGTGTCGCATCTTTGAAAGATAGTGATCCTAAATACCAAGTTTTTTTATTTATCTGACTTTTCATTTTTGAGTTATGCTGTTCACAGTCACACAAACACACACAGGACCTTTTTCTAAAAATGCTTTTTATTATTCAATGGCGCCTCAAAACATGTATTTGCGGTGAAATATCGATATCGAATTTTTAGGTGGAATGCAATACTTCCCCTTCTTGCTGTACGTAGTAGAGAAAGTAATAAAAAGGAAGTAATGACTAGTTAAACTTTCTTCTTCTTCCTTAACTGTACCCTTCTGTTTGTAGGACTTGGAAGCCAATGCCTTGGGTCAGTAGCCTGTCGAGGCAAGGAAACTCTGGATCATAGCATATCCAGGATGGGCGATCAGCTCAATTCCTTGTATGGCGGTAAAGAAGGAAATTAAATGTAATGATGAAAGGGATGATAAGAGAATTCGCAGATCAAATTATTCATGCCAGCATTCCCCTAGCGATTGAAGAATATATATTTATTGAGGTGCTTTGTGTTTATCTGCCTTACGTATGGGAGCCAATTTGAAGAAGTAACAATTATTCAAATTGTGCAGTTCTGCGTCACTTACGAAGAAGTTATTTAGGTTACGTAATGAAGATACACTTTGATGTTTGATTTTTAGGACGCCAAACTTTATAATGAAAGTGATGCTTGTTTTTACGTAACATTATTAAAGTTATTTTTGCCTCGGCTGCTTTCAGTCGCACTATAGAAACACGAATTCTTGCAGTGTTTTGATAAGACTCAAATTATAAGACGCCACACAACTTACTTTTTAATTTTTACTTCTTTTTATTTCACTTTATATTTGCACATTTTATAAACACAGCACTTTATAAAATAAAACTGTGAGCACTTAATACATTTTTGGCGGAGTACACAAATTTTATCATTTATAAAATTTACAACATTTTTACCCACGACAATCAAGTCTGTTCTCTACAACTTCATATCCGCGACTTTCACGTCTGCTCTGTACCACATCTTTCGCGAGACTATTATGTCTGCTGTTCACTACATCTTGCCCGAGACTGACTAGATTCAACGGTACAAACCTTCAGCGTCGGTAATGCCATTCTCTTATTGGCTAATTCTAGTCCAATAGAATTTAAGTATTCGAACTAAAAATCTTTCTTTACTTTTGATTGGCTAATTCCAAACTGTAAGCGAAATGACGTTATTACTGATCTTTTTCATAACCAGTAGTTGTTAAAATTCCAAACACATTATTTTCACCAAAATTACATTATTACCCCCATATTAACATCCCAAAACATAGTATTCTCACGGTTTTTGCACTATTAGAGTATATAAACACTTACTTAATATTAATAAATGCGTTTACAATAAAAAATAAGTATTTACAATGACTTTACATACAATTTATATAACAATTATATACATATTGTTTTCTAGGTAGGCTGTTATTGAATTTAGTTAATAAAAATACAATTAATATCATTTAGGCATTAATATACTGCCTCACGATTGAGAAAAACCGTAAAGAAACCTTCGGTCACATACCCCGGGGGCTTGAACCCTTAACCTCCCGAACGCAGGTCAGAGACGTTACCGCCTTAGCCATTCCGCTCGGTCCAGGTAAGATTTTAAACTATAAAATTAAACCATCAAAGGTGATTATATTCTATATGTCTGTAATAATAAATGCATCAAATTAGGTGATTTAATAGTCCTTGCACATTCGGTGCAGTACAACAGACAAAACATGCAAGTAAGTTAGGTTACCAGCATGAATGCAGGAAATTGTGAACCTTATACCTTGACAGCATGAATGGGAAATGAATTAAAACCACTCTTGTCGCAGAATGTATATGATTGAAGAACATTAAGGAGAGGCAATTCAATAGCACGCAATCTGAAACATACGGTAACACCGCTTTATGCAACTGTCACTTGAAAAAGTTTGATTCAGTTGGCTGTGCACGAAGAGGCTGCGGATTTTTATAAACATTCAAGAGAATCCACTTGTTCCCTTTTTCGAGCACGTTGTTTGTACGCTTTTGGCACAATCTCTTCAATCAGCATTTTCTTGTTACTCTCTTTTTAAATTCTCTTGTTGTTTTCTGCGAAGCATTCCAGCGTGTATGCAACACTCTGTTCGGTTTCTGCTCCCATACAATTTGCTGCGCTGGTTCGTTTTTCATGCTTTTATTTTTAAAACGATGTCGAAAACAAGACCATGAATTAAAAATAGGGTAGGGTGGCGCTTCATGAAAAGAACTGGTGTCATTCAAAAGATCAGCATATACTCCACACTTTTTAAGCGAATGGGTTTAAACAGGTCTGAAATAGACGCCACTGAAAGATGCTGGAAGATCGCTTTATGTGTGGTAATTACTGAATGAATGACCATAGACATTTCACTCTATTGTTTCTGATCTTCTCTTACGCTTGTAAGATATGATGATGATAATAAAAATAATGCCAGTTGAGATTATCGATTCAATAGCATAACCCATAA
This sequence comes from Deroplatys truncata, assembly GCA_030765065.1. Taxonomy (NCBI): domain Eukaryota; kingdom Metazoa; phylum Arthropoda; class Insecta; order Mantodea; family Mantidae; genus Deroplatys; species Deroplatys truncata. Next base: position 175,092,947 of record CM060986.1, on the reverse strand, counting down.
TTTCATTCACGTTAACCATTTCTGTTAAAAAAAGCTTTTTCTTCCCTATCAACCGCTCCCTCTCACTCACTAATATCTTTACGTAATTATTACAAAATCGATAACTAAACTGCATTTTCTGCGTTAACAATAAAATTCAAAGTGCAGCATATAATGCGTTTATAGTGAAAAATCTGATGCGCTACACTCACATGACTTTCTCTACTCTTGTACAAACTATTTTTGCATACGTTTATTCCCCATATGCTTCATGTTAATCGAGATATCGAGATGTTAATCTTATTGCTAATTTTCTTGTAGGTGCAACAGGAATTGGTAGCCTTAAGCGAAAGTCAAATATTTTAAGAGCTGGTTACCATGTGGAGTATTCGATTCTCTTTGCATTACCAGGACAAAAAAATGAATAACGCATTCCCAATTGCGAAGAAGTATAAGTATTGGAAAATTTAATGGAATAACAAGAAATATCTCAAAAATGTTTCACTCAACAAAAAACATGTATATGACATAAATTGAGTATTTTAACGCGATCTAGATTTTTATGTATAGTAAACTGGGGTGGGGGATTTTCTTGAAAACCTTCGTGTCGCATCTCTGGAACATACTAAACCTAAATACCAAGTTTGGTGTTTATCCGACTGTTCGTTTCTGAGTTATGCCGTTCATAGACAGACAGACACAAAGACACACACACGGACATGTTTCCAAAAATGCTGTTTTTGGATTCAGGGGGCCTCAAAACATATACTTCCGGTGAAATCTCGGTATCGAATTTTTGGGTGGAATACAATACTTCCCCTAATTACTAAACGTAGTACAGAAAGTAAAAAAGGAAGAAAATTTCATGAAACACAGAGTATATTTTGACGCTTGTTAGGCAGACATAGATAAAACTCATATAGTTAAGGTTTCTTAAAACTAATAACATCATAAAGCTTTGGTCTTTCACGATAACGCAGTCTTTTATACTACGTTAAGATAAACCCCTTAACCTCCTAGTGCCTGGTGTAGCATCTTTTACACAAAGGTGTTTTGTTAATATTTTAGATTTTTACTTTCTCTACTACGTATAGTAAGTAGGGGACGTATTGTATTCCACCCAAAAATTCGATACCGAGATTTCACCCAAATACATGTTTTGAGACCCCCTGAGTCCAAAAAAAAGCATTTTTGGAAACATGTACGTGTGTGTCTGTCTGTCTGTCTGTGTGTCTGTCTGTCTGTGAACGGCATAACTCAGAAACGAACAGTCGGATAAACACCAAACTTGGTATTTAGGTTCAGTATGTTCCAGAGATGCGACACGAAGGTTTTCAAGAAAATCCCCCACCCCAGATTACCCTTTACATGGAAGATTTTTCGAAAATTTTAATTTTCTCAAAAATGGCTCTAACGATTTTGATTAAAATATCATATGTTTAAGATACTTTCATGACAAATAAAATGTATATCTTGAATTTTCTGGCAATGTCTCCAAAAGTATTCTTCATTGTGAACGACTTTTGTATAACTGGTAAACCATAAGTGATAGACAAAAGTTTACTTCACAAAAAATGTAAATCGCGTTAAAATACACAATTTATGTCATATACATTTGTTTTGTTTAGTGAACCGTTTTCGAGATATTGCTTGTTATTCCCTTAAATTTTTCAATAATTTTCTCAAATGGGAATTCGTTATTCACTTTTTGTCTTGGATAAGCAAAGAGTATTAATCTGTGGCAAAGGGAATGGTGCTGCACCTAGCAACCAGCTATTAAGAGATATGTATGTGCTTAAAGGCTACTGTATTTCTATATTGCCTTTGTAAATATATATTCTCCTTACATCTACAAAAAAAATTAGAAATAAGATAGATTCTGCAAATGTTTATCTGGAATAACATGAAGTAGATGGAGAATAAGCGTTTGTAAAAATATTTTGTACAAGAGTAGGGAAAGTCATGTGAGTGTAACACATCAGATTTTGGTTTTTAATTTCATATTATACTAGCATTTGACTCTAAAATACAAATATTTATGGCATTTTATATTGTAAAGGTACTACATTTTTCAATAAAATTGTAATGTATTTTTATCTTTTAAATAAAAAACAAAATGTATCAACTACAGTCAGACACCGTCACATCAAGCGTGCTATCCACCGATTATTTTAGTTGGACCCTCCCCGTCGTTTACCACAGACATTTAACTACTGTCGCTGGGATTCGAACTCTTGACGTTTGGTTTTGAATGGATGGCCAGCCCATTTCGTCTTGCCTTAACGATCATGACCATTCGAATTGCTGCGGTTGTAGTTAAGTTTTAAAATTAACTGTTAAGTTAACTGTTAAAACTCGTTACTTGGAATAAATACTTCGGCAAAGACGACCAGGGAAGTAGGTATATTCTTAAAATTACAGTCTTTACACTGGATATTGCTTCTGAAGAGCTTCTGTTTCGTTGTTGCTGGATTCGTAAACGGTGATACCTCAATTATTGACGGGAAGATATAAATAATTAACTAAACAAATGATAATAAGATAAAGAAATAACTACAATAAATCACTGTAAAATCTCTGTATAATCTAATGAGCTTGAGTTGAAACATTTTCCCTGAAATAAAAAGCTAATTAGTAAGTTGTGTAAGACAGACATTAGTAACAACCGAGGATATAACACATTAGCTTAAATATTCTTGGAATACAGTTAGGGTTAAGTTCAGTACGTTTGCAAAGTCACCCAGGCAAGAATTCTGTAAATTAGAACGGGGAATGAAATTTTGATATTTGGGGAGGTTCCGATAGCGATAGAGGTAGCGATAGGTAGGCGGAGCTTAAGTTAAGAAAGGTTTGTGCATTCTAATCAGAGATACATTCACATTCGTTCATACATTCGTGACGTATTCGTGACTGTCTTGAGATTCTTGACTTTCGTATGACTTATTCTCGTGTGTAATATGTAAGCTCGTATAGCAGATATTGAAACGGATGTCTCCGAGTAACATTTTTGCGACCTACGGCAAATTATGCTTCGCTTAATTATTGTCATATAAGTAATTAATTCGTAAATTCAACAATCGGCGTCTCTTCTCAAACTGAACATTTTAGTCAACATTAAAACTTATCAGCTAACTAAACTGGTGCTATCCTTTCAAAATACACTCATACACACATCCTGAAATAAAGAACTCTTAGCTATACCACTAGAGCAGCTGGCGCAGAAAGAGCTACCAGATGATCATAAAACTCAACAAAGCAGGTAACATTAAATGTTATAAAATTTAAAGCCGAAATTATGAAGTCAATAATTATCGTAATAATCTAAGAAGGATAGTGATATAAAATAAATAATAAAATATTTAATTTCAGTGTATGTATAAAAAGGAGAAGCATTGTGAAAATTGTTGACTGTAAAAGCTACAGAAAGACCAGGCAGTACAGTTTAGCTAATTAGGGACCAGCCCCAGATATAAGGGATAAAATAGCTGAAGCCGGTTTCTCTTGGAATTAATAGGTGCAGCTGCACTGGCCGGGATGTGAAGGTCATTAGAGGCTTCATGACGCTAAGTTTGAGGAGAGTTTTGAGGGGAGAGAGGAAGTTAGGAGTTTTTCCTCTTTGTAGCGCGGTGGTGAAATTCATTCTGTCCTGAGCGATTGGTGAGATTGGGACGACATTCCCGTCGAGTTGTGAACATTGGCGGCGAACATGCAAGAGGGTAGAACGTAGAACTGTAGTTAATAATCTTCGATCTTGGTAAAGACACAGTAGCATCGTATGCATTTAAAAGTGATCGGCAAACCTTAAGTTTTATTTAAAATGGTGAAAATAAAAGTGTTCCAAGAAAGCGTTCGTGTTTCTATGTACATACACTCACGCATACCCAGTGATTAAGATCTCATGCTCGAGCAGCCGTGGCAAAGTATAAAAAAACTAGGAGGGGAAACGCAGCAATCGTGAGGCAAAGGTAGTGCTTCATTGTTGGAGTACGTAGCGTGGCTGCGTCAAAATTTGAATCAGGGAGTGCCATCAGGTTGTGACACCGAGAACGACTTCAATTGAATTCATTATTAATAATAATAAGCCACATAGAGGATGGAAATCTTCAACAGTTGCTAAATGGTATGTAGAGACTGTACAAAATAAGAAAAAACTGACTTGCAAATCTCTTGGATACGAACTGTGCCGACAATATCTCAAAGGATATTCAGGGATATTTACTTGTGATTTTGATATTCGAACTCATGCTCTCATGTGCCTAATCATCCACTAATTTAATGGTGATGTGTTAGGCATATAATGTCTTAGGAACCGTCACATATGAATTTTTATATTACAGATAAATTAAATAATTAAAATTATGCTTTGTGACTATTGCAATACCATTTGTACAAGAGCAGATAAACAAACGTTACAAATCGAGTAATGTAAATCTGTTAAAGCGGCTGCACTTTAGTTAGTCTCCATTACGAATGAAGACGGTTGCGCACTAGCAAATTTCTGTGACATCATAGTTACGTACTTCCTAGTCATTTAGCGGTAGCCAGTTACATAGTTTATTTGCTTACTGTTTAACGGTGAAATTTGATAGTTCCGAGCCAAATTTGGATTCCGTTGCGTAGACCAATGATAGTCAATCTTCGGGATTCGGACTCTGAAAGAAGATTCCATGACGAATAATGTTTCAATTGAAGCAGTGTGTAGGTTATTTCTAGTGATTTATAAAGTTATTTACAATGCTCAATAAAACAGAAAGAGCTACAAACAGCCCCCGAGAAATAGTTACTAACGTTGTTAAAATCTGTGATAAGGAAAGCAAACAAAAGCAACTGGCCGTCCAGCATTACTAGCTGAAGAGCGTATGTTTTCTAGAGGCCTTAAGTCTTGTTGATATATTGAAAGTAATATTTCTCAGAATATTTCTAGCGCTAGAATTGTTGATGTCAATACATTCCTTACAGACTCATTTTTCTGAGAGGAACACAATAAGTAGTGCATTAAGGTTTAACAGTCTGTGGCTATGGAATGCGTCCGGGTTCAATCCCAACCATCGGGATGCTGATTTTAAGTCCCGATATAGGGTAGGAAATTGAGGACCTGCGATAAGCAGCGATCTCGGCCACGGAGGCCATCATTCCGACTGGGGGATGAGTGATACTGGCCCTATCGCCTCCCCTTATTGTTTGGATGATCGTCTACCTCTGCCGTGCGTACGTGACGTTTAGCCGGCAGTCGGATTTGTAGGCTCAGGCCCTCAAAGACTGTAGCGCCACGGGAGAGTTTAACAGCAAAATAATGTATTGTCTCAGTTAACCCCAGTTCGCAACGTGCTTGTAACCAGCTCCTTTACCCCCCCTTATTTCCTCTCTTGCTGACCTGCGTGGCAGCTGTCATCCACCGCCTTCGTTCGTGACTGAGACTATAGATTGTTCAGTACCTGTACTGTTACTCTACTTTAGAGTACTTTAAAAATAAAAACTGTATTTTTAAAGCAGTCACTCAACATTTCGATCACCATAATGACAACAAACGATACAATAACCCACAATGGACCATCGGGACGCAGGTACTGAGAATTTGTCAATTTACGATACTATAAGGAACCAGAACAAAATTAAATAATGACTGCCAGATCTAAAACCCACACACCATACTCAACACCTAGAGTTTTCATTACATTTCCTGAAGGAATTATATTCCAATCGGAGAGGTGCCATGATGCTTAATAATGCTGGTAACAGAAATCAACATATCTACACATTTTCCTTTCCTGCCCTACACTGTTCACATATGCTTACAAGTATCTCTCCCTTCACTCGTTTGTTTAAAAGCCTTTCTCAATTCCTTAAAGCTCCCCTCTCAATCTAGTATCATAGTTTTATATTATAGTGAAATTTCAGCTATTTCTAGATGCACAGCACTGAATGCTAGAGGAGACACTCCACTGATTTTATGTCACAAACAAAGTATATAAAGGTTACTTCCAAGCTCGCTGTCTTCAATGTGATCTTAACTTTCATTTTCTTTTCTTTGTTGCAGGTAGGTGGAGAAATTTGCCAATCTTCTCTAACGGTAAGTGTATAAGAGATCAAGGCACTTACATACAAATGAGCTTTTCCTTTGATTCTGTTTCCGAGAACGTATTTAATCCCTGAGGCATAGACATCCAAAGACGCTCATTTGATTCTTTAAGGGCGTACTCAGCCATTAAAGTTTCCTTCTTGGCAATCTTTTTCCAACATCCAAGGTAGGAAGGAAACGTCTTTGAAGGCTTACGATTTTAGGAGCCTTCGTATGGTTTACAGATTGATCAGTTCGTATACATTCCTGCACGAAGATAAATACGCGTCTTAAATTTCTATTCATCAGTCGTTATTGGCAGCTAAAACTTTGGGGCAAGCGACCAGTTTTAAACTTACGAATAATATTGTACATCCTGGGTAGAGGTGTAAAAGTTCACATAAAAAAATAACTTAATTTTGAGTACCCAGCACGTACATTGAGGGAACCTATACTCACTTGGCTGCGGAGAACCGAAACGTGGTGAGGAGGTTAAAACGAAGGTACAAAATCCATAACACAAATCCACTTACATATTTCTAAATTTATTTCTCAACAGTGGGTTCCTACATTATTAAATATGAAAGGTGAAAGAAGATGTCCACCAATCCAAAAGCCGGCTTGCACGCACGATCCGCTTCTCTCGGAATCCTAAGTAAGAACGACGCTATATCCCCACCAGCTACCTGCCAGGAGTTTCGTCATCCCAGTCAACATGAAAGGAAAACAACAATATGTCTAATAATGACAATGTAGAACAACAATATGTTTGGTAATGAAAATGGAACCCCCAAATTATTAATACGCCATAATATTAATTTCCTGGAAAAGAACATCAATTTTAATAATGACCACGCGATTTTTTAGCGGTGCAAAGGTACTGTTTGTGCCATTTTCCCAAGTGCATCGCAGCTGTATTGTATAAGTAGACGCAGCTATCGAACCGTCAATTGTCCTTTGGATAACACTTCGAACCAATTGCGGAGTTCTAATTCTCCAATGGTTTTGATTGTCTCTTTATAAACAACGTTTGTCAATAGTATTGTCGTACCTTCTTCTGGTAAGTGAACACACTTACCTTGTGTAATACACAAGGCTCAAGGTTATTTGTGTTTGAGGTTCCCTTATAAAGCTTTTGAGCCTAGTATCTGGATTACAAAATATCTCAGATTGCAAATATCTCGTCGAAATGACGCAAAAATAACGGGGGGGGGAGGAAATCGAAGTAATGTTAAAGGGAGCATGGGGATCAACTTCAAAGTTATTTATTTTTGATCAGTTACATACTTAAGTTCCTTTACCACCTGGTGGTTCTCCTAAATATTCAGATAAATTTGTTAAGTAGTTCCGGAGAAAAACAAATTTCTGATTTTTACTGACGTTAAGAATATTTCCTAGCGGCACAAATTTCAAAATTTTAGAAGTTAAGTTTGGTACGAAGATATGTTTTGTATTATTTTCAAATAAAGCCCTAATTGTTATTGAAAAAGAATTCAGAAACATAAACTCCTTGATTTTTGTGTTTTAATTAGCAAAAACTGAATTCATAATGTATATTATTATGTTTAATTTCCCGAAAATTTCCAGCGATGAATTTTGTTTCTTCTCATTTTAAGAGTCTCTCGTGTGAAGAATTGATTTTGTTATATTGTTATTTGCCCCACGCTTTGGGAGCCAAACTTGAAGAAGATGGTTGCTTCACGTATGGAAAGCCAATTTGAAGTAGGAGTTCTATTGTAGTTCAACTGTTTGGGAGCCGAACATGAAGTAGTTGCAACCGGACGTATGGTACCCGGTAGCCTTCGTCCCAAGTTTAAAAATATTAACTTTATAATTTGACTGTTTCTTTAAATATTATATATTTATGTTTGCCTCGGCTGCGTCAGTATTATTGTTAGAGACATGGATTTCTTTGCAAGGCGTGGTGCGGCTGAAGAATGTAGGCTTACACAGATTATAATTTTTAGTTCACTCCTTTTTATTAATTCTTGGCACGATTCAAATAACACTTCACTGATACAGAGAGCTGTAAGATTCTTTTATTAAATATTTGCACTTTTTAACACGTAAACCATTTTCGTCTCACACGAATACGTATTAAATGCGTCCGGTTAGGAACACTGTCTACAACCAACTGAATTCTGAATTTGTAAATTTTGCTATATTTCAGTTTCTGATTGGCTAATCCTACTCCAATAGGATACATTCATTTAACTAAAGCTTTCTCTGCTTGCTGATTGGCTATTTATAAACTGTACCAAAATTTACATTATTGTTGCTCCAATAATGACTAGTAGCATTAAACATTCCAATTCATTATTGCCCCAAGGCTACCTCATTGTTAGCTCAGTGTTAGCAAATTTTAACCTATTATTCTCAGAGCTCCTACATTATTAAATTACATAATACATTCACATAACATTACTGAGTATTTATACAATAATATAAACATATACAATGACTGTTACATACATTTTACAAATTATTACATACACATATTACTTTAAGGCGGGCTGTTATTGAATTATATGTATTAAATAATTAGACTGAAATCATTTAAGTGTTAAAAATACTGCCTCAAGTGAGAATTTAAAATTAATTGGTAAAAATGTGCATCGCAAGGAGAAATTTGAGTGACAACAAGCACTAAAAAGGAATCAAAAAATAAATTACTTTTAAGGGTACCGAGTTGACTTTAGACATTAATACTGCCTTCCATGTATGCTAGCAGTAATGGCACCATATAACCATCCTTCTTACTAATACCAAAATGCATTAATCTACAGAATTTCAGGATTTTCGACGGTTTTCACAGGTTGGTAGGACCATTGATATAAATCAATGGAAAAGATTAGTGAGAGTGTGACTATGCCAAGAAAAATGCAAGATTACTTACAGGGATGGATCAACGATTACGTCTGTGACCCACATTCGGGAGATTCCGGGATCGATCCCGGTACCGTCCACTCTGGCTCATGGGCTTTTCCTGGTTTCCCGGGTCGCCAGGCGAATACTGGGGTGGTTCATTTTCTACTACCACTCTCCCTCCTCTCATTTCCTGTATACATCATCTTCCTTGTCATCTTCTTAGGGTTGTAGGACCAGGCAACGGTGTTCGGCCGGTTGCGGCTGGGCGATGGTTTGCGCTCTGTAAAGGTTTCTTCCCTGGCGTCGCTGCGGTACCTTCTCAGCGTGGGGCTGCGCTTCGGGGGACGCTGGAGATCGGTGAACTGGGGCCTGGCGTCGTCAGATGCGTTATATCTGGAAACGTTAGGGATCCCGTCCATGCTTGCTCCAGTCTACATTCGGATCTGGTCCCCTTCGAGTCTCTCCCCGCATCTTTCCCTCCCAGTGGTCATGTTGGAAGCAAAAAGGGCCGACTGGCCTACATGCTATGTTCACGGTTCCGCAACTTTACCTTTACCTGGATGGATGCCTGAGAATAAAACTTCATATTTTAAACCTATTTTTGTACTTCAAAATCAGAAAGAAAGTATTGTTTATGCAGAGCAAATAGGTTATGTACCTTGAAATCAGTGACCTTAAAATACAGTTTACTAAGGTACTTCGAACAAAAATTATGTTTATGCTGGTATTTTGAATCCCATACAAGAAACCGCTTCAAAAAAACATTCTAAGACAGAAAGAACATTGAATTCTTAAAATAAAATTTATAATCAAAACTAAAAGTTGTGAACTTAACTGGAAAGATAAATTGCTTTTCAAGATCGTCACAAATTTATAAACCAATTTTATCCAAAATACTTAATGGATTTTATTGTCATCTTCTGCCTTTGAGAATGGGGCCTTCAAATTTCCCAGATTTTTTAAGATTGGTTACATTTTGTTACTCTACAAAAACAAGGGTTTATTTTCTTGTAAATAAAGCATTAAATAAACTTGGAAATGCACTACAAGTATTTACGTTTTCGAACGAATTTGAGAGCTTAGGTTATGAGAATGAATCCTCCACTAGTGTTGAACTAGCTACCATTTCGTTCCATTAATGGAATATGCGACAGTATAAAATTTTGCGTTAGTTGAAGTAAACTGCAAGTTGGGAGGTTATAACCCGGAAATTAGTGACGACTGAAATGTTTAGAGATTCTGCTGCTTTCAAACTTAAAATTCAGACTCTGGGAAGATGGTGTTACGGAGTGTATACTCGGGTTTTTCGATGTTATACTCATTTTCAGTTAAAGATTTCCACTTTGCAGAATTTTAACACATACATGTACCTTCTATAATCATTGCAGAATTCGAGAAAGCACTAAAGTTTATACAAACAGCAACAATACATGGGAATGCTTTGACAGGAAATGTTTTGGAAGTAAAATTCCTTGCATACAGAATAGTCATTAAGGCGTTAATTAGAAATTCCGCTTACTAATAGGGGCTGTAATATTTTTTTAATTATTAATTTTTTGGAAATATCGAATAACAGCTACATATCAGTCATAGGTACATGTTTCTTCATCATTTTTTAAAACTTAAAATGTTATACAAGTTTTTACTCGCGTCTGATCCATATAATTTTCTACAAGCAGTATTTGGAAGCGCTGTATAGAATTGAAAGATTTAACAAGTATATCATATTAGAACTGGTGTACAAAAGCTAACATTGTATTCTGAAAGTAAAAATCTGATGTGTTCCGCTCACATGACTTTCTCTACTATTATACAAACTATTTTTACAAACGCTTATTCTCTATGTGCTTCATGTTAATCCAGATGCTAATCTTATTGGTAATTTTCATGTAGATGCAAGGGGAATATGGTAGTATTTAAGCAATAGTCAAATCTTTTAAGAGGGTTGCTATGTGGCGCATTACATTCTCTTTGCATGTCCAGGACATAAAAAATCTGATGTGTTACACTCACATGACTTTCTCTACTCTTATACAAACTATTTTTACAAACGCTTATTCTCCATATGCTTCATGTTAATCGAGATATTGAGATGTCAATCTTATTGGTAATTTTCATGTAGATGCAAGGTGAATATGGTAGGTTTTAAGCCATAGTCAAATATTTTAACGCTGATTGCTATGTGGCGCATTCCATTCTCTTTGCATGTCCAGGACATAAAAAAATGAATAACGAATTTGAGAAAACGTATAAGTATTGGAAAATTTAAGGGAATAACAACCAATATCTCGAAAACGATTCACTCAACAAAAGAAATGTATATGACATAAATTGTGTATTTTAACGCGATCTACATTTTTTGTGTAGTACAATTTTGCCTATCTCTTATGGTTTACCAGTTATGGAAAAGTCGTTCAGAATGAAGAACACTTTTGGAGACATTCCCAGAAAATTCGAGATATACATTTCATTTCTCATGACAATATCTTAAACATATGATATTTTAATCAAAATCTTTAGAGCCAATTTTTCAGAACATTAAAATTTTCGAAAAATGTTCCATGTAAAGGGTAGTCGGGGGTGGGGGGATTTTCTTGAAAACCTTTGTGTCGCATCTCTGGAAGATACTGAACCTAAATACCAAGTTTGGTGTTTATCCGACTGTTCGTTTCTGAGTTATGCTGTTCACAGACACACACACACACACACACGGATATGTTTCCAAAAATGCTTTTTTTGGATTCAGGGGGTCTCAAAACATGTATTTCCGGTGAAATCTCGGTATCGAATTTTTGGGTGGAATACAATACTTCCCCTACTTACTATACGTAGTAGAGAAAGTAAAAATGAATAACGAATTTGAGAAAAAGTATAAGTATTGGAAAACTTAAGGAAATAACAAGCAATATCTCAAAAACGGTTCACTCAACAAAAGAAATGTATATGACATAAGTTGTGTATTTTAACGCGATTTACATTTTTTGTGTAGTAACATTTTGTCTATCTCTTATGGTTTACCAGTTATGCAAAAGTCGTTCACAATGAAGAATACTTTTGGAGACATTCCCAGAAAATTCGAGATCTACATTTCATTTCTCATGACATTATCTTAAACATATGATATTTTCATCAAAATCGTTAGAGCCATTTTTGAGAAAATTAAAATTTTCGAAAAATCTTCCGTGTAAAGGGTAGTCTGGGGTGGGGGATTTTCTTGAAAACCTTCGTGTCGCATCTCTGGAAGATCTGAACCTAAATACCAAGTTTGGTGCTTATCCGACTGTTCGTTTTTGAGTTATGCTGTTCACAGACACACAGACACACACACACACAGACACACACACACAGACACACACACATACACACACACACAGACACACACACGGACATGTTTCCAAAAATGATTTTTTTGGATTCAGGAGGTCTCAAAACATGTATTTCCGGTGAAATCTCGGTATCGAATTTTTGGGTGGAATGGAATACTTCCCCTACTTACAATACGTAGTAGAGAAAGTAAAAATGAATAACGAATTCCATTTGAGAAAAAGTATTGGAAAATTTAGGGGAATAACAAGCAATATCTCGAAAATGGTTCACTCAACAAAAATAAATGTAGATGGCATAAATTGTTTATTTTAACGCGATCTACATTTTTAGTAGTAAAATTTTGTCTATCTCTTATGGTTTACCAGTTATGCAAAAGTCGTTCCTAATGAAGAACATTTTTGGAGACATTCCCAGAAAATTCAAGATATACATTTCATTTGTCATAAAAATATCTTAAACATATGATATTTTAAGCAAAATCGTTAGAGGCATTTTTGAGAAAATTAAAATTTTTGAAAAATGTTCCATGTAAAGGGTAATCTAGGGTAGTGTATTTTCTTGAAAACATTTGTGTCGCATCTCTGGAAGATACTGAACCTAAATACCAAGTTTGGTGTTTATTTGACTGTCCGTTTCTGAGTTATGCTGTTCACAGACGCAAACACAGATACACACAGACATGTTTCCAAAAATGCTTTTTTTGGATTCAGGGATTTCAAAACATATATTTCCGGTGAAATCTCGGTATCGAATTTTTGGGTGGAATACAATACATCCCCTACTTACTATACGTAGTAGAGAAAGTAAAAATGTTGTACAGATGGAGTAAAACTATGAAATAGTTACATTCAGATGTTTGGTTTAATGTATACATATTATGGAACCTGCAGCACCGGTTACTATTATGTTGCAGTCCAGACGTGCAAATGTAAGCACATCAGTCAATGCTACAACAGTCAGGTAAACTCCAGAATTAATCATTTAATGAATGAATGGTATAGGGAAAAATCTGATGTATTATATTCGCATGACTTTCTGCATCCTCAAATCGTTTATAAGTGGATATACAAATATTGCTACTAAAACTAACTTTTCTATCTACTACAATTTACTCCAGTTAAATCTTGGCAGAAGAAGCTACGTTACCCATTAACACCGATATCTCGGAAATGATGCCACAAAAAAGGTTATTTTAAATAAATTCTGTGTTTTAAGGAGATCTACATTTCTTGTGTAGTCTATCGCTGAACGTTTATCAGTTGTATAAGATTTAACAACATTCCTTCCGAATGAAGAGACTTCACAGGCTATTCCAAAAAATTCAAGATATACATTTTATTTCTCATGTAAATATCACCAATTTTTGGTATTTTAAACAAAATCGTTAGAGCCATGTTTTAAGAAATTAAAATATTCGATAAATATTCCATGTAAAGGGTAGTTGGGGGTGGGGAATTTTTTTGAAGATCATCCGGGAAGATACTGAACTTGAATACCAAATTTGCTACTTATCCGACTTTTTCTTTTTGAATTATGCTTTTCACAGACACACATATACACGGACCTTGTTCTTAAAATGCCCCTTTTTATTCAGAGCCTCAAAACATGTAATTGTGGTGAAATCTCGGTGTGGAATTTTTGGGTGAAATTCAATACCTTCTCTACCTACTACGTACGTGGTAGAGAAAGTAAAAATGGTTTTTTTTATTCAGGCGGCTCAAAACATGTATTTCCGGTGAAATCTTGGTATCCAATTTTTGGGTGAAATGCAAAACATTTTCTACCTACTTTGTACGTATTAGAGAAAGGAATATTATTACAAATAACTATATTTTAGCTACAGTTTTAATTACCTTTATACAGAATGTCCACGATTTCATCGTTCACTAATATTCTAAAGCCAATTATTCTGAGGAAGGAATTTTAATTAATTCCTTGGCAACTAAGACCCTCAAGTTATTAGAAACTAACCACCACTATAATTTTTATTATATCAGCATCAAAATTAGGGCTTTTAAAGAATCTGCCACGCGATGTACTGTTCCAACAAATTCACTAAACGAAATATCTGATGTGATACATTCACACGACTTTCTCTACCCTCTATCGTTTATTATTAGGTATACAAATCATTCTTACTAATGCTTATTAGTTTCTGTACTACGTATAGTACTGTGCAATCTACCCAAAAATTTGATACCGAAATTTCACGGCAAGTACATGTTTTGAGGCGTTCTGAACCCAAATAAAACATTTTTTGGAAGCATGTCCGTGTCTCTGCCTGTGAACAGCATTGCTCAAACACTCAATAAATTCAAATCATTGCTCCAAGACTATCGAATTGTATACACATTGAAAATTAAATTGAGTTTTATTTATGGACGCTCTTCAACTACTGTGGTCCTTAGCGTCCCATTATATATTGGGCGTGAAAGACCGGTAATTTTGTTCAGAGGCCTCTTTATCAGGCTTGAGGTTCTTTTACGTACCGTAAATCTACGACACCTAAGGATTTTTACGCCCGAAAAAAACGCATCGCCGTCCGCCGTGTTTGAACCCGCGACCTCGTGAGCTAGAGGCTAGCAAGGTAACAACTACACCACGGAGGATGTTGTAGTATATTATAAATCAAATGAAAATTAGCATTCCCGTTCCTAACTCATGTATACTTCCCTCTTAAAAGATTAGGATTCTCTTCGGAGCCAGTGGTTTTCACGCAGTGCAGAGGATTAGAGAAACCTCGGCATTTGTGACACGCAACAGTACTGAACACGGCTATCTTCCTCTTAAGTCCTCATGCGTAAACATGAAATGCCTCTGGCAAAGTCCGATACTGTCACGTGCTAGACTTTATCTTTGAAACTGCGCAGCAAGCGAAACCAAACATCTCGTCAAGCAAAAGCTCCATTGTAGGTGCTCTTACTCCTCAAAAATTCCATAGCAGTTGAAAACGTGTTATTAAAGAGCGATATGCTGGATCTTGAACTAGACTAGAACACAAATGTTTTGCAAGCGAAAGTCTTAAGAGTTGAACAATTTAATAAAGCTTCTCTAAAAGAAATTCTGATGTGTTACACTCACATGACTTTCTCTACTCTAGTACAAACTATTTTACAAACGCTTATTCTCCATCTACTTAATGCTAATCGAGATAAACGTCTGTAGAAGCTATCTTATTGTTAATTTTCTTGTAGATGCAAGGGGCATTGGTAGGCTTTAAGCGATAGTCAAATATTTTAAGAGCTGGTTACTATGTGGAGTATTCCATTCTCTTTGCATGTCCAGTACATAAAAAATTGAATAACGAATTCCCATTTGAGAAAAAACGTGTAGGTATTGGAAAATTCAAAGAAGTAACAAGAAATATCTCGGAAAACGTTCACTCCACAAAACAATTTGTGTCTTAAATTGTGTGTTTTAACGAGATCTACATTTTTTGTGTAGAAAAATGTTCTCTATCTCTTCGGTTTACCAGTTATGCAAAAGCTATTAAAGAAGAAGAGTACTTTTGGGGACATTCCCGGAAAATTCAAGTTATACATTTTATTTGACATAAAAATATATTAAACATGTGATATTTTAATCAAAATCGTTACAGCCATTTTTGAGAAAATCAAAATTTTCGAAAAGTGTTCCATGTAAAGGGTAGTCTAGGGTGGGGGGATTTTCTTGAAAACCTTCGTGTCACATCTTTGAGAGATACTGAACCTACATACCGGGTTTGGTATTTATCCGACTTTTTGTTTTTGAGTTATGCTGTTCACAGGCACACACACAGACACACACACGGAAATGTTTCCAAAAATGCTTGTTTTGTATTCAGGGGGTCTCAAAACATATATTTCCGGTGAAATCTGGGTGTCGAATTTTTGGGTGTAATACAATACTTCCCCTACTTACTGTACGTAGTAAAGAAAGTAATAAAGCACCTATATCCAGTATGTTACATTTAGCTCTGTATATAACCACCTCACCTAAAACATCAGCCTTCCCAGAAGCCTCCCACCTTAAGAAGACATTTATCTAACCTCTCCACGTCTTCCCTGCCTGTCAGTAGCGTCCAACATGCTCTTAACCCCCCATTAGAAGCAGTAAAGGAATCCTTGAATTCGCAACTTATCTGCTTCAACAGCAGGATTTGTAAAATAAAGTTTATAATCGGTACCATGAGCTCGTTATCAGACTTGAGGTTCTTTTACTTGCCGTAAATCTACGACATGGGACCATTGGCTTTACTTCCCTTTAGAAGAAAGCATTTTTATGCCGGAATAAATCCATCGCCCTCCGCCAGGTTTGAACCCGCGAGGCTAGCATGGTAAACACTACATCACGGAGGACGACAGTTAGTGCGTAGAGTAGGTCATCGCGACGTATAGTTAAAGCAAAAAAGTTGCAGGTATACTTATCAGGTGTTTAAACAATTCATTTGGTTCTCCAAAGTGCCAATTGGCTTAGACAATACGGCTAACTAAGCACAATCTTCATCTCCTAATTAATAACACATATAGAGGGGTTGTATCCTCATATGAGTAGGATGTTTAAATTTCACGTGTTTCACATTTATAACAAACTTTAAGACGCGAGAGATTCTGTAGAATTGCGTAACGTGTACTTTATGTATGCTTCCGTTGAACTACGCGACGTATAACTCACGAATACTTATGTTGAACTGATCGACGTATTACACGCGAGTGCTTCTGTTGGACTGAGCAACGTGTAACGCGTGGATGATTTTGTTGAACTGGGCAAAACTTGCCTCTGGCTTTAGCTTTTTATACTCCCACACCCCGATATGCCTAAAGATTATAACCGAGCTGCTATTGGTTAATAAAACGCGCCAACATTAGCGTCTATTTTTATATTCAATCAAAAATTACGAAAACATATGCTCTAGGGAAAATATTCCCGCTATTTCTAAGAAAAGCGCGCCAATCTGACGTCATTTGTTTGTCTCTTCTAATTAATATTCAACTCACCCCCTCGCTCATTGTTATCCGCTCTTATTGTCAGTTTCAGTGAGGTCGTGTAAACTTATTTCCTAACAATGCATATAATTAAAAAACATCTCAAATCAATGCCACACAATAATGCTTATTTACACTACAATCACTCGGGCATTTACATTATTGTGATACAAATTACTGCCACAAGTTGAAGCTTTTATTGTGGCTTTTAATTTACCTTACTTCCAAGGATGAGCGTCGGGTACCTTTTAGCAATTTAGATGCTCGAATTCATTTGCGCATTTATTTAATTTACTGCTTGATATGACCTATCTCGTAATCAAAGAAAGATTATGTTACAAAATTGTAAAAATTTAACGCAGTTCATATACAATAAAATAGAAGTTTGAGGTTGGTAAACTTTTAATTTAGAAAAGGTAAAGTATAACAAAATTCACAAAATTTGATGAACTGTATTTTAATTTTGTGCATCCAATGAAAATAAATATAATTGTTTGAAGTAGGTTGTTGCTTCACGTATGCTAAGCCGATTTTTGAAGTAGGAGTTGTATTGTATTTCAACTGTTGAGGAGCCGAACTTGAAGTAGTTGCAACCGCACGTATGTTTCCGGTAGCCTTCGTCCCAAATGTACTTTCCGGTGGCCTTTGCCCCAAAAATGTTTAAAAAATATTAACTTTGTAATTGTAACTGTTTCTTTAAATATTATATATTTCTGTTGGCCTTGGCTGCGTCAGTTTTATTTTGAGACATGAATTTCTTAACAGGGCGTGATGCGGCTGAAGACTGTAGGCTTTACACAGATTATAATTTTACTTCACTCCTTTTATTAATGTTTGGCACTTCACTGATATAGAGAGAGAGAGAGAGCTGTGAGATTCGTTTACTAATTACTTGCACTTTTAACACGTAAACTATTTTCGTCTCACACGAAGACGTATTAAATTTCTCTAGGACGCATCTCACGTCCTGTTAGGAACACTTCTACAACCAACGCGTCCAGTTATGAGCGCTGGCTACAAGCAACTGACTTGAATTCCACCGCCTAAATTTGAAATTTCTGTATTTCAAGTCTCTGATTGGCTATTCCTAATCCAATAGAATACCTTCATTTAACAAAGCTTTTTCTGGTTGTTGATTGGCTATTTTATAAACTGTCACAAAAATTACATTATTGCTGCTCCAAGAATGACTAGTAGCATTATTACACTTTCTTACTCATTATTGCCTCAAGGTTACCTCATTGTTACCTCATTTTTAGCAACTTTTAACCTATTATTCTCACAGCTCCTACATTATTAAATTGCGTAATACATTCACATAACATTTTTACACATGTATACAATAATATAAATATATATAATGACTGTAATATACACTTTTTATATATTGTTACATACACACATCGCCTTAAGGCGGGCAGTTACTGAATTTATATATTATATAATTTGACTGAAATCATATAAGTGTTAAAAATACTGCTTCATTGTTGATGTAAGAAATTGTTTTATCATATGCAAAATAAGGAAGGAAGGAAAAGGTAGTGGGAGATAGAGAGAAAAAAAGAAAGATACCTCAAAAAATTAAAATGGGATAAGGCAATACAGTTGCTAATTCTATTGAAATATTAACATTTTATCATCTGCTATTTCGTTTTGTTTAAATAAAATAATACTTCACCTACTCATGGAGATAAAGGCAGCGTAAATATTTTTAAAGCCCAAAAAATTCTTGGTCTCACTTGAAATTACTTTCTGTTCAAGATTACTTCATAGATAGTGAGAAAAACCAAACGGCAAGAACATATATTACGGCTGGAGAAAAGCGAAGTGTGCTGCGCATCTTCCTTTTTCCCTTTTCAATTTTCCATTCGTTTTTCTATTACGGAACACTGCATATGCTTCATAGCCACTGACACATACAAATGAGTTTAATATAATCCTAACACACGACCCCGAAGAATTCCAGTGGCAGAGACCAAAGTACTGCTAGGTATGCTATATCAGCCTTATTACAATGAAGCAGTTTTGCTTCAATTTTTGAGGTAAGGGCCGTCCCAGTGTCGTTTATAACAGCAGAAGAGTTTCAAATGTTACTGTCCTTTTAGCACTCTACAATTCTCTTGAAACTAACCACAAAGATCTGATGTGTTGCACTCAGATAACTTTCTCTATTCTTGTACAAACCATTTTTACAAACGCTTATTCTCTATCTACTTTATATTAATGAGATAAACATATGCAGAAATATATTGCTAATTGCTAATTTTCTTGTAGGTGCAAGGGAAATATGGCAGGCTTTAAGCGATAATCAAATCTTTTAAGAGCTGGTTGCTATGTGCAGAATTCCATTCTCTTTGTATGCCCAGGATATAAAAAATTTTGATGTGTTACACTCACATGACTTTCCCTAATTTTTCTTTCCCTACTATTTCTACAAACGATTATTCTCTATATGCTTCATGTTAATCGAGATATCGAGATGTTAATCTTATTGCTAATTTTCTTGTAGATGCAAGGGAAATTGGTTGGCTTTAAGCGAGTCAAATATTTTAAGAGCTGGTTGCTATGAGGAGTATTCCATTCTCTTTGCATTACCAGGACAAAAAAAATGGATAACGAATTCGCATTTGAGAAAAAGTATAAACATTGGAAAATTTAAGGGAAAACAAGCAATATTTCGAAAATGTTTCACTCAACAAAGAAAATGTATATCACATAAATTGTGTATCTTAAAGCGATCTGCATCTTTTGTGCAGTAAAATTTTGTCTATCTCTTATGGTTTACCAGTTACGCAAAAGTCGTTCACAATGAAGAATACTTTTGGAGACATTTCCAGGAAATTCGAGATATACATTTCATTTGCCATGAAAATATCTTAAACATATGATGTTTTAATCAAAATCGTTAGAGCCATTTTTGAGAAAATCAAAATTTTCGAAAAAGTTTCATGTAAAGGGTAGTTCGGGGTGAGGGGATTTTTTTGAAAATTTTCCTGTCGCATCTTTGAAAAATACTGAACCTAAATACCTAAATTGGTATTTATTCGACTTTTCGTTTTTGAGTTACGCGTTCACAGACAGACAGACACATACACGGAAAGTTTCCAAAAATGCTTTATTTGAATTCGGGACACCTCAAAACATTTATTTCCGGTGTAATCTCGGTATCCAATTTTTGGGTGGAATACAATACTTTCCCTACTTACTATATGTAGTAAAAAGAAAATCAAAATACCTAACAGCAAATTATCAATCGTGACAATAGTTTCGCGTCTTTGACTTAACATAGTTTTTAAGCACGTACGCCTCTATGAAGTACATATGGGCTTCGCTTTGTCTTTCTGTCTGTACCTTGAAGTACTTCACGAACCGTTGCACACCGTTGGAATTAATAAGAGATTGAATAAAGCTATAAATATATTTCAACTTTGATTTGAGTGATACGGCGATAATTTATATGGGGGAATTTCTAAACCTTTATTTTAGGGTTATTTTTCAAAATATTTAAAGTAATACATTTTATCAATGCTACCGCGATATTTCAGCAGCGTAATGGACCGTTAAATTAAATTAAAATGAGTTTTATTTACGGACGCTCTTTAAATGATGTAGTCCTTGGCGTTCCGCTCCATAATGGCCGTGAAAGACCGGTAATTTTGCTCAGAGGCCTCTTTATCAGGCTTGAACCTCTTTTACGTGACGTAAATCTACAACACGGGACCACCGGCTTTACTTCCCTTGCGAAGGAAAGATTTTTACGCCGAAAAAATCCATCGCCCTCCGCCGGGTTTTAACCTGCGACCTCGGGAATAGAGGCTGGCATGAAGTCCGTGCAAGGGTGTGGAATGCCATTAATTTATTATTATTTACTATTATTAACATTACGAAGACTATTTGCATAAAGCAATTAAATACATATTAATAAAATAACAAAACACACATTATTTTAAGAACAAATGGGATACAGAAACCATAATTAATACTTTAAAATTAAAACAAACATAGAAAAACAAAGAATATAACAAATACATACATACTATATTTAGTATAGTACACAAAAATTTGTAATGGAGTAATAAGAGAAAGAGTGTGGAAAATACTTAAACTAACATCAATACTACTCAATTTAATGCACATATATGAGGCTTACATACAACACTAACATACTGATTGATAATAAATAATCGATGAAATATTGAAGTAAGGGATGTGATAAATGAGAAAATCTGATGTGTTACACTCACATGACTTTCTCTACTCTTGTACAAAGTATTTTTACAAACGGTTATTCTCCATATTCTTCATGTTAATCGAGATAAACATTTGCAGACCCTATCTTATTGCTAATTTTCTTGTAGATGTAAGGGGAATATATATATATACAAGGGCAATATAGAAATACAGTAGTCTTTAAGCATATACATATCTCTTAATAGCTGGTTGCTAGGTGCAGCACCATTCCCTTTGCCACAGATTAATACTCTTTGCATATCCAAGACAAAAAAATGAATAACGAATTCCCATTTTAGAAAATAAGTATTGAAAAATTTAAGGGAATAACAAGCAATATCTCGGAAACGGTTCACTCAACAAAAAAAATGTATATGACATAAATTGTATATTTTAACGAGATCAACATTTTTTGTGTAGTAAAATGTTCTCTATCTCTTATGGTTTACCAGTTTTGCAAAAGTCGTTCACAATGAAAGATACTTTTGGAGACTTCCCAGAAAATTCAAGATATACATTTTATTTGACATGAAAACATCTTAAACATATGATATTTTAATCAAAATCGCTAGAGCCATTTTTGAGAAAATTGAAATTTTCGAAAGATGTTACATGTAAAGGGTAATCTGCGGTGGGGGATTTTCTTGAAAACTTTCGTGTTGCGTCTCTGGAAGATACTGAACCTAAATACCAAGCTTAGTGTTTATCGGACTGATCGTTTCTGAGTTATTCTGTTCACAGACAGACACACATACACACACACCGACATGTTTCCAAAAATGCTTTTTTTGGAATCAAGGTGTCTCAAAACATGTATTTCCGGTAAAATCTCGGTATCGAATTTTTGGGTGGAATACAATACTTCCCCTACTTCCTATACATAGTAAAGAAAGTAAAAATCTGATGTATTACACTCACATGACTTTCTCTATTCTTGTACAAACTATTTTTACAAACGCTTATTCTCCATCTACTTCATGTTAATCGAGATAAACATTTGCAGACTCTATCTTGTTGCTAATTTTCTTGTAGATTTGAGGGGAATATATATTTACAAGGGCAAAATAGAAATACAGTAGCCTTTAAGCACATACATATCTCTTAATAGCAGGTTGCTAGATGCAGCACCATTTCCTTTGCCACAGATTAATACTCTTTGCACATCCAAGACAAAAAAATGAATATCGAAATCCCATTTGAGAAAATAAGTATAGAAAAATTTAAGGGAATAACAAGAAATATCTCGAAAACGGTTCTCTCAGCAAAAAAATGTATATGACATAATTGTGTGTTTTAACGCCATCTACATTTTTTGTGAGGTAACATTTTGTCTATCTCTTATGGTTTACCAGTTTTGCAAAAGTCGTTCACAATGAAGAATACTTTTGCAGACATTCCCAGAAAATTCAAGATATACATTTTATTTGACATGGAAAATCTTAAATATATGATATTTAAATCAAAATCGTTAGAGCCACGGACATGTTTCCAAAAAAGCTTTTTTTGGATTCATGGGGTCTCAAAACATGTATTTCCGGTGAAATCTCGGTATCGAATTTTTGGGTGGAATACAATAATTCCGCTACTTACCTTACGTAGTAGAGAAAGTAAAAATGAATAACAAATTTGATAAAAAATTATAAGTATTGGAAAATTTAAGGGAATAACAAGCAAAATCACGAAATGCTTCACTCAACAAAAAAAAATGAGTATTTTAACGCAATCTACATTTTTTGTGTAGTAAACTTTGGTCTATATCTTATGGTTTACCAGTTATGCAAAAGTCGTTCACTAGGAATTATACTTTTAGAGACATTCCCAGAAATTTCGAGACATACATTTTATATGTCATGAAAATATCTTAAACATATGATATTTTAATCGAAATCGTTAGAGCCATTTTTGAGAAAATTGAAATTTTCGAAAGATGTTCCCTGTAAAGGGTAATCTGGGGTGGGGGATTTTCTTGAAAACCTTCGTGTCGCATCTCTGGAAGATATTGAACATAAATACCAAGTTTGGTGTTTATCTGACTGTTCGTTTCTGAGTTCTGCTGTTCACAGACACACACACACACGGACATGTTTCCAAAAATGCTTTTTTTGGATTCAGGGGGTCTCAAAACATGTATTTCCGGTGATATCTCGGTATCGCATTTTTGGGTGGAATAAAATACTTCCCGTACTTACTATACCTAGTAGATAAAGTAAAAGGAATTCTCAGCAGAAACCCACATTGCTTTTAGTGATGCAAACAGGGCGTCTTATGAGACTGGCTTCTCTGTAGTTCTCCCACATTCACGATAACACGGTCCAGAAGATTAGCTACCTCTGTCACCTGCACTAGCAGACGTGCGGGCAACTGTATATGCCAGGGCTTTTGTTCCACGGACGTTAACAACACGTTAGGTTTGAAACGTTTTGCTCATTTATGGCCAACTATAGCACAAAGCGTAAACGTAGATGGGATTATACTACCTTAAATATTAGTTATTCGCTTGCCTTTTTACTTTCTCTTATACGTAGAGTAAGTATGGGAAGTATTGCATTCCATCCAAAAATTCGATACCGAAATTTCACAGGAAATATATTTTTTGAGGCCACTTGAATTAAAAAAAGTCTGATGTGTTACACTCACATGACCTTCTCTACTCCTATACAAACTATTTTTACGAACGCTTATTCTCCATCTCCTTCATGTTAATCGAGATAAACTTTTGCAGACTCTTATCGTATTGCTAATTTTGTTGTAGATGTAAGGGGAATATATATTTACAAGGGCAATATAGAAATACAGTAGCCTTTAAGCACATACATATCTATTAATAGCTGGTTGCTAGGTGCAGCACCATTCCCTTTTACACAGATAAATACCCTTGCGTATCCAAGACAAAAAAATGAATAACGAATTCCCATTTGAGAAAATATGTATTGAAAAATTTAAGGGAATAACAAGTAATATCTCGAAAATGGTTCACTCAACAAAAAAATGTATATAACATAAATTGTGTATTTTAACGCGGTCTACATTTTTATAGTAAAATTTTTTCTATCTCTGGTTTACCAGTTATGCAAAAGTCGTTCACAATGAAGAATACTTTTGGAGACATTCCCAGAAAATTCGAGATATACATTTTATTTGTCATGAAAATATCTTAAACATATTATATTTTAATCAAAATCGTTACAGCCATTTTGAGAAAATTAAAATTTTTGTAAAATGTTCCTTGTAAAGCATAATCTGGGGAAGGGAGGATTATCTTGATACTTAAACAAAATACCAAGTTTGGTGTTTAGCGGACTGTTCGTTTCTGAGTTGTGCTGTTCACAGACACACACACGGACATGTTTCCAAAAATGCTTTTTTTTGGATTCAGAGGGTCTCAAAACATATATTTCCGGTGAAATCTCGGTATCGAATTTTTGGGTGTAATACAATACTTCCCCTACTTACTATAGTAGTAGAGAAAGTAAAAAAGTAAGCAAACCTCGAACCATCAATCTGCAAACTATTCGAGCAGATGGTGCAAGAAGATGAGGATTTATCTAAGATCATCTCTCCGAAACAAACTTTATCGAGTGTATCAACACACATATCATCTGTCGCAATTTACTTAGCAGTTAAGATGACGTTAAATAAATCATATTTAGAATGAAAATTATCGTTAAAGTCGTTCACAATTGGAAATGGTTGTATTAAGAACTCTATTCCAGATTGCATACATTATCAAGTAAGAATAGTGGTTTAGAAAGGTTGGGAGAAGGCTGATTAGCCCCTTAATGCTTAACATCTGAATTCGCACCATACGAAATTAATGTAGTTTTGAAAGTGAGACATTTGAAATTCCGGTGACGGTTGACAAATGTTTTCCACAAGCAAATAGGATTTAAATCCTGAATCCTAGAAAGTTCTCTCTATGTAGGAAACAGGTAGAACAAGGTATGTTATGAGCAAACTGTCTGGAAGAAGGTATACTGATATCCAGATATGCTCTGTGACTCATTCACATTCTGTAACTGAAATACGATAAAGATATAAAAGACCACAGTGAAGAAATCAATTCAAGTTATTATTAAAATGTTCAGTTCACAAATTAGGCACAACATAATGCTGATGTTTGATATAATTAAGCTAATAATGTAAATTTTAATTTCTTTCTTCAAAATGAACATAATTATGGCATGAAGAGGCTGAGAAGAAGGAAATACATTTGCTGGGACGTTGGATATGAGATTGCTTGTTAAAGAGCTTCAGGCAAAGAGTGGAGAGAGTGAACAAGTTAGCAGACAGCATTAAGATAAAGGATTCATATGCCAAAATGAAGGGGAAAACATATACAGGAAATTGGTGTTGTAGGCAAAGGAGCTCTACATGGGCAGAAGACTGCAACTATTGATTTTTTAGTTCTTCCAGCTGTTGTATAAGCACTCCTGTAGTTCATTACACTTCTAAACGTAAAAGACAATTTTCCAAATGGTTTCAATACGTTGTTTAATTTTCACGTAATATTTGATCTCGCTGCTCATTTCGAAGCTTGTAAATGAGAGTGCGCGCATGCGTGCAGCAGGCAGGTACGTACGCGATGCTAACCGTGTGAAAAACACATTACAACAACTGGAGCGCGAACATTCATCACGAAATGAACTGAATAAGAGAAGTGGTAAATGAAATAGTGAATAATGGAGCATTGATTTGGCAAACATGAAACAACGAGCGTCATTAATAATCCATTGTTAATAAAGAATGAATGGTTTGTCCATTTGTTTTAGCTCAACTGGCGGACAAAATACAAGCAAAACATGCAAGTCCATGGATACCAACTGTCAGTTTTTATGGCAAAATTTTACTAGTTCCTGGAAGTGTTCGACTACATGCTGGTGTTATATATTCATACAGAGGTTTATTTTTGTAGTTACCGTAATGGTTTTATTCTATTTTACTCCATTCATAGCTCTAGTAGTGCAGCAATTCTCAGTATGATGTTTATCAACACGTAAAACCTATGCATTTGGCGATATAACAAAGGCGGTTTTGGATACGAAATTCTAACATCGTTATATATGTATATAGACAGAAAGCCCAATATTTGTTGATTATTATTATTATCACTTCACTTTCTCTACCCTGACTTACGCTAGAGAAATTTTACACTACTATTTTTATTCCGCTTTTAACATCTAGATTCATATTGGTGATTATCATCTTTGGACTTTCAAAACCGTTTATTGAACCGCACACAAACATTCGCACTCCTTCATACTTTCAGACTCGAGGAAAGATAGACAAGAATCCTAATTAAAAAAATCTGATGTGTTACACTCACATGACTTTCTCTACTCTTGTACAAGTTATTTTTACTAACGCTTATACTCCATATGCTTCATGTTAATCGAGATGTTAATCTTATTGCTAATTTTCTTGTAGATGCAAGGGGAATTGGTAGGTTTTAAGCGATAGTCAAATATTTTAAGCGTTGGTTTGAATGTTCAGGACATAAAAAATGAATAATGAATTCCCATTTGAGAAAAAGTATAAGTGTTGGAGAATTTAAGGGAGTAACAAACAATATCTCGAAAAAAAATGTATATGACATAAATTGTGTATTTTAACGCGATCTACATTTTTGTGTAGTAAAACTTTGTCTATCTCTTATGGTTTACCAGTTGTGCAAAAGTCGTTCACAATGAAGAATACTTTTGGAGACATTCCCAGAAAATTCGAGATATACATTTCATTTGCCATGAAAATACCTTAAACATATTATAATTTAATCAAAATCGTTAGAGCCATTTTTGAAAAAGTTAAAATTTTCGAAAAATGTTCCATGAAAAGGGTAATCTGGTGTGGGGGATTTCCTTGAAAACCTTCGTTTCGCATCTCTGGAAGATACTGAACCTAAATACCAAGTTTGGTGTTTATCTGATTGTTCGTTTCTGAGTTATGCTGTTCACAGGCATACAAACGGACATGTTTCCAAAAATTATTTTTTTTTGGATTCAGGGGGTCTCAAAACATGTATTTCCTGTGAAATCTCGGTATCGAATTTTTGGGTGGAATACAATACTTCCCTACTAATATACGTAGTATAGAAAGTAAAAAATAGTCCTCCACATTTCGGAATCAAACCCGAGACTCCATACATGAGAGTATGCATGGTATTCCTTATACATTTTATTTATCAAATATTTTGCTACACGCAGGAGACTGAGATAACAAAAAAATAATTAAAATTTAACCATGAAAAAACTGTTCAGTGCCAAAAAGTTCCAAAAAAGGACCCTAAAGACAGTGGACCTTCAGGTAAGAACTTATATTTTCCGCAATAGATATGATGAAAATCACCATGTGTGTGCTTTACGACACCAGAAACATATATTTTTACTTTCTCTACTACGTATAATAAGTAGGGGAAGTATTGCATTCCTCCCAAAAATTCGATATTGCGGGAAATACATGTTTTGAGATCCCTGAGTAAAAAAAAAGCATTTTTAGAAAAAAGATCCGGTGTGTGTCTGTGAACAGCATAACTCAAAAACGAACAGTCGCATAAACACCAAACTTGGAATTTAAGCTCAGTATTTCTCAAAAATATAGCACAAATATTTTCAAGAAATCCCCCCATCCGAGATACATTTTACATGGAACACATTTTTCTAAAATTATGATTTTTAAAGTATCGTATGTTTAAGATGCCTTTATAGCAAATGAAATGTATATCTTGAATTTTCTGGGAATGTACCCAAAGTCGTCTTCATTTTGAATGAATTTTGCATAACTGGTGAACCTAAGTGATAGACAAAGTTTTAGTACACGAAAAAATGTAGATTCGTTAAAACACACAATTTACATTTATTTGTCGAGTGACCCATTTCCGAGACATTCCTTGTTACTTGTTTG
Organism: Deroplatys truncata; assembly: GCA_030765065.1. Classification (NCBI taxonomy): domain Eukaryota; kingdom Metazoa; phylum Arthropoda; class Insecta; order Mantodea; family Mantidae; genus Deroplatys; species Deroplatys truncata. Next base: position 175,064,624 of record CM060986.1, on the reverse strand, counting down.
AATTTTGAAATACTTTGTTTTTGCTAAATGGGAATTAGTTATTCGTGCTTTTTATGTCCTGGACATGCAAAAGAGAACAGAATGCTCCACAGAACAACCAGCTCTTAAAAGATTTGACTATCGCTTATAAACTACCTTATTCCCCTTGCACCTACAAGAAAATTACCAATAATTGCACATGTTTATCTAGATTAACATGAAGTAAATGGAGAATAAACGTTTGCAAAAATAGTTTGTACAAGAGTTGAGAAAGTCATGGGAGTGTAAATTTTAGCTTTATTGCTATCCTTTTTTAAGCTCTTTTAGCTTTATTGGGTATACAAATGCCTATTTTGACACTCGTTCCTATTCTTTAGATTCGTTCAAAAGAAGGTAGGTGCATTTGCACACATAAGTGCAAACAAAACCAAATTTCATAATTTTGAAATGAGGGGTTGAATTTCATTTGGTTGAAATTGAAGAATTCTCGTAAAGCAATAAATATGTAATTTCTAACTTTCCAATCTGGTCCTACATACTATATTACCATTGATTGGCCTAATAGTTGGTTAAACTGTGTAGCCTGGGACTTAAAGTACTTACATCATTGTAAATCGCTATTGAGATATGTCTTCTCAAAATTGTAGCGGTATCCTTTGTGGGTGTTATTAATTAATTAGCGCTACACGTTAAACCACCTTATTAATTTTAATAAGTTGTCCATAAACTTCTTCTCTGGACGCTGTCCTCTGCTGCTGGAGATGTGAAGTGGGTGTAGTCATTAACAATATACCGGCTAGCTGTATTGCGGTGAAGCACATCACTTAATCAGGTAGTGCGGAATAAGAAGTGGTTGTTAATTATACAAATAAATACATCGGGCGCAGTGTTACAAAGTAAACGATAAAGGCGGAGAAAGCTCATATGAATGTAACACATAAGGGTGTTTTTTCGTTTTCTTTGTGCTTTTTCTCAGTCACCAGTGTATATCGCTTTGGATATTTCAACACCGATTCATGTGTAAACCAAAAAACGTGGTGCGCTGGGCAATATCTCCCTGGTAGCTCTCTCAATAAAACAGTATTTAATTATACACTATTTATTAATTTAAATTTACGCTCCTTTACATTACACCGCACAACTACCAACTAGTCGTCATCCTCCGTGGTGTAGTGGTACCACGCTAGCCTCTAGTTTCTGAGGTCGCGGGTTCAAACTCAGCGGGGACGACGGATATTTTTCGGCTGTAAAAATCCTCAACATGGCTTCCTTCGGAAGGGAAGTAAAGCCGGTGGTCCCGAGTCGTAGATTTACGGCACGTAAAACAACCTCAAGCCTGATAAAGAGGCCTCCGAGCAAAATTACCGGTCTTTCAAGTCCAATATAGAATGGGACGCTAAGGACCACAGCAGTTAAAGAGCGTCCATAAATAAAACTCAATTTTTTACCAACTGGTCACAACAAACCAAGTCTGGCCCGCTCACTTCCCCCTTCTCTGTCGTCCTCCGTGGACTAGTGATACCGTGCTGGCCTCTAGTTCCCAAGGTCGCGGGTTCATCGCGGTTGGCGATGGATTTTTTCGGGCGTAAAAATCCTTAGCATGGCTTCCTTCGGAAGGGAAGTAAAGCACGTAAAAGAACCTCAAGCCTGATAAAGAGGCCTCTGAGCAAATTTACCATTCTAGAATGGGACGCTAGGACCATAGTAGTTAAAGAGCGTCCGTTAATAAAAACTCAATACAACATCCCCTTTCTCTCCATCTTTGTTGAGCCCTGCTGCTGCCTTCTGTTGCGATTCTGTACACGATTCGGTTAGTCCCCAACAATACCATTACCCATGTCTTCACCCGTGAATTAAGTAAGGAGAAGTAAAGTGCAATACGAACACTAAATAAACAGAATAAACATTACGAACTATTTGCGCGAAGAAAGGTTACATTGCAATCTACCTCTTGGCAAGCCACGCAGATAAGTGTTACTTCTAACTCATCTCACAGCCAACTAATTTAACATGACATTATCATTTTGGATTGACGTCATATGTGCTTAAATTTAAAATTCTACCCCACCATGCAGTAGTCTTCCGTCATTGGCTACTGTCACTTGTATTTGAATCTGATTTGCAGATCCACCCACGCTACTTTTCCAGCGTTCCGTTGGAGAAACTAACAGCCTTCACAGTATTTTCCGTTTTGTTATCTTTAACAAAGGTTTCTCAAGGTCCTTTACCAATTCGTCCCTCCGTCACGATTCTTAATGCACAAACAACCCTTTTATTACCTCTCTCTTGTCCACGCTGTAACAATTAAACATCTTAAAATGGCAATACAACTTGCCCCCCCTTGTGTATACAAAAATGCTTATGATTAATAAAACATTCTCTCTGTCCTTGCCATTTTGAAACCAAACACGAAATACATTTGATGAATTCATTATCTTTTTACTTTTTCTACTACGTGTAGTAAGTAGGGGAAATATTGTATTCCATCAAAAAATTCGATACCGAGATTTCACAGGAAATATATGTTTTGAGGCCCCCTGAAAAAAAAATTGGAAACATGTCCGTGTGTGTGTCTGTGTGTGTGTCTGTGAACAGCATAACTCAGAAACTAACAGTTGGATAAACACCAAACTTGGTATTTAGGTTCAGTATCTTCCAGAGATGCAACACGAAGGTTTTCAAGAAAATCCCCCCACCCCAGGTTACCCTTCACATGGAACTTTTTCGAAAATTTTAATTTCCCCAAAAATGGCTCTAACGATTTTGATTAAAATATCACATGTTTGATGTATTTTTATGACAAATGAAATGTATATCTCGAATTTTCTGGGAATGTCTCCAAAAGTATTCTTCATTGTGAACGACTTTTGCATAACTGGTAAACCATAAGAGATAGACAAAATTAAACTACACAAAATATGTAGATCGCGTTAAAATACACAATTTATGTCAAACACATTCTTTTTGTTGAGTGAACCCTTTTCGAGATATTGCTTGTTATTCCCTTAAATTTTCCAATACTTATACTTTTTCTCAAATTAGTTATTCATTTTTTTGTCCTGGTGATGCAAAGAGAATGGAATACGCCACATAGCAACCAGCTCTTAACATATTTGACTATCGCTTAAAGCCTAGCAATTCCCCTTGCATCTACAAGAAAATTAGCAATAAGATTAACATCTCGATATCTCGATTAACATGAAGCATATGGACAATAAGCGTTTGTAAAAATAGTTTGTACAAGAGTAGAGAAAGGCATGTGAGTGTAACATATCAGATTTTGAGGGGGTATTCTATCATCTGCCATTCTATCAACATGTTTTTTTTTTCCAATTTCTTTTATTTCATCAATCTTATCGTTTATTGATACAATATTCAAATCTGATCTTATAGATTGATTTCTTATTTTGTCAGCTCTAGTGCATCCCTCATATACCTCAAAAATTTTCTTTCGGCAGACTGAATACGTGATCTCTCTCTTTTTGTTATTGTCCATGAGTCGGAACCATATAATACAGTAGGTAAAGCCATAATCTTATATAACTTAATTTGTGTTTCTTTTCTAATTTTCCTTCCTAAAGTTTTTCTCATCGTTCCACAAATGGTTTGAAACCTATTAACCTACATCTCAATGTCTTTGTCAACTTTAAAACTAATATCACATGCTAGGTAATTTGAAGTGGGATACCTATTCTAATAATTATATTATCATTTATTAGTATCTTTGATCTAACGAGATTCTTCCCTTTAAAAGCCATTTTCTTTGTTTTATTTATAGATATAGTTAAGTTGTAATGCATTGCATTTGGGCTTAATCTATATACTGCTCTTTGTAGATGACGCAGGTAATTCTTTCTGCCCCAAGTTTAGGCGCAATTAGACGCAGTCACGCTACGTCCTCCAACAATGAAGCGCTACCTTTGCCTCAGGGTTGCTGCTTGTCTCCTCCCAGTTGGTTCTTCTTTTGCCACGGCTGCTCCAGCATGAAACCTTAACCTCGGGGTATGCGTGGGTGCGTACAGAGAAACACACAAACGCTGTCTTGGAACACTTTTATTCACTATTTAAAATAATACTTTAGGTTTGCCGATCACTATTAAATGCATACGAAGTTACTTTGTCTTTACCAAGACCGAAGAATATTAACTACAGCTAAGTGTTCTACCCTCTAGCATGTTCGCCACCATTCTTCTCCACACGACGAGAATGTCATCCTGCTCTCTCCAAGCACTCAGGACAGGCTCATCTTTACCACCGCGCTACAAGGAAAACCAACGCCTAAACTTCCCCTCTCTCCCCTCAAACGCTTTCCTCAAACTTAGCGTCATGATGCTTAGAGTGGCCTTCACCAGGCTAAGTGCAGCTGTACTCGGCTGTTTAGCAGGAAAAACTTGCTTCAATGGTATTTACCCTTTCTACCTGAGGCTGGTCCCTAATTAACAAAACTGTGCCTGTCCGGTCTTTCTGTCGCTTTTACAGTCAACAATTTTCACAATGCTTCTCCTTTTTATACATACACTGATTTTAAATATATTATTGCTTATTTTATATCGCAATCCTTCTCAAAATATTATGATAATTATTGCCTTTATAATTCCTGCTTCATAGATTATCTTCTGTTTCTTGTATAACTATTTGATCTTCAGCATATAGTAAAGTACTTAAAGGCATTTAAACCTGTTTTACTGATTTTTGTTCATGCATTTTATGCATTAAAATGAGTATTAATTAGCGAATATTATATAATCTGAGCAGAAAGACAAGTCAATTTGAAAGGCTTCTGTACACTTATCATCTATAAACCTACAAAGCACTGCTACGATTATAAACCTTTCCGCTTCACGAAAAGCTAACTACGTAATGTGAAAATATAACGATGTTACGCTACGCCACACTATAAGGACAGTTTGATGCCGATAAAGAGGGAGAGAGAGGTTTTCTCTCCGTAACGTAAGACAGATCACGTCATAGTGTACCAATAAAGATGTAGGGATATTCCCAAATCAGTTTAGAAAAGGAGAGCGCGGAGAGGAAGGGCTGACGCTGCGAAGGGGGAAGCGGCTCATGCCTCCAACTGGCAAATCTATACCAAGAGATTATGTGCCAATAATTTCTTAGTTGCTCGTAAGTGTGGTTTAGGATGCCATAAATAATTTTGTTTCGCAGCAAACGATCGAAGGAATGAACTGAATTATTTCTGATTCCTATAAATACTTAAGTACGATAGATGCGAGGCCAGAGGTTATGTTACTGTTTTAAAAGCTTCTGGTTGGAATATAAGCTATGGTATTTGTAAATATCCCATATCTGAAACACATTTATAAATTGTGAGCTTGTATTTATTAACTTTAATACTCTAATTTGCGTAATTATTCATGTTTTAACCTGATATTGAAAACGCTGTTAATTCGTTTATGTGGTACTTGACATTCTTGCATATAAATTATTGCTTTATGTAAATACTTATGCACTTGCGACATATTGATAAACAGATCCTAGGTTGCTTCTATAGAAAAGTTGTTCGCTTCCCGTCCATACTATCATGAGTGGAAAGTTGAAATTCCTGCACTCCGTGCGTTTTTCATTTTTACCACAGGTGTTAGTAAAATTTATTTAAACCTCCAACTGCTTATGTCTTTATTTATTCTTGCAAACATGAATATCTGATAATTGAATTTAACCATTTAAATCTTGCTGTCTTAACTTCCCTTTATATGTTAACATTTAAGTAAGATTTAATCCATGCAGCCGCCTCTGCTTCAGTTGTTCGCTCACTCGGTCAACACTATCAGGTGTGATTAATCGATCACCAGTTCCAGACTTTGATACTGCTGTTGAACACCTGACTAATTATTTTTTTTTAATTTTTGCATAAGAATATCTACTATTTGCTACTGTCAAAAAATAGTATGCAATACCTACTTATGCGTTAAGTGCTCTGAAGAAACTCGGAAGTGAAAATACTAGACTTCATCTTTGTTCTGAAAAAATGCATTTACCGCAGTTGCATCGCAGTGTACTATTTCCATACACACTTAACTCTTATTTCATACGAGGTAGACATATTGGCCAGCGTCCCAAATTATTTAATCACATCGAATGTAAAGTTACAATGTAAATAACCGAGCGGAATGGCTCAGGCGGTAACGCCTGTGGCCCGCATTCTGGAGGTCGCGAGTTCCTTCCCTTGGCCGACCTTCCTGACGCAAGGCTTTTTGGGGGTTTCCCCGGGTCACTATGCAAATGCTGGGAAGGTTCATTACATCCCCAAAATTTTCAGTCCCTCCATTTCGCCTCCATTCTCATTTCACTTCGCCTTTCATCTGCTTGGTCTATTTCAAGGTTGCAAGTGTCGGCTGGAGTCTCGGCAGGGGAAAAGGATGTTCTATGTAGCACTTCGTGCCCCGGTTTGGGGCCGGTTTCCGAGTCCCCCTAGTAGGATGTGCAAGCCACAAAAGAGCTTGTAGGTGGAGCTAAGTCCCTTCCGCAGTAAGTCATACTCCTACTCCTATAATGTAAATGCTCTCAAGAACGAATGGAAAATTGTTAAGATTTTTAAACAATTGATTTATCGCACCATCCTAAGAATAGTTATCATATTTAGCGGTTCCCTTTGTCGTCATTGTCGTTTTACCTTGCGTCGTCGTCGTTCTCCGCCACGTCGTAGGGGGTCGTTTTCAGGAATCGATGTCACCGATGTCAGCATGAAGCACGTCCTATCTCAGGGTCAGCTGTCGGCGAATCGATCTGAAATTCCCTATTGCGATTATGTCACGGTAGGATTCGGGAGTGGTGACACCAGGATACTATTTTGAAAGAAACACTGTTTTCACTTTTCTCACACCGACGCGCCTTCATGCTAGAAATCCTACAAGATTCCCTGATATTTCCTAAAACGTGCGATTCATTTAACACTGTCTTCCCACTATTATCTCTTGGTCTACTAAAGTTTGCTCCGGCTAATTATTCAATATCTCGGTACCCTATCACCGTTCTTTAGATTCCCGCAAACTTGAAGCAGTCACTTGACAAATATTAAATTGTTTATAAACTGGGATATGATTACATAGATGAATACTGTTAACCATTATATGAATATTCCACATACACAACTTCTCGAGGAATCATGACAGACTGTGTGACATCCACGCTTACGTTTACCTATATCAACTTACTACTAGCCTCCGAATTTCTGTACATGCAACCATGTCTTCCTATCTTCTCAATGGTTCTAACAATTATCCTGTATCTTTATTGGCTCTCCGGTTGAAAATTCGAAGCTTAAACGGTAAGAAAAGACCTTGCCTACAGCGTCTACTTTCTCTTAAAACTAGGATTTTTCCCCTCGAAGTACAAAGAAACGTTGGATTTTTATGGTCCCACGCTCGGAAAAATATAATGAACGGTTTGAAGTAAAGCTACTCTGTTTTGCCTAAATCTTCCAGATTTTCTTGCGCAATTACGCCTTTATTTATTAGACAATATTAATGAAACTTAAAACGTATTTACACTTTCTGACGGGCTCTTGATTGGTGTAGTTTTTAATAAAATTGCTTTAAAATTGTAGAAAATTATCAAATTGCGTGTTAATTAATAATTAACTATTCATAATCTATAATTATTTAAGGATTCATTTTTTTGCAGGTGTAATTAGGCAAAAATATGCTACACATCATTACACATCATATTATTTATAAGATAATTTCAAAACATTACTTCAAACGTCACCCCAAGATTTGGGGCTTACACATTCATAGCTATAACTTTAAATTTGAACCCAGGAACTCAACCCCACAACCTCTCTGATACACACTCTACTTTAAAATATAATCCCATTCAAGCTCTAACAATGCACCTGACACACATGGACTCAGGAGGTCAAAAGCCTATAGAAACTCCCGTTTTGCCAACAGCCTATTCTCTTGGTTTTCTAAAGAACAAAAACATAGTTTCTCCGGTGCAAAGCAAGACGTAGCTGTAACAGGCTACTTGACAGCAGGATACACGTGGAGTTTGTGTGTAACGCACCTCGGGCGATACTGCGAGAGTTAACCAGTGTTGCAAACCTTTAGAAACAGGCTCAGCTAAAATAAGCATTTCACACATGCACACATCGGAGCCTGCCGGCGGTTGGCCGCGGTGACCGAAACAAAAGCTAGTAGCATTTCTTGAATAAAACATGCTGCATCGTTCAAAGATCCCTTGAGGCGCCTACAGAAGGCGTTCGAAACGACGCCATTGGGAGGTCGCATACTGAGCTCTTTATGCTGGCCGGATGTTCAGGCAGGTCTTCCCACTCGGATAAAATATACCACGCTGGTGCGAAATAGCAAACAGGGAAACGCTGATTTTCGTCTTTCATTCAACATGCCTCTTTAAGATCCAACTTCCCACTTCCAAATAGACCATCTTTAATAAATAATCTTTCACACCGGAAGCGTGTAGGCCAAGATTGAAGAATTAAATACGATTTGGAACACTGAAATGTATGAAGCTCTCCAACTTTGTATTGCGTATATCAGAATTTTGTTCTCTTTTTTCATAGCTAAAAACCAACTTCTTCACCTTGCAGAAAAAGAAGTCGGTTATCAAACTCAGGTGGCTAATATAGGATGCCCTTGTCATGGATTAGAATTCGGGAAATAAGTTAAATTGAGTTTTATTTATGGACGCTCTTTAACTACTATGGTACATTCTATATTTGTGTGAAAGACCGTAATTTGTTCAGAGGCCTCTTTATCAGGCTCGAGGTTCTTTTACATGCCGTAAATCTAAGACACTTCCCTTCCGAAGGAAGCCATGCTAAGGATTTTTACGCCCGAAAAAATCCATCGCCCTCCGCAGGGTTTGAACCCGCGACCTTGGGAGCTAGAGGCTAGCACGGTACCACTAGTCCACGGAGGACGACGGAATTCGGAAAGAAGATATTGCAAAACGTAAATGCTTGTATAAGAATTAATTATTAAAACTCCAAGTAAATACAATAAAGTAATAAAGGAACTTGACAGAGAGAATCTTATGTGTTGCATTCACACGACTTTCTCTACTCATCCTTCTACAAACTATTCTTACGAAAGCTTCAACATAGCATTAGCTAATCTTTGGAATTTGCTGACGGAAGACGAGGGACTGCCGGAACGTTAAAGAGTTCAAGGGGAAAAGTATGGCATACATTCATAGTCCAACCTAATCTGTTGTTCTATTATTATGATAAATATCTCACACACACACCTATTAAATATTACTATTGTTTTATGTGTTAGCAACTAATATTTCAAATTTAAATATTAAACATTTAGAGTAACTGTTTTTACCAATACGAATATTTCGTTTAAAAACATTTGGTTATAATCTTTTCTTTTCTTCATTTTAATACCTTTGTTGGACCTTTGTAGGTTTATATTTCTATTTTATTAATTTTAATATCTTTGTTAGACTTTTAATGCTTAACAATGTTGAATATGTTTAATTTAACAATAATTTAACTTAAATAGGTTTAGAATCTAACAAAATATACTTATTATTTGAATATCAACTATACTACTTTATCAATTTCGTGCAATTTAAAGCAAGAGTCACTTATCTCCAACATATAACTCCATTTGACTTTACGTCATCCGTGATTAATCGGCCAGGGAAATCTTTCAATACCTTGAATGACCAACGCCATTATACTTGTAATATCAACAGGAATAACATCTGGTGTTGTGTAATACAATAATTTTGAAAATTACAATGAGTATAGCACAATGTGATTAAAGAAGTATACGAAATACATAACACACTATTCGTGTTTTTTTCTCTCTGCAGAATTTTACAGACTTCAATCGACAAACTTTCAGGGATTACAGAGGAATGTTGAGTAAGCGCTTTGAAATAAAACAGTTATGGTCTTTGAATTCATGGTTGTTTGCAGTGGATAGTACGTCACTTATAAACCTTCTCTGAGTTGCTGCTACTTGCAGGCAATCCTAGTCATGCTTTATTTAAATATTCTGTGTGAATACCTCCGTGACGTATAACTAAACCTTGAAGGAAACGCGAGAAATTAAAATTGAAAAAAGTGTTAAACCATTTGAACGTGGCTTGAACCAACAGCACAGCTTGACAGCCGAGTATGGCAATGACTGTGCTATTACTACAGTTAACTGTTGGTTGTCCCTCTAATACGTATGATTCTCCACATGAAAGTGGGGGTAATCAGTGTGCATTGGCCCATTGGCAGAACATTTTATAAAAAAGCAAAGCTCATAACCTTTTAAAATACAACAATGATAGCTATTTTGCGCTTAAAGATCAGAAATTAACTATTTTGGAGTGAAACCATCATCGATTTCATATTAAATATTTATATGCATTTATCAACAAAAATATTCAAACAAAAAATCATTACGTAAATTCAAAGTTCGTCGTCACAGACAAAATAGCTATATCTAGATGTTCCTATACTATCCTTCTGTAGCATCTGGAAAGTTGTAGGTTGAATTCCATAACGCTCTATATATCTGAATCCCATTAATACATATTTACATTGTTTCCGCTTTTAATTTACAATTTAGAAGGATTATGCCGAAAATGTGTTAAACAAAAACAGCGCCATTGCTATCGCGAATGATCCCAGCTCACCAGAAAACATCGTGAAGAGAAACGAGCGTGCTCTGCCTCTCTGTCCTGCTCGACAGATTCCGTAAGCGAACTTGATTACATAAGCAGCGAAAAATTCACGACGCAATATCAGTGGCGGCACTAACATACTGTTACACCGGAACTCGAACATCGGCTTTTCGTGCCGATGCTCTGTTGATGAGCAACCGAGCAAAGTAGGGCCAGAGTAAAAGAATAATCATTAGGTGAAAATTAACTATAAGACCGGAAATTAAAATTACCTGTCGACACTTTTAACGTATACCAACTGAGAGCTATTGAGATCGCCTTAAAGGCAACAATATAAAAAGAAATGTGACTTAAAGAAGAGAAATTCATTGAGAGTATGATATCGTGTCACAGTAGCTTAGTGTCTGCACTTGTCCTCCATGGTCTAGGGGTACCATGCTAGCCTCTAGTTACCAAGGTGCCGGGTTAAAACCCGGCGGAGTGCGCTGGAGTTTTTCGGGCATAAAAATCCCTAGCATGGCTTCCTTTGAAAGGGAAGTAAAGCCGGTAGTCCCGTGTCGAAGATTTACGGCACGTAAACGAACCCAAAGCCTGATAAAGAGGCCTCTGAATAAAATGTTCTCCTTTCATGCCCAATATAGGATGGCACTCTAAGAACCATGGTAATTAAAAAGCATCTATAGATAAAAAAATCTGATGTGTTGCACTCACATGATTTTCTCTACTCTTGTACAAACTATTTTTACAAACGCTTACACTGCATCTACTTCATGTTAATCTTATTGCTAATTTTCTAATAGGTACAAGGGGAATATGGTTGGCTTTAAGCGATAGTCAAATTTTTTAAGAGCTGGTTGCTGTGTGGAGCATTCCATTCTCTTTGCATGTCCAGGACATAAAAAATCTGATGTGTTACACTCACATGACTTTCTCTACTCTTATACAATCTATTTTTACAAACGCTTATTCTCCATATGCTTCATGTTAATCGAGATATCGATATGTTAATCTTATTGGTAATTTTCTTGTAGATGCAAGGGGAATATGGTAGGTTTAAAGCGATAGTCAAATATTTTATCGCTGGTTGCTATGTGGCGCATTCCATTCTCTTTGCATGTCCAGGACATAAAAAAATCTGATGTGTTACACTCACATGACTTTCTCTACTCTTGTACAATCTATTTTTACAAACGCCTATTCTCCATATGCTTCATATTAACCGAGATATCGAGATGTCAATCTTATTTGTAATTTTCTTGTAGATGCAAGGGGAATATGGTAGCTTTTAAGCGATAGTCAAATATTTTATCGCTGGTTGCTATGTGGCGCATTCCATTCTCTTTGCATGTCCAGGACATAAAAAAATGAATAACGAATTTGAGAAAAAGTATAAGTATTGGAAAATTTAAGGGAATAACAAGCAATATCTCGAAAACGGTTCACTCAACAAAAGAAATGTATATGACATAAGTTGTGTATTTTAACGAGATCTACATTTTGTGTGTAGTAAACTTTTGTCTATCTCTTATGGTTTACCAGTTATGCAAAAGTCGTTCACAATGAAGAATACTTTTGGAGACATTCCCAGAAAATTCGAGATATACATTTCATTTCTCATGACATTATCTTAAACATATGATATTTTAATCAAAATCGTTAGAGCCATTTTTGAGAAAATTAAAATTTTCGAAAAATGTTCCATGTAAAGGGTAGTCTGGGGTGGAGGGATTTTCTTGAAAACCTTCGTGTCGCATCTCTGGAAGATACTGAACCTAAATACCAAGTTTGGTGTTTATCCGACTGTTCGTTTTTGAGTTATGCTGTTCACAGACACACACACAGACACACACACACACACAGACACACACACGGACATGTTTCCAAAAATGCTTTTTTTGGATTCAGGAGGTCTCAAAACATGTATTTCCGGTGAAATCTCGGTATCGAATTTTTGGGTGGAATGCAATACTTCCCCTACTTACTATACGTAGTAGAGAAAGTAAAAAACGAATAACGAATTCCCATTTGAGAAAAAGTATAAGTATTGGAAAATTCTAACAAATAACAAGGAATATCTTGGATATGGATCACTCGACAAAAAATTTATGTGACATAAATTGTGTGTTTTAACGAGATGTACATTTTTCGTGTACAAAAATTTTATGTATCTCTTATAGTTTACCAGTTATGCAAAAGCCATTCACAATGAAGCGGACTTTTGGGGACATTTCCAGAAAATTCAAGATATACATTTAATTCGTCATGAAAATATCTTAGACCTGTGATATTTTAATCAAAATCGTTACAGCCATTTTTGAGAGAATCGAAATTTTCGAAAAATGTTCCATGTAAAGGTTAGTCTGGTGTGGGGGTTTTTCTTGAAAATCTTGGTGTCGCATCTTTGAAGGATACTGAACTTAAATACCAAGTTTTGTATTTATCCAATTTTTCGTTTTTGAGTTATGCTGTACAAAGACACACACGGACCTTTTTCTAAAAGTAAAAATCTGATGTGCTACACTCACATGACTTTCTCTACTCTTGTACGAACTATTTTTACAAACGTTTATTCTCCATATGCTTCATGTTAATCGAGATATAGAGATGTCAATCTTATTGCTAATTTTCTTGTAGATGTAAGGGGAACATGGTAGGTTATAAGCGATAGTCAAATCTTTTAAGCGCTGGTTGCTATATGGCGCATTCCATTCTCTTTGCATGTCCAGGACATAAAAAAAATGAATAATGAATTTGAGAAAAAGTATAAGTATTGGAAAATTTAAGGAAATAACAAGCAATATCTCCAAAATGGTTCACTCAACAAAATATATATATATATATATATATATATATATATATATATATATATATATATGACATAAATTGTGTATTTTAACGCGATCTACATTTTCTGTGTAGTAACATTTTGTCTATCTCTTATGGTTTACCAGTTATGCAAAAGTCGTTCACAATAAAGAATACTTTTGGAGACATTCCCAGGAAATTCAAGATATACATTTTATTTGTCATAAAGATATCTTAAACATACGATATTTTAATCAAAATCGTTAGAGCCATTTTTGAGAAAATTAAAATTTTCGAAAAATTTTCCATGTAAAGAGTACTCTGGGGTGGGGGGATTTTCTTGAAAGCCTTCGTGTCGCATCCTTGGAAGATACTGAGCCCAAATACCAAGTTTGGTGTTTATCCGACTGTTCGTTTCTGAGTTACGCTGTTCATAGACACACACACACAGACACACAGACACACACGGACATGTTTCCAAAAATTCTTTTTTTGGATTCAGGGGGTCTCAAAACATGTATTTCCGGTGAAATCTCGGTATCGAAATTTTGGGTGGAATACAATACTTCCCCTACTTACTTATACGTAGTAGAGATAGTAAAAAGTGCGTCTACGCAGAAAGCTGAATATTAATGTTCCGGTTCCGGCAATAAAAGTGATTCAGAGCTTCAGGTTATGTTTTTCTTGATATAGTTTACAAGATAGCTTACATAATGAAAACAAATTTCAGTTTTGTAGGTAAAAAGAATATAGATCATAAATAGCACAGTGAGTTTCTTTGTGGTGTAAATTTATTATTATTCACACTTTGAGAACTAATAAACTAGGTATTGAATTTTATGAGGTTGTCCACATGAACAATTCTAAATGTTTTAAACAGTCTCAGAAATACCAGCCAAATGCAGCTTGAATCGCAGACCTATATTTAAGCCACTTTGAATCTGTTTCCCGGGCCGGATGCTTGATCTACAATTCGACAAAAATATTTGTCTGGATTTCTGTGAGACTGTTATTAATATTCAGCGTCGAGAGAGGTTTTAATTAGAAATCCTAAATTCTGAAACCATCTATCCAAATTGAAAAGTGTCGACAAATTTTCTTTCAACACATACATACATACATAAGTTCACAAAATATCCACCCCATACACACAGAGTGTAGCCCTGTATGATGCACTTTAATTTATGTCTGGACGTAGTATTCAAGCTTCCTTTGATGAAGTCTTGCGAAGTGTTAAAAGTTTAATCAGACTAATTCCCTCATGGGAGATAATGACCAATCACGTTTAAAGGAATGTTGTTTTAGAATCAATCACGGCCATGATTCTACTCAGCGCGTATCGAAATATCTTTATCAACTCCTTTGAGCTCCTCCCTTTTTACCTTCTCTCCTACGTATAGTAAGTATTGCATTCCACTCCAAAAATTCGATACCGGGATTTTTCAACGGAAATACATGTTTTTAGGCTCCCTGAGTCCAAAAAAAGCACTTTTAGAAAAAGCTCCTTGTGTGTCTATGTGATTATAAATAGTATAACTCAAAAACGAAAAGTCGGATAAATACCAAACTTGGAATTGAGGTTTCAATATCTTTCAAAGATGCGACACGAAGATTTTCAAGAAAATCCCCCATTGCAGACTACTCTTTACATGGAACATTTTCGAAAATGTTGATTTTCTTAAAAATGGCTTTAACAATTTTGATTAAAATATTATATATGTAAGATAATTTAATAAAATATAAAATGTATATCTTGAATTTTCTGAGAATATTCAAAAAAGTCGTCTTCTTTCTGAATGTCTTTTGCTTAACTGGTAAACCGTAAGAGATAGACAAAATTTTTCTACACAAAAAATGTAGATCGCGTTAAAGCACGCAATATTTTCGAGATATTCCTTGTTATTTGTTTGAATTTTCCAATAGTTATACATTCTCTCAAATGGCTAATCGTTATTCGTTTTTTATGTCCTGGACGTGCAAAGAAAATGGAGTGCTCCACATAGCAACCAGCTCTTAAAAGATTTGACTATCCATTAAAACCTAACATATTCCCCTTGCACCTAAGGAAATTAGCAATACGATAGTTTCTGCAAATGTTTATCTCGATTAACATGAAGTAGGTGGAGAATAAGCGTTTGTAAAAATAGTTGTGTAATGTACAAGAATAGAGAAAGTCATGTGAGTGTAACACATCTGATTCTTTTAATATTCTAAAAAGGTTGAGTGATATTTTGCAGCGACTCAGCTACCAACAATCAGTGCTGCTACGTTTAAACATAAAAATGGCAGAAACAAGATTTGGTAACAGGCATGCCAATCTAGCGCAGCGATAAGTATGGACCTTATTTGTAATCCTTCAGGGATATTCTCATCACATAAGTTAATCATTGCTTCATATTCTTTGAATTTTAAAATCACTGCACTAACCTTTCTTATTTCTGGTAAGTTTTGGAACGTGTTTTCTTTTCGCGTTCCTTGCATCTCTGGCCTCTTGAAACTCTTGGACTTCAATGGATTTAACTTTATATGATATTCCTTAAAATAAATTTCTTGCTGCATTTTAATTGTGATATTCAAATTGTTTTTATAGCAGAAATGTGAGGAAATCAAACGGAGAAGAGTACAAGGGATGTGCTATAAAATTAACGAGATAGTTGTGTTTTAAATATTTTTTAAATATTTTCTCAAAAATTGCTGTAACTATTTTGATTAAAATATCGTATATAAATCCTCTATATTCTGAATGGCTTTTTCATAACTGGTAAATCGTAAGGGATACACAAAATTTTTCTATATGCAAAATGTAGAGCTCATTAAAGTAACAATTTATGTCATAGATTTTTTTGTGGAGTGAACCATTTCCGAGATATTTCTTGTTATTTGTTTGAATTTTCCAATACTTATACTTTTTCCTAAATGGGAATTCGTTATTCGTTTTTTATGACCTGGACATGCAAAGAGAATGGAGAATGGAACGCGCTACATAGCAACCAGCTTTTAAAATATTTGACTATCTCTTAAAGCCTACCATATTCCCCTTGCACCTATAGAAAATATAGCAATAAGATTGCTAAAATGAAGTAGATGGAGACTACGCTTTGAAAAATAATTTGTATTAGAATAGAGGAAGTCATGTGCGTGTAACACGTCAGATTTCTTTTCATATTTTGCCTACTAGGAGCATTCTTACAATTATAGATAAAAGAATAGAGAATTCTTACTGGCAGTTCCTCACACCAAATGGCAGAAAATAATCCCTGTAAAATCAAGTTGCAATGATTAAACAAAAAAAATGTGACTATACAGTCCTAACTTGAATTCGAAAACAACGTCACTTATGTTGCAAATAAATATAATTATTTTAAGACTTTATTGTGGTAATCGTGATTTTTCTAAATCATTTCATTTATTCCTAAAATAATCTTACCAATATCACTCATGATTTCCGAATCCTCTAGATATATTCTCTTGTCTTCGTGAATCGAAATACTCGTAGCATTGCTACAGATACCTTCGTATTACTCTATTGTGAATTCGCAATGTTGCACAACTAAAACGCAAACACTCGATATTACCGCAAATTTGACAAGTTTCCAATGAGAGGTTATAGTGTGAATGATTTACTTTCCCAGCTGCTCAGATGTCCAATATACATAGTTAGCCGATTCTCTGTAGTGACCGCTGTGTATGACTGGCGGCTGCCGGAGTCGACCAGCATGAACGGATTTAATTGCTTTAATTGTATGTTGCCCTGTGGGAGCCAGTCACTAAGTGGATAGGAAACAGTCCAACACATGTTTACGAATGATTTGCACTACACCAGTGATTTCTCGTGACTCTCCGGTATTTATTCTTAATTATTCTCAATGAGAAGCAACCAGCAGCAGAATAGGCTATGTTCGTAATACAGCGGTGCATAAATCAAATGAGAGCTAGACATGTACGCAAGAAAGCATCAATCTTGCATAACGTATTCTGCAGCGAGTCAGAACAAAATAGTTCTCAGTTTTACTTTCTCTACCAGTTGTCTATGATAACAGAAGTATTGCTTTCAACCCAAAAATCGATATTGCAGTCGTACGTGGTGTTTGAAATCCCCTAAATCCTAAATAAGTATTTTTACTTTCTCTACTACGTATAGTAAGTAGGAGAATTATTGCATTCCACCCAAAAATTCGATACCGAATTTTCACAGGAAATACTAGTTTTGAGGCTCGGTGAATAAAAAGAACCCTGATGTGTTACACTCACATGACTTTCTCTACTCTTGTACAAACTATTTTTACAAACGCTTATTCTCCATATGCTTCATGTTAATCGAGATATCGAGATGTTAATCTTATTGCTAATTTTCTTGTATATGCAAGGGGAATTGGTAGGTTATAAGCGAAAGTCAAATATTTTAAAAGCTGGCTACTATGTGGAGTATTTCATTTCTTTGCATTACCAGGACAAAAAAAGATGAATAATGAATTTCCATTTGAGAAGAAGTATAAGATAACAATAAAAAGTACTTCTGTTCATTATAATCCAAAAAGTAAAAGTATTGGAAAATTTAAGGGAATAACAAGTAATATCTCGAAAATGGTTCATCAAAAAAAATGTATATGACATAAATTGTGTATTTTAACACGATCTATATTTTTTGTGTAGTAAAACTTTGTCTGTCTCTTATGGTTTATGCAAAAGTCGTTCACAATAAATAATGCTTTTGGAGGCATTCCCAGAACATTCGAGATATACATTTCAATTGTCATAAAAATATCTTAAACATATGGTATTTTAATCAAAATCGTTAGAGCCGTTTTTGAGAAAATTAACATTTTCGAAAAATGTTCCAAGTAAACGGTAATCTGGGATGGGTGGATTTTCTTGAAAACCTCCGTGTCGCATCTCTGGAAGATGCTGAACCTAAATACCAAGTTTGGTGTTTATCCGACTGTTCGTTTCTGAGTTATGCTGTTCACAGACACACACATAGGCACACACACAGACACACACAGAGTCACACACGGGCATGTTTCCAAAAATGCTATTTTTGGATTCAGGGGGTCTCAAAACATATATTTCCGGTGAAATCTTGATATAGAATTTTTGGGTGGAATACAATACTTCCCCTACTTACTATACGTAGTAGAGAAAGTAAAAATCATTTTTTTAAAAAGTTCCGTGTGTGTATACGTATGTCTGTGAACATCATAACTAAAAACGAAAAGTCCGGTAAATAACAAACTTGGTATTTAGGTTCAGTATCTTTCAAAGATGGGACACAAAGGTTTTCAAGAAAATCCCCTACCGCAGACTACGCTTTAAATGGTAAATTTTTCGAAAATTTTGATTTTCTCAAAAACGGCTCTAACGATTTTGGTTAAAATATCATATGTTTAAGTTATTTTTAAGGTGAATGAAATATGTATCATGAATTTTCTGGGAATGTCCCCAAAAGTTCTCTTAATTCTCAATGACTTTTGCATAACTGGGAAACAGTAAGAGATAGACAAAATGTTACTGCACAAAAATGTAGATCTCGTTAAAAAACACAATCTATGTCATAAACATTTTCTTTGCCGAGTGTACCATTTCCGAGATATTCCTTTTTTTTTTTGTTTGTTTGAATTTTCCAATATTTATACTTTTCCTCAAAGGGAATTGGTTATTCTTTGTTTGTTTGTTTTATTGTCCTGGACATGCAAAGAGAATTGAATGCTCCAATAGCAACCAGCTCTTAAAAGATTTGACTATCGCTTAAAGTCTACCATATTCTCCTTGCACCTACAAGAACATTAGCAATCAGATAACGTGATTATCTCCATTAACGTGAAGCAGATGGAGCATAAACGTTTGTAAAATTAGTTTGTAGAAGAGAAAGGAAAGTTATGTGAGTGCAACACGTCAGATGTTTATTAATCTAAACCCACGTGTGTGTGTGTGTGTGTGTGTGTGTGTTTGTGTGTGTGAAAAATGATCAAGAGTATTTTTTTTTAAATTCCATTATATACAACCTTAGAGCTCATTAAAATAGTAAGAATAATATTTTGTGTCGAATAAATTTCCTCGTAGCGTTAGCCGTTTCCAAAATATTAACGTTTTTTCTAAAGTATAACTGTGTACACAATATGACGGAATATGTTTGAAAACGTACCATTATTTTTCCCTTTCCTTTACATCAGCTGGTCTACGACTAAGGTTATAGACAGTTGTATAATGTTTCCACACGATGTAACACACCCCTATTAAAATACGTTGTAGGCAATTCTTTACCGTAAATGAAGTAACGTACATAGAGGCATAACCTTTATATGAATGGTATGATGTATGAAGGATATAATTATGTGAATACGTAATGGATAAACAACGTCGTGAATGTTGCACCTATGTTATGTGAATTAATGTGTGAGGAAACGTCAAAATAAGAAACGATGTTCTTTTGTTACAGCAGCCTTTATTAAAGGCATTCATGTTCTTGTCGCAGGTACGTACATTGAGTTTACCTATTTCCAAATGACAAAAATTAGCATCCGAAATGACGGGTTTATTTAGTAGATAATGGTAAATAACTTTATTAGACAGCGAGTCTAAGCCCTCCGTCTGTGAATGCGCGAGATTTTGTATTCCTTACGGAATGCCATAAGAGGCCTGTGATTGCAGATTCGTTTTCAGAAACAACGCCCCATATTTGTGGTTGAGAGCAGCGAGGGTTAGTCCTCCTTTTGTATTGGCCGTCTGTAATTGAACCGTCGCTATCCTATAAATGTATCCCGTTTAAAGATAATTCGTGACACCCAATTCAATCCGTTGTGCGATGTCATCATTTACGCCTTAGTATTCTAGATTACTATTGTGCGGCTACATGAATTGCAGAGCGTCAAGAAAGCGGTGGTTACATGCTAGCCTATAACTCCAGGGGTCTCGGGTTCGGCTCCAGGATTTTTTACTTAGGGGAAGTACTGTATTCCACCCAAAAATTCGATACCGATATTTCACCGGAAATACATGTTTTGAGGCCCCCTGAATCCAAAAAAAAAGCATTTTTGGAAACATGTCCGTGTGTGTCTGTGAACAATTACTCAGAAACGAACAGTCGGATAAACACCAAACTTGGTACTTAGGTTCAGTATCTTCCAGAGATGCGACAGAAACGTGTTCAAAAAAATCCCCCCACCCCAGATTACCCATTACATGGAACATTTTTCGAAAATTTTTAATTTTCTCAAAAATGGCTCTAACGATTTTGATTAAAATATCATATGTTTAAGATATTTTCATGGCAAATGAAATGTATATCTCGAATTTTCTGGAAATGTCTCCAAAAGCATTCTTCATTGTGAACGACTTTTGCATAACTCGTTAACCATAAGAGATAGACAAAATTTTACTACACAAAAAATGTAAATCGCATTATAATACATAATTTATGTCACATACATTTTTTTGTTGAATGAACCATTTTCGAGATATTGCTTGTTATTCCCTTAAATTTTCCAATACTTATACTTTTTCTCAAATTAGTTATTCATTTTTTTGTCCTGGTAATGCAAAGAGAATGGAATGCTCAACATAGCAAGCAGCTCTTAAAATATTTGAATATCGCTTAAAGCCTACCAATTCCTCTTGCATCTACAAGAAAATTAGCAATAAGGTTAACATCTCGATATCTCGGTTAACATGAAGCATTTGGAGAATAATTCATTCATTCATTATCTGTTTACCCTCCTCTTATGTAGGACTTACACCCCCCAGGACTTACAAGCGGGTGCCTGGGGTCAGAGACCCGTCGAGGAGCAGACACTCATGGATCTGACAGAGCATCCAGGATGGGTGATCAGCCCGATGCCTGGTATGGGATGAAGGAAGTAGTTGAAACGAAATGTTGGTGAAATGGATGAAAGGAAAGGTGATGATGGAGCATTGGTGGAATGAATGGCGGGGGAAACCGGAGAACCCGGAGAAAACCCGCCCAGACGCCGCTTCGTCCACCACAAATCCCACATGCAGGTCCCTGGGATTGAACCCGGTCCGCCTCGGTGGAAGGCGAGCGGTCTAACCACTCGGCCACGGCGCCGCCCTATTTGGAGAATAAGCGTTTGTAAAAAAAAGTTTGTACAAGAGTAGAGAAAGTCATGTGAGTGTAACACATCAGATGTTTTTTAGTAGGGGAGAAAATGCTGTTAGCCACTTCAGTCCCGATGTTAGTGAGATATCCCGATGTGTGGGACTTTAAAAACACGCCTCGTATTGTTACAGGAAGACAAGCAACAAAAATATTTCGCTTGTTATTGAGTAATGTGGAAAATGTCACGTAACCAAAGTTTATAAGTTTGAAGAAGATTGGAAACATACTTTCAAAGTTGTATGGAATACGTTCAAAATTAAAGATAGTTTAGATGAAGCGCACTCACAGAGTTGAAACTTCATGCACAAGAGTTTCGGTCTTTGACTTTTTACTTTTATACAGTATTTGTTGGAAACATGTAATTTGATGTATTTTCATTAAAAACTATGAACTTAACTCGAGGCTTAATTAAGTAGTCCTCATAACTGGCAAATACCTGAGAGGTACCCTAAACTTAGCTCTGGAGCGTTTGGTTTCCAAATTTCATGTCCCAGTATGCGCAATTTTATGTATCGCCAGT
Organism: Deroplatys truncata; assembly: GCA_030765065.1. Lineage (NCBI taxonomy): Eukaryota > Metazoa > Arthropoda > Insecta > Mantodea > Mantidae > Deroplatys > Deroplatys truncata. The sequence continues at coordinate 175,042,593 of CM060986.1, read as the reverse complement.
GCTCACACCTGTCGTGCGTGTGCAGTAAGACTGGGGCCTTAAACACTATTATACTCAGTTAATTTAATATGCCATGAAGAGAAACTGCGTTAATGCATATAGATACATCCAAAACCAATATTTCTACTTGTTTATAGTATTGTATATTAAAGTTACTTTAGGCTGTTAGTTAAAATTACTTTTTCTTCTTCTTCTTTATTTGTTTAACCTCCTCATATGTAGGACTTACACCCCCAAGACTTACAGGCGTGCGCCTGGTCAAAGGCCCGTCGAGGAGCAGACACTCATGGATCAGACAGAATGTCCAGGTTGGGGGATCAGCCCGATGCCGCGTATGGGAGGAAGGAAGTAGATGAAACGAAATGATGGTGAAATAGATGAAAGAAAAGGTGATCATGGAGCAGTTGGTGGAATGAATGGCGGGGGAAACTGGAGAACCAGGAGAAAACCCGCCCAAACGCCGCTTTGTCCACCACAAATCTCTGGGATTGAATCCGGGCCGCCTCGGTGAGAGGCAAGCGGTCTAACCACTCGGCCACGGCGCCACCCTTAAAATTACTTCCTAGAATTTAAATTATGATGTTGAAATGCAAGTATTACACAAAGAAGTGTTAAGAAATGACATATTCGCGAAGTTGGTACTCCAATAATTCAAGGAAATAAACAAACTTAACAAATACTAAATCACAGTTAATTGCTGCATTTTATTTTTTGCAGCCTTGGTATATAACTTTCAAGAATTAAGTGATTATTTTTTCTTAGACTATGTTAGAATACAAAAAGCAAACAAGTTACATGAGAGTGAATATATAAAAATATATACTTTTATTCATAAGAGTTGAAACATGAATTATAACACATTTCAAAGTGGTTTCAAATACATACAAAATTAAAAGTAGCGTACTAGTTAACCACAATATGAGTGCTTTCGGTGGGAAGAGGAACTAAACACTTAAGGAGCAAGTGGGCGAGGGACCGGAAGTGCAGTCAGGTAAGCAAAACATTCGCAGTTATAGTTACATATACTAGCGAGGTTGGGGCGTACAAATGTCATCAATTCTAACGCTATGACTTTCGGGGATATCTCATTCCACCAAGCGATGACTGGATCCATTTCTGAGATGGAGGCACCCTGCAGGCGAAACCTTTTACCTCCGGCAGTAGGATGAAGATGAAGATGGCGTTGGATTGAGAGGACCTACAGCATTTATCGTGGACACCTAACCACGTTAGGAAAATCAGAGGTAGGCTTGTATAGGGCCAACTTAAAATCGCCACCCCAGGGCCGAGAATTTAAATGGAAAACTGTGCTACCCCGAAGCCCGGCATACAAATGTAGTACTGTGCTTTCCAACTATTGCCTTGCCTCTCACTGCTCTCGGATCGTAAGCCTTGCCAACGTTATGCATTGTCAACAAAACAGTGGCGCCCTCTTCCAAATATAGCCATATCGTGGTCAACAAGTAAGTAAAGAGCCTCCTAAGAGCTTACGATTGTTTCTCAAAAGTTATTCTAATATCATACTGCTGTATAAAATGTTGCGAACGTACCTGGAATGTAAACGTACCTGCACATTTCCGATCTTAGTTATTTTTAATGATGGGACGATACCACTATTTCTCGATACTCAATACCGATACTCGCTTTATAAAAATCTGTAAAGGCAATAGCTTGTTCACTAAATTGTGTTCTTATTAGTAGTTTTCTGTCTATAAATGCAAGTACCCAATTTTGTATTGTATGCTAATTCCGAAATTGTTCCTGTTTGGCATTATCCAATTAGCCATATAATACTCGGAAACATAGCAAGTTTGTGGATTAAGCCTCTCTACTATCCACCCTCATACATTAGCATATACGTGTATAATAGAAAGGCATATTATACACAATTAAGAATTTGAAGAAAAAATCTGATGTATTACACTCACATGACTTTCTCTACTCTTGTACAAACTATTTTTACAAACGCTTATTCTCCAAATGCTTCATGTTAATCGAGATATCGAGATATTAATCTTATTGCTAATTTTCTTGTAAATGCAAGGGGAATTGGTAGGCTTTAAGCGATAGTCAAATATTTTAAGAGCTGGTTGCTATGTGGAGTATTCCGTTCTCTTTGCATCACCAGGACAAAAAAAAAATGAATAACAAATTCCCATATGAGAAAAAGTACAAGTAATTGGAAAATTTAAGGGAATAACAAGCAATATCTCGAAAATGGTTCACTCAAAAAATAATGTATATGACATAAATTGGGTATTTTAACGCGATCTACATTCTTTGTGTAGTAAAATTTTGTCTATCTCTTATGGTTTACCAGTTACGCAAAAGTCGTTCAGAATGAAGAATACTTTTGGAGACATTCCCAGAATATTCGAGATATACATCTCATTTGTCATGAAAATATCTTAAACATATGGTGTTTTAATCAAAATCGTTAGAGCCATTTTTGAGAAAATTAAAATTTTTGAAAAATGTTCCATGTAAAGGGTAATCTGGGGTGGGGGGATTTTCTTGAAAACCTTCCCGTCGCATCTCTGGAAGATACTTAACCTAAATACCAAGTTTGGTGTTTATCCGACTGTTTATTTCTGAGTTATGCTGTTTACAGACACACACACACGGACATGTTTCCAAAAATGCTTTTTTTGGATTCAGGGGACCTCAAAACATGTATTTCCGGTGAAATCTCGCTATCGAATTTTTGGGTAGAATACAATACTTCCCCTATTTACTATACGTAGTAGAGAAAGTAATAAGGAAGTATTATATAAAACGCAGAGATATAAAGGATTCAAACATTTTTACTTTCTCTACTACGTATAGTAAGTAGGGGAAGTATTGCATTCCACCCAAAAATTCGATACCGAGATTTCACCGGAAATACATGTTTTGAGACCTCCTGAATCCAAAAAAAGCATTTTTGGAAACATGTCCGTGTGTGTGTCTGTGTGTGTGTGTGTGTGTGTGTGTGTCTGTGTGTGTGTGTGTGTGTGTGTGTGTCTGTGAACAGCATAACTCAAAAACGAACAGTCGGATAAGCACCAAACTTGGTATTTAGGCTCAGTATCTTCCAGAGATGCGACACGAAGGTTTTCAAGAAAATCCCCCCACCCCAGACTACCCTTTACATGGAAGATTTTTCGAAAATTTTAATTTTCTCAAAAATGGCTCTAACGATTTTGATGAAAATATCATATGTTTAAGATAATGTCATGAGAAATGAAATGTATATCTTGAATTTTCTGGGAATGTCTCCAAAAGTATTCTTCATTGTGAACGACTTTTGCATAACAGGTAAACCATAAGAGATAGACAAAATTTTACTACACAAAAAATGTAGATGGCGTTAAAATACACAACTTATGTCATATTGCAAGTGTTTTACTTATAATGCTATTAGTTTATTTAACATTATTGTAGCCCCACGTTGGGCGCCAATTTGCTGTGGTATTTCTTATAATGTTTGTGTATTTGAGTTTACTTCACGCGTTGAAGCCATCTTGTGACGTCATTCATTTGTTCGGTTTGTAGCTCCATCTGGTGTTAGCAATTTGCAGCAGTATTAGTTTCTTTTCAAGGAATTTTACTTTTAATTTTTTATTTAATTCTGTTTCACTGTCCTCCGGCTAGCTATTATCTTATTTTGGGTCGAGCACTTCTCTTTATACAGGTTGTGTAAACGGAAAGGAATCTTTTATCCAAATATAACACTGATGAAGAAATTTGTTTTACACTTTTATTGTCGAACACGTTAACTGTCACATTTACACATTGATCTTGACACTCGCCAAACTGAAACTGTTATAATAACTTCATTACTGATAATTCTTAATTCGCGCACTTCAACTTTTTGTATAATTAACTTTATAACACTTGAGATTTCATAACTCTGTTACGCGTAACCTGCAAATTGATATCCGAAGTGTGCCGTACAAATACTTTCGACGAACTGACGGGAATGCGACGTGTAGTGTACAAAGAATTTTGATGAACTGAGGGACCGACTGAAGGCGACGTGTAATGTATTGAGATTTTCGATGAACTGACCGGGTCTATCTCTAACCTACTCTTTTTATACTCCTTCACCCGGATATGCCTAAAGATTATAACTGAACTGCAATTGGCTAATAAAACGCGCCAAGATTAGCGTCTATTTTTATATCCAATGAAAATTATGAATACATATGCTCTAGGAAAATGTTCCAGAAGATTCTAAAAAAAACGCGCCAACATTACGTAACTTCCTCGTTTCCAATAATGATAAACAGCTCACCCCCTCGCTGCATTATTGCACGCTATTATTGACAGTTTCAGTAAGGTCGTATAAACTTACTTCTCAACAATAATTACAGTCAACAAACATCTCAACTCAATGTTACACAAAAATGCATATTCATACTATAATCACTCTTTACATTTAAATAATTTGTGATACAAATTACTGCATCAATATACATTTCTTTTGTTGAGTGAACCGTTTTCGAGATATTGCTTGTTATTTCCTTAAATTTTACAATACTTATACTTTTTCTGAAATTCGTTATTCATATTTTTATGTCCTGGACATGCAAGGAGAATGGAATGCGCCATAGAGCAACCAGCGTTAAAATATTTGACTCTCGCTTAAAAGCTACCATATTCCCCTTGCATCTACAAGAAAATTACCAATAAGATTGACATCTCGATATCTCGATTAACATGATGCATATGGAGTATAGGCGTTTGTAAAAATAGATTGTACAAGAGTAGAGAAAGTCATGTGAGTGTAACACATCAGATTTTTTGTTTAAGAACAGAAGCATCTATGAAATAAAACTGTTTCCATACGTTGTATTGTCACACGTCATAAGTTTTGATTTGTTTCTGCTGGAATTACAAATTTTGGTCACCAGAGTAGGTAAATCTAATGGCTGAGAGTGAGTCACCAAGCCAGACTATCGCAGAAACGTGATTTTACGCGTCAGCTAAATCACCTACATTCACAACTCGGTTAACGTTGTATGTTACGTGAGTGATTCCACTCCTTCCCCCATTGTTTTTCATGTTTTTATTTAGACACAAAAGTCTATGGAATGTAACATTCATCACAAGAACTATAGTCCAGAAACCTTTTGGGGACACGTGCGAGGCAATAACTTGAAATCTCGACTACTTTCATTCCTTATCCAGTATAAAGTTAAACGTAACAATTTTCATTAACACAAAACTTAAAAATTTAAAACTTCGAAAAAATATCTTAAGATTTCTCTCAAAGTATTAGAGCTTCTTCGATACCACCGAGTATCGAGAGTATCAAGGTATCGACGGTATCGAGATCGATCCCTGCTTATTACTTTTCCTACCATGTATAGTAAGTAGGGGAAGTATTGCATTCCACCCAAAAATTCGATATCGACATTAAAAAAACATTTTTTTAGAAAAAGGTCCGTGTGTGCGTTGTGTGTCTGTAAACTGCATAACTAAAAAACGAAAAGTCGGATGAATACCAAACTTGGTATTTAGGTTCAGTATCTTTCAAAGATGCGACATAAAGATTTTCAAGAAAATCCCCTTACCCTAAAACACCCTTTACAAGCATTTTCCGAAAATTTTGATCTAACGATTTTGATTAAACATATATGTTTAAAATACTTTCATGGCAAACGTAATGTACATCTTAAATTTTCTGAGAATTTCCCCAAAAGTTATCTTCATTCTGAATGAATTTTGCATAATTGGTAAACCGTAAGGGTTAGACAAAATTTTAGTACACAAAAAAATGTAGATCTTATTAAAACACAATTTTTGTCATATAAATTTTTTTTGTCGAGTGAACCATTTCCGAGATATTCCTTGTTGTTTGTTTGAATTTTCCAATACTTGTACATTTTTTTTTTGCAAACGGGAATTCGTTATTATTGTTTTTGTTTGTTCTGGACGTGCAATTAGAATGAATTCTGCACATAGCAACTAGCTCTTAAAATATTTGACTATGTCTTAAAGGCTACCATATTCCCCTTGCACCTAGAAGAAAATTAGCAATAAGATAATTCCATAGAATATGCGTTTGTAAAAATAGTTTGTACAGGGGTAGGTAAAGTCAGGTGATTACAAAACATCCGATTCTTTTTTTATTTGGGAATATTAGGTGAAGGTAGGTAATATGTAGGGACAGAAATGGAGGGAGAAGGAGGAACTGTGACCTTATCATTCGAAGCAGCCGAATCTGCTAGTACTGGACACAGTTATTTGATGAGAAGAATTCCAGTCGTTATGTCCCAGCTACAAAGCTTTGCTTGACTATTTTGCTTTTGCCATGAACATAGGGCTTATTGAAATTTTCCTAGATATGGATAAAGAATGAAATATTATTCCGCTGTTTCCTGCAATTTCCAAAAGTAATTTTCTAACTGCGCCGCCCTACTAGGGGATCAATATCAGCAGGAGGTAATGCACGCCGTTCAGTATTTCAAATCCACCCCCTCCCTGCCTGATCTTGTTGACGCAAATGGTCAGCAGTGCTTCATTCCCATTTTTTAACATTTCCCTTTGAAAGGGCTGTCCTCACCCCAGGCCAAATAGCCTTCTTCATTAAACGTTACGTACCCAGTTTCATCGGTTCTTTTCAATACGAGGCCTGGCTTTTGTTATCTGTCACATTAATTTTTGTAATGGCAGCGTAAACTCTCTCCCTATTATAGCGCGCTGATACCAACCTTTACAACAAAAATTGTTTCGCTATCTCCATGCTGGTTTATGAAACACGGATGAGCACGTTGCAAAATCCCCTGCCTGCTGATAAACTTTACTGCCTCCGCTCCCTCGTTTTTGCATGCGTTTGCTACCCCCAGAAAGAAATAAACTCGACAGCAAATTATCTGGCAGCGAACACGAGACTCATAAATTATTCACGGCGGCATCTGATGTAGCTTTCTGTTCTGTTTTATTCCTCTGGAGAGAAAGAGAAAGAATGGCCTTACTCATAATCAAATACAGAGACATCTGTCGCCCCTATTTATAGATTTCGAACGATTTCATGAAACGGGTTCGTTTCATTTATTGTTTCTCAGTTCATATTCGGAACACTGTCATTTGTCTTGCTTTTTATGGGTTCCTGACATTAAGAATCAGTGGAATAAGTTTCATAAGCTCAAATCAAATTCAGATTAATCTAGACGTGCAGAACTGTAACACAGTTGTGTGTTACGTCAGAAGCCAACTGACGTCATGTAAACCCTCCTCGAACGTGAGGCAATATTTTATATCATAACATGCTGTGAATGCCAGAGTATTTGTAGTGTAAATTAATATTATTGTATGTACAGGATTTTAGATGTTTGTTAGCCATAAGTATTGTTAGGAAATAAGTTTACACGGCCTCACTGAAACTGACAATAGAAGTGGGTAACAATAAACCGAGGGGGTGATTTGTTTATCACTAAAAATAGGTAAACAATGACGTCAGGGTAGCGTGCCTTTTTTAGAAATGGAGGGAATATCTTCCCTAGAGCATATATGTTAGTACTAGTGGTTGGCTGACCAAAACAGATGCTAAAATGGGCGCGATTTGGTAACCAATAGCAGCTCTATTATAATGTTTAGGCAATTCGGGGTGAAGGAGTATATATTCTCGAGCCATAAGCAAGTTTCGCGCAGTTCGGAAGAGTCTCTCACGAGGTACACATCGCGCAGTTCTGAAGAATCTTTCAGAGGTGCACGTCGCAAAGTTAGTTACAAAATGTGAAGTACGCGAAGTAATTGGTACGCGGCAACTATAACGACTGTAGTTACATTAAGAAATATCACAGTTTCAGTCAGACGTGTATAAAGATTAAATATGTGAATTATTTATTAAGTGTGAAGGCAATAAAAGTGTAGAAACAAATTATTTTATCAGTGTTATCTTTTAGCAACAACTCCTCTTAGAGACACTTGCTCGACTGAGTTTTAATAGCTAGCCGGAGGACAAATAACCCAAATTTAAAATAATAAAACAAGAGGTGCTCAACAAATAAGATAACACTAGCCATTGAGAACCGCGACAGTTTAGTGTTCCCTGTAATCGACATTCAGCAACCGACCACGTTTACCGATAGTAATATTGAAAGTGACGGACAATTAATCTTTGGTTTTCGATGGAGGAAACGGATATAATAAAATATGCTCGTCGACCTGAAACAGAGAGCTATGATTCTGTTGGAGGGTTCTTCTACATTTCCCTGCAGATTAATTCACTTCCCTTTTCTGCTCTAATTCCATATACTCTCCCTGTACAACCCGCTGCATTAAAACTCCATCTCAGTACTATTTCGTTGTTATACCTACTCTATTTCGTTGGAGGATTTTCTATTGAATTATGTATGCAAATGCTTCGGATTGCTGTGAACGTTTCGCCACAGTCCCCCCCTCCCATGTTCCAAATCTCTGCATGCGACTTTCAGAAGCGAGTAGTAGGTACGTGAATTTCCGTATTATTTTCCATTTCCGACTGCTGAAGATCGTATTTTCGAGAGGAGCATTAGGGAGGGCGTGCTTACAAGGGAATTACACCCAAAGGAAACGGAGCTACTCTGAAAACAATATCTCTGAAGAAAGGGAGGTTTGCTGGAAACAATTGCCAACTTCTGGAATGTTAATTTGGGGACAGATGCACGGAGCTCTTCATTAAAACTGAGGACGTATGCCTTGTGGCGGTTGTGGTCCTTAAACCGCAATATTTACCTTAGTAACTGTAGATCTGACTTCCGGTCGTTTTCATGGAAATTTACTTCGGAGAACGTTTCTGCTTGCATAGTTCCTCTCTCATTTTCATTATGTACCTAAATATGCAAAAGATCCATCCAAAATGGCCTATTTTTACTTTCTCTACTACGTATAGTAAGTTTTGAGATCTCTGGATCCAAAAAAAGCATTTTTGAAAACATGTCCGTGTGTGTGTGTCTGTGAACAGCATAACTCAGAAACGAACAGTCGGATAAACACTAAACTTGGTATTTAAGTTCAGTATCTTCCAGAAATGCAACACAATGGTTTTCAAGAAAATCCCCCACCCCAGATTACCCTTTACATGGAACATTTTAATTTTCTCAAAAATGGCTCTAACGATTTTGATTAAAATAACATATATTTAAGATATTTTCATGAAAAATGAAATGTATATCTCGAATATTCTGGGAATGTCTCCAAAAATATTCTTCATTGTGAACGACTTTTGCATAACTGGTAAACCATAGGATATAGTCAAACTTTTACTGCACAAAAATGTCGATCGGGTTAAAATACACAATTTATGTCATATACATTTTTGTTGTTGAATGAACCATTTTCGAGATATTGCTTAAATTTTCCAATACTTATACTTTTTCTCAAATAGGAATTCGTATATGGAGAATAAGCGTTTGTAAAAATAGTTTGTACAAGAATAGAGAAAGTCATGTGAGTGTAACACATCAGATTTTTCCAGCAGGATTTGAAATCCATTACTTCGCTCCATATAGGGATACAACCTCGGTTGAAACTCACTAATTACCAAGTGAAACAAATCTTACCGCTAGAGAGCTTAGTTTTGAATTGCAATTGGCCGTTATCAGCTTATTTCCCTCTCTCTATTCTTCTTGGAAGGAGGAGCAGTTTTGGTTTAGTGGGTGTCTGAACTGGCTTGGAGGTTTATGCATAATTACTCCCTCTGTCCGTCTCTACGCTTTGTAAGGCTCACCAACTGACGCTATGGCATACTCAAAGTAAATCAATTTTATCGATGGAAAAACGATTGTCAATAGGACTCTTAAAGGAATTAATTGTTCTTCCACACAAGCCGTGTGTTGGACAGGGTTGGAAAGGTAGAATCAGACGACTGAAAAATTCAAAGCTAGAGCCGGGATTTGAACCACGGATCTCCCGGTATCCGTCCGATTTCTCTAACCACTCAGATACCATAGAAACATGCCGGCTCGACATTAAATTCTCTAACTGATTCGCATTTTTTTCGGTAAACCACAAGGAGATCTCAAATTGTATTGAGATGACATACCCCTTTGGCCTCTTGCAATGTTGTAAGTACTTTAAGTCCCGAGCTTCATAGTTTCAACCACTATTAGGTCAAAACATGGAATCAATATTCTTTCACACCAGCAGTGCGTTGGACAAGGTTGTAAAGGTGGAATCAGACGACTGAAAAATCCAATGCCATAGCCGGGATTTGAACCACGGATCTCCCTGTATCCGTCCGGTTGCTCTATCCGCTGAGCTACCATGGCAACATGCCGGCACGACATTGTAAGTCTATTCTTTTACGTTTACCAATTATGCAAGATTATACAAAATTCCTTTCAAATAAAGAGGAGTTCATAGCTGTTCCAAAAAAAATCAAAATATACATTTTATTTGTTATATATATATTTGGAAGGTACTAAACCTAAATACCAAGTTTGGTATTTATTCGGCTTTTCGTTTTTGAGTTATGCTGTTCACAGACTAATATACACGAACATTTTTTCTAAAAATGCTTTATTTGGATTAAGGGGTCTGAAAACATGTATTTCTGTTGGAATCTCGGTATTAAATTTTTAGGTGGAATGCAATACCTTCTCTACCAAATATGTACTTGGTAGAGAATGTAAAAATTAATGGTTCAAAAACAAAGCAACTCTTCTTTGTAAAACAAGGAAGAGACGCTATCAAGATTCTACGACGTAATGGCAGTTGCAATGCTGTTTTACCGATCCAAATTTTGGACCTTAACAAAGAAACTAAAAGAAAAATTCTGATGTGTTACACTCACATGACTTTCTCTACTCTTGTACAAACTATTTTTACAAACGTTTATTCTCCATATGCTTCACGTTAATCGAGATATCGAGATGTTAATCTTATTGCTAATTTTCTTGTAGATGCAAGGGGAATTGGTAGGCTTTAAGCGATAGTCAAATATTTTAAGAGCTGGTTGCCATGTGGAGTATTCCATTCTCTTTGCATTACCAGGAAAAAAAAAACAATAACGAATTTCCATTTGAGAAAAAGTATAAGTATTGAAAAATTTAAGGGAATAACAAGCAACATCTCAAAAATGGTTCACTCAACAAAAAAATGTATATGATATAAATTGTGTATTTTAATGCGATCTACATTTTTTGTGTAGTAAAATTTTGTCTAACTCTTATGGTTTATCAGTTATGCAAAAGTGATTTACAATGAAGAACACTTTTGGAGACATTCCCAGAAAATTCGAGATATACATTTCATTTGTCATGAAAATATCTTAAACATATGACATTTTAATCAAAATCGTTAGATCCATATTTGAGAAAATTAAAATTTTCGAAAAATGTTCCATGAAAAGGATAATCTGTGGTGGGGGGATTTTCTTGAAAACCTTCGTGTCGCATCTCTGGAAGATACTGAACCTAAATACCAAGTTTGGTAATTATCCAACTGTTCGTTTCTGAGTTATGCTGTTCACAGACAGACAGATATACACACAGACAGACACAGACACACACACGGACATGTTTCCAAAAAGGTTTTTTTTAGATTCTGGGGGTCTCATAACATGTATTTCCGGTGAAATCTCGGTATCAAAGTTCTGGGTGGAATACAATACTTTCCCTACTTACTATACGTAGTAGAGATAGTAAAAAAACAGATTCTGAAATGAAATGTTTACGTTCGTTGCAGGTAAAGAAGCTCATAGAAAAAATTCCTAATGATGATGTTGATGCTGAAAACATACCCGTGTCTGCTATGTATAATTAATTTCTCAAATATTGATATAACATAACAAACTACCCAAGTTTTTACACACATTCACTGCTTTGATGTTGGCGCTATTCATAACATGGAAGCCGTCTCCATGCATTCACAACCTGATCATTTGTGCCAGTCATGTCGTTCGTAGCTTTGGTTGTGAGGAATTATAAATGCAAGCACCTTGTTCCTCACATGTTTCCAAAGGATGAAGGCGCAAGCTTTTAGTTTGGTAAACACATCATCGATGCCATACAAGGGACAAAAAAAAAAGATTCGTTGAGAACGTCATAGAGTAGAAAAAGTTTTCCGTACCACACAACGAATTCTTATAGAAACAAAAGACGGTTAGTTGCACGGTAAAACCAAAAGCCGGTTACATTTCATTTCAAGCAATATACTACATAGATGGCCATGATGTAACACTTAAGCAAACCCTGCATATATGTATGTACTAATGAAACTGTCAAAACCTCTGAATAGCTTTTATTATAATTCTATAGATGTATTCATTATAGTTGCTGGATACCCAGATCTTTTGAGAACCCCACGTAAGGAAGTTTTGCTTTTTTTTACTTATATTGTATTAGGTGATCTCATAAGTATGTCGGTTTTTTATTTGGTACGTAAAGGGTCTTTCAACAAGAGTGTCCTAACTTTAACATGTGATAGCTGCCGTTGTTATTGAGTTACAGCAGTCATTTTATTCATGCGGTTACAGTTATTATTGACAAATAGCAATGGAACGTTACAGCATTCAGCAACGCGTAGAAATTGTGAAAATTTATTATCAAAATGGATAATCTGTTCGCCAAACCTTCCGTGTATTGCATGAAGTTTACGGTGTGCATAATCGTCCCTGCGAGAGAACGATTCGGCGTTTGATCGATAAACTTGAAAGAAATGGTTATGTCAGCGATCAAAGAACGCCTGTACGTAATCGACGTAAGCGCTCCAATGAAAACAAAGGCACCGTTCGTGAGAGTGTATGCGAAAACGGAAACAAATCAATTGCTCGTTGAGCGCAAGAATTATGGCTTTCGCCGACCACAACTTGGCAAATTCTGCATCTGTACTTGACGTTTCACGCTTATAAAATGGAGAGCACTGCTCTCCAATGCCCATAGGTTGCGCCGTGTATTCGCTGACTGGGCTATGGAGCAATTGGAAGCTGACCCGGATTTTTGTCGAAAAATCATCTTCAGCGACGAAGCCCACTTTTGGATGGTAATATTTACAAACAAAATTGAGGCTATTGGAGCAAACAAAATCCAATGCAGATTCAAGAACGACCACTTCATCCCCAAAAGGTTACTGTGTGGTGTGGATTTTGGTATAGTGGAATCATTGGTCCATATTTTTTCCAAGATGAGCATTGAGAATTTCTAACTGTCAATGTAGAAAGATACCGGTTATTATAAGGGACTATTTTGGCCTCAATTGGATCGTATGGATCTCAGAAACAGTTGGTCCCAGCAAGATGGTGCCACATGTCATACTTCTCTCGAAACAATCGATCTTTTGAAGGAGAAGTTTAGAGGTTTCATAATTTCCCGTGGTGGTGATGTGTGTGATTTAACGCCGTTGGATTACTTCTTGTGGGGTTATGTTAAATATCGAGTTTATGTCAACAAGCCAGAAACAGTGAATGATCTTATGAATAACATCGCGCGTGTTATTCGTGAAGTTGGACCTAATTTACGTTCTTCTGTCATTAAAAATTGGGTCAAGCGTATACGCGCAACCCAAAGAAGTCGCGGCGGTCACTTAACTCATGTTCTCTTCCATACGTAATGACATTAATTGTGTTCCAAAATAAAAAAGTAATACACCTCTATTATTTATAGAACGTGTTTTATTTAAGTCCAAAGATAGGACACTCTTGTTGAAAGACCCTATATATATTATTTTATTTTTGGCAATGGTTATTGTTTTTATTGTTAACACGTTGGTAGTCAGGAATTGGTAATACAAGAGCAACAGAATTTGAGGTTAGAGTCCTGAAGCACTACTGGGAACAAGATTATACAGCTGCTGCCGCGGCTCGAAAAATATCTGAAGTCGAAGGTGAAGGTGTCGTAAGTGAGAGAGTAACTCAACGATGGTTCCAGCGTTTCAATAATGGAGACGAAAACATTAAAGGTTAAACATTCTGGAAGACCAAGTTATGGAATATTGTGAATAGAGTTTTGGAAGAAAATCCACAGATAAACATTTGGAGGATGTAAGAATAACTTGGTGCTTCAAAAGATACCATACATCGGCATATTTAAGACACTTAAAATCGTTCAGAAGCTGTAAATCTGTACCACATGAATTGACACCTGATCAAGCAAAACGTAGTGTGGATATCTTTGGTCGCTTATCGGTAATCCCTGGAATGATAGATTTATCAGAAGAATTGTCACATGTGATGAAAAGTGGGTGTATTACCGCAACCCTGACATCTTAAAACAGTGGCTCATACCTGTCAGCCTGCAAATGTCGTTAAAAAAGACGGTTCGGCCCAAAAATAGTGATATGTGTTTGGTGGAAGTTTCGAGGTCTGATTCACTGGGAATGTGTTCCAAATGAATATGCAGTCGATGCGGATGTTTATTTTCAACAACTGGAACAGGTTCGTCAAGTTTTGAGGCAGAGGTACCCGGCATTAGTTAATAGCAACAGAGTTCTCTTGCAGCAGAACAATGCGAGACCTCATGCAGCTCAAAGAACAGTGGACAAAATTCAGGAATCGGAAGCAATCGAACTGCAACTACACCCAGTATATAGCCCTGATCTTGCGCCATCAGATTACCACTGAACTAGAAAACCGCTTGTGTGTTGCAAACAGCAAACTAAAGAGCAGGAGTGGAGGTCGCTTGACACGCAGGGACACGCCAGGGCGAGGGCTGATCAACATACATGCGAGGCTGATCAACAAAGACTGAGACTGATTTTTTCCTGTAGCTTCCGTTTTAGTTTCGTATCTGTAACATAAATATTTGAAAATAGCGGGGTTTTATGTATAATGTTGGTAGGCGGCAGCACTCTCGTATTAGTAGGTGGTATTAATGCTCTATTTTGTAGACCCTACGTGCATTTCGCATACCAGACAATGGAGGTGATGCAGTTTTGAAATCAATTATCACCGGTGATGAGCCATGGCTGCATCATTATGATCCTGAAGGAAAAAAAGCCAGCACAGTGTGGAAATCGCCAGGTTCTCCAACACCAAAACAGGCAAAAGTTGTTTCATCTGCAGGGAAAGTGATGGTGATCACATTTTTTTGACTGTAATGGAATGATTTACCAGCATGCAGTTCCCCCTCACACTACTGTTACAGCAGCATACTACACGTCAGTATTGGTAGCCAAGCACATTGAGGAAGCACTTTGCAAAGAAACGACCAGAGCTTTCTCGGACTGGGTGGCGACTTCATCATGACAATGCACGGCCGCACGTCGCAAATCAAGTCATGCAGTTTCTGGCTCGATTCAACGTTACCTGTGTACCACATCCACCTTATAGCCCCGATCTTGCACCTTGTGATTTTTTTTATTTCCATCTCTAAAGGCAAAGCTTAGGGGTATTCGATTTGAGAACTCTAAAGCAGTGCTCAAGAAAAGTGAGGTGATTCTCAATGACCTGACAAAGAATGGTCTGCAGCACGTGTTCAAGGACTGGCAGAGACGTTATAAAAAGTGCATTGAAGTGGGAGGGGACTACTTTGAAGAAGATCATGTAAACATTTAATTGGAGTAATAAACATCTGTGAAAAAATCAGTCTCAGTCTTTGGTGATCAGCCCTCGTATTATAGGTTATGCAGCATTTTCAGAACCTAGAAGACTGTCTGGGGGAGGGGTAAATAAGTCGGATATTCCATCGATATTTCATATACTTTTGTGTGAATATTAGGAGATTGATTTCCCTCAGCTGCACAAAATTACAATTATAATTACCTAAAAATTCCTCTAGATCACGTACAATACTTGAATAAAGATCAGGGGGAGTTGAATTAAATTAATTAATGGGTCATTCGAGTTCCAAAGCTAACCGTGAAACTTAGGGTGGGAGAACTAGTCTGAAATAATAAGACAAGTTTGAATTCAGACTAATGTTTTTCGTTAATCTGGTTTTGTACGAGTACTGAAGATTCTATGCATCTTGGTTATAATTCATTGACGTTGCGACGGTCGCGATACTAGCTGCGCTGCAAGTTAACTTAGAACTTCAGCAAATGCACACGGTAAAGTTTTGAATTCGTTTGAATAAATCCGGAACAGAAGCATCTAGGATCTTCTAGAGCACAGTAAGCACATTAGATTAGATAGTTTGCAGCATTCAGAAATAGGAAATCTTTCCTTAAAGAAGTACAGTGCAAAGGAATCTGTGCTACAGCAGATGTAAATACTAATTACTTATGCATCTTTCTACTCAGTATTATCCTTCGTAACTTCTTTGTCCTGCTTTCGGCTTTAGAGTGGCGTTAAAACTCTTTTAAAAGCGATTGTTATTTAAATTGAATATGTTACATTCACATGATTACTCTACCAAAACTTCTGCAATCTATTCAGGGAAACTCTGGTACCAAAACGGCAAAAAATGCGATATTTTCAAAAAATGTTTTGGAAGAAAAGTCTTCAATATGTCTAAATCAAATCCACCTGAAAATTCGTGGATCACCCTACCCAAACTTCTACAAACTATTTGGGGACATTCTAGTAACAAAATGGCAAAACAATGGGATATTTTCAGAAAATGTTTTTGGAAGAAATATTGTCTTTAATATGTCTAGATTAGAGCCAGTATATATTGTATCAAATCCATCTGGAAATTGATGGATAACTCTACCCAAACTTCTACAAATTATTCGGGGACAAACTAGTACCAAAACGGCAAAAAAGCGATATTCTCAGAAAATATTTTTGGAAGAAATATTGTCTTTAATATGTCTAGATTACAGCCATATATATTGTGTTAAATCCACCTGGAAATTTGTGGATTACTCTACCGAAACTTCTACAGACTATTCGGGAAAGCTCTAGCAAAAAACGGCTAAAAATGCGATATTTTCAGAAAATAGTTTTGGAAGAAATATTCTCTTCAATATGTCTGGATTAGGGCCAGTAAATATTGGGTCAAATCTACCTGGAAGTTGGTGTATTTAGACGCTTGCAATGAAAAATGGGTGTGGCAAATCAGTTTATAAGCTCTTAGATAGGGTATACTAGAACACTTTTCTGTACTGGAACACCATCAAGTTATTTTGACTTGTGGGGTGTATTTCTGACGCCATCGTCATGAATGATCAGTAACCAATAAGACTCAGTTTTCCAGTCATGTTGTTATAAAGCATGCCGTTACTAAGTGAACCTCAATGAAGATATATGGTTTGCAAATGTTTCTCTAGCTAAGGAAATTCTAGGTTGGTAAAACGCACAGGTTTTAAAGACTTGTTTAAAACTTAAATGCGCGTTGCTGAACGCAACATTACCCGATATTTAAAGAAGGCTAATTAATTTAGTAACATCGCTTCTTTATGTTAATTGAGATTCAGAAGGACCTACTTTTATAATTTTTACATAAATATTTGCTTATAAATATGGCACGAACAATACTCAGCTGTTTATAACATTATAAGTAAACTGTTATTAATGATGATCTCACGCAAAATAAAAAGGAATTCTAAATGTTCATTTTGCACCTATGACGTATCAAACTAACCTTAAGCCGGCAAAACTTAAGAGATACAGTAAAAAACATACTTGAGGAGATCTATGCTACGCCATAAAATCTGATTTTTAATGATCCATTCTACAGGCTACGAACACAAGGAATTATCTTTACGCTTAAGCCATGCCATTCTAGGAAAACAAATAAAAAATCAGCTTCAATATTTGTTGGATTCATTTGAAATGTAAACTCAATACCCACAATGATACTTTATGCGGAGCTTTGTAATTTCAGTTTTGCAAATAATAACCGATTAAAATACTAATGATTATTTCGAAACTTGTAGTAGTCTTTGATTCTGGCCCCGCGTTAGGGAGCCAATTTGCGGTGGTATTTGACGGTACAGGATTTGTAGGAATGGTCCCGGGTTCGGTACTAGCTAAGGTTTCTTACATGGATCTTGGATCTCGGGTTAGTGGTGAATATGACTGTTTGTTTTCCTGCTCGTTTACTTCCCGTCACCGTTTTAACACTTGATTCCTGCTATTACTTCGACACACACGCGCGCATTTCCTATTTGTTACGTTTCATATCATCGCACCTATCCGCCGACACTTTTCTGACAAACCATCTCCAAGGAACTACTACTGCCAAGTGTGTATTCTAAACTTTTCTGACCACCATCTCCATGGAACTATCACGGCCAAGTGTATATTCTAAAATTTCCTATACATTTTCTAACAAACGTCTCCAATGAGCCACCACGGCCAAGTAGGAATTCTAAAATTTTCTGTTTCTCTCTTTCAAACGTTCTATATCTCCCCATTGCACTATCACCTGATTTCTAGCTTGTTCCATTGGAGGCCTAAGGCTATCTGTCTTTTGGCGAACATTGACCCTTTTCTACACCTCTGCGTTCCAGCAACCTAACGGAACACTTAACAATAGAGGGAGAAACCACCCGTTTCCGGCCGCTGATGTCTTGTCTCTCTCAACCCTTCGACAGATTTACAGTCACACTCACTTTCCAGTTTTATTTAACATTATCGTTACTGTTATTATATTTATTCTCCCTATGATTGTAATTTTATTTAACTAATCAAAACGTACTGCTTCAAACTGATTTCTAATATCCAATAATATAGGTATATTTTTTTACCGATTTATTGCCTGCATTTTTTTAAATTTCGTTTACTACACGTATTCTAAAAACATTTCAAAGCCTAAAATTTAATTTATTTTGATTATATAGTTGAGACTGTAAAATATCTCCAAAACTAAGCGATATAGAAAGAAATGTCTTTAATAAAAGTTGCTTGATATTATGGGGGAAAGTAAATGTCATTAGTTGTGTTTTATTTTGAGGACGCTGTGATGGTCATTTTCGGGTCAATTTAATTTTTCTTTAAATGGGCACCTACATTTTGTATGTTGTTTTCTCATTAGAAATTTTTATAAAGATGTTTATTTTGTGATGAGGAATAAGGAAACAAAATAAAAAATGTTGGTTCCCAATTATGAAACGTAACTTGACTCTCAAATAACCATCCATGGATAGCGCAACCATTCATTGCGCTCTTTGAAACAGCCATTCAGAATTTTCTTTGTTATTTACGTTGGCGTAAGAACAATTTCAAAGTGCTTTATGAAATGTTTAGTTTTTTATGGCGTATGAGGAAACAACATACAAAAGGTAAGTTCCCATTTAAAAAAGTTAAATTGTCCCTAAAATGACCATCACAACGTCCTCCAAATAAAACACTACTAATGACATTTACTTTCCCCCATAATATCAAGCAACATTTATTTAAGACATTTGTTTTTACAACGCTTAGTTTTGGAGATTCTGTACAGTCTCAAATTAAATGGTCCACCCTGTGTATATTTTTTTCCCTCTGAAAATAGCATTGAGGGATCAAAGCCTTATTAGGCCTGCATAATCATCATCCTATATAGAAGACAGAGGTACTGTCCTTGCATATAGCAGCGTACCTTTGTTGTCTTAGACCTCATTTAGTAGAAATTTGCGGACTGCATGTATCTCAGTGCTTCAGGGGACCAGATAATTGCACAATGTCGCGTAAACAGATTTTCGAGTCAATAAACCCCGCACATTCTGCAACAAATCATCTCAAGAGTGAAGCAACAGAGTGCCGACTTTGCCACCCTCTTGTCACAGACATACATTCCCTCGGGGATTCCGTGTTGTCAGCTACAGAATTTCCTAGTTGTGCATACTTGTGAACTTCCTTGTGCAATCCAGTCTTTGACTGGTGGATTAGAATTCCTATACAGAAAGGCTAAAGTATTTAGAGTTAGTTAAATTTTCACATCATCTAAGTGTTTTATACAATAGACTTAATTAAACTAGTCTACATGATATCAGATGACTGAAAACAAATAATGATTCTGACTCACATTTTTATGCTGATTTCAGAACTGCTTTTAGTTTTTCACAATTTCACTTCAGAAATATAGAGATATAAAGATATTGCTTCCGCCACTACACATAAAACTGGGCTTGATGAAGTAATTTGTAAGGGCTCTAAAACAGTATGGAACCTGCTTCAAGTACCTTTCCAAGAAATTTCCCTTCATCACACAAGACAAATTAAAGGCTGGAATTTTTGTTTGTCCTCAAATAAAGAAATTTATGAAGATTTTGAGAAGACAATGAATGAGAGAGAAATAGAAGCACGGACCGCCTTCCAATCAGTTACTGAAAACTTCTTAGGCAATAACAAATATCCTAATTACAAGGCCATTATCGAAACAATGTTGGAAAATTTCAGGAAGATGGGTTTTAACATGAGTGTAAAGGTGTATTTTCTGCATTCACATATCGACTACTTTCCAGAAAATCTGGGACATTATAGTGAAGAACAGGGCGAACATTTTCACCAAGATATTAAGGAAATGCAGAGGAGGTACCAGGGGAGATGGAATGAAAGTATGATGGCCGACTACTGTTGGATGTTGAGGAGGGACAATCATCTTCAAGGATCTGCAAGGAAGTCAAAGAAGAGAAAGTTTGAAACAAATTAAATGAAACACTTTGGCTTCTTGTTTTGTTAAAATGTAGTCATGAAATAAATTAGGGGAGTTCCTGAGCGTATTCTTAAAATGTTTCTTGAATAAAAACTTACCAAGTGTGAAATGGTATTTGAATACCTTTTCCACGCTTATTAGTAAAATGGTCAAAACATTACTTATTTTGTGTAAAAACCTGACGTGATAGGAAAAAAACGGAAGTTATTTCGGAATCAGCATAAAAATGTGATTCAAGAACACCTATTTTTAAGAAATCATCTGACAAAAAGTTTGAAAATGCAGACAAGTGTTATCTGAAAAGTTGCAACGGTGGAACCAGGTTTGCCAATTATAGGAACATTCCCCCTAAACTTAGGAACATCTTTACTCCTTTAGACTCCATAGGATCGTAGAATCGAATTTCATACATTGGTACGAAGTGTAAAACCGTTTATTTTTTCTATCTTTTACATATTTTATACAGACAATGTCCTGTATTCCACCCAAAAACTCCGCATTGAAATTTCACCAGAAATAGGCGTTTTGAGATTGAGATGCCCCGAACAAAGCATTTTAGGGAAATCTCGGAGGGCGAGTTTGTATTTGTTCATGTGTGTGTGTGAGAGAGAGAGAGAGAGAGAGAGAGAGAGAAATAGCATAATTCAAAACGAAATGTTGGATAAACACCAAGAGAGGTTAGGGGTTAAAGGGTTAGAGCAGAAGAACATTTCAGCACTGCCGCCAAGGTTAGGCCTATAGCGCGTACTAAACCTTTGGAAGCAAGGAATAAGGCAGAATGCACGGAGGATGGCCAGATTAAATGACATCGGGCGTAGCGCAGCGGATTCTCTAGTATTTCCAGGTTGAGCATTCCCGGAAGTGTGTCCCCCATGTTCATGGATAGGTTCGGGCAGAAGGTTCCGTGCCAAGAAAGAATCACGTCTCTTCATAAAACGTGTCTACCGCATGCATCAAACACCATCGTGTCAGGTCCTGGAAGAAGGTAATGAAATGAGAAGAGATGCGGAACAGAAAAATGATAATTCACCCCGGTGTTCGCTACCTACCTGGGAGTTCAGGGTCATAGAGGCCGGTCCCCCACCCCAGATTACCCTTTACATGAAACATTTTTCGAAAATTTTAATTTTCTTGAAAATGGCTCTAACGATTTTGATTAAAATATCATATGTTTAAGATATTTTCATGACAAAAGAAATGCATATCTCGAATTTTCTGGGAAGTCTCCAAAAGTATTCTTCATTGTGAACGACTTTTGCATAACTGGTAAACCGTAAGAGATAGATAAAATTTTACTACACAAAAACTGTAGATCGTGTTAAAATACACAATTTATGTCATATACATTGTTTTTGTTGAGTGAACCATTTTCAAGAAATTGCTTGTTATTCTCTTAAAGTTTCCAATACTTATACTTTTTCTCAAATGGGAATTCGTTATTCATTTTTTTGTCCTGGTAATGCAAAGAGAATGGAATACTCCGTATAGCAACCAGCTCTTAAAATATTTGATTATCGCTCAAAACCTACTATATTACCCTTTCATATACAAGAAAATTAGCAGTAAGATTAACATCTGATTAACATGAAGCATATGGAGAATAAGCGCTTGTAAAAATATTTTGTATAAGAATAGAGAAAGTCATGTGAGTGTAACACATCAGAATTTTTTTCCCATTTTAGCTGTCATGCGGCAACTATAAATCTTTTTGCTCTTCCTAGGTTCATTTGTAACAAAAACTGACTTACGATATAAAAATACTTGTGTGCTTTCTCTACTACGTATAGTAACTAGGGAAAGTATTGCATTCCTCACAAAAATTTGATATTGAGATTTCACAGGAAATACATGTTAGGAGGCCCCCTGAATCCAAAAAGCATTGTCCGTTGTGTGTGTGTGTGTGTGTGTGTGTGTGTAGCATAACTCAAAAACGAAAACTCAGATAAATATCAAACTTGGTATTTAGGTTCAGCATCCTTCAAAGATGCGACACGATTTTCAATAAAATCCCCCCAGACTACCCTTTACATCAAACATTTTTCGAATGCCTTTATTTTCTCAAAATTGGAAAATTCTGACAAATAATAAAGAATATCTCGAAAATGGATCACCCGACAAAAAAGATGTATATGTCATAAATTGTGTGTTTTAACGTAATCTACATTTTTTGGGTAGTAAAATTTTGTCTATTACGGCTTTCCAATTATGCAAACGCCATTCAGAATGAAGGGAATACAAATATTAAAACTAAAAAATAAACCGATCTAACGACAAATGCCCTATTATAGAATCTTTGGGGACATTCTCAGAAAATTTAGGATAAACATTTCATTTACCATGCAAATAGCATATGATAATTTAATTAAAATCGTTACAGCCATTTTTGAGAAAATCAAAATTTTCGAAAAATGTTCCATGTAAAGGGTAGTGTAGGGTGAGGGGATTTTTCTGAAAATCTTCGTGTCGCATCCTTGGAAGATATTAAACTTAAATACCAAGTTTGGTATTTATCCGAATTTTCGTTTTCGAGTTATGCTGTTCACAAACAGACACACACACACCCACTCACGGACATGCTTTCAAAAAAGCTTTATTTGGATTCAGGGCATCTCAAAACATGTATTCCCTGCGAAATCTCGGTATCGAATTTTTGGGTGGAATGCAATGCTTCCCCTACTTATTATACGTAGTAGAAAAAGTAATCAGCTTTCTTAAGAATAGCTTGTAGGTACAAGCTATATACAAATAAACGATAGTGGGTAGAGAAGGTCATGTGAATGTAATACGTTAGATTATTATAAATCTTAAGAACGCAAAAATTATTTGTAACAAGGTTCGCCCCTAGTGTAGGACATAAATGACTTAGTGGGGAAGAAATTTGAAACACGAGAGTGACCGATATTGTTTTAATTTAGATTAAATGTGAAAAGAGTCAGTGAGGATTGTTTAAATAATGAGTAATGAGTACTATTGTTGGAAAAAACTTCTAGAAAATCTCAAAAAGGTTAATGGTTGCATTTTAAGTAAAAGAAACTGTAAGATAGCAGTAGGAGCTTTCATGCGAAAGGAAACTGCCGGAAGAAGTCTCAGGATTTTGTTTGAGAGTGAGAAATAAACTTTTATAATATAAAATCAAGGTAGCAGTAATTAACATTAAGGTTTGGTTAGTTAATACACAGTTTTCAACATAAATATCATTTAATCCAGAACTTGAATATGTGTTACAGCTATTCAAAGTTGACTGCAGAAATCCAGTCCAAGCAGAGTATTCTCGGTAAGACGTCTCTCTACGATTTGCAAATTGGCACAGTGCGAATTTCTGTGAATAGCGATACGTAGAACCGAACATCCGTCCTTCATTTATGGTATAACGAGAACTGGAACACAGCATGAATATATTCAAAGGGAGAAGCATTAGGGAAATGTGTAATGTAGGTTAAGAATATGGCCGCCACAACACTTAAACGAAAAGAGGGAGATGGTCCATTGTCCAAACAGGGAGAATTATTACAAAATTAAATACATTGATTGCCTATTTGGGGATATGTGAGTGTGGGGGGTTTATAAAGCCCGAAACGACAGCGTAGTCTTATAAGCAGGCATAGCAGTTCTGAAGCACTTGGCTTCAAGTTCTCAACGCTCAAACCATTATCAGAGAAAGAATGCAAACAACAGCGGCCGAAGGTCATTGATAGGCAGATAAAAATCTTATAGTTGATTTCAACTATATGTGCCCCGGGAATTAAAGCACCTACTAATTGTACATCGTTATTGCGATTGTTGTCTCTTACGTGAGCGCTTGGTGGTCTTTTCTGGAAAGAAGTAGGAGAAAAAAACCCTCGAGTCAGTAACAGAATTTAGTGTCCTAACTGCATGTTGTATTTTGAGCAACAAACTTTAAATATTTATTTCCAACGAACAAGAATAAACGGTGAAACATGCGATACATCACAGAATAGAGAAAAGTTGAAAATTTAGTTTTATGTGTTCAAAATGAGCACCATTTGTTATGCGAGGACGACCACTGCTTTTCCGTTTGCATACGCAACCGTCTTCTACGAATTTATTGTATCAATTGTAAACTTTTAATGACGAGGAGGCTCGTTGTTGAACCTACAACGACATTCACGCTGCAATGTAACAATGGATTCACTCTTTGCATAATGCAGCACACAGACGACTTTTACTATGGCGTCGCCATTATCTCGTAAACAAACATAACGCCTCTGTAGGCACTGAATGTAACTAATAGGTGGGACTTAAAACTTTGAACTTCCCTCTATTCAGTGGTGTGTCGTATGTGTTGCTGTCTATTGTCGTTCATTAAAAAGGATTATTAAAAATCTGTTCCTTCTTTTTGAATAACCCTGTAATTCTGTTTCAATGCTGTCTGCAAACGCCAGAAGACTGTACGAGGGATGGGTTGGTTGTTTATTTGGGATATCCTGGCTTTAATGCTTAGAAATACTTATGCCTTCTTATAAGTAATGCATTTCCCTGGTGGACTACGTTTATACCTATAATTTCAGCCAAATGCTGTAATCTATTAGGTTTAATATGCTTGCCAATTAAACCGTACTTAGAATTCTCCCTACAAAACATTCGCTACGTCAGTCCAGCAGGCAAGGTTTATTTAACCCTGTCCCAGCAATAATTTCCGTTAGTTCCCACTAGAGAGCAGTAAATGTTATTCTTGCGAGACCCAAGGCTCGTACAAATAGGTATATGAGAAAAAATGTTAATAAAAATTCGGTGTTTAGGTATTCTCTTATATGGTGATGTGTATTTTTTTTCTGACACACTAACTAATGGATGAGATGTTGGCTTTCCTTAAAAAAGAATTACTTGGTGAACGAGATTAGGTGTGGATCAATGGTTCATATTTTGTGCTCCTTCACGTTCATTCATGTTTAGTGCTTATAACAATCTGCCATAATAATAATAATAATAATAATAATACCCTAGGCTATACAATAGGATTGGTATGAAAGAGATGGAGTGAAATCAGATGTGCTTTTCAAATGAATATACTGGAATCGGAAAGGTTGGATGAAATATTTTCTAGCATTGAAACAAACCTTTAGCGACTATTTCACTTATTCTATACTTCTATATTATTCTATTATATATTATTTCTGTACTTGAAATATTCGTCACTGCCTATCGCTATGAATTTATCGTTTTGTCTTTATCGACTCCGTAGCTCTGTGTTAAAGCATTTCCAGAAGATAAGCGAGTTTAAATGGATAGTCTAGCTCAGCTTAGAAGTTAGACTGTACTTAAGTAACTGCATGTTTTAAAATGTTCAGTTTCATTGCTTTTATTTAAAAATGTGATGTGATACATTCACGTGACTTTCTCTACCCTCTGTCTCAAATGATTAAAAACTGGGCGCTATATGTTGGCCTTAAAATTTTATGCAATAACGAGAAACAGCTAAATGTTGAAAGGACTTTAAGAGAATGACCAAGAAATGATGAATTCGAACCTTTAATAAAGGATATATCAGAAAAACCTTATGCCATAAAAACTTAAAATTAAGTAAATTGTGTATTTGAAAAAAATCTACATGTTTTATGTGATACGTTTTCATCTATCGCTTAATGTTCACAAGCTACACAGGATAATAAAAAATGCCTTCCAAATGAAGAGGCCTTCGTAGGCTATTCCCAGAAAATTCAAGATATTTTATTTGTCACGTAAATATCTTTCATATATAGTGTTTTAATCAAAATGATTACAGCCATTGTTTTAGAAAATCAAAGTTTTCGAAAAATATTAATGTAAAGGATAGTTGGGAGTGGAGGTAGTTTCTTCAAAATCCTCGTGTTTGAATGAATTTTGCGTAACTGGTAAACCGTAAAAGATAGAGAAAATTTTACCACACAAAAATGTAGAGCTAGTTAAACACACAATTTATGTCATAGACATTTTTATTTTGTCGAGTGAATCATTCCAAAGATATTCCTTATTTGTTTAAATTTTCCGATACTTATACGTTTTCTCAAATGGAAATTCGTTATTCTTTTTTTCATGTCCTGGACATACAAAGAGAATGGAATGCTCCACATAGCAACCAGCTCTTAAAAGATTTGACTATCGCTTAAAGCCTACCATATTCACCTTGCACCTACAAGAAAATTAGCAATAAGATATGACAACTCGATATCTGGATTAACATGAAGTAGATGGAGAAGAAGTGTTAGTAAAAATAGTTTCTAAAAGGGTAAAGGAAGTCATGTACCACATCAAATTTCTTCTCCTCTTGGCCATACAAAGAACGGCATTTAAAAGCCATCACATAGCGACCAGCTCTTAAAAGATTTGACTATCGGTTAAAGCCAACTGTATTACACTAATCCCTTTGTACTTACAAGAAAATATGCAAAAGGACAATGTCTGCAAATGTTTATCTAGATTTACATGATCGATAGGAAAAATGCTGTTGTCATACATCCATATGCCTTTCTCTACTCTCTATCTTTATTAATGAGTATACAAACTATTCTTACTAAACCTTATTTATATATCTACCTCATATAATCCAAGATCCTTTGCAAAAATAGCTACATAACATATTTCGTTATAAATACAAAGAGAACAGCGATAGTCAAATGTTTAAGAACTGGACGCCATATGCTGGCCTTAAAATTCCATACTGTCTCCATGCAATCGTGAGAAGCAACTGAATGTTGAAAGGACTCAAAGAATGACCAAGAAATGAACGATTCTAAACTTTAATAACGGATATCTCAGAAATGGCTTATGCCAAAAAAACTTATTTTAAGTAAATTGTGTGTTTTAAAGAGATCTACATTTTTGCGGCGCGTTTACGTCTATCGCTTAACATTTATAAGTTATACAAGTTTATACAAAACTCCTTCCGAATGAAGGACTTCCTAAGCTATTCCCAGAAAATTTAAGATAAACATTTTATTCCTCATGTAAATATCTTTCTACAGGAGTATTTTAATCAAATTCATTACAACCATTTCTTAGAAAATCAAAATTTTCGAAAAAAGTTCCGTGTAAAAACAGTTGGGGTGTGGGGATTTTCTTGAAAATATTCGTGTGACATCTTTGGGATATAATAAACTTAAATACCTAGTTTGGTATTTAAGTAAAACTTTTCGTTTTTGAGTTATGTTGTTCACAGACAGACATATACACGGATATGTTTCTAAAAATTCTTTATTTGGATTCAGGGCGCCTCAAAGAACATATTTCCGCTAAAATCTCGAATCGAACTTTTTGGTGGAATACAATACCTCTCCTACTTACTATATGTAAAAGAGAAAGCAATCGTTTGTAAGAATAACTGGTATGATAGTGAGTAGAGAAAGTCATATGAGTACAACACATCAGATTTTTGTCATTAGGAATTAGCGAAAGCTAAATATATTTTTATCTATATTTAAAAAGGAAAAATTGGCACGCAAAATGTAAAAATCGAAACGTTTAGATTCTCATTAAGTTGTTTTTAAATGCTAATTAACAAACATTTAATATATAATATTTCTGACAAGTTTCGCAATGTAAAAAATTTTGATAGGGTGAATATTTAAGAGTTGATTCCAATATTTAGTTACTATTATCCATGTACATAAGCCGGTTACCGCAGAAACAGTATAATTCCGATCGCATAACACGTATAAGGAACGGACCCCAGTTTGTGTACTGCACAACGTTTATTTATGTTTTAGCGTAACGTCACTTGGGAAGTAAGGTGCATAGAGAGTGTATCGGTGAGGGCAGTGGAGAGGGAGATGTGGAAAGGACAGGTCGAGAGAGGAGAGCGATGTAGAGAGAGTAAGGAAAATGCTAGAGGGAAAAGCTGTGAGAAGCTGGGAGAGACAAGAATCTACGTTTAACGCAATAAAGCGCGAAGAGCTGCTGGTGATTATGAGATGCAGTTATATTGCTTTTAAACCTTTAAATTATTTGTCACAAGAGTTTTGGTGCCTGTAAGCTGTACTTATTATGTGGAAAATGTGTGTTTGCAAAGTCGCTTTCTATTGGGGTATGTATTACACTGAATATATTATTATGTTTCATTCGTGTTGCCATGTTGGTGGCCTGCATCTCTATTACATACACAAAAGTTATTTACCTGCACATGTTTGGGAACGTGTAACTTATTCCTAACACGTTTTTTGGAAGTTAATTATCTCATAGTCTAACGAAACGTCCTGAATTATCCTGCTTGATAATCGTGTTTGTACTGTTCGTGTCCCAGGCAGTTACCGCGAAATTGTACTTCCAGTTCCTCCTCTGGCGTATCCCCACCCCTTTCCTTAGTTTCCTGTTTTTATGCGCATGAGTGGACCGAATAAAGCACATGCAATAAATATAAAATTGACGGCGAAATAAATATGGTGATGAATAGGAATTATAGTATTCTAGCTATGATTTTATTTCTTACTTTCAACTCTAGTATTCAGTTTTTTTTTTGCGGAATTTAAGCTGGAAATCGCAATAATGGCTAATCCCGAATAATTCAAACTCAAAGTAAACCTTGTTCATAATCTTTTGATACAGTGGTAAGGATAAATCAGGACGTCGCGCGACCGGTGCGGCAGCTATCACAAAGAGCCACCACACGTAGTCGATCTGGGTATGAGCAACCGGTTTTCTACCATCCCCTATCCACTTTCCCAAAAGACTCTGAACAAAGAACATTATCAATCACAACTTTGAGACAGAAATGCATCTGACATAATAAATAAATAAGCTTTTATTGCATCAAGGCTTTATTTATTATGTATTAAATTTTTTCTTTCAATTTCTGCTTTCATCCTTTGCGAGATTAATGCTGGAACTCCCATTAATGCCTAAGAACTCGAATACTCCGTTTCCAAAGAGTATTGATAGGAAAACTCAGATAGTTTACTTGAAACATGGTTTAATTAAGTTGCGGATAATTTCAGAAGGCATCGATTACTGCCGTTATATCATTTAGTTACGCATTTTTATAATTTAGGAATTATCTCATGGTTAAGAGTTTTAATAGTTGTCTTAAAATGCGTCATATATTTATTGAGATGCATAGGGTCTTTCAACAAGAGTGTCCTATCTTTGAACTTAAAACACGTTCTATAAATGATAAAGGTTTATTTCCTTTTTTATTTTGGAACATAATTAATGTCATAACGTGTGAAAGAGAACACACGCGTGATGTTATTCATAAGATCATTTACTGTTTCTGGCTTGTTGACATAAACTCGAGATTTAACATAAACCCACAAGAAGTAATCCAACGGCGTTAAATCACATGACCTTGGGGGTCAGTTAACATCACCACCACAGGAAATAATGAAACCTCTGAACTTCTCCTTCAAAAGATCGATTGTTTCGAGAGCAGTATGACATGTGATAACATATTGCTGAAACCTGTGATCCGTACCATCCAATTGAGGCCAAAATAGTCCCTTATAAGAGCCCGGTATCTTTCTCCATTGACAGTTAAATATTCTCTATCTTCATCTTGGAAAAAATATGGACCAATGATTCCACTATACCAAAATCCACACCACACAGTAACCTTTTGGGGATGAAGTTCCTGAATATGCATTGGGTTGTGATTGCTCCATAAGGGGCAATTTTGTTTGTTAACACAACCATCCATCCAAGTGGGCTTCGTCGCTGAAGATGATTTTTCGACAAAAATCCGCGTCAGGTTTCAATTGCTCCATAGCCTAGTCAGCGAATACGTGGCGCAACCTATGGTCGTTGGGCGTTTGTTCTTGAGTTAAGACCATTTTTTAAGCCTGAAACTTAAAATGCAGATGCAGAATTCGCCAAGCTGTGGTCGGCGAAAGCCCCAATTCTGGCGCTCGACGAGCAATTGATTTGCTTCCGTTCTCGCGTACAGTCTCACGAACGGCGCCTATGTTTTCGTTGGAGCGCTTACGTCGATTACGTACAGGGGTTCTTTGATCGCTGACAGAACCACTTCTTTCAAATTTATCGATCAAACCCCGAATCGTTCTCTCGCAGGGACGATTATGCACACCGTAAACTTCACACAATACACGGAAGGTTTAACGAACAGATAATCCATTTTGATAATAAATTTTCAAAATTTCTACGCGTTGCTGAATGCTGTAACGTTCCATGTCTATTTGTCAATAACAACTGTAACCGCATTAAAAATGATTGTTGTAACTCAATAACAACCGCAACTATCACATGTTAAAAATAGGACACTCTTGTTGAAGGACCCTATACATTATAGATGACTTTTACGTACACTTCATGCTAATGGTGCTTCCGTATTCTTTATTTATATTTACTTACATACTGGACAAGGTATAGATGGTGTCTCATAAGTAATGTGATTTTTAAGCCAAACATTATTTGGAACGTTTTCTGACAGGAAATTAAACTACTCTTCAAAGTAGAGACCATAGATTCTTTAGCCATCTTTCAGCGGGGTTTATTATCCCGCGACGGTACCAGTCTCTGATTTTTGATGCGAAGAATTCGGTGAGATTCACTTCCACAGTTTCAATGTTTTCGAAATTTCTTCCACACAAGAAATAGGCCATGATAGTCCGAAGGCGCAAGATCATGGCTGTATGCTGGGCATGGTAGCATTTCGAGTCCTTCCAATTCCTAAATATTTGTCATGGTTGTTCTTGCAGTATGGGGTGTTGCATTGTCCTGCTGCAAGAGAACTCTATTGCTGTTAACTAATCCGTCTCAAAATCTCATTAACTCCTTCCAGTTGTTGAGAATAAAGATCCGCATTGACTGCGAACCTGTTTGGAACAAACTTCCAGTGAATCACTCCTTCAAAATTCCACCAGATACACATTACTTTGGGTCCGAACTGATTTTTGTTTTAAGATGGCTTTGGCAGGTTGACGTGTACTGAGACACTGTTTCAGGGCATCAGGGTTGAGGTAATAGACCCATTTTTCGTCACATGTGACACTTCTTCTGATAAATTCATCATACATTCAAGAATGTGGTTTGTTACGTTATTTGCACCACGCTTTGGGCGTCAATTTGAAGTAGTATTATTTTTTACGTATGGAAAGTCAGTTTGAAGTAGTTTGTATTAAAGGATGAATCGTATTTCAACTGTTGGGGAGCCGAACTTAAAATTCGTTTGCAACTGCACGTATAGTAAACAGTTTCCGGTAGCCTTCGCCCCAAGTTTAAAAAATATTAACTTTGTAGTTTAGACTGTTTCATTAAATAATTATATATTTATGTTTGCCTCGGCTGCGTCAGTATTATTGTTAGAGACATGGATGTCTTGGCAGGGCGTTATGCGACAGATTATAATTTTACTTCACTCCTTTTATTAATCCGTGATACGATTTAAATAATACTTCACTGATATAGAGAGCTGTGAGATTCTTTTTATTAATTAATTACACTTTTTTAACACGTAAACTTATTTGTTCGTCTCACACGAATACATATTATATTTCTTGAGTACACTTTTCGCGTCTGGTTAGTAACTCTTATCTGCAGGCAACTGAATTCTATATTTGTAAATTTTGCTATATTTCAGTTTCTGATTGGTTAATCCTACTCCAATAGAATACCTTCATTTAACTAACGCTTTTTCTGGTTGTTGATTGGCTATTTTTAAACTGTCTCAAAATTTACATTATTGTTACTCCAAGAATCACAAGTAGTACTGTTAAACTTTCTTATTCATTATTGACTCAAGGTTACTTCATTGTTGTTAGCAATTTTTGACCTATTTCTCACAGCTCCTACATTATTAAATTACGTAATATATTCACATAACTTTATTGAACATGTATACAATAATATAAGCATATGCAATGACTGTTACATACATTTTACAAATTAGTACTCATACATATTGCTTCAAGGCGGGCTGTTATTGAATTTACATATTATATAATTAGACTGAAATCATTTAAGTGTTAAAATGCTGCCTCAACATGGGCTTACTGATAAGCTGTCGACAGATATCCAATCTATGTTTAACCTGTTGCGGTGTCAATTCCTGAGGTACAGATATACAGCTTCTATTTGATTTTCCAAGTTTCTTAATCTGGCAATGTATGGCATCTTTTGATGGACCAAGTTTTTGCTACAGCCTTCCAGTACTTTTCTGCGGATTTTCTTCTAAAGCTCTGCGTGTATTCTCAATATCTCATAACTTATGTCTTCCAGAACGTGGCAAATCTTTAGTGTTTTCCTCTCCAGTGTCGAAAAGTTGGAACCATCGTTGTGCCACGACACCTTCTCCTCCACCACTCATTTTTCGAGCCGCGGCAGCAGCTTTATAATCCAGTAGTGCTTTAAAAGTACTCTCTCAAACCTTGTAACTTCCATTTTGTGATTGTATACTAACAATTAACAATTCTAGCGTTATATGCAATAGCCATGACATCCTGTAAATTGAAGAAGTTCGTTGCTCCAGGTATGGAAAGCCAATTTGAAGTAGGAGTTGTATTGTTGTATTATATTTCAACTGTTGGGGAGCCGAACTTGAAGTAGTTGCGACCGCACGTATGGTACCCAGTAGCCTTCGTCCCAAAATTTAAAAATATTAACTTTGTAATTTGACTGTTTCTTTAAATATTATATATTTATGTTTGCCTCGGCTGCGTCAAGATTATTGTTAGAGACATGTTTCTCTTTGCAGGGTTGTGGTGCGACTAAAGAATGTAGGCTTACACAGATTATAATTTTACTTCACTCCTTTTATTAATGCTTGACACGATTTAAATAATACTTCACTGATACGGAGAGAGCTGTGCCATTTTTTTTTATTAATTACATGCACTTTTTAACACGTAAACTATTTTCATCTCATACGAATACGTATTGAATTTCTCGAGGACGCATCTCACGTCAGGAACACTGTCCGCAACCAACACGTCGTTATGAGCACTGTCTACAAGCAACTCACTTGATTTCAACCGCCTAAATTTGTAAATTTTTATATTTCAAGTCTTTGATTGTATTGTAATCCAATACAATACCTTTATTTAACTAAAGCTTTTTCTGGTTGTTGATTGGCTATTTTATAAACTGTCATAAAAATTACATTATTGTTGCTCCAAGAATGACTAGTAGCATTATTAAACTTTTTAATTCATTATTGCCTCAAGGCTACCTCATTGTTAGCAAATTTTTTAACTTATTACTCTCACAGCTCCTACATTATTAAATTATGTAATACATTCACATAACATTATTAAACATGTATACGATAATATAAATATTATTGTATGACTGTAATATACACTTTTTATATATTGTTACATATACATATTGCTTTAAGGCAATATTGTTATTGAATTTATATATTATATAATTAGACTGAAATCATTTAAATGATAAAAATACTGCCTCAAAATAGCATTGGTGAACCAAAGAAAACCAATTCTATCTTATAAAACACCAAACTTAAAAACCGACATTACTTATGAGGCAACCTAATATATACAAGTATACCATATAAATACTATATAAATTCTGCTATACTAACTATTGATGAAAATGTGAATTAGTTAACAGGGCAACATTTTAATCCTCGTGAATTTGTAATCGTGAAAGGTTTACAGCCCGTAATAAGTTTTAACACATCTTAAAACGGTACGTGATTATATTTTTGTATATATGGAAATCTGCTGACATTCAATGAGTTTTTCATTATTGTGTTTAATATGTGAGGTATGACTGAAAGTCCAGCACAGCTTTCCAGTGATTTAACCCTGAAAGAAGCTATTGAAAATATGTTTTCTTTTGCAGTTGATACAATCCCCTTTCGTAAAATGTAAGTTTTGATTACGACTCTAAGTTTATTCTGCATCGTAACTTTTCCATTATGCAACGAATGGAATTCGATAAGCATGTTTCTAATTAGGAATATTTAACAAGTTATTCTCTTTAAGGCATTATTAAATCCCTCTCTGATGAATTCGTTGGACATCGATAAACCGTCTTATAATGCAATTTAGCAACAACTCAGCACACCGTCTTCGTTTACTTTGAGTAATATAAAGTCAGAACTGGGATCTTTTCAACTTTCTCGTTTCCTATGATTTCATGGTGAATTTCTCGTTTTGATTTCCGCTCTCCCGGCTCAACTTCCGCTCTGGTTAGCTCCGTGTAATTGCTTTTGTCTTCTGTAGGTGCAATAACCCAGGCTTTCCTCCCAAAGTCAATTCGGAGTATAATATTGGACCGGAGAAAATAGAAGAAAGCCACCAGAATAATGTGTTCAGCCTCATCTCTCAGAGACAAAATGCGATGTTTTTGGAGTCAAAGTTTTCGAGAGGTCACGTAAGGACCTTCGAAAAGTTAGCGTGGGTCATGGTTCAAACAAGGGATAGCCAAACTGCTATCAAGAGCCATTTGTGATACACTCCAGAAGGCATCGTGTATTAAACATTCTGTGTGTTATGAAAGATACGTTTCTAATATGTATTTCCTTCTTTTCAAAATGAAAATGGTGCAATAATAAATAATTAAAGTTTATTTGCTCAAACTTTCAATATGCTCTTTTAAATAATTTAAGACTTAGTGAATAAATACTCTGTTAGGGTGTTGAAAAATTTGGAGATTCATAAAGCATGTTGTTTCATTCCAAAAGGATATTTTAGATCCCTCGTCAATTCCAAAATACACGATATAGTGTTTCTGTGGACATTTCAAAAGTATTTAAGGTATTTCTGGGAAGTAACCGTTCTAAAAAACAAAATATTTTAGTTTTTATCGGGCTTTTTAGCCACTGCTATGTTACAAGCAACACGTACTATATGTTTTCTGTTTGAATACTTATTTAAATCTAAATTCATGCACTGTACTATATCAAGACTGTACCGAGTTGGATAGCTTAAGCGGTTACGTCTGTGGCCCGCAATCGCAAGTCCCGGGATCGATCCCCGTCGACCGCCAACTCTGGTCCATGAGTTTTTCGTGGTTTCCCCGGGTCACCAGCGATGGATGGTTCATCTTCCCACGAGTCTCCTTCCTCTCTTTTCCTGCAGCCATCATCTTCGTTGTCATCTGGTGGAGAGGTCACTCGTTGAAGTAACGACCAAGCTCAAAGCTGCTAACTCGAAGATCGATCGAAGGACGTAGCCACTCGCCTGACCTGACCTCACCCACATGTTTTCATATTAGATATGGGTTGAGATTAATATATTTTAATCACTTTCACTATAGTTCCACTTATGGCAAGCTAGAGATCATAAAAAAACACTGTAGTAGTATGTGAGATAAACGCTATCACCAACATCCTTAATTTTGCAGGAGATCTGCATGAAGATTGACGCAATAACTTGCATTCAGCTCGCAGATCTCAGAAATTGTTTTTAAACATATAAGCCTCTTACTGGATTCTGCGCAACCAGTATTGACAAACAGCACTTGATCTCAAAATATAGTCTTTTCTGATAGTGCAGTTGGAATGTCACAAGGGAAACCGTATCAGAAACATTTGTTTATGTGAAAGAACAATTATTTGTGAAAATATACTTAACCCTAAGAGTAGAGTAGTTAACTATAAAGCTCGGAAATTTAAAGTACCTGCAAAGTATGACCTCTCTAATACTTAAGATTTCTTAGATTTACAGGGATATACTGAATTTAATACGTGTACGGGTATCTCGCCATGGTAGCTCAAGCGTAAGAGCACCGGCAAAGAGAACGGACGTCCCAGCTATGATATTCAATTTTTCAATTCTATTCCAAGTTTCAAATTTAGTCTCTTCTTCTTCATTATACGGATTAGGTAACTATACGGTGTGGCTTGCCCTAAGGTTGATATATATGTTTACCATAAAATTAAACATTAAGTACACACTGCCAAGGACAAGAGATTCTTCATTCATATTACTATATTTGTACCTGTTCTCTTACTCAGTTCTTCGTGCATTCCTCTCAGCCCCTGATGAAGAAGAAATAATATAGGCCGTTCGTTTATTCTTACTTTTACATCTCATTTATCCTCTGTCTCTCCTGATTGTAATTACTATGACGTTTTAGCTAATGGGGTCAAGTGGTTTATCTCTCAGTTAAACCTTTACCTGGTAGGAGGGGTACATAGTATGCTGAACTGCTGCCACGCGTGACGCGTACAGTGAAAAACAAGCAACAGTCTTTCACTATCGTGCGTCTTTACCCTTCACTTGCCTCAAACCAAGTAAACACTACCTCCTTCCACTAGTTAAACCCCTACCAAAATATCGCTTAAAAAACAGCGTATCTATATCAATAAAATTTCTAATTTTACTTATTGTTAACGTACGTAAATTCCCTCAATTCAATGAGCAAAATTTACAGATTTGTTATCGAGCTGTTGTAAAATGCCTAAAATAAAAGTATAACACCAAGGGTTTCTACATACTTCGGCAAAAACGCAATTACATTATATGGTACTGGAGAATATAGTTCCAGGAATGTTTAATTCTGTATTTGCTGTAAGGAATAGCGGGTTCAATGGTTTATGAAACAGACTCCATATACAGAGAGAGCCAAAAAACTACGAACCGGCTGCTGTGTTTTACCTATTCATGTCCTCGGCGCTCATTGCCGTCTGCCGCTGTCATAGAAAGACGCGGATGAAACCATACAAAATTTTAAAAACAACTTTTAAAGGCTTTACTTACCAACTTTATGAAAGGAGGTTCTGAAAATAGCCACCGTCTTTGTCCAAACATTCTTGGCACCTCTTTAGGAAACTACCCATCACTCGCCGTAGTTCATGTTGGGAAATGCTGGCAATTTCCTGGCGGATATTTTGTTTAATTAATCCAGGTTTTGTGGGTTTGTCTTGTACACTTTATGTTTTAAGTTACCCCAAATATGGAAATCGCAGGGGACCGAGGAGGCCACAAATCTCTATTAATAATTCTTTCCTCAAACCACTATCAATTCTTCTCATTGAAATATTGTTCGTATGCGTTGTTGCAGGTCTTGTTGAAAAAAGACAAAATCACGCTCTCTGTGTGTTAATTGTCTAAAAAAGGTTGCAAATTTGTGTTCACGTAAGTACGGAAGTGAACTGTTGACTCGAAAAAAAAATTGGCCCCATAACTCTTTCTCGGCTCATGGCGCACATACATAAATTTTTTCGTCATGAAGGGGTACTTCTTGAGCAATATTAGGTTTGTCAGAGCTCCAATAACAATTATTTTGTGTACATACATATCCATGAAGGTGGAACCAAGCCTCGTCCGTGAAAAATATTAAATATGGGTCTATTTTCGCCATTGTGTACAGTATTGAGCCTAATTACAGGATCACCTGGTTGAAGAGCATGTTTCATAGTTATGTCATACGGTTTTAACTTCAGCAATTTTGTAGCTCTTGCGCAGAGTCATAAGAAATGCCTGTCAGTTGTGAAAGACGCTTAAGTAGTTTTGGGGGGAATTCTCCAAACGATGACCGATGTCGTCTAATGTTTTTTTCGGTAAGAACCGTCGTCGTCTTTTAGATTTCTTAACCTGGACACTTCCTGTGGCCTGAAATTTATTATAAGTTCATGGATTGTTGTACGGCCTGGAACTTTTACACCTGGAAATCTTCCTGCAAATCGTACTTTCACTTGGCGAGCTGGCTGAGTTGACACATATGAATCATAAATAAATACACGCTGTGCAGTACAAAACATATCCTGAGCCATTATATAATTTGTGTCTAAGTATAGGACAAAATAATAAATAACGTAATAACTGGACTACATCACCGTCAACTCAATACTGTACTTCACACTGCAGAGCAAAACCACGTCAACAGCGTGACGTTTATAGCAGCAGTGCGTTATCATGTTTCTACACGCCCAGTGGAAAAACACCGCGCAGCCGGTTCATAGTTTCTAGGCTCTCCCGTTATTGATAAAATGCAAGTGAATATCCATGAGAGCGAAATCTTCTTCAGAAGCTAGTATTTACTAAATTTGTTATTTATGTCTAGCATCTTTGAGGAATTTTCAGAGAATTTTCCTATTTCCAACTAACGCATTATTTGGAAAACTTCTGATAGGTGGTAACTATTGTAATTAGCATAAACCTTGTATTATTATGCTACTAACTTTTTTTTCTACGTGGATGCTGTCTAATATTTGGAAACGCTCCAGTATAATCAAAATCCTGCGTGTATCGTTGATTCACTAACCGCATTATTTCCTGCACATAGGACGTTATTGTCCTCAGAGTCAGTGCGCTTTAATTAAGCTGAGTGGAGTTCACAGAAAATTAATATTGTAAAGTATGTGACGGTGTGTGAGGGCATGACCGTGCTAAACGACTAAAGCATAATTGCAGCACTGGCCAATTTCAAAGATGGGATAGACAGGATAAACAAAAGTGTGAATATTTTGCCAAGCATACTAATTTTTTGTGTTTTAATAATAGCTATAGCAGTGAAACGGACATAGATTTAATCAACTCAGATGTAAGTCTGTGTATAGTGACGGATGAAAAATTATAACTCCATTATAGTCTTTGAACACATATCTATGTAAACAGGAAAAAAGGTTTTAGGCACTTTTTCCGGTGCACTAAATCAAATCCAAGTCCTGTTGAAACATACGACAGAGCAGTAGTCTGTCTATATTTTTGTTCTCTTCGTTTGTTTTTTTTTTCTTCTTCTTCCTTATTTGTTGCTCATTTATTTGCTTTTTCCCCTTAAGTGGCTTGTTTTGCCACAAACTAGCATTTAGTGTTATATAAGCAGTAACTTTCGCTGGAGCGAATAGCTTTTAGATACCAGCACTCACACATGCTCCGACAGTTGAGGTATTTAGGCATGTTGTCAGTGTATCTTTTCTTTTCTCATTTTCTTTCATAAGTTTAAATGAAAATAAGATACGTTAGCTACTAATGTCTTCTCCCATTAACTGTTCAAATAAATTAATTTTCTTTTACTGTGTTTATCTAAATGTTTAAACAAAATTATATTGTTTTTACATATTTTCATTGAGCTTACCCTAAAATTAGAACAGGAGCATTTCCTTCCCATATGTTCTTTGCTCCTCATTACATTTCATATATAATCAGTGTTCACCACCTCTGATGCCATATGCTATAAAACGAGCTTTAAATACTATTAAACATCTTTAAGTAGTTTAGTTCTGCCATAAGACATTGACAATTTCACTGCAAATAGACTAAGAAATATTTGAAAATTCAATACTGGTAGCCAAACTCACTAACTGGAGCAAAACAATCGCTGTGATTTACCGGTCCAGCGATGGTATCAGTGGTGCAAAACAGATATTTATTCGAAGTGTTTTCGCTATAGATATGTTCTATAAATCAGGAGAAGTTTTCAAAATAAGGATTCTGCTTGTAAATTGAGGCATATATTATTGCATGATTAATACATACGTATATGTTATGTATTCTTGATGTAATCATAGTGTTAATTATATTTGTATTTTTGTTGGTTTACTGTACATCTTAACGATATTTCTGGTATATGACACAAGAATATTTCTACTGGACACGAGTTTAGGAACAAGAACTTGCTTCACACAAAAGAGAGGGGAAACTTCAAAAAATTACAAAGAACTTTTGTTGACAGTGCACGCTTGAAAGGCACGATAGGGGAACTTCGGACAAATTCACAAGCCGGGGTTTCCACCATTGTCCTAAGTCATGTGACTTTTTAGAAGCCAATAGAGAGGAACTAACACACCCCCTAGAATTCTCAAATTTGAGAAATCGCGCGATTGGTCAGCCAATCAGAAAATTAGAAGTAAAATACGGACCAATAGACTATCATCCTTTATAAGCTAAGGTCTGGAAGACATACTACGCGTTCTGTTAAATTCACT
Source organism: Deroplatys truncata (assembly GCA_030765065.1). Lineage (NCBI taxonomy): Eukaryota > Metazoa > Arthropoda > Insecta > Mantodea > Mantidae > Deroplatys > Deroplatys truncata. The sequence goes on along the minus strand of CM060986.1, from coordinate 175,002,381 downwards.
TACCGGATAAACCTGCGATACTCAACATAAACATTCCGCGCCAGAACTATAAGTGTAAAGATTTAATTCAAAGGATAATGTGAGCGTGATGATAAATACCTTAAAGTGAAAGTATTTTTGTTAACTCCCCTGACGTTAAAAATTGCGAACGTCAGAGAAATAATTCCAGTCCATACATAAGAGCGCCATAAGAAACAAAGTGTCAAATACGCGAAGTAAAGTAGTTTCAAGGAAGCGTTATGCGAAAGTGAATAATCTTCAGCGAACAAATTGTGTGCGCGAAAGTGGAAAAGCGTAAATTATGGCAATCAGATCCATTGTAAAGTGTTATTGTTAAAGGATTCACATTTTCATTCAAACTTATCTAAAGTAAACAAAATTCAAGTTAATTAGTGTTTTCAATTATGGCAAGTCTTCTTATGAGGCACACCCTTGAGATACTCAACTCCAGTCTCATGCTCAACAATATTTATCAAAAGCCGACAGCAGCCGTGGATAAAGAACTTCAAATGCAGCAGCTAGAATCCGAAGACACGACCTCGTAACTAGTCGACCCAACTAGTAATTAATTACAACTATAAAACGTCTATTTCACCAGAACAATAGCCAAATGTATGTCGTCCAGTTATCCTTCGCCATTTATGCGCATAATTAATGATGGTAAATAACAATTTACAAATTTAAGCCAAGGCAAATTGGATCAAGCAAGTAGATTCTTCAGATCTTAATGTCTTCCTAACAGAATAAGCTGTGCAACATTTTGAATTTGGATTTATGGAAGAACATTCCCTGGAGCAGTTGATGTATTATCTACCTGCTGGCGTAAGTACATGGGCTTTTATGAAGCAGATTACTTTGTTATTGTCCAAAGTCCGGCCTATTGATTTTAGAGCGCTTATGTGTGTATTTTCCGGTTATTAAATAACCAGAATACCCATCTCAGGAGTGCTGCTGGATTGATGCCTGAATATAAGTTTCATCTTTCGTTCTGTAAAACATAATACATTGATAATTGGTATTTGTATGGAACTACTGTTGCATTAATTGGAAGGAAAAAAGAAAGTATGGAAAAAAGTCAACTTGCCCTAAAAATAAGCACAACTCACAATCTTTCATGAGAAACAGTAATACAAACATTTATATGAATGTCATTACTAAAATAAGTATTACTCGCTAACTCTCTCCCGGCCTAAGGTACAAAGTTAAATGTAGATATTACGGAAGGATTCACGCACTTGGGGCGAAGCAACGCAAGTAGGCCATAACGGCCCTTGTTGCTTCGAATGTGACCCCTGGGAGGGATGAATATAGGGACCCAAAGGACAGCCAGATCCGGGGACGAAGTGCGCAAGCATGGATGGGGTCCCTAACGGTTACAGTTCGAGCGCATCCGACGCCTCTCAAACCTGCCTCCCCCCGGGGGGGAGGGTAAAAAAAAGCAGAGTCTGTTCCTAGAGCACCCGGAGACCGGACCTAGCTGAGCAGCTCGACCGCTGTCAGGCAAAACGTTCACAAAGCGCACCTCCACCGCCCAGTCCAACACGCCGAACACCGTCGCCTGGTTCTTTAACCCTGAAACAAATGACGATGGAGACGATGGGAACAGTAAAGTCGTGGTAGAAGAGGAACCACCCACCGACCCAGGGAAGAGAGGGCGGTCATCGGGAATCGAACACAGGACCTCTCGAATGCGAGTCTCACACAGTAACGCGGAGCCATCTCTCTCGGTTTCCCGACCTATCCCTTCTCTTTCGCCTCTCTTCTTTCTGTACAACTTACATGTTATTTGAGGTATTCAAAACCACTTAAAAATCTTTCATTTATGACGCATTATTAAACATTACAACAGAAGTAAAAGAGTTAGCAATACACAAATTGTGCCTCTTCCTTGTGCTTGCAATGCCATTCTATTTCTGGTGCTATCTGGTTTACCTACTGAATTATAATAACGAAAAGCTGTTCTTAAATATTCATCCAATCATCCCCCTTAGAAGCTTGCTTACAACTTTTTAAAAATACTTTATAATAAGATATATTTCTAATTTTTGCTTTTCCGGTATAGACATGTGCATACACACGTACAAACAATTTTTAAAACGCGATTTATGGCTGCAGGTTATATCATTTTATCGGTTAGTGTCAATTACTCATTTAAAATCGAAAATTACCAGAAACCTTTGTCAACTGAAATCGACTTAAATCCATCTTTTCACATGGTGAGTCTTCAGCAATACATAAGTCAGTATTTATTATTAATGCTAGCTGTCTTGCTTAGATGTGTTTTGATATTTCAAATGTGTATATCAGGAACCGTGACAGAAATAACACTGATACATGAAGCTTTGTCCACATTTTGTCATGGCATTTAATGCTGAAAGAACTAACCAGTTAATTTGCAACTATACTCCCTACGGCATCATACACGCAAACACACAAGCATATCTCTGTGCATGAGTAAGAACAAAATAAATCTTCTAATCAAAGGATGTTTATAGCGTTTTGCTGGTAGTCTTTGTAATTCGCTTTCACACACTTCAGTAATAACTAATATGATTGTTGATGTACAGATTTCAGTCAGCCTTATTTATCTGTAGTGTTACGCACTTCTGGCGCTAAACAACGCAAGAATCTCTTTTTTTTAACTTTCTCTACTAAGTATAGTAAGTAGGGGAAGTATTGTATCCCGCCCAAAAATTCGACACCGAGATTTCACCGGAACTATGTGTTTTGAGACCCCCTGAATCCAAAACAAACTATTTTGTAAACATATCCGTGTGTGTGTGTGTGTGTGTGTGTGTCTGTGAACAGCATAACTCAGAAACAAACAGTTGGATAAACACCAAACATGGTATTTAGGTTCAGTATCTTCCAGAGATGCTACACGAAGGTTTTCAAGAAAATTCCCCCACCTCAGATTACCCTTTACATTGGACATTTTCGAAAATTTTAATTTTAATGTTGATTAGAATATCATATGTTTAAGATATTTGCATGACAAATGAAATGTATATCTCGCATTTTCTGGGAATGTCTCCAAAAGTATTCTTCATTGTGAACGACTTTTGCATAACTGGTAAACCATAAGAGATAGACAAAATTTTACTACACAAAAAATGTAGATCGCGTTAAAATACGCAGTTTATGTCATATACATTTTTTTGTTGAGTGGACCATTTTCGAGATATTGCTTGTTATTCCCTTAAATTTTCCAATACTTTTTTCTCAAATGGAAATTCGTTATTCATTTTTTATGTCCTGGATATGCAAAGAGAATGGAATGCGCCACATAGCAACCAGCTCTTAAAATATTTTACTATTGCTTAAAGCCTACCAATTCCCCTTGCATCTACAAGAAAATTAGCAATAAGATTAACATCTCGATATCTCGATTAACATGAAGCATATCGAGAATAAGCGTTTGTAAAAATAGTTTGTACAAGAGTAGGGAAAATATGTGAATGTAACACATCGGACTTTTTTTTTTTTTACTTTCTCTACCACGTATACTAAGTAAGGGCAGTATTGCATTCCACCTAAAAATTCGATATCGAGATTTCACCGGAAATACATATTTTGAGGTGACCTGGATCCAAATAAAGCATTTTTGGGAACATGTCCGTGTGTGTGTCTGGGTGTCTGTCTTTGAGACTGTGAACAGCATTACTAAAAAACGGGAAGTCGGATAAACACCAAACTTGGTATTTGAGTTTAATATCTTCCAAGGATGCCACACAAAGATTTTGAAGAAAATCTCTCCACTGCAGACTACCCTTTACATGATTTTCTCAAAAATTGCTCTAACGATTTTGATTAAACTATCTTTATGGCAAATGAAGTATATATCTTGCATTTTCTTGGAATGTCCAAAAAAGTCCTCTTCATTCTGAATGACTTTCGGATAACTGGTAAAGCGTAAGAGATAGACAAAATGTTACTACACAAAAAATATGAATCTCTTAAAACACATAATTATTTGTTATATACAGTTTTTATTTTTTTTTTCAGGGAACCATTTCAGAGATATTCCTTGTTATTTGTTTGAAATTTCCATTACTTGTACTTTTTCTCAAATGGAAATTCGTTATTCATTTTTTTATGTCCTGGATATGCAAAGAGAATGGAATGCGCCACATAGCAACCAGCTCTTAAAATATTTTACTATTGCTTAAAACCTACCATATTTCCCTTGTACCTACAAGAAAATTAGCAATAGTTTATGCAAATGTTTATCTTGATTAACATGAAGTAGATGGAGAATAAGCGTTTGTAAAAATAGTTTGTACAAGAGTAGAGAAAGTTGTGTGAGTGCAACACATCAGGTTTTTGTATAGTTATTTAGCATACAGTGATAAAAAACTCGACTACATGCATAGAAAATGTTTCTACATTTTCTACATAAGGATTTTTAGAATATTTTGGTATGCGTATTACATGTATATCATACCGTTATAAGTAGATTATTTATTTTTTTGCCTTGTCTTCTGTTTTCTCGTTGTCTTCTTAGTAAGTATGCTGTTTTTTTATAATTTCAGCAAGTTCCGATTCCAATAACCAGGTTTTAATTTGATTGATAAAATAAATGAGTCGAAATGATATTAAAAGCCTTCCTTACATCATGATGGTAAAAGATGGACGATCGTTTCGAGGCTTCAAGGCCCCATCTTAGGCAAGATTTGACTCTTCACTGTTAATATTGTCCTATTTCAACATCGATTAATTTGATTGTTTACGGTTTTATTATATGTACAGGAATAGTTATTTCTTGAGGTAATAATCACTTTGAGGCGAAAATATTAATGTTCATAGTCGGAATATTAAACAATTATTATTTTATTACCTCTAATGTTGTTGAAAAATTCTCAATGAATATATTGTAGCGGATGTGTGTGCATTGTCGCGTCGGACACGTGATTGCTGTGTATAATGATATTGTTGAACTAATTATTTCGATTTGTAGCTTTGAATTCTTGTTCGACGCGACATACTTCCATCCAATTCCTAGTTAAGGGGGATGAAGGCAGGCTGAGGGAAGAGCCTCTTTGTCTTTTAACGTGGGCCTGTGAGTAGGGTGAGTCTAGAGTAGGTCTTCCGAGTGTGTGGTTTGTATGCAGGAGTGCGTATTGCCGTGTGTGTGTGTGTGTGTGTGTGCGCGCGCGCGCGCGGTGGGGCTACTCCGTGAATGTTTGTCTGTAACCTTTTGTGTACAATTTAGGGCAACTTATTAATTATAATAAACCAGAGTTAAATGTGAATTTATATGTATTATTTATAAATATCCCGGTTTAGCTTTGTGCAGCAAGTTCCTGTTATCTCTTGTGTGCCTCTGAGTCTACGTCCCCCAATGTTTATGCCGGGGTAACTAAATTTAATATTTTAACTACACACCTTTTAGCCTCACCCCAGTGTATAACAATATTTTAATATTATCATATTCGACCATTTTATTAAACAGTGGCAGTGTAGTATTAAGAACATAGACAAAAGGGTTTTCATCGACAAAAATTTGAGCTAACTCCATTCCAGTAGTTTCGCTTCCGTTGCTATGGAAATGTTTATTTTGGAGCAAACAAAAGCTATCGTGCTCGTACAAGAAATATTTGCACGGTTCACGTGCGCTTACTTTTAATTCTCCTCACATGGTAGGTACATGAAAAACCTTTCACGCAATCTCGTTTTGGCAAGGCGTGCCGTTGCTCTGAAGCCGCTTTGCAACGTAAATGGGAACAAACTGCTCTCTAATTACACACTTGTGGTTACATTCTCTCCCCCTCCCCCTTATTCATTTATTGAAGGCTTTGGCTCCTGAACAGTATCCGTTTCCCCGGGGGAATTCCCTTTTAGCATTGCCCCATTCGTGAACTTCCCACGCTAAGTAAACGCGGTTAAGTGAAGCGTCGCTTTGATCTAGGTTAAAGCAACTTTTCACGATGTTTTCCGCTTTCACTTATATAGAAATTAGCTTCCCAAATAGCAGCAGTTATATTTAAACTGCAGATTCTGTAATTACGGCGCTCCTTTCGTTTCTAAATCCAACATTGAAATTCTAAATAGTAATGGCGATTATAATTCACTTTGAGGAAGATAATATTAATTTGCTGTGAGACTATTTTAAGGCACTTATATACTTGACTTTTAGGCTGGCGCAGGACGGATTTCAATGCGTTAACGCTTGACCTGGGAGATATGATGAACAGTATGTTTATGCAATACTACGCATTCATAAACCCCAAACATCTTAATCTCTAGCGATGTTCAATTGAGTGCATGGAAACGTGCCGATACCTTTGGTTTTCCATAGTTCTTCTTTATTTAATAATAATAACAATAATAATAATCAATCCTTCGACCTTGTTCAAGATCGTTCCGTCCCCATTAATCAAACTCGTCTCTCCATCTGCGCCTTAAAATTAAGTTTCTATTTATGGACGCACTTTAACTGCTGTGGTCCTTAGCGTCCCATTCTATATTGTGCTTGAAAGACCGGTAATTTTGCTCAGAGGTCACTTTATCAGGCTTGATGCTCTTTTACGTGCCGTAAATCTACGACACGGAACCACTGGCTTTACTTTCCTTCCGAAGGAAACCATGCTAAGGATTTTTACGTTCGAAAAAAATCCATCCATCCATCCCGCGACCTCGAGAACTAGAGGCTAGCACTACACCACGGAGGTCAATCATCTACGCCTTCTGTTTCTATAATGGTTTAGCATTCTGTTAATCTTTTTGGTCATGATTTATCATTTATCCTTTGAACATGGTGTCTCCAGTTTTTCTTGTTTTGGTTAATTCTTTCTGTGAGTTTAAATATTTTCACTTCATCCCTTATTTTGTGGCTGTATTTGCGACCCAAAAAGGAGTATACAGCAACATATTTTAAAAAAATTTCATTTCTGTTGATTAAATTTTTACTTTCTCTACCACGTGCATAATAGGTAGACAAGGTATTACATTCCACCCAAAAATTTGATACCGAGATTCTATCGGAAGCACATGTTTTGAGGCCCCCTGAATCCAAAAAAATCCATTTTTAGCAAACAAAAAGTCCTTGTGTGTGTGTGTGTGTGTGTGTGTGTGTGTGTGTGTGAAGAGTATAACTCAAAAACGAGAAGTCGGATAAACACCAAACCTGTTGTTATTGTATAAATTAATTATGCTTTTAATAGACCTTAGCCTGGTCTAGGCAAGTTTTTAATATAGAGTCAACTGAAAAATTCAACGTTCAAATTCCGGCTGTGGCGTTGAATTTTTCAGTTGACTCTATATTAAAAACTAATTACCAAACTAGGTATTTAGATTCAATACCTTTCAAAGATGGGACGCGAAGATTTGCAAGAAAATCTCCCCCACCCCAAACTACCCTTTACATGGTAGATTTTATAAATTTTGATTTTCTAAACAATGGCTCTAACGATTTTGTTTAAAACAGTATAGGTATATTAAAGATATTTACATGACATGTTTCTTGAATTTTATCAGAATAGCATCTGGCGTCCTCTTCATTCGGAAGGAATGTTGTATAATTCTGTATATGTGCTAAACTCAATCAATAGACGAAAACGTACTACACAAAAATTGTAGCTCTCTTTAAAACACATAATTTATGTCAAATCACACTTTTTGTGGTATAAGCCATTTCTGAGATATCTGTTATTAATGGTTGGAATGGTTCATTCTTTTAAGGTCCTGTCTACATGCAGTTGTTTCTCGTGATTGAATGGAAACAGTATGGAATTTTAAGGCTAATATATAGCATCCAGTTCTTAAATATTTGATTATCGCTGTTCCCTTAGTAGCTATAGCGAAATGTGTAATGTAGCTATTTCTGCTAATGTTTATTTGGATTAAAAGAAGTGTACAGAAAAATAAGCTTTAGTAAGGTTAGTTTGTATAAACGACAGAGGGTAGAGAAAGTCATGTGAGTGTGTCACTGCATTTAAAATCGATACTGAAATTTAACCCGAAGTATATGTCTTGACGCCTTCCGAATCCAAAGAAGCGTTTTTAGTAAAAGCTCCATATGTGTCTGTCTTGTATGGCTGTGAACAGCTTAACTCAAAAACGAAAAGTCGTATAAACACGAAACTTGGTGTTTAAGTTCAGTGCCTTCCAAAGATACGACATGAAAATTTTCATGAAAATCACCCATTCCAAACTAACCTTCACATGGAACATTTTTCGATTTTTTTTATTTTCTGTAACATGGCTCTAACAATTTTGATTAAAATGCCATATATTAAAGATATTTACATGATCAAATAAGATGTATATCTTGAATTTTCTGAGAATAGCCTTTGAAATCCTCTTCATTCGGAAAATTGTATAATCTTGTATAACTGGTAAACGTTACGCGATAGACGAAAACGTATTACACAAAACATGTAAACCTCTTTAACACACACTTTATTTCAAATAATGTTTTTGTAGCATCAGCCTTTTAGAGATATTAGTAATTGATGTTTCGAATTTTCAATAATTAGCAATTCTGTTAAGGTTCTGTCAATTTTCAGGCTGTTTCTCGTAGCTGTATGGAAACAGTGTAGAATTTATGGCTAGCTTATATAGCGTTCAGTTTTAAACATTTGACTGTCGCTGTTCCCTTTGTATCTATAACGAAATGTGTAATTTAGATATTTGCGGAAAGATTCATCTCGATTAAAATGAAGTATAGGTAAATAAACTTTCGTAAGAATAATTTATTTACCCATTAATAAATTATAGAGGGTAAAGAAAGTTATATAAATGTAACTCAGATTTTTCTTTTCTGCTTTCTATGAAGTGTCCACATTTCACTTGAATATAGAAGTATAGAAACTGCATTGTTTTGTAACATTTTATCTGAGTTTTCTTTCGTGTCTTAGTTCTTTCCGTATCCCATCACACATGAGGTTAAATTTATAGAGTTTATTGCTCATATCTCCTTCTTCTTATACAGCAGTTAAATCACATCCCAAGTATCTAAATATTCCAACTTGTTCCACAATTTCATCATTTATTACAATCTTGTTTCTAATGTGCTATTTAGGTTCAAATGCTGTAACTTTTTGTTTTATTGTTTGATATTTTCAGATTGTAATTCGTCAATAATTTATTTAATATGTGTACTTTCATTTATAAGATATCTTCCAATTCTTCAATTATTACCCGGTAGTCAGCATACAATATAACGTCCACTTCTTGTCCATTAATTTTAAAATGTTTATTGGAACTATGATGACAGATGACATCACCGATATATAAGTTAAATAAATTAGGCGATACTGGACATTCTTGTTTAGCTCCTTGTTTTATTTCAATAGTGCGAAAAGTAATGTTATTCAATTAATCTTTTTTTACTTTCTCTACTACGTAGGTATAGTAAGTATTGTATTCCACCCAAAAATATCATACGAGATTTCAACGGAAATACATTTTTTGAGACCAACTGAATCCAAAAAAATATTTTTGGAAACATGTCCGTGTGTGTGTCTGTGTGTATGTCTGCCTGTGTGTCTGTGAACAGCATAACTCAGAAACGAACAGTCGCATAAGCACCAAACTTGGTATTGAGGTTCAGTATCTTCCAGAGATGCCACACGAAGGTTTTCAAGAAAATCCCCCCACCCCAGACTACCCTTTACATGGAAAATTTTTCGAAAATTTTAATTTTCTAAAAAATGGCTTTAACGATTTTGATTAAAATATCATATATTTAAGATATTGTCATGGGAAATGAAATGTATATCTCCAATTTTCTGGGAATGTCTCCAAAAGTATTCTTCATTGAGAACGACTTTTGCATAACTAGTAAACCATAAGAGATAGACAAAATATTACTACATAAAAATGTATATCGCGTTAAAATACAAAATGTATGTCATATACATTTTTTTTGTTGAGTGAACCGTTTTCGAGATATTGCTGGTTATTCCCTTAAATTTTCCAATTCTTATACTTTTTCTCAAATTCGTTATTCATTTTTTTTATGTCCTGGACATGCCAAGAGATTGGAATGCGCTACATAGCAACCAGCGCTTAAAAGATTTGACTATCGCTTATAACCTACCAATTCCCCTTGCACCTACAAGAAAATTAGCAATAAGATTGACATCTCGATATCTCGATTAACATGAAGCATATGGAGAATAAACGTTGGTAAAAATAGTTTGTACAAGAGTAGAGAAAGTCATGTGAGTGTAACACATCAGATTTCTTTACTTTCTCCTCTACGTAGATATAGTAAGTAGGGGAAGTATTGTATTCCACCAAAAATTCGATTCCGAGATTTCACCGGAAATACATTTCTTGAGACCCACTGAATCCAAAAAAACATTTCTGGAAACATGTCCGTGTGTGTGTCTGTGTGTCTGTGAACAGCATAACTCAGAAACGAACAGTCGCATAAACACCAAACTTGGTATTTAGGTTCAGTATCTTCCAGAGATGCGACAAAAAGGTTTTCAAGAAAATTCCCCACCCATGATTGCCCTTTACATGGAAAATGTTTCGAAAATTTTTATTGTTTTCAAAAATGGCTCTAACGATTCTGATTAAAGTATCATACGTTTAAGATATTTTTATGAAAAATGAAATGTATATCTCGAATTTTCTGGGAATGTCTCCAAAAGTGTTCATCATTGTGAACGACTTTTGCATAACTAGTAAACCATAAGAGATAGACAAACGTTTACTACACAAAAAATGTATATCGCGTTAAAATACACAGTTTATGTCATATACATTTTTTTTGTTGGGTGAACCATTTTCGAGATATTGCTTGTTATTTCCTTCAATTTTCCAATACTTATACTTTTTCCCAAATGGGAATTCGTTATTAATTTTTTTGTCCTGGTAATGCCAAGAGAATGAATGTGCCATATAGCAACCAGCTCTTAAAATATTTGACTATCGCTTAAAGCCTACCAATTCCCCTTGCATATACAAGAAAATTGGCAATAAGATTAACTTCTCAACATCTCGATTAACATGAAGCATATGGAGAATAAGCGTTTGTAAAAATAGTTTGTACAAGAGTAGAGAAAGTCATGTGAGTGTAACACATCAGATTTGTTTGTCCTGGATATACAAAGAGAATGGAATACTCCAATAGCAACCAGGTCTTAAAATATTTGACTATAGCTTAAGGCCTACCATATTCCACTTGCATCTACAAGAAAATTAACAATAAGTTTAACATCTCGATTAACATGAAGCATATGGAGAATAAGGTTTGTAAAAATAGTTTTACAAGAGTAGAGAAGGTCATGTGTGTTTAACACATCAGATTTTTTTTAATTTATGGATGCTCTTTAACTGCTTTAAGTGCCGTAAAACTACGCCATGGGACCACTGACTTTGTTTCCATTCCGAAGGAAGCCATGCTAAGGAATTTTAAGCCCATCACCCTCCGCCGGATTTGAACCCTCGACCTCCGGACTATGTTATTCATTTTATTATTTTATGGCTGTTCCTATGTACATATTCGTTACTATTTCCACTAGATCTTCAGATACTCCTTTCATTATCATTACGCCCCATAGTAAATTCCACTAATATAGACAAAAGGTTTCTCATAATGTATAAATAATAAATGTGTTTCTAATTCTTCTCTTTTGACTGTTGTAAATCCTGTATACAATTATGCAAGATCTTCGTTTCCTAAATCCGCTTTGGTTTTTGGAGTTTAAAGAATGCATTATAATATTTAGAGTTCGCGCTATTATTTTCGCAAATATTTTACATGATGAAGATAATAAACATTGCTCATGTAGTTTGCATAACGACTTCTTGCCTTTTTGCTTTTTCTACTGCGTATAGTAAGTAGGAGAAGCATTGCATTCCACCCAAAAATTCGATACCGAAATTTCACCGGAAATATATGTTTTGGTTTGTCCTGAACCCAAATAAAATATTTTTGGAAATATGTCCGTATGTGTGTCTGTGAACAGCATAACTCAAAAACAAAAGTTCTAATAAATATCAAACTTTGTATGTGAGTAAAATTTTGATTTCTTCAAAAATGGGTCTTAACGATTTTGATTAAAACATCATGGGTATGTTTAAGATATTCTTATGGCAAATGAAATTTGCCAATTGAATTTTCTGGGAATGTTAACCAAGAGCTCTCTTTATTCTGAATAAAATTCAGAAACCGTAAGAGAAAGCCATAATTTTACTACACTAAAAATGTAAATCTCGTTAAAACACACAATTTGTCATATGCTTTTTTCTGTTTTTTTTTGTTTATTTGTTTTTTTGTTATGTGAAACATTTCCGACATACCCTTTGCTATTTGATTGAGTTTACCAGCACTTATTTCTCAAATGGGAATTTGTTATTCGTTTAGTTTGTTTGTTTGTTTCTTTTTATGTCCTGTACATACAAAGAGATTGGAATGCTCCACATAGCAACCAGCTCTTAAAATATTTTTCCATCGCTTAAAGCCCACCATTTTCCCCTTGCAACTGCAATAAAATTAGCAATAAGTTTCTGCAAGTTCCTGCAACAAACGTTTATCTGGATTAACATGAAGTAGATGGAGAATAAGCGTTTGTAAAAACAGTTTGTAGAAGAGTATCCTATAACAAAGTTCAGGCCTAGATAAGTGGCGGAAGCATTATATATATATATATATATATATATATATATATATGCTTTAGTACAGTACAATTTCAGCGAAGATGCATATGTATAGGATGCTTTCGTCGCTTTTTAAAGGGGATGTTTTACTGAGGTGATCTCAAATTTTTACTAAGATCTAAAGTATCCATTATTACTAAATTATTAAGGATGTAATAGGTCCAATAAATGCAGTGTAATTCCGGGAACATGTACCGGGTGAAAAGGGTAGATGTCGATGAATGCATCGAAAATAAATTTTTAAAACTCTATTTCTATATTTCATAGAAAATCCCATTGATAACAATGCGAGCTTCTTTTAAGTAGTTGACGGGTATTATAGGTCCACCGCAGATTAAGGTGCGCACACTATATTCGATGCGGCTGCGAAATTGGTAAATGCATTGAGTGAATGGTGTTAACCTTGCTAGTGGTGTTTCATTACCAATATGTGTAGATTTTGCTTTTTCAGAAAAATACTCAGTATGTAATGGAGGCAGCTAAAGATTAAACTATCCCTCTAAGCTTGCATGAAATAACGAATAAAATATCTTAGCATAAACGTTTACTATAAACATAATGGAAAATATTTAGAGAATTATAACTATAAGATATAAAACTTCAAGTGCTTATTAAAGTAAAATATAAATGAATACCCTAATGCAATAAAATAAAGTAAATTATTTAATTGTGCATATTTACTAAACAAGACTATCAATTAAGCTGTGTTATTTTTGTTTAAAAATCCTCCCCAAAAAAGGAAAGAGAAGCGATATGCAGTTTTGATCACGTCGTTAATACAGAATGCGTGTTAACGAAGGACGAGAGATACTATCGATGTGTTAGGTGTGTGTTGGTGAGGGGGTCAGTCATTTATTCGCTATTACGACTTCTTGGCATCAGTGTAAATTAAGATTTGTTCCGTACAAAAATACTAGTTCTTGTGGAAGTGAGGCGAGGCGAGCAATGAAGTAAAGATAAAAAAACATTCTGATGTGGTACATTCTCATGAGTTTCTCTACCCTCTAGCGCTTAATATTTGGTGTAAAAGTATTCTTCTGAAAGTTTATTTTCCTATTTTCTTCAGTTTAATCGAAATAAAATATTCTGTAAATAGCTGTATTACACATATTGCTATATACAAAGAGAAAAGCGATAGTCAATTGTTTAAGAACTGGACGCTATGAACTGACCATAACATTCCATGCTCTTTGCGTGCAATTGCGAGAAACAACTAAATATCGAAAGCACTTGAAAAGAATTACTAAATATTGAACAAATCGAACGGATTAATAACGGATATCTTGGAAATTGCAGATGCCACAAAAAAATTATTGGATATAAATTGTGTGTTTTAAAGAGATCTACCTTTTTTATGAAGTAGGTTTATGTCTATCGCTTAACGTTTACCAGTTATACAAGTTTATACAATTCACAGGCTATTCTCAGAAAATTAAAATATTTTATTTTTCATGTAAATATCCTTAATATATGGTATTTTAATCAAAATTGTTAGAACCATTTTTAGAAAATAAAATACGAAAAATCTCAATGTAAAAGGTAGTTTGGGGTGTGAGAATTTTGTTGAAAACCTTCATGTCGAATCTTTGGAAGTTACCTAACTTAAATACCATGCTTGGTGTTTATCGTTCGTTTTTGAGTTATGCTGTTCATAGACACACATACGAGGACCTTTTTATAAAAATGCCTTTTTTTATTCGGCGGGCTTCAAAACATGTATTTCCGGCGAAATCTCGGTGTCGAAGTTTTGTATGGAATGCAATACCTTCTCTACCATCCATGTACGTGGTAGATAAAGTAAAAATATAGATTATTTGATATTCCCTAAGGCTTACGACGAATATTGCAGAATGTTATTTTAGTCTGCCGATATAAGCGTTCACAGACTAAAGCGATATCATAATTTTTCATTACCCTTTGTACATATACTAAGAGAATGAATCTATAATTCTTCGACTCGGTGCACAATCTATAGCACAGGGAATATTCGATCAGAGGTTAGAGCATAAAAAAATCTGATGTGTTGCACTGACGTGACTTGTACAAACTATTTTTACAAACGCTTATTCTCCATCTACTTCATGTTAATCGAGATAAACAATTGCATAAACTATTTATTGCTAATTTTCTTGTAAGTGCAAGGGGAATAAGTAGGCTTTAAGCGATAGTCAAATCTTTTAAGAGCTGGTTGCTATGTGGAGCATTCCATTCTCTTTGTATGTCCAGGATAATATATACACATATAACGAATAACGAATTCCCATTTAAGAGGAAGTATAATTATTGGAAAATTCAAAAAAATAACAAGGAATATCTCGGAAATGGTTCGCTGAACAAAAACTGTATAAGACCTAAAGTGTGTGCTTTAACGAGATCTCCATTTTATAGTAAAATTTTGCCTTTCTTCTACGGTTTACCAATTATGCAAAAGTTATTGAAAATGAAGAGGATAATTCAAGATACATTTCATTTGCCATGACAATATCTTAAATATATGATATTTTAATCAAAATTGTGAGAGCCATTTTTTAAGAAAATCAAAATTTTGAAAATTATTCCAGGTTACGTGTAGTAGGGGTGGCGGAATTTTCTTGAAAATGTTTGCGTCGCATTCTTGGAAGATACTAAATTCAAATACCAAGTTTGGTATTTATCCAACTTTTCGTTTTTTAGTTATGCTGTTCATAGACACACACACATGGAGATGGTTCCAAAAATCATTGCGGTGAAATCTCGGTATCGAATTTTTGGATGGAATACAATACTCCCCATACTTACTATACTTGTCATTTCATGACGCCCGCCTCTTATATTTGTGAAACACGGCAAACGAAGGCAATTACGGTTCAATGAGAAAGCAAATACGGCGTTGGTTTACTTGGAAATGAAGACTGTAGTAGATAAGAGCGCAATGAACAGAATGACAGGAAATGCTGAACTGGACAGAAGCTCTTCTGGTTGATTTAGCAGAATTTCGTGTCGAGGTCATTTATACAGCCTCATTATTCTCTGGGGTACGGACTAAACCAAAATACAGTTTCAGCCGAGAAATCGAATTGCCGCTCCCTCTAAAATTAAAAAAACCTTTTCTATAAATAAAACTATATCATTATTATTATTGTTAAGTTAAACGTTTACGGTGTTGGGTCAAAGTGTGTTTATTCATATTAAGAATTATTTCATTCCTTAACGTGTTTTGCTGTCAAAATAACAAAAAGGTTTTACTAAGAATTTTATAATAACTATAATTTTTATGTGTGTTCTGGCCATTAATCTGGCCTAGTGTTATCCTTGAAGTAGGTTTGTTGCTTCACGTATGGAAAGTCGATTTGAACTAGTTGCATTATAGTTCTTATGTTGGGGAGCCGAACTTGAGGTAGTTGCAACCGCACGTATGGTAAAAAGTTTCCGGTAGCCTTCGCCCCAAATTTAAAAACATTAACTTTGTAATTTTGACTGTTTCTTTAAATATTATATATTTATGTTTGCCTCGGCTGCGTCAGTATTATTGTTAGAGACATGGATTTCTTTGCAGGGAGTAGTGCGGCTAAGAATGTAGACTTACACAGAATATAATTTGTACTTCACTCCATTTATTAATTCTTTAAACGATTAAAATAACACTTCACTGATATAGAGAGCTGTGAGATTATTTATTAATTACTTGCACTTTTTTTAAACACGTAAATTATTTTTGTCTCACACTGAATATGTATTAAACTTCCCGAGGACACGTTGCTGCTCCAAGAATTACCAGTAGCATTACTAAACATTGTAATTCATTATTGCCTCAAGGCTACGTCATTGCTACCTCATTGTTAGCAACTTTTAACCTATTATTCTCACAGCTCCTAAATTATTGAATTACGTAATACATTCATATAACGTTATTGAACATGTACATAATAATATAAACATTAATACTATGACTGTTACATGCATTTTATATATTATATCAATCAAAAATTGCTTTAAGGCGGGCTGTTATTATATTTTGTATTATATAATTTGACTGAAATTATTTAAGTGTTAAAAATCCTGCCTCATCCTTCGTTAGGAGTTCACTTACAATAATAAATAAAACGTTAAATAAAATGTCTTTGTAAATCAAAAGTATTCCATTATATACGTCAGTAAGAACCATTACGTTGATAAGAAATAAACATAACTTTTTCTCCGGTATATAATCTCTTCCAGAGTTAAAGGGGAAAAACTTGGAGTAACGGGAATGAAACTATAAAGAAATATAATCTGTACACAAAAGTTATAGGGATTCTAAACTTAAATACTTTCTCTCGGTATACAGTATAATTTTGAATCATAACCTAAACTAAATAAAAGCTGTGGAAGTAACAATAACACGAAAGTGAATATGGCTTCAATTCGTGATATAACATATCCAACTGGTAGTCTATTTCTTCCCATACTGAGGTTAGCATGTGTGGTTTAATTGCTCCAACTGCTGCAATAATCCTCCTTCTCAAATTAGGTAGATCTGCAGGTAGCAGTAGCACGTTTTCTTAACACCTTCTAGACTGTCATTGTTGGAATTGCTAGTTCTCAACTCGCCTGCTGCACATATTTCTCTCGAAAGCCGCTCTGAATATCTCCGCATTCTCATCTGACACACGTGACCGTTCTCGTTCCTTTACACAGACACCCCGACGTTCGGATCTAATTGTACCACCTTCGAATGAAGTTACCAGAGGCGAACGTTAAGACCACATCTTCGCTTATAGGTCCGCTGAACGGAAGCCACTGAATTATGTATCATGAATTCTAAGAAGCAAAAAGTATTTTGCACGGGAGTTGCCATGTTTTGTTTATTTCGTTACCATGGCTACAGCACAAAACAAAAAAATCTGCGCATGTAGAATTCAAACTTGCACACTTACTCTTCAATTTAAGTTATGGCTTAAAATATAACTACATCGGAGAAAACAAATAGGCTTAAAAACCGTATACTAATTGGCTGCTTACGGTCTGTACATTTATACTTTTTCAGATTAAGTCAGAAAATGCATTTTACACTATCAACACTTCATGTTAATTTATCCATATCGAAATTTCTAATCCCCCTGAGCCACGTTTTCAACATTTACAAGAATTACATTAATCAAGTTCAAGTCCAGGAAGTTACAAAAGTTCAATTTTATTTCGTGCGTAGAGAGAAGAGATTTTTATCTATACGAAAAAAATCTGATGTGTTACTTTCACATGACTTTCCCTACTGTTGTACAAACTATTTTTACTTATTCTCCAGCTATTTCATATTAATCGAGATAAACATTTGCAGAAAAGATCTTATTGCTAATTCTCTTGTAGGTGCAAGGAGAATATGGTAGGCTTTAAACGATAGTCAAATCTTTTAAGAGCTGGTTGACATGTGGAGCATTCCATTCTCTTTGCATGTCCAGGACATAAAAAAATAAAAGAAAGAAAAATAAAACGAATAACGAATTCCCATTTGAGAAAAAGTATTAATTATTGGAAAATTCAAACAAATAACAAGGAATATGTCGAAAATGATTCACCGCGCACAAAAAATGTATATCGCATAAATTGTGAGTTTTGTGGTAAAATTTGTCTATCCCTTACGGTTTACCAGTTATACAAAATTCATTCAGAATGAAGACGACTTTTGGGGACATTCCCAGAAAATTCTAGATATGCGTTTCATTTGACATGAAAGTGTCTTAAAATATGATATTTTGATCAAAATCCTTAGTGCCATTTCTGAGAGAGAAAAAACTTCTAAAAATGTTTCATGTAAAGGGTAGTCTGGAATGGGGGGATTTTCTTGAAAATCTTCTTGTCGCATATTTTAAAGATATTGAACCTAAATATCAAGTTTGGCGTTTATTCGACTGTTCGTTTCTGAGTTATGCTGTTCACAGACACCCACACTGACATGTTTCCAAAAATCCTTTTTTTAGATTCAGAAGCCTCAAAACATATATTTCTGATGAAATCTCGGTATCGAATTTTTGGGTGGAATGCAATACTTCCCATACTTACTATACGTAGTAGAGAAAGTAAAAATTAAATCTTGTTTACCACGTGTATTCCATATAAATTTTAGCCAGCGCGTCGATTGTCATCTTTTTTGAACAACAGACGGCATTTAGAACACACTGAACAGCTTTTAATTCGAACCACTCCCAATTATTGAATTAAATAAATATTAATTAATGTAATTATGTATTCAGTTTTTTAATTTAAACAATCAAGGCCCGTTTCTTTAGTTAAAGCTACTCCTTGTATTATGCAAATGGCCATCAAATTTTCATAAAAATACAATTTGTAATATTGATGTGTACATAGTTCAAGTATCCTGATTTTAAAGATGCCACTTCTATTTTGAGTTGTTTAAGCTAAACATTTACCTCTATATTGACAGGTTACCAAGACATACTACTCTTCGATAACCTGTGTTATTCTTATAAAAGCTTTAGAGTTAGTTGCATAAATATTAGAATATGCTGCACGGTTTTTTATATTTACACACTTTCTCCACGTGCTAAGCTTAAGAATTTTCATTTACAATTTTCTCACTATTGGAAACCCTTCTTGGAATATAACGTTATCACATTGCACATTTATTCAAATTTATTGACTTTTAATCAAATCACAGTAACTACTTGTAGTAATGGGATATACTCGTATTTGTTTTGCTGCCTTTCCCACGTGCTTTCATTTTCCCCTTCCTCAGCTTGTCATTTTACTTTCTCTACTAGGTATATTTCAACGGAAATACATGTTTTGAGGTGCCCTGAATCCAAATGAATCATTTTTGGAAAGATGTCGATGTGTGTATCCGTTTATGCGTCTGCGTGTGTGTCTGTGAACAGCATCACTCAAAAACGAAAAGTGAGACAAATACTAAACTTAGTATTTGAGTTTGTATCTTCAAGGAAGATTTTCAAGAAAATTCCTCCACCCCATACTACCCTTTACATGGAACATTTTTAGAAAATTTGTATCTCTTAAAGCCTACCATATTCCCCTTGTATCTACAAGAAAATTAGCAATAAGATAGTTTCCGCAAACGCTTATCTCAATTAACATGAAGTACATAGAGAATAAGCGTTTGTAAAAATAGTTTGTACAAGAGTAGAGAAGTCATGTGAGTGCAATACATCAGATTTTTATTATGTTCCATTCGTAATATAGTAACATCAAACTCTTAAAGTATAGCTAATGATTATGAGTTTTTAAATACGTGGCCACATAGACAGGAAATAAACGTGAGTGTTTAATAAACTACACTAGTGAGGGTTTTAGGAGAATCTTTACAAGGAAATCCAATCTGCATTAGCCGGTTGCTCTGTTTCGCGTAGAGATCTGAACCACAATCGTTTACAGCATTCAGTTTGCCTGCTACGGTTGTAATTCCAGAAATAATTTACGTATACAATTACTAGCGATGCATATACTACTATTGAAATCGAACAGCTTTCAAAATTATATCACGGGCTTAAGTAGAATGGCAAATTATTTATAAATGCCAAATTAGTTAATTGGGAGGCACAGAACGCTACAGATACCCCATGAATAATTTATAACGCTGTGCCCGTCTCGAAGAGGATACCTATTGTTATATAAGATCCTTAGGGATGCTGCTGATCTGGTGGCTCTGGTAGATGTGGTGCAGATTACCACTGGTGGATGCAAATGTAGATTGCCTCCATTGTTTCCAGATGTGCGTATTTGATGTGTGTGTGTGTGTGTACTTAAATGTTGCTATTTTATGTGTGTTAAGTTCATTTGGCCTCGGCTAGCTATAATTTTGCGGTAGGCAAAATGCTCTTAGCAGGGTGTGGTATAACGACTTAGGATAATGTAAATACTTTTGCACACGGTTCAAAGTACTAATAATTAAATATATTGTAACTTTATAGTTAACCTTCACATACAACACTGATATAAACTGTGAAACGTGTTTTTCTAACCCAAGAGGAAGTAGGTTGAATGTAGTAATAATGACAGATTTATACTTGAAATTATATTACATAATTAATTAATAAGCCGAATTTCTTTCATTTAATAAACTTGCATTCAATAACATACATAATTACCTGTTTAGAAACCTTACTCCTTCACAATTCTTTACATTCTTAATGGCTTCAGTACGTTAAATGAAATTACAACAATTACGTACTTGCTTCCTGCTCTCACATTTACCGGTATCTTTGAAATCTAAACCCCAATAAATCTATAGTTCGGAATCAACCTTTCCCCGGTGAATACTTACAAAAGAGAATTTTGAATAAGTTAAGCCAAAAAAGAATTTAAAAATACCGTCCGGAATGGCTTCTCTCTAAACGCTGTCCTGCTGTTTTCCTCGTGACCTCTCTCGCCGTCGAAGAAAGACTCATCAGCCTTGTGGACTGCACGTTGAGGAGAGCTGAAACTAATCCGGCGCCTGCGCAGTCGACGATCACCATCGCCTGACGTACTACACAGCTCAAATTAACTGCGCGCTTTCTTCTTGTTGTTGTCGTCTTCTTGACAAACCACTACCATAGTCGTTTCACTTCTGTTCCCGCACATGTCAATCTTCCTTTAGTGGAACCCGTCATTGCCTAGAGTAGGTTTCTCCGGGGAGGGTCAATTTAGCGCAACTGATAAACTTATTTGCATTGCCAGAGTATTTGCGTGCACACGGAATATTTATAAGTACTCACTGCTCTTATTAATTATTAACGTTCTTAGCACAGTTATTATATAACTTAATTACTGCGCTGTTCTTGTTATTGATCTGAGGTAATAACTACAGATTTCTGTATGATTACGGTACTTCTTAACGATATTGTACGCTTCTACTCGCTATGCGAGCGCGGCACGAAGAAATTGGGTATTTGCAACGGATTCCTTAGCGTTGCGTCTGTCTAAGCCTAAGAGTGTAAGAGCTTATTGGCTCATATCATACCATGCCCTGTACCATGGACATCTTATAGTAACGTTTGCTAGCTTTAAAACTTCTATCGAATGTTCTATTGTCCATTCCAAACCAGAGTTCCCTCTGATGTAAACAGAAGCTTGTGCTTTTGTTTGTCACGAACCTAAGCACATACTCTTACGCTAATGTAAGTAGTTCCTTAATACATGTATTGATCATGAAATATTAGGGCAGGAAAGGTATAGA
The DNA here is from genome assembly GCA_030765065.1 of Deroplatys truncata. Taxonomy (NCBI): domain Eukaryota; kingdom Metazoa; phylum Arthropoda; class Insecta; order Mantodea; family Mantidae; genus Deroplatys; species Deroplatys truncata. The sequence goes on along the minus strand of CM060986.1, from coordinate 174,980,618 downwards.
GCTGCACATTTTATTGCGGTTACCATAAGACTCATTGCTAACGGTAATGGATATATACAAACTGTAAGAGATTACGAAATATAATTTTCGTCTGCTATTGCGCTAACGCCGAGAGCATCTTACTTGTTAATACCAACCGTATGCATGACTGCCACTCTGTTACATATACGAGAAATGCAGCAATGAATTCCCAGAGGTGCTATCTGAGTACCGAATAAACACTTTGCATAACACAGGAAATATGATAAGCGAACAGTCATTCATAATACACTAGCACACGTGTGCTCAACTCAGGTCAAATCCTGTGTATTAGTCAGTTGGTATTTGAGTTCTCGTGGTAGAGGAAGGGCATGTAGTTCGAATAAATTGTTCAAACACAAAAGCGAGAAACCGTTAAAAAGTGGCAAAAAGCAAAGAATACTTCATATATTCAACTCACTATTAGAAAAATACTCGACACTTGCATCAGTGCATATTACGAAACTAATATCCGATTTTACAGGCGTTTGAGTGAGAAGTGTAACCAAAGCGTGCAGAGAATATAAACAGATATAATAGAACATAGAAAAGGAGAATCAAATGTTGGAACTTGTTTGTGTGCGAAAGGCGTGTGTCATTGTGCATAAGCTTGTCATTATTTTGGAGAGTTGTTCTGATTTCGATATGGCAGCTGAGTCATCTTCGGAGGATTCGGATTTGGGTGTTGCACTTTTGCCTGAAGCTTGTGATTAACGTAAGTTAAAATGTTCATTTCTGCATACTTATAAATCCGTTTGCTGTTGCATTTTAAGTACGATTCTCACGCAGGGCGCCTTTTTATAGATTGAAACAATGCTCAGCAAGCACGTGAGAGGGGAGTAGACATTAGGGGCGGGGATTGTGAACTAATTTCGCGCGGATAATACAAAGAGTTTGTTTACAGTGAGAGGCACTCTAGTTTAGAATGCTTACTCATTGTTAGGTTCTTACTACATTGTTAAAGCAGAGAATGTTTTGTTGCTTGCTTTCATATTAAATTCACATTGTTACAATCTTTATACGAACTTATAACTTAGCTGCATACACGATATACTGGCTTCGCTTTGAAATATTATTAACATACATATATTTTCGTAACATATAACTCTTTAAAATTATTACATTTATGTTGTAAGAATTAGGATGGTAATATAATTGTATTTGTCGTGAATAATTTAAAATATTTACGCTTAGTTAGCAGGGGCTTTTTGGATTAATACGTGAGGCAACAAAATACGTTCTTCAACACCCAATAATTAGGCGATAGAAGGTAAAGAAAATCAGATGAATTTAACTCCCGTAGAGCTCGATTTAAGGACTCCGATCACACTTGTTTCCGCAGCTCTCCTTATTGCTAAACGTGGACCCGCCATAAGAGACTAAATGGAGAAAGCTGCTAGTTTTTTGTGTAGTCTTTTAAATTAGAATTACCTCCTTAATTTGACATATATTTTACATTTTAAGCACAACACAATTAAAAACCATGTACCCAGCACTGAAGTACTTGCGATTAGCAGGTCACCGTGAAGAAGTAGGTTTGCTGTATAGTTATTTGCCCCAAGTTTTGGGAGCCAATTTGAAGAAGGTTTGTTGCTGCTACGTATGGAAAGCCAGTTTAAAGATGTATTATATTTCGACTGTTGGGGAGCCGAACTTGAAGTAGTTGCTACCGCACGTATGGTAGATACAAGCCTTCGTCCCAAAAACTTATTAACTTTGTAATTTGACTGTTTCTTTAAATATTACATATTTATGTTTACCTCGGCTGCGTCAGCATTTATATTTTTTTTAGAGACATGGATGTCTTAGCAGGGGGTGGTGCGACTGAAGAATGTAGGCTTACACACATTATAATTTTTAATTCACTCTTTTTTATTAATTATTGACACGATTTAAATAAAATTCACTGACATAGAGAGCTGTGAGATTCTTTTATTAATTACTTGCACTTTTTAATTGAAAACAATTTTTCGTCTCACACTGAATACGCATTAAATTTCTCGAGGACACATATCGCGTCCAGTTAGGAACACTGTCTACAACCAACGCGTCCAGTTATGAGCGCTGTCTACAAGCAATTAACTTGATTTCTACCGCCTAAGTTTGTATTTCAAGTCTCTGATTGGCTATTCCTAATCCAATAGAATAGTTTTATTTAACTAAAGCTTTTTCTGGTTGTTGATTGGCTATTTTATAAACTGTCCCAAAATTAACATTATTGTTGCTCCAATAATGACTAGTAGTATTAAACTTTTCAAATTTATTATTGCCTCAATGTTACCTCATTGTTAGCAACTTTTAACCTATTATTCTCACAGCTCTTACATTATTAAATTACGTAACACATTCACATAACATTATTACACATGTATACCATAATACAAACGTATATAATGACTGTAATATACACTTTTATATATTATTACATACATTACTTTAAGGTGGGCTGTTATTATATTTTATATTATATAATTTGACTGAAATCATTTAAGTGTTAAAAATACTGCCTCAACCGCTAAGTTTGTCATCTCGAGTGAGATGCATTAGTGGGAAACAACTTCAGTCAATTGGGGAATTCAATGTCCCACAGTAACTCAATGGTTGGAGCAACCGCACGGAGAGCGGGAGAACTGTGTTCAAATCCCGGCTGTGGTGTTGAATTTAAAACATACTTTAAACGTACATTTCAAAAACGGTAGTACAACTGCGTTTGTACTCTGAATTCTCCGCACTTAAGAACAAAAATTATGAACTCTTTGGAGTTGAGAGATACATTTGAGAATCTTGTTTCCAAAAGGTACTAAATCTCAAATAACAAATTTTTCAGGAGATACAAAAAACCTCTGGTGCTTACAATTATTTGAATACATGTTCCTAAGCTTCTACATTTGTTAATAGGCATCATGTGCCACTGTCTGTCAATTATTTCCGTTTAGATCTAAAACCTTTGGCTTTTATAAGCATAAATAAAATTGATTTTGGTACTTTTTGGTATAAACATTTTGAAAAATAACAGTTAAAGCTATAAAATACACACAAATAATGCAGAAATTATGTTATAAAATTAATGAATCGTTTCAGAACCAAAATTAAACAGAAATAGATTATATTAAAATAATTTCTCCATTATTAAATACATAATACTTTAACACTATAGAAAAAACTGATGTTACACTCACATGAGTTTCTCTACTCTTTTATAAACTATTTTTACAAACTCTTATTCTCCATCTATTTCATATTAATCGAGATAAACAGTTGCAGAAACGATCTTTTGACATGCAAAGAGAATTACATTTTATACATAGCGACCAGTTCTAAAAATATTTGACTATCGCGTACCATGTTCCCCTTGTTTTCTATTTGCAAGAGCAGTATAGAAATACAGTTGCCTTTAAGCAAAGACATATGTCTTAATAGCTGGTTGCTAGATGCAGCACCATTCTCTTTGCCAAAGATGAATACTGTTTGCATATCCAAGACAAAAAAATCTTATGTGTTACACTCACATGACTTTTTCTACTTTGTACAAACTATTTTTACAAACGCTCATTCTCCATATGCTTCATGTTAATCGAGATATCGAGATGTTAATCTTATTGCTAATTTTCTTGTAGATGCAAGGGGAATTGGTAGGCTTTAAGCGATAGTCAAATATTTTAAGCGCTGGTTGCTCTTTGGAGTATTCCATTCTCTTAGCATTACCAGGACAAAAAAAAATGAATAACGAATTTGAGAAAAAGTGGGGAAATTTCAGGGAATAACTTGCAATATCTCTAAAATGGTTTACTCAACAAAAAATGCATATAACATAAATTCTGTAGTTTAACGCGATCTACACTTTTTGTGTAGTAAACGTTTGTCTCTCTCTTATGGTTTAGCAGTTATGCAAATGTCGTTCACAATGAAGAATACTTTTGGACACATTCCCAGAAAAGTCGAGATATACATTTCATCTGTCATGACAATATCTTAAACATATGATGTTTTAATCAAAATCGTTAGAGCCATTTTTGAGAAAATTAAAATTTTCGAAAAATGTTCCATGTAAAGGGTAATCTGGGGTTGGGGGATTTTCTTGAAAACCTTCGTGTCGCATCTCTGGAAGATACTGAACCTAAATACCAAGTTTGGTGTTTATCCGACTGTTTGTTTCTGAGTTAAGCTGTTCACAGACAGACACACACGGACATGTTTCCAAAAATGCATGTTTTGGATTCCGGTGAAATCTCGGTATCGAATTTTTGTGTGGAATACTATATTTCTCCTACTTACTATACCTAGTAGAGAAAGTAAAACGTTTTCCATGATATTCTGATGATAATCTATAAGACAGAAAGAATTTCAAGTTGAGCTGTATGTTTGCTTAAATTATGTTACGTTCTCATTAAGTACATCTGTATCACTCATGTCCTCATTTCTTACAACATTAGGTGTATTCAGTACATTTCTGAAGAATGGCTGATCTTCCAGTCTATGCCCTGTAGCTGAATCACATCACGGCTTTTAGCATCCTGAATGTGGCTGCAGCAAGGGTCTTGGGATAGTCCGATCTAAACTGATTCATATTTCACCCCTTCCTTCAGTAACCTATGCTAACGTAAGGAATCACCAGCAAAGAAAGCGTGAATTCCAACTTGAGCTGATTTTGCCTGCACTGTTAACTATTTTGCCACACTTATTTTAAATTTCTTGGTTGAGAGAACTAAGACTTTTGACAGGTCATGATTCCATTTTTAAAATAATACAAACTCGTTATGAACACAAACTTCAGCAACACTTTAAACGATATGTAGAGTCCACCAAGTTGTTTCTAACGTTACGGTCGTGAAACAGGTGCTCTGATTGGGTAATTGGATTTGGTATGTTTTGCCATCAAACGGTTGAAGGATTCGGTATCTTTTGCTGTGAAACTGAGCATGCATTCACTGTTTTAAATGGGATGTAGTGACATTTGGCAGCAATTATGTCACCCAGCTGTGAACATAGGTTCGGAGAAGGGCTGCCACCTGTTATCTGAATTTTGATATTTTTTATGTGTATCTTTTGGAAATGGAATTCTAATTTTAGCGTGTCTTTTAGGGGAAGCTTTGCTCTAAAAATTGCTGCCACTTCTAAATATGGAAGCTTCCGCACGTTCAAGCAATGTAAATTTTGCTTTGTAAATGTATGTGAGGTTAGCTTTCACCATTTTCTCTTTGAACAGTGTTTTTACTGAAGTAATTTTCTGAGATAAAAGACCCGTTTTCTCAAGAACTATTAAAGATTGATAAATTAAATTTTGCTTTGATAAAAACAATTACTCACTGGTGTTACTGATCTACTTTGCTGTAAACTTAGTTGGTTATATTTTTAAAAAAATTAATTGCTGTAAAATTTTAATAGAACCCTTTGTCTAGGTAAAATCACATCTTCCTTAATAAACTACATTGTTTTATAAAATAGCAAGCAAATAGGAAATACTGTAAAGATTGGGGGTTGAGAATAAACAAAAATAAATCGAAAATCATGTTTTTAATAAAGGATATAAACTAAGAAAGATCAAAAGATGGTATTGGGAAGGAACGGAGCTGGAAGTAGTGAGGACAATTGACTATCTATGAGTAAGGCTCAATAGTGCAGGGGATTGCGGAGAACGGCAGAACAAAATACTAGCAAAGGGGAAACTAGCAATACAGGTAACCAGAGCACGTGTGAACAAAATACCAGAAATGCAAATTACGTAGCTAGAAAGGATATATAGCACAGTGGTGGAAGCAAGGGTATTAAACGCAGTAGAGACATAGGGGCTGGAAAAGGGATGGGAAATGTAGATGCTATACATAGGAGTTTTTGCAAAATAAGCCTGGAATTACCAAGAAGTTCAGTGAATAGTGTAGTACAAACAGAACTAGAGAGGGTGGGAGCTAAATGCAAAATGGTAGAAAGGACAATCAAATACTGGTTCAGAATAAAGCTATTGGAGGAAAATGAGATACTAGACCAATGCTTGGTTGTACAGGATAAAATGGGGAAAAAAGAAACTTGGATGCACAATATACGGACAGCATTGGAAGAAATAGGAATGGGGGAAACATGGGCAGGAAGAAACAACAAAAGTAAGGGTTTCTGGAAAGAAATTAGAACATGAGTGTAGTATATTGAAAAGCAAGAAATTATGAGTAGTTTCAAGTAAAAATGTCATTAATAGATTATAGATATTCAAAAACGGAATGGGGAAAAGAAAGATACATCGAAGTATGCCACAAAGAGGCCAGAATGGCATATGCATGGGCGAGGACAGGTGTAATGAGTTTAAGTGGTCTATCAGTGAGAAGAAGGGGGGAGAGATGTACTAAATGGAATGGATTACATGACAATTGGGATTATATTCTGGAATGCGAGGACACGTATAAAGGAAGAGAGTTCAATACTAGAGAAATGGAAAAATTTACCAATAGAGGTAAAAGTTGGAAGACTTTTAATACAAGATCAAATGAATATATGGAGAGGCAGGAAAATATTTAGGAAAATTAGGTTAAAGTGGTTAAAAGAGATGCAAAGGAAATTGGAGAAAATACGGAAAAATGGGAACCAGGCAGATAAGTAAATAATGTAAAATTATATTCCCTATTACATATATAACATAATGTTAAATATAAGGGCAAGAGAAATAATATGCAACTCTATTGCATTGTAAAAATTGTATAAACTGCACGTAAGTTCAAAGTAGACAATAAATCATTCATTAACTTAGAATGCATGCCTCTACATCCCGTAAAAGTTTCGGTATGGTATCTTAAATAGTTTCTGAGAAGTGTGTCTGAAGTTGATCCATTTAATATTGGTGGGATAGGACATTAATCTCCCCTTTAGCACTAAGCTTCAAGTTATCTACGTACAAGCCATTGTCAATACAAAGAATGTAAATAATAACAGCCACGAGTCACTGATGGGCAGGTAAACACGTCTGGTGAGCACTGTTTGCAAACGCCAACAGACCGAGAAAAGGTGGAGATGGTTATTAACTGCGTTAAGTCTCGTAACAGTTAAATTTCACTGCATTTTGTCCTGGCTTTAATGCTTAGAAAGCCCTATGCCTAGTGATAATTTTGCCTCAAGCTACACCAAGTACGGCAGAACTCAGTGACGGCATATTCATACATAAACCTCAAACGTTATCACCAAGTACCCTAGCCAGATTGAGAATTGGACACAGCAGCATTACTCATTCTTTTCTACTCTCCATGAATCCTGTTTTAAAATTCGATAGCTGTAATGCCGACCTAACCATCAACCACATCATCATTGAATGTCCAAAATATAACTGGAGGAATGTGTACAAAATCCCAACAGAACTTTCAAAAGTCCTCAATGTTGGAACTAGTGTAAGAAATATAGTAAATGTTTAGAAAAAATATCTATATTGGATCAACTATAAAAGCGAATCATTATATATTCTAAACAATAACTTATCTGAATGTCAACATTCTACTACAGAAGAATGTAATTATATTCAACTTCTATCATGTATAACTTTGATAAATGTAAACACACATTCAAGCTGTATTAATACTGTTATCATTGCATTACTCCCTAAAATATCTAACACATTTTCAAGCTTGTTGTCAGATGAGTTCTTAAAAGTAGGTGTTCTTGAATCACGTTTTTATACTGATTCCAGAAATAAGTTCCGTTTTTATCTATCACGTCAGGTTTTTACGCAAAATAAGAAGTAATGTTTTGACAAGTTTACTAATGAGCGTAGAAAAGTATTCAAATACCATTTCACACATGGTAAGTTTTTATTCAAGAAATGTTTTAAGAATACTCTCAAGAACTCCCCTAATTTATTTCATGACTACATTTTAACAAAACAAGAAGCCAAAGTATTACATTCAACTTTTTTCAAACTTTCTCTTCTTTGACTTCCTTGCAGATCCTTGAAGATGACTGTCCCTCCTCAACATCCAGCAGTAGTCGGCCATCATAGTTTCATTCCATCTCCCCTGGTACCTCCTCTCCATTTCCTTAATATCTTGGTGAAAACGTTCACCCTGCTCTTCACTATAATGTCCCAGATTTTCTGGAAAGTAGTCGATATGTGAATGCAGAAAATGTACCTTTACACTCATGTTAAAACCCATCTTCTTGAAATTTTCCAACATTGTTTCGACAATGGCCTTGTGTTTAGGATCTTTGTTATTGCCTAAGAAAATTTCAGTAACTGATCAGAAGGCGGTCCATGATTCTATTTCTCTCTCATTCATTGTCTTCTCAAAATCGTCATCCTTCATCATTCCAGCCTTTTATTTGTCTTGTGTGATGAAGGGAAATTTCCTGTGGTAGAGCCCTTACAAATTTCTTCATCAAGCCCAATTTTATTTATAGTGGCGGAAACAATATCTTTATATCTCTACGTTTTTGAAGTGAAATTGTGAAAAAACTGTACGCGATAGAAAAAAACTAAAAGCGTTCTGAAATCAGTATAAAAAATCTGATGTGTTACACTCACATGACTTTCTCTACTCTTGTACAAACTATTTTTACAAACGCTTATTCTCCATCTACTTCATGTTAATCGAGATAAACATTTGCAGACTCTATCTTATTGCTAATTTTCTTGTAGATGTAAGGGGAAAATATATTTACAAGGGCAATATAGAAAAACAGTAGCCTTTAAGCACATGCATATCTCTTAATAGCTGGTTGCTAGGTACAGCACCATTCCCTTTGCCATAGATTATAACTCATTGCATAACCAAGACAAAAAAATGAATAACGAATTCCCATTTGAGAAAATAAGTATTGAAAATTTTAAGGGAATAACAAGTAATATCTCGAAAATGGTTCACTCAACAAAAAAATGTATATGACATAAATTGTGTATTTTAACGCGATCTACAGTTTTTGTGTAGTAAAATTTTGTCTATCTCATGGTTTACCAGTTATGCAAAAGTCGTTCAGAATGGAGAATACTTTTGGAGACATTCCCAGAAAATTCAAGATATACATTTTATTTGTCGTGCAAATATTTTAAACGTATGATATTTTAATCAAAATCGTTAGAGCCATTTTTGAGAAAATTAAAATTTTCGAAAAATGTTCCATGTAAAGGGTAATCCGGGGTGGGGGGATTTTGTTGAAAACCTTCGTGTCGTATCTCTGGAATATACTGAACCTAAATACTAAATTTGGTGTTTATCCGACTGTTCGTTTCTGAGTTATGCTGTTCACAGACAGACAGACACACAGACACACACACGGACATGTTTCCAAAAATGCTTTTTTTGGATTCAGGGGATCTCAAAACATGTATTTCCGGTGAAATCGCGGTATCGAATTTTTGGGTGGAATACAATACTTCTCCTACTTACTATACGTAGTAGAGAAAGTAAAAAGTGAGTCAGAATCACTTATTAGTTTTCAGTCATCCGATATCATGCAGACTAATGTAATATTCGATTTTCTTATTGTGTAATGTAAGCTTTATAATAATTTACTGTATCACATGCCAATGTCACATTTAACTCGTGATATGACCACGCAATCAAAGCGACTCTAAATAAAGTATTGCTCCATGTAGCATTCCTTTCAGAAGAGTTAAAGCTAGCTGGGATTCTTCATGTACGATATCTAGGTTCGAGATGTTTTTCATTCCAAGGTATTCTTGTATGTGTTCGAGAATCCATTCGGAGTCACTCCACACTTTATATTTGTCTGCCTGCGGCCCACAACAACGGCACTAACAATTTTGACTCCGGTAACAGTATTTTTACTTGTCGGTCACTATGGTGGACCATTTAACTTGAGACTGTACAATATCTCCAAAACTAAGCGTTGTAAAAGAAATGCCTTGAATAAAAGTTGCTTGATATTACAGGGGAAAGTAAATGCCATTAGTCGTGTTCTACTTGGAGGAGGTTATGATGGTAATTTTAGGGTCAATTTAATTTGACTCTAAAATACTATAATAACGCACTCCAAACAAAACACGACTAGTGGCATTTACTTTCCATCATAATATCAAGCAACTTTCATTAAAGACATTTCTTTCTACAATGCTTAGTTTTGGAGATATTTTAGTCCTAAGTTAAATGGTCCACCCCGTATATGGGAACAACTTTTGATTTTTTAATACCCATCTGTAACTTTCTATTCTCAATTATATTTAAAATAGGACTACTGGACTTACCAAACCTCGTACACGATTTTTATCCTAATACAAAAGAGATACATCAGCACAAAAATGACACTCGTTAAGAGTAAATAGTAGATTTATCTTGTAGTGAAAGTAACGGTCTGTTCGAAACAAACTCTGGTTACATACATTGTCGTAAAAATGCGTAAAGCAAAATCTTATCACGGGTTTTAACGTAAAGGTTTTAAAAATTTGGCGTGAATCACCTGTTTAATACTGGATGCAAACAGAACTTAACACTATCTGGCTGGATTGGGTGGACGTGCTTGTCTGCCTGCTTCATGATCGCTTTGGGAATGTTGTGTACCTCCGCTCCCTTCAAGTAGAGATACCCATCTGCATTCCATATTACGTTGCCGTAGTAGAATTCTAGCTTCTGTTTCGACACGTTGAAGTTGAAACCGACATTTTGTACACAGCCTTCTTGCTGCACACGGATTTAAAAGCATATTTCGGCAAGAGGATTCTTGTTAGTACCGTCAGGAATTCAATGGTTGTTCAAATGGTTTCGCACAAGCTTTGAGTTATACTCTTAACTTCCGAGAAATGTTCCAGTAGGAGGAGACTTAGTTGTTGCACACCTTGTTGGTTGCGACTTCAAAGATCTCTCACTGTAATACCTGGGTGTGACCAGAGCAGTGAAACATCTCGAGAGAGATGCTGAGGGAAGAGGAGGGCGGAATGACCACAGAGGATGATGGACCAAGCGCATAAACCGCCACTCGCTCTGGACCACACGACACCCCTGATTCAATTATTGATGCAACGCTGATTGTAACACAGGGTGTAGCCAATGCAATTTCCTACAGGGTTACCGCAGATGAGGATGGAATATGAAACTGGGGGACCCGATATGCAAAGCTGAGGGCAGTTTGGCTGTAATGAGAAGGGGTGGCTACTTCTATCCAGGCTCCACTGAGCGTGCGCCGGAAATCAGTTGTTGATGATATAGCGAGGAAGAACGAGATGGCCATGGGAAACATGACATTTTGCGCTAAGTACAGGGTTACTCGAAAATAACATGCTTTGTTACATCCTATATTTTCTCGATATAACAACACTCGTGACTCACTTTTTAAAATCCAATTCTCTCGCCAGTGTTTTGCCTACGCATTTCATTGACGAAATTGTATTCTTAAACAGCTATAATTAAACTAAAAGCCAAATCTAAAAGCATTCACATTGGTGGCCGAAGAGGTCTGCGGTTCAAATTATATGACACCTCTGACTGGGTTTTTTCAGGTTTTCTTCAACATTTATAAATAGCAAATATCAGTTGAGTACCATAAGTTAGGCTCCGAACATTTCCTTTCAAATTTTCTTTACCATCGTCATTTCATTTCATGTGTCACTAGTGTTCACCGTGGTGCCGTATGCTGTAAAATCGGCGTTAAAACTATTAAATAAAAAATCTGATGTGTTACACTCACATGAGTTTCCTACTCTTGTACAAACTATTTTTACAAACGCTTATTATCCATCTACTTCATGTTAATCGAGATAAACATTTGCATACCCTATCTTATTGCTAATTTTCTTATAGATGTAAGCGGAATATATATTTACAAGGGCAACATATAAATACAATAGCCTTTAAGCATAGACATTATTCTTAATAGCTGGTTGCTATGTGCAGCACCATTCTCTTTGCCACAGATTAATACTCTTTGCATATCCAAGACAAAAAAATGAATAACGAATTCCCATTTTAGTAAATAAGTATTGAAAAACTTAAGGGAATAACAAGCAATACCTCTAAAATGGTTCTCAAAAAAAGTGTATGACAAATTGTGTATTTTAACGCAATCTATATTTTTTGGTGTAGTAAAATTTTTTCTATGCAAAAGTCGTTCACAATGAAGAATACTTTTGGAGACATTCCCAGAAAATTCAATATATACATTTTAATTGTCATGAAAATACGTTAAACGTATGATATTTTAATCAAAATTGTTAGAGCAATTTTTGAGAAAGTTAAAATTTTCGAAAAATCTTCCATGTAAAGGGTACTCTGTAGTAGGGAGATTTTCTTGAAAACCTTCGTGTCGCATCTCTGGAAGATACTGAACCTAAATACCAAGTTTGGTGTTTAACCGACTGTTCGTTTCTGAGTTATGCTGTTCACAGACACACACACGGACATGTTTCCAAAACTGCTTTTTTTATTCAGGGGGTCTCAAAACATGAATTTCCGGTGAAATTTCGGTATCCAATTTTTGGGTGGAATAGAATACTTCCCCTACTTACTATACGTAGTACAGAAAGTAAAAAAATCGTTTGTGTTGCACTCCCATGACTTTCTCTACTCTTGTGTAAACTATTTTTGCAATGGCTCATCCTCCATTTACTTCATGTTAATCGAGATGTTAATCTTATTGCGAATTTTCTTGTAGATGCAAGGAGAATATGGTAGGTTTTAAGCGATAGTCAAATATTTTAAGAACTGGTAGCTATGTGAAGCATTTCATTCTCTTTGCATGTCCAGCACACGAAAAAAGAAAGAACAACAATTCCATTTTAGAAAAAGTATAAGTATTGGAAAATTTAAACAAATAACAAGGAATATCAAGGAAATGGGTCACTTGACAAAAGAAATGTATATGACATAATTGTGTGTTTTAACGAGATCTCATTTCTTAGTTTAGTAAAATTTTGTCTATCTCTTACGGTTTACCGGTTATGCGAAAGTCATTCAGAATGAAGAGGACTTCTGGGGACATTCCCAGAAAATTCAAGATATACCTTTTATTTGTCCTGAAAATATCTTAAATATATGATACTTTAATCAAAATCATTAGAGCTATTTTTGTGAAAATCAAAATTTTCGAAAAATGTTCGATATAAAAATTGTCTGGTGTGGGGGATTTTCTTGAAAATCTAGTATCCTGGAAGATACTAAACCCAAGTATCAAGTTTGGTATTTAACCGACTTTTCGTTTTTGGGTTTTGCTGTTCACAGACACACAGGTACATACACGGACCTTTTTCTAAAAATTGTTTTTTTGCATTCATGGGGGCTCAAAAAATGTATTTCCGGTGAAATCTCGATATCGAAGTTTTGGGTGGAATGCAATACTTCCCCTACTTACTATAGAGAGAGTAATACACTTTAAGCCACCTCGTGGTTAAGGGAATTTCAAATTCTTCGAAGATATGTACACTCGGATGACAGATTTAAGAATCACTTTAAGTGTTACTGTAGTCCAAATGGTAATAGCAAGGATGTTAGTTTGTTTAACTTGAACTCTAATTATATCGATAAGATCAAAGTGCGAACTAATATTCCAAGTATTCTTTCTCAGGCCACAAAAATAAAGTATAATGCCCAATGTCTTTATGATTTTTTGAGAATAATCATCGTTGCAATTAAATGTCGGAGTTATGTTTCGAATCCGACCATAATCAAGTGCTTCAAATGTGGTATTACCTTCCATCTTAAGGTACACTCCAAATTGGGCTTCATATAGGTACTGAACGGCTCTGATGTTGACGTTTTGATTCCGCTGAACGCGAAAACCTTTTAGAGCTTTTTGTCTGGGTACGTATTTTCTACTTGTGAAGAGCATAGAGTTGGAGAATGTAATATTGTACCGGCATGTTGCCATGATAGCTCAGTTGATTATAGCAGCGGCACGGTAAGCTGAAGATCAGTGGTTCAAATCCCGTCTGTAACATCGAAATTTTCAGTCTGATTCTACCTCTTCATGTTTAGCCTACACACGACAAGTGTGATAAAACAATTATATTTGAAGTGTAAAATTTCAAAATGCAAAAAGGTTTGCGTCAGACACCGTTTAAGGAAACAAAGAGTAGGTTTTAATAAAATCCCCCAACGCTTTACACTAAACATTTCTTTTCAGTTTCTCAAAACTTCGCTGTTCTTTTTATTAACACTTTATTCATTCATTCATTATCTGTTTACCCTCCTCTTATGTAGGACTTACACCCCCCAGGACTTACAAGCGGGTGCCTGGGGTCAGAGGCCCGTCGAGGAGCAGACACTCATGGATCAGACAGAGCATCCAGGATGGGTGATCAGCCCGATGCCTGGTATGGGATGAAGGAAGTAGTTGAAACGAAATGTGGGTGAAATGGATGAAAGGAAAGGTGATGATGGAGCAGTTGGTGGAATGAATGGCGGGGGAAACCGGAGAACCCGGAGAAAAACCCGCCCAGACGCCGCTTCGTCCACCACAAATCCCGCATGCAGGTCCCTGGGATTGAACCCGGTCCGCCTCGGTGGGAGGCGAGCGGTCTATCCACTCGGCCACGGCGCCGCCTATTAACACTTTATGTGTTTGAAATATTTCTATCATGAATAAAATATATATTTTGAAGAGCCTATGAAAACCTCCTTATTTTCATTGAATCTTATATAATTGGGGAACCATAACAGAGAGACAAATATTTATGCAGGAAAAAAAAGACAATCTCGTTCAACTATACAATTTCAGCATTTTTTGTGGCATTATCCACTTCTGAAATATTCTCCTCTGTACGTTTGGAGTTTCCAATGTTTTAAATAATACCTTTGAAGGTTACGTGGTCGTTATTTCGTTTCAGCGAGCTATTGATGGAATGGAATGGAATGATAAGCGGAAGGGAGACTGCAGTGATCCATGGAGTCCGGGCATTGTACCGCACGTCCCCTACAAGGGAGTCACCCTCGTGAGGAAGGGACACATTGGGCGGCCGGAACCAGGACTGACGGCACAGCAATGACTGGCTCACTAAAGTATCCAGATATAAACATCCCAGCAGGCGGATAGGCAGACCGGGAACCCCGCCCACATGGGGTCCAACGCCCCCGGCTGGGGGGGTCCTTATCCCCGGCAACCAGCCGAAGCCTGCAAAAGGTTCACAGAGAGCATCCTTTTTCCCAGCACCGAAACCCAACGCCAACACCTCAACCCTGAAGCCAACCAATTGGTGTGAAGAATGAATGAAAGGAGTAATGGAATGATATGGAGGGATAGGAAATTCGGAGGATGTAATGATTCTTCCTAGCATTCTCCTAGCGACACGGGGAAACCCCAAAACTCCATGGGTCAGGAAGGTTGGCTGCGGGAATCGAACCCACCACCTCCCGAATGCGGGCCACAGATGCACCCACCTAAGCCATTCCGCTCCACAGCATCCTCTCAAGAAGGTATTCGTCAGTACTTTAAAAAATTCTAGCAGCCAAATTAATGGAGGGAACACACTAATATTTTTTTACATGAAGTTCAAATGGTAATACAGTTTTGGCGGTATTTCAGATCTTTAATTTTACCAGTCTTATAAATGTTTGAAAAATACACCAAAATTGTAACGCTTTTGTACTGGTGTTTTCAAAATTATCTTACATGCATTAAGTAGAACAATTTTTTTGTGTACGACTTGATTTGCAGTGAATATAGGATTTTATTTGACGGAGGAATAAAATATCAAAGTTGGGAATTTTCAGCGTTTTTGTCTTAATTCTTCGTTTTCAGCTCGATTTTTACAAACATCACAAATTTATTTTTGCACCAGTTTAAGTCACATACGGATGAAAGCGTGTGGATGTATGCGCAAAAAATCTCTACCCAATGCATGAAACATACTTTTGAAATCACCACATTCAAATAAGTTGGAATTTTTGGCATGTTTTTCAATCCAATTCAAAAATTTATAAAACTGATAAAATGAACAACCTGAAAAACGGCTGAAATACGGAAACTGTATTACCATTTGATCTTTATGTCCAAACAAATTGGATTTTTCTCCTAATTAACTTGGCTGCTAGAATGTTTTAAAGTGCAGCCGAATATTGTGGCGTATTAATAATTTGGAGTTTCATTGTCATTGCCAGACACATTATTATTCTACATTGTCATTACCAAACATATTATTGCTTACGTCACTATTGGCTGGTAGCTTTGCTAGCCACGAGTGGTGCGGGATATATCATCTGTCTTAGTTAGGATTCCATGAGAAGCGGATCGCGTGTGCAAGCCGACTTTTGGATCGGTGCGCATCTTCTCTCGCCTTTCATATTTAATAATGTAGGAACCACAAACTGTTTGGAAATAAATCTAGAAATGTATGAAGAGATTTGTGTTATGGTTTTTGTACAGTGAAAAACCCACGCCCACCCCCTTCTTCATTGTGAACGACTTTTGCACAACTGGTAAACCATAAGATAGACAAAATTTTACTACACAAAAAATGTAGATCGCTTTAAAATACACAATTTATGTCATATACATTGTTTTTGTTGAGTGAAGCATTTTCGAGATATTGCTTGTTATTCCCTTAAATTTTTCAATACTTATTTTCTCAAATGGGAAATCGTTATTCATTTTTACTTTCTCTACTACGTATAGTAAGTAGAGGAAGTATTGTGTTCCACACAAATATTCGATACCGAGATTTTACCGGAAATACATGTTTTGAGACCCCCTGAATCCAAAAAAAAGCATTTTTGGAAACATGTCTGTGTGTGTCTGTGAACAGCATAACTCAGAAACGAACAGTCGGATAAACACCAAACTTGGTATTTAGGTTCAGTATCTTTCAGAGATGCGACACGAAGGTTTTCAAGAAAATCCCCCCACCCCAGACTACCTTTACATGGAACATTTTTCGAAAATTTTAATTTTCTCAAAAATGGCTTTAAGAATTTTGATTAAAATATCATATATTTAAGATATTTTCATGACAAATGAAATGTATAACTCGAATTTTCTGCGAATGTCTCCAAAAGTGTTCTTCATTGTGAACTACTTTTGCGTAACTGGTAAACCATAAGAGATAGACAAACTTTTACTACACAAAAATGTAGATCGCGTTAAACTACAGAATTTATATTATATGCATTTTTTTGTTGAGTGAACAATTTTCGAGATATTGCATGTTATTCCCTGAAATTTTTCAATACTTATACTTTTTCTTAAATTCGTTATTCATTTTGTTTTGTCCTGGTAGTGCTAAGAGAATGGAATACTCCACATAGCAACCTCCTCTTAAAATATTAGACTTTCGCTTAAAGCCTAGAGTTTCCCTTGCATCTACAAGAAAATTAGCAATAAGATTAACATCTCGATATCTCGATTAATATGAAGCATATGCAGAATAGCGTTTGTAAAAATAGCTTCTACAAGAGTAGAGAAAGAAATATGACTGTAACACATCAGATTTTTTTTTAATTTTCTCCAAAATGTTTCCAACATGTTTAAAATAGTTATAATATGTTTTGATATTACATGCTAAATGAAATGTATATCTTCAATTTTCTACGAGTTATCTGTGTAGTTCTTTTCATTCTAAATGAATGTTGTATATCTTTGTATATGTGATGAACCTAGGAAAAGGGGAAAAACATACCTCATTACCACACAAAAAGTAGATAATTTATGCCAAATACATTTTTGTGCCTTTAACGATTTCTGAGATTTTCCTTGTTATTCTTTTTACTTTCTCGCTACGTATAGTAAGTAGGGGATGTATTGCAATCCACCCAAAAATTCAATACCGAAAATACACGTTTTGAAGCCCTCTGAATCCAAAAAAAGTACTTTAAGAAAAAGATCCATGTGTGTGTGTCTGTCTTTGTGCCTGTGAACAATATAACTCAAAAACGAAAAGTTGAATAATTACCAAACTTGGTATTTAGATTCAGTATCTTTTAAAGATGCGACACGAAGATTTTCAAGAAAATCCCCCCACCCCAGACTACCCTTTACGTGGAACATTTTTAGAAAAAAAAAATTTTCTCAAAAATGGCTCTAACGGTTTTGATTTAAATGCCATGTATTTAAGATATTTTCATGAAAAATAAAATGTATATCTTGAATTTTCTAGGAGTGTCCCCAAAAAACGCTGAATGACTTTTGCATAACTGGTAAACCGTAAGACAATAAACGTAACGTTATAGACTATAAACGTATGTCATGTAATTTTTTTGTGGAGTGAATCATTTTCAAGATATTCCATGTTATTTATTTGAATTTTCCAAGCAATAAATACGATAGTTTCTGCAAACGTTTATCTCTTTTAATATGAAGTAGATGGAGAATAAGCGTTTGTAAAAATAGTTTGTACAAGGGTAGAGAATGTATGTGAGTGCAACTCACCAGAGCTTTTTTTTAATATTCTTTTTGAAGTGCTAAATTCCCATTCGTTTGTTTTTCATGCCATGCAAAGAGTAGAATTTCAATGTCATCACATTGCCTGCGTTTTAGACAGCTGACTACGACTTCTGTCTCCTGTACATCTCTTATGCCAACAAGTAAGTGTGTAATATAATATTTCTGAAAAAGTTTATCTGGATTAATATGTTTTAGAAAGAAGAATAAACACTGTAAGAATAATTTGTGGAAGAGTGAATAAATAAAGTCCTTCAGATTTTTCTATATTTAAATCGCCTATTCCTATTTGTATTTGGTTACATACTCTTGTAACGTATTTATCTTGGTTTATCGCCTTTCTCTCCTACATTTAGATCTATTCCTTGTATCATGGTATCTTGTTGCTCTGCTATTCGTCTCCCCGTTTATTGCTGTTTCTCAGCCAAAGTCAGTTGGTAGACGTAACTGTGTGCTTCCCGAACGGAATGCCATCTAACAGCGTTCTCCATCACGATGTCAGCCATTGTCGCAACATGTAATTCATTAACATCAAAGAGACAAGAAGCGTTTTCTCTACCCTCAAGCCTGGAATAATGGAGAGGGAATAAAGTACTTGCCAATCAACTGGTTCCGCATTAGTCACCCGCTGCTCTTTAATGGACTCTGAATTATTGCGAACAATTTACACCATTCAAGAAATGTGCACTAATGTTTCCAAGGTCTCTTTGCATCGAGTTCCCTTACTGCGTGCTAGTTCCAAATGCCAACGAATCTTTATGTTCTTTCTTCTTCCTTTCTACTTCTCTTCTTTTTCTAATCTTATTCTATGGTTCAGCATCAACACTTGCTGCCGTTCAAAAAACTTTCCAAAGGAAATATACTTCAAAATATTCAAAACTTTGAGTTTTATCCCTTAACATGCTGCATAATGGCATAAAACATGACGGGATGCCTTGGGCGGTAACGTCTGTGGCTCGTATTCGGGAGGTCCAGGGTTCAAATCCCGTGGGCCGACCGATCTGACAAGCTTTTTTCGTGGTTTCCCTTAGCTGTCAAGTTAAATACCGGATTGGATATTTAATACCCCCTTAAGTCCAAAACAATAGTAAAAATGAAAACTAGATGGTAATAGCGAACGCTGTGCCATCTATCCACAGACAATGAAAGCCGGTACACTGGACGGTACCCTAATGCCATCTGCACGGCACGAAGCAGAAGGTCCAGTTGCTATGCACTGAGGTCACGGTGGATACATAATGAAGCAAGATGGTATGGTTACAGGGATGAGGCCTAGAAGGCTAACAGTCCGCTTTTCTATAAGAAAGCAGCAGTTAGACAAGACGGCACCCTAATTCCATCTGCACGGCTCGAAGCAGAAGATCCAGTTGCTATGCACTGAGGTCTCTGTGTTCACGTGACGAAGCAAGATGGTTTGATTACAGGGATGAGACCTAGAAGGCTAACAGTCCGCCTTTCTATAAGAAAGCAGCAGTTAGACTGGACGGCACCCTAATGCTATTTGCACGGCACGAAGCAGAAGATTTGGTAGCTATGCACTGAGGTCTCTGTGGACACGTGACGAAGCAAGATGGTATGGTTACAGCGATGAGACCTAGAAGGCTAACTGTCCGCCTTTCTATATGAAAACATCAGTTAGAATGGACGGCACCCTAATGCTATTTGCACGGCTCGAAGCAGAAGATTTGGTAGCTATGCACTGAGGTCTCTGTGGACACGTGATGAAGCAAGATGGTATGGGTACAGGGATGAGACCTAGAAGGCTAACTGTCCGATTTTTTATATGAAAGCAGTAGTTAGACTGGACGGCACCCTAATGTCATCTACACGGCACGAAGCAGAAGATCCAGTTGCTATGTACTAAGATTTCTGTGGACACGTGACGAAGTAAGATGGTATGGTTACAGGGATGAAACCTTGAAGGCTAACTGTTAGCCTTTCTATCCACAGACAATAAATAAAAGCAGGTTGACTGGACAGCACCCTAATGCCATCTACACGGCACGGAACAGAAGATCCAGTTGCTATGCACTAAGATATATGTGGACACGTGACGGAGCAGGATGGTATGGTTACACGGATGAGACTCGGAAAGCTAACTATCCACCATTCTATATGAAAGCTGATAGATTAGATGGCATCCTAATGCCATCTGCATGGCACTAAGCAGAAGATACAGTTACTATGTCCTTAGGTCTCTGTGGACACGTGTCAAAGCAGTCATCTGCTCGTTACAGAAGCAGAGATAGAGTTGTTATGCACTAAGGTCTCTGTTGGCACGTTACGAAGCAAGATGGTATGGTTACAGGGATGACACCTATAAGGCTAACTGTAAAAGCAGGTAGACTGGACGGCACCCTAATGTCATCTGCACGGTACAAGCAGAAGATACAGTTGCAATGCACTAAGGTCTCTGTGGACACGTCACGAAGTAACATGTGGTGGTTACAGGGATGAGACCTAGAAGGCTAACTATCCGCCACACATAGATCCATGAGTTATCTACTAAAAGACCATGTAGTTAAAGCGACGTAAAATAATACATTAATAATAATCGTATAAAGCATATGCTCATAGAAATTTATGTAACAACTTTAAGCATAAATGTATTAAAGGGAAGAATATCTGAACCTCTGCACCCTGGATGTTACATAATCTAATATTTTCTATATACGTACCTTATAGGCAGAGGAAGTATGGCGTCCTAACCAAAACTTCGATGTCAGGTTCCGTGGGAAATACATGTGTTCGGGTCCTCTGAATTAAAAAACGTATTTTTATTTTAAAAAATGACATGTTATGTATGTATCGTGAACAGCATACCCCAGACGAAAATTGGTTAAATACCCAACTTAATATTTAAGTTCATAAATAACAGCTATTCTAAGGATGCGACACGAAGAGCTTCAATAAAATCTCCCACCGCATAATACCCTTTACATGGAAACAATTTTGTAATTTTTTATATTCTCTACTACGTATAGTAAGAGAGGGAGTATTGCATTCTACCCTAAAATTCGATACCGAGATTTCACCGGAAATACATGTATTGAGGTGCCCTAAATTCAAATAAAGCATATTTGGAAATATGTCCGCGAGCGTGTGTGTTCGCATGTCTGCCTGTGAACAGCATAACTCAAAAACGAAAAATTGGATAAGTACCAAACTTAGTATTTGGGTTTAGTATCTTTCAAAAATAGGACACAAAGATTTTCAAGAAAATCCCCACCCGAGACTATTCTTTAACTGGAACATTTTTCGAAAATTCTGATTTACCCAAAATAGCTCTAACGATTTTGATTAAAATAGCATGCGTTTAAGATATTTTTATGGCAAATAAAATGTATATGTTGAATTTTCTGGGAATGTTTCCAAAAGTCCTCTTCAGTCTGAGAATGACTTTTGCATAACTGGTAAACTGTAAGAGATGGACAAAATATTACTACACCCAAAATGTAATTCTCGTTAAAAAACAGATTTAGGTCAGATACATTCTTTTGCTGAGTGAACCATTTCCGAGATATTCCTTGTTATATGTTCGAATTTTCCAATACTTATACTTTTTCTCAAATGGAAATTCGTTATTCGTACTTCATTTTTTTCTGTCCTGGACATAAAAAGAGGATGGAATGCTCCACATAGCAACCAGCTCTTAAAAGAGTTGACTATCGCTTAAAGCCTATCAATTCCCCTTGCATCTGCAAGAAAATTAGCAATGCATTTCTGCAAATGTTTATCTCGATTAACATGAAGTAGATGGAGAATAAGCGTCTGTAAAAATAGTTTGTAAAAGTGTAGAGAAAGTCATATGAGTGCAAAACATCAGATTTTTTAATGTTAATTTCCAGGATAATGTTAATTTCCAGCTGAGCACAGCTCAAATACAATTTCTTGCATATAGACTGTAACCACATAGGTATTGTTCTCTATACTAAATCGCTTTTACGTCATGCATTTATGTCCGAGTAACACTCTCCCAATTTTTAGTAAATGGAATTGAAATGCTAATGGATATCGCTAATGCATGTTGTTTTTAATATAACTTTAAACTGGAAAAACCGCGGTGCAGTGAAATAAAAAAAACGAAACGAAAACGGTAAATATAATATAGAATTCTGGTATAGACATTCAGATTCATAGTTATAGTGTAACAGGTATAAAATCGAGATAAAACCTGCTTCGGTCTGATTTTTTACTTTTTTATTCCCTTTTTAACAATGTTTACTATATATTAATACCGTATTTTTGTATCACATAATTTCCTAATAACCAACATGGCACAGTGTTTTTTCTCGTGTGTACGACACCCGTAATGTTCAAGCTTTTTACACTGAATCACTTTCAGAATATTTTTCCGGAAACACACTGATCAAGTGTTATATTCGTTGTGCAGAGTTACGGAGGCGAAAACTTCCAAAGTCAGTGTTCCTTTCTCATCTCCCTAGAATTTTTAAGGGAAGCACCGAGCAGAAAATGCAAGTCCCTTTCTGCTTCATATTCTCAATGTTTCAAAATGTATCTTGTTTTGACCGATTAGCTGATAAATGACCTTAGTTTCGCGGTCACCTTCTTATTCCATTAATGTTATTGTTAATCAATTACTTTAATTAAACAGTGGCCTTTCGGAATCAAGTAGCTGTTGTTTTGCACGTATCCAGTGTAATAATCCAACTTGCATAGCTGTTTTTTTACTTTCTCTACTACATATAGTAAGTAGGGGGAGTATTGTATTCCACCCAAAAATTGATACCGAGATTCCATGGGAGTGCATGTTTTGAGGCCACCTGAGTGTAAAAAGGATTTTAGAAAAATATCTTGTATTTGTGAACAGCATAACTCAAAAATGAAAAGTCGAATCAACACCAAAGTTGGTATTTAAGTTTAATAACTTCTAATGTTGCGACACGAAGAATTTCAAAAAAATATCCCCACCTCAGACTACCCATTCAGTACAAGAAGTTTATTCCATAATTTTTATTTTCTAAAACAATGGATCTATTTTGATTAAAATACCATACATTAAAGATATTTACATGAAAAATAAAATGTATAGCTTGAATTTTCTGGGAATAGTCCATGAAGTCGACTTCATTTGGAAGAAATTTTGTATAATCTTGTGTAACTGCTAAACGTTAAGCGACAGACGAAAACGCACTACACAAAAAATGCAGATCTCTTTAAAACGCACAATTTATTTCAAATAAATTTTTTGTGGTATAAGCCGTTTCTGAGATATCCGTTCGAATTGCTCATTTTTATCATTATTTCAGTCCTTTCAAACATTCAGTTGTTTCTCGCGATTGCATGGAAACAGTATGGCATTTAAGGCAGTGTATAGCGTCCAGGTCTTGAGCACTTGACTGGTGCTGTTCCCTTTGTATCTATAACGAAATTTGCAATGTAGGGGTGCAAGCTAGTGGGTTTAAGCCCTACAAACGAGGAGGATAACCGACTAAGTAAGTAAAAGGTCAATCTAAGATTGAGCTTGATCGCTCTTGCGAGCCTAATTGATAATCTAAAACTTCTTGCTCTAATGCTAAGTATGCTACTTAAATCTAATGAGCAATGTTTTCCTCCGATGTTCATTTGTTTTACTCCCAGCGGGAAAACGTAGAGTTTTCAGTATTGACGGTTGATGTTTTGCCAAAACCTCAAATGCTAACGTTATAAAGTTTTTAGTTCTGCTAAAAAGCTGAATTAGGTAAGTCACTGCCGTGGTTATCATGATTATTTAATAAAAGGACCAGGCAAAACTTATAATTTCTCCCACTGTAACTATCTAATCCAATATAGCTACTAAAAGCTGATAGTTTCGCTTTGATAATATAATTTCGCTTTTAAACTCAGTTTGTGTGCATAAGGTAGTTATTTCGAGACCAAAGGTTGACTACAAACGTTCGTTAAGCTCAATTAAGTTACGGGAAACTATCAGTAGTCTATGTGATGCTAGATAAAGTTGGGCATCAGGTTCGATAATCTTGTTTTGATAATTTTACAGCGTGATGGCTGAAACTGAAGTCGCTCTTAAATTGGATTGATTAGTATAAAATGCATGCAAGGTAAGCTTATAATGTACGTCATTACAGTCGTGTGGCAACAGCACATCAATTGTTCAAAATAAAACTCAGTTCTTATTTTCCTAACGTTGCGGGTTTTGCGAAGTGTTATTGACCAATGTGTATGCCTTTATTACGAGGGGCACTATTTATATTTTGAGCCTAATAATTAAAACAAAGTAATTTCTGATTGAAAACTGCTTTATTGTTTTTCAAAATATTTTCCTTTATGAACAATACACTTTTGCATCCATTTGAACCATTTGTCACAGCATTTATTCCAGTCTTCATGAGACACCTCCAAAACATGGTTTTTGAAGGCATCAACGGCTTCTTCTGCCAACGAAAATCGTTGTCCACGCAATTTATTCCTGATGTTCGGGAACAAAAATAAGTCATTGGGTGCCAAATCAGGACTGTATGGCGGATGACCCATCAATTCGATTTTTTGAGCCTTCAAATTCTCCTTTGTTAGACGAGATGTGTGCGCGCTTGCATTGTCTTGATGAAGAACGATCCTACGGTTCTTGTTGGTTTTCCTTACTTCACCGAAGACTTCCGGCAAACAAATGGTTGTGTACCATTCGGCATTGACCGTTTTACGTTCCTCTAAAGGCATTGTTCCCTCATGGCCAGTTTTGCTGAAAAAGCAGGCGACCATTTGCTTCGAAGTGCTTCGAGTGCGAACAACTTTTGTTGGATTTGCTTCATCTTGAAACACCCATACAGTCGACTGCTGTTTGCGTTCCGGCTCATACGCATAAATCCATGATTCGTCACCTGTTACAATCTTATATACGTCTTTTGAGGCACCGCCATTGTATTTCTTGAGCAGTTTTGTACACCAATCGACACGAGCATCTTTTTGAGATTGCGCCAAATTATGTGAGATCCAACGAGAGCAAACCTTTTTCACGGCTAAATAATCATGCAATATTTTATATATGCTGGTGGAACTAATGCCTAGGGTAGCCTCAATCTCACTATATGTCGCATTTCGATCTTTCATTATTAGTTTTTGCACAGTATCAATGTTTTCTGGCACAACAACTGACTTTGGACGACCTTCACGAACTTCATCATTGAGCGAACGGCGGCCACGATTAAATTCGTTATACCAGCGTTTCACAGTAGCAAAGGATGGAGCTTCGTCGCCAAATGTGGAAGTTAGTTGATCGGTGCACTCTTGTCTTAATAATCCACTTCGAAAGTTGTAATAAATCATTGCACGAACATTTTCACGAACTAATTCCATGTTTTTGTTGACACACAATTTTCAAGTTAGTGTAAGCAAAACAAATGAAGCTCTATTGACAAAATGTTTGAAGTAGATTATGGTTAAAAATGTCAAACTTTACATTGGAAACGTTAGATGGCACCTACAGCATTCAGGGTTGCCAAGGCTCAAAATATAAGTAGTGCCCCTCGTATTTGAAACCTTTGACCTTAAGTTGTTCATCTCAAAGGACTGAAGCAGTCCAACTATCAGAGTCGCCTATTTCGTAAAATACAACATTAAAATGTTCAACATAAAATAGTTATAACTAAAGTACATGTAAACTCTCATCGAGCGGGCGGTCCAGGCAGTTGTGTATGGCCCGCTATCGGGCCCATCGGTTCTTCGTGGTTTCTCCGGGTCGCCAGGCGAATACTGAGGAGGTTCATCTTCTACCACAACTCTCCTTCCTCTCATTTCCTGTACCCATCATATTCTTTGTCATCTGTTTTAGGATTGTAGGACCAGGCGATGGTGTTCGGTGGGTTGCGGCTGGGCGGTGGCTTGCGCTCTGTAAAAGTTTTCTTCCCTGGCGTCGCTGCGGTACCGCTCAGTTAGATCTCTCCTCAGCGTGGGGTTCTGCTCCAGAGAAGCTTGTGGCAAGGACTGTGAGACATTGGATGCGTTTTGTCTGGAAACGTCCATGCTTGCGCTCGCCGGATCTGTCGCCCTTCGGGTCTCTTCCCTCATCCCTCCCTCCCAAAGTCACGTTGGAAGCATAAAGAGCTGACTGGTCTGCGTTTGGTGCTTTGCCATGTTTGGGGGAGTCCCTCCGTGTTGTGTACCTTTGCCTTTTATATGTGAAGTTCACTTGAGTTTAATGTTTATAATCAGCCATAACCGGAAGTGGTATATTGCTTTAAAATTTAAGTGCAAACGGATATCATAAGATAGGGTATCATTGCATGTAGATGCTTAAAACAAACAAGCATACATCTAATTTCTTGTAGCTAACTGCAGTTGTCCAGTTGCTTCTACACGAGCAAAACGCCTGAAAACATTACAAGACTGATGTGCACATTGAGGGTATCTCTCAGCGTAATACGCTTGGCAGCCCGGAAATTTATGACATTCGCCCAATACCATTCAACACATCAAAACCTTCCTCATTTCTGAAAACCCTCACTATTTGTAGTAAAAGTAAGCTATTTGTAATCACGTTAATTACTTTCTCTACTACGTACAGTAAGTAGGAGAAGTATTGTATTCAACCCAAAAACTCGATACCGAGATTTCACCGGAAATATATGTTTTGAGACCCCTGAATCCAAAAAATAGCATTTTTGGAAACATGTCCATGTGTGTGTCTGTCTGTGAACAGCATAACTCAGAAACGAACAGTCGCATAAAGATTTAGGTTCAGTATCTTCCAGAGATGCAACACGAAGGTTTTCAATAAAATCCCCCACCCCAGATTACCCTCTACTTGGAACATTTTTAGAAAATTTTAATTTTCTCAAAAAGGCTCTAACGATTTTGATTAAAATATCATATGTTTAAGATATATTCATGACAAATGAAATGAATATATCGAATTTTCTGGGAATGTCTCCAAAAGTATTCTTCATTGTGAACGACTTTTGCATAACTGGTAAACCATAAGAGATAGACAAAATTTTACTACACAATATAGATCGCATTAAAATACACAATTTATGTCATATACATTATTTTGTTGAGTGAATCATTTTCGAGATATTGCTTGCTATTTCCTTAAACTTTCCAATATTTTTCTCAAATGAGAATTCGTTATTCATTTTTTTTTGTCCTGATAATGGAATACTCCACATAGCAACCAGCTCTTAAAATATTTGATCATCGCTTAAAGCCTAGCAGTTCCCCTTGCATCTACAAAACTTTAGTTTGTACAAGATTAGAGGAAGTCATGTGAGTGTAACATATCAGATTTTTTATACACATTTCATTAACCAAAGAAATAAAGAAAACAAAACATCTGAATTTCATTAGATTGTGCAAGGCCATTTAAGATTCCTTTGCCAACATTCATTGTAATTTTCTTTTTGTAATACTTCCCACTATGAATGCCATTGTATCTGTATTACTGGGATCGAGTGCGCTGTCTTTTCGTGTGATTTTCTACGTGAAAGATTATGAATTAACAACAAGGTTTTCTACGAAAGTTCTTTGTTTTGATGAAGTGAAAGTTCAAGTGAAAGTGAAAATGCACATGTGCTTTAGTTATAAATACTTTTGTTTCGAATATTTTAATGTTACATTTTTCGAAATAACTGACTGTTAGTGGTGAACTTTTAAGCCTGTATGAGCTGGAAATAATTATATTTTATTTATTATATTATTTCTATGTGAAAAGAAGTGTTTCTTCTGAACAGAATCGTAGGTTTTAATATTTTGCACATTTTGGTTTATTTAACAGAGTCTTTATAACATTGTGTTTTCTATAAACCTTATCTGTTTGTGTGTTAGTAACATCCTGAAGGTTTAGAGAATACCAGTATACGGGGAATAGAGTGAAAGATGCTGTAGTTTATGAGCTTGGAGCCTAGACTACCAGGAAAACGATAAATCCGGGTCATTAGGATAGAAACGAGATTTATGGATACAGAATTGCATGAATTGAGTCGTAAACGAAATGAGGACATGGAAGTAATGAAGATGGAAGCTTTATTAGCTGTAGATAGCTAATATGAACTGAAAGACCATGAGAATGGAATGTCAAACACAGCCGAATTATATTATTATCTTGATCGCAAAAGCGAATAAAACTAAGTGGTTTGGCCCTGTTGCTTGAAGATAAGACATGAGTAAGGCCTGTTTTCTCTGGAGACGTACACTTTGAAGGGAAAAGGGACTCCTTTCTATCGAGAAAGATCGCAGAAACACTCCGCGTGGTCACTGACAAATGGAACCGGATTGGGGTAAAATTGGTTGATTGCAAGGTGATAAATCTTCTCGCCTTCCCTCTTTCACCATTGTTACAGTTATTGTGCGAGATGTAGCAAGTCTCTGAAGAATTCGGAAACGGATCCTGACGCAACAGTAGGAAATGTGAGCAACGACAAAAAAAGTCCAGTTTTCAACCTTCTCCAGGAGAAGTGTAATCTCAAGTTAAATGAACATATTAGGAAAGAAACTTAACTTCAAACTGCAAGCTTCTTTTAGACTATGTTAGCATATGTGGTTATCTATGTGGTATACTCATTTCCATGAGCTCGGTTCTCCAGTTGCAGGACATTCCGATTTTTACTTTCTCTACTACGTATAGTAAGTAGGGGAAGTATTGCATTCCACCCAAAAATTCGATACCGAGATTTCACCGGAAATATATGTTTTGAGACCTCCTGAATCCAAAAAAAGCATTTTTGGAAACATGTCCGTGTGTGTGTGTCTGTGAACAGCATAACTCAAAAACGAACAGTCGGATAAACACCAAACTTGGTATTTAGGTTCAGTATCTTCCAGAGATGCGACACGAAGGTTTTCAAGAAAATCCCCCCACCCCAGACTACCCTTTACATGGAACATTTTTCGAAAATTTTAATTTTCTCAAAAATGGCTCTAACGATTTTGATTAAAATATCATATGTTTAAGATATTGTCATGAGAAATGAAATGTATATCTCGAATTTTCTGGGAATGTCTCCAAAAGTATTCTTCATTGTGAACGACTTTTGCATAACTGGTAAACCATAAGAGATAGACAAAATTTTACTACACACAAAATGTAGATCGCGTTAAAATACACAACTTATGTCATATATATTTCTTTTGTTGAGTGAACCATTTTCGAGATATTGCTTGTTATTTCATTAAATTTGCCAATACTTATACTTTTTCTCAAATTCTTATTCATTTTTTTTATGTCCTGGACATGCAAAGAGAATGGAATGCGCCACATAGCAACCAGCGCTTAAAAGATTTGACTATCGCTTAAAATCTACGATATTCCCCTTGCATCTACAAGAAAATTACCAATAATATTAACATCTCGATTAACATGAAGCATATGGAGAATAGGCGTTTGTAAAAATAGATTGTACAAGAGTAGAGAAAGTCATGTGAGTGTAACACATCAGATTTTTCTATTGCAGTATAGTTTTTTAACCCCATTAATTCGGCAAAAATGTGATGTTTCCTACTAAATATAACGCATTGAAAAAGAACTCCTATATACAGGATGTTCGGAAAAAGGTTCCAATATCTACAGAGGAGGTAGCATGCAAATAAAAAATAAATAAATAACAGTTCCTATAAACGTTGGTTGTAAACTTAATATCTGCTGAGTTATGGTCTACTACACTACCATCAGTGATTACCATAAATTTTATTTACTCTTCACAATAGGTGCTCGATTAGGTGCCCGTCCATTGCAATGCTGCCCTCCATCCTGCGTCTCTTGGAATCGCGCATTCTTTGAAACACTTCTTGTTGTTGCCGGATTGAACACGCGTTTTCTTAGTGTCTACACATCATTTAAGGGGACTGCACACACCATGGCCTTTAAATTTTTCCAAAATCCAAACTCTAGAAGATTAGGGCCAGGGTTAAAGTTACCCCTCTGCTACAAGAAAACAAATTACAGTTGATACCGTAATTATTGACGCGCAGATATAAATAATTAAGGAAATTATAGTAAAATGCACAAATAACTTCAATAAATAATTTCCGTAGATTAAAACAATGTGTAATGTAACAAGCTTGAATTGAAAAACGTGTCAGAAAAACAGGTCATTAGCGAGTCATGGCAACGAAAGTCATTAGTGACAGTTAACGTTTTTGGGATTAACGAAGTATGCTGAGCTAAAAGTAATAAATACGTGCAATTTTAAATCAGATAATTACTCTGGCTCTAGTACCGGCACTGGTACTTAAAGCCGCTCGTGCTTACAGTTGTACATGCATTAGTGAGTCTCTTGCTGGTACCGTCAGCGGTACTTACGTTTGTGAATTTTTGAGTCAATCCATTTCTTCATTGCAAACGGTCCGCAACTCAATTCAAGAACTCAAATATTAGTTCACAATAACTTTTTCAGTCAATTTAAACTGTGTTGACGTTCACAATACATCCACCTATACCCCGAGGGAAACTACCCATAGTTCTACCACTGGAGCAGCTGGCGCACGAGACAACAGAACGAGCTATGAGATCACGGCAGCAGAATCAATAACGAAGCAGTTAAAGTAAATTGCTTCAAAAGTTTACGACCATCGTTACTGCTTCACAGTACTGCAGTGTCACAACAAAACATGCGTCATTTGCACACCACCGTACACCGGACGTAAGTAACATACCTGATTGATACAGCAATATTGTGGCGTATCAGTAAGTTCATTATCATTTCCATACACTGTTGTGTTACATTGTTGTTACTACACATAGCATTATTGGGTTTCTTTGATTTCTCGGCTTAATGATCCTCGTTTTGGCGCGACCACGCCAAAGGGACGGCTCTGTTTGAAATCGTCTGGTATGACGCCAACCCTGGCTGGCGTGGCTAGACACATTTATAGGGGAGTATAGATAGCGTCAGTGAGAGCGCTCGTTGTAGCAAGACGTGCGCGTGGTCAGTCCACGGCTTCGAGGCATCTCCCTCTATACTCTCTTCCTGGTTCATAATATAGAGTCGCCAAACGTTTGTTAACAAATTCCAGGTAATGTGTACTATGTAATGCTTTTGTGTAATGTAAAACCCCACGTCTTCCTCTAAATATGCACACTAAGGTCCCGGCCGCCTTGCTGTTACCTAGTTGCAACCCTCCCCATGTGCGTGCTGGGGTGAACTAAATTTATTCATTTTCTGGAAACCTTTTGGCCCTTACCCCGGCATTTAACAAAGGTATGTAGCATGCAGTGAGATACTTAGGTTGACTACTCTTGTATTCTGTTCTTGCTTAATACTCCATATGCAAACACGGTGTGCTGCATAGCAACAAACCGCTACGTGCAATGTGTTATTCGTGTCTTGCCAAAGAGTTCGGAGTTCAAGATATCCTCCTCATCAAAATAAGTCCATAGCTTAGAATATATAAGGTTTACGACTAATATTTACAGAAGCAGCTTTCTTTGTTTTGTTGCATACTGCCTCCTCTGTAGATACTGGAACCTTTTCAAGAACACTGGTATATATGTGTACAGAATGTTATAGAAAAAATATTCCATACTTTAAGAAGTGGTAGTATGGAACAAAACAAGAAAAAAGTGTTCAGTAAACATGGGCTCTAAAATACATACGTTAAGATCTATGAATACTTGTTCATCTCCACTACTGTGAAACATTTCTTTTACTACAAGCTCTTTGCTATTACGTATGACCTACAGAATGCAGTAAACAAATGAGGACACACTACTTTGTTACTGTGAAACAGCATAGCTCCTAATGTAATCTGTTTGCAATTACATACGACCAATTACGTACGACCTGCTGTTGTGAACCATCGCTAAAGGAGGTGCTCAATATGATGCCCATTCATAGTAAGGCATTCCTCAGTCCGACGTCTTAAGGAATCACTCACTCTCACTACTCCAGGTTGGCCACGGATGCTCCGGCAGGCATTGGTGACGCCTTCCTGTAGTATTTGTACATCATTAATGGGGTTGCATACACCAAGGATTTCAAGATAAAGGTACAATATAAAAGCATTTGACAAACTTATCAAAACACAAACTGATTCCATTAGAACTAATAAAAATACGCATTGCACTTAGCCAGAAGTGTGAAGACGCTTCACAGTAACAACACTAACAATGTTTACTGCATACTGTATCCCTGGGCAATAACAGAGTAATGTATCCCCATTTGTTTACTGCCTGCTGTAGGTCACACGTAATAGCAAAGGGCTTGCAGTAGATGAGATGTTTCACAGTAGCGAAGATGAACAAGTGCTCATAACTCTTAAGGTATGCATGTTTACTGGACATTTTTACTTGCTTTGGTCCATACTACCACATCTCAAAATATGAAATACCTTTTTTTAACATCATGTATACTTATACCTAATAGTGGGTGAATGTCATTGACTCTAATTAAATTGCAAACTCCTATGTACTATGAGGGAATATATTCTTTTACTATTAATATCACTTAATTTGATTGTTATTTAAAGCTGACAAGCATGTATTTTGGTGGAATATGAGAACATCTACGCTCTATTCACTTGCAAAGAAAGAACAACACTTTACCAAACCTCAAGCTTCCCCATGAAGACACACCTAAAATGCAATATCTTACACCAGTGAAAGAGAGACTGGACCACTGCCTCCACCAGTATATTACATGATGCCTACTCAATACCTAACCACCTAGATACATTACAGCACTTACCCGCCGAGGTCAGATGCTAGTAACTCGACTATGTATTGGTCACACTGCGCTAAACCCTCCTACCTCCTCTCTCCTGAACCTGCTCCTGCATGTACTCTTATGTTTATTGAGCTCTCATCGTCCATTATGTGATCACAGCTTGCCCGAGATACACTGCTCACTGGCTTAATTGTGGAGTTTCTGAACATACAACTGGATTTGGGATATCAATAATGCCACAGGAAAGTCATCAGCTTCATCAAAATGTGCAGAATTGTTAATGATATTTAAATCATTTAACTTTATTATCATTTACTGCAAGCTTTAATGTGACATGTTACAATTTTTACATCAATGTACATCCCAGTGTGTAGTTGCGATATGACTTTATTGTTGAAGCGACTATAACAAAGAAAGAAACAAAGAAACAGAGCAACAATACAATAATGTAACCTACAGAATACATGTAGCTGATGAGTTCTCATATAGACGTTTTATAAACGCTCACTGAAAAAATTGAGTTTTTGTTTATGGGTGCTCTTTAGCTGTTGTGGTCCTTAGCGTCCCATTCTATATTGGGCGTGAAAGACCGGAAATTTTACTCAGAGGTTCCTTTATCAAGTTTGAGGTTCTTTTACGTGCCATAAATCTACGACACGGGACTATCGGCTTTAATTTCCTTCCAAAGGAAGCCATCCTAAGGATTTTTACGCCCGAAAAAATCCATCGCCCTCCGCCGGGTTTGAAACCTTGACCTCGGGAACTACTGGCTGGCATAAACACTCACTAGCACACATCTTTGCTAATAAGTGAATGCATTTTAAACTATTTCATCTTGCAAATACTTAGATTTTAAGGAAAAGTATGCACCTTAATAAGCGTTTGCAATGTAAGTGGTGACGTTTCTTCAGCCTACACAGTAAATACTAAAATTTATGATACGTGCTATTTGTGTTTTGGGATAGTAGTACTGTATGCCTCAGACGAGGAAACGTTTGCGGGGTGTTCTGCTCTCCGGAAGAGTGAGGGGGGACAGTACCACCTGGCAGCTCACGATATCATAAATAGATCTACTATCTACATTAAAAAGTATCGCGCAACGTTAGTATCCCAGCGTTTTTCACTTGGAGCAGTGTGTAAGTGTTTTCTAGTGATTAATACAGTTATTTACAATGCACAGTAAGGAAGGAATAACTCTACACAGTCAATCCAGATAAATAGTTGCAAACGTTTTTAAAATCTGTGACGAGGAAAGCAAACAAAAGCAACAGGCCGTTTAGCATTACTAGCAGAAAAGCGTATGTTTTGTATGAGCTCTTGTTATGTTGAAAGTAGAACCGTAATATTTCTCAGATAGCAATAGAATTGTTGATGTCAACACATTCCTTACAGACACATTCTTGTGAGAGAAACACAGTAACAAAGAAATGTTTATAATCCAGAGCTACTGAATTCGTAAATCATGATTTTGGAAGCAAAAGGGAATTTGCTGCACAAAAATGCAATGCACATACATAGGTTAGGTTGAAGTCATACAGACGCTCGAAACAAGAACTAAAATCTGTAATTTAGTAAACGGTCAGTACCTCAGGGTATGAAAATTAAAGTAGACTAGATAAACTTATTATAACTGAATGATCAGCTCACAGGGAATTCCTGTGGTTTATGTTCTGCATATGACAATGAGCATAAGCAGGGGAGCAGGGCTTTGAAAAATAAAAATATGTATGTTTATGAATGAATATTACTTATTATTATTTTATACATATTTTTACTTCCTAATAGTCTATTAGAAACCTTCTTACAAACTGGATGTTTATTATTATTATATTATTATTATTATTATTATTATTAATGGAAGCTCGATACCGCGATACCTCGATATTTTCGATACTCGGTGGTGTCGAAGTATGTGTAATACTTTGAAATAACCCTTCGATATTTTTTTCGATACTTTTAAATTTTTAGGTTTTTGCATTATTGAAAGATGTTGCGTTTAAGCTTATGCTAGATAAGGAATGAAAGGAGTCGAGATTTCACGTTATTGCCTCGCACGTGTCCCTAAAGAATTACTGGACTATACTCTTGATAGACTTTGACTACGTTTCCTGTGGGTAATTCAATGCAATATTCCATAGATTCCTGTGTCTAAATGAGTAGAGGAACTCATGTAACATGCAGCCTTAACTGAATTGTGAGTGAAAGTGATTTCTGACGCATTAAATCACGTTTCTGCAATAGCCTGGCTTGGTAACTCGCTCTCAGCCATTACATTTACCTACTCCGGCGACCAAAATCTGTGAATCAAGCAGAAACAGATCAGAACTTAATACGTGAGATATTGCAGTGCATGGAAATATTTATTTAGTTGTTTGAGTTTCATGTGAGGCAGTATTTTTAACACTTAAATTATATCAGTCTAATTATATAATATTAAATATAATAACAGCCGCCTTAAAGCAATATGTGTATGTGTTAATATATAAAATGTATGTAGCAGTCATTGTATTATGTTTATATTATTATTCACATGTATAATAATGTTATGTGAATGTATTACGTAATTTAACAATGTAGGAGCTGTGAGAATAGAAGCCGAAAGATGCTAACAATTAGGTAACCTTGAGGCAATAATAAATTAGAAAGTTTAATAATGCTACTAATAATTCTTGGAACAATAATGTAATATTTAAAACATTTTTATAGTCAATCAACAACTAGAAAGGCTAAAAGTAAACGCAGCGTTCCCGAGCAGTTCGCTCGGTACGTATTCAGTGTGAGACAATAATTGCATTACCGCGTGAATAATATAAAGTTTACGTGTTAAAAAGTACAATTAACAATAATCTCACAGCTCTACAATAGGATATATCAGTGAATTGCTATTTAACCGTGTGAAAGATTAATAAAACGAAGTTAATACCATTATAATTTGTGTAAGCCTTCATTCTCTAGCCGTACTACCCCTGCTAAGGGATACGTGTTCTAAAAAAAATTACTACTGACGCAGCCGAGGCATACATATATAATATTTAAATAAACATTAAAATACAAAGTTGATTTTTTAAACGTGGGCCGAAGGCCACCGGAAAGTTTGTATCGTACGTGGGGCGAACACTCCAAGAAATATATCTCCCGCAATACGTGGTGCAAGCAGCAGTAATAAACAACTTCAAGTTTGGCTCTCCAACAGTGGGGCTCAAGATTGACGCCCAAAGCGTGGTGAAAATAACGTAAATGCATATTTTTTATATATCTAAGATTTCAGAATAAAGAAGAGTTTCCAGTTTTGTTTTCTACGGGTAAAATAGAAAGAAAATGTTCACCACAAAATATAGTGACATAAAAAGGGAATCAAAGAAAATATTATTATTATTATTATTATTATTATTATCATTATTAATATTATTATTATTATTATTATTATTATTATTATTAGCAGCCTTGACTAACAATTGGGGTTATATAACGTGTGACATTATCAAGGTAAAAAGTGCTGCCAATTCCTAACAAGAACGTAATTCAGGGAACAAGCTGTAGTTTTACAGTTTTTATAAAGTGAGCATTGAGTGTCAAGAAATAGTGGTATCGTCTCATCACTTATTATTATTATTATTATTATTATTATTATTATTATTATTATTATTATTATTATTATTATTACTATTATTATTATTATTATTATTATTATTATTATTATTATTATTATTAATGATTCCGAAACCTCTGCAAACCTCTACTCTCAAAAAAAGTTATCACTACTTATCATTCAGTTGTAATAGTAAGAATAAAAGAAAGGTAAATGACAATTGTATAAAACTCTCTGTCAACCAGATGAAATATCACAGCAAATGCAACAGATTAAAAGATTTCAAATCTTTGGAACAATATACTAATAAAACAGTAATCACAAACATGTATGGATAAAAGTAAATAACACGAAAAAAAACAATAACACCTGCTACCATCCTAGTAGCTTGTTTCCTACGTCACCAGAACGGTATTCCAAATGTTTTAACAGTTCTTTTATCTTATACATTAATGTTATACAAATGTTAATTTTATTGTAGTAAATAGAACTTAAAAACAATATGAATGAAACAAAATAAAAATACAAACCCAAGTTTTACAAGTATATTTGAAATTTGAAGACAATAAACTCAACTTTTGTTATTGAGAGTCAGCAACATAAAATTCTGGTATCCAGCTGTTTCTAATAGTTAATTATTAGTAGATTAAATAAGAAAACCTACAAAATCACCGTGTCTTTATCAAGAAGCTTTTGAATAAGGTTAACTGCATACTCTGTCATGAGTCACGTTCACATTTAAGCTTGAAATGAGTATGCAACAATTTACATATCGATTGTGTAGACAGATATAAATATATTTAGGTACATATAGCACCTTCTAATTTCCTAGTTCCTAGACGTAGTTCCCAAGGTCGCGGGTTCAAACCCGGCGGAGGGCGATGGATTTTTTTCGGGCGTAAAAATCCTTAGCATGGTTTCCTTCGGAAGGGAAGTAAAGCCAAGCCGGTGGTCCCGTGTCGTAGATTTACAGGAGTAAAAGAGCCTCAAGCCTGATAAAGAGGCTTCTGAGCAAAATTACGGATCTTTCACGCACAATATAGAATGGCACACTAAGGACCACAGCAGTTAAAGAGCGTCCATAAATATTTATGGTCCAGTGAACCATTTCTGATATTCCTCGTTATTTGTTTGAATTTTCCAATACTTATACTTTTTATCAAATGGGAATTCGTTCTTCTTTTTACTTTCTCTACTACGTATAGTAAGTAGGGGAAGTATTGTATTCCACCCAAAAATTC
The DNA here is from genome assembly GCA_030765065.1 of Deroplatys truncata. Classification (NCBI taxonomy): domain Eukaryota; kingdom Metazoa; phylum Arthropoda; class Insecta; order Mantodea; family Mantidae; genus Deroplatys; species Deroplatys truncata. The sequence goes on along the minus strand of CM060986.1, from coordinate 174,942,870 downwards.
GATTCCGAGATTTGACCGGAAATATATGTTTTGAAACCCCTGAATCCCCACCCAAAAAAAAATTTGGAAACATGTCCGTGTGCGTGTGTGTGTAAACAGCATAACTCAGAAACGAACAGTCGGATAAACACCAAACTTGGTATTTAGGATCAGTATCTTCCAGAGATGCAACACGAAGGTTTTCAAGAAAATCCTCCACCCCGGATTACCCTTTACATGGAACATTTTTCGAAAATTTCAATTTTCTCAAAAATGGCTCTAACGATTTTGATTCAAGTATCATATGTTTAAGATATTTTCATGATAAATGAAATGTATATATCTCGAATTTTCTGCAAATGTCTCCAAAAGTGTTCTTCATTGTGAACGACTTTTGCCTAACTGGTAAACTATAAGAGATAGACAAATTTTACTACACAAAAAATGTAGATCGCATTAAAGTACGCAATATATGTCATATACATTTTTTTTGTTGAGTGAACCATTTTCGAGATATTGCTTGCTATTGCCTTAAGCTTTCCAATACGTATACTTTTTCTCAAATTCGTTATTCATTTTTACGTTCTCTACTGCGTATAGTAAGTAGGGGAAGTATTGTATTCCACCCAAAATTTCGATACCAGGAATTCACCAGATGTATATGTTTTGAGACCCCCTGAATCTAAAAAAAGCATTTTTGGAAACATGTCCGTGTGTGTGTCTGTGTGTGTGTGTGTGTGTGTGTGTGTGTCTGTCTGTGTGTCTGTGTGTGTGTCTGTCTGTGAATAGCATAACTCAGAAACGAACAGTCGGATAAACACCAAACTTGGTATTTAGGCTCAGTATTTTCCAGAGATGCGACACAAAGGTTTTCAAGAAAATCCTCCACCCCGGATTACCCTTTACATGGAACATTTTTCGAAAATTTTAATTATCTCACAAATGGCTCTAACGATTTTGATTAAAATATCATATGTTTAAGATACTTTTATGTCAAATAAAATGTATTTCTCGAATTTTCTGGGAATGTCTCCAAAAGTATTCTTCATTGTGAACGACTTTTGCATAACTGTTAAACTATAAGAGATAGACAAAATGTTAATACACAAAAATGTAGATCGCGTTAAAATACACAATTTATGTCATATACATTTTTTTTGTTCAGTGAACCATTTTCGAGATATTGCTTGTTATTCCCTTAAATTTTCCAATACTTATACTTTTTCTCAAATTCGTTATTCATTTTTACGTTCTCTACTGCGTATAGTAAGTAGGGGAAGTATTGTATTCCACCCAAAATTTCGATACCAGGAATTCACCAGATGTATATGTTTTGAGACCCCCTGAATCTAAAAAAAGCATTTTTGGAAACATATCCGTGCGTGTCTGTGTGTGTCTGTCTGTGTGTCCGCGTGTATGTCTGTCTGTGAAAAGCATAACTCATAAACGAACAGTCGAATAAACACCAAACTTGGTATTCCAGGGATGCGACACGAAGGTTTTCAAGAAAATCCCCAACCACAGAGTACCCTTTACATGGAACATTTTTCGAAAATTTTAATTTTCTCAAAAATGGCTCTAACGATTTTGATTAAAATATCATATGTTTAAGATGTTTTCATGACAAATAAAATGTATATCTTGAATTTTCTGGGAATGTCTCCAAAAGTATTCTTCATTGTGAACGACTTTTGCATAACTGGTAAACCATAAGAGATAGACAAAATGTTACTACACAAAAAATGTAGATCGCGTTAAAATACACAATTTATGTCAGATACATTTTTTTGTTGAGTGAACCATTTTCGCGATATTGCTTGTTATTCCCTTAAATTTTCCAATACTTATACTGTTTCTCAAATTCGTTATACAATTTGTTTTGTCCTGGTAATGCAAAGAAAATGGAATACTTCACATAGCAACCAGCTCTTAAAATATTTGACAATCGCTTAAAGCCAACCATATTCCCCTTGCACCTACAATAAAATTAGCTATAAGCAAATGTTTATCTCGATTAATATGAATTAGATGGAGCGTATGTAAACAGTATGTACAAGAATAGAGAAGGTTTTGTAGGTGCAACGCACCAGATTTTTTTATACGTTTAAATCTGTTGCTGTATTATTTGACTATTTGTGACGCGACTGGTTGGTCTATGCTCTGCAAGCGTGTGAGTGTGAAGCAACGACATTCTCAGTGCTGCAACGGCGTCTTAACTCGGGCCACCCAGAGTGATTAATCTCGCAGACAGGTTCTTCAAGCAACACAGATTCCGTGCGTAAATTGCTGTAATATTTGTTACCCCAGAATCACAATAACCTAAGGGAACACTTCTCCCTTGATGTACTCCAGATAGACATTCTGATAGCCGGATGTTACAGTAAATTTAGTCTTGACTAAGACAAACTCACCCCTGGGGAAACAAATTAGATTTGGGTGTGGCGCGCTGTGCGTTACAGGGCTTTCGTGATGTGCGTATGTGAGGGTCACGTTTGCGTAAGGGTTTGAGATGATTCATTGGTTTAAGGCGATTATACAGGGAGTAAAAGCTGGTGTTTCTACGCCTTACTGCATGTGTTGTACACAAAGAAATAAAAATCACAAGCATGCGATGGTTTTATATTTAATACCACATTTTAAATTTATGTTTCACAAAAAATAGCTTTAAATTAGGACTTACTAAACCAACACACTCCTGGGAGTCGCAAAAGTTTTCAAGTTCATAATTTCTTTGAGAAGCACGATAATGAAGGAGGGAATCTGCCTGTCTGTCTGTTCTTGAATCGTCACCCACTTTGATCGAATAGGCAACCCAAATAGCTTCAGTAATCGTAAAATATATCTACTGGTTTATGATAATATTTCACAGGACTACTTTCTCCTGTTTACCATTTTATTTAAAAGTGTTCTTTTAATGCTAACATTGTCACCGCGTAAGAGACAAGTGCATTTGGTGTACTAACATTTAATTTTGATTGCTAGGATTATGATTCAACGCAGAGGGGGACTTAGCATGAAGACCTACATAGATCTTTTGTACCTATGCCCAGGAGGGGAGGGATGAGTTGAGAGGAGACAGAGGGGGCCCGACAGGCAGAGTTCAGGGTCCCTACCATTTACAGAATTAAACTCCCCAGATGGGCACTGGTACAGCCGGCTCCCCTCCCCTATGGGCTTACACATCCCTTGGGGGGTCCTGAATCCGGAGACCACCCCGTTCTGGGGACGAAGGTTTCCACAGAGCATCCTTTTCCCTGCCATGCACACGCCGAGACCTCCCGCCGATACATACAACTCTAAACGAGACCAAGCGGATGAACAGTGAAGTGAAATAAGAATGGAGGCGAAATGGAGGGACAGGAAATTCGGGGACTTAATAATACTTCCCAGCATTCGCCTAGCGACCCATGGGTCACTAAGGTTGTCCACGGGAATCGAACCCATGACCTCCCGAAAGCTTTGATTGTTACATAGATCTGGCCGTCATACTGTTTGTGTATTATTAATATTATACTTCATATAGTATTATACTGCTTATAATATGAATACAAATGTAATATTCAGTAAAGCTCTAATAATAATAATAATAATAATAATAATAATAATACATTCCGTCCGTCATGAGCCAGACATCTGAAGCATCAGAAATTGGCTTAGACCTACATATCGCCAGCTGTGCTTTGTGTATGAGTGGATAGGGCGACGAGTTTCTAACGAAGATGTTCCGAGGATGTTATATCTGCAATACATTGTGTGCTTTGTGTATACATGTTTGTAGAGAACCACAAATCGTAATTACTTAAAAGTGTTACGTCCCTATAACTCCTACAAACCACATTACAGGCGCGCGTGCACAATTAGAGTTAATATAACTTCAGGAAATGGACGGGTATTTGGAAACACCGTTTTCTGTTGTAGGAAAGCGAAACAAACAAAAGCCTAAATATACAAAGTGTGTCTAAATTCCCTTTATAGACTTTGAGAACTTGTAGTGGGAACGAAGACGGTTAACTCTAGCATAGGAATTGATGTCCGGAAAGTTACCGTTTTCCCGCTACACACAAAATACTACCACAAGAGAGTTACTCTGTCCGACTCCTGCTGCTGTCGTCTGGACCCACTTACAACAAGAGCTCGATGTGACCACCACCGACTTCAACATAGCTGCGGTACCTCCGTACCATGTTCTGGTATACTCGATCACCAATTCCTACTCCTCCAACATCCGCAGCTGCCATAACTCGTGTTAGCAGGTCTTCCTCGATCCCATAGGATCTCGTAAATCAAGGATTGCATGTGACCCCACAGTAGTAGTCAAGCGGGATCAAGTCAGGAGAACGTGCAGGCCAAGCAATCGGGCCACCACGACCTATCCATCGTTGCCCAAATCGTTGGTCCAGATGACGTCGAACCCAATTGCAAAATTAGCAGGTGCACTGTCGTGCTGGAACTCACACCTGGTGAATGACGCCGAAAAAGCATGTTTAGTGATTTTGCGTGTAGCGAAAAAATTGTACCCTTCCGGACACAACTAAACCTAGTCGTCTTGGTTCCCACTACAAGTCCTTAAAGGCTGTAAAGAGAATTTAGACACATTCTATATACTAGTTGGCCAAGATATGGGTATGTATGGTAGGAAGAGAAACTAAACGGTACGGAATAGCCTTGAAGTCGTCTTCATTCGGTAGAAATTTTATACATATTGGTATAACTGATAAACCATAACGGATAGATAGAAGCTTACTACACTAAAATTATATATATTTTACACACACAAATATTATTTCAGTATTAGTTAATATGGGTTTGAAATTTTATATACCTTGTCAGTTTTTAAGCTATCACCATTTAGTTCTTTCTCGCGCTGCCAGAGACAATGATTGGAATTTAAATACCAGCTTTTTAAACATTCGCCTCTCTCTTCAGATTCCTGTTTTCCTTTCTATCTACAACGAAATGTGTAATGAAACCATTTCTGTACACATTTATTTCAATTAACTGAAGTATATAAACAAATGAGCTTTTGTAAAAGCATTATAAAAAATTCTGATGTTGCACCCACATGCTTTCTCTACTCTTGTATAAACTATTTTTAAAAATGCTTATTCTCCATCTACTTATTAATCGAAATAAACATTTGCAGAAACTAACTTATTATTAATTTTCTTTAAGCGATAGTCAAATATTTTAAGAGCTGGTTGCTATGTGGAGTATTCCATTGACTTTGCATTTCAAGGGTAAAAAAATTAATAACGAATTTCCATTTGAGAAAAAGTATAAGTAGTGGAAAATTTAAGGGAACAAGAAGCAATATCTCAAAAATGGTTCACTCAAAAGAAAAAAAATGTATATGACAGAAATTGTGTATTTTAACACAATCTACATTTGTTGTGTAGTAACATTTTGTCTATCTTATGGTTTACCAGTTATGCAAACGTCGTTCACAAGAAGAATACTTTTGGAGACATTCCCAAAAATTTCGAGATATATATTTCGTTTGTTATGAAAATATCTTAAACATGTAATATTTTAATCAAAATCGTTAGAGCCACTTTTGAGAAAATTAAAATTTTCGAAAAATGTTCCATGTAAAGGGTAATCTGGAGTAAGGGGATTTTCTTGAAAACCTTCGTGTCGCATCGCTGGAAGATACTGAACCTAAATATCAAGTTTGGTGTTTATCCGACTGTTCGTTTCTGAGTTATGCTGTTCACAGACACACACACAGACAGATACACATACACACATGGACATGTTTCCAAAAATGCTTTTTTTTGGATTCAGGGGGTCTCAAAACATATATTTCCGGTGAAATCTCGATATCGAATTTTTGGGTGGAATACAATACTTCCCCTACTTGCTATACGTAGCAGAGAAAGTAAATAGAATAACAATTCCCATTTGAGAAAAAGTGTTAAGTACTGAAAAATTCAAACAAATAACAAGGAATATCTTAAAAATGGTGTTCACTCGATAAAAAATGTATATGACATAAATTGTGTATTTAACGAGATCTACATTTTTGTGTAGTAGAATTTTGTCTATCTCTTAGGGTTTACCAGTTATGCAAAAGTCATTCAGAATGAAGATGATTTTTTGGGACATTTCCAGAAAATTCGAGATATACATTTCATTTGCCATAAAAATGTCTTAAACATATGATATTTTAATCAAAATCGTTAGAGCTTAGAGAAAATAAAAAATTTATAAAAAAAGGTTCCTTATAAAGAGTAGTCTGGAGTGGGGGAATTTTCTTGAAAATCAGCGTGTCGCATCTTTGAAATATACTGAACCTAAATACCGACTTTTTCCATTTTGAGTTATGATGTTCACGGCCCTTCTTCTAAGTATCGAATTTTTTGGGTGGAATGCAATACTTCCCCTACTTGCTATACGTAGTAGAGTAATAAACGATAGAATGTAGAGAAAGTAATGTATCAGATGCTTTCGATGTTATGTTTCTTGGATAAACTGAATTACTACTACTGTAATTTTTTCTAAGTTTTATTAAATACCTTAGGGGCTTAAAAACATGCCCACAATTGTGTGCTTTGTTTCTCAACCCCGCCTTCTTGAATTTTAGATTTTCTATAAATTTGAAGCACCAATTAGTTTGCGGTCAAGGAACTAAGGATTAATTTTCTCCATCATTTCGTTCTGTCAAAAGACCTACGACATATGGTAAAGCTTACAAAAACGAAAATAGAATATATAATAGATGAATTTCCATGCAATTAAGAGGACATTAAACCTAGAATTAGGGGAAACGTCAATTTTACCATGCAAATATTGGGAATTGTGTTACAGAGATGATTTCAAAGAACGGCTCAATATTCCCAGTTCATGAGAAATGCAGTTGAACAGTTGGTGGGCTTATAATGCAGTTTCATTTATTCCACGAGCGCACCAAAATGTTCTACGCTATATGCATTTTATCCTTTTGTTATGCAAAACCGTAGTAACTGCGTGAAGCCACATCGTTTTGTCTCGCTATAACGTTTGGTTTCCCAGCACAAAGCAGGCTCAAACATATGCTAGGTCACAAAACGTGACGTCATTATAGCATTTGTGGTTGATCGTGTTATGGACCAAAACTTTGCGGCATCTGATAAATATGAGTGACGGGTGCCGGCCGGCGCGTTTTTGAATCGATAATCTGATATCGGGGAAGAGTTTCTCGAGGGGGAGAAAGGGTCAGTTAGGGTCCACATTCCATTAAGTGTGGTTTGTGGTTTTTTATTTATAAAGGGATACCGGATCACCAGGCACTTTTTATAGCAGCGTGCTAGGCTTACAATTAATCTTTGTGCTTCGGGTAGTGGCAATGCTTGTAACGCAAACAGCCGGGGTTTATGTTTGGGATGTGAACCATGACGGTACCACAGAGGCGCTGAAAAAGTACATCGAAACAAACTGATGTATATCGCCACCCAATACCATTCACCAACTACAGGCGTTTTCATTGCGGATTTCAAAGGCTATGTATAGCAATATCATCTGAAGTATACACCCAGGAATAATATATTCATTAAAGTTAATAACTTATTAAGCTAATGAAATAAAATCTCTCTGATATTTCCTGCAGGACTTATTCAATAGAAGAATCTGCATACTGAATATAGCTTACAACATATTGTCACGCAGCATATGTGAACCTCACGTGGAAGGCAACCGAATGATTGGCCTGTTGAAGAGATAAGGGGACGAAGGAGCGCTCTCCCCACGTGAATTTCAGAAGCTCTGTCGATAGGTAAATGATTTTCGGGAAGTATACGGGAAGTATTGTATTCCACCCAAAAATTCGATACCGAGAAGATTTCACCGGAAATACATGTTTTGAGACCCCCTGAATCCAAAAACAGAATTTTTGGGAACATGTCCGTGTGTGTGTCTGTGTGTGTCTGTATGAACAGCATAACTCAGAAACAAACAGTCGGATAAACACCAAACTTAGTATTTAGGTTCAGTATCTTCCAGAGATGCGACACGAAGATTTTCAAGAAAATCTCCCCACCTCAGACTACCCTTTACATGAAATATTTTTCGAAAACTTTAATTTTTCAAAAATGGCTCTACCGATTTTGATTAAAATATCATATGTTTAAGATATTTTTATGACAAATGAAATGTATATCTCGAATTTTCTGGGAATGTCCCCAAAAGTATTCTTCATTGGGAACGATTTTTGCATAACTGGTAAACCATAAGAAATAGACAAAATATTACTACACAAAAATGTAGATCGCGTTAAAATACACAATTTATGTTATATACAGTTTTTTTGTTGAGTAAACCATTTTCGAAATATTGCTTGTTATTTCCTTAAATTTTCCAATACTTATACTTTTTCTCAAATTCGTTATTCATTTTTTTGTCCTGGTAATGCAAAAAGAATGGAATACTCCACATAGCAACCAGCTCTTAAAATATTTGACTATCGGCTAAAACCTACCAATTCCCCTTGCATCTACAAGAAAATTAGCAATAAGATTAACATCTCGATATCTCGATTAACATGAAGCATACGGAGAATAAGCGTTTGTAAAAGTAGTTTTTACAAGAGTAGAGAAAGTCATCTGAGTGTAACACATCAGATTTTTGGATTCAGGGACATCAAAACATGTATTTCCGGTGAAATCTCGCTATCGAATTTTTGGGTGGAATTCAATACTTCCCCTACTTACTATACGTAATGGAGAAAGTAAAAATTAATACAAAAACTAAGTGACTGAAATAGCCCTATAAGTATGGAGCGAAATAGCCCTAAATGCAGTGTTTTCAAATCAAGCGCCTTTAAAGTACAAGGACGAAACACAGTCTACACTTCCCGGTAGCAAGTTACACAGTAACCTCTCGTATGACGCACACGTTTTCATTATAACTAGCATTGCTTCATACTCCATCACTTATGTTCATAAGAAATATTTATATTTGCCTTCGTGTTTACTTACCTTCAAATGATATTCTTCTTACCGATCCAAAACTGTAACATTAACCACTAAATTTACGTGTAATTTCTTCTACACTAACTCATAGCAGCATGTCAAACAAAGTCAAGCTATTTCTTTTTTATTTTTATTTTGAAAGTTTATAGTCGCTTTAACATATTAGTTATATCGCGACTTTACAATTTTTATAAATTAAATATTTATCAGTAAAACAATGAGACTATTTAACATATTAGTATTTTAAAACCATTGCATATTATAAAATTGTAATACTATAATCAAATTGATTGAGAATTATATACTTTTATATAAATTTATGTTTTTAAAAAAATCAGCTATTTTAGGGTACATCGAATAGTTGAGTGCTGTTTGTAAAACATTGGGTACCTGATAGTGTTGTCTCCATTGATCGTATTGTGGACATTGAAGAAGTTAGTTTCTGCCTCGCGTATGTGAAGTCAGTTTGAGGATGATGTACTATATTTCGACTGTTGGGGAGCCGAACTTGAAGTTCGTTGCAACCACACGTATAGTACCCGCTTTCCGGTAACCTTCGCCTCAAATGTACTTTCCGGTGGCCTTTGCCCCTAATTTAAAAAAAGTATTAACTTTGGAATTTGACTGTTTCTTTAAAAATTATATATTTATGTTTGCCTCGGCTGCGTCAGTATTATTGTTACAGACATGTTTCTCTTTGCAGGGTTGAGGTGCGACTGAAGAATGTAGGCTTACACTGACTATAATTTGTACTTCACTCCGTTTATTAATTCTTTAAACGATTAAATAACACTTCAGTGATATAAAGAGCTGTGAGATTCTTTTATTAATTACTTGCACTTTTTAACACGTAAACTATTTTCATCTCACACTGAATACATATTATAATACTCGAGGACAATCTCGCGTCTGGTAAGAAACACTGTCTATAACCAACGCGTCCAGTTATGAGCACTGTCTATAAGCAACTGACTTGATTTCTGCCGCCTAAATTTGTAAATTTCTGTATTTCAAGTCTCTGATTGGCTATTCCTAATCCATTAGAATAATTTTGTTAAACGTTTTAGCCTTTCTAGTTGTTGATTGGCTATTTATAAGCTGTCTCAAAATTTACATTATTGTGGCTCCAATAATGACTAGTAGCATATAAACTTTCAAGTTCATTATTGCCTCAAGGTTACCTCATTGTTACCTCATTGTTAGCAACTTTTAATCTATTATTCTCACAGCTTCTACATTATTGAATTACGTAATACATTCACATAACATTATTGAACATGTATACAACAATACAAACATATACAATGAGTATAATATACACTTTATATTTTGTTACATACACATATTGCTTTAAGGCGGACTGTTATTGACTTTACATATTATATAATTAGACTGAAATCATTTAAATGTTAAAAATACTGCCTCAACATTCCACAATTATGTGTTTTGTCGTTAACAGTACGTTATACTGGTTGGTCCTTTGAAAGAAGATAACTGTGTGTGATATTGGTATGGCCCATTCTCAGTCCGGATATTAAAACCTGATCTTGTCTGGAAAGAGATACTGGATAGATTTGTCGAAAAACTCGATATTATATCACGGAGTTTTCTTCTCGTGGAGTTAAGCCATCCTGTCTTCACTGTTTGTACAGCATCTTTTTAATGTTTGAGATAAAATCATGGGCTGGTGTAGTTATAGTTGGGTCACTTAGTGGATGTTTGGATCTTTTGCTGCCTGATCGGTCAATTCGTTGCCTTGTATTCCAATGCGGGATGGAATCCATATTAAAGACACTTGCTTTCCTTGCTTATTGACTCTATGAAGTATTGACTGAATTTCTAGTGTAAGAATCTGAGTTGATGACATTGTTTATGACAAATAGTGCATTTATATAATCTGAGTACGTAACAAATAACTTTGAACACTGAGTATTCAAAATATAAATCACAGGTTGTTTAATTACAAACAGTTCACTTGAGAAGACGGCACAAAAATCAGAAAGTGGTCCGGATAAACAACTGCACAAGCACTTTTATCACTCCATCTGTGTAAATTTCTGTGTGTTTCCATATCTGTCATGTAATTCATTAAATAGCTAACGATAAACTGAGGAATGCGTGTGTTCTTTGGAGATGATGTTCAGTTCTAGATTTATTTTAGGTAAAGTGATTGTCCAGGGCGGAATAACAAGACAGGAGTGTATTGGTGACACAGGAAGAAGTCTAATGTTGAGTTCTTGGAGATATTTGGTGACTCTCAAATATAAGAGTATTATTAATGATCTTTTGACGATTTCTTGACTGTGCTTAATACATGCGCAGTAACAAACTTTGTTACTTTGAGTGGAATAGCCCCTTGAGCGAAAAAAACCCGCTCTAATGCTATTTTATCAAAAATGCGTGTAGTTTTTCTTGAGCAAGTGAAATTCTTTCACAGTTAATGGGTAGCATGGAATGAGGCGAATACCTGAAAATGTCATCGCAAATAGTGCCCGATTTTTTATTTACAGGCATACGCTGCTCGAGCGCGAAGTCTTTTCTAAAGTACTTTTTCTGATAAATGGGGCCTTAAAAGTGTGTGCTTCAAGCAGAATCTGAATTTTTTATTTCAAATGCAATACACTACATTTTAGGCAAGTGGTATAGGAAATAAAAAGCGGTATTTAGTTTTCCCTCCTGTTATATCTTCGCTACCCTTCATATAAGACAAAGAAGAAAAAACTACAGTGAAAACACAATTTTTATATTTTTATTTAATCTTTTGTTTGTTTTAACTATGGAAATAGAACATTCCAATAAAATAAGGGATGGCATTTCCTTATAGTTTTACATTCGAATATCTCCTGAAGTGGATATTGTCTTTAGGAGTTGATTTTTTTAGGAAAGAATTCGAACCATTAATAACGGATATCTCAGAAATAGTTTATGCCACAAAATACTTATTTGAGATACATTTTCTGTTTTAAAGAAGTCTATGAATTTTGTAGTACGTTTTCGTCTATTACATAACGTTTACCAGTTATACAAGATTTAAACAAAGTTCCTTCTGAATGAAGAGGACTTCAAAGACTATTCTCATAAAATTCAAGGAATACATGTTATTTGTCATGTGAATATCTTTAATAGATGGCAATTTAATCAAAATCCTTAGAACCATTTTTAGAAGATCAAAAATTTCTAAAAATGTTCCATGTGAAGAGCAGTTCGAGTGTATGGATTTTCTTGAAAATCTTCGTGTTGCATGTTTGGAAGATAGTGAATCTAACTGCTAAATTTTCCATTTATCCCACTTTTCGCTTTTGAGTTATGCTGTTCACAGACGCAACACAGACACATGCACCTTTTTCTAAAAATGCTTTTTTATTGTTTTCAGGGGGCCTGAAAACATATGTTTTCCGTGAAATCTGCAAATCGAATTTTTGGGTGGAATACAATGCTTCCCCAATTGCTATACGTAGCAGAGAAAGTAAAAATACACATTGAAGCTAATATAGTTGTCCATCTATGCAAATGAACAATATTATAAGAAGTGAGATCTTAAGTTACTGCGAAAAACACTTTATTTATCACTTGGCCACTTAGGGTAGTACAAACGTTACACATGAGTCACTTTTGATACACATTCAGAACACAACACAACTGACCCATCAAATCAAATCACAACTGAACTGCTGAATCACAACTCACAGCTAAATTGCATTGACACTGTCCCTTTTCACTTTCTAACTTCTTAACTCTGAACTCTTTGGCAAGAGCAGCCCCTTATATAGGCCCGCATATACAGTGGAATCTTGTAGATGCGGAACCTACTCGAAACAGCCGAAGGAATCCTCTGGAGCGGAGAAGAGGTGCCAATGATTATTGTTCTGTACGCCTATTGTTCTGGAGAGGACTGGTCATTAACCACACCCGCCTATATCTGAATAGACATTAAAGGGGTCACGAAAGTATAGAAACTGCTATCGTGACGTTAATAAACAAAAGTTATAAACAAATCTACACATGAGATAGATTAAGAAATATTTTACATGGAAAACGGCATCTCTTTACGCAGTTAACTAAACGTGGAATGTGTAGATAGCAACTTTCAAGCAAGAAGAAATAAATTGACGATGGTGGTTTGTTTACTTCACCACACTGCTGCAGATGTAATGTGCACATAAAAGGCCATTGTGAAAGGACAAGAGAGAAATACTAACCTCCACACAATGTCGAGCTGATGGTGAGTGAATAAACCAGTTGAAGCCTCCGCCATTAAGGGCAGATTAGTCATTACCAGCGAACATATTGGCATCATCGTGTTCAACACGGATATAGACAGGTGTGACGTCACAATGCACCTGTCATCTTTTGGTGCGCGTGGGTAACAACCTAGGTCATGCAAATAATTACTCCTCCATCATCCATGCGACATTTTCCAGTGAACTGTGATAATGGTGGCATTTCTGCTACATCGGGGAATATTTCATACATCGATCGAGTTTCCACATAACCCTTTTAGAATATTTATTACCTCTTGGTCTGTAAGAGCAGCCGTTGTATTCGACTATATTTCATTGCTGTATTCTTATAGATGCTGGCTATATTTCTTAGGGAGAAATATATGCAAAAACGCGGAAAAACGTTTTGTTGCTATTTTCAGCACTATTAATAATATTTAGGCCTTCTGGATTGTTTTGGTATATCATTTATTACCTGGGTTGATTAGAAATATGCTTAATGTGTTGTATTTATTTCTCTGCATTCTTATTTATTGAGGCCTTCTTTTTCACTTGTGCAGTAAGCTTGTACCCCAGAAATTACTCATTGGAGTGAGGCAGTATTTTTAACACTTAAATGATATCGGTCAAATTATATAATATGTAAATTCAATTGCCTTGAAGCAATGTGTGTGTGTGTGTGTGTGTGTGTAATAATTTGTAAAATGTATGTAACAGTCATTGCATATGCTTATATTATTTTATGCGTGTGTAATGTGATGTGAATGTATTACGTAATTCAATAATGTAGGAGCTGTGAGAATAATAGGTTAAAAGTTGCTAACAATGAGGTAACAATGAGGTAACCTTGAGGCAATAATGAGTAAGAAAGTTTAATAATGCTACTAGTCATTATTGGAGCAACAATAATGTAAATTTTGAGACAGTTTATAAAATATCCAATCAACAACCAAAAAAAAAAAGCTTAGGTTAAATAAAAGTATTCTATTGGTCTAGGATTAACCAATCAGAAACTGAAATATAGCAAAATTTACAAATTCAGATTTCAGTTGGTTGTAGACAGTGTTCCTAACCGGACGCGAGATGCGTCCTCGAGAAATTTTATACGTATTCAGTGTGAGACGAAAATAGTTTACGTGTTTAAAAAAGTGCAAGTATTTAATAAAAGAATCTTACGGCTCTCTATATCAATGAAGTGTTATTTAAATCGTGTCAAGAAGTAATAAAAAGGAGTGAATTAAAAATTATAATCTGTGTAGGCTACATTCTTCAGCCGCACCACGCCTTGCAAAGAAATTCGTGTCTCTAACAATAACACTGACGCAGCCGAGGCAAATATAAATATATAATATTTAAAGAAACAGGAAAAAATACAAAGTTAATATTTTTAAACTTGGGGCAAAGGCCACCGGAAGGTACATTTTTGGGGCGAAGGCTACCAGAAACTTTTTACCATACGTACGGTTGAAACTACTTCAAGTTTGGCTCCCCAACAGTTGAACTACAATACAACTCCTACTTCAAATTGGCTTTCCATACGTGAAGCAACAACCTACTTCATATTCTGATCGCAGTACTTCCTTGTGCCACTGTTGTATATATTCGGAAGCAGACTAGCATTTTCAGTTTATTTATAATATTTTCGGCATTTAAAGGCGTTTTATGTCACTATTTCTCAACCATTAGCAGTGGCTGAAGTATTCTACCGGTGCCACAAAAAAAGAAGTGCAAACAAATCCTTAAATAATATATGTTTACCAATTTCGTGCAGTAGCATCAAACGTATTAGGCAATTGACAAAAATTGAATGTACTTTCATGTTAGACTACATAGGTCCGATATCATTTATTCCGGTCTCATACAATGGACATCTCCCCCGAGTAATAGAAAGGAAAACTAAAAAAATAGCACTGTTTCCCTCACAACCACAAATCCATTTGTTCTTTTGATAAATTTCCGGATTGAATTTACATCAATTTTTGTTTGCTGCTGCTGATTCAGATTCGGAAGCGGTCTATCCGATGTTTTCATCTGAATTTTTTCACTGAGAGTCCTGTTGCTAAATGGAGTTTTTAATATTTCACTTGGTTTGTTCATGTTTGTATCTTTCACACACAACTGAATATTTACAAAGAAAACATTCGATACTGTTTTAGTTACCCACTTCACGGTGAACTACAACGTCTTTAGACTGAACTTTTACTACATGAACATAGACAGAAATACTTGACATTTGTTTTGAAAACAAGTGCTCAACGCATGATGAATACGTTAGTTTTTTTTCTGTGGTGCGTAAGATATCATGTAGGTATTCAATCATAACCAATAATCCTAGTGCTATAAATATACAAATATTGAAGTAATGCCCCTTAGTTTCAAAACCATATACTTTTATTTGTAAAGATATTTTGGTATATTATTTCTACACTTGATTTAGTTAAACATTAATTTGAGCTTCCAAACGCATTAGTATTAACTTGTGGCAAAATGGTAACACTGCATTAAAGGAAGGCTGACCGCGGTATATGTATTCCACCATTGTCGCTAGGTTTTGTGCTTTACTGCACACTAGCGGGTTCAAAATGGAACAAACATATATCAGTAACTAACTACAAAGCACGAGGGAAGTTAAATGAATTATTACTTACCCTCTGACGGATACCGGATGTACCTGTAGATACATTAGAAAAGATGTATAACTCTATGATAAGGCCGGTTTTGTTATACGGAAGTGAAATCTGGGGATGGGAAAGAACAGAGCATGTCAATAAAACGCAGGTAGCATTTTGGAAAAGAGTTCTTGGAGTTTCACAAGGCACATCAAATTCAGGGATATTGAGGGAGTGGGATGTTATGAAGACACAATACACTGTAAAATAAGAGCAGTGAAGTACTGGCTGAGGCTGATGCAGGGGGATAACTCCACACTACGATCCAAATGTTATAAATACCAGCGAGAAAACCTGTCTCCTAAGTTTTGGGCAGCTGATTTGGAAAGGGGTTTGAGGACAATAGGAATGGGGTCAGTATGGCTAAGAGCTGAAACAAATGACAAAAACATATGGAAAGGTATTAAAAGAACACTAAGAGACATCAACCAACAGGAAATAGAATCGGATTGTAAAATTAAACCCTCTCTAAGTCTAGCAAATGAAGTTGAACTGGGGTAAAGAGGCATATATATATACTTAATTTAGAAAGAAAGGAAAGATCAGAAATGGCATGGTTTAGACTGGGTGGCTGGAGGGCACAGAAATTGACTGACGATTCTGGCAGGAGAATCTGCCCATTCTGTGATTTGGATGAGGACTGGGTACATATTTTGCGGAATGTGCACAGTGGGAGAACCAGCGAACGACTAAACTGAAAGAAAAATTCTTACGTCCCTCAAGAAAGAGATTGGCATGTTGGGATCTACTGGCTGACCAGAGGACCTGGCAAAACATGGGCAATTTGTCGGCTAAAGTGCGCGAAGCTAGGTCAAATTTGTTCAGTTAGACAAAGTTAATTTATCTCCATTTACCTTTTTCTTGTTCCTTTTTGTTGTGTTTTCTTTCTCTGTTGTTTAGTTTGTCACCCTATTGTATCTTAAATATGCATTTACGGTCAATGACTCATGCACTAAATACTTGTGAAAAATAATGTAAGCTGTAAGCAAAGCAATCTTGGCTCCACGTTTCTCATAAGAACCGTGTAGAAACGTACACTCTATTATGCGGTCCATATCTCTTGATGTTTAAGTTATGCCCACTAATACGGCATTAGTGAATAGCAGTAATGTGACGTTGCCTCACACGGACACTATATCTCACCGCTGGTAATGCTAATTACAATATCATGTGAGCGCATGCGCATTTCATATTTCAAAAAATCAACAAAGCTAGGATAAAGGCGACATTTTTGTGAACAAGTATGAAAATCATATTTTTACACTTAAAGTTCGCGATTAATTTATAGTTCTCTTTCGTGATGTTTGAACGGACATTTTTGGTAATACTTTTGCTTGTAATAGTAATAAATCCGTTGCTGTCATGGTTGTTTAATGCAGCTACAAACTGGTCATGAAAATCGTTTCAAAGCCTCCTGACGCAGCTTTACAAAACCATGCATGACGTTGGGTTTTTTAAATAAACAGTCCGATTTTTTTCAGAAAATAATACCATTTAAAAACCAATGATACGAACATTTTAATGGTCATCATGCTTATTTTTCTGCATAATGCTGAGTTCTAGAACCAAGCATGTATCAGTTACGTGAGAAGAGCGTGTTGTGCGTTTTACAACATTCAACACCTCGTTACTTGGAATGCACTGCATTAAAAAAAGTCATATGAAGAATAAGCCAATCGAAAACCTTAAGTAAACAATCAGCAACTGTTATTACATTCTCGAGGAATCATCAACAATGGAATTCATTGCACCCTTAAGCGATAGCTTAAAGTTAAAATAATGTTAAGACATTGACAAAGCAAAAATATAGCGCACTTGCTGGAAGGTTAAGCGACTCAGTTGTGAATTCAACACTGCGGTGTACACAGTTCTTACAGTGATAGGCTTTGTCTTAGCGTTTATAAAGTTAACTCGTTCATGAAAATGTTGCTTAGTAAGCCCAGTACTACCGGTTGATATAGTACTAAGGTTAGGGCTGTTGTCTTCAGTGTGTATAATTTATTTAAAATGTATGCCAACGAAGAAAACCGCAAAAATCTAAACTTCACGAAATGTCAAGCATGCCGTTAGCTGTGCCATTTGAATAAAAAAGTACAAATAGAAAGTTGCTGTTTTTATCCCTCTATTTGTGTATTAAATTTCCATTATTGTGTCTTTTCTTGTTTTCTTGTAGTTTTTAAGCGAACATTGCGATGGCATTTATAACAAACGCATAAAGTTCTGACGAAGCGAAGTGAAGTGTGGCAATCGCACAGTCACTCCGTATTAGTTGTCACAAAACGTCAAGAGGTTTGGACGGCACAGTAGCCTTATGCACTGTTCTTATGAGCGTATACGGTGCCAATCAGAAATTGGCTCCAAGCTTCAGAAAACTTCCGTCAGAGCGCGCACTCGTTCAAACGAGAGAATCCAGACTCAAAAACAATGCTTTATGCGCTATCCCTATTGTGACAGTATTTTTAACACTTAAATGATATGTGTATGTAACAATATATAAAAAGTGTATATTACAGTCATTGTATATGTTTATATTATTGTATACATGTAATAATGTTATCTGAATTTATTACGTAATTTAATAATCTAGTAGCGGTGAGAATAATAGGTCAGAAATTGCTATCAAGGAGGTAACCTTGAGGCAATAATGAGTAAAAAAGTGTAATAATGCTACTAGTCATTTTTGAATCAACAATAATGTAATTTTTGTGACAGGTTATAAAATAGTCAATCAGAGATTTGAAATACAGAAATTTACAAATTTAGGCGGTAGAAATCAAATCAGTTGCTTGTAAACAGCGCTCATAACTGGACGAGTTGGTTGTAGACAGTGTTCCTAACCAGACGCGAGATGCGTCCTCGAGAAATTTACTATGTATTCAGTGTGAGACGAAAATAGTTTACGTGTTTAAAAAAGTGCAAGTATTTAATAAAAGAATCTAACAGCTCTCTATGTCATTGAAGTGTTATTTAAATCGTGTCAAGAACTAATAAAAAGGAGTGAATAAAAAATTAAAATCTGTGTAAGCCTACATTCTTCAGACGCACCACGCCTTGCAAAGAAATCCATGTCTCTAAAAATAATACTGACGCAGCCGAGGCAAAAATAAATATATAATATTTAAAGAAACAGTCAAATTAAAAAGTTAATATTTTTAAATTTTTGGGACGAAGGCTACCGGGTACGGTTGCAACTAATTCAAGTTCGGCTCCCCAACAGTTGAACTACAATACAACTCCTACTTCAAATTGGTGCCAAAACGTAGGGCAAATAACGAAACAAACTTTTACTTATCTATATATTTCTCTTTCTTTCCTTTCGGCATACGTGGTGCCACGCACAGTGGCATTGCCAGAGAAGCCGCCCCTATGTATTAGTGAAATCTTAGGGGAACTGGTATTATGTATGCTAAATCCCTGCTGTATCTCAAGTTTGGCTGTGTGTTATTATTGTTAAATTATTTATTTTCAATCCTTTTTATACCGTTGGTATTTTTAATAGGTTATCCTTGCTATTACTGCGCGCTTATGTCTTCGGATGGTCAGTGTTTTAGAGTTTATATAGGTGTCGGAAACCTTTGAAAGTGTATCCTATGTTCCATGTATTCAAGGGCACTATCACTTTACGTCACTGTCAGATTATTACGCTGGCGCGTATGTGGTGTCCGGGGTATTTTGTTTACATAGCGGGATGTTGCTGGGCAGTAGGACAAATATTTTCATTTTATTGTTCTTTCCTGTATTCATTACAATTCAGTAATGTAATTATGTTAATGCATGTAGGTCACTACGCCAAACCATGTTGCTGAGTTTGTAATGATCAGAAGTGATTGCCGTATGTGCTGTTTGATTATAACTTTGAGCATTAAATTTAATGAAGCAAAGAGTTATTGAAAATCCAGACTAGCGTTCAACGTCGATCAGCTGTTCAAAATGGCGTAAGTCATTCATATCTCTTTACATTTGTGTCTGTTCAAAAAATACAGGTCCTACAATTCTGTATAGATTTACTGCACATCAGTGTGAGAGTCATGCAAGGTAATCTGTGTGTAATGAAGAATATTAAGCGTCGGTCAACGAAGGTCTCTTGCCATGCCTGCCCGAGGAAAAACCTAGCAGAAAGAACGCTTTCATCTTGCAGAACAAGTCAGATTACAGAGGGTTGTTCGCAATCTATGGTAACAAACTTAAAACCCCCTTACCTTATGAAAAACCACGCCTCCACCAGCAGTGATGATCTATCTGGCAGCCTTTAGCTTGAGCTGTCAATCTGCAGTACAGCTTCCACTGGAGCAAACTGCTACGAAATACAGGGATGTCCAGTTTATTACATTCCTGCTGGCAGCTTTTCAGAGATCATCTAAAGTTCACGGCCGTGTGCTTTCAAGAGCTATTTTCAGTAACCCAAATGCACAAAACTCCATCAGTGATGCATCAGATGACTTAACACGGATGCCGTTGAAAGGTATGTAATGTATTTCCATTTCTCTCTCTATGTTCTCCAAAAATTTGTAGGTTGAGGCAGACGTATGGCTTGATGGCTTTACCTGATTCAACCAGACTTTATTTACATCTGCAACATAGAGAGCAGGGATGTCTGTATAGAAAATTGGCATTCAGAACGTTAGTCTGATAATCTGCCGAGTTAATTTTCACATTTTTATGTACAAGATAAATGGTTAATTTGCCACTGTAACTGTACTTTGCTATTACCTCGAAACCACTGAGAAAATTTTCCTTAGTTATTTTATACCAAATTTCAAATTCTTTTCTCCCCTTGGTCAGTAATATATATACCAGGGTTTGTTGCAGTCACTTAGATAAACATATGCCTCAACTAAACAGACAAGTATCCACTTTTCACCAGCTAGGTATCGTTCATACAGCTTTATGCTGTTAGTGGCACGTTCTGCAATGTGTTTAGGCAACAGCTTATATCCTCGGCTTTTATGCACTTTTCTAAATTCAAATCCTGTTTGATGGTGGTGTTAACAGTAGTAATATAGGTCCCTAATTACAGTGCAATAGCCCTGAGGTGCAGGATTTGGTCCAGAGGCATGGGCAACATGCCTGTGGTGCGACTGATGGCTGGTCATGGATTTCCCTGTTTTTGCCCTTTGGAATAAGTCCTGATGTTGAGTGCACATGAGGTCACTTTCTTGGATATGGTAAAACCACACCTCTTGCACTCCTTGATAATCTTGGAATGCAAGTATTTTGCATCCGATAGGGCAATAATGTATCCTTATCAACATGGTTCTATTTTTGACGCCATTTGATGCAGCAAGAACAAGAGCACACAACTGAGCAAACACAGTGATACACTCATACTGCTGAACTTTCATTCGGTTCCACATGCTTCAGCGCGGAGCTATTGTGCCCGTCTGATATTGTTACCATAGATCGTGAACAACTCCCCTTATAAGGAAATGGATGTGTTAGAAAGATACAGATATGATTGTTAACCGGGTTTATTCAAAAGATCGCTTTGGCCTTAGGCAGAATGTGGATGAGGTATACAAGGTTATTCTGTGTATTAATCAATGGTTGTGCTTTTACTTAATTAACAAAATGGATGGAAGTTTTATAAGACAGAAGAGAAGGCTTTAGGTTGTTTTACATAGTAGTGAGATCGGGTAACGTGGACACTCATTTACTCGGTTTGTCTGGCAATTCTTTCAGGGAATCTCATATAAGAGATGAGGTAGGTTATCGTTAAGATGAATACAGTTTTCTTTCTCCTAAAATGTTAACAGTTTCTGAAAATTTCTTAGAAGTGTGATGATTAAAACGAGCTTTGTAGACAAGGTTTTTGATTACAGTGTTTGGGCATTTTGAGTATAATTTTAATTTTAACTAGTGTAGTAAATAGGGGAAATTTTGCATCCCACCCAAAAATTCTATATCGATAATTCACTGGAAATACATGTTTTAAGGTGCCCTAAATTCAAATAAACCCTTTTTGAAAACATATCCTTGCGTTTGTCTGTATGTCTGACTGTGAACAACATAACTCAAAAGCAAAAAGTCAGATAAATACCAAACTTGGTATTTGAGTTCATTATGTATCAAGATGCGATGATTTTCAGGAAAATCCCCCACCTTAGGCTACCATTTACATGGAACATTTTTCGAATATTTTTATTTTCTCAAAAATGGCTTTAAACGATTTTTATTAAAATATCATATGTTTAAGATATTTTCATGGCAAATGAAATTTATATCTTGAATTTTATAGGAATATCCCCAAAAGTCCTCTTCATTCTGAATGACTTTCGCATAACTGGTAAACCGTAAGGGATAGACAAAATGTTACTACACAAAAAATTTAGATCTCATTAAAGCACACATTTTGTCATATATATTTTTTATATTGTAAATTATTAATAGGGACATCGCAGAAATATAAAGACATTCACTGCCTCGCTTAGCACTTTAAAAGAGCGTTTTATTTCGTGTGCCCATAAAGCTGTTGTTATTCTACTTTAACGGATTACCCTACTCGTTATACGACTTGCACCCCCAATGACTTACAAGCCATTGCTTTGGGTCAGTAGCCTATCGAGGAGGAAGTAAACTTTAGATCATAACATATGGATGATCATCCCAGCGACTGATTTGGCGGTTGAGAAGGAAATTAAATGTAGTGATGAAAGGGATATCAAATTATCCATCCCAGCACTCACCTAATGACCAAGGAAAACCACGAACAAACTTTCGGTCAGTTTGGTCGGCCTTTGTGGGTTTAAACCAGGGACCCCCTGATTGTGGGCCAATCCGGTCGGTCATAAAGCTGTTCAGAAACTAAAATTAAGGTCATATTGGTAACAGTAGTGCAAAGACTGACGTATGTGGATAATATTGCAACAGTTAATTTCTGAAACTTGCTTCTGCAGTGTCCATGATGGATATGTTGATTCTTGTCTCTTATACATTTTTTCACCAAGGAAGTCAAAATAGAAAACATGGCATATTCTCTTGAAGAATGTATGTTTATTGTTACACGCATTTTATGCACAGAATCTTTTCTTGCAACTCAGCAACTGTTCAGGACAAAGTTTAAGGATGACAAGTCCCATCGAAGTCACCAATAGGTACATAATTTAAGGATACCCATCAGTGAAATGTCGAAAATCCACAATCTCAGTTTGATTTATTTGAAATTTTAATGCAACATTCGAGGTTTAATGCATATGTACACATGTACACATACTCTTAAATAAGTTTGCTAGGTGTATATGTTTACCTTCTCTAATACGTATAGTAAGTAGGGGAAGTATTTTATTTAGTTCCATTTATACCCCACCTTTAACTACCTTGGTGTTATCGACGTCTTTCCTTTGGGACTTATTGCCTGTTGGCAATGGTGTTAACTCGTATACTCTTGTCGTTGGATTTCTTGCACTTTTTGGGTTTTAATCATCAGATCATACACACACATTCACACTCGCATTCATACTTCCAGACTCCAGAGAGGATAGGGAATAATCTTAGCTGGAGAAAAATTCCCATCCCCAGACGGGAATCCAATCCGGGACCCCTTGCACAGCAGGCAGGTTTTATCTGACTGAGCTACTGTATTCCACCAAAAATCAGATGTCGAAATTTCACCGGAAATACATGCTTTGAGACCTCCTAAATCCTAAAAAGGATTTTTAGAAAAATTTCCGTGTGTGTGCCCGTCTGTCTGTGAACAGCACAAAAAACAAAACAAAAAAAGAAATCCATTTTGTCGTTGATTTTAAGGCCTTACTCAGAGTAATCAAAGAGTGTTGACATGGTTTCATCTGTCGGAATTCGAGATATTGGTCTGCTGTAAACTCAGATGAAATATTCAGAAATACAGCTGCAGCCAAAGTGGTATATGCTGTGTCATATCTGGTTGAAGAATTAATGAACCATTTTTTCCGATATACCTACAGTTGACACTACTGCGTACAAAAGAATATTCACAGAGTTTGACAAACAGCTTGATGACAGCAAATTTTGGTGACCTGACATGCGTCACTGATGAATATTTCTACTTATTATGACAACTGAGTCACTTCTGCCGGTCTAATGATCATTCCAATCGCGGATTTTACCACTAGATGTGATTACTTATTTTTGGGCTGTCTTAAAAAAAGAGCGCTCCTTAAAAGCCCCAAATCCTGCAATATCAGGAAAAAATTAATAAAAAACATTCATGGTGCGACTTTGGAACGTGTTAAAGACATGATACACCGAGCCCAAATGAGTCTATCGGCGGATGACGGTCACTTTCAGCAAACTGTGGACCAAATTTCACAAATTTAACTTCATATGTTTGTTAATTATTCGCAAAAAATTGGGTTTGTTTCATAAGAATCACTCTGTAGTTATATGTACCATTGCTGCAAACATTTATAAAGCTTAAATTTAAGCTAACCAGAATAGTTTCCAGCAAGAGGTAATAATTAACTCTTTTGGGTTTGGTTATTATACATCAGGTATGGGCATTCTTGATCCCGCTTGTCATCGCGTATCGGGACTTCTACCCCTCGCCTTCCCTTTTGCTGTTTGCAACGCACAAGCTGTCTTCTGTCCTCTAACCCAGTGGTGGAACACTACTCACTGCTGTATACAGTTATTAGAATTGCATTCTGCAATAGTTGGTGGACATTTAGGTAAGAAGGGGCTCTCTCACATTTTGTACATTGGAGCATTCAAGCATTAATGTACTGTGTCTAAATACTTAAAAACTATAACTAATAAGTATTATTTGTTCATTTTACCTGAAATTTTATAAGTGATATTATGTATATTCTTCAATTTGATAAGAAGTAAGAGATATTTGAATTTTTAACCTTTATTGTATGAATAATACTGAATAAAGCACTTGATTTTCTTTTGTCATTTAACTAATACTTTGTGTTTTCATAAATAGGCATTTCTAGCTTTTAAAATGTAATAATCAGCATTGTTATGTTCCGAAAGAGGGGTAGTTAAGTTACGTCACAGTGCTCCTCTACGCCCTCCCCCCGGATGTGACCCGCGGCTCAACCATGCCTGCTATATGTGTAGATGGTTGTTGAGTATCTTTTTTAGAATATATTTATTTTTACTTAACAACATACAAAAGTGTAGATACATTTATATCACATCTTAAAGTTATTTACATTCTAAGACAATTTGAGTCCAGTTTTTCTTTCTCCAAGTCAATCTTGCGTCTGGCACCCTGGATTTTTTTGGCCTTCGGTAAATCCTTATTCTTTTCCTTTTTTCTTGCTTCTCTTATTCTTAATTTCACTTCCGCTCGTCCTTCCTGCTTCTCTCCTCTTGCATTTCGCTATCTTTCCTAACCATTTTTCCTTGGTTTTTACGTGAAAATTCACCCAGTTTTGCCTCCTTTTTTCTCCCTAAACTATTTTTATGGCTACCATTTCCCTACTTGTTTTGTCCCACTTCGAATCCTTTCTCCACTTCTCTAAATCCTTGCATTTTACTAAGTAATGTGTTTTACTTTCCGTTTCTCAAAATATGACAGATGTTCCTGGTTCTCTCCCTTTTAATGTTGCCTCTCTTCTCATCTTCCCTGTCCTGTCTACTACGTATGTCAACATAACTTTCTCTCCCCCAGTCTCTCTTTATTGTTTTATATAAACTTAAGGACTTTTTATTTTCAAGGCTTCCTCATACGTTTGTTTCTGTATCTCTTATACCTTATTTTCTTGCTTTTCAAAATCTAGTGTTGAGCACAGCCTCATACAATTTCCCTAGGAAACTCTTGAAATGTTGTTGCGGAATTGATACCGTAGTACTGAGAGTCGTTCAACATAGAATCTTCTAATGCCTCCTCTAACTCCCACAGCTTATGCCATGTTTATAAAAAATTACATTTTCTTCTTTAATTTTATGTGTATTTTGTTTTTGTATGCATAATACTTTTACCTTAAATATATTTTTAAAAACTTTTCTGCATCTTCCATTTTGTAAACTGAATTCTGCACCACCTTACAGAATTCATAATTCCTATACTCTTTGGAGTAGAGAGGTACGTATATTTTAACCCATCCTTTATTGAAGTTTGGCTCTAAAATTGATATTACTTCTAATTCTAGCAGCTTGCGTATATTAAAACAATGTGGTTTCTTCTTTGCAAGTATATTTGAATATTTTTCCCAAATTTTTACTTTGAAATTTCTTTTATAAAAGCGTTTTCTCAGAAACTATTGAAGATATCTAAATTAAATTTTGAAACAACAATCAACACCTGCAATGATATTGTTTATCTGCTTTGTGTTAATAAGTTGGTTTGGTTATATTTTAAAAATTTAATTGCTAATAAGTTTTTATTAAAAACACAATGTGTTACATTAACATTACTTTCTCTACCCTCTATTGTTTATTATTGGTTATAAAACTATTCTTACTAAACCTTGCTACTTTTTCTACGTAGAGAAAATTCGATAACGAAATTTCACACGTAAATTCATGCGTTGAGACCCCTGAATCCAAATAAAGCATTTTTGGAAACTTTTCTGTCTATGTGTCATAATTTTTTCGCAAATAGGAATTCGTTATTCGTTTTTTTTATGTCCTGGACATGCAAATGCTCCACATAGCGACCAGCTCTTAAAAGATGTGACTATCGCTTAAAGCCTACCATATTTTCCTTGCACCTACAAGAAAATTAGCAATAAAAGGTTAATCTAGATTAACATGAAGTAGATGGAGAATAAGCGTTTGTAAAAATAGTTTGTACAAGAATAGAGAAAGTCATGTGAGTGTAACACATCAGATTGTTTTCTATCTACTACATTTTAATCCAGATAAACCCGTGTAGAAATGGCTACATTACACATTTCGTTATAGGTTCAAAGGGGACAACGATAGTCGAATGTTTTAAGTACTAGACGCTAAATACTGGCCTTAAAGTTCCATACTCTCTCCGTGACATCCGAGAAACAACTGAAAATATACAGGAGTTTAAAAGAATGGCAAAGTCTTGAACCATTAATGACGATTGTCTCAGAAATGACTTGTGCCACAAAAAACGTTATTTGAAATAAATTGTGTCTTTAAAGAGATCTACATTTTATGAGTAGTAGGTTTTCGTAGATCACTTAACGCTTACCAGTCATGTATTGTACAACCTTTCTTCCAAAATAAGAAGGCTTCACAGACTATTGCCAGAAAATTCAAGATATATATTTTATTTTTAAAGTAAATTACTTTAATATATGGTATTTTAATCAAAATTGTTAGAACCATTCTTTAGAAAATCAAAACTCCCGAAAAAGTTCCATGTAAAGTGGGGGATTTTCTTGAAAATCTTTGTGTTGCATATTTGGAAAATACTGAACCTAAATACCAAGATTTGTGTTTATTCGATTTTTCGTTTTTGAGTTATGCTCTTCATAGACACGCACACGGATATTTTTCTAAAAATGTTTCTTTTTTTTTTGGTTTCAGGGAACCTCAAAATATATATTTCCGGTGAAATATTGATGTCGAATTTTTGGGTAAAATGCAACACTTACCCTATTAGACATACTAGTACTGAAAATAAAAATGTGATTACGAAAACTAAATTCTTCTTTAATAAACCACAATATTCTACAAAAGGAAATCAGCACGTATAAGTCATGCATCTATATATTGTAGAAATTTAGTCTGACATCTTAAATAGTTTCGGAGAAAATGGATCATCAAGTTGGTAAATTTAATATTGGCGAGAGAGGGCATCTATTCTCACCATCTTTCACTTTTAAATAAAACTTAAGAAGGCTTATGTAAATAATGCATATTTATTACTATGTAACTATTAAATTTCATCTCAATTATTTTTTCTCCATAACTGAACATAAATAAGCTAGAGATTTGGACGAGTTTTACCGTGACAGGTTCACTCAAAACAAAAGCGTGTTTATTACTACTGCAGTCAATGTAATATCACGCCTGCAATATGGACAGCGTGCTTTAATACGCAAATTGAAATGTTTTATTTCGTGAATTTTTTTAACGAAATACGAGCTACATTTGCGTCCCTGTGTGGTTTGATGTGGTTGCCATAAGCTTCATGGAACACCCGCAAGGGAGTGTTAGGCGTCAGAGTTATCCGAGTTAATGGAGAGTTTTTAATTGTATCACGTCATGATAAAGCAGTCACGCGAAAGGCGTGGTGCATAGGTGTTACGAAACTCTGAATTTAATAACCCAGGCAACGAAATTAAAAATCCGCGGAAAATATGGTATATCATAGATGGACTTGCTTTGTGGTTATCATAAACTTGTGTGGTTTATTAGCTATTACTCTGCCTGCACCTGCATTAACGATATTACAGGGTCATTACCCATGAGATAAACTGCAGTAAATGTCCATCTCTCAGCTGTACTGTGTATAAAGAGGAAAAGTAATAGCAGCTTTTGTTCACAGGTATATCTAACTTTACTCTCAAGATTTAAATCATTCCTTCAGTGATAGACAGCTTGAAAACTTTGTTTTGATTTTACCTATGACTTTGTAAAACTATATTATTTTTAAATATCCATCTGAAATTTCACACAACTATATAGATACCAATTCTGAGTGCTCATGTTTCAGACCTCTTGATCTTATAGAATTGTTCATTGCTTTTAAGTTCACTAATCTGAATTTTATCACAAGAGCAGCCATTATAAACTAACGAGTGTTGATCTTTTAAATAAAATAAAAGAGGTAGTATTCCATTCAAAATTTCGATGTTAATATTTTACGGAAATACACGTTTTAAGGTCCCTGAATCAAAAAACGCAATCTTTGCTCTCTCTCCCAAATACCAGTAGGTAGTGAAAGTGTTGTATTTCACTCAAAAATTTAATGTGGACATTACATCGACGCCCTTGAAAAAAAACACTCTAGAGAAAGATCCTTGTACCTATGGACAACGTAACTCAAAAATACAATTTCGAATAAATACCAAAGTAGGTTTTTAAGTTCAGTATCTTCCATATATGCTACAAGAAGGTTTTCAATAAAGCCCACTATACCTAAAGTACTCCTATTCCAGCGATTTTCTAAAAAAGGGTGTAACTATTTTGACTAAAATATCTACCATATGTTTAAGATACATGAAAAATACAATGTGTCTTGAATTTTTAAGACGTAACTGTGAAGTCTATCTCCATATGGAGGGTATTCTGTGTAATCATGTATACCTGATAAACCGTAAAATAGAGTAAACAATCTGATGTGTTACACTCACATGACTTTCTCTACTCTTGTACAAACTATTTTTACAAACGCTTATTCTCCATATGCTTCATGTTAATCGAGATATCGAGATGTTAATCTTGTTGCTAATTTTCTTGTAGATGCAAGGGAAAATTGCTAGGCTTTAAGCGATAGTCAAATATTTTAAGTGATGGTTGCTATGTGGAGTATTCCATTCTCTTTGCATTACCAGAACAAAAAAAATGAATAAAGAATTCCACATTTGAGAAAAAGTATAAGTATTGGAAAATTTATGGGGAATAACAAGCAATATCTCGAAAATGGTTCACTTAACAAAAAAAAATGTGTATTACATAAATTGTGTATTATAACGCGATCTACATTTTTTGAGTAGTAAAATTTTGTCTATCTCTTATGGTTTACCAGTTATGCAAAAGTCGTTCACAATGAAGAATACTTTTGGCGACATTCCCAGAAAATTCGAGATATACATTTCATTTCTCATGAAAATATTTTAAACATATGATATTTTACTCAAAATCGTTAGAGCCATTTTTGAGAAAATTAAAATTTTCGAAAAATGTTCCATGTAAAGGGTAATCTGGGGTGGGGGGATTTTCTTGAAAATCTTCGTGACGCATCTCTGGAAGATACTGAACCTAAATACCAAGTTTGGTGTTTGTCCGATTGTTCGTTTCTGAGT
The DNA here is from genome assembly GCA_030765065.1 of Deroplatys truncata. Taxonomy (NCBI): domain Eukaryota; kingdom Metazoa; phylum Arthropoda; class Insecta; order Mantodea; family Mantidae; genus Deroplatys; species Deroplatys truncata. The sequence goes on along the minus strand of CM060986.1, from coordinate 174,913,183 downwards.
TATGCTGTTCACAGACACACACGGACATGTTTACAAAAATGCTTGTTTTGGATTCAGGGTGTCTCAAAACATGTATTTCCGGTGAAATCTCGGTATCAAATTTTTGGGTGGAATACAATACTTCCCCTACTTACTATACGTAGCAGAGAAAGTAAAAATGTAAATCTCTTTGAAGCATACAATTTGTTTTCTAGTAACGTTTTTGTGCCAACAGTCGTTTTGGAGATATCCCATGTTATTGAGTTGAAGTTTTTAATACTTCCGTCATTTTTTAAAGTCCTGTCGATTATCAGTTGTTTCTCGCGATGTCATCGAAAGCGTAATGGAATTTTAACCTCAGCAGATAGCTACTCGCTTTTAAACATCTAACTGTCGCTTCGTCTCCTTATTCCTCTTGTACCCATAGCGAAATTAAGTTCGAAAATGTTTATCACAAAACACGAAGTATATTATTATTACTATTTATATATACATATATTATTATATTATACTTTATAAGTATATTATACTTTATATAGAAAATAGGGAGAGTAGTTTGTAGAGTAGTGTGTATAAGCTATATAAAATAAAACATCTTATGTGATACATTCACACGACTTTTCTTCTCTCTATCGTTTATTAGTAGGTATACAAATTATTGTTGCACAACCTATTTTTTATCTACTACATTTTAATCGTAATAAACATTTGCAGAAATAGTTACATTATACATTTCGTTATAGACACAAAAAGAACAGTGATAGTCAAATGTTAAGGACCTGGACGCTATACGCTGGCCTTAAAATGACGTGAATGTTGAAAGGACTTTAAAAGAATGACCAAGAAATGGACAACGGAACTTTAATAACGGATATCTCAGAAACGGTTTATACCACAAAAATTTATTTTAAATAAATGTGTGTTTTAAAGAGATCTTTGTGTAGTACGTTTTCGTCTGTCGCTTAACTTTTCCGTTATACAGGATTATACAAAATTACTTCCAAATGGAGTAGGCTTCACAGGTTATTCCCAGAAACTTCATGATATACCTACATTTTATTTGTCATGTAAATATCTTTAATATATGTATTTTAAACAAAATCGATAGAGTATTTTTCAGAAAATCAAAATTTTAAAATAATCTTCGTATAAAGAGAGCCTGGGGGGACTTTCTTGAGATTCCTTGTGTCACAACTTTGGAAGGTACTAAATTTAATTACCAAGTTTTATGCCCATTCGACTTTTCGTTTTTGAGTTATGCTGTTCGCAAACACACGGACGTTTTTCTTAAAATTCTTTTTGAATTCAGGGGGCCTTAAAACATGTATTCCCGGTGGAATCTCAATATCGAATTTTTGGTTGGAACAACACTTCCCCTACTTACTATACGTAGTAGAGAAAGTAAAAACCAACTATGCAACTTAAATTACTACACTGGATACTGCAGAACAACAGCTGCTTGATTCCGAAATTCCATTGTTTAATTAAAATAATTGATTAGAAATAACATTAATGTAATAAGAAGGTGACCGCGCAACTAAGGTCATTTATCAGCTAATCGCTAAAAACAAGATACATTTTAAAACGTATTGAAAATATGAAACAGGAAGGGACTTACATTTTCTTCTCGGTCCTTCCCTTAAAAATTCTAGGGAGATAAGAAGGCAACACTGACTTTGGAAGTTTTCGCTTCTGCACAGTGAATATAACACTGAACCAGTGTGTTTCCGGGAAAGGGTTCTGGAAGTGATTCAGTGTAAAAGGCTTGTACATTACGGGTGTCTTACGCACGAGAAAAAGCACTGTGAAATGTTGGTTATTAGAAAATTATATGATGCATAAAATACGGTATTAATGTACAGTAAACATTCCTCCAAAGGGAATAAAAAAGTAAAAAATTAGACCGTAGCAGATTTTATCTCGATTTTATACCTGCTAACACTGTAACTATTAATCACTGTCGATACCAGAATTCTATATTGTACTTACCGTTTTAGTTTCGGTTTTTTGTTTCACTGCACCTTGTTTATTTAGCTTATGAAAAATAACATGCTTTAGTGATGTGTATTAGCGTTTCAATTTCATTTAATAAAAATCTGATGTGTTGCACTCACATGACTTTGACTACTCTTGTATCCATCCTTATACAAACGCTTATTCTTCATCTACTTCATATTAATCGAGATAAACTTTTGCAGAAACCGCCTTATTGCTAATTATCTTGTAGGTGCAAGGGCAATATGGTAGGCATTAAGCGATAGTCAAATCTTTTAAAAGCTGGTTGCTATGTGGAGCAATCCATTCTCTTTGTATGTCCAGGACATAAAAAAAACGAATAACGAATTCCCATTTGAGAAAAAATATAAGTATTGGAAAATTCAAACAAATAACAAGGAATATCTCGGAAATGGTTCACTGGAAATAAACAATGTATATGACATAGATTGTGTGTTTTAACGAGATAAATTTTTTGTGTAGTAAAGTTTTGTGAATCTCTTACGGTTTACCACTTATGCAAAAGTCATTCAGAATGAAGAGGACTTGGGGACATTCCCAGAAAATTCAAGATATACATTTCATTTGCCGTGAAAATATCTTAAACATATGATATTTTAATCAAAATCGTTAGAGCTATCTTTGAGAAAATCAAAATTTTAGAAAAATGATCCGTGTAATGGGTAGTCTGCGGTGGGCGAGTTTCTTGAAAATCTTTATGTCGCATCCTTGGAAGATACAAGTTTGGTATTTATCCGACTTTTCGTTTTTTAGTTATGTAGTTCACAGACCGACAAGCACACAGGCAGACAGACACATACACTGACATGTTTCCAAACATGCTTTATTTGGATTTAGGACACGTCAAAACGTGTATTTCCGGTGAAATCTCAGTATAGAATTTTTGAGTGGCATGCAGCACTCCCTCTACTTGCTGTACATAGTAGAGAAGTAGAGTAGTATGTTAAAAATGATGTGATATATCTCGTGAAAATTTTGAGTATAGTATATGTTTTATGTTATGAGTATAAGGTAAAAATGGCAAATCAGTAAGAAGAATTCTGTAGAAGTTTGGAATTTTGCAGATGCGTTTTCCTACATTTTTATTGTAAAAAATCTGATGTGTTACACTCACATGACTTTCTCTACTCTTGTACAAACTATTTTTACAAACACTTATTCTCCATCTACTTCATGTTAATCGAGATAAACATTTGCAGACTCTATCTTATTGCTAATTCTCTTGTAGATGTAAGGGGAATATATATTTAAAGGGCAATATAGAAATACAGTAGCCTTTAAGCACATACATATCTCTTAATAGCTGGTTGCTAGGTGCAGCACCATTCCCTTTGCCACAGATTAATACTCTTTGCATATCCAAGACAAAAAAATGAATAAGAAATTCCCATTTGAGAAAATAAGTATTGAAAAATTTAAGAGAATAACAAGCAATATCTCGAAAATGGTTCACTCAACAAAAAAAAATGTATATAACATAAATTGTGTATTTTAACGCGATCTACATTTTTTGTGCAGTAAAATTTTGTCTATCTCTTATGGTTTACCAGTTATGCAAAAGTCGTTCACAATGAAGAACACTTTTGGAGACATTCCCAGAACATTCAAGATATACATTTTATTTGTCATCAAAATATCTTAAACATATGATATTTTAATCAAAATCGTTGGAGCCATTTTTGAGAAAATTAAACTTTTCGAAAAATGTTCCATGTAAAGGGTATCCTGGAGTGGGATTATTTTCTTGAAAACCTTCGTGTCGCATCTCTGGAAGATACTGAACCTAAATACCAAGTTTGGTGTTTATCCGACTGTTCGTTTCTGAGCTATACTGTTCATAGTCAGACACACACGGACATGTTTCCAAAAATGCTTTTTTTTGGATTCAGGGGGTCTCAAAACATGTATTTCTGGTGAAATCTCGGTATCGAATTTTTGGGTGGAATACAATACTTCCCCTACTTACTATACGTACTAAAGAAGGTAATAAATATATTTATTTCAATTTTATAAATAAATATTATCTATCATGAAATATTTTATCATCAATAGGTGCAATAATCTCTTTTAGTGACGTTATCATATTTATTTTTATTTAATGAGAAAGAATTATGATTAAGATTCATAACCTTTGGATGATTTAATAACTCTTAGATCCCAGGCTCATTTGAGCATCATTTCATCCTTTTATTTATTCATCCTCCGATATTAAATTAAATTGAGAGTTTTATTTATGGACGCTCTTTAACTTCTATGGTTCTTAGCGTCCCATTCTATATTGGGGGTGAAAGATCGGAAGTTTTGCTCAGAGGCCTCTTTTTCAGGCTTGAGGTTCTTTTACGTGCCGTAAATCTACGACACGTGACCATCGGCTTTACTTCCCTTCTGAAGGAAGTCATGCTAAGGATTCTTAAACCCGAAAAAAATCCATCGCCCTCCGCCGGGTCTGATCCCGCGACCTCGGGAACTAAAGGTTAGCATGGTAATCACTACACCCGGAGGACGACATTGCCCGATATGACCTACCAGATTGAAGGATGAAGAATAATGATCTTAGCAGCAAGAGGGTTTCTGCATGTGTATTAACAGTTCTGAGATGTATACAAGTGAAATTCAAAAGCAAATAGAATTCTGTTATTCAGACTGGTTTTTTGGTTGAAGATACTTCCCAAATTTAATGATTAATTTTCATGAAATGTGTGATATTTCTTAGATGTTGTAATATTGCCAATTATTATTCTACCTATTCCTTCAAGTTTTTTATGATTACATATGAAAGTAAATTAAGTGTTGTGATGGTTTTGCTCAAACTGAAATTTATTTTACTTTTGGGGAATAAACTCGGCGAGAAATTTCAAATTTATAAAATTACCAGCGTTTTTACTATGAGTATTATATTATTATATGTATGAATTATTAATATATGTCGAATCTTAAGATAGATTTAAGCTCTTTAAGCGAAATTAATTTTAGCGAAAAAACTAGATTTGCTTTCTTGCGATGAAGAAATGGATTAAATTTATAACAGGAAATGCAAGCATATTTAATTAATGACGTCCTATGCATTTAAGTTTCGAGAAATTTGTAAACATTGTAAGTTTAAGAATGCATCTAAAGTAAACCAGTGAAATTACCGTGAATAGAATAGTTTTTCTACGCCTGACTTGGTTTGGTGAATTTTCGATCAACGCCAATAATTCTGCTTAATATATACTATATACCCTGCTAATGTAGGGTGGTATACATGCTACACGAGGTGGTTATGTTTTATTATCTGTTATAAAATCCTAGAAGAAACGTAAAACTGTAACTGACTTGAAACGCACTTCGGCGACATAGGCAAGTGAATTGCGTGAAATTGGAGAATCTGGCTCCATAATATTTTCTACTCTATATACTGCATAGGGGGATAGGGTATTACGTGACTTACGAAGTAGATACTATGTAATACTGATATAATACAAACATGACAGGGTGTTTCAGGACCTCTGCCACAAACTCTGAGGAATCGTTATATCTTGCTGAGGGGAACATTTGTTTTGTCAAGCTACCACTATCCTCGCATCGTTACCGAGTTATTCTGCCTTGTTTGAACCGTATCCGGTAGGATAGCTTTGAGAGGCATAGCCAGTTTACTTTGACTCTCTGTTTAAAATCGTTGAATCAAGTGATATCGCCTCTCCCTTGTCCCTTATGTCTGATTAAGTTTAGGTCTGAGACGCACAGCCCAATTTAACTCAAACGAAAGGTCCCGGCAGATGACCACCAACTATTCCAGCCCAGATGCTTACGGAATACTTTTATTGGTGATGACTAACGAACACTGAACAAAGGTTCTCAACATTCCAGATATGGCTGTTGTTGTTGTTGAAGTATCCGTAACGCGTGAAGCAGTGCTCATCGGTAAAAAAGACGTGCGCGGGAAATGTAAGGCCTGCAATACTTCGTTGCTGAAACCACTGGACAAACTGAACTCGAGGTGCGAAATTCTTGGGTCCCAGCCCCTGTATTTTCTGGAGGTGGCATGCGTGGAGATGTTCACAAACACGGAAGGGAGGTAAGGGACATAAAGGACAAGAAAGAGGCGATGTTACTTGATTCACCGGTTGCAAATAAACAGAGCCAAAGTGTGCTGGCTGTGCCTCTCAAACCTATCCTACCAGACACGCTTCAAACGGGGAAGAATAACTCCGTAACGATACGTCGGAGAATGTTAGTTGCTTGACAAAAAATATTGCCCTCTGCGAGATCTATCGTTCCTCAGAGTTTGTCGTAGAGGTCCTGAAACATCCTGTATTTACGGGGCTGAAACAGCATGTAGAAGCTAGTCTATTCGTAATATTGGGAGAATGTATGTTCCCAAATTTGAACAGAAATGCTTAGTTTGTAGTTAAAATATGAACTCTGAACTTTAAACACTTAAATAAAGTTTCATAGAATGAATTTCAGAAATTTCTATACTTAGTAACGTAACTTTAGCGAATGATTTATTGTATTTCAAAGAGAGTTTCAAAATGCACAACGCGGAGTTTATGATTTGATTTACACATCTATCTCCATAAAATTTAAATTGTGGGCACAAAACTGTATACTACCTTGAAAATGTTTGTTAAATTGTTTTATGCACTCGTCTACATGGCACACTGATTCATGAATTTTAATGTTATATGAAATGCTTTATAGATATTATATTGAACCCTGAATATTTCCAGTTACAACTCCTAACGTATCTTTCCAGTTGCTTATTTTGAAACTGAAACCAAGAATTAGAGAATCAAGAAAATCAAAGCTAAAATTTGTATTTTCATTCACTGTAAAGCTTCTCTGGATGCAGTGACTTATAACATTTCCACTTCTCATCCTATATACTTAAATGTTGCTTTTAATAATGACTGAATCAGATTTTTTAAATATTGTTTATTGAAGTATGTATATATATAGGATATACAACGGGGGGATACTTCGCAAAAAGCGACGTATTCAGATCTATTGTAACTGCCACCCCACAGGAAGAATGGATGAAATAAAGGAACCACAGGAGGCTGCTGGCAGACAGACCACAGAGACGGGCAGAAGTGCCAATTATTTCCCAGCTCGAAGCCCCGAATGACCGCCACAGCCGCCCAGAGTGGGCGATAAACGACCTATACAACCTAGACAGCCCTTTGGTTTCCACGGGGAATACCCTTTCCTTGGAGCAATTATCTGCGCTATCTGTCCAGCATTACCTCACAAAATCTAAAAACATACCTGAATAATGACAAGGAAATGTAATGAGGTAGAGAAAGTCGTGGTTGAGAGGTACCATTCCAGCACTCACCTACAAACCAGGAAAATCACGAAAAGCCTAAATTCTGCATGGGCGGTCAACGGGAATTGAAATAGGGACCTTCCGAATGCAAGCCTCACAAGTTAAGGCGGAGCCAACTCGATCGGTAAACACACACACGCACGTGTGTTTGTGCTTCAGATGCCCCAAACAAACCACCCTTTGCAATTTTATCTTTCCCGCACACATAGGTGCAAAAGAAGTTGCCTCATCACTGCTGTTCAAAGAGGCAGTGCAGGTACAAATAGAAAGGTCGCTGAGGTAGTGCTGCTGTCTGCAGGTGTTTTCGTGGTAGTTTCGTACTGATAAGCGTCGCATGCTCGCCTGCATGCAGTTCGAGCCAGGTCATTCAGACAGAAAGGTAACGTTCACCAATAACGAACACACAGATATGATTACGATCCGTGAGGAGACGCACCAAAATGCAGCTGAGGCTCAAAGGTTGTGTTTCGAACATTTGCAGATGCGGGATCTCTCTTCTGCGCACGTATTGAAATTATAGATCATTCCAGCTAGAACGTGGGCCTGAGAGGCCTTTACAGCAATTCATCCAGCAGGGCGGGCATGATTTTGCACAATGTACTAATAGAAAATAATTGAATCCTAACGCACCTTTAAGAGTACATAAATATAATACAAATAGAACATTGTTTAATCTCGTTAACTTTGTGGCACCAATTGATTGTAGATTAACTCTCTTGGAACTAAACGACTTATCACGTCTGTTCAGACGAGTTTTCAACTGCCACTTCACTCAGTTCTCTCTTTCTTCGTGACCCCAGCGGCGTCTCATCTTCCGGGCGTTCACCCACTGGGGAGTCGAACACAACACTTCTCCAATATCTCGCGGAAGCAGCACTCACTACATGTCACAGCAATCGTCACAAACCCGCTAGAAGAACTGAACTTTTCGTTGCAGCAGGAATGTACTCTCTAATTCGTTCATCAAACAACTGACGACTGACTCTCTGGAGAACTCGCTGACCTATACAAACGGATGAAGTTTTTATAGAACATTCTAGAGTGTTCTGACGTATTTTCTGAAGGCGAGGGGATGGTAATTTCCAAAATATTCTGGTTATCAGATAGCGATGGCGAATCTTGTGTTTGCGCTAGGCAAGAGCGCTACTTATCTCGTTTATTCCTCCACTGTTTAGCACCAACTTCCCGATAACCTACGGCCATTGTTGCTGCATCATTATATATAATTCTAAGGCTACAAAGTATTGATAATGAATCTACAGGTTTATGCAACATTCACTTTCGCCTTCATGTTTTTAAGCTGTAATTTATGAATTACAGAATGAGAATCCAGAGTTTCATTTAACGTAAGCAGAGTCAGGTTTAGTTAATGTTACGCCCATGGATCCCCCGTCCGCGCGACGCCGCTCAAAAACCGCGCAGGCAGCATGCAGAAAGACAATGTACTCGGTTATACGTGCACGTAAGATATCCATCCGTCTCCCTACAATTTCCCTCTCGCTAATAGGAATTCACGCTACCGCCGCTGCTCATGTTAGCGCATGTGTACATTTATTTTCAGCATATATATTTCATTATTATCTCAATGTTGCCAACCCTAAGAATTTTCTGATCTAGGTCCGGGCCCATATGGCCAATGCGTAAACACGAGGCTGACCATAAGTGTGTTGTACATGTTTTAAAATAGTATAGCATTTGAAACGTGTTTTTCTGACCCAAGAGGAAGTGCATTGAATATAGGAATAATGTCAGATTTCCACATGAGAATATATTACATAATTAATTAATAAGCCGACTTTCTTTCATTTAATAAACTTGCACTTCAATAACATACATAATTACCTTTTTAAAAACCCTTATTCTTTCACAATTCTTTACATTTTTACGGCTTCAATGCATTAAATTAAGTTACAACAATTTTGTACTTGCTTCCTGCTCTCATATTTACCGATATATTTTAAATCTAACCCCAATAAGTCTATAGTTCGGACGATCAACCTTTCCCTGGTGAATAATTACTAAAGAGAATTTTCAGTAGGTTAAGCCAAAAAGGAATTTATAAATACCGTCCGGAAAGCCTTCTGTCTAAACGTTGTCCTGCTGTTTTCCTCGAGACCTCTCTCGCCGTCGAAGAAAGACTGGTCAGACTTGTGGACTGCAGGTCGAGGAGAGCTGCAACTAATCTGGCGCCTGCGCAGTCGACGATCACCATCGCCTGACGTACTACACGATTCAAACTAACTGCGCGCTTTCTTCTTCTTCTTGTCGTCTCCTTAACCAACCACTACCATAGTCGTTTCACTTCTGTTCCCGTAGATGTCAACCTTCATTTAATGGAGTCCGTAATCGCCTAGAGTAGGTTTCTCCGGGGAGGGTCAATTTAGCCCACATTATAAAATTAACACCGTATTTTTCATACGAGTTTTCTTTATACTACTATAAAATACAGTTAATTTTAAACCTCTAAAGCATTTTTCCAATAAATAGTTTCAGAGTTTGCATAAGTTTCGAAGGTATGATAACTATTACGCCGAGTTCTTTATAATTTAGCTCTGAATGTTCAGAAGGCCTAGCAGCAAAGAGATCAATTGTGGTAATTTCCCTATAAGTTTCATTTTATTTGGATAAAATCAAAACTTAAGTGGAAATTAATTCACGAGAAAAATAAAAAAGTTACACAACTATAAACTGTATTTTTAAGATAAAGTTATAAAATGAGATCTGGCTTCAAAGCTATAGGCTACCTCAGCTCAATGAATAGCCGTTGCAGCTCAATCATCTTGCGTATATCGATAATAATCAAACAATAATTGGCGGAGAGTAGTATTTTGAAATTCAACGTTTCTCTCCGGTTTATTTATGAGGATAAAAGGGTGTAACAGTGGATAGAGGTAAATGTCAATCAAAACGGATCTCTTTGCACGGTTTTCGAATGAATAACGTCCAGCGCTGTGCAAACAGGATATATCAAACGGTTGAAGCAAGTCTTAAAAGCCCGAGAATATTCACCATAAACATGACTTAAATTCAAAGCCTTTACATTACATCAAAAGCTATCTGCTTGTTATAGAATCATTAAATGACGACGAAACATTATCGAAAATTTGAAAAACAAAACCATCAGTGTATTAATTCAGGTATCAAAATGAGTACAAACATGTTCTATAAAGGTAGAATCAGATGACTGAAACATTCAATGCCATAGCCGGTTTTTGAACCACGCATGCTATGGCATTGAATTTTTCAGTCATCTGATTCTACCTTCCCAATCCTGTCCAAGACACGGCTTGTGTGAAAGAACAATTATTTCCATGTTGTATAAAGTTTGGCTAGTTTTCTTAAAGGTTTACCTTTCGAGAAACCGCATCATAGATTTATGCCTTTTTGTGTGTTCCAGCTCCAATTTCCATTTGTTGACCTTTTATTGGGATATACACAGTAGGCCATTTAAGTTGAGAGTGTACAATATCTCCAAAAGTAAACGTTGTAGAAAGAAATGTCTTTAATAAAAATTGTTTGATATTATGGGGGAAAGTAAATACTGCATAGTGTTTTATCATTAGAAAATGGTTTATTAAAAGCAGTTTATTTTGTGATGAGTAATAACGAAACAAAATAAAAAAGATGGTGGTTCCCAGTTATGAAACGTAAATTGACCCTCAAATGACCATCCATGGCTGGTCCATCCATTCATTGCGTTCTGCGTACACAGTCATTAAGAACTTTTGTTATTATTTACGTTGGTGTAAGAACAATTGCAAAGTGTTTTATACAAATTTTGCTTAGGTTTCTATGAGGATTGAGAAAAAAACATAAAAAGTCTTGTTTCCCATTTAAAAAAATCTGAAGTGTTACACTCACATGACTTTCTCTACTCTTGTAAAAACTATTTTTACAAACGCTTATTCTCCATATGGTTCATGTTAATCGAGATGTTAATCTTATTGCTAATTTTCTTGTATTTTTGAGACAATCAAAAAACTTTAAAAATGTTCCATATAAGCGGTAAAAAAATACATGTATATGTTTCTTATAGCATTTATAATCCTTTACAACAAAAGTGAAAACTACATTTTTTGAACCCAAATTACTATCAAGTCCTTAAACACTGCGTTCTCTCACATTTGTTGCTTATAGTCCGTAATATTAGATAAAAACAGCGTAAACACAAGTAAAAGAAAAGCTATGGGCGGTTGCGGATAGGTGAAATAAAGACATTTGAATTATTTGTCAGTCTTAAAAAATTTATTGCCTTGAAAATAAAATCTATATAAATAAGTGGAAAACGTTCTAAGACCTTTTGGTCTACGTTTGTCTATCATCAAAGACAGTACACTCTATTGCAAGTGCCTGTTTTTGTCTATCCTCACAAACTGTATACTCTAGTGTTAGCCTGGGAAGTGCCAAAGCGATCCGCTCATCTGATAAGCAAGATAAGTAGAAGGAAGCCAGCGCCAGCTCCCCACTGATCTGTGTTTGCTTGGAATTGCTCCGTTGAGTTATACAACTCTTTTAACGCACGAAGGGATATCTACACACTTGAAATACGGCGCGGTTGGGCTTATCTAGTATATAACAAAGTTGTTATGTCAAGCTTCCCTCAGGGTACTTCAAAACCGTTCTGTACATAAAGGGTACTCAGAATAGTCTGAAACACACAAACGTTAAGTTATCGGCGTTTTTTTCCCCTAATGCTTACAAGTTTAGTTGGAAGCTCCACCTATAGTCGTATAAAAATTAAATACATTAGTTATCATGGGTATTATTTTGAAAAAGAACGAACTTGTATATGAGTTAATATAGCAGTGGATGCGAGCCCAACTTTAAGCAAAAATTCAGTAGAGCGTTCTCTCTCGTTGTCGTCTATTTTGTTCACGCAATATCCCCGTTGCTTCTTTTAGTCTTATAGCTCGAACACTGTATTACCACCTCAAAAAGTGTCAACCCCGGGCATACAAATCGCCTGTATCAGCAAGTGAAAGTAACAAGATAGCACCTGCAGGAACATCATTCTCGCTGACAGTGGTTTCCACTGAAGTAAATTCAGGAACAGTTAGGGAAGAGATGAGACGGCGCCTGCAGGTGGAAGTGACAGGTTGTCGCGGACTTTGGCGAGCGTCAGCTGCGGACATTATTATGCAGCAGCCGCCATGGCGGAGGTGTCACGATCGCTGCAAATCCTTAGCGGCAACGCAAAAGTAATAAGAGGAAAAAAGAAAAAGAGACAGGAAGAAGGATCGAGGCAGTGCCGACAGTATGGAATAACTTTCCGCCTGGAAACTCTTGACACATGGCCGTCTTTTCTTATACACTTTGCTAACATTATATTACAAACTTGAAACGACACTGAAGGCTGCTTGTTATGAAAAGTAACTTCATGAATAATATGTGTTGCGTCGTGCATAGTACTGTGAGTTGTGAGTAATAATAATAATAATAATAATAATAATAATAAACAATAATGTTCATGAAAATTGTTCTTATGTGTGATCCTATACATCATTCTCTCCTAAAAATGCAGTCGAGTTAGTAGAGGAAATATTGTATTCAACCCAAAAATCGGATGTGTTACACTCACATGACTTTCTCTATTCTTGTACAAACTATTTTTACAAACGCTTATTCTCCATATGCTTCATGTTAATCGAGATATCGATATTCTAACCTTATTGCTAATTTTCTTGTAGATGCAAGGGGAAATTGGTAGGATTTAAGCGATAGTCAAATCTTTTAAGAGCTGGTTGCTATGTGAAATATTCCATTCTCTTTGCATTACCAGGACAAAAAATAGGAATAACGAATTTGGGAAAAAGTAAAAGTATTGGAAAATTTAAGGTAATCACAAGCAATATCTCGAAAACGGTTCACTCAACAAAAAAAATGTATATTACATAAATTTTGTATTTTACCGCGATCTACATTTTTGGTGTAGTAACATTTTGCCTATCTCTTATGGTTTACCAGTTATGCAAAAGTCATTCACAATGAAGAATACTTTTGGAGACATTCCCAGAAAATTCGAGATATATATTTCATTTGTCATGAAAATATAACATATGGTATTTTAATCAAAATCGTTAAAGCCCTTTTTGAAAAACTTAAAATTTTCGAAAAATGTTCCATGTAAAGGGTAATCTGGGGTGGGGGGATTTTCTTGAAAACCTTCATGTCGCATATCTGGAAGATACTGAACTTAAATACCAAGTTTGATCTTTATCCGACTGTTCGTTTCTGTGTTATGCTGTTCACAGACACACACATGGACATGTTTCCGAAAATGCTTTTTTTGGATTCAGGGGATCTCAAAACATATATTTCCGGTGAAATCTCGGTATCGAATTTTTGAGTGGAATACAATACTTCCCCTGCTTACTATACGTAGCAGAGAAAGTAAGAATTCGATTCCGAGATTCACCGGAAACAAACATTCTGAGACTCCCTGAATCCAACAAAAGTAGCACTTCTAACACAATGCACACGAGCTAATAGCTTTATATTATCGCACTAGTACGATAATCTTCATTGTGACAAACTTTTATTTCAAGTCCAATCACATGGCAATTCCCTTTTGTATTTCCACATGTTTAATAGCTCTACTTGTGTTGATTAGGGTTTACTTTTCATTGTATTATACATGATTAATTTCTCATGGCGCTCGCATTATCTGTTTGCAGTACAAAACGTCGTACCTCAATTTATCGGAATTCGTTGCAGAGTTAACCTATACTAACGTATACTATTGGTAGCCTTCTGCTGATCTAAAACGTTATTCTTTTATCCATCTAACCTACATAAAGATTAAATGACGGAAATTGTGAATTCAGAAGAAACTGAAATATAAGACCCAGGTGAAAGCAGCAGAAAGTATAACACTAGAAGTTTAGCCAAAAATCCAAAAAGCAGTATGATATACCATTTAATCACTTCTTTGGCTGGTGTAAGGCAAAACATGTTGAAAATAATTTCACTGAAATTGAGTGCTAGCAAATCAACAAAACGTCTGACATCTCGCTTTTTAAAGTCGTTTCTCTTGTTTCAAGAACCGCGGTCTAAACGCGATCTTTGTTAGTTTCAGGAATCAATGTAATATTATTATTGATATTTTAAAAATACAAGCGCTGTCTAAAAAATGGTATATGCCACACGTGTTAAAAGTGGTTTTAACACTTGTACAATAATCTACTATTACCTTCCCTACTGCGTATAGCAGGGAAAGTATAATATTCCAAGCAAAAACTCGTTATATGTATACTATCGGGAGCATATGCTTTGAGGTCCCCTGAACCCTAAAAAAATCTGATGTCTTACACTCACATGACTTTCTCTACTCTTGTACAAACTATTTTTACAAACGCTTATTCTCCATATGCTTCATGTTAATCCAGATATCGAGATGTCAATCTTATTGCTAATTTTCTTGTAGATGCAAGGGGAATTGGTAGGCTTTAAGCGATAGTCAAATATTTTAAGAGCTGGTTGCTATGTGGAGTATTCCATTCTCTTTGCATTACCAGGACAAAAAAATGAATAACGAATTGAGAAAAAGTATGAGTATTTGAAAATTTAAGGGAATAACAAGCAATATCTCGAAAATGGTTCACACAACAAATTAAATGAATATGACATAAATTGTGTATTTTAACGCGATCTGCATTTTTGTGTAGTAAACGTTTGTCTATCTCTTATGGTTTATCAAATCAAAGGAGAGGGAGAAATTTTATTGAGGAAGGCGAATTTAAAGATGAAAGGTGAAATTAAACTATAACACATTTTGGATAATCCGTGAATTCAAGGAGGAAGAAAACTTATTTTCACGGTTAATCCATGATTTTGTTATATGATACACCTCAGAAAATAGTAATATAACTACCAATTTTTGGTTGAAGGTTTCTTCGAGAGATGTTCACAGAAAAAACACTGATTTCACTTACAGTCGTATGTGTTATTCCTGTAGCTATCGTATTTCAAGAATCGCAAAAAAACAAAAATATCACTACTGTTTCGTAATTGCTGTTATATAGGTACAGCGAGAACTGTGTTGCCTTTTAGCTCATACCATTGTTTCACCTTATTGTTTTTTTTTGTTTTGTTTTTTATTTGTTATGGCTCCCCTATATTTTGTTTTGCTGTTCTGTAGTTTTTACGCTACGATACTCTCACAACACACATCGCAAAAGAATTCCAAAGAGAAACGTCATAGGGAACGGTTTTCAATATCTGTGAAAATAAAAAAATCTATAGTTTTCTTCTGATTGGTTTGAATGTTTTATCACATACTCAGAACCTGAAACATACCTACATATCACATTTAAAATATTTTTATTTATAATTACGCACTTTTAATGGTAATATGAAATGTTTCTTCACCCTATGGTTTATTTTATCACTCCAAAATTTTAAATTTGAGTAAGTATACAAACTTAATTATGTTGTGCAGACATTTGCTAATTTTAATTGGTGCAAGAGAAAAAAATTATTTGCATGTTATTGATTTTTCAACTGTTTTAATATGAGCTACGGAAATTAATTTCAGCTGAACTATTAATAATTTTAACTAGTGCATAACAAATAATTTTTAAATCCTTAATTCCTGAAGCTTCCCTCAGAAGTTAATAAGTTATAAACGGTGGTCGAAGGAGCACTCTGAATAGTAAATAATGCTGAAAAAATTCAGAAAAAATGGAGTTGCTTTAGCTCATAGTCATTACTGTCTTTAAAACCTTTGATGCTAAACCAACCAACTGTGTCGCAAGAAAGTATAAGTTATAAGTATAATAAATATGCAAATAATACAAAATAGAAAAACTTCACATTTTTTATCAGATTTTACAGAAACATTATTCTCTATGTACTCTGCGCCTAGCGATCGGCTGTTAAAGCAGTAGGGATTTTAAAACCTCGATTTCAATCCGTCTCCTAGCATGTAGGCAACTTCTCCGTTAAAGATTTATAGCGGGACTATCTATTGTAAAGGCGATAGCAGCAGATCCCACTAGGGAACGAAGAAGGTATTGACGGTTGAAAGTTGATCGAGTCTGTATGATGTACACCAGATATCAAAACCACCTGCATTTCGAGCGATGCAAGTTCAGACATTAAAATAAAAATCTCATGTGTTACACTCACATGACTTTCTCTACTCTTGTACAAACAATTTTTACAAACTCTTATTCTCCATCTATTTCATATTAATCGAGATAAACATTTGCAGAAAGGGTCTTTTGAGATGCAAAGATAATTATATTTTACACATAGTGACCAGTTCTAAAAATATTTGACTACCGCTTAAGACCTACTATGTTCCCCTTGTTTTGCATTTACAACGGTAATATAAAAATAATGTAACCTCTAAGCATAGACATATCTCTTAATAGCTGGTTGCTATGCGCAGCACCATTCTCTTTGCCACAGATTAATACTCTTTGCATATCCAAGACAAAAAAATGAATAACGAATTCCCATTTGAGAAAGTATTGAAACATTTAAGGAAATAACAAGCAATATCTCGAAAATGGTTCACTCAACAAAATAAATTCATATGACATAAATTGTGTATTTTAATGCGATCTACATTTTTGGTGTAGTACAATTTTGTCTATCTCTTATGGTTTACCAGTTATGTAAAAGTCGTTCACAATGAAGAATACTTTTGGAGACATTCCCAGAAAATTAAAGATATACATTTTATTTGTCATGAAAGTATCTTAAACATATGATATTTTAATCAAAATTGTTAGAGACATTTTTGAGAAAATTAAAATTTTCGAAAAATGTTTCATGTAAAGGGTAATCTGGGGTGGGGGGATCTTCTTAAAAACCTTCGTGTCGCATCTCTGGAAGATACTGAGCCTAAATACCAAGTTTGGTGTTTATCTGACTGTTCGTTTCTGAGTTATGCTGTTCACAGACAGACACACACACGGACATGTATCCAAAAATGCTTTTTTTGGACTCAGGGGGTCTCAAAACATATATTTCCGGTGAAATCTCGGTATCGAATTTTTGGGTGGAAACAATACTTCTACTTACTATACGTAGTAGAGAAAGTAAAAATTGAAGTATCACTTGAAGAATGTAAGTGAAATACTGATAGTGGTTGGCTGTGTTGAAAGCCTGTATTACACTAACTACAGAGTGTTATTGATCACTAATGCAAAGATCTAGTTACGCAGCTAAAACAGAGATGTGGACTAACCAACATTACAGATTTAGGCTTTACTAATTCTGTGCTTCTATAGGCTTAGATGTAAACAACAAATACTGGTTGGGAATACCGTCTTCTGATTGCTTAACTGTTTTACGCTTAAGTCTGGCTGTATCATTTGAACTGTTTAACAGCAAAATATTTTTCACTCTGACTTATTCGTAGAATACAATCGTGAAGATTATCCTTGCTCAAGTTCTGAATATGCATCTATATACAATAATTTTATATCTTAAATAAAGTATCGGATGTGTCACATTCACACGACATTCTCTAACTACTCTTCTACAAATATTCGTACACTCGCTTCCATTTATGCTGCCAGCGTAGTTTCGGGAGTCATTTTACCAAACTTCTCAGTGGGCGCACACATAGCAGGGAGGGGTGTGGCTAGAGCGTTCTACCTTTGTTGTTCGACCAAGCAGTGGTGTGTGTTCACTGTAGCTCACGCGATGTATGCAATTGTTTCGGAGGTGCATAGGGGAAGAATTTTATTATGGGTATGTAGGAAGCCAGTTTGCCATTTGAAGACGCTGAAAGGGCAATACCATACAGTATTCACATGGACAGATTATTAAAATAATGTCTAGTGAATCTGTCCTCTTTGAGAGTAAAAAGTATAATTTACTTCAGTTTTACATTTTACAATAATTGTTCATGGAGAAATTATGCAAAACGGTGTTTTATTTAGTTGTATATTCAGATTGGATAGATGACTCCAATAATGTCTAGTAATTGTGTCCTCTTTGAGAGTAAAAAGTATATTATAATGTATTTCAGTTTTACATTATGTTGCCATTAAAATACAGTGCCTTCGTTTTATGGCAAGGCCACAACCGCCATATGTGCGTATCGGCCGAGACGGCAGTAACCTCGGTATTGTCCTTCTGTGCAGCAGCGGTGCAGGACGTGTCAAGAGCATGTTTATCAGCTGTGAGCGCTCTGTGTTGGTGCTTTGTCTTCGTGCTGTGTGAGATTTCCTTAGGAATGTTATTCCCTTATTAGTCCACAGAAAGCCTACCAACAAATTCACGCTTGAACAGCGTATTTTTATGTACGATACATACGTGAAAACTGGATGTAGACAAGTGTGTATACAATTTCAGCAGCAATTTCCTGGTTGTCCAGTTCCAGGTAGAGACACTTGAGATTTTTGGTCAATAAATTTAGAACAACGCGATTGCTAAACGCTAAAAAATAAAGTTTATGGGAACAATCACCACACCATAGACGAACTTAAGGAGAATATAAAATGAGAAATTACGAACATTACGAAAGAAGATCTTATGCCTTTGAATGGTAATTTCGTCCTACGAGCTCAAGAACGTCTTCCTAGCAGATGGACACCACCTTCGACAACACTTATAACAAGGATAGTACTCATTTCATATATGTTACTAACACTTGTGAGTAAGTAACCTGGGAGCTACGGAATGGAAAACCCCGCAGTATACTAGGCTGTGTGCGGAGCACGCATTCGCGCGATCCGCGGCCTTTGCATTAAACGAAGGCACTGTAGTTGATCATGGGGATATTGTGCGAAATAAGGTTTTATTAGGTTATATATTTAAACATGTTATTAGAAGTGATGACGAGTAAAGTTATTGCTCAAAGTTGTATATTCAAATGTAAATAATCTAGAACTGTGCATGTAAAACAAGACACCACTGTATGCACGAAAATATAAGCAGATACACACACCTCCTCCTTCCACCTCCACCTATGAAGGCCAGTAGAATGCCGACTGAAGTTGCGGTGACGAGTATATAGAAGCAAGGTACCAAAGCTTACACTTTTATCTACTCCATGTTAATCAAGATAAACGTTTACAGAAATTCTCTTTTGCTCATTTCATTATAGGTACACGGGGGATATACGAAGCTAAACTTCAGTCAAATCTTTAGAAAGCGGGTAACTATATACAGAGAATAAAATTCTATGCCCTTTGCATGTCATCGTGAGAAACAACCAAAAGGTGACAGCACTTCAACATACGAGAAAAACATTGAAAAATTCAAACCATTAACATCGAATCCCTCGGAAATATCTGGTACCACAAAAAGGGGTTTTATATATATATATATATATATATATATATATATATATATATACATATATATACATATATATACATATATATACATATATATATATATTAATTTAAGTTATACGTTTTATTACGTATTTAAATATATTAAACATATAGTGATTTAATTAAAATTATTAGCCATCTTTGATAAAATAAATACCAAATTTCGTCCAAGTAATACGTACTTCGGGATGCGATAAAAGTCTTCGCCTGAGCATCCTTGTAGGATGTGGAACTTAAATATGATGTTTGGTATTTATCCGATTTTTCGTTTTTGAGTTATGCTGTTCACAGATACATACAAGGACATTTTTAGATCGTCTATTCAAGGGACTTAAAAATATATTCTATGTGATATCTCGGTATAAAATTTTGAATGAAATGCCTCTATCTACTATAAGTTGGTTTTAGAAGAAGCAAAAGTCTGATGTGTTGGATTCAACGATTTTCTCTACTGATGACAAAGTCCCGTATATTATTCATAACAGAAGGTATTTTTCTATCCACGTTACATCACTCGCGTTATATTTTTGCCTTTGTACCATTTCAAATTGAGAAAGAAATTCTTGTTGCAATAAAATATGCAGAAGAAGCACTCAAAGAATATAAACGAGTAACACGCTCTCCTAATGGAATGAAAGTAAAAGTAAACAAAGAAAGAAAATCCAAAGCAGTTATGTTACACGAAGCACTTACACTTGTTAGAATGAAATTTTCTACATGGAATATTTTGGAAATGTCTAACGCTACGAAAACAAGTAACACAAATTGTGCGTTTTAACGTGTCCTACATTTTACCAGTACTGATTTTATTTAGCTCTTTGGTTTCTTAGTTATACAAATTATACAAAATTAAATCAGTAAATGGTACTTGACAAACTATTCATAGAAAATCCTTCATATATATTTTATTTCTCGTGTCAGTGTCAAAAGTATGATATTTTAATCAAAATCGTTAAAACTCTTTTCAGAAAATAAAAACAGGGGAAAGTTTTCCATGGAGAGGGTGTTTTGGGGTGCGGGGATTTTATTGGTAACCTTGTGTCGCTCCTAGAAAGATAGTGAAATTAAATTAAATTGATTTTTGTTTATGGACGCTCTTTAACTGCTGAGGTCCTTAACGTCCCGTTCTATATTGGGCGTGAAAGACCGGTAATTTTGCTTAGAGGCCTCTTTATCAGGCTTGAGGTTCTTTTACATGCCGTAAAACTACGACACGGGACCGCCGGCTTTACTTTCCTTCCGAAGGAAGCCATGCTAAGGTTTTTACGCCCGAAAAAAACACATCGCTCTCCGCCGGGTTTGAACCCGCGACCTCGGAAACTAGGGGCTAGCATGGTAATCACTACACCACAGAGAACGACAGAAAAATAGTGAATTTAAATACCACGGTTGGTGTTTATCCGACATTTAGCTTTTTTGTTAGTTACTGTTCAAAGATACACTTACAAACACACACAATAGAGCATATTTTCTATTTTTTATTATTATTATTAATACGCCTATTCTCGGTGAAGTCCCGATATCAGATTTTTACTTTCTCTACTACGTATAGTAAGTAGAGGAAGTATTGCATTCCACCCAAAAATTCAATACGGAAATTTCACCGGAAATACATGTTTTGAGGCTCCCTGAACTAAAAAAAGCATTTTAGAAAAAGGTTTCTGCGTGTGTCTGTGTGGATGTGTGTCTGTGAACACCATAACTCTAAAACGAAAACACGGATAAATACCAAACTTGATATTTAGGTTCACTATCTTTCAAAGATGTGACATGAAGATTTTCAAGAAAAACTCTAACCCCAGACTACCCTTTACGTGAAACATTTTTCAAAAATTTTGATTTCCTCAAAAAGGCTCTAAAGATTTTGATTAAAATATCATATATTTAAGATATTTTCATGACAAATGAAATGTATATCTTGAGATTTCTCGAAAAGTCCTCTTCATTCTAAATGGCTTTTGCATAACTAGTAAAACATAAGAGAAATACAAAACGTTACTTCTTAAAAAAATGTAGACTGCATTAAAACACATTTTCCTTTGTGGAGTGAACCATTTCTGAGATAATCCTTGTTATTTGTTTGAAATTTCCAATACTTATACCTTTTCTCAAGGGAAATCGTTATTCGTTTTTTATGTCCTGGACATGCAAAGAGAATGGAATGTTCCACATAGCAATCAGCTCTTAAAAGATTTGACTGTCACTTAAAGCCTACCATATTCCCCTTGTACCTATAAGAAAATTAGCAATAAGGTAGTTTCTGCAAATTTTTATATATATTAACCTGAAGTAGATGGAAGAATAAGCGTTTTTTAAATAGTTTGTACAAGAGTGGAAAAAGTCATCTGAATGCAACACATCAGATTTTTTCTTCCTTTCATGTTATTCTAGTTAGATTTAATAAGCATGTTCTTCATGTGCGAGAATTATACTGCAGGTTTTAGCACAGCTTAACGATAATAATTTGTTGGTATAGACCTCGTAATTATAGGTTATGCAATCAAACCAGGACGACATATGTATCCAGATTTTCGATGTATAACAGCAAAATTAAATTCATAAATAATTTAATGTAATTCATGAACGCCACCACAGAATCTGATTGCCCCATATCATCCGAGTTTCAATTCTGATATGGCATAAATATTAATAAGAGAGGTTAGCTGGTTTATTTACGAAATGCTGTTGTATAAAACATGGTTTTCTCTGGCATGACAACCAGAGTTGCGCTGCATCTTGGTAGAGAATGAAGCAAGGCAAGATGATGCAGGGAAGTAAAGTAAGTCACTATATATCACAACTCACAGTCTGAATTTGGTGGCATGTTTCGAGGTTAGAGAGAGCAGATAAATCAAGTGGAGAGTGTAATGCATGGGAGAAGAAGGTAGAGGAGAAGCTGAAGTTCTGCAGGTTGCGGTTTCACAATCGTGTGGATAAGACCCGGAACTTTGTTTGTAGGGAAACTTCGGGAAGAAAAACAAGTTATTTATACCCTGAGACCAACTTAATTGGCAATACTTACTTCAAGATTTGTAGCTTTCTCTGTTATCGGAAAATCTGCTTAAATCTTCCGCTGATCCAAGCCACTTAAATTGCAAATGGTGAAACGTTGTTTCAAAGAAAACAACTTTCTTTCCATTCTTCTCTTTGAATCTCATTTACGAGATTGTTAGAATGTTTGCTGACTGTAAAAAGCCTAAAACTTTGAAGGGGCAACACGGTCAGAGATACTAAGGACATTTTTTAAAAGAATATCAAGGTCTATGCATATTATGCTGTGTTACTACAGAAGTAGGGACTCTGATAAAATCAGGTTTTTCGGTTTAAATCGCTGACTGCTCTGGCTTGCCAACCGGATGCTTTGCATTCTTGCTTTGCTTCTTCTGTATGTGTAGGTTTCACCTTTGAAGTAAATAGTTAAGCTACAGCGGTAAAGTTGGTTGCACACTAGGGGTTCAGTCTTAAAATCACAGTTTCAAAGAGCGTCCCCA
The DNA here is from genome assembly GCA_030765065.1 of Deroplatys truncata. Lineage (NCBI taxonomy): Eukaryota > Metazoa > Arthropoda > Insecta > Mantodea > Mantidae > Deroplatys > Deroplatys truncata. The sequence goes on along the minus strand of CM060986.1, from coordinate 174,890,090 downwards.
GTGGTCACACTCAAAAGGCGTTTCGCTCTGGTGTGTCATGGCTCGGTGAATAAAGGTTTGTATCGTGCACGTGGGCATGTCGATACGTTGGCATTCACTTTAACCAATCGAGTCGATTTTACGTGGTCTTTGTGCATCTCTATAGCCTTTTAGTTTGTAATTTAATATTTAGTTTCGGTTGTCTAATTTCCTTTCTATTTTATAGATAATCTTTCGTTTATTTTTATAATCTTCTATATTAACTGGACTTCTATTTAAAGTTAATAAAATATTAACAAAAAATTAAGTGTCAAACAACAAACTTCAAGGATGTGACACAATAAAATCTCTCACCGATTGGGACGGCTCAGGCGGTAACGTCTGTGGCCCGCATTCGGAGCTCCCGGGTTCAAATCCAATGGGCCGGCCAATCTGACTGAGATTTTTTCGTGGTTTCCCTCAGCTGTCAAGGTAAACCACATTGAATATTTAATACCACGACCCAAAGTTCCACCTTAAGTCAAAAACAAAAGTAAACATGAAAAATAGGTGGTAATAGCGAGTGCTAAGCCACCTTTCCACAAACAATGAAAGCAGGTAGACTGGACAGCACCCTAATGCCATCTACACGGCACGAAGCAGAGATACAGTTGCTAGTACTATGTTATCTGTGGACCCGTGACTAAGGAAGATGGTATGGTTACAGATATGAGACCTAGAAGGCTAACTGTCGCCACACATCGATCCATGACTTATCTACTAATAGCTCCGTTGCGATATGGCCATGTAGTTAAAGAGACGTAAAACAAACAGATAAATAACAAAATAAATAAAATTCCAAAATACTATTTCCATGGACAATGTTTCGTTATTCTATATTTTCTCAAAACATCTCTAACAATTTTAATTAAAATTAAAATGCTCTTGACTTTGAAACAAGAAATAAAATACATATATTGAATTTTCTGTGTTAAGTCTTTCAATCCCGTACGTGATTGAATTTTGTATAATTTTGCATAACTAAGAAACCATTAGGGCTAAACCAAAAATGTAATAGGTTAAATGACGAGAAAATAATTGCTGCTTAGCAATGGAGTTAGCATGTTCTAAAAATTTTAATTACGTAAACACTATGTACAGTAGTCCATTGTTCCATTGTTAATAAAATGGCACACTTTGAAATTATATTGGAGAAGAACACTGTCAAGCTGTTAATGGTATCAACTTATTGGATATAAGAATTCCACAAGTTTCCGTAGCCCACCTTTCCTATACTATGAAGTGAATGTAAAACCTCTGACTCATTTGCAAACTGGTGTGGTGTGATTGGATAGTGGTACGGAGTGCACACGAAGGGGTCAGGAATGCTTCACATCTGCAAAATAATAAATATTTGCACTTATAAAATTCGAAACACTTATTGTTCCTACTTGATAGTTATATGGAATAGAGTTAATGGTAATTTCTATATTTATAACTAACTTTTATTTCGTTATCGGTTCATCAGTGTATTTATTAAAACGTGTGTGATAAGCTAAACCACTGTGGTTTCTTTGGTTGTTTTCTTCCTAGAATTTCTGTCTAATAAATAGCTTTTCATATTCTTTTTTTGTATAGGGGTTTAAAATTTTTAAAACCTATTTAGGATGCCCAAGTTTTCAATTGTAGTCCACGGTACGTTTCTGTTATATTGTCAAACGCCTTTTCGTAGTATATAAATCGAAGAAGTGTTTTTAAGTTTAATTTTCCTCATTTAAGTTATTTGCTATAATATAAACAGTTATCTCCATAGAATATACTTTGGCGGAATCCTGGTTATTCTTCCAGTCATTTTAAAATAAATGTGTTGCTATTGCCATCGCATTCGGGAAGTCCCGGGTTCAATCCCCTGAAGTCGGGGATTTTCGTGGTTTTCCTGGAGTCGGCAAGCGAATGCTGGGGTGGTTTCTTCTCTACAACGACTTCCTCTCCATCATTCCCACTTCCTTCTCATATTTCAGGTGCACTTCTATGTTTCGTGACGTATACAGTACCGGACAGATGGCGCAAATACATATACAAAGAAAAGAGTACCCTCCTTGGACACTAGAGGGCTACTTGGTTCATGGGTCGTTCATCACCTATCTCGACAGCTCCAGCAGTGAGATGGGTCTTCGGGCTTTAGGAACTTCCGCGCGTCTCTGTGACCTGTCTGCCTACGACTGTAACCTCCTGTGGTTCCTTCACCTCATCCCTTCCTACTGAGGGGGGTGATAGCCACAATAGATCTATGCAGGTCGCAGCGTGCAAGGTGCACCCCTCCGTTGAATCACCTTAATACCCATACCACTACTATTGCCATGTTCACTGAGAGTGTCATCAACATACAGTTAAAATATATAACAATGTTTGTTTTAAAATAAGTTCATGTGTCATACGTTCAAAATTAACACTTATCTGCCTCCGTTGCTTTTCCGTCTTTCTTGTTTTAATGCTTATTCTGTTTCCTAAATTTTAAGAGTATTAAGCATATTTTAGCTATAATATTTTTTTTTCATTTGTTAACGTATGTGTGGACAATAATGTTAAGATGTATACTAAGAAACACCAGGAAGAACACCATAGGAAACAAAAAGGAAAAAATAAAAACAAGAAAAAAGATAATTTTTTTAATAAAAATTCATTTTTCTTTAGGCAGTCCACGTTTATGCACAACATGTATGTGCAAAACGGTATAAATTATTGTTTATCGTGGTATAACAATTAAATACATTCCATTCTCAAAAAAGAAAAGTTATTTTAACTGACATTCAAGTTTATAGAATAAAACAACAAACTAGGTCATGCCACGGGATGACTTTACTTTCATATGCAAGACAAACAGTGACCTTCGTTTGGGCATATAGACACCACTAGTTTTGATAACTTAACCAGATTTTATTTTCTCTACTACGTATAGTAACTAGAGAAAGTATTGTATTCCACCCAAAAACTCGATACCGAGATTTCACCGGAAATACATGTTTTAAGGTTCCCTGAAACCAAACAAACCATTTTTGAAAAAATGTCCATGTGTGTCTGTCTATGAAGAGCATACTGAATAACGAAAATTCGGATAAATACCTAACTTGGTATTTGAATTTAGTATCTACCAAGGATGCGACACAAAGATATTTTAAAATTCCCCCACCTAAACTACCCTTTACATGGAACATTTTTAAAAAAAATTATTTTCTCTAATGATTTTGATTAAAATATCATATGTTTAAGATATTTTCATGGCAAATGAAATATATAACTTGAATTGTCTGGGAATGTCCCCCAAAAGTCTTCTTCATTCTGATTAACTTTCGTATAACCGTTAGACATAGTTCAAAGTTTACTACACAAAAAATATAAATCTCGTTAAAACACACAATGAATTTAATATACATTTCCGAGATATTCCTTGTTATTTGTTTGAATTTATCAATACTTTTACTTTCTCTCAAATGGAAATTCATTGTTCGTTTTTTTTATCAGACATACAAAGAGAATGGAATGCTCCACTTAGCAACCAGCTCTTAAAATATTTGACTATCGCTTAAAGCCTACCATATTCCCCTTGCACCTACAAGAAAATTAACAATAAGATAATTTCTGCAAATATTTGTGTGTATTAACGTGAAGTAGATGGATAATAAGCGTTTGTAAAAATAGTTTGTAAGAGAAAGTCATGTGAGTGTAAAACATCCTCTTTTTAATATAAGGGATTCCAACAATCTTGCTCTTCTTTGTGATCCCCTTGTATACATTATTGTATACACTATATACCTTTCTTGTTGTGTTTAAGCTTCCTGCTCTTCATTGGCTTATTACTATTTCTTTGTTTGGCTTTTATAGACAGAAACCTACCTAGCATTTAGATTCTCATTGCACTACATCAGATGTTCATTGTCATTAGCCCGTTAAGTGAAGGAGTATCGGTGTTTCAGGCGCTGATTCACAATTTAGCTTTTAGTTCTTGCATATGATGTAGTGATTTGTTGAATACTACTTTTGAATATATTTGTTTTTCTCCATTGTTGACCTTCAACAACTAGAGGTACCACTGCGGATGCATTTCATATTGTTTTGTGAATGAGAAATTTTCTCTTCAAAATAACTACTCAAAATACTAGTTTTGTACTCATTTCTTAGACATAAGAATAAGTTATGACTGGAAGTATTTGTCAATGAAACTAAAAATATCTATAAAACAACCAACTAAAAAGTGTGATTTTTTAAAAGACATTTTTATTTATGTAAATAAGATATCACGGTGGACTTTTAAAAGAAATCATGTAACAATTAATACATCACAAATTAAATTCCTATAGCATGAGAAATGTTTGTTTCAGCCCCACGTATGGGAAGCCAGTTTGAAGAAGATGCATTATGTTGTATTGAAGGATTTGTATTATATTTCAACTGTTGGGGAGCCAAACTTGTAGTAGTTGCATCCGCACGTATGGTAAACTGTTTCCGGTAGCCCTCGCCCCAAATGTACTTCCAGGTGGCCTTTGCCCCAAGTTTAAAAAAAATATTAACTTTGTAATTAAACTGTTTCTTTAAATATTTAGTATTTATGTTTGCCTCGGCTGCGTCAGTATTATTGTTAGAGACACGTTTCTCTTAGCAGGGTTGTGATGCGACAAGAATGTAGGCTTACACAGATTATAATTTTAATTCACTCCTTTTATTAATACTTGACACGATTTAATTAACACTTCACTGATATAGAGAGCTGTGAGATTCTTTTTATTAATTAATTACACTTTTTAACACGTAAACTTATTTTTCGTTTAACACCAATACATATATTTCTTGAGGACGCACAAGCAACGCATCCAGTTATGAGCACTGTCTGCAGGTAACTGACTTCTGAATTTGTAAATGTTTCTCCTTTTCAGTTTCTGATTAGCTATTCCTACTCCAATAGAATACCTTTATTTAACTAAAGCTTTTTCTGGTTGTTGATTGGCTATTTTATAAACTGTCACTAAACTTTATATTATTTTTGCCCCAATAATGACTAGTAGCATTATTAAACATTCTTACTCAATATTGCCTCAAGGTTATCTCATTGTTATCTCATTGTTAGCAACGTTTAACTTATTATTCTCACAGCGTCTACATTATTAAATTACCTAATACATTCATATAACATTATTGAACATGTACACAATAATATAAGCATTTGCAATGACTGTTACATACATTTTACAAATTATTATATACACATATTGCTTCAAGGCGGGCTGTTATTGAATTTACATATTATATAATTACACTGAAATTGTTTAAGTGTTAAAAATACTGCCTCAAGCGGAGTAGAAGAAAACCAAGAGTGGTTTTAAGCATGAAAAGAGCACCTTCAGTGTAGTAAAACTAATATTATAAAAATCGCTGGTGCATTTTCGTTTGAAACTTTTTGGCATTCTGCGACAGAATAAGCAGAAGCTGAATGAAATGGCTGACATATCGTCTAGCGAAAGAAGCTGTTAGTGAAGAGGGACTCGTTTATGATCAAATAACAAGAGAAGTGCCCGCTTTTGAACAGAGGAAGAAATGAGTTGGGAAGCGGGAACAGCGGTGAACAAATACTGCCAAAGGAGCAACACTCAAAAGTTTTATCAGTAAGTGGAAAGGTTAGAGAGCATTTTCCCACATTTTCTGAGTCCGGTAGCTGTGAATCTGCGTGAACTCCTGCTATTTGCGAACCGGATTCTTATACATAGGCGAGGGAATGCGAGTGATGACATATCTACATTCCAAAGTTATATCCAAATTTCATGAAAATTTGAGGCCATTCCCCACTCCTATACGTATTTATGACAATTTTGAAATTTCTACAGTGAGTCGTTTTATATATCAATTGTTATCGTACTTAAACTAATTACTTTCTCTACTACGTATAGTAAGTAGGGGAAGTATTGTATTCCACCCAAAAATTCAATACCGGGATTTCACCGGAAATACATGTTTTGAGACCCCCTGAATCCAAAAAAGCATTTTTGGAAAAACGTTTGTGTGTGTGTCTGTGTGTATGTCTGTCTGTGAACAGCATAAGTCAGAAACGAACAGTCGGATAAACACCAAACTTGGTATTTTGGTTCAGTATCTTACAGAGATGCGACACGAAGGTTTTCAAGAAAATTCCCCACCCCAGATTACCCTTTACGTGGAACATTTTTCGAAAATTTTAATTTTCTCAAAAATAGCTCTAACGATTTTGATTAAAATATCATATATTTAAGATATTTGCATGACAAATAAAACGTATATCTGGAATTTTCTGGGAATGTCTCCAAAAGTATTCTTCATTGTGAACGACTTTTGCATAACTGGTAAACCATAAGAGATAGATAAAATTTTACTACACAAAAAATGTAGATCGCGTTAAAATACACAATTTACGTCATATACATTTTTTTGGTTGAGTGAACCATTTTCGAGATATTGTTTGTTATTCCCTTAAATTTTTCAATACTTATTTTCCCAAAAGGGAATTCGTTATTCATTTTTTTTTGTCTTGGATATGCAAAGAGTATTAATCTGTGGCAAAGATAATGGTGCTGCACCTAGCAACCAGCTATTATGAGATATGTATATGCTTAAAGGCTACTGTATTTCTATATTGTCCTTGTAAATATATATTCTCCTTACATCTACAAGAAAATTAGCAATAAGATAGACTCTGCAAATGTTTATCTCGATTAACATGAAGTAGATGGAAAATAAGCGTTTGTAAAAATAGTTTGTACAAGAGTAGAGAAAGTCATGTGAGTGTAACACATCAGATTTTTTTATATTAAATTGTCATAATGATCAAAAGTTTACAAGCGGTAAAGTAATTAAAATGCATTACCTTTTAAATATACATCTATAGCCGACATTCCTTTGAAATCAGAGAACAGCTACAAATTGCATTACATGCATTTTCATATAAATATTTTACTTTGTTTATATATTAACGAATTGCGAAAAATATACAAATATATACCACTATTATAAAGAGAAACAATTCGTGTGTGTGTGTGTGTGTGTGTATGCGCGCGCGCGGTAAGATCAGAAACAACGCAACCGATTTTGATAATCATATCATCATTTAAAATCCCTACAATTTCAATCATAGGCTATATAATGTTTCCAAAAAATTTAAACGTTAGGACGGTTATCATATTCATCTCACCGAATTTCGTTTAATATGATATCAGAGACTACTATTTTTGGCACCAAGCGGCAAAGTCGGTGCCCCGCATTCGGGAGGTCCCGGGTTCGATTCCCGGTTACCTCACCTTTGACCATGGGGTTTTATGTGGTTTTCCCCTGGTCGCCTAGGCGAATGCCGGGGTAGTGTATTCTAACACGATTTCTCCTTTCCCCCATTTCCTCTCAATTCATCTCTCCTTTTCATGTTTCAGGATTGTCTTCGGATCTTACGGTGCTGCCGGTGTCGGGCGGATGCCGTAGTTGCTTGCGCATTGGAAAGAGTCCTCCAGGGTGGCGTTATTCTGCCCATTAGGGTCGCTTCGTCCACCAATCTCGTGATTCTTCACGCCGGTGTTCAAACTGGAAATATTCGGGACTTCTGCGCGTCTCTGTGAGTCTGTCTGCCTGCGGACCTGAGACCTCCTGCGGCTTCTTCACCTCATCTTTACCTCTCGGGGGCGTAGCCACATCGATCAAGCGGGTTACCCTCCGATAAACTCATCCTTCATCCTACTTATTTTGGCACTTTCTTGCCAATATGGCAGATTTTACTACTTTGAGACTAAAAGGGTGGATGAGGGGAGTTGAAATATTTGAAAATTGAATTATCGAAGGGAGAAATTATAGGTATATCGTGTTCATTTCTTACAAACCCCTCTGACTTCGCTGAACTTTTTTGTATGATTTTGACAAAAGTCGGTATATTTGGGTTTTAGAATCTGGCTAAAATAATCAGCTACCCTATAGTTTTCAAGAACTTCGTCTAGTCTTATAGTCAATATATTTTTCAATAACATAAAACCAACATTATTTGGCCTAGATCTTGGCACCATATGACTCAACGAAAAATATAAGCTACCTCACAAATCGCTAAACCTATCATATTTTCAAGGGAAATCTGCACTGTTTAACCATTGGATAAAAATATTGTACAAATATACTATAGGATTCTCAAAAATCATATGTTATCATACAACTTCCAGAAACCTCCTACTACTTATTTCAATTACCTTTATAGTACACTGAAATACTCAAAAGCTGCTCTTGCATTTTATTCAACCCATTATAGACAAAACTATAGTGCCTGGTTCAAACAGAGCGCAAGTTTGTGCACTTTAACTATAAGACCTAGAGAAAACTATAAGTTACTCCTACTCTAATTTTCAACACCTTTGTACAACTTGGAAGCATTTGACAATCTAAACAAAACTTTGGATACCTATGTGTTGGGTAGGAGTTCAGATTATAAGACATAATGACATTCAAAAATCACCAATTCTTATTTCCAACCTCTTTTGTACCCTCGCAATAGCTATTAGTATACAGGGTGAATCACCTAAAGCTTGTACCGCGAGTATTTCGGAAATATAAAGTGCTATTTATGTGCAATTTTCACAGCATTGATTGGTAGTCAGAGGCTCGCACATTTAGCCTATAAACAGATTTTAATAATACTGAGAAAGTGTATTTTTTGAGCAAAAATACAAATTTTAAATGGAACAATGCCTAGTTACATCAACAGAAGAAGGGTAGGGTAAATCAGAATGTCAATAGTCTTTGTTGCAGGATTCTAGTGCAAGTGGTTTATGAGAAATCGTATTTTGAAAAGTTTCCACCCTACAATTGTCTGTCCCATACAACCTGCTTAGTTGTTAGGAACGATGTTTTTATGTTTGTTTGCATTGCGTTTTCTGTTCATTGATTGCATATCAACATTCTGGTCAGTTAGTTTGTGGCAGTTCAAGCAGTACGTCGTGAGTGAAAGATGGTTTACTAATGCAGAAAAGCCGACATGCTCATGGTGTATGGAGAGTGTAGGAAGAATGCAGTTCGTTCCCGTACAGTGTATGCGGAAACGTATCCGAATAGACTTCAAGCAAGACTTCGGCAATTATTTATCAACCTCTTCAACCAATCACGTGAAAGTGGTACTGCAACACCTAGAAACATGACAGAAACAAACACGTGACTGGAGAAGAGGAGAAATTAATGTTTTGGCTGCCGATGCAGTAGATCCACAAATTAGTTCACGCACAATCGCACGTGGAAGTGGCGTAAATCAGGCAAGTGTACTGCGCATTCTCCATCGACATAGGTTCCATCCCTATCACATCTCTCTCTATCAACAGCTGCATGGAAACGATTTTGAGAATCGTGTTAACTTTTGTACATGAACATTAAGACATGATGCTCCAGATTCATCATGTATCTTCTTTAGTGATGAAGCAACATTTACTAAACCAGGTAAACCGACGAAGCACGCATTATTGGTCTGTTACAATACCCGTTAGCTTCGTCAGGTGCAATGTCAGCGTCCATGGAGTTTAAACGTGTGCTGGGGGATAGTGAGCCATCAGCTCATAGGCCCTTTGCTCATAGAAGGAACAATTAACTCTCACAAGTATCGCAGTCATCTGGCAGGCCACCTGCCACAGATACTAGAAGACGCTCCTTTGCAGACTAGGAGGTACCTGTGGTACCAACATGTTGGCTGTCCAGCCCATAGTGCACGAACTACTACAGCTTGACTTAACGGATTGTTTCCAAATCGCTGGATTGGACGAAGAGGACCTGTAACTTGGCCGGCCCCTTTAGACTTTTTTCTGTGAGGAAGGCTGAAAGACACTGTCTACTAGGATGTACCAACTACACCAGACGATATGAAACGACGTATTACTGCTGCCTGCTCTGAAATTTCCGCTGAATGCTAGAACGTGTGCAGCAATCTTTCCATTGCAGACTGGAAGCGTGTAAAAATCTTTAAAAAATGTAGATTTCTTTAAAACATACAATTTAGATTAAATAAGTCTTTTTGTGGCCTAGGCCATTTCTGAGATATCCGTTATTAAAGGTTTGAATTGTACATTACTTGATCATTCTTTAGTCCTTTCAGCATTCAGTTGTTTCTCGTAATGACATGGAAATAGCATGAAATGTTAAGGTCAGTGTATAGTGTCCAGTATTTAAAAGTTTGACTCTCGCTGGTACCTTTGTATCCTACCGAAATGTGTAATGTAGCTATTTCTGCAAAGGTATATTTGAATTAAAATGTAGCCGATAGAAAAGCAAGCTTTAGTAAGAATAGTTTGTATACCCACTAATAAACGATAGAGGGTAGAGAAAGTCATGTGAATGTATCACATCACATTTTTTAAATGTCATAGCGTAATAAAACCCACCTCTGTGGCATAATGGGTAGGGGACCACGAACGTTAGGATTTGTGGGTGGGCCCGGGCGGCGGCGGATACGTTCGATATGGAAACGTTAAGAACCCCGTTCATGCTTGCCCCCGTCGTCCGGTTCTAGTCGTCCTTCGGGTCTCTCCCCTCATCCCATTCCCAGGGATCATGGTGGAAGCAAAAAGGGCAGTTGGGTGCTGATTGCTGTGTTATGCCTTGATTTTGGAGTTCCCTCCGTTCATCCTTTTGTTAACAACTTTCTTGTAGATGTTGGTTTTATAAGGGACGCTAAACATAAAAAATCATTTCATTGTAAAGTTAAAATGGAATGAATCAAAATATATCCCCTAAAAACAGCGATCTTAGGATCAGTATTTGCATCTTCGGTCCACGCGACCAAAAGAAGTTCTTAGTATGCATCTCTGTATCGTCGCGCTTTCAGATCTGCTCAAACTAATCATACTTAAGATTTATGTAGCCTGTTTTCATTTGTTCAGCTCATATTAGCGATAATATTAAATCTTTTAAAATAGATCAGAACTATATTGAGATGACTTACTCTTAATGGCGACTTAAAATGCTGTAAGTACTTTTAATCCCGGGCTTCGTTAGTTTAGCGTCTATTAGTTTAATTAATGGAATTAATTGATCTTCCACACAAGCCATGTGTTGGATAGGCATTTGTCTCCACATTAAAATATTATAGCAGCCAAATTAATGGAGGGAAAAAATCTAACATTTTTAGACATAAACATTAAATGGTAATACAGTTCACGTATTTTGTCGGTTTTCAGTTCGTTTATTTTATCAGTTTTATAAATTTTCGAAAAATATACCAAAATGACAACTCTTCTGGACATGTGTTTTCAAAATTATCTTACAGGCATTGAGTACAGCAATTTCTTTGTGTATTACGGGATTTTGCGGTGAAAATAGGACTTTATTTGACGGAGGAATAAAATGCCAAATTTGAGAATTTTCAAAGTTTTTGCCTTAATTTCTCATTTTCGGCTTGCTTTTTAGAACTTCACAAATTTATTTTTCCACCAGTCACATGTCGGTGAACGTGTACGAAGGTATGCACAAAAAATGCCTTAAGCAAGACATGAAATATAATTTTGAAAACACCATGTATAAAAATTGCAATTTAGGATACTTTTCAAAAAGTTATAAAACTGATAAAATAAACAACCTGTAAAACAGCCAAAATACGTAAACTATATTGTCATTTTATCTTTATGTAAAAAATAGAATTTTTCCTCCATTAATTTGTCTGCTAGAATTTTTTAAAGCGCAAACGAATACTTTCTTGAGGGGTGTATATAGTTTTACTTTTTCTATTACGTATATTAAGTAGGGGAAGTATTGTATTCCGCCCAAAACTCTGATACCGAGATTTCAGCGGAAATACATGTTTTGAGACTCCCTGAATCCAAAAAAGCATTTTTGGAAACATGTCCCTGTGTGTGTGTGTGTGTGTGTGTGTGTGTGTGTGTGTGTGTGTGTGTGTGTCTGTGCCTGTCTGTGTGTATGTGTGTCTGTGAACAGCATAACTCAGAAACGAACAGGCGGATAAATACCAAACTTGGTATTTAGGTTCAGTATCTTCCAGAGATGCGACACGAAGGTTTTCAAGAAAATCCCCCCACCCCAGACTACCATTTACATGGAACATTTTTCGAAAATTTTAACTTTCTCAAAAATGGCTCTAACGATTTTGATTTAAATATCATACGTTTAATATATTGTCATGAGAAATGAAATGTATATCTCGAATTTTCTGGGAATGTCTCCAAAAGTATTCTTCATTGTGAACGACTTTTGCATAACTGGTAAACCATAAGAGATAAACAAAATTTTACCACACAAAAAATGTAGATCGCGTTAAAAACACAATTTATGTCATATACATTTCTTTTGTTGAGTGAACCGTTTTCGAGATATTGCTTGTTATTCCCTTAAATTTTCCAAAACTTATACTTTTTCTCAAATTCGTTATTCATTTTTACTTTATCTACTACGTATATTAAGTAGGGGAAGTATTGTATTCCACCCAAAAATTCGATACCGACATTTCACCGGAAATACATGTTTTGAGACCCCTGAATTCAAAAAAAGCATTTTTGGAAACATGTCCGTGTGTGTGTCTGTGTGTGTGCCTGTGTGTCTGTCAACAGCATAACTCAGGAACGAACAGTCAGATAAACACCAAACTTGGTATTTAGGTTCAGTATCTTCTAGAGATGCGACACGAAGGTTTTCAAGAAAATCCACCCACCACAGATTACCCTTTACATGGAACATTTTTAGAACATTTTTATTTTCTCAAAAATGGTTCTAACGATTTTAAATAAAATATCATATGTTTAAAATATTTTTATGACAATTGAAATGTATATCTCGAATTTTCTGGGAATGTCTCCAAAAGTATTCTTCATTGTGAACGACTTTTGCATAACTGGTAAACCATAAGAGATAGACTAAAGTTTACTACACAAAAATGTAGATCGTATTAAAATACACATTTTATGTTAAATACATTTTTTTGTTGAGTGAACCAATATCGAGATATTGCTTGTTATTCCCTTAAATTTTCCAATACTTATACTTTTGCTCAAATGGGAAATCGTTGTTCATTTTTTTGTCCTGGTAATGCAAAGAGAATGGAATATGCAGATAGCTACCAGCTCTTAAACGCTTAAAGCCAATTCCCCTTGCATCTACAAGAAAATTAGCAATAAGATTAACATCTCGATATCTCGATTAACATGAAGCATATGGAGAATAAGAGTTTGTAAAAATAGGTTGTACAAGAGTAGAGAAAGTCATGTGAGTGTAACACATCAGATTTTTTTTATGTCCTGGACATGCAAAGAAAATGGAGTGCGCCACATAGCAACCAGCGTTAAAATATTTGACTATCGCTTAAAACATACCATATTCCCCTTGCATCTACATGAAAATTACCAATAAGATTGACATTTCGATATCTCGATTAACATGAAGCATATGGAGAATAAGCGTTTGTAAAAATAGTTTGTACAAGTGTAGAGAAATTCATGTGAGTGTAACGCATCAGATTTTTTTAAATAAATATGCACCTTGAAAGGTCCATGCTAGTAACTAAGCATGCGTGATTTTACTCGTAGAAGTAAGGAAGTTTGCAAAAATGCTTCTTTCAACCGGCTATGCTAAACTGTACAAAATGAAGGCGTGTATGTATGAATTAAAACTGATAAGTTTTGCCTGAACGTGAAACAGCTAGACTTTTGCGAGGTTTCCCCAGGTGTGTCGTTTGTCAAATGTTTGCAATTTACAAAAACGTATGACCACTATTTCTTGTGTCCGCACGTTTTAATATGAAAACCCATATTTTATGAAGCTAGGTAATCCTGCTTACAGCCTCGGGGACAGTCGGCTATGACAAATGAAGGGGATTTTGACGCCATTTTGTCAGCGCCGCGTCCATCGCCACCTGTCCACTATATCAGTATTGTGTCCGATTGTGGTCGGTTGTTTGACGTAGTAACAGGTGGCCCTTAGGGGTGTTCTGGGGCCACTGTTCCCACAGTGACCGCAAGCGTATCTCATCCCTCTCTCCTATACACAGGCTTTTGTCTATATGTGTAGGTTGGTCGGGGTTGCGGCCTATTACAGTTATTCAAGTCGCAATACGTTCCAGAGTTTCAGGATCGTAAATGCTTTCTGCTGGGCTTTGTTAGTGTTCCACTGGAAAATTAGGTCAGCTCTCTCTCTCTCTCTCTCTCTCTCTCTCTCACACACACACACACACACATACACTGTTATTTTCCTTTGTATCACTGTCTCTACTACGTATAGTAAGTAGAGGACGTATTACTTTCCACCCAAAAATTCTATAGCAAGATTTAACCGAAAATACACGTTTTGAGGCCCCTCATCCCCCTGAATCAGTCTCTGTGCCTGCGAACATCATAAATTAAAAACGAAAAGCAGGATAAATACCAGACTTGGTATTTAGGTTTAGTATCTTTCAAAGATGAGACGCGAATATTTCTTAGGAAGACCCTCTACCACAGACTATCCTTTACATGGAACATTTTTAAAAAATTTTGATTTTCTCAAAAATGGCTCTAACGATTTTGATTAAAATACCATATGCTTAAGATATTCTCATGACAAATGAAATGTATATCTTGAATTTTCTGGAAATGTCCCCAAAAGTCCTCTTCATTCTGAATGACTTTTGCATAACTGTTAAACCGTAAAAGATAGATAAAATTTTACTACACAAAAAAAATGTAGATCTGGTCAAAACACAATTTATGTCATGTATATAATTTTTTTTGTAGAGTGAACCATTTCCGAGATATTCCTTGTTACTTGTTTGAATTTTCCAATAGTTATACTTTTTCTCAAACCGGGAATTCATTATTACTTTCTTTACTACATAGAGAAAGTAGGGAAGTATGTTTTCCACCCAAAAATTCGATACCTAGATTTCACCGGAAATATATGTTTTGAGACCCCCTGAATCCAAAAAAAACATTTTTGGAAACATGTCCGTGTGTGCGGCTGTGTGTGTGTGTGTGTGTGTGTGTGTGTGTGTGTGTGTGTGTGTGTGTGTCTGTGAAGAGCATAACTCAGAAACGAACAGTTGGATAAATCCTAAACTTGGAATTTAGGTTCAGTATCTTCCAGAGATGCGACACAAAGGTTTTCAATAAAATCCCCCTAACCCAGATTACCCTTTACATGGAAAAGTTTTCGAAAATTTTAATTTTCTCAAAAATGGCTGTGACGATTTTGATTAAAATATCATATGTTTAAGATATTTTCATGTCAAATAAAATGTATATCTTGAATATTCTGGAAATGTCTCCAAAAGTATTCTTCATTGAACGATTTGTGAACGACTTTTGCGTAACTGGTAAACCATAAGAGATAGACAAAATTTTACTACACAAAAAATGTAGATCGCGTTAAAATACACATTTTATGTTATATACATTTTTTTGTTGAGTGAACCAATATCGAGATATTACTTCTTAACCTCTTAAATTTTCCAATACTTATACCTTTTCTCAAATGGAAATTCGTTATTCATTTTTTTGTCCTGGTAATGCAAAGAGAATGGAATATGCACATAGCAACCAGCTCTTAAAATATTTGACTATCGTTAAAACCTACCAATTCCCCTTGCATCTATAAGAAAATTAGCAATAAGGTTAACATCTTGATATCTGGATTAACATGAAGCATATGGAGAATAAGAGTTTGTAAGAATAGTTTGTACAAGAGTAGATAAAGTCATATGAGTGCAACACATCAGATATTTCTAAACGTTTTGTGTTGTTTGCTTTTCTTTCGTTTCTTACGCCTTTAGGCCGTCTTCTTTCCTCCATACTATGTTCTTTAGCTTTAGCGGACAAACTGTAAATGGCAGCATAACAATATTGTAATTAATAACAGAATAGTTCAGTGGACTATGTTAGCCAGCGTTAGCGTACAGAAATAGAATGTATTAACCCGACGTTGGTCGAGCTCCTTATGCTACCGCTGTTGGTCGACGTGTGCCGCACAGTGCTGATAGCGTGCTATTCGAACTTAACTTTTAGTAAATTTATACGTCTTCTTTTATAAACACCTTTTCAGGATTTCCTTTAGGTGTACACAATATAACCTTTTCACTTCAAATATTCCTAAATTATCTTTTAATTTTATTAATATCTAACTCACTGTCTTTACATGCAGTAAAATACTGTTGGCAACATAACATAAAATTCTTATGACGAGCCTTTTAAATTTCTTATACGCAAAATTATATCTGGTCTACTAACGAACTTTGCAATGGATAATTTATATTAGCTTTATCTGGAGTTTTTTGGTCAGTTGCTACTACAAAATATAATAATACAGGCTCATAAACTGATTATAAAACACGAAAAAATCCTAATTTTACCATTTGTAATTAAAATAGATGCACCAAATGCCCTTGTAGATTTAGTTTTAGCTCTTAGACCGTTCATACTATCAGCTTGGTCATACAACAATTTATTCACCACTTTCATATGTTTTCTTCAATTTCACACCCTCTAATACGCTGGCTTCGTTACTGAAAATGTTCACTGCCTCTTTTTACAGGCGTATATATGATTTTCCTCTCCAGCACCTGTGTTTTATACGTATACAGGTGTGATCAAAAAGTTTCCGAAATGACATCATAAATACTACACAACAGTTTGTTTTTTTCTAATCTGCACTGTCACCCTCGAAGTAGTCTCCTTGGGAGTTGATACACTTGTCCCAGCGCTTCTGCCACTGCTGGAAGCACCTCTGGAAGTCCTCTTCTTTCAACATGTTCAGAGCCTTCTGCGATTCGCGATGGATGACATCCATGTCCTCAAAACGGTGTCCTTGGAGCGCATTTTTAGTCCGCTGGTGCCAAATCTGGAGAATAGGTGGGATGGGGAACAGATTCATCCTATTTTTATCAAAAAATTGGCGAACAGAAAGGGCTTTGTGCGCGGGCGCATTGTCATGATGCAGGAACCAGTCACCACTCCTCCATTTCTCCTGCCGTTTGCGTCGCACATTCTCCCTTAATCTTTGCAGCACTTGTTTGTAGAACACTTGATTGACTGTTTGACCCTGTGGCACAAATTCCTTATGTACAATGCCTTAAATGTCAAAAAACACAATCATCATTGACTTCACTTTGGATCGAACTTGTCTGGCCTTTTTCGGGCGTGGAGATGAAGGACTCTTCCATTGTGAAGATTGTTGCTTCGTTTCTGGATCGTACCCGTAAATCCATGTTTCATCACCAGTAATAATTTTCCCCATAAGCTGTGGGTCATTTTGTAGCTATTCTTTAAGATCTGTGCAGGCAATCACATGGCTTTCCTTTTGGTCATTTGGAAGGAGGCGGGTCACGAACTTGGCGGAAATTCTTCTCATGTCCAAATTGTCTTTCAAAATGCTTAGAACACTTCCAAAGGAGAGTCCTAATCAGTTAAAAAGTTCTCTTATTGTAATGCGCCTATCATTTAAAACCATTTCCCTCACCTGATTGATATTTTCATCGGTTGTGCTGAAACAGGGTCGCTCCGAACGATTTGCATCTATAACTGATGTCACACCACTTTTAAATTTCGAAAACCACTCAAATGCTTGAGTTTTGCCCATAACTTCCTCCCCATAAGCTGTTCTTAACATTTCATAGGGTTCTGTTGCAGTTTTACCGAGTTTAAAGCAAAATTTGATGTTTGTTCTTTGTTATTCGTAATCTGACATTTTTTGCTACACGGAAAAATCGCAGCACATGCAAAACACGTGTTCGCTTCAGAGCGCCTACCTCGTCACTGCATGGTCACAGGAAGTCACGTGACCTCTCGTTTTTATCGGGAAGGAACGCTATATGTACAGTCAGGGTAAGAATTAAATAAATCTCAGCGTCAGCATTGTTGTGAAGCCATTACGGAAACTTTTTGATATCACCTCGTATATATAATTTTCCTCTGCAACACCTGTGGTTTTACAGGTATATATACAGAGAGAGAGTGAGAGAGAGAGAGCGAAATTTTCCTCGCCAGCACCTGTGTTTTTACATTATATATGTATATAAAATGTTCCTCACTAGTACCTTTGTTTTGATAGGTATACTCGTATATATGATTTTCCTCACCAGCATCTGTGTTTTGCACCTGACCAAATTCGCTATAGTCATCAGAATATTCATATGTTTAGCGAGATTCATTTTCAACAAGCCATTGCAATAATTGCTCTTCTTGGCGCTCCATCTTTGAATGCTTACTACTATAGCGAATTTTGACACGGTATAATGTGATCCGACAATATAAAGCATGTCAGTAATAAGAATTCTTACCTTTGAACCCCAGAAAGAACATAACCCGAAAAAGATGTCGACATGTAAACGCCGCGCTCATTTCGGTACACGTGTTACTTCTTTTATTTGTAAGGTACTGATATTCCAAAATAAAACTCTGTAGCATACCTCAACTTTCTTTATTATCATCCTTTGAAACGCAGACGTAGTCTCCAACGTTTTGTTTTAAAGTGAATACAGCGCTCACATGTCGACCAACGGCGGGTTAAACCAAGATGCTCTCTTAATTGTGTCTCTTATTTAAATGTAAGTGCTTAGGAAGCGTTCGGACGTTTCCCCATACCCTACGCAATCCTACAAGAAAAACAAAATCACTTTTAACATGTGTGGAATGGTATAAAAATATTAATGGCGACAGTGTAATGTACAGCTTTTAGTTCGCGTGCACTGTGTTAAAGTTCTACTTTTAGGCCATATTATCTAATGATATGAGTAGAGATGTTTTCAGTCTTAAAGCTGATTCTGTGTTTTAAATCATTCTGCTATTGTACACGCATCTTTGGTGAATCCCCACAAGAAAAAATCTAAGGGATTAATCTGGTGACCTGGGCGGCCAAGCTATACTCTCAGACCCTCTGTCAAACCATTGTCTCGGAAAGTTGTCACTAAGAAAACTGCCTACCGGACATGCAAAGTATTGCTTAAATGTTTCGAGATGGAAGCTGTGGCACACTATAAAACTCGAGCATGTCTAGATAGGCTGCGGCAACGTAAGGTCCAGTGAAGAAGGGACATGATCTGTCATTAAGCCACATTATACGTTAATTTTGGGCGAAACACGTTTGAATTGTTGCTTCCCTAGATTCTGAAGGTGTTTGTTGTAACAGGTCTGCAATGAGGTTTGATTTCTAAGGGCAAGATTAAATATATTCATTGCAAGCCCGCTACAATTGTAAATTTATCAAATTTTCCTAAATCCCAACTGTAATTACACGCAGCTACCAAAGTTTTAGTCGCAGACAAACAATTAACATAAAGGTTATGTGCCGAGCTCATTCTAGAACACATTCGATACGAAGTATTCCCCCAGAGTAATAATTTGTTTTTTGTTTTACAAAAATGACTTAAAAGGAATTAAGACAAAGATGTAACATTCATTCATTCATTATCTGTTTACCCTACTCTTATGTAGGGCTTACAAGCGGGTGCCTGGGGTCAGAGGCCCGTCGAGGAGCAGACACTCATGGATCAGACAGAGCATCCAGGATGGGTGATCAGCCCGATGCCTGGTATGGGATGAAGGAAGTAGATGGAACGAAATGTTGGTGAAATGGATGAAAGGAAAGGTGATGATGGAGCAGATGGTGGAATGAATGGCGGGAGAAAACCCGCCCAGACGCCGCTTCGACCACCACAAATTCCACATGCAGGTCCCTGGGATTGAACCCGGGCCGCCTCGGTGGGAGGTCTAACCACTCGGCCGTGGCGCCGCCTCAACACATTTTACAAAATAAAACTAGTATTATTCTTGCAGCTGAATAACACTAAATATGTTCACATGGAAATATAACTACGTTAATAAAGTTACACTTGCCAAATTTTAAATACTTCTTTGTTCTGTCGTTCTTGCACCATGTTTGGCATTTAATTCAATTTAACAAAATTTCAATATTTTAAAAGAAGTATGAATTCACTCTAAAAATATAAGTTTGCCGCTCCACATATAGAACTAAATTTTGTAGCTACTTACGACAAAAGAATGTATGTATAATTTTGATTAAGCTTAAAAGTGTGAAAACGGCCGCCTCCAAGTGTGGGGCACAAAGAAGTCTTTCCTAAACCTTTTTCACTGTAAGCTGAAAGGAGAAGTAAACAAAACAACGTGACAAGACAGTACCTCATTGGCTTGTGGGCAAACTGCAACCTTCCCGCTTAGCATGTCATCTCTTCCTCTACAAAAAACAGTTCTGTTCAGATCGTAACATTTTGTGGTTATTCTCGTGCAGAGAAGTTTAAAAAACTCGTTATTGTAACAGTCTAATTTATGAAACTAAATGTGTTTGTTCAGATTCGTTTATAACTAAATAAATCTTTATAACAGAGGGTTTAAGAGGCTATGCGCAGCCGCTGCAGTTCGTTTCCAGTTTCCGGCTGAGAATCTTCTGCCACTGTGGAAAACATAAACGCGGGAAATGGAAAAGAAGACAATTGTGTTAAATGCTTTTAACAATGTCTGTGAAAAGTACCCACCTTTAATCGACAATGAATATTGTTGGCCATTGTTTAGCAATAATTGAACTTCTTTGTTAGTGATGCAGAATTGTTGCTCGGATAGCTTGGGTCGCATTTGTTTTCTGTTGTGTTTTTAACCTATAGTGCTAATCGTTATTTAACTTGTTGACTCATGAAAGGTTAAAGCAAAGGAGGTATACTGATATTAGTTATTAAATGAATGATTTCTAAACCTAAAGTTAAGAACAGTTTAATCCAGTACCTTTAAACACAGATGCCGAACTGTTCAGTGGGATGGATTTTATCCTTGGGCGCCGTATTGGGACGGCTTCTTTGGGTGTTGTCTTCGTTGGGCGCCTTAGTGGGATGGACTTTATTGTGTGTTTTCTTTTTTGTACGGTATCGGTGTTTTTGTAGGGGGAAAAGGAAAGGTATCGGTGAAATGTCGGAAGAGCATGGATACAAGTAGGTTCTCTTAATCTCGGGTCGTGTTAACCGATGATATTTATATGGTTTTATTACGTTTTATTCTGACCTCCTTAAAACTATTCCCATAACCGATCCGTTCACACAAATATGTTTAATGTCCGGCCACACAAATATATCGAACTATGCCATCGCCAAATCAAGCTATAGCCACATGATACCCTGTGGTGTTTCACACGTCTGCTCACATCGAATTCCAGAGTACAAGTGTCTGCATTTACCCTTCGGTTCGCATTCCTGAAAGTTTCTTAACCCTAACCTTCTGCCCGCCTTGTTTCCCCCAATTCACACATGTGTCGTTACAATGGGCATGTTCAGCCTGCATTCCGATCCCCTAACGGTACGTTCATTTCCCGGCGTATACCTACTCTGTACAGTCTTATAAAGACATGTTATATGTTCCCACACTTTTCTAGGTGGTACACAAATAGACTATGTATTATCGATATTATGGCTTCAGCGTATCGTTTCATCAGGTACAACTTTTATTTGTCTACTCTTAGAATTATGTGTTATAAGGCAAAATATAGAAATAAGACACACAATGTTTAAAAGCTAATGATCCCCAAGTTGCGCAATGTACTGTATTTACATTCTGTCTGAAGCAAGTTCCTCTCACGGGTACGTCATCCTCCACGTGGTGCTGCCATGTGCTCATCGGAGTGATACGTTTAAGTTTTGTTTACTTCTGTCAGTTTATAATGAAAAAGGATAGTCAGTTGAAAGTCACTCCACTTCAGCCAGGACGATAGCTCTTGCTCGAGGCACACACGGAGAGATCACGTGATGATGACGTTGGTGACGTCACAATCACAGCGCCGTCTATGCTGGCTGAGCGCACGCATCCAGCAATCGAGAACAGATCGCCCAGGTTTACCTGGGCGGAATGTGAACGCCACAGTACTCAGCCGCATATGCGGCTTTACCTGTACGATAAAGAATGTTTTTAAAGAATATACACAAGCTTTTGATATTTGTCTATTTGTCTTGGGTGGGGTTTATCTTTCTGCGCTACCAATGGCAGGGTCTCGGTGATCCCACATGGGCGGACTAGCGATCATGTGGTGACTAACTGCTTAACTTGGGCGACCGCTTGTGTGGTCGTCAAGCCAAGCAGGACGAAGTGGAGGCAAAGCAGGATGGGAACGTTATGGGGTATCCAAGATGGCAGCTGGGTGGGTCCTGCTGGATGGTGGGTCCAGAGAATGACCAAGTCTAATGCTGCTTAACTTGGGGGTGATTTTGATGTAATGGATTGGCAGACGTCAGCCTCGGGGGCCCAAGCCGTCCTTCGGCAACCGATAGCTCTTCCTCCGCCTTGGCGCCTTATTGTCGTAGCGGCCCAAAGAGTTTACCAGCTGATTGGTGTGGTAATTGGTTTTCGTGTACATGGTGCGGGTTCTCTCCCGCACCACGTCCAGGATGTATGGGAGACCGGAATGGGTGTGTAGGATGTGTGACGGGAATCTACGCCCGGTATCATAGATCATCCGAAGCGCCCTGTTCTGGACGGTCTGTAGCCTGCGGATGGTGGACGCTGCCGCCGATCCCCAGACCTCGCAGCCATACAGAATCAGGGGCGGGATAATCGCCTGATATAGGCGTAGTTTGAGGTGTGTGGGCATTGTGGAACGAAATACAGGGTACAGCTGTCTGAGCGCGGAGTGGCCGAGGCCAACCTTTGCCCTGACATGTGGAGCGAAAGTGAGGCCGCGGTCGAGGCTGGTGAGAGCTGTAGTAATGCCTTCCAGCCGGTAACGAAACTTGTTATACCTACTAGTTGCTGCCTTGGTTGCAGCAGGCGTTGAATCTTGTACTCCATAACTCCATACATCACTTGTTATGTAACTGCGGTCTATATCTGTTACAGTAGCTAATCAAAATTGGGGAGGGTGCCATAATTGCCGTAGTGTTGACATTTGCTGATAGGTGGAACTTCGAATGGTCAAACAAATATACACACGACCTAAGTAAGAGTTGCCTCCGTCAATTTTTCAGACGCTCACAGAATTAGCTGATCTTTTGTCTTTATCGTCGGGCTTGTTTTGTTTGTTATTTGAATTTTGTATCTTGTGCACAACATTGGGATCTGTATTGCCAGGTAACTGAAGTTAAAACTAGCTTTTCGGATTAATTTGCTTGTAAAGCAATTTAGAATTCGTTCAATATTCCTTAAGAAACATTTTTTCTTGTATTTCTTATTAATGTTTGGCAACAAACTGCCTGATAGTTCCAACTTTCTAACCCAAACCCTTATTCTCTTATAGTTAGAAGTGATGTAAGATTATATTCTCGACAAAGTTAGCGTTATGCATTCTTAGGACTTTGTTTCTCCTAAGCAAAGAACATACAAAATTTTCAGTTCAGTCCTTCACATAGCTCTGGCTTTAGTTTGCCATGATTTATTACCGTTCAGTTCCCAGTCCCCAAGTCAATTTTGTTACATAAATTGCAAAATAATCAGCATTCAAACATAGATTTATTTATTTCTCTTTGGCACATATACGAGGGTAAGTCTATAAGTATCCACACATAATTTTTTAAATTTACTATAACAACAATAAAAGCTTATAATTGCCATGATCCATCGTTGCATAAGCTTTCTGATGCCTTCAGAAAAAGGATCTGAGCAGCAAGCCATATATGCACGGCTTCCTTCACTTCTTGGTCTGAGGTGAAGCGACGGCTCCTTAAGACATTTTTAAATGGAGCAAAAACGTTATGGTTTTCCACATCTACAGTCAATCTTCGGTTCTTTGAATCAGGACACGGACTTGCTCAATGTTGGTGTCACTAGTGGATATGGATGGGCGCCCTGCTCTTTCTTGGTCCTTCACAGTTATCCGACCATTTTTTAAATGTTTGATACATTTACGCATATTTCACAGGTAAACATTGCTCCCATATTGTGCGAAAAGTCTTCAATGGATTTTGGCTCCTGGTACTCCCTCAGACGACGAAAAACGGATACTCGCACGCTGTTCTTCTTTGGTGTAAACGGCGAGGGTTACAGCCATGCCTATTATGCAACAAAGCAACACTTACTGGAGTGATAACGGTCAAACATTCCACAGGTGGAGACAAAGGAACAACATGTCGACGTGCGCGCGCACAAACATATACAGCCAACCTACAAAAAATTAAAAATACTATGTGGGTGCTTATTGACTTATCCCTGTATTTAAATTATATTAATTTAATGATATTTTAAGGGGGACACCGCTTAAATACATATTGCAATATATACACAAAATATTCTTTTGATTTGTTTTTAGAAGTTAGCTTCATTTGAGAAAAAGATATATTAAATTCATGGTGCCTAATTTTGCAGAATATGATGATTTACGAGTTTACCGTGAACTGCCTTTTATTCAGGAGCGCTCCAGTACACCCACACCACTTAGTCTCTCCGAGTTTTTCGAAACCCATGTAATTATGTTTGCAAAGGTAGATTGAGTATTTCATCGATCGGTCAAAGTTGTTACGGACTTCACAGTCACATGTAACATGCTCCTTACTAGAGCTAATGATGTCAGATGTTGCATCTGGTGACACATTGTATTTCCTTCCTCACGTGCAATTGATGATTTTATTTCCAAACTGTACTTTACCCAAAAACTTTGAAAATGGTTACTTTTTTTCAAATTAGTGAGAGCAGCTTTATGTGGTAAATACATATTTTAATTCAGTAATATTCTAGATATTCAAGAAAAATCACGCATTCAAGCATATCTCGAATACATACAGGGTGAACCATTTAAGTTGAGACTGTTCAATATCTACAAAATTAAGCATTGTAGAAAGAAACGTCTTTAATAAAAGTTGTCGTGTTTTATTTGGAGGCGTTGTCATGCTTATTATAGGGTCAATTTAAAATTAACCTAATTGTAGGTTCCCATTTAAGAATACTAAATGGACCCTAAAATCACCATCATAACGTCCTTCAAACAAAGCACGACTAATAGCATTTACTTTCCCCCTATAATATAAAGCAACGTTTATCAAAGACATTTCTTTCTACAAGGTTAGTTTTGGAGATACTGTATAGTCTCAACTTAAATGGTCAACCATGTATATTGTAATTAAAATTGTAGCTACTTAATAATGTTCATGTGTTGATAATATATTTATTTTGGTGGATACTACACAAGGGGATCCTAATATTAAAGGTAGTAATCAATTGATATAGCATTTGATTTAATTTTGAATCATAAACAAGTCAGGTTTTTAAATATTAAGTTTTTCATTCGGAAGTGACGCTTTAGATATATTTCCTGTGATAGCTGAATTTAAAAAACTGATAAGTTAGTAAATATAGCTTCATAGCAGAAATACATTATGTTTAAAAGATATATTAATTGATTTAACTTCAGTATGCTAAATGATTTTCTGGAATTACCAAAATTTTGCTTGAATGGGCTAAAAACGTTTAAAAGTAATTTCCACAGGCTATCTCTACAGATAGTATAGTACGCGTACCAACATTTCAAAATCACTGCTATTTTGTATCTCTACAAAGTAAAACAGTTGAAGTTCTAACTAAACTTGAGTGCAGTGGACAGCAATGCTGTTTTCTCTCTGTGGCTCAAATGAAGTTAAACTAATTGTGTATGTATGTATGTTTTGTTTCAGGTAAGCAGGCTGCAGACAGCTTACTCGCTCTCTGGTTATTTAACACAAGGTCTGCATGCGGCCAGAACTTCAGTCCATTACGTATGTAAATAACCCGCAGAAAAAGGCTAGTTGTTACAAATCTAATAAGCATGGCTTACTGCCTTGTGGGTTTTAACTTTATTATCCTAAGTGAGGTGAAGTGTGTAGTGATACTGAGGTACTTATCCGATGAGTTTTATTTAATCATTGTACTTTAGGTGCTGATTTGAGGCTGGGCTTTACTCTTCATTCTCTCGAGCACTAAAAGAATACTAACAGAATACAGCTTGCAGATATATTACGTATTTTTTTACAAAATATCTGATGTATTGCACTCACATCACTTTCTCTACTCTTGTACAAACTATTTTTATAAACGCTTATTCTCCATCTACTTCATGTTAATTGAGATAAACATTTGCAGAAACTATGTTATTGCTAATTTTCTTGTAGGTGCAAGGGGAATACGGTAGGCTTTAAGCCATAGTCAAATCTTTTAAGAGCTGGTTGCTATGAAAGCATTTCATTCTGTTTGTATATCCAGGACACAAAAAAGAAGCGAATAACTAAATCCCATTTGAAAAGACTAAGTATTGGAAAATTCAAACAAATAACAAGGAATATCTTGGTAAATGTTCACTAGACAAAAAAGTGCATATGACATAAATTGTGTGTTTTAACGTGATCTACATTTCCGTGTAGTAAACTTTTGTCTATCTCTTACGGTTTACCAGTTGTCATTCAGAATGAAGAGGTATTTCGGGACATTCCCATAAAATTAAAAATATACACTTTATTTGTCATAAAAGTATCTTAAACTTCTGATATTTTAATCAGAATCGTTAGAGCCATTTTTGAGAAAATCAAAGCTTTCGAGAGGTGTTCTATGTAAAGGGTAGTCTGAGGGTGGGGAGAGTTTCTTGAAAATCTTCGTGTAGCATCCTTGGAAGATACTAAACTCAAATAATTCATCTGATTTTTCGTTTTTGAGTTATACTGTTCACAGACAGATACACACACACACGAACATGTTTCCGAAAATGCTTCATTAGGATTCTAAGAACCTCAGAACATGCATTTCCGGTAAAATCTCGGTATCGAATTTTTGGATGGAATGCAAAACTCCCCCTCCTTACTATAGGTAGTGGAGAAAGTAATAAAGGAACATTATTTTCCAAATACCTTATTATCATTCATTACCTTACATCTTACACTACTTCTCCGCATAGTCACCGCCGTTATTCAGGCACTTGTAACGGTAAAACAGTTTCTGTATGTCTTTGTCAAAGAATGATGCCGCCTGTAATGCAAGCCATGTCTGCACTTCATGTTTGACAACTTCATCGTCGATGAAATGTTTCACCAGGATATTTCTTCAGATGAAGAAACAGATGAAATCGCTTGGTGCCAAATCTGGACTGTTGTGAAACAAGAAGCACAGGCCGCACCATTCTTTGATGAAGACATACAAAACTAGTTTACGTTATGAAAGTGCCTGAATAACGGCGAACTATGTGAAGAAGTAGTGTAAGGTAACGAATGATATTAAAGTATTTGGAAAATAATGTTCTGTTATTTTTATAAAATTACAGGTACTTATTTAAAACCACGCCTCGTACATACAGGATAAGTCTTCTAAAACTACCACCGCAAATATCTTTTAAACAAAAGTACGAATTGAAAAAACCACTTTCACAAACATGAAAGTAGAGGAGGAGCTCATTAAAGTATTAGAAATTAGACCATCCAAAAACATAAAATATGATTTTCAAGATAAACTTCTGTATTTTTAAATGGAAACCCCTATTATTTTTCACGGTTGTTTTATCCAGTTGATAACATATAGAATTAAAGGGTGACTTTGTTGCATCGCAATAGGCCAACTACATCCCAATAAATTGTAACGGGATGTTGCCGCTTAAAATACAAGTGATACCGCTTAAGATACCAATTGGTCAGATCATTTGTAGTACACATTTTCTCCGCAAGTGGTGTGGCCTATATTTTTACTGTATTCTTATCTTCACTACTTTTTGCGCCACTGTTGAGTCTTCAGGTTCAACGCTTGGGTTCACTTAGAGTAGTATGATGTAGGATGTGTTTATTGTCACAGCGACCAGCTTGATTTACTGGTGCTACACTCTCCAGGAGGCAGAGATGAAGTGAAGGAGCCGTAATAGGTCTAAGGTCCGCAGGTAGACAGGCCCGCAGAAACACGCCGAAGTCCCTAATATTTCCAGTTTGAGCATCGCGCACCAGTACCGGCGAAAAATCTCCAGAGAGGGCGACGAAGCGACTCTTGGTGTTCCAACGCACCATGGTGTTCACGGGGAGAAACATTTATAATATGCAAGCAACTACGCCATCTGCCCGACACCGCCAGCACCGCAGGACTCAAAGACACACCTAAAACTAAAAGGGAGAGATGCAAGAGAGGGGAAGGGGAAATAGTGATAGAATACACCACTCCGGCTTTCGCCTAGGCGACCAGGGGAAACAACGAAAAACCCCGTGGTCAGAGTGGGTGGTCGCCGGGAATCGAACCCGGGACCTCCCAAATGTAAGCCACAGACGTTGCCTCCTGAGCCATTCCGCTCGGTCATCTCGAGACGTTTTCTTTCTCTACCGCACGTAGGCCAGTCGGCCCATTGTGCTTCCAACGTGACCCCTGTGAGGGAGGGATGAGGGGAGAAACCCGAAGGGCGACCAGATCCGGATGCTGAAGGGGACAAGCATGGACGGGGTCCCTAACGTTTCCAGATAGAACGCATCCGATACCGCACGTTCCCTGCCCACAAGCCACCAATCTCCAGAATCCCCGGAGCGTTCCCCACACTGAGGAGAGACCTAACTGAGTGGTACCGCAGCGTCGTCAGGGAAGAAACCTTTACAGAGCGCAAGCCACCGCCCAACCGCAACCTGCCGAACACCGTCGCCTGGTCCTATAATCCTGAAACAGATGACAAGGAATATTATGGGTACAGGAAATGAGAAGAAGGGGAGTCGTGGTAGAAGATGAACCACCCCAGCATTCGCCTGGGGACCCGGGGTATCCATGAAAAGTTCATGGGCCAGGATGGGGAGTCGCCGGAGATTGATCCCAGAACTCCTGAATGCGAGCCATAGACGTAACAGCCTGAACCATCCCGCTCGGTAAGTGAATGTGTACATGCAACCATACACGGTAAACGGATCACATGTGCATTTCTGTTACAACATTATATTCTGTATTCTGGCTTCCATTTAGTTGCATTGTTTTATTCTTGCTGCTTAATATTTAGAGTTTAAGTAAATGTTTAGTCTATTTAAATGACTCAAAACATAGTTTATTTAAATTGTATTAGAGCTTATTTACATGGTTAACCTTCAGAAATTACTAAAACCAACCCAAGAAAAGTTCATTAAAGAACTGCGGTTGGAATGTATTAAATGTAAACCTTTGTTCCGCATTTTTAAAATCTTGACTATTTACGTAATGTCAGATGGGTCATATGAAGTGGAAGGGGTTGTTGCCAAGGCATGTCTCACGCAATTTGTGTCTGCAGAATTCTCCTAAACTTATGTTTATCTCGCTGAGTGTTTGTTACAAGGTTTCTAGTCAAGCAATGTAAAGATTTACATATACGAGTTCTAAAACTATTGTGTTCATAATGTTTAACATTTTCAATCTATATTCACTTTTATTTGACTAAATTAATGCATATATGAAACCCAGTGTTCGCAAACTGAAATTAAAGGACGGTCTACTTGACTTGACGTATTTTCTGTATACATTTTTGGAGGCTTTCCTCTGCCTGGGGAAAGGCCATGGCCTGATTCCTAAATCCGAACATTTAGATTCCTCTATCATACATGTGAGTAGGAAAAGGTAGCGCACAACGAAAGAGGTAAACCTTTATTTATTTTCCTTTTTCTTTTGTAATAGAAAACGCTATGTTGTTTCCAGCAAAATGATAACGTCAAAATAACATTAAGAGCAGCTTTTTGTCGTACTTTGAGAGAGAAACTCAACGACGCTTATGAACCTCAGGATGTATAACTAATGTGTGTTTCGTTACATCTCAAGCGTTAACTTCAGGTTAAAATTTCTCTGGATATTACTGACCTATTGCGATGCAATAACCGCCATTCTTAATGTTATTTTCCATGTTAGTTTCCATTTAAAAACATATTGACGCAGCCACACTACGTCCTCCTCACGGTTGCTGCTTTATCCTCCAAGTTGGGTTCTATTTATTTTGCTACGACTGCTCAGGCATGAGATCTTAATCACTGGGTATGCGTGAGTGTATGTACATAGAAACACGAACGCTTTCTTGGAACACTTTTATTCACCATTAAAATAAGACTTAAGATTTGCCGATCACTTTTAAATTCTTACGATGTTACTGTGTCTTTTCCAAGGCCGAATATTATCAATTACATCTGAACGTTCGATCCTCTTGCAAGTTCATACACAGAGAATATTGTACCGCACCCCCAAGAGGGCCCCAACGAGAGTGTGTCCTCAACACACGAGCGTCCCAGCGAGAATGTTCTCACCACACGCGCGATACAAGGAATACCTCCTAACTTCCCCTCTCTCCCCTTAAACATTTCGCACCAAAACTGAGCGTCGTGAAGCTTCTAGTAACCTTCACTTCCTGGCCAGTGCATCTGCACCCATTAATTCCAAGAGAAACTGGCTTCAGCGGATTTACCCTTTATACCTGGGGCTGGTCCCTAATTAGCTAAGCTGTGCCTGTCTGGTCTTTCTGTCGCTTTCAACAGTCAACAATTTTCCCAATGCTTCTCCTTTTAATATAAAGGAGTGATTTTAAATATTTTACTATTTATTTTATTTCGCTATCCTTCCCAGATTATTATGAGAATTATTGACTTTATAATTTCGGCTTCAATATTTATGTTAAAAATCAGATGAGTCCCTCTGGTAACTTCATGTCTGTGAAAGTCGCTTTTCAATTTCTATTTTTGTTTCAGAGATGCCTGCGGTAGTGTTAGGTGGCTCACTCTTGTGTAAATATTATTACACTGCTTCAACTAAGTAAGATGTTCTGCACATTTTGGAATTATTCTAAACCTAAGGTGCAATTTTATGCCCTGCATGATGTTCTTAGTAAACTTTGTCCCTAAATATAATAATTGCGAACTTAATTCTTGGCAAACTACTTTTAAAATATCAGCTGGTATTTATCAAATTGTTTGTAATGACTGTAACCTGGTATACATAGGAAGAACCAAAAACAAATCTTGAAATAAGACTTAAAGAACATATGAGATGCATTTACCAAAAGCAGCCAGATAAATCAGCAGTAGCACATCATTTCTGGTATCATGATTTCACTCCGAACATAAAACTCTTAAAACCGATCAACACCAGCAATGAATTGGACATCCAGGAAAAAATACATATCGTCTAATGAATTTCGAACTGCCGCCACCAAGCAGCCTTTGGAGGTTCATCAGCCCACCACCAGAGAATACCACTAGCCACACACATTCCCCAGACAATAACCGGCAAACTCAGTTGAAAACATGCTGACGATGGGAGCAAACCGTCTCCCAAAACGCGTTCAAGTAAGTACATTTTAGTGACGTAGTGTAACAACCTTCAACTCTCTTTATTTTAAATTATGACACATCACTATTACTAGCTTCTAAACCTTCAAAGTTAATTAAAACTTTTAAAATATTATAGAAGCGGGATATACACAAACCAAAGAAACCAACACACTGAAAACGTTTATCAGCACTTTTTTTCCACATATCATTGATTTGTATAAACATGTTTTGCTAATACCGTACTTTGCGCTTTAGATATATGGTTACTGTTGCCCCATAGACAGCATAGTTAAGCTTCCAAGGACGATCGCGATTACATTATTGTATTACAGGATTCATCTTAACTTTTGCTGTTAATATTTAATTTTTAAGACATTTATGTATTAATTAACTTTTTAATACTTAATGAATACATTGGCTTAATTTTTAATTAAATAACTGAAGAAGTTATACAAATCATTCTTCGAAGATTTATTTTTCTATCTAATTCATTTTAATCCAGATAAATATTTGCATAGATAGCTACATTACACATTTTCTTAAGATAAAAAAGCAACAGCCGTAGTCAGATGTTTTAGAACTGACTTAAAAGAATGACAAAAGTATTGAACAATACGAACCATTAATAATGGATATTTCGGAAATGGCTTATGTCACAACCACAAATTATCCGAAATAAGTTATGTATATTAAAGAGATATACATTTTTGCTTAGTACATTTTCGTCTATCTCTTGATGTTTACCAGTTATACAAGATTATGCAAAATTTCTTCCAAAATTGCTTCACAGGCTATTCCAGAGTATTCAAGATAAACATTTTATTTTTCATCTAAATATCTTTAATATATGGCATTTTAATCAAAGTCGTTAGCCATTTTTTTAAATCAAAAACTACAAATGTTCCTTGTAAAGGATAGTTTGGGGTGGGGGATTTTCTTGAAAACCTTCGTGTCGCATCTTTAGGACTGAACTTAAATACCAAGTTTGGTATTTATCCGAGATTTCATTGTTGAGTTACAGTGTTCAAAGACACACCTACACGGACCTTTTTCCCAAAATGCTTATTTTGAAATTCAGGGGCCTGGCAACACATGTTTTCGGTGAAATGTTTATATCGAGTTTTTGGGTAGAATGCAGTGGTTTCTCTACCTGCTAGCTACCTGGTAGAGAAAGTTAAAATAAATCCACTGCGATTTAATTACAAATTCAGTAAGACCTACCCTAATAGTTCCGTATTTGAGTAAGCAGAAAAGAAATATTTTTTTCTGCCGAAGTATATGCTCATAAACTAAAACGGTATTATAGTTTTATATTTGTGTAAATAGAATCACATATGCTTATGGCATGTACACTCATTCCATCCGGTATACCTATTGCTCTCCGATACAAAACGGACATTTTGGCTTTACTAGCAGAAAAGGGGTAATTCGTGCGCAAGTATGTGTATAGATGTACGAGGGACATCCAGAAAGTAAAGAACAATTGCACATCATGCTCGGTGCTGGTCCCCCACCACCAAAATTGCATGCACGCTATGTTTGCTCCTTACTCCACCTCAATGTGAGTCGAGTTCCGTCACTGTGACGTCACGCCTGTCTGTTCTACAACACATCCAAATGGCGGCGCCAATTGAAACTCTCGTCAAATGTGAAGTGCGTAGTGTGATTCATTTCTTTAATGCACAAAATGTTCGACCAATATAAATTTATAAGCAAATGATACATTGCTTATATTTATTGAAAATTCAATGAACGAGGCTTCAACAAGGAAATGGTACGTAATGTTTAACCAAGGAAGAACCAGTGTGCACGACGGAGGCCGATGTGGGAGGCCATCACTCATTACGGATGAGTTCAAAAGCAAATGTTGATGAAAGAATTGAGATACTCACTTGCTTCCGAAACTAAAGGGCTTCTGGGTGGAAAAGAGTTTCCAAACGATGAAGACTTCAAAGAGGCAGTGGCAGTCTTTGGTGGTAGAAGAGTGTAGCATCGACATTGAAAAACTGGTACCACGTTGCAATAAATGCCTTGACAGCAATGGCGATTACATTGAGAAATAGAGTAACGTACTCTATCCCTGTAAATGAAGTTTCGTGTTCATATCTTTTGGTATTATTTACTTATTCCAAATCGTTGTTTACTTTCTGGATGTCCCTCGTAGATGGTATTTATTTCCTCACTGCAACATTAGACACATAACTTGCTATTGTATACGTCTATTAAGAATATAACAAACTAAGTTAATCTTACTTCTTTTCGTAATTATCTCATGTTCTTCAAAGCTATAAATTAAGGCAGTATTTTATATCATAACATGCTGTGAATACCAAAGTTATTGTAATGTAAATTAATATTATTGTATGTACAGGATTTTAGATCTGTAAGCCATAAGTATTGTTAGGAAATAAGTTTACACGGCCTCTCTGAAACTGACAATGGAAGTGGGTAACAATAAACCGAGGGGTGAGTTGTTTATCACTAAGAAGAGACAAACAAATGACGTCAGGGTAGCGTGCCTTTTTTTAGAAATGGAGGGAATATCTTCCCTAGAGTATATATGTTAGTAGCAGTGATTGGCTGACAAAACAGACGCTAAAGTGGGCGCGATTTGGTAGCCAATAGCAGCTCTATTATAATGTTTAGGCAATTCGGGGTGAAGGAGTATATATTCTCGAGCCATAAGCAAGCATCGCGCAGTTTTGAAGAGTCTCTCACGAGGTCACGTCACGCAGTTCTAAGGAATCTGTCGTGAGGTGCACGTCATACAGTTTGGAAGAATCTCTCGCGAGGTACACGTCGTAAAGTTAGTTACAAAATGTGAAGTACGCCGCAACTAATACAACAGTAATTACATTCGGAAATATAACAGTTTCAGTCAGGCGTGTATAAAGATTAAATATGTGAATTATTAATTAAGTGTGACGGCAATAAAAGTGTAGAAACATATTATTTTATCAGTGTTATCTTTTAGCAACAACTCCTTTCCGTTTACACGCCCTGCAAAGAGACACTTGCTCGAGTGAGTTGTATTAGCTAGCCAGAGGACAAAGAACCCAAATTTAAAATAATAAAACAATAACAGGCGCTCAAAAAATAAGATAGCACGAGACAGATTACCGCGACAAAATAAAGATTATTCATCTTTAAGTCTTCTCTAAAGATGCTTGCCCTACTTATTGGTCCCAGCACACGCAAATCCAGGTTCTAGTGTGTTGTTGACCATTATAATTTTTATTACCTTATTCTATTCTTATGTATACTTAATCTAACCGATTGCTCTTCTATTATTGCATCACGTATACCTTCCCCTTGATCATTCTTATCCATCCTAACTTTGCCCGAATAGTTTCCTACCACTTTAATATGTTCTCTCCTTTTACAGATAAAATATTTCTACTTAATATTTCCCCGTTTAACTTATTTCATTGTTGTTGCCATGTCATTTCTCGTCATTATTTTGTTTGACTTCAATATGTGATATGGGAATATATGACCATAGTGTCACCACGTGACAGGCTTTGCACCCCTTCCTTACTTTGCTCATATTTTATAAATCGCACTTGCAGCATTCATTTAGGTTCTTCATAATGTTGAAATATCCAGCACTCTATAGTGTCTTTTGTCTATTTACAAAGACTTTATCGTTCATTTGTCTTTACTGTCGTTTTGCAGTGTTAAAGTTCCAGATTCTAATTCCGGGCTTGCACAACCCCATTTAACTCCTCACGTCTTTTGGCAAGCCAAAGAATATTGAAAGCCTTCGACGGATTTCGCATCTGATACAACTATAAACACGAAAAACGGATCAATGCTTTAGTTCTTCTTTTGTGAAAATGAAGTGCAGCGCTACATTGGCAAAGAAAACTGCTAATGAAGATCAAACAGTTGACAACGCGGCAACTAGAACAGTCTTTTTACTTTCCCTACTACGTATAGTAAGTAGGGGAAGTATTGTATTCCACCCAGAAATTCGATACCGAAATTTCACCGGATATACATGTTTTGAGGCCCC
Source organism: Deroplatys truncata (assembly GCA_030765065.1). Lineage (NCBI taxonomy): Eukaryota > Metazoa > Arthropoda > Insecta > Mantodea > Mantidae > Deroplatys > Deroplatys truncata. The sequence goes on along the minus strand of CM060986.1, from coordinate 174,854,943 downwards.
TGAATCCAAAAAAGCATTTTTGGAAACATGTCCGTGTGTGTCTCTGTGTGTGTCTGTGAGCAGCATAGCTCAGAAACGAACAATCGGATAAACACCAAACTTAGTATTTAGGTTCAGTATCTTTCAGAGATGCGACACGAAGGTTTTCAAGAAAATCCCAACCCCAGATTACCCTTTACATGGAACATATTTCGAAAATTTTAATTTTCTCAAAAATGGCTCTAACGATTTTGATTAAAGTATCATATGTTTAAGATATTTTCATGACAAATGAAATGTTTATCCCGAATTTTCTGGAAATGTCTCCAAAAGTATTCTTCATTGTGAACGACTTTTGCATAACTGGTAAACCATAAGAGATAGAGAAAATTTTACTATACAAAAAATGTAGATCACGTTAGAATACACAATTTATGCCATATACATTTGTTTTGTTGGGAGAACCATTTTCGAGGTAATGCTTGTAATTTCCCTTAAATTTTCCAAAACTTATATTTTTTCTCAAATTCGATATTTATTTTTTTTGTTCTGGTAATGCAAAGAGAATGGAATACTCCACATAGCAACGACCTCTTAAAATATTTGACTATCGCTTAAAGCCTAGCAATTCCCCTTGCATCTACAAGAAAATTAGCAATAAGATTAACATCTGGATATCTCGATTAACATGAAGCATATGGAGAATAAGCGTTTGTAAAAATAGTTTGTACAACAGTAGAGAAAGTCATGTGAGTGTAACACATCAGATTTTTATTTTCTCCACTACGTATAGTAAGTAGGCAAAATATTGCATTTTGCCCAAAAATTCCATAGCAAGATTTCACCGGAAATACATGTTTTGAGGTGCCCTGAAACCAAGTAACTCATAAACGAAAAGTCGGATAAATACCAAACTTGGTTTTTGAATTTAATATCTTCCAAGCCTGGACACGAAGATTTTCAAGGAAATATCCACTTCAGACTACAATTTGCTTGGAATATTTTTTCGAAAATTTTGATTTTCTAAAAAATGACTAACGATTTTGATTAAAATATCATACGTTTAAGACCTCCGTATGACAAACGAAATGTATATCTTGAATTCCCTTCTGCAAATTCCCTCATAAGTCCTCTTGATTCTGAATGACTTTTGCATAACTGCTAAACCGTAAGTGATAGATAACATTTTACAACACAAAAAATGTAGAACTCGTTAAAATACACAATATATGTCCTATAACGTTTTGTGGAGTAAACCATTTCCGAGATATTCCTTGTTATTTGTTTGAATTTTCCAATGCGTTCACTTTTTCTCAAATGGGAATTCGTTATTCGTTTTTCTATGTCCTGGACATGCAAAGAGAATAGAATGCTCCACATATCAACCAGCTCGTAAAAGATATGAGTATCGCTTAAAGCTACCATAATCCCCTTGCACCTGTAAGAAAATTAGCAATAATTCTGCAAATGTTTATCGATTAATATGAAGCAGATGAAGAATAAGCGTTTGTAAAAACAGCTTGTACAAGAGTAGAGAAAGTCATATGAGTGCAACACATCAGATTTTTCGGCATGGGCGTGCAAACAGGAGTACAATCAACCTAAAATGTTTTTCAAAAGCGCTGAGAGAGGAGCTACAGAGCAGTCAGCTGCTCAGAGGTCTTCATTTCGCTGAGAGGTGAGCTGTGATTCGCTAGCTCTCGAGTAGCTGACTCGCAAAATGAAGTGTTGTCAGGCATATCAAAGTAAACTGATTGGCAATAGCGCATACATGAGCTTTTACCACTAGAAAAGGGAGAAACAGACGAGTGGGCCATGTTCACTATTGTCTAAAACATGGGAAACAGGAATATTCAAGTCTAATTTCTTTGATCTACTATGGTTGCAAAACTGAATAATTAGTTCATTGCTTCGAGTAACAAAAGCAGTGTTTGTTATGTACAACAAATCAAGCTAAAACAAAAGCCACACCTTTCGTAAAACAAAAGACAGGCCTTAATTAGTAGATAGTTTTAAACTCTTTGGCTTTTCGTAAAATTTGTTAATACGACGTGTTCACTTACAACTATTTGTGTGCTCAATTGCTTCAATTTTTGTTTTCTCTACTACTTAGCTACAAGAAATAGAGAAGTACTGTACCTCAACCAAAAATTCGATCTCGAGAATTCATCGGAAATACATATTTTGAGGTCCCTGAACCCAAAAAAGATTTTTTTAGAAAAAGGTCTTAAACAACAAGATATGCATTGAAATAATTTTCCAAACGTATTTATCAGCAGGTACGAGGGCTGCCTCAGAAGTGCCCGACGTAACAAAGAAAACACAAAAAGTTTAGGGAAAAACATCTTTATTTCTCTACATAGTCTTCCTTCAGCTCGATACACTTTTCCCAGTGGTGTTCAATAGCTTGATATCCTGCTTATAGTGAGAACCGTCGAGTTTTGCAAAACAGCCATCAACTGCAGACTCCACCTCTTCATTGTTGGCAAATCTTTTACCACCACACCATTTCTTCAACTTTGGAAACAGAAAATAATCATAGGGGGCTAAATCTGGCAAATAGGGTGCATGAGGAGGCAATTCGAACTTTAACTAATTGATTTTGGCTATGGCGATAATGGATGTGTGAACTGGTGCATTATCTTGATGAAACAAAATTTTCTTTTTCGCTAAATCCGGCCGTTTTTGCTTGATTTCATCATTCAAACGCTGCAATAAGTTCGCATAATACTCATCATTGATAGCTTTTTCTTTTTGAAAATAATAAATGAAAATTATCCCAAAAAACTGACGCCATGACCTTGCGTGCAAATGGAACTGTCTTTGTCTTCTTTGGAGCTGACTCTCCCTTTTCAATCCACTGTTTTGACTGTTCCTTCGTCTCAGGTGTGAAGTGATGGACCTCTAAAAACTTTCAAATGAAAGGTTTGTATCACATAACGATGCTCAGTTTTATCCATGTTTACAAATTCACTCATAGAGTTCACTATTAATGGCTGACAAACAATTACTAAACAACGTAGTATTGTCAAATTTCAAACTTAATCTTTATAAGGGTGGTACCTTCTACCTTAGTCATTGGTTTGAAACAACAATTGATATCTATACGTCAGGTCGGGTACTTCTGGGACTGCCTTCTCCCAAACTATTCCTCGTTTCTGTAATAATGCACTTCCTACACTCACATTGCAATATAGCATTAAATTTGTGTTCTTCAGAGGTAAACGTGTAGCATTGCTTTAAAATAGGGTAGGATAATCCCGTTTCATGAATTGCCGGTGTTAAACCATAGAACACTTATGAAACTGATTTCGCGTCCGTTTAATCCAGTCGTAACCGTGATTCTAGCAGTTGTAAACTTTGGAGGCAATGACGGAAGAGAAATAAATTATTCCAGTGGGCTTATCGGAAGGTATTGCTATCAAAGGCAAACATTTTAGGAATGAATCGAACTGGCGCAGCATTCGCTGAAGTTTACCAGAGAAGATGGCTTAATTGCCTTAGGCATGCAGCAAAGGTTAAAGGGCACACAATCCATGCCGGATGATTGAAAGGGTTAGGGACGAATTTGCCCTAAGTTATTGTTGAAAAGGGGATGGGCTCTCTAGTGGCCGAATGAAACGCATTACCATGAATCCGGGACGAATGGGAAATCAACCTTATTACAGCAACCACAAAGACAAAAAGCGCGGGTTTCTGTGAGGATGACGCCCGGCACTGAGTGATGGGGGAACTGAGGGGATGACCGGAATTAGTGCGCCCCCCCTTTGTCTCCCTTGGAATTATTGATAAAACGCAAACACACGCTTTCCATTGTATTCCGCATCATTGGGCAATTATCTTGCAGGCAAATCCATAGATCTGCAGGGCTATTTTCAGTTGATTAATGCAACGTATCTGCAAGTGCCCTGAGCTAAATTTGCAGCCGAACCTGCGAGGTTAATCGTCTACCATTCTTCCTTCACCAAAACTTCTGTCTCTCTTCTTTTCTCATAAATTTCGGCGCTATCTACGGTTTTAATTCCCTCGTATCTGAACGAACTCGGAATGAGGTAAAACAAAAGAACGACTTTTGCAAATAATGATAGTCCATATATCCGGCTTTGTTTTGCCTGTAGTTCGGAAAATACGTGCAGTACAGGTAAAACATTCCCCATTGAAGTTTTATTTACAGTTGGCCACAATAATTCCCTTTAATTCGCGGTTTCAACGTTGCATGCGATAGATAGACCGTAACGCTACTCAGCACTCCATGTTTGGTTCCACAAACCAAAATCCTACTTTATCCTCTTTTCCAGCAGTATCCTGAACCGTCTGTATTTTCTAGCAACAGTTTTCTTCTACGCGTTCATCCAATAATTTCGAGCTATTTTGGCTATACAAGGCCACAACGAACAAGTTAATCCTTTTTAAACAAAGTGAAACTACAAAATTAAACCACCACCCATACGGCTCAGTAGATAGTATCTGTGGCTCTCTTATTTGGCAGACCAGGTTTAAATAACATATATGGATTTTGGTAACCAAAGTTTGAATAATAACTTATATGTTGAATGTCTGTTATTTTATTTCTCGGGAGCATTTGATAAAATAAATAGTACCTATGTGTAAAAGCTGAAAAGAGTAAGTAAAGAGAAGATGAACTGAATAGAGAAAGAAAGCAGCAGAATTGAAAAAAATCTGATGTGTTACACTCACATGACTTTCTCTACTCTTGTACAAACTATTTTTACAAACGCTTATTCTCCATATGCTTCATGTTAATCCAGATGTTAATCTTATTGCTAATTTTCTTGTAGATGCAAGGGGAATTGGTAGGCTTTAAGCTATAGTCAAATATTTTAAGAGCTGGTGGCTATGTGGAGTATTCCATTCTCTTTGTATTACCAGGGCAAAAAAATTAATAACGAATTTGACAAAAAGCATAAGTATTGAAAAATTTAAGGGAATAACAAGTAATATCTCGAAATTGGTTCACTCAACAAAAAAATGTGTATGACGCGATCTACATTTTTTGTGACGTAAAATTTTGTCTATCTCTTATGGTTTACCAGTTATGCAAAAGTCGTTCACAATGAAGAATACTTTTGGAGACATTCCCAGAAAATCCGAGATATACATTTTATTTGTCATGAAAGTATCTTAAATATATGATATTTGAATTAAAATCGTTAGAGCCATTTTTGAGGAAATTAAAATTTTCGAAAAATGTTCCATGTAAAGGGTAATCTGGGGTGGGGGGATTTTCTTGAAAAAACTTGATGTCGCATCACTGGAAGATACTGAACCTAAATACCAAGTTTGGTGTTTATGCGACTGTTCGTTTCTGAGTTATGCTGTTCACAGACACACAGACATGTTTCCAAAAATGCATTTTTTGGATTTAGAAGGTCTCAAAACATGTATTTCCGATGAAATCTCGGTATGGAATTTTTGGGTGGAATACAATACTTCCCCTACTTACGTAGTAGAGAAAGTAAAAAGAATTACTTTAAGCTATATAACCATATATAATGACTTTATAATGAAAATAGATTATAGAAAATATATCAAAAGAGTTCATAAAATGTCACCGAACTTAACCCCAATATGAGTGTAAGTAAAAAAAAAAAATCTGATGTGTTACACTCACATGACTTTCTCTCTTGTACAAACTATTTTTACAAACGCTTATTCTCACTCTACTTCATGTTAATCCAAATAATCATTTGCGGACTCTAACATCATTTAAGCATGCACATATCTCTTAATAACTGGTTGCTAGCTGCAGCACCATACTCTTTGCCACAGATTAATACTACTTGCATATACAAGACAAAAAATGAATAACGAATTCCCATTTGAGAAAATAAGTATTGAACACTTTAAGGGAATAGCAAGCAATATCTCGGAAATGATTCACTCAATAAAAAAAATGTATATGACATAAATTGTGTATTTTAACGCGAATGTACATTTTTTGTGTAGTAAAAGTTTGTCTATCTCTTATGGTTCACCAGTTATGCAAAGTCGTTCAAAATGAAGAATACTTTTGGAGACATTCCCAGAAAATTCAGGATATACATTTCATTTGTCATGAAAGTATCTTAAACATATGATATTTTAATCAAAATCGTTAGAGCCATTTTTGAGAAAATTAAAATTTTTTAAAAATGTTCCATGTAAAGGGTAATCTGGGGGTGGGGGATTTTCCTGAAAACCTTCGTGTCGCATCTCTGGAAGACACTGAACCTAAATACCAAGTTTGGTGTTTATCCGACTGTTCGTTTCTGAGTTATGCTGTTCGCATACAGACACACACACACACACACACACACACACACACACACACACACAGACAACACACTGACATGTTTCCAAAAATGCTTTTATTTGGATTCAGGGGATCTCAAAACTTATATTTCCGGTGAAATCTCGGTATCGAATTTTTGGGTAGAATACAATACTTCCTCTACTTACTATACGTAGTAGAGAAAGTAAAAATTTGTTTCGGCAGAAACTTTAATGTCATTTTTTCCAAAGAGCCTGTTTGTTCCAGTTTTAACATCGTAAGAGGGAACAACCTGTGGAGTTGGGAAATTCGGTATTTATTAAGAATTTATTAAGAATTTTTTTTAATTTTTAAACCAAATATTTTTACTTTCTCTACTACGTAGGGGAAGTATTGTATTCCACCCAAAAATTCGATACCGAGATTTCACAGGAAATACAAGTTTTGAGACCCCCTGAATCCAAAAATAGCATTTTTGGAAACATGTCTGTGTGTCTGTGAATAATTAACAAACCTCCAAATTTTTCAACTCAACGACTAAATTAAGTTCAGTAAGCGCAAGCAGTTGTGTCTTGACCTTCGCCCAGTGACGTATTGGCTATCCCCTCCCTCTACCGCCGGGCTCCGAACATTGTTACTGCATACGCGCGAGTTCTTTGACTCAGTCGACAGAGTTAAAACAGCCTGATCTATAGGGTAACCTCCTTGGGTACAATTTTAGATATTTAGGAACCAAATTTAAATTTTACATTCCAGACATCTCTCTCTTACAAACGTATCACATGATTTGTCTATAAAACATGTGTTGCTTTAGAAAATACCTTTAAAAGTGTATAATTCTTGTTTTTTGCGCTTTTTAAGTAATAAAAGTTATCTATAAGAACATTTTCTTGTCATATTTGCTTTAAAATGTACCACGATAGAATTTGTTTGTCATCATCTAAAGACGCTAGGTGAAATTTTCAAAATAATTGGCGAAACCTTGCATTGCAAGGAATATCTTGAATAATGACGGACACTGAAAAAAAAACTGAAGAAAAGTAGCTTTCTAAGGATAGAGATGTTATTTTAGATTTCAAAAGTGCACTCCTGTGTTGGCTGACACTTTAAGGATACGCATTTGTGAAAAAAGGCCAAACCTTCATAAATATCGATTTTAGTGTTATTAAATATTACAAATCTTTAATTATTGTCGCGGTAATCTATTATTACTCAGTCGAGCAAATATCTCTTGAACAGGGTGTGTAAACGGAAAGGAGTTGTTACTAAAGGATAACACTGATAAAAGAATTTGTTTTTACACTTAATTAATTTCACATATTTAATCTTGATACACGCCTGACTGAAACTGTTATACTTTCGAATGTAATTACAATCACTTATTTGCCGCGCACTATTAATTCGCGTATTTCACATTTTGTAACTAACTTTACGACGGGAGAGATTCTGTAGAATTGCGTAATGTGTACTTCATGAATGCTTCCGTGTAACTCGCGAGAGAGATTTCTTAGAACTGCGCGACGTTTGCCTTGCGAATGATTCTGTAGAACTGCGCGATACTTGTCTTTGGCTCCAGAATCTATACTCCCTCACCCCGATATGCCTAAATATTATAATAGAGCTGCTATTGGTTAATAAATCGCGCCAACATTAGCGTCTATTTCGTCATTCAATCACAATTACAAACACATATGCTCTAGGGAAGATATTCCCTCCATTTCTAAAGAAAGGCACGCTACCCTGACGTCATTTGTTTGTCTCTTCTAATTGATAAACAACTCACCCCATCGCTGCATTGTTACCCATTCCTATTGTCAGTTTCAGTGAGGCCGTGTAAACATATTTCCTAACAATGCTTATAGTTTACAAACATCTCAGATCATTGTCATACAATAATGTTAATTTACACTACAATCACCCTGGTATTCACAGTGTTGTGATGTAAAATACTACCTCATTATATGTAGCTTTTATAGCTGTAAAACGTTTAAACCATGCCATATGGCAAATTAAGTGTCTGCTTGTAGGTGTACCTTGCCAAAAAATTTAGATAAAAGTGACAAATTTTGTGCACGTTCAAGTCAGCAAACCAATCAAAAGAGGCCTTAGGAATCTTCAAATACTAAATTATCTGTAGAGGAGTAAAAAAGACTAAGGAGAGCCTGTAAATGCACTAAATACTTTTTAAAATCATATAGTAAGAAACAGTTGCATTATTATTTTTGAACTCTCTCTCCCCCCTTTTTTTTGGAGGGTTTCATTTGTGAGCACATTTTTAATTTCACATTTTTCCACACGATGCACTTTTCGTATCAGTGACTGAAATTGTGTAGGTATATCTCATTATCAAAGCTAGGACAAATATCCTTTGTCTTACAATGTGTGCATGCAGGGAGTTTGTATCGGCAGTGCAGCGAGGAGAAGGCGTTTGCCACAGGTAACCTGGAAGTGTAAACAGAGGCGTCAGGGATAGAACAGAACGTAAATACAGAGCTCACGGAGAGCAACTCTACCATAGAAGTAGTCCTAAGGATTTACAAGACAATGCCTTGGGTCAGTAGCCTGTCGAGAAGCAAGCAAACTCTGGTTCATAGCATAACCAGGTTGAGAGATCAGCGTAATGCCTGGTATGATGGTGGAAAAGAACGAAATGAAATGTAGTGTTGAAAGGGATAATAGGAAAATTCGCGGATAAAATTATCCAATCCAGCTTTTGCCTAACGACCGAGGAAAAGCGCGAAAAAATCTTCGGTGAGATTGGACGGCCCCAGGGGTTTTAACCAGGGACCTCCCGAATGCGTTTCACAGACGTTACCTGAGCCATCCCGCTAGGTTTATTAAAAGATTAGGCCCCAAAATTCACAATGAAAATCTTTTTAAGGCTTATTATGGGTTCTTGCTTCACTGAACCTTTGTATAACATGACACAATGTTGTAGATACTAACTGCATAAATGAACACGGAGAAGAGAGGAGTTTCAAGTTTCCTTGACCCCTTTTTAGCTCTCTCACTTTGGAAACAATGCCTGGCAAGAAATGGAGACTCCAGCAGGAGAAGTGCTGTTAATCCTTTGTCTGACCTTGTCTTCACATAACACTCAACTCTGTGCCCATTCGAGTTTACGTCCGACCACATAATGTTCACGGAAGCGTAGTTGTATCGACCATTCCTCGCTGCGGTCGCCTTGTTGGCTTTCCCAAGGAGTAAACATTGCTTTTCCCAAGGAGCCATCAGCGTCCTTCTCAGCTTATCTCCGGGTCGCTTTCATTTGGACATCTGGCAGGTGAAGAAGATTCAGCTTGGCTGTTGGCTTCATTTCTACGTTTCCCAGAGTAATTCTCGAGATTTTTCTTGTGTGTTGGCGCCAGAGAGACTCTTTAGGAATTCCGTAGTTAAGCACCGGTATGCTATAAAACAGGCTCCTTTTATTACATGTCGTGCAAGGCGCAAAGTGCACAACACCAAGTAAAACGGTGGACCACAAAAGCAGATAACTGCATTCATAGCATTTGTAATAAAACGGAAGTAGTCAATGACGCCGGGGGAGTGGAATGAGACTGTTGTTTCATTTATACAATGAACCTCTGTCGTTATAGTTCTAACCTTAGCATCTACCCCGCTTTACTAGTGTGGTCAGTACTGCATAACACCCTTCCGCTAGCACGCCATCTCGAGAAAGACTATAGGTAGGGAGCCCGAATTTTAAAAATCTGATGTGCTACACTCACATGACTTTCTCTACTCTTGTACAAACTATTTTTACAAACTCTTATTCTCCATCTAATTCATACTAATCCAGATAAGCATTTGCAGAAACGATCTTTTGACATGCAAAGAGAATTACATTATACATATAGCGACCAGTTCTAAAAATATTCGACTATCGCTTAAGGTGTACTATGTTACCCTTGTTTTGTAATTGCAAGGGCAATATAGAAATGCAGTAGCCTGTAAGCATCGACATATCTCTTAATAGCTGGTTGCTAGGTTCAGCACCACAGGTTCTTTGCCACAGATTAATACTCTTTGCATATCCAAGACAGAAAAATCTGATGTGTTACACTCACATGACTTTCTCTACTCTTGTACAAACTATTTTTACAAACGCTTATTCTCCATATGCTTCATGTTAATCGAGATGTCAATCTTATTGGTAAGTTTCATGTAGATGCAAGGGGAATATGCTAGGTTTAAAGCGATAGTCAAATATTTTAACGCTGGTTGCTATGTGGCGCATTCCATTCTCTTTGCATGTCCAGGACGTAAAAAAAAACGAATAACGAATTTGAGAATAAGTATAAGTATTGGAAAATTTAAGGGAATAACAAGCAATATCTCGAAAACGGTTCACTCAACAAAATAAATGTGTATGACATAAATTGTGTATTTTAATGCGATCTACATTTTTTGTGTAGTAAAATTTTGTCTATCTCTTATGGTTTACCAGTTATGCAAAAGTCGTTCACAATGAAGAATACTTTTGAAGACATTCCCAGAAAATTCGAGATATACATTTCATTTCTCATGACAATATCTTAAATATATGATAGTTTAATCAAAATCGTTAGAGCCGTTTTTGAGAAAATTAGAATTTCCGAAAAATGCTCCATGTAAAGGGTAATCTGGGGTGGAGGTCTTTTCTTGAAAACCTTCGTGTCGCATCTCTGAAAGATACTGAACCTAAATACCAAGTTTGGTGTTTATCCGACTGTTCGTTTCTGAGTTATGCTGTTCACAGACACACAGACACACAGACACACATACGGACATGTTTCGAAAAATGCTTTTTTTGGATTCAGGGAGTCTGAAAACAAATATTTCCGGTGAAATCTCGGTATCGAATTTTTGGGGGAATACAATACTTCCCCTAATTACTATACGTAGTAGAGAAAGTAAAAAGGAATTTGTTGCCACATTTAAAATATGGTTGAAATCGGCACAACATTATGTGAAGGATCGCCTTAGAATTCACAACTTCCAGTCACACAATCGCAAATACGAAGTTGACATTTTATACCTCATGGTTTCAAGGGGGTTTCCAGACACATTTTAAACCTAGTTAAATTAGGGGTAAATAAAAACCTCATGTTTTGCGTTAGATGCCTTTCTCTACTCACTTTTATACAAACTGTTATTTAAAATCATTCTTCTGTATACTTTTTGAACCTCTATTACATTTACACATTCGTTGTAGGTATAACAAAGATGCAGTAGGCTAAAAATAGTTCGATTTTTACTTTCTCTACTACGTATAGCAAAAACGCAAAGTCGGATAAATACCAAATTTGGCATATAGGTTTATTATCTTTAAAGATGCGACACAAACATTTTCAAGAAAATACTCCAACCTAGACTACCCTCTACATGGAACGTTTTTGGAAAGTGTTTATTTTCTCAAAAATAGCTTTAACGATTTTGATTAAAATATCATATATAAGATATTTTCATGACAAATGAAATTTATATCTTGAATTTTCTCGGAATGTCCCCAAAAGCCCTTTTCTTTCTGAACGGCTTTTGCATAACTGGTAAATCGTAAGAGATAGATAAAAATTTTCTACACAAAAAATTTAGATATTTAAAAAACATAATTTTTGTCATATATTTTTACTTTCTCTACTACGTATAGTAAGTAGGGGAAGTATTGCATTCCACCCAAAAATTCGATACCGAGATTTCACCGGAAATATATGTTTTGGGACCTCCTGAATCCAAAAAAAAGCATTTTTGGAAACATGTCCGTGTGTGTGTCTGTGTGTGTGTCTGTGAACAGCATAACTCAAAAACGAACATTCGGATAAACACCAAACTTGGTATTTAGGTTTAGTATCTTCCAGAGATGCGACACGAAGGTTTCCAAGAAAATCCCCCCACCGCAGACTACCCTTTACATGGAACATTTTCCGAAAATTTTAATTTTCTCAAAAATTGCTCTAACGATTTTGATTAAAATATCATATGTTTAAGATAATGTTATGAGAAATGAAATGTATATCTCGAATTTTCTGGGAATGTCTCCAAAAGTATTCTTCATTGTGAACAACTTTTGCATAACTGGTAAACCATAAGAGATAGACAAAATTTTACTACACAAATAATGTAGATCGCATTAAAATACACAATTTATGTCATATACATTTCTTTTGTTGAGTGCACCGTTTTCGAGATATTGCTTATTTTTTCCTTAAATTTTCCAATACTTATACTTCTTCTCAAATTCGTTATTCATTTTTACTTTCTCTACTACGTATAGTAAGTAGGAGAAGTATTGCATTCGACCCAAAAATTCGATACCGAGATTTCACCGGAAATACATGTTTTGAGACTCCCTGAATCCAAAAAAAGCATTTTTGGAAACATGTCCGTGTGTGTGTCTCTGTGTGTGTGTGTGTGTGTGTCTGTGTGTATGTGTCTGTGTGTGTGTGTCTGTGTGTCTGTGAACAGCATAACTCAGAAACGAACAGTCAGATAAACACCAAACTTGGTATTTAGGTTCAGTATCTTCGAGAGATGCGACACGAAGGTTTTCAGGAAAATCCCCCCACCCCAGACTACCCTTTACATGGAACATTTTAATTTTCTCAAAAATGGCTCTAACGATTATGATTAAAATATCATATGTTTAAGGTATTTTCATGACAAATGAAATGTATATCTTGAATTTTCTGGGAATGTCTCCAAAAGTGTTCTTCATTCTGAACGACTTTTGCATAACTGGTAAACCATAAGAGATAGACAAAATTTTACTGCACAGAAAATGTAGATCGCGTTACAATACACAATTTATGTCATTTACATTTTTTTTGTTGAGTAAACCGTTTTCGAGATATTGCTTGTTATTCCCTTAAATTTTCCAATACTTATACTTTTTCTCAAATTCGTTACTCATTTTTTTATGTCCTGGACATGCAAAGAGAATGGAATGCGCCACATAGCAACCAGCGCTTAAATATTTGACTATCGCTTATAATCTACCATATTCCCTTGCATCTACAAGAAAATTAGCAATAAGATTAACATTTCGATATCTCGATTAACATGAAGCATATGGAGAATAAACGTTTGTAAAAATAGTTTGTACAAGAGTAGAGAAAGTCATGTGAGTGTAACACATCAGAATTTGTTTATGTCCTGGACATGCAAAGAGAATGGAATTCGCCACATAGCAACCAGATTTAAAATATTTGACTATCGCTTAAAAGCTACCATATTTCCCTTGCATCTACAAGAAAATTACCAATAAGATTGACATCTCGATATCTCGATTAACATGAAGCATATTGAGAAAAGGCGTTTGTAAAACTAGATTGTACAAGAGTAGAGAAAGTCATGTGAGTGTAACACATCAGATTTTTTTGTGGGGTGAAATATTTTCGAGATATTCCTTGTTATTTGTTTGAATTTCCCAATACAAATACTTTTTCCCAAGTGGGTATTTGTAAATTTTTTTTAATATCCTGGACATTCAAAGATAATGGAATGCTCCATATAGCTACCAGCTCTTAAAACATTTGACTGACTATCGTTTAAATCCTACTGTATTTCCCCTGTACCTACAAGAAAATTGGCATTACGATAGTTTCCGCAAATTTTTACACTGATTAACATGAAGTAGATGGAGAATAAGCGTTTGTATAAGAGTACAAGAGTAGTGAAAGTCATGTGAGTGTAACACATCAGATTTCTTTTGTGCTGTAACCTATGACCAAAACACACTTTGAATTAATTTGGTGTTGGTGCATTGGAGTATTGAAGAACAACGTACTTTAATTAACACGTTTCCTGCAGACCGAGTATGAGTTATTTAAAATATTAAACTATTGATATAAACAGTATGGAATGATAGAATTGGAATGATAATAAAATTTGAAATTTAAGTACCTTATTAATTAGAATATGAAAGTGGTCCATTCCCGTCCATTTCCTCCTCCTCCGCCTCCTCAATTTAGTTTCCTTTTCTTTGAAGGTGATAACAGTTTTAGAGTGTTGTGCTTCTCCGACCGAATGAAGTTGACACTTTTTACGGTAACACCAGTAAACTCGGAGTTATAGTAATTTACGATACGAATATCTAACGTATTACAGTATGAGATTGGAAGATTGACGATGCCGCATGCCGTGTTTGATAACCAATCGAGTATTGTTATATGTAATTACCATATGTGTATCGTACAATTTTTTATCTATTTTAGTTACGTAATATCGATTTCATTGATACATAGTGTGTAGTGGGCCATTCATGTTTTGATAGACGATTTGTTTGTTAGGTTTTTATTTAAAACAAAACATGAGTACTTGGTGAATTAAATGAACTTTAAAAAATGAGTTCTGACGAAGGTATTGCAAACGCAGCTAATTCTGTTTAGAAGTATAATTCCTAATAAATCCCAACTTCGTATTATTAATGTATGGTTCACAATACGCAACCACTTTCGTGATGAAAGTTATATTAGAAAATCATTGCGTAATAGAAGCTTCATTACGAAACTAGTTCTGTAATGGGGTACCATTACGAAAATAGGTAATGAAAGGGTTTAGAACTTTTTTTTAGTATTGTAAAATCGATGTTACGTAACTAAAGTAGATAAAAGTAGACAAAATTAATAATGTCCTCACAAATAATTTTGATTACTCATAATAATTATTAAACTTATCTACCGTTAACTACACTGTAATAAACAATTTGAAAACAAATGCAAAAAGACTGTACTTTAGTAACAGTGAATGGTGCATATGCATATCTCCATTTATTCAGTCTTTCTTAATTACATATATATATATATATATATATATATATATATATATATGTGTGTGTGTGTGTGTGTTTTTATGTGCATATAAATGCAGTGTGAAGTAAAATTAATCTTCTAAGCGTGCTTTAAAATTAACTCTTAAATAGTATAAAACAATATTAATTTCCGTAGCCCGACTTGAAACTACGTTGTTGTAATCCGCAGCCGGTGCACATAGATTGTCATGTGGTTTTGTTTACATCAGGTTCCCTTCTAAGGCCGGCGGGATTATTGTTCCCACCTACAGAATCGCCCAGGTTCGATCCCACCCATAGGAGTGCGGGTTTTAAGACCTGGGTATAGGACTAGAGCCTCCTCAACATTATGAGGAAAGTGAGGAGCTGCGATAGGCAACGATCCGGCTGGAGTATGTGTCATACTGGCCACATCACGTCCCTGTTGGTTGGGTGATCATCACCTCTGCCGTGTGTAAGTGCGCGTGAGGCCGACAGTCGGGTTGGAAGATCCAGGCCCCTTGTGGGCTGCAGAATTTATTATTTTTAAACATAATTTGTGTCCAAACAGCTATAGTAACTAATTGAAGCTGGAGTATATTGAGTAACGATAATTAAGTTCATAAACACGAGGCTATCACTTGATCAGACTAAAGAAGACCATCATACAAGTTCCACAGAGATACTGACTAATTTTCTTGAGTCGGCTGGCAAGAAACACAACAAACGCGCACCTGGGAGTCGGCTTCCCATAATCTTCAAACTGTAAACAGTGAGGTAATGATCTTGAAACACGGCCTAACCTCAGAGAGGGCTAAACAGCCCTTGGTGGTTATGCGTCCGTTTGATTAATTATCGGCCTAGCATGTACTTTGATATTGCCGCTCAATCCTCGCCCCTATATGGGTATTACATGTTCAGCAAATCCTGATTATACAAACTAGGCACCGTTAAGGATCAGCTTAAATGTGCATTTTTGTCATAGGTTTTAATACTCACATTCTTTATAGCAATTTTTGTCTTTTTCTATTTTTTTATTTTTTTCCATCACGTATATAGTATTCCACCCAAAACTTCGATATCGACATTTCAGTGAAAATACGTGTTCGGAAGCCACCTGAATAAAAACAATCTCATGTATTACATTCATATACTTTCCTACCCCCTATCGTTTATTAATGATATACACATTTTTTTACTCAAGCTTATGTTTCTATCTACTACATTTTGAGCCAAATAAACCTTTGCAGAAATACTACATTAAAAATTTCGTTATAGATCAAACAGAACAGCGATAGTCAAGAACTGGCCTTAAAATTCCATACTGTTTTCATGCAATCGCGAGAAACAACTCAATGTTGAAAGCACTTAAAAGAATGACACAATGAACAATTCGAAGCATTAATAATGGATAGCTCGGAAATGGCTGGTGTAAAAAAATATATTTTAAGTAAATTGTGTATTTTAAACAGTTCTACATTGAAGAAGGATTGTAGTTTCACGTATGGAAAGCCAAGTCGGTTGTATTAAGGGAGGAGTTGTATTGTATTTCGACTGTTGGGGAGCCAAACTTGAAGTAGTTGCAACCGCACGTATGGTACCCGGTAGCTTTCGCCCCAAGTTTAAAAATACTAACTTTTTAATTTGATTGTTTCTTTAAATATTATATATTTATGTTTGCCTCGGCTGCGTCAGTATTATTGTTAGAGACATGGATTTCTTTGCAGGATGTAGTGGGGCTAAGAATGTAGACTTACACAGATTATAATTTTTACTTCACCCCTTTTTATTAATTCTTAACACGATTTAAATAACACTTCACTGATATACAGAGAGCTGTGAGATTTTTTTATTAATTACTTGCACTTTTTAACACGTAACTATTTTTGTCTCACACAAAATATGTATTAAATTTCTCGAGGACGAATCTCGCGTCTGGTTAGTAACGCTGTCTGCCAGCAACTGACTTCCGAATTTGTACAATTTGCCCTATTTCAGTTTCTGATTGGCTAATTCTACTCCAATAGAATACTTTCATTTAACTTAAGCTTCTTTCTGGTTATTGATTGGCTATTTTATAAAATGTCTCAAAAATTACATCATTGTTTCCAAGAATGACTAGTAGCATTATTAAACCTTTTAATTCATTATTGCCTCAAGGCTAACTCATTGATACCTCATTGTTAGCAACTTTCTATTATTCTCGCAGCTCGTAATTATTAAATTCCGTAATACATTCACATAACATTATTGAACATGTACACAATAATATAAACATTAATACAATAACTGTTACATGCATTTTATATATTATATGATACACATTTTGCTCTAAGGCGGGCTGTTATTATATTTTATATTATATAATTTAACTGAAATTATTTAAGTGTTAAAAATACTGCCTCAACATTTCCTGCGTGGTACGTTTTCGTCTATCGCTTAGCGTTTACTAGTTGCATAAGATTATACATAATTCCTTCGGAATGAAAACACCTTCAAGGCTATTACCAAAAAATTATAGATGTATATTTTATTCCTTATATAAATATCACTAATATATGATATTTTAAACAAAATCGTTGGAGCCATTTTTTAGAAAATAAATTTTTTTCAAAAATCTCTAAAAGGCAGTGTGGAGTGGCGGGGTTTTCTTGAAAATTTTCGTATCGTATCTATAGAAGGTACTTAACCTAACTACCAAATTTGGTGTTTATCCGACTTTTCATTTTTGAGTTTTGCTGTTCACGACAGAACACACGGGACTTTTTCTAAAAATACTTTTTTTCTATTCAGGTGTCTCAAAACATGTATTTTCGGTAATTTTGGTATCGAATTTTTGAGTGGAATATAATACCTTCTCTATTTACTATGTGCCTGGTAGACAAAGTAAAAAGAAAGAAGGAAGGAAGGAGAAAAGTCTGATATGTTGCACTCACATGACTTTCTCTACTCTTGTACAAACCATTTTTACAAACGCTAATTCTCTATCTACTTCATGTCAATCGAGATAAACATTTACAGAAACTTATTGCTAATTTTCTTGTAGGTGTAAGAGAAATATGCTAGGCTTTAAGCAATAGACAAATCTTTTAAGGGCTGGTTGCTATGTGGAGCATGTCTAAGACAAAAAAAGCAAAGTTCGTGCTACCAGACTCCATCCAGTAGGAACACATTCATATTTCGCTTAAACCAACCAAAGACATCAGAATATCTCCCCACGTGGAGTATATCTACTTTACTGCTGTGAACACCTAATTATGATACCAGTATTAACTATAAAATGGACTATAAGTAGAGGAAGCACTTTGTTACACCCAAGAATTCCATGGCGAGATTTATTTGTTGACGCCTCCTTAATAATTTTAGAAGAAGATCTGTGTATGTATGCGTGATAGAGAGAGTGTGTGTGTTCTGTGAATGAAAACTCTGTTAAACGCCAAAACTTTGTATTTAAGTTCAGCATCTTCCAAGGATGCGACACGAGGATATTCAAGAAAATGCCCTCACTCCAAACTGCCCTTTTTATGGAAGATGTCTCTAACAATTTTGATTAAAATTTCATGCGTTTAAGATATTTTCATGAAAATGTATATCTTAGCTGAAATCCTCTTTGACATTCAAAGAGAATGAAATTTCAAAGACATCACATAAAGAGCTGCTCTTATTTGGCTATCCCTTAAAGACAAAATATTTCCTTAATCCCTTGTACCTACAAAGAACTACAAATAATACAATTTCTGCAAATGTTTATCTCGATTAACATGAAGTAGATAGAATAATCTTTTGTAAGAAAGTCTTGTTAAAAATGAGTAGACAAAGTCATGGGATGTAGCACATAGGATTTTTGGAATCGTTCGTATATCACATAACGATCTGTTGCAGAGGTGAGGGATGAGTTCTAGCTGACGACAAAGCGTGTCGGGGAGAGGAGGGCTCAGCGCTTCCGCAATGCCATGTTTATTTAAAACTCTTTACGATGTTGAATAACTTTTTGTATAAAAATGTTTTTGTTTTTAGTTTCATACTTAAATTTATGCATATTTAGGTTGAGTTGAATTTAGCAGTTTATGACAGCAGTTTTGGTCAGTTTTTTTATTAAAAAATAAAGTATATTAGATATGTCTGAAACATGTGTGAAATTACACCAAATTGCAATTTTTACTTTCTCTACTACGTATAGTAAGTGGGGAAGTACTGCATTCCACCCAAACATTCTTTGCCGAGATTTTACCGGAAATGCATATTTTGAGGTGCCTGAAACCAAATAAAGCATCTTTAGAAACGTCTCCGTGTGTGTGTTTGTATGTCTGTTTGTGGGTGTGTGTAAGTGTGTATCTGCCTGTCGTCTGCAAACAGCATTACTCAAAAAGAAAAGCCGAATAAATACCAAACTTGGTATTTAGGTTCATTAATCTTTTAAACATGTGACACGAAGATTTTCAAGAAATTCCCCCACCCCGGCTACCCTTTACACGGAACTTTTTTTTTTATTTTTTTTATTTTCTCAAAAATGCCTCAAACGATTTTGATTAAAATATGACATGTTTAAGATATTTTCATGACAAAGAAAATCCTCTTCTTTCTGAATGTCTTTTGCATAACTGGTAAACCTTAAGAGATAGACAAAGCTTTCTACACAAAAAAATTTAGATCTCGTTAAAACACGCAATTTATATTCTGTATATTTTCCTTTTGGAGTGAACCATTTCCGAGATATTCGGATACCTATATTTTTCTCAAATGGGAAGTCGTTATTGGTTTTTTTTATCATGGACATACAAAGAGAATGAAATGCTCCACACAGCAACCAGCTCTTAAAAAATTTGACTATCGCTTAAACTCTACCATGTTCCCCTTGCATCTACAGGAAAACTAGCAATAAGATTAACATCTCGATATCTCGATTAACATGAAGTAGATGGAGAATAAGCGTTTGTAAAAATAGTTTGTATAAGAGTAGAGAAAGCATGTGAGTGTAGAACATCAGATGTTTTATTAAAAGGACTGTTTATGTGTACAATCACAAACTTATCCAGACATCTCTGTAAACTTTATTCGTCGAAATATGCTATCAATGACAACTATCCAGCATTTATTATAAAACTATATGTGAGATAAGGGCCCGTTTAACAACATTTACAATTTACATATTAACAATTTAAAAACGAGAAGGAAAAGATTACAAATGTTTGTAAACTCTGTTTCACAATAAAAGTTCCTTAACTTTTAAAGTTTGAAGAACTTCACAAAGTCGAATAAAGAAGTGTAAACATTCTGTCAAATTCATGTTTAGATGCGTTAGCAACCACCCATTACAAAACCACATGAGACCTACGTTTAAGTGTCCATACTTCTGGCACATTTCATAAATAATACGTGTTTCCTTAATCTGGAAGACATGATATAAAGCTTTTTGAATCTGAAGATTAAAATATGTCATACATTTAGAATACGCAATTACAAATTCTCTCATTGTAGCATATTGGCTACGCGGATGATCAGTGATTTGATAGATCGTTTGTTGAATGTGCTTTATTACGTTGTACATTCGTTGATTGGTCTAAGCGCGAACGCGGGATTTCCACTTTCAATATGAAGTAGGTTGTTTGCTTCACGTATGGAAAGCCAATTTGAAGTAGGAATTGTATTATAGTTCAACTGTTGGCGAGCCGAACTTGAAGTAGTTGCAACCGCACGTATAGTACCACTAGGCATCGTCCCAAATTTACTTTCCCCCCAAAAAGTTTATAAAATATTAACTTTGTAATTTTTGACTCTTTAAATATTATATATTTATATTTGCCTCGGCTGCGTCAGTATTATTGTTAGAGACATGGATTTCTTTGCAAGGCGTGGTGCGGCTGAAGAATGTAGGCTTACACAGATTATAATTTTTACTTCACTACATTTATTAATCCTTGACAGAATTTAAATAACACTTCACTGATATAGAGAGCTGTGAGATTCTTTTATTAATTACTTGCACATTTTTAACACGTAAACTATTTTCGTCTCACACGAATACGTATTAAATTTTTCAAGGACGCATCTCACGTCCGGTTAGGAACGCTGTCTACAACCAAGTGACTTGATTTCTACCGCCTAAATTTGTAAATTTCTGTATTTCAAGTCTCTGAATGGCTAATCCTAGTCCAATAGAATACCTTCATTTAACTAAAGCTTTTTCTGGTTGTTGATAGACTATTTTATAAACTGTCACAAAAATTACATTATTGTTGCTCCAAGAATGACTAATAGCATTATTACACTTTCTTACTAATTATTACCTCAAGGTTACCTCATTGTTAGCAACTTTTAACCTATTATTCTCATAGCTCCTACATTATTAAATTACGTAATACATTCAGATAACATTATTACATGTATACAATAATATAAACATATACAATGACTGTAATATATGCTTTTTATATATTCTTATATATACATATTGCTTTAAGGTGGGCTGTTATTATATTTTTTATTATATAATTTGACTAAAATCATTTAAGTGTTAAAAATACTGCCTCAAATATGACGTCATTTAATGATTCAAATGGAAATAAAATTGTTATTTTAGAGAAAATTAAGGACGAATGAACTAACTACATTAGCCTCATTTTTGAGGTTAATACTCTACGTTTGCCTATTGCATGGTGAATATGATGTCCAATATCTTGCAACAGCAATTGGGTTGCTAAAGGTCTTATTCGAAACTTATCATTATATTCACAAACAAATGTGAAGTCATTATAATATTAATTCTGAATCTTAAATGTGGGGCCATCCTTCCCGAAGATCAATAAATGACGTTGAGTAGCTTCTTAGTTGCTCGACTCTGTTGATGGTTAATGGATTGTTGAGTCGGATGAAGACGAGTTTGTGCCTGCTCCCTTAGCCAGTTGCATCTGTTGTCTCGGCGATGGCGTCAGTCCTCGTTTGCTTGGGTTCCATGATTTCGGGTTCTATTGCTAAACACGAGCATGAGATGGGTCGGAGATTTCAGGTCGTGTGGAATAAAACGATAGCTAATTGGAAGACACTGTGTTTAACTTTGAATAATCTACTTTATTAAATGAAAAAAGTTGTAAATTACTGAAACAATATATGTATATTTGACACAATCCATGTACAAGCTTAATTACTCTCATTGGAAGAAGAATACTGTTATGGAGTTTACGCGCACACGCATTCATTCCCGCAGCTTTTGTTTTACATGGTTGCTGCATCCATTGTGCAACGCGTTAAGTCCGTTGCACTAATTTGTCAACGTAGATTTCCACGTTAATTACTTATGCACGGTTAGTATCTAACAAAGAAAACACAAAATTTCGGGAATAAACATCTTTATATATTTACATAGTCACCTTTCAACTCGATACACTTTTCCCAGCGAATGTTCAATAGCTTCGATATCCGGTTTATAGTGAGAACCATCTGCAAAATAGCCATCAACTGCAAACTCCACCTCTTCATTGCTGACAAATCTTTAACCACCAAACGATTTCTTGAACTTTGGAAACAGAAAATAATCAGAGGGGGCTAAGTCTGGCGAATAGGGTGCATGAGGAAGCAATTCGAACTTTAACGCATTGATTTTGGCGATGGCGATAATGGATGTTTGAACTAGTGCATTGTCTTGATGAAACATAACCTTCTTTTTCGCTAAATGCAACCATTTTGCTTAATTTCATCATTCAAACGCTGCAATAAGTTTGCATAATACTCACTCATGATTGCTTTTCCTTTTTGAAGATAATCAATGAAAATTATCCCATGCGCATCCCAAAAAACTAACGCCATGACACCTGCAGATGGAACTGTCCTCGCCTTCTTTGGAGCTGTTTCCCCCTTTCAATCCATTGTTTTTACTGTTTCTTCGTCTTCGGTGTGAAGTGATGGACCCATGTTTCATCCATGGTTATGAATCGACGCCAAAAACTCGACTGAAACCTCCCCACGACGCTGTTTTTGTTCCATTGTGAGTAAACACGGCACCCGTCTTACGTACAGCTTTCTCATGTCCAAATTTTCAGTCAGCATGCAATGTACGTCACATTTTGAAATGCTTACGATATCTGCCTAGCTCGCGCACTTTCAGTCGACGGTCATCTAATACCATTTAGTGGATTTTCTTCACAATTTCTGCTGTGGTCACCTCATTTGGTCGACCACTGCTATGTTTGCATTGGCAACTGGTACGGCCTTGCTTAAACTCTACCACCCAATATTTTACTGTTGTAAACGAAGGGGCAGAGTCCCCCAAAGTAGAATCTAGCTCATCTTTAATATTAGTTGGACTAAGACCTTTCAACTGAAAGTATTGTTAGCACATAACGATGACCAGTTTTATCCATGTTTACAAATTCGCTGAGAGAGTTCACTATTAATGGCTGCCAAACAATTGCTGAACAACGTAGCATCGTCAAACCTCAAACTTAAGCTTTATAAGGTTGGTACTGTCTACCATAGTCATTTGTTTGAAACAACAACAACCCCTATCTATACGTCAGGTCGGGTACTTCTGGGACTGCCCTCGTATTAGTAGTTCACCTTGCGCACTACAACCCAGTTTTCTATCTACGCGCGACTTCAGCTTGGGCGCAAACTGTTAATACACACTGGCGCGAATTATATCGTTGCAAAAATTTAGACGAAAATGTCTGATGATTCATCCTCACGCCCTATTTACATTCATTATTAACCCCAACTGATTTACTTAGCGCACTATTAATTATTATACCTTTAAGCGCGGTTTTTATTTGGCGCGAACGGTTTATCTTAACTAGCTCAGATTTGTCTGTCACGTGTGTTCAACGAAGACCCCTTGCTTTACCCAAAATATCAGTTTATATAAGTTTTCACTTTGGCGGTCTGAATTTGCTGTCCTGTCCTCATTGGTCATTGCCAGGTGCAACTTCTAAATTTATAAATTTTAAGTGGGAAGTGTTTCCTTTCCATTGGACTCCTTGATAGTCACGTGTTTTCTAATAAAGAAAAACTCCCGCGTTACGAAATAATAGCAAGCGCAATTGTGTCTTCTTAGCACGAAAGTTTACAAAGGACTATGTTTACCACTGTTGGGTCACCCTCGTCTTTGTGTAAAATATACACATACAAGTGGAAGTTTCCTAAGCTTGTGTATTTTGCATCTTGAAACTCAACAACGTTCTACAGACGATACAGTACAAACATAAATATATTCTTATAATCAACATTAAAATTGGTATCAAAATACATACATATAATTGATATATTTAATTAATGTAGTGTAGTCTTTATTTAATATAGCCTGATAGCAAAATTACTGCTGCAAATGTTTGTATTCTACTTTCCCTTATACGAACACGATCATTATATTGAATCTCTAGAACTGCTGCTAAATAGCACTTCATGTAGTCTTCGATGATATTTTACTGTGTACTTACTATAATCCATTTATAAGTAAATTGCTTACTTTTCAAATACACTTAGAAGTGTGCGAAATTACTATTTGATTGTTAAACAAACACGCGTAAGCTCTAGAAAATTCTATTCGTAACTATTTAAGCTTGTTTGTGTATTCAACTTTACAAACTTCCATTGTGAAAGAAATTTTTCCAAATTACAAACAAAGTTTACAACTAACAAAGCTTGTACATATTGTGAAACTAGATTCCAGTTAGAGTTTTATATTGCGATCGTTGGGTACATCTTAGGAAAACAGTAATTGTTTTACAATGCTGTAGGTAACATCTTAACGATGGGAAACTTCCATTACTTTCAGATAAATCATATGAAAGAAAGGTAAATTAATTAAGCTTCAACCTGAGTAGAAGTAATTGTTGGTTGCTTGGTTTTGTTAACTAGCGCTCATATAAAGCCTATTGTCAGCTTTGCCCATTAGAATTAGAATTGCTTACCTTTATCCGTAAACGTAACGCATTTTGTTAATTTTTGGGTATCTATCTACTCTTCAGCATGATATTTGGATATATTTTTCTTTAAAAGTAGTGAAACGAACATAATTGCAGAGTACCAAGTTTGTTTCCTTATGAATTATTATAACTTCAGATTATTTTATCCAGTAACAATTATGATTCGCAGATTTTCCCGCCTCCTTTGTGTATTTTAAACCCTGAAGTGCTGTATTTATTCGAACTTTAAATTGTTAAATAAAAAGTACAGTTTGTAATTTCCGTCCTTAAGCTATAATAGTAAATAACGCTTTAGCAGAAATGTGCGAGGGCTGTCCAGAAAGTAACCTCCGTTCATGCATAGCACGAGAAGTAGTGGGGGTAGCGTCGCCATTTCGATATCTGCGAGCGCAGTGGCTCAGTACGCTTCTAGCTGTGCAAGGTGGAGCATCGTACAGTCGCGTGTTTGCTAGTTATAACCTAACAACATGAGCGCCGAAATAACAAATCCCGCCAAGTGTGAAGTGTGAAAAGGCTAAGAAGAGCAATCCAAAACAAGCGTCGTGGTCTTCTGACATCTGGTGTTGAGTTTTTGCATGACAACGCTCGCCCTCACACAGCAAACAACACAAATGAACTTTTGGCCAAGTTCAAGTGGGGCGTTTTTTACTATCCCCCGTACAGCCCGGACTTGGCCCCTAGCGATTTCCATCTGTTCCCGTACATGAAAAAGTGGCTTGCTGCTCAGCGCTTTGGCAATGACAAAGAGCTTCAAAACGGCGTGACAGGTTGCTTAGTTCACAGGTGGCAGAATTTAATGCAGAGAGTATTTAAAAGACTGTGAAAATGTATAACAAGTGCTTGAATCTGTTTGGAGACTATGTAGAAAAATAGAGAAAAGCTGTAGTTTTCAGATGTATATAATAAAACTTTTGTATGTATACCGGTTTCATGTTTATTTCAAAACGGAGTTACTTTCTGGACAGTCCTCGTATGTTAATAACTGTATAGTCATAAGACTTTGTATATAACGAGAAACGAAGCAGAAAAAATAGTGCTGCAAGCAATAGTATGACAGTATGATATGTATTATACCAGACATGGAGACTTCCACGTATTCTTTTACTGGTGACCCTTTCATTCCTTTAGTAAAGCACAGTGACAACGCTACATTGATTGTCATACTTCTAGCTATTGTGTTTGCTGTAGCCTGCTTATCTATGTAGCTCCATTTTCCTTTAAAGACTCCTTCGGCAACTATAAGTGTTTGATATAATTTAATCTCAACTAAGACACAGATATGTTACGAAAAGGAGTCCATGTTACATGTCGCAGATCTCTCCACCAGAAATCAAACTTCTTTCTTACTCGGAACGTTGGGAACCTCATGCTGACACGGAAAAACATGCACTTAACGTGCCGACACTGCTTTACACTGCTGTTAAATGTTACAGCGTGTCGTAGATATCACTTAGAAGCTTCAACAGTCGGACTGGGAATAATTCTGCGGGCATTATCCGCCGCACAGAGCTCCCTTAACAACTCGTTGTTCTTCATCGTCTGTCATCTGCCGCTTTATGGCTCTCTGCAGACTAGCTTTAATATTTAACTTGGTCCTATATTTATGTCTATTGGCTCCTCGAAAGAGGAAATGAAGAACATTGATATTCAGTAAAACACCTACAGGAATATTCACTATTAGCTTTCCTTTATTCGAGCACGGTTTTCAGCAGTCATGTCGTTCATACATTTAGCCACGGTATCCACATTCGAAATATTGAAATTTATTTTGTACAATGACTGGAAAAAAATTAATTTATATCTATGTTATATATAATTTTGAAACAGTTTATAATTACAGTATTTTTAACGTCCTTCAATCAGATAGATCGTATCGAACAATGAATTAAATGACGCTCAAATGAGGCCGGAGTGTATATAATCTTTTCGGACAAGGAAAACCACAGAAACAAACTTTAACGAGGTAACTCACCCTAAACGAGATTCGAATTCGGGACCTCTTGAATGTGAGGCAGACACACTACTCCCACATCACGAAGGCGGAATATTACATCACAGACACACACACACACACAAATCGTCTGTTAAATTAGAAGAAACTAAATAGAGAGCCTTTGTTTGGACGCGTGGCCGGCTTAGAAGGGATTTGCTTAGCACTGGGAAGTGCGCTGTTTCCCGGCGAAGTCAGATACTCATAGTCCCTTAAACTGAAGCGCACAGATTTCTCATGCAAAGTACAACTATAATAACTACATACTTTCGTCGCTGAAGATTTTTAAAACGAGGTACATGTGCCGCCACATATCTCTCACAGCTTTTAGAAAAATTTTCGTTAACACCCAATAACTCTTCTTCTCAAACTGCAGCAATTTCCTTTGTCATTTAGTTTTTCTATTGTATGCAAGTCATTCCCATTCACTTTATTTTTAGGGTCCTCCAGGGATAGAAATCTCATACTGTATATTATCAATCAACAGTAGTAGCACTAGTGCTGATAGTTTTACGACAATTTAATTGAGGTTAAGCAATGTTTCTTTTCATGCATGAGTTTGAAACCGAAATTAAACTACCATGTAAAACTAGTAGCACCAGTGCTATTCGGCTAGATAATCACACAAAAAACTTATTATGAACTTACCTAGTTTAGAGCCAACCATGTTTGTTAGTCACTGCAGTGAAGATTAGGATGCAGGTTTGGCAAAACTAAATAAATGTGTGAGATCTCTAAAATGATATGATTTTATTGAAACAAAATATGAAATAATTAACTAAAGTTACAGGTAATTAATGTTAGGGAATACATTTAATAATAATTATTGGATGTGCAGTGTTGTAATTTATAACTGATCCTTGGGTTTTTGAATTGACAGTTTTCATTACTGCTACTGGTGTATTTAACGTTTCCTCGCAACACTACTGCATTCATACAAATTTAAAAAAAATTGATGTGCTCTGATCTTATTGCTAATTTTCTTGTAGGTGCAAGGGGAATATGGTAGGCTTTAAGCGATAGTCAAATGTTTTAAGAGCTGGTTGCTATGTGGCGCATTCCATTCTCTTTGCATGTCCAGCACATAAACAAATTTCTGATGTGTTACACTCACATGACTTTCTCTACTCTTGTATAAAGTATTTTTACAAACGTTTATACTCCTTATTCCTCATGTTAATCGAGATAAACAATTGCAGAAACTATCTTATTCTAATTTTCTTGTAGGTGCAAGGGGAATATGGTAGGCTTTAAATGTTTTAAGAGCTGGTTGCCATGTGGAGCATTCCATTCTCTTTGCAGGTCCAGGACATAAAAAAATGAATAACGAATTCCCATTTGAGAAAAAGTATAAGTATTGGAAAATTTAAGGGAATAACAAGCAATATCTCGAAAATGGTTCACTCAACAAGAAAAATGCATATGACATAAATTGTGTATTTTAACCCGATCTACATTTTTTTAGTAAAATTTTTTAATCTCTTATGGTTTACCAGTTATGCAAAATTCGTTCACAGTGAAGAATACTTTTGGAGAAATTCCCAGAAAATTCTAGATATACATTTCATTTGTCATGAAAATATCCTAAACGTATGATATTTTAATCAAAATCGTTAGAGCCATTTTTGAGAAAATTAAAACTTTCGAAAAAAGTTTCTTGTAAAGGGTAATCTGGGGTGGGGGATTTTCTTGAAAACCTTCGTGTCGCATCTCTGGAAGATACTGAACCTAAATATCAAGTTTGGTGTTTATCTGACTGTTCGTTTCTGAGTTATGCTGTTCACAGACACACACGGACATGTTTCCAAAAATGCTTTTTTGGATTCAGGGGGTGTCAAAACATGTATTTCCGGTGAAATCTAGGTATAGAATTTTTGGGTGGAATACAATACTTCCCCTACTTACTATACGTAGTAGAGAAAGTAATTACGAATTCCCATTTCAGAAAAAGTAAAAGTATTGGAAAATTCAATCAAGTAATACGAATGTCTCGGAAATAGTTCACTCGACAAAAACATGTATATGAAATAAATTGTGTGTTTTAACATGAACTTCATTTTTTGTGAAGTTAAATTTTGTCTATTTCTTACGGTTTACCAGTTATACAAAAGCCACTCAGAATGAAGAGGGCTTTTGGGGACATTCCCAGTAAATTAAAGATATACATTTCATTTGCCATAAAAATACCTTAAACATATGATGTTTAAACAAAATCAGAGCCATTTTTGGAAAAATAAAAATATTCGAAAATCTTCCATGTAAATGATAGTCTGGGGTGGGGGGATTTTCTTTAAAAATGTTCGCACCTTTGAGAGATACTGAACCTAAATACCAAGTTTGGTATATATCCGAATTTGTTTTAGGCTTATACTGTTCACAGACACATACACATGGAACGTTTTCTAAAAGTGCCTTTTTTGTTTCAGGGGGGCTCAAAACATGTACTTCCAGTGAAGTATATATCAACCTTTTAGGTGGAATGCAATATTTCCCCTAATTATTATATGTAGTAGAGAAAGTAACAGGTGCACCACCATGGAATGCTATCAGTGTAGTACGTCTTTGATTGGTCAACTGACTAGCATACTCTACCTGCCATTGGATAATGGTATATTGAGTGCGATTATCTTTATTATTTGTTTCTTTCGATTTTATCCTTGAAGCCTTATGGCGGCAATATTTTTGAAGTTGTTAAATTTTTACTTTCTCTACTACGTGTAGTAAGTAGGTTAAGTATTATATTCCACCCAAAAATTCGATATCGTGATTTCACCGGAAATATATATGTTTTGAGACCCCCTGAATCCAAAAAAAATCATTTTTGGAAACATGTCCGTGTGTGTTTCTGTGAACAGCATAACTCAGAAACGAACAGTCGGATAAACACCAAACTTGGTATTTAGGTTCAGTATCTTCTAGAGATGCGACACGAAGGTTTTCAGGAAAATCCCCCACCCCAGAGTACACTTTATATGGAACATTTTCGAACATTTTGATTTTCTCAAAAATGGCTCTAATGATTTTCTTTAAACATCATATGTTTAAGATATTTTTATGGCAAATGAAATGCAAATCTTTAATTTACTGGGAATGTCTCCAAAAGTATTCTTCATTGTGAACGACTTTTGCATAACTGGTAAACCATAAGAGATTGACAAACTTTTACTACACAAGAAATGTAGATCGCGTTAAAATACACAATTTATGTCATATCCATTTTTTGTTGAGTGAACCATTTCCGAGATATTGCTTATTATTCCCTTAAATTTTCCAATACTTACTTTTTTCAAATGGGAATTCGTTATTCTTTTTTTATGTCTTGGACATGAAAAGAGAATGGAATGCGCCACATAGCAACCAGCTCTTAAAATATTTGACTATCGCTTAAAACCTACTATATTCCCCTTGCACCTACAAGAAAATTAGCAATAAGATTAACATCTCAATTAACATGAAGCATATGGAGAATAAGCGTTTGTAAAAATAGTTTGTACAAGAGTAGAGAAAGTCATGTGAGTGTAACACATCAGATATTTTTATACTGTATCACTTATTTTTTCTGAAGGTACTGTGATACTTTATTTTAATATTGTATTTATAATTTTATTCTATTTTATACAATTGGCCGTTGTTGTGGTAAGGAAAACCAAACATAATTGATTTAAATCCACCTGGATAAATAAGAAAGTAAGTAAGTATCTTTATTTAATGTGTTATGTAGGTAAAAGACGCCTTTTGCTTGCTAATCTTCAAACTCCACTTCATTTAATTACTCAAGAGTCTGAGCTTACGTTGGTAACTCATCATTATCGTATGCTCCACACATTTTTCTAAAATTTCTTTTAGACACTGTAAAACATATTTCCCAAATGCTATAGCAAATGCTGATGAATGTGTTTTCATTCGTTTATAATCAATATAATGTGCCATCTGTTCACGCTTTAGTGTGGCTATTAGCGTCGCTGTGGAAGCAATTAAATACCAAACTGTGTTGGTCCTATACGTATTACTAACAATAACCCCAAAATATTTAATTAAATTTGAATATACATAAATTAATTATGCTACATAGTAAGCGTTAAACATTTAGTGGGTGTTTATTGTTGGTGCAAACGCGAGGGAGACGCTCCATTTCGACATGGTGATCAAATGTTTAGTACGATTACCACATGGTTGCTAATTATTGCATCTGCTCACGTAGCTCGCGCATGGTAGCGCCATTAGGATTCCGTGACCATACAGCAAAATGACATTCTGCCTTCACACGCGGTGACAAGCTTTAAAAAGTGTGTGTGGGTTAAAAAAATGGAGGCGGAACTAGCGTGCTAGGGAGTGTTGATATCGGTTGGGCGAAACTGTCCAACAAACCGCAAAGCTACGTAAATATTTACACAAGTATTTACTTTTCAGGGGAAGCCTGAGTCCGTTTGCATCGATCAGCAAGACATGTCATTATCTGTAAATTAAACATCCTTTAGGAGACCATGTTTTTACCCTACATCTTGGCGAATGTTACGGGGAATAGAGCCTAATTCAGATTATCAAAACACAAAAACTTTAACTTAACATATGTATATAACCAGAGAAATTACCAGACGACCTATTTACAAACGAGTACTATTTCATTTTTCTGCTAGTATTAAGAAGCGTTATGGGCGGCGCCGTGGCCGAGTGCTTAGACCGCTCGCCTCCCACCAAGGCGGCCCGGGTTCAATCTCAGGGACCTGCATGTGGGATTTGTGGTTTTGTATTTGGGCGGATTTTCTCCGGGTTCTCCGGTTTCCCCCGCCATTCATTCCACCAACTGCTCCATCATCATCTTTCCTTTCATCCATTTCACCCACATTTCGTTTCATCTATTTCCTTCATCCCATACCAGGCATCAGGCTGATCACCCATCCTGGATGTTCTGTCTGATCCATGAGTGCCTGCTCCTCGACGGGCCACTGACCCCAGGCACCCACCTGTAAGTCCTGGGGTGTAAGTCCTACATAAGAGGAGGGTAAACAGATAATGAATGAATGAATTAAGAAGCGTTATATGTCATGTCCTTATAATGTAAAATTTATAAATATACAATTGCAATAGGCTCTTTAGCATATCCGTATAAATAAAACATTACTTGACGCCGTGAGTTTTCTTTTTTTCTACAGCATGGCTTTGGACGTATTTTTAATTTTTCTACTACGTATATATGAAGGGGAAGTGTTGCATTCCAACCAAAAATTCGATGCCAAAATTTCACCGAAAATACATATTTTGAGGTCCCCTGATTCCAAATAAAGCCTTTTGAAAACATATCCGTGTATGTGTCTGTCTGTCAGTCAGACTTTGAACAGTACAACTCAAAAACGAATAGTCGGATAAAGCAAAACTTGGTATTTGAGTTTAGTATCTTGCAAAAATACGACACAAAGATTTTCATGAAAATCGCCCTACCTCAGACTACCCTTTACTTGGAACATTTTTCGTAAACTTTTATTTTCTCAAAAATAGCTCTAAAGATTTGGATTCCTTTAAGATAGTTTCATGTCAAATTAAATGTATATCTTGAAGTTTCTGGCAATGTCCCCAAAAGTCTTCTTCATTCTAAATGACTTTCGCATAACTGGTAAACCGTAAGAGATAGACAAAATTTTATTACATAAAAAAGTGTAGATCGCGTTAAACCACACAATTTGTGTCATATACTTTCTTTTTGTGGAGTGACCCATCTCCGAGATATTTCTTGTTATTTGTTTGAATTTTCCAATAGTTATACTTTTCTCAAATGTTAATTCGTTATCCTTTTTTTATGTCCTGGACATGCAAAGTGAATGGAATGCTTTACATAGCAACAATTTCTCAAAAGATTTGACTTTCGCTTAAAGCCGACCATATTCTCCCTGCACCTACAAGAAAATTAGCAAATAAGACAGTTTCTGCAAATGTTTATCTCGATTAACATGAAGGGATGGAGAATAAGGTTCGTAAAAATAGTTTTTACAAGAGTAGAGAAAGTCATGTCAGTGCAACACATCAGCTTTTAAGGCTGCGATGTGTCTGAGTGTGCCGTATATATTTTATAGCCATTTATTTCATAGAGATGGTGAAAGTTTGGGTCCTGGAATTGAAATATCCAGCTCCATATTTACTTTAGACCATAAAAGGAGTCCAAGTAGATTGTCTACGGTATGAAATTTGATCCCGAGACCTTCCGAATGCGAGGTATGGGTGTTATCCGGTTGAAACTGCTAGGGAAGGGGGCATCAAAAGATTACTCTAACATGCATGGATTTACGAATTGATTTACCTCCAATAGATATACAGGGTGAACCATTTAAGTTGAGACAGTACAAATTCTCTAAAACTAAGCGTTTATAGAAAGATATGTCTAATAAATGTTGCTTGATATAATGGGGGAAAGTAAACGCCATTAATCGTGTTTTGTTTGGAGGATGTTATTATAGTCATTTTAGGGCCATTTTAATTTTCTTAAATGGGAAACTGCAATTAGAGGTAATTTCAATTGACCCGAAAATGATCACCATAACGTCCTCCAAATAAAACACGAATAACGGCATTTAATTTCTCCTATAATATCAAACAACTTTTATTCAAGACATTTCTTTCTACAACGCTTAATTCTGGAGATATTGTACAGTCTCTACGCAATGGTCCACTTTGTATAATTACATATAAATACATACAAAACAATTATAGCGCAGCATTCATTGGTCTTGCAAATTTCCCTACCTATGGAAAATTTAGATACATTATAGTGGCTCTATAGAGGGTTAAAATGGGAGAGCCAATCGTAAGTGACTAAACGGTCGGCGTGCAAAGTTTGAACTCCTGCAACTCTATAAAAAGGGTCCCAACTTCACAGGTACAATATAACTAACCTTCACAATGCCAGGTGCGTATCTAAGGAAGATTTTTTGGTTGTAGTAGAACCTAACAATTCAAATACCACCAGGAATCTGGTGACTTATTATAGTGGAAGATAGATGTCGAAGTTGCAATTTAGTAACCATCAGTGTAACCAGTTTATGACAGTACTTATACTTACAGTGCATAAAAATGGTCCATAATGAAACGCAGATATTATGTTGGTAATGACAAATATAGGCTGTCTAGGGGTACCATGCCTTTAGTTCCCGAGGCCGCTGGTTCAAACCCGGCGGAGGGTGTTTGATTTTTCGCGCGTAAAAATTCTTAGCATGGCTTCCTTCAGAAGAGAAGTAAAGCAGGTGGTTCCGTGTCGTAGATTTACGGCACGTAAAATAACCTCAAGCCTCATAAAGAGGCCTCTGAGCAAGATTTCCGGTCTTTCATGCACAATATAGAATAGGTCGCTAAGAACCATAGTAGTTAAAGAGCATCCATAATTTAAAACCCTCTGCCTGCGTGAGCTGCTTTCTCGAGTATAACTTCTAGCCACTGGACTGGCAGAGTACCTTCACTCCCCCAAAATATGACCCACTGCAGAAGAGTAACATTACATGCTACACGTTCTCACTTGAGGAGTAGCGTTAAGGCAATGCTTCGTTGAATTTAGGCGCAGAAATAAAATATAATATACTATAAACTAGAAATAAACTCAGTTCTTGTCTTGTCTCCATGTTGCTGATGAATTGGCGTAACTGCCGTTCAGCTTAACGATATACAAATAATTCTTCACCCCTGCCTCTAAAGGCCGAAATATGGTACTAGACTTTCCTTTGTACCAATTCTAGCGAAACTCTTTCATAGAGGCGGTAACCAAAAACACTCCCCCCTTCATTTCACATTGATTTGACCCAATTGCGGCTCTTCTTTCACCGAGGCTGTTTTCGTAGAGATGGCCGCAGTTTTTTTATGTACTTGGAATCATGAACTACAATTTTCGGCCCTTGCTTGTCATTACGACGGCAGCCTGATTAACATTAGTAGTCGGCTGCACTAGGTTCCTACAGCACTACAGGTAGCGTCCTCTGCGCCAGTATAGATAGCGCTTATGCTATTACTACGTCATCATCACTTGGCCTTCCCGGTGCCCCCCGAGCGATGCGTTCCGAGGAAGAAGAGTTGGGACAGTTAGTTCTCGACGACCAGTGAAGGACTTTTCTTGAGCTTCGTGTCTGGAAGCGGCCGTCTCCACACCTTTCGGCCTTGTCTAAATAAACATAACATATACTTTTGGCGTAAGTAAAATTCTAAATTCTTTTAGTGTGTGGAGCAGCATTTAAAATCTTATGGAAGCGAATTTGTATCATATCATCGCGTGCTAAACTCCATTTCAAAATGGCAAATGTTGTCTGAGAAGAAACATTCAAATGCAATATGCTTCAATTGTAATATATCTCTGTTGCTACATTTGAATGTTAATATATTCAGTGCTTTTGGGGGCTGTATAGATTATTGATTTTATTTAAAGCTGCTTTAAATCCTTGTTTCACTTCTTTTAACCTGTGGTAGTACAAACAATTATTACTCTGGGGGAAGGCTTTATTACCAGTGCATTCTCTAATGGGAATTCTCTAATTTCTTAGTAATTGTGATATTCTATGCATCGACTACTCTAAAAATCAGCCTTGCATGAACGTTACAGATTATAAAATCGTTCATTGCTTCGTTTTGTGCCTCTGGATTGTTTTTCAGGATGGCATAGAGAACTGACACAGGCTGGGTATAGTCAAAGGCTGGCTACCTGAACATTACGGAGGGATCTAGGAGAGTGGGCCACGTTTTATCCACGCTAGTGTACGTCTGGTCTGCTGAAGGAACGAAGGAACTACTAGCGATGGCCTTGTGTCAACAGAGGCTTGAGAGCGGGTCACGTTAAGTAAATAAAGCGGCGCTGTCCCAACTTCAACGACATCCATGTAAGGGCACTACTACCTCGCTTTGGGTTTGGTTTCCAGGGTTTTCTTCCCACCAAAACAGTGAGATCAAAGCTTTAATCCACGCGCCTGACCAAGATCGCTACCGTAGCCCAATTAAATGAATGTTTTGGTGAACGTTGATATCTTTTTCTGGTATTTAATTAAAAATTACTGTTTGAATTCACCCGGTGCTTCCAAATGATACCTTGGAAGTACAGACAGGCAAAATATGAAATCTCATATTCTAAGGAACGGTTTCAACACTAATGATAACATTATTTAACTCGGGGAGGAGGTGTTGAAACCGTTTTGATAAAACAGCAGTTTCACAGCCAGTATAATGGTTGCCGAGAACTGCAAACCCGGTTAATGTTTTACCAGGTTTGCAGTCCCATAACAATGTTTTATTATTAAATATGGACAAAAAATCATCTAAGTCTATTTTTAAGCAGTGAAGTGAACCTGCTCTAAACCCTTAAAGTATAAATATAAAATATATATTTAATAAAATCTTGGGACTCTTTTCTTCATTACCTCATATGTTGGCAGTTTTGTCCTCATGTTTTATCTTCTCTACTAAAGATTCAGTAAAGTCAGGGAAGTGATGTTTTAAATGGGACACTGCACCCGCGCCAACAACAGAAAATGTCATCAATTTAATGTAATTTATTGGTAGAAAATACTTCATAAAATATAAACAGCAATGACTGATTTCTAGCACCATCCCCGAATGAGAAAATCTCGTGTTTCAACATTACACGTTATTATCTTAACAATGTTATTTACGCTAGATGCCATAATTACGCTTAAACTAAATATCAAAAGAAACTGACATGTTGCACTCACATGACTTTCTTTACTCTTGTGCAAAGTATTTTTATAAACACTTATTCTCCATCTACTTCATGCTAATGGAGATATCGAGATGTTAATCTTATTGCTAATTTTCTCGTAGATGCAAGGGGAATATGGTAGGCTTTAAGCGATAGTCAAATCTTTTAAGAGCTGGTTGCTATGTGGACATAAACAAAACGAATAGCAAGTTCCATTTAAGAAAATGTGTAAGTATTGAAAAATTCAAACAAATAATTAGGAATATCTCGGAAATGGTTCACTCCACAAAAAGTATATGACCTAAATTGTGTGTTTTAATGAGATCTACGTTTTTTGTGTAGTAAAATTTTGTCTATCTCTTATGGTTTACCAGTTATGCGAAAGACGTTTAGCATGAAAAGGAGTTTTGGGGAAATTCCCAGAAAATTCAAGATATACACTTCATGTTCCGTGAAAATATCTTAAACATATCACATTTTAAACAATATCGTTAACGCCATTTTTGAGAAAATTTGGTATTTATCTGACTTTTCGTTTTTGAATTATGCTGTTCACAGACTGACAGACACACGTTCGAACGTGTTTCGAAAAATACGTTATTTGGATTCATGGCACCTCAAAACGTATATTTTCGATGAAATACCGCTATAGAATTTTTTGGTGGAATGCAATTCTTCCCGTGCATACTATACGTAGTAGAGAAAGTAAAAAGGCAAAGTTTACAGTGCTGGTGCTTCATAGGTTAAAATATTAAATATTAAAATGTTAAGAATATAATGATATATTACATTAAACAGAAAGAATTATTTGCGTTAAATTACGCATGAAACTGTTTCAGAACAGCAAATGAGTTAAATTTTGCTTTCAGCATAAAAATTGCCTTGGCAAGCGTCACATAGAGGATCATACTTAATGCGCATGTTACTGGCTTTGTTTAAGGTTTGTTTATGTTTTACGTATATGTAGCAGCTGTTGCATGTCGGGGTTAAAGAAACCTAAGTGAATGAAACTTTATGAACCGGACAATCAACTAGTGTAACCAGTGAATCGTGTGTAATGTTGCAGTAAAGCTCCAAACAAAACCTAACGTGGTCATTTTTCCGCAGTTCATTCTACTACATTACGCCAACATGTATTGAACATGAAATGTTTCATTGTAAGGTTGATCATTGTACTTAAACCTTACGTAACGAAGGAAAAGAAAGGAAATGTTATTAAAGAAAATGATGTAATCAACGTAATGTTAATGTGCTGGGCCCATTTTACAAACACCTCAAAACATGAAGTTCCCCAGAGATTACGATTATTTTAAATAGTATTATCAAGTAGGAAACGATTTTAAATAAGGTTTTCAAAAGCAAACTCAATAAACCTTTTTTCTTATAGCCACAATATAATGATATACGCATTATAAACCCAATCATTTAACAAGTTTCCAAATTAAAAACTGGCTCAAATATAGCTTTACGATACGAATTTTTACAATAGTACTTTAGAATAAATTATTCTCACTCTCGTCCAAGAAACTAAATTAGCTCGGCACACGACCTGAATGTTAAATTTTGCACATTACTTACACAAAGGTATTTTAAGCAAAAAACACGTGTGCCTGATAGCGCTTCCCTAGACCCGGGTGTTGATTGCGTTGCTTCCCGACTGCCGGCGAGCTCAGATTAGTTCCTCCTCAGCTCATCCTCTTGATGCCGGGGTCGCTCCAGCCTTCCCCCACATGACCTGACCTAAAACCTCAAACAGCGCCACACCAGAGCCTTTTATGCTGCCATCTGTCGGCTATCTCTCTGCAGAACTCCAACCGATAATGCAGTAACTTATAACATGCTGGTAGTATTTCCTTCTAGGCAGGCGCAAGGAAACATCAAGTACTCAAGGCATCTGACGAGAACACATTTGCGGGATGTTCTACTCTCCGAATGAGTGAGGGGTGTACAGGACCACGTGGCACCAGACGATGATGTCATAAATAGATCTACGATCTACATTAAAAACATCGAGCAACGTTAGTATTCCAGTGTGTTTCACTTGGAGCAGTGTGTGTTTCCTAGTAATTTATAAAGTTATTTAGAATGCCCAGTAAGAAAGGAAGAACTCTACATGTCAAGCCAGTTTTAAAATCTGTGACAAGGAATGCAAACAAAAGCAACTGGCCATTCAGCATTGCTAGCACAAGAGCGTATGTTTTCTAAGAGGCTTTAAGCCTTGTTGATATGCTGAAAGTAGAGACGTAATCTGTCTCAGATAGCGCTAAAACTGTGATGTCAACACATTCCTTACATGCACATTCTCGTGAGAGCAACAGTATAATGGTTGCTTGACTGCTGAAATCAGAATTACTTAACAGGCGTAAGTATTTCTTTAAGGGGAGAGGGACATCCCAAAAGGAATAACCGTAATATGCTAGTAACTAGTGCCTATATACATGATAAACTTAGGAGGACAAACGAGAAGAACAAAGGAAAGAGCTGAAGTAGACGCGAATTAATTCTTCTAATTCTACGTTTCTTTTGTTTATAGGAATGTTTTGACTTTACATTAATTTCACAGATGTGTTACATATTGTTATCTATTTAAGGCAATGCATCTGTGAAAATTAAAAAATCCAGTTTTTTATTGATTTTACTTATTAGCATATATCAGAACAAAATCAAAATAGTGCACACAAAATTTTAATGAGGATGTCAAACGGGTGTTAGGACATTAATTTTTTTATTCATAATTAATTACTTTTTGATATAAAATGAAATGTTTTTTGCATCCTACGGTTTATTGTATCGCTCCCAATTCTTTTTACTTTGAACTTAGCATACAAATACAAAGAAACTGTTATGCAGGTATTCCTTCATTTTAAGTAGTCTAAGAGAAAAAATATTCTTTGTTCACGTGTTATTGAATTTTTAATGTTTTTAAATTTGATTTATGGAAAGTAATCAATTTCAGCTTAATTATTTCATATCTTTTAACCAGCGCATAATCTCTGAAACCCTCCAGAAAATTTTAATCTAACCTATGACGATAGTCCAATATTTTTTGAAAAATGAAAAATATTGAAAAAAGAAATGGAGAAAAATGGATTTTAAAGTTCAGTGTGATACGTAAATGGTACAGGTCTAATTAAATAACCATTTGTGGCTTCGACATTTGTTATAATAAAAAGCCAATTGTGCAGCTTGAAAGTACAATTTATAAGTGTAATAAAACTGCAAAAAACAAAAAGAATGAAAACTTTTTACATTTGTAACCAAAATTTACCGGTGCATTGTCTTAAATGTTACCAGCCACAAATAAGAGGGTGATTTTAATATAAAAAAATTTATCCCTGAGTGAATACAAAATTCTGCTTTTCCACATATAAGAGCTGCCACATAGGCTGCAGCCACCCACGTAGTACACTTCGGTACTATGGCGTTTATAAACTAGGCACTTCAGGGCTGTTATGCCACAGTAATACGACTAATATCAGGACCGAGAGAATTGGGAAGAGGTGAGCTGACTGGATTTTTCATGATAGAAACGCCATCTAGACGGCAATCTAACTGTATGCTGAGAATTAAATATCAGGTGCGTTTGTATTCTTTCAGAAATGCGATACGATTTCAGATATAATTCTTATTTTAGGAGACTTGTCGTGTGAATTATCCTTAATTTTATACAGATTTGATCCAAATATTTAAATATAATAAAACTAGGTCGTTTTGCCTACGTTGCATGAACGATCATTATTAACAGCCGTGTTCCTTATGAAATTATTGTACAGGGTGTTTTAAAAGTTATCATCCGATTTCTCAAGGCTATACCTCTTACATTAATGCAGACATAACCTCAAGCTCAATTTCAAAATACACATTGAAACTCTTAAGTTTTTATTGGTGCTGGTTGAAAGTTGCAAGTTTATAAGGTTACCATTAGGGTTCTTTTCTATGCAGCTAGAGCTAATTTAGTACCCAGTAGGTGTATAAATCGCACAGCAACAAAATGCATTTTACATTCTCCATTTCAACAGGTGCAAATCAGTTACAATTGTGCAGTGTGAGTTCCTTCGAGAGTACAGCACTATACAGAGCATTCGACTTTGGCACCAGCAGTTTCAAGACATTGTTTATGCAAGATAAAATCATAGGATTACTTTTTTGTGCCCGAACAAGACATAGAATGTATTCAGCAGCAATCATAGATTGGCCATAACAGTCTATGGATCTTGCATTGCACCATTAGCCTCCAAGTTCACCTGGTCTCACAGTATATGATTTTTTTGTAATATGCCTCCCCTTCCACAAATGTGGGCAAACTGCAATGTTGCATAGAAACAGCAGTGACCACAGTAAGACAAGACATGCGCACACAAGTAATAGATGAGCTGGACCATCTAGATCTTAGTCGTGTGCCCGGTATTGAATATTTGTGAAATGCTTTCAAATGATGTAATGAAAACTAAATCTACAATACAATGTACAAAGTTTTATGTGCATGCAGTAATATAGCCATGTAAATTCGGATGGTTCTTTTTTAAATACCCTGTATTATGTTCGAGAAGATCGTATCATTATCCTTATAATTATAATTTCGTAAAGTCCCCGTGACATTACTAATAACAGGAATTTGGTTTCAAGTTAGGTACACTCAAACCATTAGCAATCCAAGCCACCTAAACAGCACCAACCAAGTCACTGACGGCAGTTAAAACACGATCTGGTGAGTGGCTGAGTGTTGTCTGCAAACGCCAATAGGCTGTGCGGGAAGTTATCTGCGACATCACTGCTTAAAGTCCAGTAACAGTTCAGCCTAATTTTGTTTAGGCTGGCCCCCTAACTGGTCGCTAGAGCACCTGCCGGCTGTGCGAGGGGTCCCAGGTTCGATTCCCGGCTGGGGAGGTGGGAATTTTTCTCTAGCCAAGATTATTCCCTGTCCTCCCCCAGAGTCTGGAAGTATGAATAAGAGTGTCAATGTGCGTATATGATCTAATGATTAAAACCCAAGCGACAAGAGAATACGAGTTAACACCATAGCCAATAGGCAATAAGTTCCAAAGGAAACGCCGCCGATAAGATCAATGTAATTAAAGGCGGGATATAAATGGAACTAAAAAAATATCATTTCGTCCTGGTTTTAACGCTTGGAAATTTCAATGCTTGTTAATAGAAAGGTCTCTAGACAAAAATGGGTATGAAGTATCGGGTTTATGATTTCTTCAAACTTCCTCCGACATTGAAAGAATTATTGAAGTAGTCGAGTAATCTTTTTGTTGGATAATCACAGTAGATAAACGTTTAAACCTTTGTACCTACTGTTCTGTCCCTTAGTCATTTAATACGAGGGGCACTATTTGTATTTTGAGCCTAATAATTAAAAGAAAGTAATTTCTGATTGAAAACTGCCTTATTGTTTTTTCAAAATATTCCCCTTTATGATCAATACACTTTTGCATCCATTTGAACCATTTGTCAAAGCATTTATTTCAGTCTCCTTGAGACACTTCCAAAACATGGTTTTTGAAGGCATCAACGGCTTCTTCTGCCAACGGAAATCGTTGTCCACGCAATTTATTCTTGATGTTCGGGAACAAAAAGAAGTCATTGGGTGCCAAATCAGGACTGTATGGCGGATGGCCCATCAATTCTATTTTTTGAGCCTTCAAATACTCTGTTGTTAGACGAGATGTGTGTGCGCTCACATTGTCTTGATGAAGAACGATCCTACGGTTCTTGTTGGTTTTCCTTACTTCACCGAAGACTTCCGGAAAACAAATGGTTGTGTACCATTCGGCATTGACCTTTTTGCGTTCCTCTAAAGGCACTGTTGCCACATGACCAGTTTTGCTGAAAAACAGGCGACCATTTTCTTGGAAGTGCTTCGAGTGCGAACAACTTTTGTTGGATTTGCTTCATGTTGAAACACCCATACAGTCGACTGCTGTTTACGTTCCTACTCATACGCATAGATCCATGATTTGTCATCTGTTGCAATCTTATATACATCTTTTGAGGTACCGCCATTGTATTTATTGGGCATTTTTGTACACCAATCGACACGAGCAACTTTTTGAGATTGCGTCAAATTATGTGGGATCCAACGAGAGCAAACCTTTTTCACGGCTAAATAATCATGCAATATTTTATATATGCTGGTGGAACTAATGCCTAGGGTTGCCTCAATTTCACAATATGTCGCATGATGATCTTTCATTATTAGTTTTTGCACAGCATTAATGTTTTCTGGCACAACTGATTTTGGACGACCTTCACGAACTTCATCATTGAGCGAACGGCGGCCGGATTAAATTCGTTATACCAGCGTTTCACAGTGGCAAAGGATGGAGCTTCGTCGCAAAATGTGGAAGTTAGTTGATCGATGCACTCTTGTCTTGATAATCCACATCGAATGTCGTAATAAACCATTGCACGAAAATTTTCACGAATTAATTCCATGTTTTTGTTGACACACCATTTTCAAGTTAGTGTATACAAAACAAGTAACCCTCTATTGACAAAATGTTTGAAGTAGATTATGGTCAAAAATGTCAAATTTTCCATTGGAAACGTTAGATATCACCTGCAACATTCAGGGTTGCCAAGGCTCAAAATATAAATAGTGCCCCTCGTAACATAACGATTACACGGTTTTCACATAACAAAGGAACCCCTAAGATCAATGTAACTAAATAGGACAAAACTGATGAGAATTTGTCTGACACTGGTACCACGTAACCTGCAACAGTCAAGAAAAGGAATCTTCTCAGTCGTAAATTGTAAAATATCGGTCGGAGAATTTGTGATGTTACCTGATTGCAAAATCCACTCTTTGTATAATTATACTAGTTGGCCCACACAAGCCGTCCTTAGTTGAAGTTAGATTATACCGGATAGCGCGGATGCCAAGACTCCATACCGACAGAGAGGAGACCGCTAAATGAACCACCAGTGCTTGAAAACGAACAGTTTAATTGCTATTACTGATCCCAGAGCTCATTCTATAGGGAAACTGCCTGCTATGTGAAGTATTCCGGGTTCGATTCCCGGCTGGGTTCTAGGTAGTTGTCTTTAAACAAAAAACATTTTACGGTATTCCCAGAGCTTGGTGTTTGAATGTAAGCGTACCTATGTGTGTGTGTGTGGGGGGGGGATGTGTTATCGGTTATTTAATAAGCAATTTGCTCATTAACAAGAACTCAGGATTGCTGCTTGACGCAAACCTGAGTACACGTGTTAAAGTCATTTAGTTTCATGACAGTTAATCTACAACAGTAAAACTATGTAGTACCAATTGGTACCGGAGAGTTAACAAGATTAAAACAATTCTATATTTATGCACACTTAAAGGTGCTTGAGAATTAAATTATTTTCTATTAGTACATTATTCAAAATAAGCATGTGCAAAAACATGCCTACCTTGGTAGACGAATTGATGTAACAGCCCACTTTCTACCTAGAATGATGCATTATTTGTTAATATTATTTCTGTCAAAAAAAAGAAAGAAAACTTGTGCAGAATACAAATGCCGCATCTGAAAACGTTCAGGACACAACCTTCGAGCCTCAACTGCTCAGATCGTAACCATATCCTGTTCGTTATTGGTGAACATTACCTTTTTGTCTCAATGACCTAGCTCGAACTGCATGGAGACGACCACATGACGCTTATCAGTACGAAACTACCACGTAAACACCTGCAGTCAGCAGCACTACCTCAGTAACCTTTCGCATTGCACCTGCTCTGCCCCTTTGAACAGCAGTGATGCGGCAACTTCTTTTGCACCTATGTTTGCGGTAACACAAAACTGCAAAGGGTGGCTTGTTTGAGCCACCTAGTGTAGCATCCAGTGGGAGTCAGCTGGAATACAGCTTCAGGAAA
The DNA here is from genome assembly GCA_030765065.1 of Deroplatys truncata. Classification (NCBI taxonomy): domain Eukaryota; kingdom Metazoa; phylum Arthropoda; class Insecta; order Mantodea; family Mantidae; genus Deroplatys; species Deroplatys truncata. The sequence continues at coordinate 174,810,497 of CM060986.1, read as the reverse complement.
TACGGCAAAGCTCTCTTAGATGACAGTTATTAAAGTTTTGGGCATAAGTATCGCATCGACACAAACAGAACCGATTCACTTTTTGTGCTGTCTTCGTCTTTGTTAGTTGCTAATCGTGACCATTTGTACGAGGGCTGATCAACAAAGACTGAGACTGATTTTTTCCTGTAGCTACCGTGATAGTTTCGTATCTGTAACATAAATATTTGAAAAGAGCGGGTTTTCATGTATAATATTGGTAGGCGGCAGCACTCTCGTATTGGTAGGTTGGTAGTAATGCTCTATTTTGTAGACCCTAAGTGCATTTCGCATACCAGACAATAGAGGTGATGCATTTTTTAAATCGATTATCACCGGTGATGAGTCATGGCTGCATCATTATGATCCTGAAGGAAAACAAGCCAGCACAGTGTGGAAATCGCCAGGTTCTCCAACACCAAAAAAGGCAAAAGTTGTTTCATCTGCAGGGAAAGTGATGGTGATCACATTTTTTTACTGTAATGGAATGATTTACCAGCATGCAGTTCCTCCTCACACTACTGTTACAGCAGCATACTACACGTCAGTATTGGCTACACTGAGGAAGCACATTGCAAAGAAACGACCAGAGCTTTCTCGGACTGGGTGGTGGCGACTTCATCATGACAATGCACGTCTTTACGTCGCAAATCAAGTCATGCAGTTTCTGGCTCGATTCAACATTACCTGTGTACCACATCCACCTTATAGCGCCGATCTTGCACCCTGTGACTTTTTTTTATTCCCATCACTAAAGGCAAAGCTTAGGGATATTCGATTTGAGAACTCTGAAGCAGTGCTCAAGAAAAGTGAGGCGATTCTCAAGGAACTGACAAAAATGGTCTGCAGCACGTGTTCAAGGACTGGCAGAGACGCTATAAAAAGTGCATTGAACTAGGAGGGGACTACTTTGAAAAAGATCATGTAAACATCTAATTGGAGTAATAAACATCTGTGAAAAAATCAGTCTCAGTCTTTGTTGATCAACCCTCGTATATATTGCTTGGAAGGAAATAGCTGTTCTTTTTTTCCTACTTTACACGCATATTCCATAGAAAAATAGCAACTATTTTCTACTTCATGACATTGTTAAGGACAATTCTGAGACCCGTTGCAAGTATATACCTTTATAACTAATACATTCCTATTCTGATATACAGGGCTAATACATTCCTTCTAGTTTTTAGTGTTTTAGACGCTTTAGGGTTGAAATTAGAAGCTGTCTCATAACCTATGTCATAATCTGATTTTAAACAGTCTTTCTTGAGACAATCACATCTATAAATGCAACAAAACCGTAATAAAACATTCATAAATGGGGAATGTGTTCCTTTGATAAATGTGAACGCCTTCTAACTAAAGCTTAGTCGCTTTTCTTCTCGAAACATTTTCTCTACCTAACATCCACGTGGCAAGCAAAAAGATTTTGGTGCGAATTTATTCAGGAAGTTAAGTTCATTCTTTGCCGCAAAATTACCTAGCGCAAAGGAAGAAAATAGGTACCTCCATCATTTTTATGCTTCTCGTCTGAGGTTTTATTGCCGGGTGTTGGACGCCCTGCTAGGAACAACGTCTTGCTTTTTCTTCCTTACTTAATAAAGCCCGCTGCAATGAGAGAGGTGGAAACATAGTCTACATTATTCACATTTAAATTATATTAGTTTCCTTTCTTCTATATGCATATGTTTTCCTTGTTATTGTTTAACGTCATTTCACTTGGTTTTGATTCCTTTAGTTTCAATCTTAGACATTGGCATCAGTTCGGGGAGTGCATTCTTTTGCATGACAATGTTGTATCTGAAAAAAATAGTGTACCAATGTATTCTAAGTGCTGCTCTAAATCTGATTTACATACATTATAATACCGCCGAATTCCATTACTTAGAAACCTGGTTTGCACACTGGTTTCGGTTTAAAACGAAGTTACCGAGTTCCTCTTCTGTTTAACAGAAGTTTACGATATATCTTATGCAAGATGGCAAATAAGTAATCGATTCGTATAGATTTACGGATGTACTTGAAGATACCGGAAGCGGTGAGTAACTCTTATTTTGTATATATATATATATACATATATACATATATACATATATTAAAGTATTCATAATTTCCAAGCATGCAGACGTAAGTTAAAAGATTGCACAGAGGATAATTATAAAATAAAAATCTGATGTGATACATTCACATGATATTCTCTACACTGTATGTTTATTACTAGGTATACAAAGTATTCTTACTAAAGCTTATTTTTCTATCTACTGCATTTTAATCCAAATAAACCTTTGCAGAAATAGTTGCATTACACTTTCCTTATAGTTACAAGCAGAACAGCGATAGTCAAATGTTTAAGAACTGAACGATAAATGCCGGCCTTAAAATCCCATACTGTTTCCATGCTAACGCGAGAATAACTGAAAATCGATGAGACTTCATGAAACAGAAAAATTTATTGTAAGTAAACTGTGTATTTTCAAAAAATCTATATTTCTTGCATGGAACGTTTTCGTCTATCGCTTAAGGTTTACCAGTTATACAAGATTATACAGAACTCCTTCCGAATGAAGAAGACTTCACAGGGTATTTCCAGAAAATTCAAGATATACATTTTATTTATCATGTAAGTGTATTTAATATATGATTTTTACTTTCTCTACTACGTATAGTAAGTAGGGGAAGTATTGTATTTCACCCAAAATTTCGATACCGAGATTTCACCGAAAATACATGCTTTGAGACCCCCTGAATCCAAAAAAAGCAATTTTGAAACATGTCTGTGTGTCTGTGTGTCTGTCTGTGAACAGCATAACTCAGAAACGAACAGTCAGATAAACACCAAACTTGGTATTTAGGTTCAGTAGGTTTTTAAGAAAATCCCCCCACCCAGATTATCCTTTACATGGAACATTTTTCGAAAATTTTAATTTTCTCAAAAATGGTTCTAACGATTTTGATTAAAATATGATATGTTTAAGATATTTTCATGACAAATAAAATGTATATCTTAAATTTCCTGGGAATGTCTCCAAAAGTATTCTTCATTGTGAACGACTTTTGCATAACTGGTAAACCATAAGAGATAGACAAAATTTTGCTACACAAAAAATGTAGATCGCGTTAAAATACACAATTTATGTCATATACATTTTTTTTGTTGAGTGTACCATTTTCGAGATATTGCTTGTTATTCCCTTAAATTTTTCAATACTTATTTTCTAAAATGGGAATGCGTTATTCATTTTTTGTCTTGGATATGCAAAGAGTATTAATCTGTGGCTAAGGGAATGGTGCTGCACCTAGCAACCAGCTATTAAGAGATATGTATGTGCTTAAAGGCTACTGTATTTCTATATTGCCCTTGTAAAGATATATATTCCCCTACATCTACAAGAAATTTGGCAATAAGATAGAGTCTGCAAAGGTTTATCTCGATTAACATAAAGTAGATGGAGAATAAGCGTTTGTAAAAATAGTTTGTACAAGAGCAGAGAAAGTCATTTGAGTGTAACACATTAGATTTTTTTTACTTTCTCTATTACGTATAGTAAGTAGGGGAAGTATTGTATTCCACCCAAAAATTCGATACCGAGATGTCACCGGAAATACATGTTTTGAGGCCTCGTGAATCCAAAAAAAGTATTTTTGGAAACATGTCCGTGTGTGTGTCTGTGAAAAGCATAACTCAGAAACGAACAGTCGGATAAACACCAAACTTATTTAGGTTCAGTATCTTCCAGAGATGCGACACGAACGTTTTCAATAAAATCCCCCCACCCCAGATTACCCTTTACATGGAACATTTTTCGAAAATTTTAATTTTCTCAAAAATGGCTATAATGATATTGATTAAAATATCATATGTTTAAGATATTTTCATGACAAATAAAATGTATATCTCGAATTTTCTGGGAATGTCTGCAAAAGCATTCTTCATTGTGAACCACTTTTGCATAACTGATAATCCATAAGAGATAGACAAAATGTTACTACACAAAAAATGTAGATCGCGATAAAGTACACAATTTATGTCATATACATTTTTTTTATGGTTGAACCATTTTCGAGATATTGCTTGTTATTCCCTTAAATTTTTCAATACTTATTTTCTCAAATGGGAATTCGTTATTCATTTTTTGTCTTGGATATGCAAAGAGTATTAATCTGTGGCAAAGGGAATGGTGCTGCACCTAACAACCAGCTATTAAGAGATATGTGTGTGCTTAAAGGCTACTGTATTTCTATATTGCCCTTGTAAATATATATTCCCCTTACATCTACAAGAAAATTAGCAACAAGATAGAGTCTGCAAATGTTTATCTCCATTAACATGAAGTAGTTGGAGAATAAGCGTTTGTAAAAATAGTTTTACAAGAGTAGAGAAAGTCATGTGAGTGTAACACATCAGATTTTCATTTTTTTGTCTTGGATATGCAAAGAGTATTAATCTGTGGCAAAGGGAATGGTGCTGCACCTAAGAACCAGTTATTAAGAGATATGTATGTGCTTAAAGGCCACTGTATCTCTATATTGCCCTTGTAAATATATATTCCCCTTACATCTACAAGAAAATTAGCAATAAGATAAGAGTCTGCAAATGTTTATCTCCATTAACATAAAGTAGATAGAGAATAAGCGTTTGTAAAAATAGTTTGTACAAGAGTAGAGAAAGTCATGTGAGTGTAACACATGAGATTTTACTTTTTATTAAATTTGGATCACTGTCGCATTGTTTAAGCATGTTCCGCAAGCAATGTGATCGATTAAACGTGTTGTCCTTCTAAGGGAATAAGGGCATTTTTGTAAAAGGAAAGGAAAAGGTACGTATCACTGAGGAGCCCCCGGAACCGGGGCAGATCACCGCACGCAGGCCAGTCGGCCCATTGTGCTTCCAACGTAACCCCAGATAGAACGCATCCAATGCCGCAAAGTCCGTGCCCACAAGCCACCAACCTCCAGGGTCCACATGAGAAGTGCCCCACGCTGAGGAGAGACCTTTGATAGGTATCGCGGCGGATCCAAGGAAGAAACCTTCATAGAACGCAAGCCGCCGCCCAGCCGCAGCCCACCGAATACCGTCACCTGGTCCTACAACCCTGGAACAGATCACAAGGAAATAAGAGGAAGGAGAATCATGGTAGAAGATGTACCACACCAGCATTCGCCTTGCGACCACGAAAAACCCATGGGCCAGAGTGGGTAGTAATCGGGGATCGATTCCTGGTCCTCCCAAATGCGGCCCACGGATGTAACCGCCTGAGCCATCCCACTGGATAACAGAGAGAATGTAAGCATTTTTAAACCCAGCTTTGAATCTGATTTATTGTAACTCATAAGAAATTCCTTGTAAAACGATATCTAAATCGACCGGGTTACATCTTGAACATATGAAGCCTGAAATTATGAAGTCAATAATTATCATAATAATCTGAGAAGAATAGTGATATAAAATAAATAATAAAATATTTAATTTCAGTGTATGTATAAAAAGGAGAAGCATTGTGAAAATTGTTGACTTTTAAAAGCAGACAGGCACAGGTTAGCTAATTAGGGACCAGCCCCAGGTATAAAGGGTAAAATAGCAGAAGCCTGTTTCTCTTGGAATTCATGGGTGCAGCTGCACTTAGCCTGGTGAAGGCCATTATAGGCTTCAGGACGCCGAGTTGTGACGAGTTTTTGAGAGGAGAGTAGGGGAAGTAAGTAGCTTGTTTTTTCCTCTTTGTAGCAAGGTGGTGAAAGTCGGTCTGTCCTGAGTGCTTGTTGAGAGCGGGATGACATTCTCGTCGTGTGGAGAAGAATGGTGGCGAACATGCTAGAGGGTATAACGCTTAGCTGTAGTTAATATTCTTCGGTCTTGGTAAACACACAGTAGCATCATATGCATTTAAAAGTGATCGGCAAACCTTAAATTTTATTTTAAATGGTGAAAATAAAAGTGTTCCAAGAAAGCGTTTGTGTTTCTCTGTACATACACCCACGCATACCAAGTGATTAAGATCTCATACTCGAGCAGCCGTCGCAAAGTATAAAAAGAACCAACTAGGAGGAGAAAAGCAGCAACCGTGAGGCAAAAGTGCTTCATTGTTGGAGGACATAGCGTGGCTGCGTCACATATTTAATGAATTAAACGTAATTGTTTATTTAGATTTGGCCTATTTGCTTTAAATTAAGAATGTATCTTCAGTGTTTCAATATCCATAACCATTTGATAGGAAACAATGAAGTATAAATACTCCAAAACCTAGAAAGTTTTAAATATGTGACACTAAATTTGTTATGCAGTTAAATAAATGTGTTTTAAAGCATGTTTAAGACCATCTTGGTGTTTGACTTCAACTTGTCATTGCAGTTGTATTGTTTGAGCTCAGCTGAGTATGCAGTGTAGTACTCTTCAGCAACAAAAGTATGAATATACTTTCTAGTTTATATTTGTACAAACTCAGTTGGAACAGGCCATGGTATGCGCTCCGCGGTTTGAGCACTAACGACCTTACTGTTAAAGCTGGGAAGGGAGAAACAAACAAGGATCATACGAAATGAGCAGTAGAGAGCAGAGAACACAGTAAAGTGCCTGCACGCAAACTGACACCCATGGCATTTCCCCTGAATTCACATGGGAGCAACCTTAAATGTTGCCAATTGAAACCGCCTTCGTAGCAACGTAGAAGCAATATACCGGCATAATGGCAAGCATTAGGCACGGTCTTTGAAGTTGGAAGATTTTCTCTGAGATAGCTACAGAGGCACTGGCATTTTGATGGTGAGACTTCCCAGCGCTGCCAACAGATGTTTTGGCTTTAATCAATTCCGTCTCATTTTCAGGGCTCCCCAGGGAAATGTTGGATGGGATTGTAAAAGCAATCTTCAGTATCGTTCTCTTGTCGGAAATCTCCATAAAGATTAACAGTAAGGGTTCGATAATAACACCTACTATTATAGCGTGAAACGAGAGGAAGCACAAATATTTGAGCGGCATTCCTTTAATAAATAGGATTAAAAGATGCGAGGCTTGACAAGGTTCTTTGTTGTTAAAACGCATACAGAAAGTCCTAATAGGCATGCATTACTGCATAGGAAACTGCACTCTAGATAGAATACTCATTATGATGTCCCAAGCAGTACTATTTAATAAATGCCTTGTGAAGTAGTTGTATTGTAGCCCCACTGTTGGAGAGCCAAACTTGAAGGGGTTTAATTGTTATTGCTGTTGCACCACTTTTAGGCATCAATTTGAAGCTGTTTTAGACCACGCACGTAATGGATGCCAATTTGCGGGAGATTCTTCGCCCCACGTACGCTACAAACTTTTCGGTGGCTTTTGCCCCACGTTTACCTTTCCGGTGGCCTTCGCCCCACGTTTACTTTATGTGTAATAACTATTTTAATGTTATTAATTTAAATGTTATATATGTATGCCTCGGCTGAGTCAGTGGCAGTTTGCAGAACACGTATCTCTTAACAGGGCTAGTACGGCTGAAGAATGAAGGCTTACACAAATTATAATTGTACTCCACTCCCTTTATTAATCCTTCTCACGATTAAATAACACGTCACTCATATATCCTACTATAGAGCTGTGAGATTACTGTTAATTACTTTTTAACAAGTAAACTTTATATAATAGTCGCCATAAACAATTTTCATATCTCACATTGAGCCCGTACCAAACCGAACTGCTTGGTTACGCATCCTTTTGGCGTATACCGCCTAAATTTGTACTTTTCCTCTATTTCACTTTCTGATTGGCTAATCCTACTGCAATAGAATATCTTTATTCAACTTTTAGCTTTTCTAGTTTTTGATTGGCTATTTATAAACTATTTTAAATATTACATTATTATTGTTCCAAGAACTATTAGTAGCCTTTTTAAACTTTCTAATTTATTGTTGCCTCAAGATTACCTTATTGTTAGCAACTTTCGGCTTCTACTTTGTAATTCTGTTTGCTACAAAAGGCAGCTTGCTTCTACTCTCACAGCTCCTACATTGTTGAACCACGTAATACATTCACATAACATTATTATGCATATACATAATAATATAAACGTAATGCAATGACTGTAATATACACTTATTGCTTTAAGGCGGGATTTTATTTTGTTTGTTTTATAATTAGACTGATATCATTTAAGTGTTAAAAATACTGTATCACTTGTGACTCCCAATGAACAATAACTGGTTGTGTACGGTTCAAAAATATATACAGAATGTTAAAGAAAAAGCATTCCAAATTTTGAGAGGTGGTAGTATGGACCAAAACAAGAAAAAAAGTCCAGTAAATATGGACTCTAAAATGCATATCTTAAGATCCGTGAGCACTTGATTATCTTCGTTACTGTGAAATATCTCTTCTACTGCAAGCCCTTTGCTATTACGTATGACATACAGAATGTAGTAAACAAATGAGGAAACATTACTCTTTACTCAAAAACAGCATAGCTTCTAATGTAATCAATTACATACGACCTGCAGTTGTCAATCATCGCTAAAGGTGTTCAATATGGTGTCCATTCATAGAAGAGCATGCCTCTGTCTGATGTTTTAAGTAATCACGCACTCTTGCTACTCCAGGTTAGTCACGGATGCTCTGGCAAGCATTGATGAGGCCTTCCTGCAGTGTTTGTACATCATTAATGGGGGTACATCACCAAAGATTTAAATATAAAACTGCAATCTAAAAGCATTTCATAAACTAATCAAAACATAAACTGACTCCATTAGAACTAATAAGAATGCACATTGCATTACCCAGAACTGCGAATACGGTTTACAGTAACAACGCTGGCAGACGTTTGTTGCATGCAGTACCCATGGACAATAACAGAGTAATGTATCCTCATTTGTTTACTGACTGTCGTCCTCCGTGATGTAGTGGTTACCATGCTAGCATCTAGTTCCTGAGGCCGCGGGTTCAAACCCGGCGGAGGGCGATGGAATGTTTTCGGGAGTAGAAATCCTTAGCATGGCTTCCTTCGGAAGGGAAGTAAAGCTGGTGGTCCCGTATCCTAGATTTACGGCACGTAAAAGAACCTGAAGCCTGATAAAGAGGCCTCTGAGCAGAATTACTGATATTTCACGCCCAATATGGAATATGACGCTAAGAACCACAGCAGTTAAAGAGCGTCCATAAATAAAACTCAGTTTAATTTAATTTGTTTACTGCCTGCTGTAGGTCGTACGTAATAGCAAAATGCTTGCAGTAGAAGAGATGTTTCACAGTAGTGAAGATGAAAATGTGAGCATACCTCCTAAGATACGCATTTTAGAGCACATGTTTACTAGACTTTTTTCTTTTATGGTTTATACTACCACTTCTCAAAATATGGAATACTTTTTTTTAACATCTATGTATATACAGATGTTAAATTTTATGATTAGAAAATGATTTATAAAAAGCTGTTTATTTTGTTATTAGGAACAAGGAAACAGAATAAAAAGTCTGATGTGTTACACTCACATGACTTTTTCTACTCTTGTACAAACTATTTTTACAAACGCTTATTCTCCATATGTATGATGTTAATCGAGATGTTAAAGTTATTGCTAATTTTCTTGTAGATGCAAGGGGAATTGGTAGGCTTTAAGCGATAGTCAAGTATTTTAAGAGCTGGTTGCTATGTGGAGTATTCCATTCTCTATGCATTACCAGGACAAAAAAAATGAATAACGAATTTGAGAAAAAGTATAAGTATTGGAAAAATTAAGGGAATAACAAGCAATATCTCGAAAATGGTTCACTCAACAAAAAATGTATATTACATAAATTGTGTATTTTAACGCGATCTACATTTTTTGTGCAGTAAAATTTTGTCTATCTCTTTTGGTTTACCAGTTATGCAAAAGGCATTCACAATGAAGAATACTTTTGGAAACATTCCCAGAAAATTCGAGATATACATTTAATTTGACATGAAAATATCTTAAACATAAATCGTTAGAGCCATTTTTGAGAAAATTAAAATTTTCGAAGAATCATCCAAGTAGATGGTAATCTGGGGTGGGGGGATTTTCTTGAAAACCTACGTGTCGCATCTCTGGAAGATACTGAACCTAAATACCAATTTTGGTGTTTATCCGACTGTTCGTTTCTGCGTTATGCTGTTCAAAGACAGACACACAGACACACACACGAACATGTTTCCAAAAATGCTTTTTTGTATTCAGGGATCTCAAAACATGTATTTCCGGTGAAATCTTGGTATCGAATTTTTGGGTGGAATACAATACTTCCCCTACTTACTATACGCAGTAGAGAAAGTAAACATTAAATTTACTCCAAAATGACCATCAGAACGTCCTCCAAATAAAACTCGACTAATGGCATTTATTTTCCCCATAATATCAAGCAACTTTTATTGGACATTGTTTTCTACAACACTTGGTTTTGGAGATATCGTACAGTCTGAACTTAAATGGTGCATCCTTTATATACCGGGTGTTTCAGAAATACTTTTACAAACTTCGGGTATAGATTCCTCAGGCCAAAAGAAGGAAAAAAGTTTATATGAACATATGTCCCATAATCCTTGGTTTCGCGTTATTCCTGTCACAATGAAAGTGTGAGTTCAACGGCCCTCGGGGTCCATCCTCAAAACTTCATTTCTCTATGCATTCATAGAAGGCGTTGACCCATTGTACAACATACGGTAGATGGCGAAGTGTTGCCATGGAGACTCGTTTACGTTTGTCATTTGCCATTAGTTTGCCTTCAACGTTTCAATTGTGTACATGTAGTGAGTTAACTGCACGTGTTTCCTTCCACCATTGCTGGATATTCATTTCGTGAATAGGCAGATATGATTTTTATGTATGGTCGCGTGAATGGTAATGGACGCGAGGCTGCACGGCTGTATGAGATGGAGTTTCCAGACCGAAGACAACCGAGTCATCCAACCTTTGTCGCTGTTTATCGTCGCCTTGCTGAGACAGGAACCGTTGCACCACGGACTATTGATCGAGGAAGACCAAGAGTTGTTCGTACACCGGAACGTATGATGCACTGACTGGTGTCTACCATGATGGATAGGCAGAGGAAGACCAGTTCCATGGCCTGCACGTTCTCCCGACTTCAATCCTGTGGATTTTTACCTCTGGGGGCATCTTAAAGCATTGGTTTAAGGAGCAGCCATTCCGGATGCAGAAACGCTTCATTGACGTGTCATAGAAGCCTGAGAAACCATTCGACACCATCCCGGAGTTTTTGACAGGGTGCGACTTTCCATGATTCGACGAGTACAGGCATGCATAGAAGCAAGAGGAGGACATTTCGAGCATTTCTTATGAGTTTTGCGTGTTATAAGTGTACCACTGTGTTGAACACCTCCTAACGAGAAAACAAAGGATTATGGGACGTATGAACTTTTTTCCTTCTTGTGGTGTAAGGAACCCATACCCGAAGTTTGTAAAAGTATTTCTGAAACACTCTGTATAAACAAATTAATTACTTTTAAGGATCAAAGCATTACTTACGTCACGTATGATGACGCATGCCGATGGTTGGCTTTGTGTCTCGCTCTTAAATCACACACCTGTCTGCTTATTTTGGCTGGAATCCCAATCCTCACAGTACACAGTTTGAGATTACTCTCATGCATTATTGATCGTTTCTAGACGACTTTCCATCGCCAGTCTGACATCTGATATATGTCTGATTTCTAGGCATATATTCTAGAAGTTTTACTTCCAGTGGAAGCACGCATTTTAGGACGTTCTTTCTTTTCCTGCAGATGAAATGGTATGCCCGGAATGCAAAGAAGTGAAATTTATGACGGTTGCCCTGCATAGAAACAAGTATAAGAGGAAACATCGCCATAAACATATAAACCTCTTACTTTTAACTTTCTCTACCGCCATCTAGCTTACACAAAGTATCTGCTGCATTCCATTCAGCAGAAATTCGTTTTCTAGATTTCATCATAAAAACGTTTCAAACTCCCTGAATGTAAAACGGGTTATTCGACAAAATGTTATGTGTGCGAGTTAGAGAGACAGAAAAGGGGAGAAGGAGACAGAGAAAAGGCACAGCGCAGCTCATTATGGAATGTAGGATAGATACAAATCTCATACCTGATTCAGACACCTTTTAAGACGTCAGATAATATTTCTAGGAAACCCACCCCCAAACAACTTCTTACAGTGGAAAGTGTTCCTTATTTTGTACATTTTTCCGAAACGCTGCAACGATTGTGGCAAAGGTATTATATGTTTGAGACATTAGCATGAATAAAATTCATTCATTCTCTGTTTAACCTCCTCTTATGTAGGACTTACAGGCGGGTGACTGGGGTCAGAAGCCTGTCGAGGAGCAGACACTCATGTATCAGACTGAATATCCAGGATGGGTGATCAGCTCGATGCCTGGTATGGGAGGAAGGAAGTAGATGAAACGAAATGATGGTGAAATGGATGAAAGGAAAGGCGATGATGGAGCAGTTGGTGGAATGAATGGCGGGGGAATCCGGAGAATCCGGAGAAAACCCGGAGAAAACGCCGCTTTGTCCACCACAAATCCCACATGCGGGTCCCTGGGATTGAACCCGGGCCGCCTCGGTGAGAGGCGAGCGGTCTAACCACTCAGCTACGCGCCGTCTATGAATAAAATGTATACCTTAATTTTTCTGCTTTTCTTTTCTTGTGTTTTTAAGTCCATTCGTATCGCATACGGTATCACAGGCGGTGAACATAAGGCACAAAATGACTGGGCCCTCACGTGGCTCTGGGAGGAGGGCGTCCACCGAGTGACACTCGTACCCCCGTCAGCATTCCCTTTGGACCGACACCTGAAAATTTTAATCCGGCCCCCCTATTACCGCCCAGACGTCCCCAATCTCCAATGGGTATCATGAACCACTGCCCCGCCGAGACCAACACAATTCAAACGACACCACTACGGGGGGCTCGCACGTTTCACCCAGCGTACTTCTAGTAACGTCAGAAGTACCGCGAGTGCTCAGATCCGTAGCGTCCGCACCGCAGCAGCTGAAGGGGTCGGAACCCCCCGTCCTTAAGTGGAAGACGGTGAACACTGATGATACTTGGAATATTTGAAAAAGGAAATTTGGGAAGGAAACAATCAGGCCTAAGTTTAGAGTACCTCCACGGCATTTGCCAGGTATGAGAAATGAGGAAAACCTATGAAAAAACATCCTGGCGGCATTTGATCCGCCGACCTCCCGCTTACGAATCCGTGCTCGACGATGTAAATAATTTGCGGAGTCCTTTTCTTTCTCGCTACATTTTATGTAACTTATAAACCTGAACGGATATCCTATAGAAACTGAGCACAGAAAAAATTAGAGCTCACTGAATTATCCAATTTCTGAACCAATAGTTCTTCACTGCATTATCTGTTGCCGTAAAATTGGTTTCCCATGTCTGTGCTGCTTACCTGTGCTAAGCAAAGTAAGCATTGTACTCCATTCAAGTATTTAATATCGAAACTTCTCCAAGAATATGTTTTGAGGTCTTATCTATGAAACATTTTAGTGTATGTGTGCGTTTGTGAATAGCATGATTCAAAAACAAACATTTGCATAAACAGCAAACTTCCCCCACCTTAATTTACCCTTTCCTAAAAGAATATTCGTGGATTTTTATTTTTTGGAAAACGACTCCAGCAATTGACTCAACAATTCAATGCCATAGCGGAAATTTGAACCGTTTGCTCTTACCAACTGAGCCAGAACCACATTCAATTCCCCAAATGACTAGCATCTTTTCCGGTAAACCACAAGGAGATCTTACATTCATTTTGAGATGACATACGCCAATGGCAGTTTAAAATGTCCTAAGTACTTGAAGTCCCGGACTTCATAGTTTAAGCAACTATTAGGTCAATCAATGGTAAGTAATTGTTCCGTCATATAAGCCGTGTGTAGGACAAGGTAGGAAAGGTAGAATCAGATTGAAAGGTTCAATGCCATAGTCAGGAATTGCATACAGATCTTCCGTTTACGTACGGTTGTTCTAATCAATTAAGCTACCGTTACAACATGCCGGCACGACATTAATTCATTGTCCATTTTCCCGACATTTTCACAGATTGTTTTTTCTCTCTCGCTCTTTCGCTCTCTCTCTCTCTCTCTCTCTCTCTCTCTCTCTCTCTTATAAACCTATATATAGCATACTTCGACCTATTCTTTAAACAGCTGACTGTTATTCCGCATCCGCATATTATAATGACATTCCTTATTTAAAATATTTCTTTACATGTATATAAGTATAATGACGATACACAAGAAAAAATCTGATGTGTTACACTCAGATGACTTTCTCTACTCTTGTACAAATTATTTTTACAAACGCTTATTCTCCATATGCTTCATGTTAATCGAGACATCGAGAGGTTAATCTTATTGCTAATTTTCTTGTAGATGCAAGGGGAATATGGTAGGCGTTAAGCTATAGTCAAATATTTTAAGATCTGGTTGCTATGTGGCGTATTCCATTTTCTTTGCATTACTAGGACAAAAAAATGAATAACGAATTTGAGAAAAGTATAAGTATTGGAAAATTTAAGGGAATAACAAGCAATATCTCGAAAATGGTTCACTCATAAAAAAAAATGTATATGACATAAATTGTGTATTTTAACGCGATCTACATTTTTGTGTAGTAAAATTTTGTCTATCTCTTATGGTTTACCAGTTATGCAAAAGTCGTTCACAATGAAGAATACTTTTGGAAACATTCCCAGAAAATTCGAGATATACATTTCATTTGACATGAAAATATCTTAAACATGTGATATTTTAATCAAAGTCGTTAGAGCCACTTTTGAGAAAATTAAAATTTTCGAAAAATGTTCCATGTAAACGGTAATCTGGGGTGGGTGGATTTTCTTGAAAACCTTTGTGTCGCATCTCTGGAAGATACTGAACCTAAATATCAAGTTTGTTGTTTATCGGACTGTTCGTTTCTGAGTTATGCTTTTCACAGACACACACACGGAACATGTTTCCAAAAATACCTTTTTTTGGATTCAGGGGTCTCAAAACATGTATTTCCGGTGAAATCTCGGTATCGAATTTTTGAGTGGAATGCAATACTTCCCCTACTTACTATACGTAGTAGAAAAAGTAAAAATTACTAGTGCTCGTGAGTTTTTTTCGATTATGTTGGAAGGTAGTGTACAGGATCGCATATGAAATAAAATTGTTCTTTTGGAGTATCCAAGTTGTTCCCAAATCGCCGTCCATTTTTTTTCAATAGGCAACCTCGATAAAAATATTCAGGGATAATAAAATACGAGGGTAAGTCAATAAGTATCCGCACATAATTTTGTAAATTTATTACAACAATAGAAACGTACAGTTACCTCATTTTCAACGTAGTCCCCATGCTTCTCAATGTACTTGTTCCATCATTGCACAAGCTTTCTGATGCCCTCAGGAAAAAGTTTTTCGGCTAAGCAATAAGCCAGATATGCTCCGCTCCCTTCACTTCTGGTCTGTGGTGAGTGGACGGCCCCTTAAGGCATTTTTAAGTGGACCAAAAAAGATATGTTTTGCCTCTTCATCGATAGTCAATCTTCGGTTAGTCTGAATCAGGTTACGGATTTGCTCAATGTTGGCGACACTAGTGGATATGGATGGGCGTCCTGCTCTTTCCTTCTCCTTCACAGTTGTCCAACCAGTTTTTAACTTTCGTACACATTACGCCGAGGTAAAACATTGCCCTCATATTGTGCGAAAAGTTCTTGATGGATTTCGTCTCCTGGTACATTTCAGACGCCAAAAAACAGATAACCGCACGCTGTTCTTCTTTGGCGCAAACGGTAAGCGGTGCAGCCGCGTTTATTATGGATCAGCGCAACACTATTGGAGTGATAACAGTCAAACATTCCACAAGCGGAGACAAAGTAACAACATGTCGACATGCGCGCGCACAAACCGACACAGCCAACCTATAAAAGATTAAAAATAGTGTGCGGATAGTTATTGAGTTACCCTCGTATACTACCATCGTTACATTACGAAGGTCTATTTGCTTCCGTTATAGTTATTTTATTTAAAAGCGTTCTAGTGTTGCTAACGCTGTCAACGCGTACAAGGCAAGTGTATTTCGTGTGCTAATATTTAGCTTTGGTCGTTACATCGATCAAACCGACATCTGTTTGTGTATTATTAATTGTATGCTTCGTACAGTATTACAATGCTTATAATATGAATACTAATGTAATATTCCCTAAATATTAAATAAGAAGAAGATAAAGAATAAGATAGGATTACTGTTAGATATCTGCTTTGACCTATGTACTGAAGGCAATCTGACGAAAAAACATTTGCGGGATATTCTACTCTCCGAAAGAGTGAGGTGGTACAGGACCAAGTGACACCACACGATGATGTCATAAATAGATCTAAGATCTACATTAAAAACATCGCGCATCGTTATTATTCTAGCGTATTTCACTTGGAACAGTGAGTGTTTTCTAGTGATCTATAAAGTTATTTACAATGTCCAGTAAGAAAGAAAGAACTCTACACATTCAAGCCCGAGAAATAAATGCTAACGTAAAAATCTGTGAACGAAAAAGCAAGCAAAAGCAACTGGTCATTCAGCATTACTAGAGAAGAGCGTATGTTTTCTAAGATACCTTAAGTCTTGTTGATATATTAAAAGAGCTGTAATCTTTCTCAGATACTGCTAGAATTGTTGATGTCAACACATTCCTTACAGACATATTCTCGTGAGAGATACAAGTTTTCACAGCTTTCCTTTGTGTACCTGTGTTTGGGACGGCGAATTTCTAACCAAGATGTTCCGATTTCGAATTCCGCTTCCGTCTGCAGAGTTTTATGTCCGCAATACACATTGTAGTTTATGTATACATGTATGTACAACTGGTGATATGTATCTCCTCTGAAACTCCTGCAGCGTATAACCGACATTACAAGCGCGTCGTGTACAACTAGAGATACAACTTCAAGAGGTGGACGGGAATTCGGTAACACCATGTATATATAAACCTCTTCACACACAGAACACGTAAATTAAATAAACAGTGAAGCTTAGAGCGTTGGACCCTCTCGAGTTTCTTCCGGAATGTTTTTATAACTCTTAGTTACTAAAATGAGTGGGAGACAAAGCGGATACTGAAGTCCGGCTGGAATGAAAATAAGGATTATATTCTGTTTTAAAAACGTGGTTAAATTATTTGATTCAGTACACTTTGAGTATTAAATACTCGAGATCGCGTAATTCCAGTAATAGTTTATTTGTAGCAGTTTCTTTCTCCACTTTTTGTCATTTTCTTAACTCCCTTAAGGCTACCCTCTATGAGAATACTCTCTAGCCTACTCTCCTCATACCCTATTGTTTTCTGAATATCGCCATATTTAAGCCGTGGCTGATCCAACAACAAAGCTTGTGATATAATCTAGTCTGTTTACTGCGTTGAATTTTAAAACTCTGTTTTTTTTCCTATATATACTTTTCAACGTTTCTCACCTTTAAAAATGCTCCATTCAATTCAATGTTTATTTAGTTTGCTTCAAACTTTAGCTAATTGCGTGAGAATAGTGGTACAAAAAACTGCCTGGTCACTTTTCTTCACACCTAACCGAGCGAGGTGGCTCCGTGGTAACGTGCGAGGCTTGCATTCGGGAGGTCCTGTGTTCGATTTCTGGGACCGGTCACTCTGACCATGGGTTTTACGTTTTTTTCCTGGTTGATAAGCCGAATTCTGGGGTGGTTTCTCATCTACCACTAATTTCCCATCATTTTGTTTCCCTTTTCATATTTCAAGTGAGCTCAGGGGTTGTCCGATAACGGTCTGTGTCGAACAGATGGCGCAGTTCCTTACTGTTGGGGAGTTCTTCTGGGCCCTGCCAGATGGCAGCCTTCTCTGAACCGCCTCAGATGGGTCGAGTTCTCCCTGGTTCCGTCGGAGTGAAGATTTCTCTCAGTAGCCCGCCGGTGTGACCTGGTCATCAAGCTTGGAATCGTTAAGGACCACTGCGCGTCTCTGTCGGACACCCCGGCTGCGGCCTATAACCTGCGATTCCTTCACTCCATTCGTTCCTCCGTGGGTGGTAAGCACAAAGAGTCCGTGTTGGGTCAAATTGGTATCCCTTCCGTTCCCTGGCCATATTGTAGCCATTCTTCAGACCTAATAGTTTTTCGGTAAGGAACATTATCACGTGGTCTATTTATAAAAAGTAAAAAACACACACAATGAAGTATTATTGAAAGTAATTCAAAATACAGCAGGTTGTGTGCATGGATATTCTCCAACAAATGTTTAAAACAGGGAGCATTTTAAAAGATTACGTTACTAGTAGCCACAATTTGATAACAAATATTAATATGGAAAGATAGAACCAGGCGACTGAAAAATTCAATGCCATAGGCAGAACTTGAACCACGGATCTCCTAGTCTCCGTCCGGTTGCTCTAACCACTGAGCTACCATGGCAAACTGTCGCTACGTCATTAAATTCCCCAACTGATTCGCATTTTTCCCGCTAAACCACAAGGAGATCTCAAATTGTATTTATATGACTTATCCCAATGGCGACTTACAATACTGTAAGCATTTCAAATCCCGGGCTTCATAGTTTCAACCGCTATTACGTCAATTGAGGAATTAATTGTTCCACACAATCCCCTATGTTGGACAAGGTTGGAAAGGTAGAATAAGAACCGGGAGATTCGTGGTTTAAATCCCGGCTATGGCATTGAATTTTTCAGTCGTCTGATTTTACCTCTCCAACCTTGTCCAACATACGGCTTGTGTGGAAGAACAATTAATTCCAAATATTAATATATCTGAAAATAATGCACTTTTATATGGTGGTTGCATGGCTTCATTTACAAGGCTCTAAATTTATAGTTATATGAAAATTTACGTGGTAATTGTTTGAAAGAGTAAAATATAAATACAAACAGTCTTGCTTAAACTTAAAATAAACGTTATAAACCTTGTTGTACCATTTCATTCTTATTTACAGTAACTTTAAGGCTGAGTTTGTCTTAGATGGTCATAAGCTGAATTCCAACAAATCCCTAGATTCTATGTTCGATTCCTAGGGGAGTGAAAATATTATTTTCATTACTGTTACACACTATCCCTCGTATAGTTAAAATTATGCATTCAAATAGTAAATGTGTACCTATGTGGTTTAAAGGTAGTAAACTAATAAAATCCTAAAAAATGAAACCACAATGAAAGGAGCAAATGTTATTGTTAATAAGCACCTGCTTCCAAAATCAAAGCACTAAATATTAAAGGAACATTATGAATGGAACAAATGGTACTATTATTATTAGCTCAATTTAGTCACAATTACAAAGTATTTTAATTTTTTAGAATATCATTCGTGTATAAATTAATTCAGAGCTATATGCTGTAAAATCCTTGTCCTTCTTGTGTTTATTTTTTCAGCTGGTCCAAGATTTTCGTTGTTGAGTTTTAAATACTTTTTCTACAGTGCTTCTACAGTGCTTTTCTACAGTATGCGGCATGGTTACAAGAAGGATTAGTGGAGCCTTTGTATTGGCAATAAGCAATCTGCTCTATTAGAAGAATTACCTTATACATTTTTAAATAATACTATTAGAATCTTTGCATGATATCGAAAACTTGTTCTTTAATCTTGCAAACATAAATCTACTTTTTACTTTCTCTACTACGTATAGTAAGTAGGGGAAGTATTGTATTCCACCCAAAAATTCGATACCGAGATTTCACCGGAAATACATGTTTTGAGACCCCCGAATCCAAAAAAAAGCATTTTTAGAAACATGTCCGTGTTTGTGTCTGTGTGTCTGTCTGTGCGTGTGTTTGTGTGTCTGTGAACAGCATAACTCAGAAACGAACAGCCGGATAAACACTAAACTTGGTATTTAGGTTCAATATCTTCCAGAGATACGACACGAAGGTTTTCAAGAAAATCCCCCCACCCCAGATTACCCTTTACATCGAACATTTTTCGAACATTTTAATTTTCTCAAAAATGGCTCCAACGATTTTGATTAAAATATCATATGTTTAAGATATTTTCATGACAAATGAAATGTATATCTCGAATTTTCTGGGAATGTCTCCAAAAGTATTCTTCATTGTGAACGACTTTTCCATAACTGGTAAACCATAAGACATAAACAACCGTTTGCTACACAAAAAATGTAGATCGCATTAAAATACACAATTTATGTCATATACATCTTTGTTGTTGAGTGAACCATTTTTGAGATATTGCTTGTTATTCCCTTAAATTTTCCAATAATTATACTCTTTCTCAAATTCGTTATTCATTTTTTTATGTCCTGGACATGCAAAGAGAATGGAATGCGCCACATAGCAACCAGCTCTTAAAAGATTTGACTATCGCTTATTACCTACCATATTCCCCTTGTACCTACAAGAAAATTAGCAATAAGATTGACTCTCGATATCTCGATTAACATGAAGCATATGGAGAATAAGCGTTTGTAAAAATAGTTTGTACAAGAATAGAGAACGTCATGTAGGTGTAACACATCAGATTTTTACAATAGCTTTATTTTTGTCTCTAGATAAAAATAAATTGACATTTGCGGAAAGGAAAATAAGTCCACCTTGGCATAAAACTGAATTAAGACAGTTTTATAATGCTTGAACTTGAACACATCTGTGAGCAAAGAAAGCTTTATCAAAGAGAGAATAGTTATTACTCAGTTAATCCTTCCATCAATTATCATCAGTCAGTATGCGTTTACTACCCAAATATTCTTCACTATATAATTAAGCCTCGTTTATTCTGCTCTCCTATCTGCTTTCCTAATATCTTCCGCATGTAAACTGTTTTATCTTGATCTGCACGCTCCATTCTTCCGACTTCGTCATAACGTCAAAGTTTCCACACGATATAATGCCACATTACACACAAATCACCTCCTTAATTCTTTCTACAACGGTGGTCCAGAGGAATGCATTCCATTTCTGTCACAAGCTTCGTTTGACATTCAACTCCTGTGTTTCTTAGCTACACCTCAATATCACTTGCGAAAGAAAACCCAAGCTTCTGATGCTCCTTCCTTTTGCTGGAAACAATTGTTCTTAAATCTTCCAAGATGTTGAATATAAAAACCTTTTATACACCTCTTCCTTTTCATACTTCATTCTGTGTCAGTCTCCCCCCTACCTTCCTTGTCGTTGAACATGTTTCCAGCACACGAAGCGGTTAGTACAAATAGTGGTTAGTTCAAATAGATTACAAATGGTAGGGATAACCAGCCTGAACCATTAGTAAGCATATCTCAGAAACGGCTTATGCCAAAAAAGCATATTTTAAATAAATTGTGTATTTTAAAGGTACGAGGGCAGTACAGAAGTACCCGACCTGGCGTATATATAGCGGTGGTTATTTCAAACAAATGACTATGGTAGAAAGTACCACCTTTATAAAGATTAAGTGTGAGGTTTGACGACGCTGCGTAGTTTAGTAATTGTTTCGCAGCCAACTATAGTGAACTCTCTCAGCAAATTTGTAAACATGGATAAAATTGGCCATCGGTATGTAATACAATACTTTCATTTGAAAAGTCTTAGTCCAACTAATATTAAAGCTAAACTACATTCTACTCTAGGGAAGTCTGCTCCTTCGTTTACAAAAGTAAAATTTTGGGTGGTAGAGTTTAAGCGAGGCCGTACGAGCTGCCAAGACCAACATCGCAGTGGTCGACCAAATGAGGTGGCCACCCAGAAATTGCGAAGCAAATCCACAAAATCATATTGGATGACCGTCGACTGAAAGTGCGCGAGTTAGCAGATATCGTAGGCATTTTAAAAAGTGCTGTACATCACACACTAGCTGAAAATTTAGACATGAGAAAGCTGTGCGCAAGATGGGTGCCGCGTTTACTCACAATGGAACAAAAACAGCGTTGTGGGGAGGTTTCAGTCGAGTGTTTGGCGATGTTTCGCTGCAATAAAGCCGAGTTTGTGCGTCGATTCATAACCATGGATGAAACATGGGCCCATCACTTCACATCTGAGACGAAGGAACAGTCAAAACAGTGGATTGAAAGGGGAGAATCGGCTCCAAAGAAGGCGAAGACAGTTCCATCTGCAGGCAAGGTCATGGCGTCAGTTTTTTGAGATGCACGTGGGATAATTTTCATTGATTATCTTCAAAAAGACAAAGCATCAGTGGCGAGCATTATGCAAACTTATTGCAGCGTTTGAACTATGAAATCAAGCAAAACAGCCGCATTTAGCGAAAAAGAAAGTTCTGTTTCATCAACACAATACACCAATCAATACATCCATTATCACCATGGCCAAAATCAATGAGTTAAAGTTCGAATTGCATCCTCATGCACCCTATTCGCCAGACGTAGCCCCCTCTAATTATTTTCTGTTTCCAAAGTTGAAGAAATGGCTTTGTGGTAAAAGATTTGCCACCAATGAAGAGGTGGAGTTTGCAGTTGATGGTTATTTTGCAGAACTCGACGGTTCTCAGTATAAACAGGGTATCGAAGCTATTGAACATCACTAGGAAAAGTGTATCGAGCTGAAAGGAGACTATATAGTTAAACAAAGATGTTTTCCCAACATTTTTGTGTTTTCTTTGTTAGTTCGGGTACTTCTGGGACAGCCCTCGTATCTACATCACAGATTTAGCTTCACAGGCTATTCCCAGAAAATTCAAGTATACATTTTTTGGTTGTGTAAATATCTTTAACATATGGTATTTTAATCAAAATCGTTAGAGCCACTGTTTAGAACCTAAAATTTTCGAAACAAGTTCCATGTAAAGGGTAGTTGGAGTGAGGGATTTTCTTGAATCTACGTGTTACATCCCTGGAAGATACTGAAACTAAATATCAAGTTTGGTGCGTATCCGTGTTTTCGTTTTTGAGTTATGCTGTTCACAGTCACACAGACACACGCATGGACCTTTTTTAAATCTGTTATGTTAAGTGGCCTCAAAACATGTATTTTCGGTGAAATCTCGGTATTGAATTTTTGGGTAGAAAATCGATACCTTCTGTACCTAGTAGGTGCATGGTAGAGAAATTAAAAATAGTTTTTTCAGTATTTTAGTTTTGTGAGTTTAACATCCTTTGCTGGTTAAGTAACACTGCATGAATTAAATGGAAGAAATTATGTTCAAATCAGTCCAGTTCATAAAATTTAAAATTTCTCGACGTTCTCTTTTGAGGAGAGGGAGAAAATTTTGAAAAAATGTTTATGTAAGGTAACTTATCTCAATCGAGATTAGAGCTCGAATATCAGGAAGGTATCCTATGAAGATAACATACCGAAGAGGACTCTATCAGTGAGCACAGCGCATGCAAACGAGGTGTGAACAAAAAGTTTCCGGAATGGTTGCACAATAATCCTGACGCTGAGATTTCTTTAATTCTTACCTAGACTGTACATGCAGCGTTCCTTTCCGATAAAAATGAGAGGTCACGTTACTTCCTGTGACCATGCAGTGACGAGGTAGACGCTCTGAAGTGAACACGTGTTTTGCATGTGCTGCGATTTTTCCGCGTACCAAAAATGTCAGATTATGAAGAACAAAAGACGAACCTCAAATTTTGCTCCAAACTCGCTAAAACTGCAACAGCAGCAAATGAAATGTTAAGAATAGCTTATGGGGAGTAACCTATGGGCAAAACTCAGGCATTTGAGTGATTTTCGAAATTTAAAAGTGGTGTGACGTCAGTTAAGATGCAGATGGTTCGGGGCGACTCTGTTCCAGCAAAACTGATGAAAATATCAATCAGGTGAGGGAAATAGTGTTAAATGATAGGGCATTACAATAAGAGAACTTTCTGACTCATTAGGATTCTCCTTTGGAAGTGTTCAAAGCATTTTGAAAGACAATTTGGGCATGTTCCTGCATCATGACAATGCACCCGCGCACAAAGCCCTTTCTGTTCGTCAATTTTTGGATAAAAATAGGAAGAATGCTGTTCCCCATCCCGCCTATTCTCCATATTTGGCACCAGATGACTTTTTTCTTTTCCCGCGACTTTAAATGCGGCTCCGAGGACATCGTTTTGAGGACATTGCTGTCAATCATCGCGAATTGCAGAAGGCTCTGAACATGTTGAAAGCAGAGGACTTCCAGAGGTGCTTCCAGCAGTGGCAGAAGTGCTGGGACAAGTGTATCAACTCCAAGGAGACTACTTTGAAGGTGACAGTGCAGATTAGACAAAACAAACTGTTGTGTAGTATTTATGACGTCATCCCGGAAACCTTTTGATCACACCTCGTATACGCTATCAGACATCATGTCTTATCCATTGTGTTTTACAACTACATAAAGGTAATGAGAACCGGAAGGCGGCAGGCGCTAAGCAAAGGCAAGGTCCCTAGTTACTCCAGAATTACAAGGAAACAATGAAAACGAATTAGAACAGGAAGTTTCGTGGTAGTGATAAACCACTCCAAAATTTCTCCTACCGACCCGGGAATGTTACAAGCAAAACCTAAGTCAGGGAACTAGTCCAACGGGAATTCAACCCGGCACCTTATGCATGCTAGCCACCGTCTGAACCATCTCAGTCCGTACACGCAGGCGGGATTCAGTTTTTTTGAAGCTACACTACATGGACTTTTCTGTAAACATCGATTCATATGCAGTGGAAAATTTATAATATCCTGGTCCTGGGTAGGATCACGGTATTCTAGCTTCCTTCCCTGTTTTACATTAACCTTCTTCTGACGATGCTTTTTTTTAACATCCCCAGAGAAAAGGGCGAGGAAAGCTGCAAAAGAGTATACCTGTTAAAGAGTATACCTGGGACCTAAATGAAACCAATTTAAAAGCCCATTGCTGGAACACCTTTTCAGCTTTTATGTTTTCACTCTGAAAACACTCTTGTTATTTCTTTCTCCGTCCTTTTTTCTATAATATCAGAAACGCTTGTGTTGCACTCTAAAAACTAACTCAAACAGTTGAAAGTCGACATTAATAAAGCGCTCTGTAACAGTTACACAGTTTTTCTTCCCTTCACCAGTCTCGTTAAACATATTTGTCTTCGCGCCCACATACTTTACATCATTCTCCCTTTTTCCTTTTTATTTTTTTTTCTTTCTTTCATTCCTTTGCCTCAATCATTACTCAGCGAAGGTACCGTGCCTTATATTAAGAAATGCTGGCTCTCTCAAGTGTGAAATATTAAAGGAGAGCTAAAACAAGTGCTGAAAATTCACGTAATATCTCTCAATCGAACTATCTTGAATAACTAAAAACCGTGAAATGCAAATACGATCTTATTAATCTTTTAATGAAATAAAAAAGCTACTGGTATAGACAGCTTTCTTTTTACTTTCTCTACTAGGTATAGTAAGTAGAAAAAGTATTGCATTCCATCCAAAAATTGGACACCGAAATTTCACGGAAATACATGTTTTGAGGCCTCCTGAATCCAAAAAAGTATTTTTAGAAAAAGGCCCGTGTGTGTCTGTGAACAGCATAACTCAAAAACGAAAAGTCGGATAAATACCAAACTTGGTATTTAGGTTCAACATCTTTCAAAGATACGACATTAAAATGTTCAAGAAAATCCCAGACTACCTTTTGCATGGAACATTTCTCGAAAATTTTGATTTTTTGTTTAAAATATTTTCATGAAAAGTGAAATGTATATCTGAATTCTTTGGAAATGCCCCCAAAAGTCGTCTTCATTCTGAATGGCTTTTACATAACTGGTAAAACGTAAGGGATGGATAAAATTTGTCTACACAAAAAATGTAGATCTCGTTAAAACACACAATTTATGACACACACACTTTTTTGTGGAGTGAACCATTTCTGAGATATTCCTTGTTATTTGTTTTAATTTTTCAATTCTTTAAAATTTTTTCTCAAATGTTAATTCGTATTCGTTTCTTTTTTATGTCCTGGACATGCAATGAGAATGGAATGCTCCACATTGCAACTACCTCTTAAAAGATTTGACTATCCCTTAAAACCTACCATATTCCCCTTGCACCTACAAGAAAATTAGCAATAAGTTTATGCAAATGTTTATCTCTATTAACACGAAATAGATGGAGAATAGGTGTTTGTAAAAATAGCTAGTACAAGAGTAGAGAAAGTCATGAGAGTGTAACACATCAGATTTTTACTATTGGAAGAGTTTTGAAAAGAAATAGTTTTCAAGAAATTCCAAATGCCTGATGCTTCAGTCTTTTCGATGTAGTAGCCCTCCTCGATCGAATAGTTATTTATGCAACAGTGAATAATCTTGATATCAAGGCATGAGCGAATGCTTGTCGCGCTCACAGTTGTTCGTTTTAGTTAACTCGTTTTCACGAGTGTCATATTAAGATTAAAACAAATCATTAAATAATTCGGCATCATAGCGGACTCAAGAGCGTTACCTCTCTCCCTGCATTTCATTTCTTATTACCTAAAGTGTTGTTCCGATAAGCAAGACAGCCATTTGCATGCATTCTCTTCCTAGGAGAGAAGCGAGCAGATGTTACGATTATGATGTAGCCTCTTATCAGCATCGCATGTAAGTAATTATAAATTCAGGTCTTAATTAGTCTATGCTTAACAATGTACAGAGGCTTTTACATTTTCGCTGATCGGGGAAAAAAATGACAAAATGGTTTTATCTAAGCCGCTACAACTTAGAATACTGGCATTGCATCATTGTTATAGGAAATGCGGCATTGCTGTTACTGGCACGCATGTCGTAATGAGCAAATTTTGTACGATATTTAAGATGCAAGGATTGCATAAAGAGTTTTTAGACAGCATGGCCTAAAAGTAGAGCCTTAAACATAGTGCACAGGAACTAAAAGCTTTACATTATCGCACTAGTGGGATAACATTTTTATACCACTTCACTGTGACCAGCTTTGGTTTCAAGTTGGTTTGATTAGATTTTACTTTTCATTATGCCCTTTTAATGGTCAATTTCTTATGGCGCTGGTATTATCTATTCACAACAAAATCGCCATACTTCAATTTATCGCAATTTGTTGTAGAGTTAAGCTATACGTTATATCGGCAGTCTTCTGTTTTCTTTTATCTAAAACGTTATTCTTTTATCTAGTATAACCTACATAAAGATTAAATGACGCAAATTATGAATTCAGAAAAAAACTGAAATGGAAGTTCCAGGTGAAATTATAGAAACAGCAGAAAGAACAACACTAGAAATATTTACCCAAAAATCTGATGTGTTACACTCACATGACTTTCTCTACTCTTGTACAAACTATTTTTGCAAACGCTTATTCTCCATATGCTTCATGTTAATCGAGATGTTAATCTTATTGCTAATTTTCTTGTAGATGCAAGGGGAATATGGTAGGCTTTAAGCGATAGTCAAATATTTTAAGAGCTGGTTGCTATGTGGTGCATTTCATTCTCTTTGCATGTCCAGGACATAAAAAATGAATAACGAATTCCCATTTGAGAAAAAGTATAAGTATTGGAAAATTTAAGGTAATAACAAGCAATATCTCGAAAATGGTTCACTCAACAACAAAAAATGTATATTACATAAATTGTGTATTTTAACGCGATCTGCATTTTTTGTGTAGTAAAATTTTGTCTATCTCTTATGATTTACCAGTTATGCAAAAGTCGTTCACAATGAAGAATACTTTTAGAGACATTCCCAGAAAATTCAAGATATACATTTCATTTGTCGTGAAAATATTTTAACATATGATATTTTAATCAAAATCGTTAGTCATTTTTGAGAAAACTAAAATTTTCGAAAATGTTCCATGTAAAGGGTAATCTGGGGTGGGGGATTTTATTGAAAACCTTCGTGTCGCATCTCTGGAAGATACTGAACCTAAATACCAAGTTTGGTGTTTATCCGACTGTTCGTTTCTGAGTTATGCTGTTCACAGACACACACACACACAGACATGTTTCCAAAAATGCTTTTTTTTGGATTCAGGCTGTCTCAAAACATATATTTCCGGTGAAATCTCGGTATCGAAATTTTAGGTGGAATACAATACTCCCTCTACTTACTATACGTTGTAGAGAAAGTAACAATATAGAGAGCAAAAAGGTATAGATTTAAACGCTTCATTGGCTGGTGTAAGGCAAAACATGTTGAAAATAATTTCACTGAAAATGACTGCTAGCAAATCAACAAAACATCTATATCTCGTTGCATACGAGAGTTGATCTCGTTTTAATGTCATTTCTCTTGTTCCAAGAGTTGATCTCGTTCTATACGTGATTTATCTTAGTTTCAGGAATCAATACAATATTACTTTATTGATATTTCACAAATTCGAGCGCTGTCTAAAAAGTAGTATATGCCACACCTATAAAAAGTAGTTTTATTTTGCTGGTAGGCTTGCGAAACAAACCCTTACTTTAAACACTTGTAGCATAATCGAACTATTATCTGCACATTTCATAACAAGGATGCTAACATAGAAGTTTATCTTATATTCTTTAAGACCAATTGTTGTACCTATAATTTCTAAACTACTGAAAATAGATTGATAAATTAAAACACAAACCACAGATGAAGCTTGGCGTTGGATTAATGTGGGTATAATCATTACTGTCCATTCCAAACCAGAGTTCCCTCTGATGTAGACAGAAGCACGTGCTTCTGCTTGTCACGAACCCAAGAACACTCTCTTATGCCAACGTAAATAGTTCCTTAATACATGTATTGTGTTATGAAATATTAGAGCAGGAAAGGTATAGAACTGCACATTTTATTGCGGTTCATCATAAGAACTCATCGTTAAAGGTAATGGATATATACTAGCTGTTAAGAAATTACAAATTATGATTTTCGTCTGCTATTGCACTGACGCCGAGAGCATCTTGCTTGTTAATACCAACCGTATGCATGACTGCCACTTTCTTACATATACGAGAAATGCAGCAATGAATTCCCAGAGGCGCTATCTGAGTACTGAATAAACACTTTGCGTAACACAGGAAATATAATAAGCGAACAGTCATTCATAATACACTAACAGACATATGTTCAGCTCAGGTCAAATCTTGTGATTTAGTCAGTTGGTATTTGAGCTTACATGGTAGAGGAAGGTGTGTGTAGTGCAAATAAACTGTTCAAACACAAATGCGGGAAACAGTTAAAAAGTGGCTAAAACAAACAATACTTCAACTATTCAACTCACTACTACAAAAATACCCGATACTTGCATTATTGCATATTAGGAAACTAATATAGGATTTTACGGGCGTTTCAGTGAGAAGTATAACCAAAGCGAGCAGGGAATATAAACAGACCTAATAGAACATAGAAGAGGATAAAAGTTGGGAACTTGTTTTAAGTGCGACAGTGCTGTAGAATTGTGGATAAGCTTGTCATTATTTTGGAGAGTAATTCTGATTCCGATATGGCAGCTGAGTCATCTTCGGAGGATCCGATTTGCGTGTTGCACTTTTTCCCGAGGATTGTGATTAAAGTAAGTAAAATATTCATTGCCGCATACTTATAAAATCGATTATTACCTCGGGTTGCATTTTGAACTATGATTCTCACGCAGGGTGCGTTTTTATAGATTTAAATACTGTTCAACATGCACGTGAGAGGGGAACAAGCAGCCTTTAGGGGCGGGGATTGCGAACAACTTTCGCGCGGATAATACAAAGAGTTTGTTTTCAGTGAAGGGCACTCTGGTTTGAAATAGACAGTAGTAGAGCATCATCAGAGTATAATTCCTGAATCGAAGAGAGAGAATTTCGTAGCCGTCAAAGTTCCACAGCAAACCAGCCTATTATCTCATTTAATCTCCAATCATAAATCCACAGGTTACATGAGAAAATTTAGTATTGCACTTTTCGTATCATTGTTAATATACCAAACTGCATATAGATAAAGTAAATATCTTTTTTGGTGTCAGGTTATTAAAGTTATTACACAGATAGTGCATGGATCATTGACCATACATGTATATTTAAGATACAAGTTAACGTTGACAAAAATAAAGAAAATAAAAATAGTGATAAATTGCCTCTTGCCTAAATGAACAAAGTTTATCTGCGCACTTTAGCATATTTTCCCAGTTTCTCTGGTCAGCCAGTAAATCCCAACGTGCCACTCTCTTTCTAGCTGGACTTGTGCGAATTTCATTCTTCGCTGGTTGTCCCATGCACAGTCCGCCACATTGCAGCGGTATTCATCCCCACCACATAATGAACAGATTCTCCAAATTTTATATAGCAACTAAGTGAGAAAACATTATTTCTGTATTCTTAGGACACGAGTTCAGACGCACTTTTACGCCACATATTTCGTTGCTATAAATTGTTTATATCTATAAATTGTATTAACGCGTTTAACAGTCCTTTTACACCTTTTCGTTTTGTGTATTATGTAGAATAGTAAACATTTTGAACTGTTCACACTGCATTATTATCCTTTATAGTAATGTTTCAGTTTCATTAATGTTTTGGTGTACAGAATTCGTTTATAATGTGTGTTTTATGCTATCCTTAATGCAAAATGGTAGAAAACGCAATAAAATACTGGTTCAGAATACAGCTATTGTAGGAAAATGAGATACTAAAGTAATTCTTGGTTGTACAGAAGAAAATAGGGAAAAAAGAAACTTGGAATGCACAATATACAGACAAAATTGGAAGAAATAGGAATGGGGGAAACACGGGCAGAACGAAATAACAAAAGTAAGGGTTTCTAGAAAGAAATAAGAACAAGCAAGAAATTATAAGTAGTTTAAAGGAAAAGGTCATTAATAGTTTATAGATATTTAAAAACGGAATGGGGAAAAGAAAGATACATCGAAGTATGCCACAAAGTATGCATGGGCGAGAACAGGTGTAATGAATTTAAGCGGTCTAACAGCGAGACGAAGGGGGATGTCATGGATCACATGACAATTGGTGTTATATTCTGGAATGCGAGGGCAAGGGAGAATTTAACACTAGAGAAATGGAAAAATTTACCAATAGAGCTAAAAGTAAGGAAGATTTTAATACAAGATCAAATGAATATATGGAGAAAGAAGGAAAATATTTAGGAAAGAATTAGGTTAAAGTGGTTAAAATAGATGTGAAGAATGTTGGAGAAAATACGAAGAAAGGAAACAAGACAAAAAGTAATTAGCAGAAAATTATACTTCCTCATTATATACAATAGAATGTTAAATATAAGTGGAAGAGAAATAATAAGCAACTCCATTGTATTGTAAACATTGTATACATTGCATGTAAGTTCAAAGTGCACAATAAATCATTCATTCATTCATACTGTCCTTGATAGCAGACCATAAATACGGGAAGTTATTATTTCACTAAATAAATAACTACGGTTAAACTTTGATTCAAATTTTCGGTTTTTGCTACCCTGATGGAAAAAATGTGTTTTTACAATTTCTATTTTTATGTATGAATGTACCCGTACTTTATCTTCTCACTGAAAGAATAATGGAACAAATTGTTATGAAAGTTAGTCTTTAACTTATCTTAGGCTTACCGAGCGAGGTGGCCTATATTAGGGAGGTCCCGGCTTCGATCCCCGGCGACCGCTCACTCTGATCCATGGGTTTTTCGTGCTTTCTCTGGGTCGACAGGCGAATACTGGAGAGGTTCATCATCTACCACGACTTTTCTGCCACTTATTTGCTGTACCCATCATCTTCCTTTTCATCTGCTTCATTGTTGTAGGACCAGGCGACGGTGTTCGGCGGGTTGCGGCTGGGCGGCGGCTGTGCTGTCTGTAGAGGTTTCTTCCCTGGCGTCCTTGCGGGACTGTTTAGTTAGCCTTCGAGTGGGCCAATCTAATGGGTACCGCCGGGGTTCGATAGGTCCCGGGATGTGGAATTGTAGTTCCGTGTCTATAAATGGAACTGTAATTATCATTTTGTAATCCGAATTTTGCACTTCACAGATAAAACATCGTAACTGCTATACCCTTACGAATCGAGAGGTACATTTTATCTCATCTTTTAGGGGACGTTTTGCTATAAATTGATATCACTCTAAATACTGAAGCTTCCATATGTCAGGGATATTTTTTTCTCTGCCATTTTTCTACTTTGAACGCTTTCTTTTTCTCCGAAAGACATTCTCTGATATAAAATACCCGTTTTCTCAGAAACTCTTAAGGATGCCCATATAACAATTTGTGATAATAAAAGCGACACCTCAGTGTTGCTGATATACTTTGGTGTTAATACGTTGGTTACATTTTAAAAGATTAATTGCTGATAAACGTTAATAAAAGTCCTATAATTAAGAAAATATGTCCTATATTATTTTATAAACCACCATTGTGTATAACAGTAGATCAGCGAACTTAGAAGGCATCTATATCCTATACACCTGTCATTATAATATGTTAAATACGAGGAGTATTTTTAAAATAAGTGCCGTTTTCATATCTTACTGTTACAGCGTTGCAGTCCCGAGTTTGAGCACGCGCGATCACTTTCTCCATTAATTAGGAATCCAGACGTAGCTGTAAGTGATCGGCACTTTGTGTTTGTCTGCTATTAAAGGGTTTTGAAATATTCAAAACAATCGAATGACCGGCCGACTGTAATGTCAGAACACTGGTTAGTTTTTTGAATGCGAGAAATGTTACGCCAGCAAACATTCATCGCCATTTAAGTGAGGTTTATGGGGAAACAATAATAAGTGTCAATGCCCGCCCACACATAGCCAAACAAACTCGAGATCTGATCGCATCATTTGGCTGGGAACAATTCGACCACCCTCCCTACAATCCGGATTTGGCACCAAACGATTTTCATCTGTTTCTTCATCTGAAGAAATTTCTTGGTGAACGATGAAATGAATTGAGTTTTATTTATGGGCACTCTTTAACCTTGTGGTCCTTAGCGTCCCATCTTATATTGGCGTGAAAGGCCGAAAATTTTGCTCAGGGGCCTCTTGATCAGGCTTGAGGTGGTTTTACTTCCCTTCGAAGGAAGCCATGCTAAGGATTTTTACGCCCGAAAAAATCCATCGCCCTCCGCCGGGTTTGAACACGCGACCTCAGAAACTAGAGGCTAGCATGCTAATCACTACACCACGAGGACGGCTTCAACAACAATGAAGTTGTGAAACAAGAAGTGTAGACTTGACTTTCATAACAGGCGGCGTCATTCTTTGATGAAGGCATACAAAAACTTGTTTCCCATATGGTTCAGGCGGAAACGTCTGTAGCTCGCATTCGGGAGGTCCCGGGTTCGATTCCCGTTGACCGCCCTCTCTGACCATGGAGTATTTCGTATTTTCCCTATAGTACTTAGACGAATGCCGGGGCTGTGTATTCTACCACGATTACTTATTTCCTCCATTTCTTCTCACTTCATTTTCCCCTTTCACGTTTCAGGTCCTGCGGTGCTGGCAGTGTCGGCGGTGTCGGGAAGATGGCGTTGATGCTTGCGCATTAGAAATATTTCTCCCCGCGAACGCTAGGGTGCGTTGTCCCGCCCTCTAAGGTCGCTTCGTCGCCCTCTCTCGGGATTCTTCACTTCTACTGGTGCGCGAGTGTTCAAACTGGAAACATTAGAGACTTCAGCGCGTCTTATGGGTCTGTCTGCCTGGACCTGGGACCTCCTACAGCTCCTTCACCTCGCCCCTGCCTCTCGGGGGCTTTGGCTACAATAGATCAAGCTGGTCGCATTGCGCGAGTTTCCCCCTCCGATAAACAAATCCTACAATCTACTGGTTTCCCGTTACGACAAGTGCCTGAATAACGCTGGTGTCTATGCGGAGAAGTAATGAGAGATAATGAATGATGGTAATAAAGTATTTGGAAAATAATGTTTAAAAAAATTACCGGCACTTACTTTAAAAACACGCCTCGTAGTTTCTGTGGTAGTGGATCATAAGGTTAGCAAACTTAAATTGGCCGCATAGGACATTTAGACTCCTCTTACGTTTTTATCATTTCAAAAATAAACGTTTTTATTGTCAGTTAAAAGGAATATTTATCATGCATATAGGATAGAGAGAGGACGACGGAGAGGAGGAGTGAGAGAGAGGAAGAGATATCAAGTTAGGGAGATATGGGGTAAAAGATGAGAGGGAAGACAGAGTTAGAAGGAGAGACGAGAGAGAGAGAGAGTAATCTTCGCACTTAACGCAATAATGCCAAGGGACAAGCGGATTCATTCATAACATCTACAGCCCTACTTTCAACATTACTTATTGCATTTTTGTTTTTTACCACCTTGTGATGGAAGCTACAATTACCAACAAGTCAAATTAAGACAAACATATACAAACATTTTGCGAACTTTAGTGAGGTTTACATGCAGCAGATTTCTGATGATAAAGCAAGGTCTTTTTCTCAATTAAAATCCTTACTGAAAACGCTGTATTTCTATAAAAGAAAACCTTATAGCCTAAATTATTTGTGTTCCATCGAGCAAGTGTCGTGAGGGTTCAACCACTCTTCTACATCATACTTAATATTGGCACAAATCCTGCTCGCTATTTATTCCTTCGTAATGGGATAATAAGGAGCCAGTTTATTGCGTCGGAATAGTTTTATAACGTCATTTTGTCAGATATTGGTATCTGAAGGTATGTGGCATCGGGTCTAACTTTCTAGTCGTCGGCTTGAAAGATCTTCAACCTCAGATAGGGCATGAAAGAGCCAGCTTACCATGGTTCCATGCATTCAACTTTACATGAGATTCCTGGGCAGTAAAATTACATGGACACGGGGGAATTGATGTCCATTCTTTGATGCGAGATGTTTTTGCATAACCTAGCAAAGAGTATAAACTGACGTGTCGATCTTCTATCTTTCAATGCTTAAGAAAAGATATTATCGTTGCAAGAAGTTTCGAACATCAAATCACATTTGCCCATAATTTTCCAAATATGCTCTAGGTCAAGGGGGCAAAAATGCCTTTCTCTCTCGAGTCATCAAATATGCAGCACGCATTACACCAATCAGCAGCACATGGAAAACAAATGAATAGACGGCTAGAAAAGGAGTTGCGCCTGCGAGTCCTACTGCCTCGCGAGTCGCCACTGCTCTAGGTTATTCCAAGATGCTCAAAAAGACGAATTATTTTCCTTGTTACTATTTATATCATAATATTCATTCCTATTAATTTCACAAACGCCCCGATAATGCACATTATGCTCCCGAGATAACTCAGGAATATCGTATGTATTTTCGCAACTCAGCGATAAAGAGCGAACGAAAGGCTTTGCTGAAATTCTAGATTGTAAAAGTTTTCGACATTCAGAATTAACTTCTTTCTCTGGCTACCATTCCCGTTAGGGTTTACACCCCCAGGACTTACAAGCGGGTCTCCGTGTTAATACGCCTGTCGGGGAGCACAGACTATAGATTAGAGAGAATAGCCAGGATGGGTGATCAGCCCGAAGCCTGGTATGAGAGCTAGGAAGGAAATGATATTAAATGACGGTGAGATGAATGAAGGGAAAGGTGATGATGGAACAATTGACGGAATGAATGGCGGGGGAAACCGGAAAACCCGGAGAAAATCCGCCGCTTTTTCCACCACAAGTCCCACATGCAGTTCCTTGGGATTGAATCTGGGCCGCCTATGCGAGCTCTCTAACCACTCGACCACGGCGCCACCAAAGGTAAACTGATGATTCAAATTCCGATTTTAATATGACTTCCTAATTATTTCATAATGGATGTAGTTCATTGAGAGCTAATTCTATGAGTATGATAATTATTTTCGTATTGAGTTAAAGAGACAAAATACTGGTACCTTAGCACGAAGCTAATGCTACATTAGAAACAATAATCATACCATGTCTGAATATTCGTTGTCTTTATGATTTAGCATGGAAGTGGATTTCGCTATTTACGAGGGCGAGCCAGTAAGTATCCGCACACTATTTTTTTATTTTTTGTAGGTTGGCTATATCAGTTTGTAGGCGCGCACGTCGACATGTGTGTCTCCGCGGAATGTTTGACCGTCATCACTCCAGTGGGTGTTGCATTGTTGCATAATAAGCATTGCTACATCCCTCCCCGTTTGCACCAAAGAAGAGCAGCGTGCGGTTATACGTTTTTTGTCGTCAGAAGGGGACTGCGGCAGTAGCACCTCCTGTCCGATGTTGTTTAGGCTCGTAATGCCCGTAGCTCGCGGCTTACCTTTTTGCAGCCTCCGCGTCGATTCTGGATGTTCGAAGTGGGCTGATTCTCTGCATTTTTATCCTCGGCTAGCTGAAGTAATTTCTGAAATATGTAAGAGCATGTACTTTTCCTCGGTAAAGGAAACGTAGATCTCGGGTGTGGCAACGGAGAGAAAATAGACGTGCTTTAGTTACAAAAAGACGACACCACTGTTTTCTTTATTTCATTATTTCTGGTGGTTCACAACACTGATACTGTCGACGTTAAAACACTGTCCACTGCTGTTGAAACACGGCGCTGATATGACGCAAAGTTTATATACTTAACTAATCTCTTTACTTGTAGTGATTCTTATGTGTGTAGCGAAACATTCACTAACTTTTGGCGCGACATCTCTTAAGTG
This sequence comes from Deroplatys truncata, assembly GCA_030765065.1. Classification (NCBI taxonomy): domain Eukaryota; kingdom Metazoa; phylum Arthropoda; class Insecta; order Mantodea; family Mantidae; genus Deroplatys; species Deroplatys truncata. The sequence continues at coordinate 174,774,065 of CM060986.1, read as the reverse complement.
TACGGCAGCATCATTCCCTGCCTGTAGTTTCGAAGTAACTCCTCGATCTTTGGTCTTAACAGATCTATTTATAGTCGCGGGCTTCTTGGGCTACTTAATTTCCTATTGGTGCATTTTTAGTGCCACTCAACGCGTCTCACTATTTCATATCGATTTACTTGGATCTGATTGGTCAATTTTAAAATAAATAGCCGTTTTTTCCTAATTTTACCGTTAAGCTTGTCTCCCTCACTCCAATCACGGCGAATTACCGTACAAAAGGACAATAGCTCTACGCCCTCACTGTACGAACAATACCTTTTGCTACCAGAGAGACATCGTAAACCTCACTTGTTGTCTTCCTGCATCTAAGATATTTCGTCGTGGACAGTATTTTAACATGGCGCTTAAATTAATTCATTGAACAGTTTAATACTCCTCTACTATTAGTAACCTAAATACAAGCATATCATTAAATCACCCTTCTTAAGCTACACAGGCAGTAAATAGAAAAATAGTTGTACATAGCATAATTTAATTTCACTAAAAGTAATTACTCAAATTATTAATAATTACATAGCTCGGGCTCGGCCTAGAGCTGCCGTTTCAGGACGAAATCCATCGAAGACGTTTCGCTCAATATGGGGGCAATGTTTACCCCGTCGAAATGTGTACGAATGGATTGAAAAGTACAAAAAAGGACGGACAATTGTGAAGGACGAGGAAAGAGCAGAACGCCCAACCATATCCACTAGAGACACCAACAATGAGCAAGTCGGTATCCTGATTCAGAGAACCGAAGAGTGACTGTCGTTGAAATGGCAAACCATATCTTTTTAAGCCACTTAATAATGCTTTAAGGGGGCGTTGCTTCACCACAGACCAAGAAGTTAAGGAAGTGGTGCATACGTGGTTTACTACTCGGACGAAAAACCTTTTATTCTGAGGGCATCAGAAAGCTTGCGCAACGATGGTCCATGGCATTGAGAAGCAAGGAGACTACGTTAAAAATGAGGTAATTGTAAGTTTCTATTATTGTTATAATTATTTCAAAAAATTAGGTTCGGATACTTATTTACTTACCCTCGTATATCAAAAACACGCTTACAATTACCTTATTACATATTACATGAGTATTAGTTTCAAGTCAGTAATTAGTTTTACTAGTTCACTGCACTAAAACCTGCTTTACATTACACAATTATGGAGCAAAGTAGCACAGAGAGCGGGAAAAAAACGTCATCTACTCTTTGCTGTGCAAATTATTGTAATTATAACGTATTTTAGTCTTTTGATTATGGTGAGCAATAGAAAGTTAATTAAAATGTTCTAACGTTCGTTAATTGTATCGAAATAACTTGTTTACAGCTGAATTCACATTAGACAGGTAGTTATTATATTCTTTCATTTGCATGTTTTGTTAGTTTCTATTACACTTTCGAAAACTCTATTTTAAATGTAGAGTGTTGCAGAACGCCCATAACCATAGCTATGCTCATTTTGATACTTTCCTCTTTTATAGAAACAATAGCAGTAAATTTTGTTGTAGTTGCATTTGTTGCCAAATTAGAAAACAAATTCTCCAGATGAATCATATTACTCATTTCATGTTAATCACAACATGATGCAAGAGTTAGTTGGTAACAGGGCTAAAAGACGTCATAACCTCAAAGCCAGGTTGTCAAGCCAAAAATTCTGATGTGTTGCACTCGCATGACTTTCTCTAATTTTGTACAAAATATTTTTACAAACGCATCTCCTCATCTACTTCATGTTAATTGAGATAAACATTTGCAGAATCTTATTGCTAGTTTTCTTGTAGGTGCAAGGAAAATATGGTAAGCTTTAAGCGATAATCAAATCGTTTAAGAGCTGGTTGCTATGTGGAGCACTTCATTTTCTTTGCATGTCCAGGACATAAAAATAAAAAAAACAAATAACGAATTCTCATTTGAGTAAAGGTATTGGAAAATTCAAACAAATAACAAGGAATATCTCGGAAATGGTTCACTTAACAAAAAAATGTAAATGACATAAATGGTTTGGTTTAACGAGATCTACAATTTTTGTGTAGTATAATTTTATCTATCTCTTACGGTTTAACAGTTATGCGAAAGTCATTAAGAAGGAATAGAAACAAGCGGACATTCCCAAAAAATTAAGGCTATACATTTTATTTGTCATGAAAATATCTTAAATGTGACATTTTAATCAAAATCGTTTGAGCTATTTTGAGAAAATCAAAATATTTGAAACATTTCCCATATAAAGGGTCATCTGTGGTGGGAGGATCTTTTTGAAAATCTTCTTGTTGCGTTCTTGGAAGACCAAAGTCAAACACCAAGTTTGGTATTCATCCAACTTTTGGTTTTTGAGTAATGCACACAAACGGATCTTTTTCTAAAAGTGCTGTTTTAGGATTCAGGAGGCCTCAAAACGTGTATTTCCGGTGAAATATCGGTATTGAATTTTTGGGTGGAATGCAATACTTCCCCTACTTACTATACGTAGTAGAGAAAGTAAACAGTAATATACAGACTGGCTAAACTTTTAAAAACCTTTTCAGATTTCATTAACTTCTATAGATTTTCACCAGATTGTAACGAACTTCCATCCACACGAGAGCTACACCGGTGGTTAACATACGCATTCTCCGGTAAACTGGAAATCTACTTGGGCTCCTGTAGAAATTTTCATTGCAATTCAAGTAGATTAGATTAGATGGGGGGGGGGGTTCTGTTGAAGTTTCCTCGACCTTCTGTAGGTCAGACTGAAAGGTTTATTATGCAACCCCGTCGGTGAGGATGCTTTCATTGTTTCCCAATATATGTTCCCTAAACAAGTTGCAGTATCCTGGTTCAAATGTCAGCATCCTTTCCTAGATATCCCCTGGTTATGGAAACAGAAGTCTCTTTCTTGCCAGGACTGGGCAGTCAAAGAGGAAGAGCGAGGCAGTTTCCTCGTCCTCTTTGTACTTTCTACAGATGGGTTCATCCTTGTAGAGTCCTACTTTACGTAGATGTTTTCTGAAGTGACCATATTCAGAAATTGCTGCTTTACTTTTTCTCGTTCTATCCAATCTCAGGAGAGGTGAGGAAAGAGGTTGCATCGATCTAAGTCCTGCTTCCTGGCTTGTTTTTACTCAGGATATATTTACCTCATGAGTTGGTATTTACCGAGGTTTTGGCAGTACGTGTACCAATTTTGACCACGGGTTTTGCCAGCTGATTAGTTCTTTTCATTTCCATAGATGCCCTGATGACCCGGCACCCACCGCATTTCAATTCTGTTGCGATATGATAGAGCATTCAGGCGTTTAGGCATTCCAGAATTAGTTTTGATTATACTTAGTCTGAAGAGAGTGCTTTTAATGCACTTTGACTCTGTGATGATGACAATTCATTTCTCATGACAACGCTTCTCAAATCCTCTTAGGGTACAAATCAAGTAAAGTCTGCACCCAATAACGTTAAGTAGTAGCTGCGGAATGTTGCAGATTAACCCAGGAATTCAATTTCCGGAACTCAACATGGGTTATAAATTTACGTATGTGTGACATCTCGTGTTGTTTGGATTTCGCAGGTTACGCTTAATGATATGAGCTATGACAATTTTATAAAGTGTATCCTCAGCGCACACGAGTGTGTATTCGTGAGCTATGAATGCATCCCGATACCCTAATTATGAACGGGAAAATATAAATAATGTAATAAAGAAATGATAGTAAGATAGAGAAATAATTTTAATAAATAATTTCCCTATATTAAACCAATGTATAATGTAAGAAGCTTGGGTTGACAGATTTTGTCCGGAAAGACGAAGGTAATTAGTTAGCCAAAGTTATTAGCGACAGCCAAAGTAGTGAGCACATTAGCTTAAGGATTTCTGGGAGTCTACAAGGTCAGTACGCTTACACAGTTACGTAGGCCAAAATTCTGAAAAAGACAAGTGAAAGGTATTTTTGAGATTTTAGCTAGCATATTAACAACGCTAAGAGGCACACGTAGGATTTAAGCATTGGATGCGCGTAAAAAATTATGTTGGTGGGAATAATTCTAATGTAGACGTGGCTTAAGTAATAAGTAGGCGGGCATCTAAATCAGAGGGTTTCTCTCTCTCTGGTAACGCCAGCGGTACTTGGTCGTGTGATCTTTTAAGCGCCCAGTGATGCACTTTTGTAAGTAGCGGCTATTGCCGGGGATCTTGTCGACAAACATTTTAGAGACTCACGGCTGGTTACGCTTCTAGTTTCTTTTATTGCGGAAACAGTTATTTCCAGCCTTAGCTTTCATAGTGCAGAAGTTAGCAGGTATAATAATGCAGTTGCTACAATTTCGAGTGCTGCGGTTCACAATCACTTTCATTCTTTATCGTCAAACTGTCGGTAACTCCTTTCAGAAACTCAAATATTAGTTGATGATATGAGCTATGACAACTCATCTCAGTCAATTTAAACTGGTGCTGTCCTTCACGATACATCCACGTATATCCTGAGGGAAAATACCCATAACTCAACCACTGGAGCAGTCGGCAGCAGAATCAACAGCAGATACTAGACAACGGGAAAAGGTGGCAACCACATGCCTGCTTCAAATTGTCGCACCGCCATCGCGGTAACGTTCTGCTTCAACCCATTAATCTTCGAGCATCTCTAGGTGATGAAAATCCTTACAGACATACGGAACTGCACATACAAGGCCACTTCCCATTAATATTTATGAGGGTATTCTAAGCGATTTTTCATCGGAACCTGTATTATCAATGAGGACTGAAACCCATACGTCATTATTGGACATCTGCTAGAGGACATGCTGCTAGTAGCGCTTCAAAATGTTACTGCAGCAAAGACAGCCGAGCGAGGTGACACCGCGATAAGATGTGAGCCTTGCATTCAAGAGGTCCAGTATGCGTTTCCCGTTGGGCCGGTCCTCTGACCGTGAGCTTTGTCGTGGTTTTCCCAATAGTCGAATGCTAAGATGGTTCCTCTTCTGCCACGAATTTCCTGTCCCCATTATTTCATGGTTATTTCAGGATTGTAAGTCCAGGCGACAGCGACTGACGGTGGAGACTGCGCCGTGTAAGGACTTCTCCCTGGCGCTTGGAAGGCCGGTTGGTGCCTCTTTCACCTGGGGCTCGTCGCTCCCAAGACACCCAGATTGATGATGACGCAGGCAGTATCCTGCCAACGTCAGAAATAATGTCATTTTGGAATCATTAGGGACCCCGTCATTGCTACCACGCATTTTCGTCCGGCTCTGGTCGCCCTTTGGGTCTCTCCTTCGACCCTTCCTCCCAGGGGTCATGTAAACCACAAAGGAGCTACAATGGCCTACATGCGGTGCTGAGCTCCATTGGCTTCCTTCGTCTGACCAATCCTAATCCAGCAAATAATTCACTGCAAAGACGTATTTATTTCAAATAATTATTTTTGTGTCATCAGCCATTTCAGAGATATCCATTATTAATGCTTTGAATTCATCAATACATTGTCATTTCTTTATAGTGCTGTCGTTATTCAGCTGGTTCTCGCAATGTAATGGAGAGGGTATGGAATTTCAAGCTCCAAGATATAGCGACTCGCTTTTAAATATCTGAGTGTCGATTTGGTTTCCACTATCAGTCTTGTACATACAACAAAATGTAAATAAGTATTTCTGTAAGAGCTTATCTCGATTAGCATGAAATAGAGATAGAAAAATAAGCTTTGCAAGAATACTTTGTAGAAGCTATATTGTAAAAACAAACGGTAATTGGTAGAGAAGGTCATGTTAGTGTAACACATAAGATTTTTTCTAAGCCTAAATCCTCGGTTTTTCTTCAGAATATACACATTTTGTCTCGTGTTTTAATCTGAAACACAATTTCTAAAAATAAACAAGGATAGTATGGAGATGTTAGTTAATGAGGAACTGGGTGTTCCAAAATGAATATAGGGGCTTTAAGGCTTTGTAGTATTTATTACATTCAACTTACAATTATAAATAATATCTCAAATGAAAAAGCAACTCAAACAGTTTAGTTGGGTACATCTGAGCACATGCGCATATGCATGCACTGTTTCCTCTGTCTTCCGTTAGAAAGCGTTTGTAGCAAAGATGGCGACTAGTCAACAAAAAGCTTTTTGTGTTTTGCAGTGTGCAAGGACAGAATCTGTAGTTACAGTACAAAGTGTGTTCCATATTAAGTTCCATTGTAATCCTCCAAGTGATAATAATATTCGTAGATGGTATCATGAGTTTGAAAACAGCGGCTGTCTTTGTAAAGATTGACTGAAGAATGTGTTGAACGAGTGAGAGAGGCTTTTTCATGCATAGCCCCAAGAAATCAGTTCGGAAGCCTAGTCGTGAATTAGCAATTCCAGTGGCGACTGTGTGGACAGTTTTAAGGAGACGTTTACAACTACGTTCCTTATCGTTTGCTGTTGTTACAACCTCTAAAGCCTACAGACTACAGTTTGCGTGGCAACTTTGTAAACGAAATGTTGCTGCATGAAGATGAAGGTTTCTGGATTGTGTCGTCTTCAGTGATGAATCGACATTTCACCTAAATGGAACTGTGAGCACTCATGATATGCGCATCTGGGGGTCATCTAATCCTCACGAGAAGGTACAGTTGCAACGAGACTCCCCAAAATGTAAGTTTTTTGTGTCATATCCCGGCGGAAAGTTTATGAGCCTTTCTTTTTCGGTGAAGCAACTGTAACTGGTGTTTGTTACCTTGATGCGCTACAGCTATGGCTCTTTCCTCAGTTGGAAGAAGCTGAACCAGGGAACTTTATTTGGCAGCAAGATGGCGCGCCATCACTCAGTACGCGATTGGTTAAACTCGTTGCATCTAACCGCTGGATTGGCCGCAAGGGACACGATGACGGAGCTTGTTTCGAATGGCCTCTACGCTCACCCGATCTGACTCATGCGACTTCTACCTTTGGGGATTCATAATGGATCATGTGTATGTGCCTCCGCTACCAGCTGACCTTCCCAACTAAGAAATAGAATTCAAGCAGTTGTTGCAAGAATTACTCCAGACCACTGATCAAGGTTTGGGAAGAACTCGCCTATCGACTGGATTTGTGCCGTTGGTGGTGCTCACATTGAACACTTGTAGGAAAACTTACTTGAGTTGCTCTTTCATTTGGTGTATTATTTATAATTGTAAGTTAAATGTAATAAATACTACAAACCTTAAAACCCTTTTATTCATTTTGGAACAGCCTGTATAATGATTTTGATAAAACCTGTACGTTGTATAAATAGGAAAACGACTGGGCTGCAAGAATTGAACTACGTGTTTCAGAAAACCAGTATATGAGTGCTGTTAGCCAATCAAATCCTCCTGTCTCTGCGATGTTACTGCCCAATGCATTTCTCGCCGCTCAACCCGCAGACTTCTTTTTGTGTGTTTTGGTAGTATGGCATGATCAGCATAGAGGAGAACAGGTTTCACGGCTCTTAGCCGGCCAGCGGTGAAGCGTTAGGCTTCAGTGTGAGTTGAACTCGTGCAAACGTGTCACGTGTTTGTTAGTTGACGCAATATAGTGAGTGCTAAGTGAAAAGGTTCTATTCGGGTACCGGTATTGTGTTCCCCAAAAAGTATTCATTTATGATTCGTACCTCCGTACAGAATATATGAGCGCCGTAAGAATTATTTCAGGAGAGATTTCCTGATGTTCAAGTTCCAGGTCAAACTATGATTCTTGGAAGAAACATAAGAAAGTACGTACAGTGTTCACAGAAGAAACTCTAAATAACATGGGACACGCTCTGGAAAGATCTCTTAGAAAATTGCTTCGAGGTTTTTTCTAGGAAATGGATGGCTCTGTTCAAACGGCTACAAAGTTACTCAAGTTAAATCCCTATAAAATTATTGTAGTGCAAGAACTTGCATTGAGGATGCGATTTCGTAAATGGGTTTTTAATCAGGTACATGACCGTCAAATGGACCCTAAGCTAATTTTCTTTTCGGACGAATCGTGGTTCCACCCGTGGTGTATTAATACACAAAACAGTCCTCATTGGAGTGATGAAAAGCCTAACCACCTTCATCAGGAGCTACTGATGGATCGATACCACTTTTTCTCAATACTCACTTTATAAAAGAGTGTAAACGCGATAAATTATTCACTGAATTAGTAGTCTTCTGTGTATAAACGCAGGTAACAAATGTTATATTGTATGCTAATTCCGAAAATTTTCCTGTTTGACATTCACCAATTGGCAACAACTTTTTATCCTGATATTGCCACAAGTTATCTGCTATTGTTAGACGAAGCCTAATAATAATAATAATAATAATGATGTAATAATTTTTTTTACTTCCCTTTCTATATAACCACATTTTGTGCTGAAGATTTTCTTTTTAAGGATTTTCTATCCATAGAAAAACAAATACTAGAAATTCTTCTTTATTCTGCAATATTGAAAATATAAACAAATGCATATTTTACATGAAAATAAACAACTAAAAATAACAAATATTTCCATACGCTGTATTTTCTCACGTCTTAAGTTCTGATTTGACTCTGCTGTGTTCACAGATTTTGGCCACCGGAGTAGGCCACCAAGCCAGGCTGTTGCAGAAACGTGATTTAGTGCGTAGCTAAGTCAGCTTTATTCATAACTCAGTTAGCGCTGCATGTTACATGAGTACCTCTACTCTTCCCCCGTTGATTTGCAAGTTTATATTTAGACACAAGAGTCTATGGAACGTTGCAGTGATTCAACGCAGTGATGGAACGCAGTCAAGGTCTATCAAGAACTATACTCCAGCAACTCTTTGGGGACACGTGCAAGGCAATAACGTGAAGTCTCGACTCCTTTCATTCCTTACCTAGCATAAAGTTAAACGCAATAACCTTTAATAATACAAAACTTTAAAATTTAAAAGTATCGAAGCTTTATCTCAAAGTATTAGACATACTTCTATACCAACAAGTATTGGGAGTATCAGGTGTTGACGGTATCGAGGTCCAAACCTACCAGGAACCCCTGCGTGGTCAAAAATTAGAAGTGTGGCGTGTTATTAATTGTTTTGGCAAAAACACATACAGCAACTTCTCCTTACAGGAAATCCATGAAGTGTTGTTTGAAGATAGAGTTATCACTAACAACATATAGCCCCCACGTTCCCCCGATTTAACCCCCTGCGATTTTTATCTCTGGAGGGGGTATTAAAAGAGAAAGTTTACAAAACAAATCCACACACTTTAGAGGAACTCAGAAATAACATTCGTCAAACTGCTGACGTTTCTCAGAGGAAACTGCAGCGCATAATGCCAGAAATGCTTGAACAACGAAGGGAGGCACTTCCAGCAACTCCTGGCTTGATAAAGGGGTACTTTTATTTTAAGTGTTTACTTTTTTTCTTTGTTAGAAGTAACTTAGGCGACAAACCGTAGTATATTTAGAGTGGAGTGTTGTCACCTGCTCACCGCAGCACCGCCGACCAGCTAAGAGCTGTAAAACCTGTTCTGCTCTATGCAGGTCACCCAGGATAATGCACCCACGTTTGCTTGTAAATAACTAAGTCGTGGCAACCGATAGGTCACTCCACTGCGGTGTACTCAGTGAAAGGATCGCGTATGTATCGTTGGTTAACCTTGTCTGTTCATGGGTTCCAACCAGAGCCTATGTAAGCAGAGCAAAAAACATCCCGCCAGAGTAGTTATCGCTAAATTATGTGGCTTTTAAACTTGGCGTGATGTAATCTCATCAACATTAAAACCTGCATCAAACCGTCGCGTATTTATTTGACCCGGGTGAGATAACAGGCTATGATTAAAGCCGGAACGTTTTGCAATTTGAATGCCCAATATTGTTCTAAACATACAGGAGATAACATCTTGCCTGTAGCTCAACCTTTTTTTCACTGGACTGTGTCATTGGGGTAGCTGAGTTATGGACTTTATAGCACGGGGCGGGTATTGGATTTAAATTACCTTTCAAATGTATATCATCACCCTATAAAGTGCCGAGAGGATGGGATTAACATTTCAAAAGAGAGGTAGCCAGTGCATTAAGCAACACAAGTCTAGAACAGTTCCGCCCGCTGTGCGTTAGTTTATAAAGGTATACTTACTAAACTAAAATCGCGAACATTCAGCACTGCTTCACAGTAAAGGGTAAAGGTATGTATCACGGAGGTGTCCCCGAAACCGGGGCAGAGCACCTGCCCATTGTGCTTCCAACCCCTGGGAGGGAGGGATGAGGGGAGAGACCCGAAGGGCAACCAGATCTGAATGCCGACGTTTCCACATAGAACTTATCCGACGCAACACGATCCCTATCCATAAACCACCAACATCCAGCGTCCCCGGAGCGGTTGGTTTCTATCTTTAATTATATAGGATATTTTAGTACGAGAGGACCAAATATTTAAAATAATTTTTGTGAAAGAAAAGAATCTTATTAATAAGACTATTTTGGCAGAGTGAAGTGCAGTAGGTTTAGATTTAATTCATTTTGTGGGATTATATAAGAGTAAAATTCAATATTAGTAAAATCTGAATATTTCCCCGGAGCGAAGCCCCACGCTGAGGGGAGAACTAACTGAGCGGTACCGCAGCGACGTCAGGGAAGAAACTTACAGAGCGCAAGCCACCGCCCAGCCGCAACCCGCCGCAACCGTCGCCTGGTCCTACCACCCTGAAACAGATGACAAGGAAGATGATGGGTACAGGAAGTGAGAGGAAGGGGAGTCGTGTTAGAGGATGAACATCCCTACAGTCGCCGGGCGACCCGGGAAAACCACAAAAAACCCATGGTCTAGAGTGGGCGGTCGCCTACCGAATGCGGGCCACAGACGTAACGCCCTGAGCCATCCCACTCGGTATACTGTTTCACAGTACTATGCACTATACTTTTTTCACTCTAACTTAAACGAAACTTAATGTATCACTCCGCCATGCACATGGCAGCACCACGTGGAGGATGACGAAACTGTATCCGAGAGAGGAAATAGCTTCAGAATGGGAATACGGTACATTGTTTATCATTGTGTATCATTAGTTTTTAAAATTTTACGTATTATCCCTATCTTGACTTAAGGGGAGCCGTTAAGGCAAAAAGGAAAAAAAAAATACCGTTTTATTTCTATACATTTTATGAAAATATAGTTAATTCTGCTTAATTTGGTGTTTGGTTCATTAATATATTCAAATATTTGCTATGTAATTTAATTTCTAAAAATATTGTGATTAGGTGAGTTTTATAGACATTTTTACTTTAAATGTGAATTACTCAAAACAATATTTTTCAATATAAATGACCCGTTTTCTCTGTAACTACAAGGTGTATCTGCATAAAAATGTTACCGCATAGTGCAATCAATCCCATGAGCATGTGGAATTGCTTTAGTTGAAGCTTCTCAAATAGTTTATTTTTAAAAAATAAAATGTCAGAAATTTTATTAAAATTTTTAGAGGTTTAAAAAATCATATCAGTGTAATCAGAAGAACTTAATTACATTTCAAATACCACATTTCTATGTTAAGAGGGTTCTGAGAAAACCTAGCTAATTTAACATTAGTGAGATAGGACTTGACGAAAAAACTTCGAACACATAATACTAAGAGTAGGGAAATAAAAGTGGTACCCGAACAATCGGCATCTGTAATTAAAGGTACTGAATTAAACTGCTCTTAACTTCAGGTATTAGAAATCATTCATTTAATGACTAATATCGCATACTACCTTTTTTTTGTCGTCCTCCATGGTGTAGTGGTTACCATGCCAGCCTCTAGTTCCTGAAGTCGCGGGTTCAAACCCGGAGGAGGACGATGGATTTTTTCGGGCGTAAAAATCGTTAGCTTCCTTCGGAAGGGAAGTAAAGCCGCTGGTCCCATGTCGTAGATTTAGGGCACGTAAAAGAACCTCAAGCCTGATAAAGAGGCCTCTGAGCAAAACTACCAGTCTTTCACGCCCAATATGGAATGGGACGCTAAGGACCATAGTAGTTAAAGAGCGTCCATAAATACAACTACAAAAGATACTACCTTTTGTTTAACCTTTCATAGTCAACGAGTTAAGAGAAATATTAGCATAATATAAGTTAGAAAACAAACGCGACCAAGGAACAATTCAATTATTGTTACACAAAAGCCAACTTTATTCATTGTCGATTAAAGGTGAGTGCATTTGACAGAATTTGTTAAAAACATTTAACACAATTCTGTTCTTCCCATTTTCCGCGTTTATGTTTTGCACAGTGGTAGAGGAGTCTCATCCATGATGCTCTCGAAAGTAATATTTTCTCAACACTAAAGAAAGGTTTGTTTGTTGCTGCCACGTACGGAAATGTTTCCGTAGCCTTCGCCAAAATTTAAACAATATTAACTTTGTAATTTTTTTGCTGTTTCTTTAAATATTATATATTTATGTTTGCCTACGTTAGTATTTATTTTTAGAGACATGAATGTCTTAGCAGGGAGTGGTGCGACTGAAGAATGTAGGCTCACACAGATTAAAATTTGTTTTTTTTTTACTTCAACTTTATTAATGCTTGACACAATTTAAATAACACTTCACTGATATATAGAGAGCTGTGAAATTTTTTTATTAATTACTTGCACCTTTTAACACATAAACTATTTTTGTCTCACACAAAATACGTATTAAACTTTCGAGGACGCATCTCTCGTCCGGTTAGGAACGCTGTTTACAAGCAACTAACTTCTGAATTTGTAAATTTTGCTTCATTTTAGTTTCTGATTGGCTAAACCTAGTCCAATAGAATACCTTCATTTAACTAAAGCTTTTTCTGGCTGTTAATTGGCTATTTTATGAACTGTCACAAAAATTACATTATTGCTTCCAAGAATCACAAGTAGCATTATTAAACTTTCAAATTCATTATTGCCTCAAGGTTACCTCATTGTTAGCAACTTTTGATCTATTTCTCACAGCTCCTACATTACTAAATTACGTAATACATTCACATAACATTATTACACATGTACACAACAGTACAAACATTAATACAATGACTGTTACATACATTTCTATATATTATTCCATACACATACTGCTTTAAGGCTGGCTGCTACTGAATTATATATATTATATAATCAGACCGACATCATTCAAGTGTTAAAAACACTGCCTCAACACGTGGCAAAGAGTACACTAGCGGCTAATCCGGAAACTTGAAATGAACTGTAGCGCCTGCGCATAGCCTCTTAAACCCTCTATTATAACAGTTCATTTAGTTATACGTGAATCTGAACAAACACAGTGGTTTCATAAATTGAACTGTTACATTAATGAGTTTTTTTAGTTTCTCTGCACGAGAATAACCACAAAATGTTACGCTCTGAACCGAACTGTTTTATGTAGAGGGAGAAACGACATACTAAGCGGGAAAAGCTATAGTTTGCCCACTAGCTCCCTTATCACAAGGTTTTGTATACAAGTCCTTAAAACTTAAAGTGAAACCACTTTTTCTATGATATGGTCTCTAAAAGCGGAACACTAACAACCGGAATTTGCGATTAATAAATTACAATCACTATTTCATTGACTCATCAATATCATCATTAACAACACTTCACGGTTTATATGTCTTCCGTTCCGGCCTCATACTTCCCTGCTTCGCTTCAACGGTCTTCCTATGTTTCTATAATCTGCTGGTTTGTACATATATGATTGAAATGGAATGTGGATATTATTCATTCTTTGTATATGACTTTTCCATTTTTTGTATGTTTGTTAATATTCTTGTCATTTAGCGAAAATATATTAATTCTTCTCTTATGTCCTCATTCCTAATTCGGTCTAATCTTCTACACCCTTTTACTGTTAGGACATATTTCATTTCTGCAGCGCTAATTTTATTCCAGTCCCTCTTTTTTATAGTTCGTGTCTCTGAACCATACAGTAAAACAGGAACTGCATTGTCTTGTAAAATGTTAAATTTGTTTCTCTTCGAGGTTTTCTTTTCAAAGTGTTTGCTATTATTGCACAAATTTATTTAAACTTACCCACTTTACTGTTTATTTCTTCCTTATTTGTTTTATATGTTATATGGCAGCCCAGATAGTTAAAACTTCCAAGTTTTTCTAACATTTTATTATTTAAAACTATCTTAGATCTTATTTGCGTTCCTCTGAATGCCATTACCTTCCATTTCTGTACCGAAATGTTTACTTTCTCTATGACATATACTAAATAGGGGAAGTATTGCATTTCACCCAAAAGTTCCATACATACATTTCATCATGAATACACATTTTGAGGCCCCCTCAATCCAAAAAACTTATCTTTAGGAAAAGGTCCGTGTGTGTGTCTGTGTGTCTGTAAACAGCATAACTCAAAAACGAAAAGTCCAATAAATACCAAAATTGGTATTTGGGTTCAGTATCCTTCAGAGATATGACACAAAGATTTTCAAGAAAATCTCCCTACTCCAAACTACCCTTTACATGGAGCATTTTTAAAAAAATTTGATTTTCTTAAAAATGGCTGAGATGATTTCGATTAAAATGTCATACTTTTAAAATACTTTTATGGCAAATGAAATGCATATCATGAATTTTCTGGGAATGACCCTTCTTTATTCAGAATGAATAACTGGAAAACCAAAATAGACAAAGTTTTACTGCACACAATTTGTGTCATTACATTTTTTTCCGAGTGAACTATTTCCGAGATATTCCTTGTTATTTGTTTGAATTTTCCAATACTTATACTTTTTCTTAAATGGTAAGTTAGTTTGTTTTTTTGTTTTGTTTTGTATTTTTATGTCCTGGGCGTGCAAAGAGACAGTGTTTCTAACCGGACGCGAGATGTGTCCTCGAGAAGTTTAATATGTATTCAGTGTCAGACGAAAAATAGTTTACGTGTTTAAAAAGTGCAAGTATTTAATAAAAGAATCTTACAGCTCTCTATATCAGCGAAGTGTTATTTTAATCGTTTAAAGAATTAATAAATGGAGTGAAGTACAAGTTATAATCTGTGTAAGCCTACATTCTTCAGCCGCACCACGCCTTGCAAAGAAATCCATGTCTCTAACAATAATACTGACGCAGCCGAGGCAAACATAAATATATAATATTTAAAGAAACAGTCAAATTACAAAGTTAATATTTTTAAAATTTTGGGGCGAAGGCTACCGGGTACCATGCGTGAAGCAACAAACCTTCTTCAAATTGGCTCCCAAAACGTGGGGCAAATAACAATGCAACAAACCTTCTACTTCAAGAGCGCAAAAATGAATTATGATTTCTTATGATATTAAATCGTCATTAACGCTTAAACAATGTAAAGATCGGCTTATAAATGCATTTAACGAAGAAGCTCCATCTAAGGCAACAATTTAAATTGTTACAGCGAATTCAAAAGATATCGATTCTTTCTTAGTGGTGAATCTCGTGAAGGACGCCAAAGAACTGCTGTTACTGATGAAAATATTATCACTGTTCAAACAATGCTCGAAGAATATCGACGGACATTTTATGGATTTATTCGGGCGACTTTGGGCATTGGTATTAGTGAAATCCTAAACATTTTACATCAAGAGTTATATGTGAGAAAACTTTGTTGTTGACGGATTCCACATAAACTGACTCCCGATCAGAAACAATAACGCATTGATTAGTGTAGAAAAACTGTGGAAAATTTTCAAGACAACGCTTCAAATTTAGTTGGGAATATTGTAATTGGCGATGAATCTTGGATTTGTTGTTATGATCCTGAAAAGAAATCGTTGAGATATCAGTCTACATTACAGTACTTTCAGTCATAAGAACAGGATGCTCGATCATGGATTCACGCCGCTGGTTAACTTCGTTGAGAGATCTCATCCTTATCAACTGTGTCAAAATGAATCATGGTGGTTTCTGAGGCAACCGCTAGAACTTACAATTACGTTAGTCTAAATAGAGATGGATCCCATCATCAAGCACCCTGCTCTCATTACTGAAAGTATTGTAATGTAGATGCATGTATGAAGAATATCTTTCTAGCCTTACCACTATTGTGGAAGATTTATAGAAAAAGAATTTGATTACAATCACATGACTTTCTCTACCCACTGCTTATTTTATATCTCTTGTGCAGTTTATTGTAACAAAAGCTTTATTTTCTGTCTACTTAAAATTAATGGACATAAACATTTGCAGAAATGGTTCCATTACACATTCCGTTTTGGGCACAAAGAGGATACAGCAGATGTTTAAAACGTGTTGCTATATGCTGGCCTTGAAATGTCATACCTACTCTTTCCATGACATCGCGAGAATGAATAGCGATAGCAATTTAAAAATGTTTATGTTACATTCACATGACTTTCTCTACCCCCTATTCCTGGAAGTTTTATTAATTTATCTACCTCATAGGCGGCACCGTGGCCGAGTGGTTAGACCGCTCGCCTCCCACCGAGGCGGCCCGGGTTCAATCCCAGGGACCTGCATGTGGGATTTGTAGTGGACGAAGCGGCGTCTGGTCGGGTTTTCTCCGGGTTCTCCGGTTTCCCCCGCCATTCATTCCACCAACTGCTCCATCATCACCTTTCCTTTCATCTATTTCACCAACATTTCGTTTCATCTCCTTCCTTCATTCCATACCAGGCATCGGGCTGATCACCCATCCTGGATGCACTGATCCATGAGTGTCTGTTCCTCGACGGGCCTCTGACCCCAGGCACCCGCTTGTAAGTCCTGGGGGGGGGTTTAGGTCCTACATAAGAAGAGGGTAAACAGATCATGAATGAATGAATATCTACATCATGTTAATTGATATAAACGTTTGTAGAAATGTCTTCATAAACATTTCAGTATAGGTATAAAGAGGATAGCGAAAGTCAAATGTTTAAAAGTGGGTCGCTGTATATTGGCCTTGAAATTCCATACTCTTTGCATTACCTCACGAGAAGTAAGTGATCTTATACGATACATTCGCATGACTTTATCTATCTCTATCGTTTATTAGTGAGTATACAAACTATCCTTACTAAACCTTATTTTTCTATATACTACATTCTAATCCAAATAAGCCCTTGCGGTAACAGCTACATTGCACATTTCTTTTTAGATACAAAGGGAAAAGCGAGAATCAAATGTTTAAGAGCTGGACGCTGTATGTTGGCCTTAAAATTCCATACTGTTTCCATGCAATCGCAAGAAACAACTGAATGTTGAAAGGACTAAGAGAATGACAATGAAATGAACAATTCGAAATTTTGATAACGAATATCTAAGATACGGCTTATGCCGCAAAAAAAATTATTTGAAATAAATTTGGAAATTGGGTGTTTTAAAGAGATGTACATTTTTTTGTAGTACGCTTTTATCTATCGCTTAACGTTTACCATTAATACATTATACAAAAGTCTTTCTGAATGAAGAGGACTTAATAGGCTATTCCCCGAAAATTCAAGATCCACGTTTTATTCATCATATAATTATCTTTAGTATATGGTGTTCTAATCAAAATCGTTAGAGCCATTTTTTAGAAAATAAAAAGTTTCTAAATATGTTCTATGAAGAGCGTAAGGGAATTTCATTGAAAATCTTCGTGTTGCATCTTTGTAAGATATTGAACCTAAATACCAAGTTTGGTATTTCTCCAGCTTTTCGTTTTTGAGTTACTCTGTTCACACTCACACGGACATGTTTCCAAAACTGCTTTATTTGGATTCAGAGCGCCTCCAAACATGTATTTCAGGTGTAATCTCGGTATCGAATTTTGTTGAATGCAATACTTCCCCTACTTACTACACGTAGTACAAAAAGTAAAAATAAAATCACAAAAGTATTGAAAAATTCCAAGCAATAACAACGGATATCTCAGAATTGACTGACGCCATAAAAGACGTTATTTGAAGTACATTCGGCATTTTAAAGATATCTAAATTTTTTAATGTATGTTTCTGTCTATATTTCATGGTTTAACAATTATACAAAATTCCACGAGATTCCTTCCAAGAATTTTGCGTCCTCTTTCCAGAATATTTAAGATATACTATTTATTTTGCATTTAAATATCTAAAATTTTAGACTCATATTTGATAAAATAAAAAATGTCGAACAATTTTCTAAGTAAAGGGTAGTTTGCGATGGGCTGATTTTCTTGAAAATCTTGATGTTGTATCTTTGGAAAATGTTGAAACTGAAATACCAAATTGCTACTATCCACACTTCGTTTTTGAGTTATGCTGCTCACAGTAAACACATACGGAACTCTTTCAAACTTTTTTTATTTATTCATGGGGATGGCTTTGAAGGATATGTTTCTGGTATAATCTCGATATAGAATTTTGGGGTGGAATTTAATACTTTCTCTACGTACTAGGAAATAGTTATTTGGAGGAGTAGTTACTAAACGTAATTTGTAACGTGTTGTCTACAATATTTTATCTACGTTCAGAGTATTTTAGTAAATGTTGTATATTTAGTATATTTAATGAAATTTATCTATTTCGGAAACGATATGTTTAGAGAAAGAGTAATGTTGGTTTTGGTAAAAAATGACACGATAAGTCCACAAACTTTGTTGTTATATTTTTCAATTTTGGATGCTAGTTTCATATGTGAATTTAAAGTAAAAATGAGCGGTTCATCAGGAACAATTTTAAAAGCACTCCAAGATGCAACTATTAATATACTTCCAGAAAAGTCAAGCAAAGTTTATTTATGTAGTTATACGAAATTCAAGGACTGGTGTGTGGGTAATGAAGCAGACGTAAATAAAGATTCTTTGTTGGCGTATTTTTATGAGAAGTCGAAAAGTATTAAAGCTTCGATTCTTTGTGAATATTTCATGGTGAGATCAACTGTTTTGATTAATTATAATATTGATATCAGAAAGTTTGGAAAATTAAAGGCATTTTTAGGGAGATAATCTGTAGGTTATCGCAGTAAGAAGTCGAAAATATTAAGCGGAGATGAAGTGGCAATTCCTGTAAACTGCGCCTGATGAAAATATTTGTTACGAAGATTGCTCTTATATTTGGGATATGTGGAGCATGTCGTCGGGAAGAATTGTATAAACTGACGATTGATGATGTTTAGGATGTGGGTTCAGCATTTATTGTGAAGATAAGGGAAACAAAAACACATATATCTCGAAGTTTTGTGATTAGTGGTGAACTAAATAATGCTGATTTGCTTGAAATTTGTAAAAGGTATCATGGTATTCGACTTGGTATTACTAGCTGCAATAAGTACTTTCTATTTCCTAAGGGGAACAAGGTACTCTGAAATTGTCAAAAATCACATTTTTTGTTTTAGGCACCAATAAAATCTCCATTATTTCCAGTTTCAGAAAATATATACTTTTTGTGGTTTTAGAGGTTTTTACGACATTTAAATACCATTTAAATGCTAGGCTTCATTCCTTTAAAGCTATCATGCAACGCCCCTTTTTAAAATACTTTTGTATCTTTCAACAACAAACGACTATATCATGCCCAGCGAGCTTTTCAGGAATTAACAAAAGAGGCCAGGACCAAAAGAAGGCAATCAGAAAAGCTGCAGTAATCGAGGAACGAAGGTGCGGATGATTAAGATCCTGAAATGTATTGAAGTATGTCAGAATTTTAACGTTCATAATTTTACATTTAGTTTTCTCAAAACAACATTTTTGGATACTTATGTACCTTTTTCTCAGAACGTATGAAAGTTAGAGAGCTGAAATTTACAGTACATTTGTATAATACATAGTTAAACTTTCTGAACCACAATCATAATTTTATAGTATATATTAGTGATATTAAGAAAGCAACAATTCAAATTTTCCACATTTTTACTTTGCAATTAGTTTGTTTTCCATTTCTAATGAACTGATATGCATAACTAAATAATTGAGGTTCAGAAGATAGCTCATTATACTAATAACAAGCATGCAAAAATGTGATGATTTATATTGCAAGTAGTATCAGAGAAAAAGGTACATGAATTGACTTGTTTTAAAAGTAAATTTTGTTATTTTTCTGCTGAATGAAATAATTTTACGGACTCAACTACATAATCTATCAATGCAAACAACCACTTGAAATAATTTTCATGAGTTATAGAGTAATAATTCATTAAAATTTCAGGAAAACCTATTGATAAATTTAAGAGCAGTGGTAATTTAACAAACTTAAGGTGTAATTTCCACGTGTTCAGACTAGTTTGTCCCCTTAAATGGAAATGGTTGGCATATATATGTTTGTGAAGATTCCTAGTAAGCTGTGGAGTATTTGAAGCTGAAAAACGCCAAGAATTACACCGGGCATTGTCCGCTGCTTTCCTCGCAGACAGCAGTGCTGACGTTCTTACCTTAAAAAGACATGGAGCGTGGAAATCGAATACTGTTACAGAAGGGTACGTAGAAGAAAGTGTGGAGGGCAATTTCTGATCTATTACTTGGGGGAGAATGTTTTTGATTTAATGCATGTTATTATCAAGGAAAATAATATATAGATGATCATCATCATTAAAACTTATTTTACGTTTTGTTGAACCTGTATTTTATGTTTTGATAGCGTTTTTTGTTAGAATATGAACAATAGGTTTTGTTGCCTACTATCTACTAACTAAAACATCACTGATTATTATAGTAGTAAATAAAATAAATTTTAAATACTCTAATCCATCAAATATAATAATTATATAGAAATTTATTCAAGAAATTTTAAGTATGATCTGACATAGAGACCCGATTTTTGGTTCAATTTTGCAACTTTGGCTTCGTTTGGTGTCCCGAATTTTGGAACATAGTGTTCTTCATGCGCATTCAGTGCAAATGAATCTCCAGCAGTTTCTGCATATAGAGCGAAACAAATGAATATGCCCTCCATATGAGAGCCACTGTAGTTAAAGTCGGAACATGTTACCAACTTCTGACCACTGTCTCTATCTTCAAAGGGCAATATACCTCGCAGTGGAACAGTGTGTACCGCAGCGCATATGATTATGCCGTACACCGTTGTAACCAGTATGTATGCGGTGTATGCTGGAGTCATATTATTTTCTGCCTTACCCACCTCCCCACGAAATACGAGACCAGGGCTACGAGTGCAATATGCCCCTCATAACAAACACAGGCCCGCAGCCAACAAACCGCTACAAGCAGCTGTATTAGAAAGGGTGTGGAAAACCTGAACTACCCATCATGCTTTAAAATTACAAATAAAAAGAAAATCTGGCGTGTAGCAGTTATGCGACATTACCCATTATCACTTATTTTCATTGTTATGCCAGAAGTTCCTCACACATTAGCCCGTTACTTTCACTATTGCTTAGCTGTGGAACGTAGAGGAAGTATTGCATTCTCCCAAGAGTTTTCGATATGGAGATTTCACTGAAATTACGCGTTTTAAAACTAAAATACTTCTTAGGAGAATGTCTGTCTGTGAACAGGATAGGACAGAGTGGAGCAGAGTGGTGTATTTATTGGTCTTAAACATTTTACATGTTCATACTCTCATACATCGCACAGGTCAGAGAGACCGTACGTGCTTATATAATACACTGTAGTTCATATTTTTCAGACTATATTCATCACACTGAGCTTTAACGTGAATGATATAAGAAATGAAAAGAAAGAGAAAAACAGATAAACTAACAACGAAAGTCAACAAACAAAACAAAAGAAGAGATAAAACTTGTTCACAAATACCCGCTCCTAAGCCACTAACCCTCCCCCTCCCTCCCTTAACCCTCTTCCTTACACTCCCATCTGAGTTACATAATCTTTTTTAAAAATCTGATGTGTTACACTCACATGACTTTCTCTACTCTTGTACAAACTATTTTTACAAACTCTTGTTCTCCATCTATTTCATATTAATCGAGATAAACATTTTCAGAAACGATCTTTTCACATGCAAAGAGAATTACATTTTACACATAGCGACCAGTTCTAAAAAAATTTGACTATCGCTTAAGGCATACCATATTCCCCTTGTTTTGTATTTGCAAGGACAATATAGAAATACAGTAGCCTTTAAGAACAGACATATCTCTTAATAGCTGGTTGCTATATGCAGCACCATTCTCTTTGCCACAGATTAATACTTTTTGCATATCCAAGACAAAAAAAATGAATAACGAATTCCCATTTGAGAAAAAGTATAAGTATTGGAAAATTTAAGGGAATAACAAGCAATATCTCGAAAATGGTTCACTCAACGAAAAAAAGAAATGTATATGACATAAATTGTGTATTTTAACGCGATCTACGTTTTTTGTGTAGTAAAATTTTGTCTATCTCTTATGGTTTACCAGTTATGCAGAAGTCATTCGGAATGAAGAGGACTTTTGGGGACATTCCCAGGGAATTCAAGATATACATTTTGTTTGTTATGAACAAACGATATTTTAATCAAAATCGTTAGAGCCATTTTTGAGAAAATTTAAATTTTCGAAAAATGTTCCATGTAAAGGGTAATCTGGGGTGGGGGGATTTTTTTGAAAACTTTTGTGTCGCATCTCTGGAAGATACTGAACCTAAATAACAAGTTTGGTGTTTATCCGACTGTTCGTTTCTGAGTTAAGCCGTTCACAGATACACACGGACATGTTACCAAAAATGCTTTTTTGGATTCAGGGGGTCTCAAAACATATATATATATATATATATATATATATATATCCGGTGAAATCTCGGTATCGAATTTTTGGATGGAATACAATACTTCGTATTAGAGAAAGTAAAAAGGTACCAATTGCTTCCCCTTCCCCCCTCCCTATCAATAATGTCCAACAAACTTGTAACCCTCTCCTTGAGTTAACAAAGGAACCTGACGGATACTTTCCTTCAACTGTTCTGTCTTAATACAACGCGCCAGAATATGAATCCAAGTTTCTTGCTCTCTACACCAGGGACAGATTCTTATGTCTTCTTCGTTAATGAATTTGGTCGCTCACCATGTTCCCAGCCTGAATCAAGCAAGTCCCTACTTGCTGGTTCTATTTCAGGACAAAATGTATTGTTCTATACCCCATTCTGGTTTTAGTTTCGACTGTAAGTTTAATAGCTTCTTACTTTTCTCAACACATTCTCTCTATTTCTAGGTCCATCAAACCAAGTATTACCCATTCCTATTCTCTCCAGCTCTCTCTTGATTTTTGCTGCTCACGTCTTGTCACCTCATATTCTAAACTACTCCTTATAGCATACTGTTCTAAGTTATTGATCCCCTCTCATAATTCTAATCCAACATTTAATTTCCCGTACCTTACATTCAATTGTTTCGCTGTATGTACCATATTATCTAAAAATGCAGCAGGGAAACCGTTCGCAGTCCGGGGGACGAAAGTTTCCTGAGAGCATACTTTTCCCCTGCCATGCACACGCCGAGACCTCCCGCCGACACTTGTAACTCTGAAAGAAGCCAAGTAATGAGGCGTGAAGTGAAATGAAAATGGAGATGACATGGAGGGATAGGAACTTCAGGGGAATGTAATGATCCTTCCCAGCATTCGGCTAGCGACCAGGGGAAATCCACAAAAGAACCGTGGATCAGCAAGGTCGGCCACGGGAATCGAACCCACGACCTCCCGAATGCGGGCCACAGACATTACCTTCAGAATCATTCCGCTCTGTATGAACAGGATAATTCAAAAACGAAGAGTAGGACAAATTTCAAGATACATATTCAAGTCGAGCATCGTTCAAGTTGAACATTGAAAAATGTTGGCACTTTTTATTTTCTCCAAAATAACTCTAATAATTAACATTAAAATGTCATTAATATACCAAATAAAACATTTCTTCAATTTTCGGTGAAAATTGCTAGAAAATGATGTCTTACCTTAACCAATCTCTCCACGGTAAGCAGTATCAGCGTTTCAGCACATAGGAGAAATGAAACACTGCCACATCTGATATTTCAAAGCTGCATAAGTGGAAGCCATAAGAGATAGAGAAAAATGTGTCACAGAAAAAAATGTATATCACTAAAGCATGGCATTTGTGCCGAGAAATCTTTTTATAGCCTTAACTCGTACCAGATATTTTCTGTTGATTGTTTGAATTTTCCAATTTTTTCAGCAATAGCGTTTTTGAAGGGCTATGCTTCTCGTCAATCCATGCAAAAGCTTGAATATTCGAGTTACTGTTTTAACAATAGACTATCACCCCCAGCTTACACTTTCTGACTGCATACCAATTAACAACACAGTGGAGCTATTTTTGTCGGCTATTTGTATAGTTCAACAGAAATTATACACAAGCTTGATTAGAATAATTTATAGAAGAGTTACTACAAACGGTAATTCGTAATTACATTTTTCAAAAATCTAGTTTGATATTGCGAATTCTCTGCATATGCTTACATGATTACATTCCCATTCGGTGCTTCAAAGTGTATCGCTTAAAATTTCTGAAAATTCAATCGTAAAACAGTGAATGATTCGGAAAAAATTATTACCACACATGTTTATTTTCTCTACCAACTAATACGGTAGGTAAGAGGAAGTTTTATATTCCACCCAAAACTCTATAAGGAGATTCACCGGAAAAGCACATTCACATTCTCTGAACCCGAAAACAAACATTTGTAGACAAAGCTGTGTGTGTCTATCTTTGAACAGCATAACTCAAAAACGAAAAGTTGGGAGAATCCCCAACTTGGTATTTATATTCAGAAGTATCCAAACTTGCGACCAAAGATTTTCAAATCCTCCCAAACCCCAAGTTACCCTTTACATGAACAGTTTTTCGTTACTTTAATTTTCTCAAAACTTGCCCTCGAGTTTTATTAAAATAACATACGTTTAAGATATTTGCATTGCAGACAATATGTATATCCTGAATGTTCCACAAATAGCCTATTAAGTCCATTTATTCGAATTAATTATGCACAGTTTTTTGTAAGTGAAAACCGTAAGCAACAGACAAAAGTTACTACAAAATAATTAGATTTCCTTAAAACACAGTTTATGTGACATGAACCACATCCGAGATATATTTTATACTTTCTCGAGTGTTAAGTCGCTTTAAACACTTGAGTATCGCTTCGGCCAGCGATATTCCTCTTGTACCTGTATCAAAAGGCATTTCTGTAAACGTTTAGCATGAATTAGATAGAATAATAATCTTTGTGATGTAAGGTCACTTTGCCCAAACGGCGCCTACACCAGATGGAACGGACGGGAACGTAGTTGAGGTTTCCAGACGGGAGAGCAAAGCTTGGCAGAATGGATGGTCAAGAAGGAGCAGTGGTGAAGAGTGATAAATTATTGATGTGTAAATCTGGTTCCAAATTTAGGTTAATTATCTACAGTACCACTCTACCCTACAATAAACATGTCAACAAGGTTTAGTTGGCTAAATTTCTACTCTACATTACTACAAACTCGTCAAATGGCATGGCTGCAAGGGATCAGTTTACCTGGAGTACGAGGACGGTTGGTCTTTCCATGTTCTGGCGGTCTTGCGGCGTTGCCTGAAGATTAGGTTAAATATTAAAGACTGAGTGTTGCAGATTCCTGTTAGCACGTCTCTAACAGAGCCCCAGACTCAAAAAGCTCTAAGCTTAAACACCCTAGGAGTATGCTGACTAGTGCTTTAGACAGTACTGATATAAGCGGATGTAAGCATGATTTGCGGGAAATGACTCGCAAGAATTCTAAAGTCAATTTCATGAGCTTAGGTACTTAAACAAACTTTGTATATGTCGAACTTTATAAAATTAGATTTAGCACATTCTTGTAAAATAAAACAATAACTGCCACAGCTTTTGTAAGAACAGTTTGTAGAAGAGTGGGCAGAGAAACGCATGTGAACATAGCACATGTTTTTATTTTAAATGTTACGTTTTAATGAGATTTGCTTTTTTCACGGTGATCGTTGCATCACTGGCATAGAATTAAATACAATTTCATGAAACACACTTGATGTGTTATATATTATTAGCATTTGCAAACAATGCCTTGAGAACAGAAATGTTATAAGAAACTTGTTGTGGAATGATTCTGTATCTTAATACAACAAACCTTAACCTCATATCGTTATGCCTGAATTAGAATAACAGTATCGTTTGGTTGCGAGGAAATTATTTTGGCGTCGAATGTGAATGTGATTGTGGCATTTAAAATTTTGGTTGTCCTAACCATTGAAAGGTTTTCTTAAACTGTGTGAAATTTATTTTTATTTTGGTAATCAGTTGATACTCAATGGGGTTTTTATTGGTTCTGTGAGGTGGTTTTATTTACAAGCGTTTCATAATCACATTCATCCTGGGTATTCCATATGCAGCATTTTTGCTTCCACTCTTTGTCCCCTGTTAACATACCAATAGCATTTACATCGATTTGTGGATTTTGCGGTAAATTCTCTGTTGCGTTAATAATACTACAAAGTCGTTATTTCCAGGAATAAATTAATAAAAATATTCACAATTATATATGCAGCTGAGTAGAGGTTTTGTTCGCCACTGTATGTAATGACAAAAAATTAAAGGAGATGGTTTCAGGTAATGTACATATAACCCCAGCAATAAATTACGGTTTGAGATAAACTTGTTTGGTAACAGCCTGGACTACTAGCACTTTGCTTAACTACATAGGCTTGAAACATCTAAAGCTAATGTACTTCTCTACTACGTACAGTAAGTAGGGGAAGTATTGCATTCCACCCAAAAATTCAATACAGAGATTTCACCGGAAATGCATGTTTTGAGGTGCCTTGAATCCAAATAAAGCATTTATCGAAACATGTCCGTGTGGTTTTAATTCAATTATATACATTGATTACTTGCAACAATATATGAAACAAAAATAATTTATAGTGCAACATCTTTAGGATTTATCTTTCTCTTTCAATTTAATTTATTTTGTTGAATAAGAAATTATTAGATCCGATTAATTTTATTCAACAAAATATATTTTTAGGTAACTTATAAAATTGAACGTGTGTCTGTCTATGTGTGAAAGCATCACTCAAAAAAGAAAACTCGGATACATACAAACTTGGCATTTGACACTTGTATCTTCCAAGAATGCGACACGAAGATTTTCAAGAAAATTTTCCCACCCCAGACTACCTTTACATGGAACTTTTTTCGAAACTTTTGATTTTCTCAAAAATGGCTCTAGCGATTTTGATTAAAATATCATATATTTCAGATACTTTCATGGCAAATGAAATATTGTGACGTATGCAGAGATTATAGCACATACGTCTCTCTGGTCACCGGAATTCGAGATGGCAGTTAGAGCTTGGGTAGGGGGAACTAGGAATCTTAGGAGGGGATGAGTTGTTTGGCGTCCCCGACGCTTTAGTAGCGTTACTTGGGAGGAAAGAGTCAGTGGGTAACCTTCAAGCAGTAGAGACGTGGAACGGCCATCTCCGTGCAAGGCAAGCATGGCGACCTCGCCCGGCAGACATGGGGGCTAAGAATGTAAGGGGTAATATATCTATCTTTGTCTATTAAATCATCATCCATCCATTCTCTTTTTGTATTAATTATGATAGTGTAGGGTTCCTTCCTTCCTTTTGAGCCATGTAGCGCCCCTTTTTGCTAGTGATTGATAATATTTCTGTACTTTCTTTAGCTGCGTCCCTCGTCGTAGCCTCGCCATGTAATAAGTTGGATAATTTACCGGTACCCCTTTGCAAGCGAGGAGTTCACCATCATTTTGAGTATTAGTAAGAAGAGGCTACGACAATATATGTCTTGAATTTTACGGGAATGTCCCCAAAAGTCCTCTTCATTCTGAATGGCTTTCGCATAACTGGAAAACCGTAAGAGATAGACCAAATTTTGTAACACAAAAAATGTAAATCTCATTACAACACACAATTTATGTCATATAGATTTTTTCCCAGTCAACCATTTCCGAGATATTCCTTGTTATTCGTTTGAATTTTTCAATATTTATACTTTTTCTCAAGTGGGAATTCGTTATTATTTTTATTTCTTTTTTATGTCCTGGACATGCAAAGAGAATGGAATGCTCCACATAGCAACCAGTTCTTAAAATATTTGACTGTCGCTTAAAGCCTACCTTATTCCCCTTTTATCTACAAGAAAATTAGGAATAAGATAAATTCTGTAAATGTTTATCTCGATTAAATGAAGTAGATGGAGAATAAGCGTTTGTAAAAATTGTTTGTACAAGAGTAGAGAAAGTCATGTGAGTACAACACATCAGATTGTTTATTTATTTATTGTTGACCCTAGGATTTTACCGGTTTTTATCAGGAAACACACTCTCATTCATTCACTTTCATTTTCCCAGACTTTGCGGGGATATGCAATGATTTTAGTTAAACCAAAATTCCTTCCAGCCGCAAATCGATGCTCAGATCTCTGGTTTTAGAAGCCAGAACGCTAACCACTCGACTACAGGTGACATCTTTTACAAATATCCTTGTTTAAAAAATAAGGCTACAGTTAATAACTTAGAAACATGGATAGTTTTTCATCAACAGTTTCTATATAAAAGGGTGATAAAACTGGTAATCCCAGATCTGATATAGGCACACTATGGCACGTGTAACAAGCGTGGTATGAGGAATTATTTTCTACGATATTTTGAATGAACCTCTTCAAACTTTAGGAACATTTCTAATATTTTCTCTGCTTAATGGGACTTAAAATGAAAAGCACAAATTTCAAAAGGCAAGAAAGAGGTAAAACGGGGAAAACATTTTTGGGCTAGGGAGTAATTAGGGGCAGGTGGTATTTATTGCTTGAAAATATTTCTTCTGTGGCTAACATTCAAATAAATATTTTACAATGGGGCTTTTGAGAATATCATATTATGTAGCTGCTACCCACATGTTCCGTTTCAAACATAAAAAATACAGACACAGGGCACGAATACATTAAACACGATATAAGATGTCACCCTAACAGAATGTATTCAATAATAATAATAATAATAATAATCCGCTTCTTTTAGGGTCACAGGTGTCGGCGGGTGGTCCTGGTGCGTGCATGGCAGGGAAAGAGAATGCTCTGTGGAAACCTTAACCTTCGTCTCCCAGATTGGGTACGGTCTCTAGGTCCTAGGATGTGTAAGCCCCACAGGTAGTAGGGGACCCCGGCTGCACCAGTGCCCATCCGGGGAGTTTAAATCTGGAAATGGTAGCGGTCATGTTCTCTGCCTGTCGTGCCTCCTGCTCCGACCGCCCTCTGTCTTCTCCCACCCTGTGGGCGCCCCACCCTGTGGGTGCCCCACCCGGGGCATAGGCACAAAAAATCTGCTTATACCAGGTGCTAACTCTAATTATAATCATAAAGCATACCACATAGTGATTTAAAGTCTGCATATAAGCTTATAACTCTAGCTTCTTCTTATAATACTGCAGTCAAAAAGAGAAGTTTTGCCTACATTGAAGTGAATAAACCATCTCAAAAACTGAAAAATGAATAAAAACTGTAATAGGGTTTTTTAAATTAATTTCTGTTTGCGTTTTGCTTCAAATATTGCAATTTTTCTGCCTGGATAACATATTTATATACGTAAATATTTATTCATTCCAGCAGAAGTTAAGGCCTTAAGGTTTTCTGTTTCCCTCTGGAGGAAAATATATCACAATGAATATAATACCGTAAGCCTAAGGTAAAAATATAATATTACGGTTAACAAAAGAATATATGTTATTTTAAAGTGTTATAATGATAATTTACCTACGATGAATTTATCCTCTTTGTCTATCGTTATTTCATATCAGTTATTATGCAGCAGTAATGGCAAAGGATAACTTGACGATGTATATTTGCCAACTCAAAGTAATCACTGTATGGCTATTGTTCTGGCTGAATAGAAGTGGTCTAGTTGTACTTACTAATACAGTCGGCAAGATACGAGGTAGTGTCTTCAGATAATAGATGCTGCATTTGAATTTCCTTGTCCATGGCTGTTGCTACGACTGAAGGAAACCACGAAAAAAAACCGTCAGTTTGGTCGGACCAAGGGGTTTGAACCCGGAACCTCCCGAAAGCGGCCGACTGAGCCATCCAGCTTGGTCATAACTTTTTACTGAGTTACCGAAGTGTTTTCTATCAGGATAGGAAATACAATTAAGACTTATTTAGTACCCTTTTTTTCAATAATGACATGTGAATTCGTTTTTTATGATACAATTGTCAAAGTGGTTTTTAATTTAAATACAGAGAGACGAACTGTTTTGTATTTATTTCTGTGTATAAATAAAATGTTACAAATCAATAAATTAATTACTCAGTATAAATGTTGACTGCATTTAAACAGGTTGTGTATTTAGGCTGGCTTGGTACTCCGAGCGAGTTTGCAGATATTACTTCAGCATGATACTACTGAAAAATTGCCGACCTCTGTTTTACAGCAATGATTCCATTTTTAGTCACCATGGCAAACAGTAGAGTTCTGAATGAAGCTTGCTGTTTTCATTCTTTCTCTCCTTTATGCTGAAATCGCAGAACCCCCAGCTCCGTTCACGTTAACGTTAACTGCAAATAACTGTTCCATCTCTCCTTGTCTGTCTGTGTTCATATGCTGCTTTCCAAAACAATAAGAAAACTGATTTTTGTTAGATGTTAGTAATAGGTTTTATATTACACAAGCACAGATCTATTCTTTATGCTCGTTGTGCATTTAGATCCCTACTGCTTCTAATGACAACCAAAAAAGAGAGCAATAATACCATTATAATTATTATAACATTATTATCTAAATGTTATATCCGAAAGTAATGCCTCCCATTTTTTGTGTTGCTATTGAGTGTCCGAGCCAGATTATGTCGGTGTAGTTTTAATTGTTAAACTTTACCGCTAGTTTCGCTGCCCTGCGACAGATAGCAGCAGTAGCAGGGGAACGTTCCAAAATGGCTACTGACATTGAGGTGCATACGGAACAGAGATGTGTGATTGAATTCCTTACCGCTGAACAAATTGCGCCAATTGAACTCAGTCAACACTTTATAAAGCTAAATGGGTACGATACAGTAGATGTGAGTAATGTGAGGCGGTGGGTGCAGCGTTTCTAAAGTGGTGAAAAGGATGTGCAGGACAAGTCACGCACTGGTCGACCCTGCTCGGCCGTCACATCGAATAATGAGCAGCGTCTTGATCAACTCATCCGTAATGATCGAGACGATACAGTAGATGTGAGTAATGTGAGGCGGTGGGTGCAGCGTTTTAAAAGTGGTGAAAAGGATGTGCAGGACAAGTCACGCACTGGTCGACCCTGCTCGGCCGTCACATCGAATAATAAGCAGCGTCTTGATCAACTCATCCGTAATGATCGAGACGATACAGTAGATGTGAGTAATGTGAGGCGGTGGGTACAGCGTTTCAAAAGTAGTGAAAAGGATGTGCAGGACAAGCCACGCCCTAGTCGACCCTGCTCGGCTGTCACACCGAATAATGAACAACGTCTTGATCAACTCATCCATAATGATCGGCGGATTACGACTAAGGAATTGTATGTAGAGCTGAATGTCGGGTGTGATGCCTTAGACAAGATATTACATAACCTTAATTATCGCAAAGTGTGTGCGAGATGGGCCCGGTGGATGTTTTCACAAGACCAAAGGCCCCACACCAATTTTGAGATCATGGGGCTCATTGCCAAATTTGGCTGGACTGTCGTACCACGTTCATCGTACAGTCTTGATTTAGCACATTCGGGCCTCCATCTCTTTGGACCTATGAAGGATGCACTACGTGGCCAACATTTTCCAGACTCAGACGCTGTTGTCAAAGCTGTAAGACAGTGGCTAGCCTCAGCTGGTTCAGATTTTTACGAGTGTGGCATGCAGGCTCTTGTTCATCGTTGGTTCAAGTGCGTAACCAATGGTGGTAATTGTGTGGAAAAATAACAGCATGTAGTTGAAGTCTCCCTGTAATTAACTGTGTTATTGTACTTTCCATGAAAATAAATACTAGGCATTATTTTCTAATGATGTAATACTAACTAAAAGCTGCTATAATACCTTAAATACTTATCCTATTGAATTTGTTCAAATGTCATTTTTATGTGCTTTGAGGAAGTAACCCAGATGGTAACTACCTTATTCTAAGTTCGATTTAATGAGCGTTATACATCAAGTTCCATTAATCAGTTAAATCATACATAAATTACTAATACCAGTATTTATTCAAAACCGAAAATTCAAAACAGAATATGTTTAAACTTTTGTTACATACTAGCACAGATACCTCTTTATATTTAAAATACACTATGTGATCAAAAGTATCCGGACACCCTACAAACATATCTTTTTATCTTAGGAGCATTGTGCTGCTACCTACTGCCTGGTACTCATTATCCGCATTGGACATCGTGAAACAGCAGAATGGGACGCTCCGTGGAACTCAAGGTCTTCGAACGTGGTCGGGTGATTGGGTGTCACTTGTGTCAGAAGTCTGTACGCGAGATTTCCACACTCCTAAACATCCCTAGGTCCACTGTTTCTGATGTGATAGTGAAGTGGGAACGTGAAGGGACATGTACAGCACAAAAGCGTACAGGCCGACCTCGTCTGTTGACTGACAGAGACCGCCGACATTTGAAGAAGGTCGTAAAGAGTAATCTATCCAGACCATCACACAGAAATTCCAAACTGCATCAGGATCCAATCCAAGTACTATGACAGTTAGGTATAAGGTGAGAAACCTTGGATCCCATGGTCGAGCGGCTGCTCATAAACCACACATCACGCAGGAAAATGCTAAACGACACCTCGCTTGGTGTAAGGAGCGTCAACATTACACGATTGAACGTAGCAAAACGTTGTGTGGAGTGACGAATCACGGTACACAATTTGGCGATCCGATGGCAGGGTGTGGGTATGGCGAATGCCCGGTGAACGTCATCTGCCAGCGTGTAGTGCCAACAGTGAAATTTGAAGGTAGTGGTGTTATGGTGTGGCCGTGTTTTTCCTGGAGGGGGCTTGCACCCCTTGTTATTTTGCGTGGCACGATCACAGCGCAGACTTACATTGATATTTTAAGCACCTTCTTGCTTCCCACTGTTAAAGAGCAATTCGGAGATGGCGATTGCATCTTTCAACACGATCGAGCACCTGTTCATAGTGCACGGTCTGTGGAGGAGTGGTTACACGACAATAACATCCCTGTAATGGACTGGCCTGCACAGAGTCCTCACTTGAATCCTATACAACACCTTTGGAATGTTTTGGAGCGCCGACTTCGTGTCAGGCCTCATCGACCTACTTCCATAACTCTCCTCAGTTCCGCACTCCGTGAAGAATGGCTGCCATTCCCCAAAAAACCTTCCAGCACCTGAATGAAAGTATACCTGCGAGAGTGAACGCTGTCATCAAGGCTAAGGGTAGGCCAACACCATATTGACTTCCAGCATTACCGATGGAGGGCGCCACGAACTTGTACGTAATTTTCAGCCAGATGTCCGGATACTTTTGATCACGTAGTGTATGTATATCAGAAATCGTAAACACCTTATATACGTAATTAAACAATGACAGAAATAACGCTGAGATATGGAGATTTGTCGACATTTTGTCATGCTATGCTAAATTACATACCCAGTTCAACTTGCAACATTATACTTACAAATAACTATTCCCTATATATGATTAAGAACAAAATAAAACCTGTGATCTTAAATACTTTTCCTTTGTTAAAGAGTTCCATTGAAACTTTGTTCTTATAATCTAAGAAAACTTACGGCTTTTTGTTATGCAATCTTTCTAGTTTGCTTTCACAAACATGAGAAACAAATGAATATGTTTGGCGAACTTCAGACTTCAGTCAGGGTTATTCGTTTGTGGTGTTTCTCATGCCTAATGCTAGGCGGTGCAAGATTCTTTCTTTTTAAACAGTAGTTGAATGTATGTCCAGGTGTAGTAACCAAGGTAACATAGTATATTCAGGTTGTATTTATTTAGTTAGTTATTTAGTATACAATGGTAATGAACTAGATTACGACATCCAGACGAAATACAGTAAAACTTTATAGCCTTGGTTAGAGTATTTTGAGACAATAAAAAGGGGAAGCTAGAAAACTGTTTGCTCGCGGCCAGGTCTGTTATGTGAGGCGGCACTTTGTGATAGCTGCCACACCAGGTCCATTGTCTCAAAAGATTCTGATCAAAGAATAACACAAGGTTTATTATAAGGTTTTGGTATGTGTCACATACCGTTATGAGCAAATTCGACCAACTTTCATTTTGTTATGATTTCTTTCTATGCTGATCTTTCTCTATTACTAAATCGTGACTATCCACCTATACATAATGTTGGAATAAAATGTACGAGTTTTTTTTATTACTCCATTTATTTTACGACACTTTATCAACAGGTTCATATCGCGACGGATCTGTTAGTAGATAATTCTTAGGTCGATGTATAGTGGACAGTTAGCCTTCTAGGTCATCCTTGTAACCACTTGCTTCGTCACGTGTCCACAGAGATCCTAGCGCATAGCAACTGAATCTTCTGCTTCGTACCGTGCAGATGGCATTAGGGTCCCGTCCAGTCTAACTGCCGCTTTCATATAGAAAGGCGGACAGTTAGCCTTCTAGGTCTCATCCCTGTAACCACGCCATCTTGCTTCGTCACGTGTCCACGTCACGTGTCCTATTGTTTTAGACTTCAAGTGGAACTTTGGGTCGTGGTATTAAATATCCAATCCGGTATTTACCTTAGTGGTTGAGGGAAACCACGAATAACACTCAGATTGGTCGACCCAGGGAATTTGAACCCGGGACCTCCCGAATGCGGGCACAGGCGTTACCGCCTGAGCCATCCCGCTCGGTCCGAGGTTTTTGTTTTATTTTATGTGTATTTTCTGGTGAGTAAAAAAATTATTTGATACTCTTGGCATTCACAACGAAAGGTTAAAACCTTCTTTGCAAGTATGTTCTTTTACCGCTCCAATATGTACTCATTGTATAATCTATTGGAAATCCTTTTTTGTACCTCATTATTTTAGGAGTTGAAAGTAGAAGCTGCCTTGTAGCCCATGTCCGTCAAGAAGCACAGGGTTTTCAATGGTGAAAGAATTACCAAAATCACTTAACTGATTTCCGAGATTACCCGACTCGCACACGTAGGTTATCTCCTTATAATATTGGTGTAGGCGATGATTAAAGCGATTCTACATCAAGGCAGCCTTGGCTCATTCGATGGCACGTTATGCAAAGTCTTACTGATATGATTTGCCTTTACCGTTCTGCATATGAGAATGAAGCGAAATCGCATACACCCAGTTTTATAAATGGAACATAGGTTTCTCCGTTATTGAAATACCATGCCCCAGCTGTAACTGAACCCGGATGCTTTTAAATGCTAGCCGGTAATTCTGACCATCACGCGACGACAGGCCTATTGTACGTTAAATATTCTTACCAGCTGTGTAAAGAATCGGATCTTTGGGATGTTCTCAGTTCAAATTATTGTATAAGTAAATATATATTTAGTCTTATCAGCTTTGAAGTGCTTTTTCGATCTTGTAAGATAATTTCTTTCTTGTTTGCACCGCCATAATATTGGAGATGGAGCATAATATCGAACAAACTAGATACTTCTGTTTCAATCTTTCTCTGGTATTCAGAAACGGATATTCGAAACAACGTAAGAAACATGGAATAAAAATGTATAGTTTCTTCACCCAAACACTGCTTCCATTGTTCTTCCCTCCTCCGCTTTCCTTTTTGTCTCTGCATGAGAACATTTTACCCTCAAATGCTCTATCATTCTGCTCCAAATCTTTTTCCCATATATTATTCTTGACATTCATCTCTTAACCAACATGTAGTTGCTTTATGCAGTGTCAAACGAGGGAGGTGACTCAGGCGGTTGCGTCTGTGGCTCGCATTTGGGAGGTCCCGGGATCGATCCCCGGTGACCGCCCACTCTGACCCGTGGGTTTTTTTCGTGGTTTCCCCGAGTCGCCAGGCAAATACTGGGGTGGTTCACCTACAACCACGACCCCCCCTCCTCTCATTTCCTGTACCCATCATCTTCCTTGTCATCTGTTTCAGGGTTGTAGGACCAGGCGACGGTGTTCGGCGGGTTGCGGCTGGGCGGTGACTTGTGCTCTGGAAAGGTTTCTTCCCTGACGCCACTGCGGTACCGCTCAGTTAGGTCTCTCCTCAGCGTGGGGCTCCACTCCGGGGACCCTAGAGGTTGGTAGCTTGTGACCAGGGTACGGGCGGCGTCGGATGCGTTGTATCTGGAAACGTTAGGGACCCCGCCCATGCTTGCGCCCGTCGGCAAACGGATCTGATCGCCTTCGGGTGTCTTCCCTCATCCTTTCCTCCCGGGGTCACGGTGGAAGCACAATGGGCCGACTGGCCTACGTGCGGTGCTTTGTCCCGGTTCCAGGGGCCCCTCCCTGATACGTACCTTTACCTTTATCTTTATGCAGTGCCTTAGACGATTTCTTTTCGTTTTTCTGATCATTTTAAGCAATGTTCTTCGTCCGCTCCGTTTCGAAAACACCATCTTTGCCTGTTTTATCTGTGTATACGTTTCATTCCATTCTTTATCCACATACTAAATGCTTCCAACCCGTATTCGAAACTTGCCATAACCTCAAGGTTTCCGCACTACACATTACCGCAATCTATACAAATACTTTAATAATAATAATAACACCCATCTGTAAAAACAGGAATAAGTTTTCAAAATGCAATAATATGGATTTTAGTATTATTAAACACTATAAATCTCTTATTTTAGTTCAATGTTGCTTTTATAACCTTACGACATTTTAAAACCTACCATATAGTTATTTAAAGTGTGCCTTTAAGTCTATCTTTCTATAATATTGGAGTCAAAACGATTGCCTACAATGAAGTGAATACCATTCAAGAAATGCCTCAGGAATCCTCAAATACTAAATTAGCTGCAGTGGAGCAGAAAAAGACTGAGAACCGTATATGCATTAAATACTTTTTAAACAGCGTTAAGTCAGAAACAGTGTTATTTTAGGTTATAAGCTTTAAACTCTTTTTTCATATTTGCATTTGTGGGCAAATTCCATTTTCAAACTATCCCACACGATGTACTTTTCGATATAAAGGAATTGCATTTTGTAAACCTCTTTCTAAATAACAGTATAAAAAATTATGAGATGAATTTTTATCAGCATGCTTTGTTGTGATGTTTTTAAACAACAATACCTATATTGTATATATTTATAAGCAAAAATTGAAGTATTATATTTACAATCATTTTCTTCCGACCTAGAAAGGTAATCAATAATTAATTTCTACAACTTATAAGTATACTATTGAGGGGTATAATCATAAAATATTATTTTTCAAAAAATAATTGCATTATGTAGAGCTGTTTTTCATATCAATAAAAAATAATAAAAAGGTATAATGGGAATTAATTTAAAAATCTGGTGTGTTACGTTCTCATATCTTCTCTATCCTATATCATTTATTAATGTGGAAAAACAACTTATCCTACGAAAGCTTATTTCTCTGTCTGCTTCATTTTAATCGGGATAACTCTTAACACAGATAGCTACATTGCATATTTCGTCATAAATTTAAAAGGAATAACGATAGTGAAATTTTTAATAACTGGACGCTATATCCTGACCTTAATATTCCGTACTCCTTCCATGACATCGCGAGAAACACCGAATGTCGACAGGACTATAAAATAATGACAAAAGTTTGAACAATTCGCATCATTAATAACGGATATCTCGGAAATGGCTTATGCAAGAAATACGTTATTTGAAATAAATTGTGTGTTTTATCTGTCACTCAACGTTTACCAGTTATGCAAGATTATACAAAATTCCTTCAGAATGAAAAGAGCTACAAAGGCTATTTCCAGAAATTTCAAGATATACATTTTATTTATTATGTTAAGTATCTTTAATATGTGGTGTTTTGATAAAAAATGTTAGGGCTATTTTTTATAAAATAAAAAAATCGAAAAATATTCCATATAAGGGATAGTTTGCGGTGGAAAAATTTTCTTGTAAATCTTCGTGACGCATCTTTGGAAGATACTGAATTTAAATACCAATTTTGGTAATTATCCAACTTTTCGTTTTTGAGATACGTTGTTTACATTCGCATACATGACAGACAGATAGACACACGTATGGGGAATTTTCTAAAAATGCTTTTTGGATTCAGGGGTACTCAAAACATGTATTTCCGGTGAAATCTTGACATCAAATCTTTTGCTGGGATACCGTTCTTCTTCTACTTGCTGTATACGTAGTAGAGAAAGTAAAACTAATTTTAAAATACGTCTGAATGTTTAGTGTGCATATTATACACTAAACCCTGATTGCTGTATTAAAATTTCAAACGAATCCGGGTGAAAAGTGGCCTTTAGAAATTTCACAGATGTGTATCGTTAAGCAAAATGTCATTCCTAAGCTTCAGAGTTGTAACGTTCAGTTATCAAACTTTCTACATAGAGTGAAGTTTAAACTAGCATGTCCAGATGTAATTCATATAAACTGGTTGGCTTCCATAGCTCTGCTACGGACCTTAGTGACCTTGCTGACCCCTGTCAGTTGCCGTGATTAGGGCGGGGGTACCCTCAGGGCTCTATCTCTTGACCTACCTCCCCACTGTTGCTAGCATGGGATCCCACAGTTTAGCGTGAAATCCGAATCGCAGAGCGTCCACATACGTTACCCACAGAGCTATTAGGTTATTAACTTTGAGACAAGGTAGGTCCATGAGGGACCCTCATTGCTCTGCGTGTTTGCATCACGGCCAAAGTATTTCAAACGAATCAGTAGACTACATTGGCTAATAAACAGAACATCTCTCTGCTTCTCGAATAAAACAAAATGTATTTAATAATTTTGCTATTCCCAACATAAAAAATCTTATGTGTTACATTCACATGACATTTTCTAATCTAGTACAAACTTTTTTTACAAACGCTTATTTCCCTTCTACTTCATGTTAATCGTATTAAACGTTTGCAGAAACTATCGACTTGCCTTTTTTACTTTCTCTACTACGTATAGTAAGTAGGGGAAGTATTGTATTCCATCCAACAATTCGATACCGAGATTTCACCGGAAATAATGTTTAGAGACCCCCTGAATTCAAAAAAAAACATTTCTGGAAACATGTCCGTGTGTGTGTCTGTAGGTCTGTGTGTCTGTGAACAGCATAACTCAGAAACGAACAGTCGGATAAACACCAAACTTGGTATTTAGGTTTAGTATCTTCCAGAGATGCGACACGAAGGTTTTCAAGAAAATACCCCCACCCCAGATTACCCTTTACATGGAACATTTTTCGAAAATTTTAATTTTCTCAAAAATGGCTCTAACGATTTTGATTAAAATATCATATGTTTAAGATATATTCATGACAAATAAAATGTATATCTTGAATTTTCTGGGAATGTCTCCAAAAGTATTCTTCATTATAAACAAATTTTGCATAACTGGTAAACCATAAGAGACAGACAAATTTTACTACACAAAAATGTAGATCGCGTTAAAATACACAATTTATGTCATATATATTTTGTTTTCGTTGAGTGAACCATTTTCGAGATATTGCTTGTTCTTCCCTTGAATTTTTCAATACTTATTTTCTCAAATGGGAATTCCTTATTCATTTTTTTGTCTTGGATATGCAAAGAGTATTAATCTGTGGCAAAGAGAATGGTGCTGCACCTAGCAACCAGCTATTAAGAGATATGTCTATGCTTAAAGGCTACTGTATTTCTATATTGCCCTTGCAAATACAAAACAAGGGGAATAGTACGCCTTAAGCGATAGTCAATAATTTTTAGAACTGGTCGCTATGTGCAAAATGTAATTCTCTTTGGATGTCAAAAGATGGTTTCTGCAAATGTTTATCTCGATTAATATGAAATAGATGGAGAATAAGAGTTTGTAAAAATAGTTTGTACAAGAGTAGAGAAAGTCATGTGAGTGTAACACATCAGATTTTTCTTGTAGGTATAAGGGGAATACGGTAGATTTTAAGCGATAGTCAAATATTTTATGACCTGGTTGCTATGTAGAGCATTCCATTCTCTTTGCATGTCCAGGACATAAAAAAAACCGAATAACGAATTTCCATTTGACAAAAAGTGTGTTGAAAAATTCAAAGAAATAACAAGGTATATCTTGAAAATCGTTCACTCGACAAAAATATATACATGACATAAATTGTGTATTTTATCGAGATCTGCATTTCTTGTGTAGTAAAATTTTGTCTATGTCTTACGGTTTACCTGTTATGCAAAAGTCATACAGAATGAAGAGGACTTTTGGGGACATTCCCAAAAAGTTCATCATTACATTTCATTTGCATGAAAATATCCCAAACATATGATATTTTAATCAGAATGTTAGAGCCATTTTTGAGAAAATCTAAATTTTCGAAAAATGTTCCATGTAAAGGGTAGTCCCGGTGGGGGAATTTTGTTGAAAATCTTCATGTTGCGTCTTTGAAAGATACTGAACCTAAATGCCAAGTTCGATTTTTATCCGACTTTTCGGACCTTTTTCTAAAAATGCTTTATTTAGATTCAGGGCAGTTCAAAACATGTATTTCCGATGAAATCACGAAATGTAATTTTTGGGTGGAATGCAATACTTTCCCTACTTACTATATGTATTAGGGAAACTAAAAATAAACAACCCATGTATTTTGTTGATCTTATTTCTGTGATAAGTGACATTTTGGGACATCTACATATTGTATGGGTATATACACTGGTGTGCAAAATCTAAGGACAGGATGGGTAAATTAACATAACAAATGAACTACTTGGTGGAAGTAGATGAAGGTGCGGGAGCATGTTGCTAGAGGTCTCTCACATGTACACAGAAAGCTGGACGTCACATGGCGTGAGTGTAGCGAACCTATAATGCCAAATGGATCTGGTCCCGCAACACGGGGCAGTTGAAACAGGACAAGACGCTGTGTGGCAATTAGCGAGCTGTTACAGTGCACTGTAGTGGTGTTCTTCATTGCAGCATGGGTCGTAGACACCATTTGGATGACTTCACACGGTGAAGAATCATTGGGAAACTGGAAGAAGGGCGAAGTGCGACGAGTCTCGCTCAGGAGTTTGGAATTGCTCACAGCATTGTTTCACGTGCATGGGGAACCTTCCAAACCACAGGCACTGCTGTCCCAAGGAGAGGTGGTGGTCGACCATGCTCAACTACAGCAACAGATGACCGCTACATCGTGCAACAGGCAAGAAGGGATCCATGCCAAACAGCGGGTGCAATTGCAACCACATTTAACAGGACAGCTAGGCACCATTCTCACGATACACAGTGGCACGACGACTACACAGAGGTGGTGGGATCTTTACCCGATGGCCAGTACGTTGTGTTCCATTGACATCCGCACATCGGCGGCACCGTTTTCGATGGTCCCAAGAGCATCAAAATTGGACCAACGAGGAATGGGGTAGCGTGATCTCGGATGAGAGCAGATTCAGTCTAAGCAGTGATTCTCGACGTATCCTCATCTGGTGAGAGGAGGGAACACGTAATGAACCTAGGAACATTCTTGAACATGATCGTTATAGTGATCCGGGTGTTATGGTTTGGGGAGGCATTATGTTGCATGGGCGCACCGACCTCCAAATCTTTGAACACGGTATGCTCACTGATCAACGTTACTGTGATACTGGACTCCTTCCCCACGTGCGTCTTTTCAGGAATGCAGTCAGCACTGACATCATTTTTATGGATGACAATGCGCGACGCACCGTACAGCGCAGATGGAAGATCTCTTGGAACGAGAGGATGTTCGAAGAATGGACTGGCCTGCCCGTTCCCCCGATTTAAATCCCATCGAATACGTGTGGGATGCTTTGGGGTAACACATTGCAGCATATCCGCATGCACCACGACCATCCCACAGTTGTCAACAGCAACTGGAGGAATGGAACGCCCTATCACAAGAACTGCTTACCAACTTTGTGACCAGCATGGGAGCACGATGCAGAGCATGCATTGCTGTCCGTGGTGATCATACACACTTTTAAGCACCATGTGTCTGTGTCTGTAAATCTAGAGAACCATCATATGTCGTATTGACTATAGTGTATCTTATGGTCTATGAATAAAAGTGGCATTTCTGTTCGTCTCA
The DNA here is from genome assembly GCA_030765065.1 of Deroplatys truncata. NCBI lineage: Eukaryota > Metazoa > Arthropoda > Insecta > Mantodea > Mantidae > Deroplatys > Deroplatys truncata. The sequence continues at coordinate 174,732,117 of CM060986.1, read as the reverse complement.
TTCCATATTTCGTTTAGTTGCCTAATGTAGCATACCGTAGCAGTTCCCACTATGTATGATTCAAGTTTCATCGAGCAATGTTACTTTGCAGTGTCATAGCATGCGAAGATTACTTTCGTCCTTAGCTTTTGCACACCAGTGTATATATATGTATATATATATACATATATATTTAGGGATGCATTATCGAGGCTCCGTGAATCAAAACAGAATTAGAAAAAGACGTGTGTGTCTGTACGACATAATTAAAACGAAAAGTCGGATAAATACGAAACTTGTATTTAGGTTAAATGCCTTCCAAAGATGGGACACGAAGATTTTCAAGAAAATCCCCTACCCCAAACTACCCTTTACATGGAACACTTTTCAGCATTTTTAATTTTCTAAAAACAGGATATAGCGATTTCGATTAAAATTCCATATATTAAACATATTTACATGACAAACAAAACGTACATATTGAATTTTCTGTAAATAGCCCGTGAATTCCTCTTCGTTCCGAAGGAATTTTGTAGAGTCTTGTATAGCTGGTAAACGTTATGCGATAAGACGAAAACGTATTACACAAAAAATGCAGATATATTTAAAATGCACAATTTACTTAAAGTAGCTTTTTTGACTTAAGCCATTTACGAGATATGTCGATTTCCGGTTGTTTCTCGCCATGTCATGGAAAGGTATGGAATTTTAAGACCAGCGTATAGCGTCCAGTTCTAAAACATTTGACTGTGAATATTCCCTTTGTATCTACAACGAAATGTGTAATGCAGCTAGTTCCAGAGATGTGTATCTCGAATAAAATGAAGTATATAAGAAAATAAGCTTTCTTAAGAATAATTTGTATACCTACTAATAAGTGATAGAAGGTAGAGATGTGTGTGTCAGCATAACTCAAAAGCGAAAAGTAAGTTTAAATGTCAAACTTCGTATTTGATTACGCGTTTCAGCTCTCACTGCCCGTTACATGTAAATATTTTCCATATTTTTTATTTTTTCTAACGATTAAAATACCATATGTTAAAGATATTTGCATGACAAATAAAACGTATATTTGGATTTCCTAGGAATAGCCACTGTAGTCGTTTTTCATTCTGAATGATTTTGTGTAATTGGTAAACCCTAAGAGATAAACAATATCCTTCTACATAACAAATATAGGTATCTTTAAAGCGCATAATTTATGTAAAATAACATTTTTATGACGTTAAACGTTTTTATAAATGTTCTTTTTTTATTGGTTTCAATTTTCGGATAATTATACTTTTTGCTAGTGACAAGTCGGAATTCGTTTATTCTTGTGGTCATGTAAACCGCATGCAATTTCAAAGCCATTACAGGGCGATGGGCTTTTTAAAAATCTGTCTTTCTCTTCACCTACTCTATCCCTATACCTAATACGAAAAACCTGAATGTTTAATGAAAGTTTGTCTCGATTAACAAGAATCAGATAGAAGAGGAAGTTTTATAAAAATTGTTTGTAGAATACTGAGTAGAAAAGTTATGTGAATGTAGCATGTCAGATTTTTTTATTGTACACAATACTTTCATATCTGCCGAAGACTGTTCAGTTTCTTCAGACCTAGTCCTTCAGCTCAAGTCCTAGGGGGGGCCCAAAACATTATGTGTTTGTGTGTGACGGACAGACAGAGAGAAACAATAACTTTATTGTTGTTATTCCATCACAAATGGAAATGTCAGATCGGGTTTGAGAATGTCAGACAAAGACTTACAATAAAATACTCCTACCTTAAACACAAAAACCTTTACATTAAAAATTCGTTGTCAATTGTGTTAAAATAAAATATCATACACTTAAGATATTTCCATTACACAACATTTAGACACTATGTGATCGAACGTATCCGGACACCCCCACAAAAATACGTTTTTCATCTTAGGTGCATTGTGCTGCCACCTACTGCCTGGTTCTCATTTACCGCGACCTCAGTAGTCATTAGACATCGCGAAACAGCAGAATGGGACGCTCCGTGGAACTCATGGACTTCGAATGTGGTCAGGTGGTTGGGTGCCACTCGTGTCAGAAGTCTGTACGTGAGATTTCCACATTCCTAAACATCCCTAAGTCCACTGTTTCTGATATGATAGTGAAGTGGAAACGTGAAGGGACATGTACAGCACAAAGGCGTACAGGCCGACCTCGTCTGTTGACTGACAGAGACCGCCGACATTTTAAGAGGGTCGTAAAGAGTAATAGGCAGACATCTATCCAGACCATCGCACAGGAATTCCAAACTGCATCAGGATCCACTCCAAGTACTATGACAGTTAGGCGTGAGGTGAGAAACCTTGGATTCCATGGTCGAGCGGCTGCTGATAAGCCACACATCCTGCAGGAAAATTCCAAACGATGCCTCGCTTGGTGAAAAGAGCAACATTACACGATTGAACAGTGGCAAAACGTTGTGTGGAGTGCACAATGTGGCGATCCGATGGCAGGGTGTGGGTATGGCGAATGCCCGGTGAACGTCATCTGCCAGCGTGTGTAGTGCCAACAGTGAAATTCGGAGGTGGTGGTGTTATAGGGTGGTCGTGTTTTTCCTGGAGGGGGCTTGCACTCATTGTTGTTTTGCGTGGCACGACCACAGCGCAGACCTACATTTATATTTTAAGCACCTTCTTGTTTCCCACTGTTGAAGAGCAATTTGGGGATGGCGATTGCATCTTTCAACACGATCCAGCACCTGTTCATAGTGCACGGGCTGTGGCGGAGTGATTACACGACAATAACATTCCTATAATGGACTAGCCTGCACAGAGTCCTGACTTGAAATATGTAGAACACCTTTGTTTTGGAACGCCGACTTCGTGCCAGGTCTCACAGACCTACATCGATACCTCTCCTCAGTTCCGCACTCCGTGAAGAATGAGCTGCTATTCCCCAAGAAACCTTCCAGCACCTGATTGAAAGTATGCCTGCGAGAGTGAACGCTGTCATCAAGGCTAAAGGTGGGCCAACACCATATTGACTTCCAGCATTACTGATGGAGGGCGCCATGAACTTGTACGTCATTTTCAGCCAGGTGTCCGCATACTTTTGATCACGTAGTATATGTTGAATTTTCTGTAAATAGCCCTCCAGATCCTTTTCATTCCCATTGATCTATATGTTGATTATTTTTACTTATCTACAACGCACATAGTAGTTAAAGAAGGTATTGTATTCCACACAAAAATTCGATACCGATATTTCACCGGAAATACAGGTTTTGAGCCCCCTGAGTCAAAATAAAGCATTTTTGGGAACATGTCCGTATATGAGTCTGTGAACAGTATAACACGAAAACGTAAAACAGGATAAACACCAAACTTTGTATTTGAGTTTATCTTCCAAGGATGCAATACGCAGGTTTTGAAGAAAATATTCTCATTTCCAACTACCGTTTTCACGGAACATTCTTCAAAACTTTGATTTTCTAAAAATTGGCTCTCACGATTTGGATTTACCTTATATGAAAGATTTTTACATGACAAATAAAACGTATATCTTGAATTTTCGGGGAATAACCTAAAAAGTTCTCTTCATTTGGAAGGAATTTTGTATAATATTCTATAACTGGTAAACGTTAGGTGATGGACGAAAACGTACCATACAAAAATGTACATCTCTAAAAACACATTTTATTTAAAATAATTTTTTCCTGGTATAAGCCGTTTTTGAGATATCTATTATTAAAGGTTAGATTGTTCAATACTTGTCATTCTTTTCCAAGTCCCATTAATTTTCAGTTATTTCTCGCGATAGCATGGAAACAGTATGGAATTTTAAGGTACAGCATCCAGTTCTTAAACATGTGACTATCGCTGTTCTCTTTGTATCTTAACACAATGTGTAATGTAGCTATTTCTGTAACGGTTTATTTGATTAAATTATGGCATAAGAGGATATATAAAGTCATGAAAATGTATCACATCAGATTTTTTAAAAAATAATTAAATGTAAACTAACATAAATAATTTCTGATAAACTTTAATCAGAAAATGACATAATTAAGTAAATAATTCTATCTTCCTCAATAAACGTATGCATAAATGTATATCAGTGAACTAAGGAGGCATGCACCTACAGCCTGTAAAAAATTCAGTGTTTTATCTTAAATAATTTCTGAGATAATAGACCATAAGTTTAGGAGATATAACGTTGCCGGGACGGGAGTTAATCTCCCCTTAAATCTAATGACACATATCATAGAACAGCAAATACTGCAACAACTTTTGTTATGTTCACTGTCTTTCTTTATTTCTTAAGACACAGGTTGTGCCACATTTTAGCATTTTTGTTTCGCACAAATTGTAATTTACACTGGAGTTGCGACGTTCCAACAGCGGTCTAAAAACTGACCATACATGCACCTCAGACTGCTGCGGCATCTTTTCCCGCTTGCTATCACGCGTTTATGTCTTCGGAAGACCCTCACCAACATTGCATGTCGTTTTTGTTTCATGTTATTATTGCATGTTTAAATAGTTTTTGTGTTTGTTTATTAAATGTTTACTTGTTTTCAAGAAAATCTCCCCACCCCAGGCTACCCTTTACAAGGATTTTTCGAAAATTTTTACTTTCTCAAAAATGGCTCTAACGATTTTGATTAAAATACCTTATGTTTAAGATGTTTCATGGCAAATGAACTTTCTATCCTCCATTTTCTGAGAATGCTCCCAAAAGTCCTCTTCATTCTGAATGACTCTAGCATAACTAGTAAACCGTAAGAGATATACAAACTTTACTACACGCAAAATGTAGATCTCGTTAACACAAAAAATTTATGCCACATAGATTTTGTTTTCGATTAAACAATTTCCGAGATATTCCTTGTTATTAGTTTGAATTTTTCAATACTTATACTTTTTTCTCAAATGGGAATTCGTTATATTCGTTTTTCTTATGTCCTGGACATACAAAGAGGATGGAATGCGCCACATAGCAACCAGCTCTTAAAAGATTTGACTATCGCTTAAAACCTACCATACTTCCCTTGCATCTACAAGAAAATTAGCAATAAGATAGTTTATGCAAACGTTTATCTCGAATAGCATGAAGTAGATGGAGAACGTAAAATCGGGGACGAGTAAAGGTCTAACGTGACAAGGAATGGTGGACATATACCAACAAGAGCAGTTCTTTACAACATTTTATTAATGTATATCAACAATTAATCATTTAAATGTGTGAGTAACATTTCCTTCTCATAACATTCACATTAAAATTTTCCTTTAATAATTTATACGTTATAGTCAGATTTCCGCACTAAAATTTTAAATTCTTCACTGCAAGTTCCTTTTTTACAATAAATTTAAATACAGGAAAGAAAATACATATTTATTACGAACCAGAGACTAGATATCTTCCATTGAAGCGACATGGAGGTATACGTAATTCACGATACAAAGGTTTAATTTTGAAAATTACTCACCCAAAGAATGTTGTATGAAAATTTAGATAATGTCCGAAAGTGTATCGTGCGTACCGCGAAGAGCTGATAGCCTGGTAACGAAGTCGGCTCGCTGCACTGGTGCCTAGATGTATACTAATGTTTCCCCGGGAGACCACCGGGCAGGCCGCCGACTGTTGTCGCTGTTGTTACCGTCGTCCGCCAAACAGCCAATCGAGTGTCTTGGAGTATGATGTTATCCAAAGGTCGCCAATAATCCTGACGTCATAAGAAAGACGTAGTCAACATGCTCTTACCACTAGCGCTGCTATCACCAAGCTGGAATATGTTTTTCGTAGAAGTTATAAAGGAGGGGGTACCAATCGGTACACATTAACAACATTGTGAACTTTGAAATCCCACCATCTGATGTCATGATGCAATTTATCCAACCAGTCGTCGGAGACGGGAGAAGAGACAGAGGAGTTGTCCATCTACACTTTAGAGGAGAGTATTTACAATTCAGGAGAAAACAGAAGAAGTAGTTCCGAGTAACAACCAGTTACACCAGAGGGCATTAGAATCGTCTTCCGCTTCTTATACTGGGGAAAAGAGAGACGGGGTCCGCAGTCGACCTTCAGCTGAGGATGGAATAGTTTCACATTGAAAATGTTCCGTGAATGCCAATAAAAAGTACTGGTACCATATAATTAAAAGCAGACGACGTTCGACATAGTCTGAAAACATATTAAGATAATTTTAAACGCTTGCAGACTAATAAATAAAACTTTGTGAGATTATTTAATTATTACACAGTTTCTTGCTGTTTTCAATTAATGTTTTGAGCATTTGTATTTGTTCTTTAAAACCTATCAGCATAGATTGCTGGATGCATTTAAGACCATATGGTAAAGCACTAAACACATTTGTGGTTGGACAACAATTATGTGTGAAATATGGTTTAATTAGATGTTTAAGTCTTAAGTTCTACTTCATTTTGCAAAGTTTTTACGGCCATTGTCTTTCTGCATAATGTTTTGCATGATTATAAGGCTACAAAATCAGGTAATCTGGCTATTGTTCAATGGTACGTTAATGTACTGGGCTCACAGGCAGATTCTGGGAAAGGACTCCGTTTTATTAAGCATCATTGCAAATGCACTTAGTTATTTTATATGTTGGTAAAATACCATTATAAGTATTGGAACATTCAAATAAATAACAAGGAATATCTCGGAAATGGTTCACTCCACAAAAAATGTATATCTATTACATAAACTGTGTGTTTTAACGAGCTCTATATTATGAAAAAGCATTCAGAAAGAAGAAAATTTTGGGGGACATTCCCAGAAAATTCCAGATATACATGATATTTTAATCAAAATCATTAGAGTTATTTTTGAGAACATCTAAATTTTCAAAAAAATGTTCCATGTAAAGGGTAGTCTGGGGTGAAAGATTTTCTTGAAAACCATCGTGTCGCATCCTTGAAACATACTGAACGTAAATATCAAGTTTGGTATTTATCCGACTTTTCGTTTTTGAGTTATGCTGTTCACAGACACATAGACAGACACACATACCCACCTTTTCAAAAAGTGCCTATTCTTTTTATTCAGGCGGCCTCAAAACGTGTGTTTCCTATTAAATCTAGGTATCGAATTTTTGGGTGGAATGCTATAATTCCCGTCCTTACTGTACGTAGTAGAAGAAAGTAAAAATCGGATAGCAAAACACATATGAATTTCTCTATCCATTACACTTTCACATGATTCGTTATATATTATGGTATTCATATAAAAAGTATTCCTCTATTCATTTTCGTTACTGAGGATACATTTTTGAACAGAAATAGTCTTAAATTAAGCAATATGGAATGTAGTGTATATGTTTATGTTTAATATCTGAATTATACTTTTCGCCAGGTTCTAAAAACATTATATGAACTCTTAGAAGTAATAAAAAGAAACTCGAGTAATATTTCAGATTTTGTAATGATCGTAAGCATTTAAAAAAATTCTGATGTGTTACACTCACATGACTTTCTCTACTCATGTACAAACTATTTTTACAAACTCTTATTCTCCATATGCTTCATGTTAATCGAGATGTTAATCTTATTGCTAATTTTCTTGTAGATGCAAGGGGAATTGGTAGGCTTTAAGCGATAGTCAAATATTTTAAGAGCTGATTGCTATGTGGAGTATTCCATTCTCTTTGCATTACCATGACAAAAAAGGATAACGAATTTCCATTTGAGAAAAAGTATACGTATTGGAACATTTAAGGGAATAACAACCAATATTCCGAAAATGGTTCACTGAACGAAAAAAAAATGTATATGACATAAATTGTGTATTTTAACGCGATCTACATATTTTGTGTACTACATTTGTCTATCTCTTATGGTTTAACCAGTTATGCAAAAGTCGTTAACAATGAAGAATACTTTTGGAGACATTCCCAGAAAATTCGAGATATACGTTTCCTTTGCCATGAAAATATCTTAAACATATGATATTTTAATCAAAATCGATAAGTTTTTTTTGAGAAAAAAATTTTTCGAAAGAAAGTTCCATGTAAAGGGTAATCTGGGGTGGGGAGGATTTTCTTGAAAACCTTCGTGTCGCATCTCTGGAAGATACTGAAACTAAATACAAAGTTTGGTGTTTATCCGACTGTTCGTTTCTGAGTTATGCTGTTCACAGACAGACACACACAGGCCTGTTTTTAAAAATGCTGTTTTTGGATTCAGGGGGTCTCAAAACATATATTTCCGGTGAAATCTCGGTATCGAATTTTTGGGTGGAATACAATACTTCCCCTACTTACTATACGTAGTAGAGAAAGTAATAATCAAGTGTTTCAAAGAAGTCAGCGTTCTGAAAGTCTCAAGGAGTACAAGAGTAAGTAACTTAAAAACTGATATTTTTCCTACCGAAAATGCCATTTTACACTTCGGTGTCCCCTTAAAGCGAACTCTGTTAAGCCTAAAGAGAGGTTTTCACTTCCTGGTTCATTGAATCTCCTCAGCCGATAGACGGAGCTACGCCAAGCGGTAAGAATGCCGAGATAGCACGCACGGAGTGCAGGGGTTGATTGTACTGCCCTCTCAAATCAATCACCCGAGTGACCGGATTGCAATTGATGGCTACCAGGTCCATCAGATGTATGTGTCACGTGATTGAGAGCATCTGGAGATGTCAAGTCGCGGCAGGAATTGCTACAAATAACATCAATGTCATCTCCAGTCCAAATGTAACATTAACGTTCAGGAAGTTGCCTGCATTTTCGCTCCGTTGAGTACACTTTTGACACCGACAGCTTTAAAATTGTAAAACTGCGTATCTTGCAAAAAAATTAACTTGACATGTATTTTAATTCGTTTGTCCCGTGGCTTAGTGCTTTTGCTGCGATAAATAAAATGGATGCGCTGCACTCCTAGTAATACTAATCTTATTCAGACATGTAGGAATAAACAATTACAGGATAATAACTTATAAAATCCCTCGGTCTACTGACTGCGCGAGTATTCAGGAAGCATAAATCGCTCCCGCTCTACTAAACTGAGTTTTATTTGTGGACGCTCCTTAACTAGTATGCTCCTTAGCATCCCATTCTAGCGACGTAATTTTCCTCAGAGGCCTTTCTATCACACTGAGGTTCTTTTAAGTACCGCATATCTACGACCAGCTTTACTTCTCTTCCGAAGGAAGCCATGCTAAGGATTTTTACGTCCAAAAACATCCATCGCGCTCCGCCGGGTTTGAACCCGCGACCTCGGGAACTAGAGGCTAGCATGGTAACCACTGCACCACGGAAAACGACACATATATGCTATGTTGCATAATTTAGGATTACTTGTAATAAAAAAATCTGATGTGTTACACTCACACGACTTTCTCTACTCTTGTACAAACTATTTTTACAAACGCTTATTCTCCATCTACTTCATGTTAATCGAGATATCGAGATGTTCATCTTATTGCTAATTTTCTTGTAGATGCAAGGGGAATTGGTTTTAAGCGTTTAAGAGCTGGTTGCTATGTGGAGTATTCCATTCTCTTTGCATTACCAGGACAAAAAAAATGAATAACGAATTTGAGAAAAAGTATAAGTATTGGAAAATTTAAGGGAATAACAAGCAATATCTCGAAAATGGTTCACTCAACAAAAAAATGTATACGACATAAATTGTGTATTTTAACAAGATCTACATTTTTTGTGTAGTAAAATTTTGTCTATCTCTTATGGTTTAGCAGTTATGCAAAAGTCGTTCACAATGAAGAACACTTTTGGAGACATTACCAGAAAATTCGAGATATTCATTTCATTTGTCATGAAAATATCTTAAACATATGATATTTTAATCAAAATTGCTACAGCCATTAAAATTTTCGAAAAATGTCCCATGTAAAGGGTAATATAGGGTGTCGTGTCGCATCTCTGGAAGATACTGAACCTAAATACCAAGCTTGGTGTTTATCGGAATGTTCGTTTCTGAGTTATGCTGTTTACAGCCACACACAGACACACACACACACGGACATGTTTCCAAAAATGCTTTTTTTTGGATTCAGGGGGCCTCAAAAAATATTTCCTGTGAAATTTCGGTATCGAATTTTTGGGTGGATTACAATACTTCCCCTACTTACTATACGTAGTAGAGAAAGTAAAAATGTATCGATTTAAGCTAACATAAATAGAAGAATCTCTTTTTATATTGAATACTGTGTTTTGCTTTAGTTTAACAAAAGCTGAACACATTTCTTTATTTCTGAACACAGAAAATATTTATGTGCTTGTATTTCGGATGAAGAGTCGTCACTGATTAATTAATATTTATATTCCCCCCTTTCTTCATTTTACTTCCATGAAACCAAACATTTTTTACTATTAAAAAGATGTTTACCATATGAATTGCATATAACAGTTTTTCAATTGCTTTTTTGGGGTGGGTAGCGGTTTACTAGAATGTGATGCAATCACTGTTTAAATCCATTGAAGCGTACAGTTGTGCGTCCGGTATGTAGGTGTTCATTTACGCTGACGTGACAACAGAATTCAATGTTTATTATGCCACCACAATAAGTACAAAAGAGAACATTTGGTTCATTTTACACTGAAATGAAAATATATAATGCTGTGGGGATTATGTAGACCTGCTTGCTGCACGATAATTGGCAGTTTGTTTCATACTGAACTTCAGAAACAATAAACAAGCTCTAGAACCGAGGGCAAAATATCTGGATTTATTAAAAGAAATGTATACATAACCTTCTCCCAACCTTCTCTTTCATCCGATTTATAATTATATCTACATAGGATTAGTTTAAGGATAGAAAATCGAAGTGCTTATATCACAAGTTTGTTAGGCATGTACTCCTGCGAAAAAATGTTTTCTTTTAAGTTGTATATTTTCAGATAGGTATACTAGATAGATGGCGCTCCAAAGTAGACCTCAACATGAGTAACATATAATTCTGAATATTTCAGAAACGGTGTTATGTAAAAAGAGATATTTGACATAAATTGTAGGATTTAGTGTCAGCTATATTACAGGAAATATTGCACTCCAACTAAATATTCGATACCGAGATGTTACTGAAAATATATGTTTGGAAGCCCCCTTAATAAAAAATAGTTTTATAAAAATGGCTGTTTACATATATCTCTCTGATGTGTTACACTCACATGACTTTCTCTACCCTTGTACAAACTATTTTTACAAACGCTTATTCTCCATCTACTTCATGTTAATCGAGATAAACATTTGCAGACTCTATCTTATTGCTAATTTTCTTGTAGATGTGAGGGGAATATATATTTACAAGGGCAATATAGAAATACAGTAGCTTTTAAGCACATGCATATCTCTTAATAGCTGGTTGCTATGTGCAGCACTATTCCCTTTGCCACAGATTAATACTTTTTGCATATCCAAGACATAAAAATGAATAACGAATTCCCATTTGAGAAAAGTATTGAAAAATTTAAGGGAATAACAAGCAATATCTCGAAAATGGTTCACTCAACAACAAAAATGCATATGACATAAATTGTGTACTTCAAGCGATCTATATCTTTTGTGTAGTAAAATTATGTCTATCTCCTATGATTTACCAGTTATGCAAAATTCGTTCACAATGAAGAATACTTTTGGAGACATTCCCAGAAAATTCAAGATATACATTTTATTTTTCATGAAAATATCTTATACATATGATATTTTAATCCAAAGCGTTAGAGCCATTTTTGAGAAAATTAAAATTTTCGAAAACTTTTCCATGTAAAGGGTAGTCTGGGGTGGGGGGATTTTCTTGAAAACCTTCGTGTAGCATCTCTGGAAGATACTGAACCTAAATACAAAGTTTGGTGTTTATCCGACTGTTCGTTTCTGAGTTATGCTGTTCACAGACACACAGACACACAGACACACACACGGACATGTTTCCAAAAATGCTTTTTTTTATTCAGGGGATCTCAAAACATGTATTTCCGGTGAAATCTCGGTATCGAATTTTTGGGTGGAATACTATACTTCCCCTACTTACTATACGTAGTAGAGAAAGTAAAAAGAAAATTCGTTTAAATATCAGACTTTGTATATAAACCCAGTGTCCTCTGAAGAATTGACACGCAAATTTTCAATAAAATCCTCCCATTCCAAACTACTCTTTATATAGAAAACTTTTCGTTATACCACACAATAAAAATGTAGACTCTCTAAAAACCACGATTTATTTCAAATATATTTCTGTAACATCAGCCTTTTCCGAGATATCCGTTATCATTGGTTTGAATTATTTAAATACGTTTGTAATTTTTAATTGCAGTGACTATTCAGTTGTTTCTCTCAATTTCATGGAAAGATTTTGGAATTTCAAAATCAGAAAAGTGTCTGGCTTTTAAACATTTGTCGATTCGGTTACCTCTACCCCCTTGTACACAGAGCGGGATTCAGGCGGTTACGTCTATGCTCCGCATTCGGGAGGTCCCGGGATTCATCTTCTACCACGACTCTCCTTTCTCTCATTTCCTGTGCCCATGATCTTCCTTGTCAGGGTTGTAGGACCAGGCGACAGTGTTTGCGGGTTGCGGCTGGGCGGTGGCTTGCGCTCTGCAAAACTTTCTTCCCTGGCGTCCCTGCGGTACCGCTCAGTCAGGTCTCCTCGGCGTGGAGCTCTGCTCCGGCGGACTCTGGAGGTTTGTGGTTTGCGGGCAGGGAGCGTACGGCGTCAGGTGCGTTATATCTGGAAACGTTAGGGACCTCGTTCATGATTTCGCCCGTCTCTCTTCTCATCCTTCTCTCCCAGGATTGAAGCACGATGGCCCACTGGCCTACTGCTGTGCTGTGCCCCGGGTCCGGGGGCCCCTCCGTGATACATACCTTTACCGTTACCCCCTTGTACCTACAAAGAAATGTATAATGTGTCGCGCTATCGTTCGTGTTATCTTATTTGCTGAGCGCCTGTTATTGTTTTACTATTTTTGAATTTTGAGTTTTTTGTCTTCCGGCTAGCTATTATTACTCAGCAAATCTCTTGAACAGGGTGTGTAAACGGAAAGGAGTTGTTACTAAAAGATAACACTGATAAAAGAATTTGTTTTTACACTTTTATTGCCGTCACACTTTATTCATTTCACATAATTACTCTTGATACACGCCCGACTGAAACTGTTATATTTTCGAATGTAACTATAATCACTTATTTGCCGCACATTATTAATTCGCGTATTTCACATTTTTTAACTAACTTTACGACGCGAGAGATTCTGTAGAACTGTGTAACGTGTACTTCGTGAATGATTCTGTTAAACTGCGCGACGTGTAACCCGTGAATGATTCAGTTAAACTGTGCGATACTTGTCTCTGGCTTTAGAATTTATACTCTCTCACCCAGATATGCCTAAACATTATAATCGAGCTGCTATTGGTTAATAAAGCGCGCCAACATTAGCGTCTATTTTTTTATCCAATCAAAATTACGAACACATATACTCCAAGGAAGATATTCCCTCCATTTCTAAAGAAAGGCACGCTACTCTGACGTTATTTGTTTGTCTCTTCTAATTGATAAATAACTCACCCCCTCGCTACATTGTTATCCGCTCCTATTGTCAGTTTCCTGTGAGGCCGTGTAAACTTATTTCCTAAAAATGCTTATAAATAACAAACATATCAAATCATTGTCATACAATAATGTTAATTTACACTACAATCACTCTGGCATTCACAGTGTTGTGATATAAAATACTGCCTTAAATGATGATAGGTGTACTTTAATTAAGATAAGGTAGATAGGAAAATAAGCTTTCATAAAAATAGTCCGTCGAAGCTGTGAATAGAAAAAGTCATGTGAATGTACACGAGATTCTCCATACTAGCTCATAGCGAAAGAAGTTGTAATGTATGCAAATTGATGCGTAAACAAAATCGTACGTCTTTTATGCTTCAGATTTTTCTGGGATTTCAAACAGCGTTATATTGGCTCCCTGTATATTACACAACATGTGTATGCAAAATAAAACGGCATGAACATTCGCCGTATTTTATTCACACTGTGAGGATCGGCCATAAATTTTTCTCTATCTTACTGAACTGTCCGCTATAGCGCTTGTTGCACAAACGACCTTTTCGGCGTTTGTCACTCTTCTGTTTTAACGTTATTTGTATATAGTATTTCTCACACAGCAGCTGCTCACTTCAAACACCTCTGTGATTAACACCGACATTTATTACCTTTATACGAAGCAATAATCTGACAATTCTCACATTTGTTTATTGATTTTTCCCCGTAATAAATATGAAATGTATAACACCGCATGTAGTTAATAAAAGAATAAAACAAGAAGATACGAACTGTATTTAAAATCCAACGATAGAAAGGTTTAGATTTCGGTAATAATTAAGGAAATATTACGAATAATCACTTTTATTTTATTTGTAATTAATTATCACCTTTTCTACTGCTTAGCGTAAAAAGTAGAGAATTCCACCCAAAATTTTATAGCGAGATTTCACCGAAAATACACGTTTTGAGATCTCCTTGTTCCATAAAAAGCATTTATAGAAAAACATCTGTGTGTTGAAAAGTAATTATTGACGGGAATACATAAATAATCAACTAAAGAAAAAATAGTAACATAAAGAAATAATCGCAATAAAGAATTTCCGTATATTAAATCATGTATATTGTAACAAGTTTGAGTTGAACAGACTTGCCACGAGAAAAGAGTAATTAAGAGCCAGGTTAACGAAAGTCATTAGTGAGCCGAATACAGAAAGCATTAGAGTTAAAAGTTCCTTGTAGGCAGTTGGGTCATAAGCTCAGTACGTTTACACAGTCACGTAGTCAGAAATTCTGGAAAAGAGTAATGCGCTTTCTGAGATTTTTAGCCAGGCCCCTGATAAGAAAATTAAGAGGCACATTTAGGATCTGAACAACTGGTTGCGGTGAAAAATTACGTTGGTGGGGAATAATGAAGTAGGAGGAGCTAAAATGAATAAATGTTTGTGAAGCTGAAATCAGAGAGTTACTCTTCTCCGGTGTGCTGTGTCTTGTACTTACATTCGTGCACACAGTCGTGCACACATTAACTACACCCTCTCTCCCTCTCTCTCTCTCTCTGGTACCATCAGTGGTACTGACGCGTATGTTATTTTAAGCGCTTAGTGACGCGTTTGAGTGATTAGTTTTCGCGACTCCTCCAAGGGATTAACATTTTAGCGACTTACGGCGAGTTACGCATCTAGTTTCTTTTACAGCGGAAACAGTTATGTCAAGCCATTAAATTGGTCCTGCAGGAGTTAGTATGTATAATAATTCAAGTGTTACAGTTTCAAGTGCTATAATTCAGAATCAGTTTACTCCTTTATTTCAAATGGTCGGCCTCTCACTTCAAGAACTCAAATATTAGTTCACAATAAATTTCTCAGTCAAGTAAGCTAATTTTGTCCTTCACAATACATCCACGCATACCCTGAGGGAAAGTACTCATAGCTCTACCATTGGAGCAGCCGGCAGCAGAGTAAACAGCAGATATGGGAGACAACGGGAAAAGGTAGCATCTACAATCCTGTCAAACTGTCGCAACATCATCGCGGCATCATCTCACCTTACAGCGACAAACTCCGTCAAATAACAAACTTGGTATTTTAAGCTCCTTTATATGGAAAAATGTTCGTTGTTTTATTTTCTGAAATTTAGCTGTAGTAAATACCATATGTTTAAAATATGTGCATGACAAATAAAGTTCATATCTAGAATTTTTGAGAACATCTTTTGTACAATTGGAAAACCGCAAGAAAAAGACAAAATGTAGATCTCATTAAAGCACATGTTTATGTAATGTTTGTAGCGTTCAGCATTTCCGAAATATTTCTTGTTATTGAATTGTTTGAATTTTCAAATACTATACTTTTCTCAAATGAGAAGTCGTTATTCGTCCTTTTTTCTTTAAGTGAAACTTCTTTAGGCGCGGTAGGGCAAATTGACCTGGTTCAGACGAAAAGTGAAACGTTTCCCCTTCTACGAATCCAACGGCAGTTTTCGCATACGTCATAGACATCTACGCGCATTCGTCACGTTTACCTACTGAGGCAAATTGGCCTGGGTCAGACGAAAAGTGAAATGCTTCCCCTTCTCCGACCGCAACCGGCAGTTGAGAAAACAGAGAAGGAAAATAAATACTTGAGCTGTCATAATTCTATCATAATTTCCTACTTAGAATATGACTTAATGCAAATTGATGAATGAAAGAAATATTTAATTTAATTAACAGAAATTTTCTTCAATAAAATCACATAACCATTTTCTAATCCTGAAAAATTCAAATAGTCAACAAGTGCCAGAATCTAAGAAGTTTCACTCCAAACGCTCCAGAATCTGAGAGTCTCACTCAAGGGCTTTTTTTTTCCGCGGTCATGTAAAGGGTATAGAATTTGAAGCAATGAAATGCGATTGGCTCTTTAAAAATCTAACTATGATTTATTTACTGTATCGTACAATAAAATGTGTAAATATGAATTAAACGTTTATCTGGATTAGCACAATCAGCTTTTGTAAGAATAATAGAAGAGAGAGTTGAGAAAGCGATGTGAATGCAACACATAAGCAAAGGAAAGTAAAACTTCTAAAACAGCCAATTTTATAATATGCTCTATGTCTATAGTTATACATAATCTCCAGAAATTCGCTCAGTAACTCTCAGAAATCATATTCTAGGATAAATAGGGACAGAGCATTACGCAACACACGTTCTAAGTGTAATACTTCTCAGGTTATACTCATAAACAGATAACAATTTTAAGGGGGTTTGGAAAGAAAGAGAGAAAATCATAATAAGTATCGAAAAGGGGACGAGGTTCCGCATGAGCACCGCAATTTAACGGTGATGAAATGGTACGATATTGCATTACAGTTTAGCACCACACACTTGCCAGAATACTGCTGAAAACACCAATGTGGGCTGATCTGGCTACCTAGCTTGCCTACGCTGCAATTATTTGAGAGCAACATGAGACTGTAAGAAATCAAACAACGACAAGCTGACCTCTATCCAGGTAGACAGTGTAATCCCGACTGACAGGTTAGAGCTTTCAAAGCGGTGGAATACATTTCCTTTGCGTATGTATGGTAATAGTTCAATGAAAACTGTCCAAATGAACTAAAAATGCTGTGATAAAATGCAACGTTTATTTTATTAACATGGGCGAAGAAAATCTGGTTTTACTTTTTCTGCAGTTATTTACATAACTTGTGGCTGAAGGGTACTTTTAATGAGTGGAAAGATTTTCATCACAAGAGTAGGGAGTGGTTAACATTCCACAAGTATAGGAAAATCTCACGATACATAAGTTTCGTATATTATTTTATTTACAGTCTAAGACAAAGATACAAGATAAACTATTTTACATAATCAGAATGATAATATATTGTGATATTTAAATTTAGATCCCTAATTCAGCATAAACAATTGAATTACATACACAGCGTGCCATAAAACGAAAGCCCCTGTTTAAGAAATCAAATTTGAAAAATCTACGAATCTTAAAGCGCAAGCTGTAGTTAATTATAACATTTGATTTGCACACAAGAAGAAGTGAATTATCATTACTTTAACTTCTTAAGGAAAAAAAATTCAATTCTATTTAAGACACTAAATTTGAAAAATCTGCACTTTTCGCACTTGAAATAAATTCACATGGTAACATAAAATTCTGATGTGTTGCACTCACATGACTTTCTCTACTCTTGTACAAACTATTCTTACAAACGCTTATTCACCATCTACTTCATTTTAATCGAGATAAACATTTGCAGACTCTATCTTATTGCTAAGTTTCTTGTAGATGTAAGGGGAATATATATTTACAAGGGCAATATAGAAATACAGTAGCCTTTAAGCACATACATATCTCTTAATAGCTGGTTGCTAGGTGCAGCACCATTCTTTTTGCCACAGATTAATACTCTTTGCATATCCAAGACAAAAAAATGAATAACGAATTCCCATTTGAGAAAATAAGTATTGAAAAATTTAAGGGAATAACAAGCAATATCTCGAAAACGGTTCACTCAACAAAAAAAGTATATGGTATAAATTGAGTATTTTAACGCGATCTACATTTTTTGTGTATTAAAATTTTTCTATTCCTTATGGTTTACCAGTTATGCAAAAGTCGTTCACAATGAAGAATACTTTTGGAGACATTCCCGGAAATTCAAGATATATATTTTATTTGTCATAAAAATATCTTAAACATATGATATTTTAATTAAAATCGTTTGAGCCATTTTTGAGTAAATCAAAATGTTGGAAAAATACTCCATGTAAAGTGAAGTCTGGGGTGGGGGATTTGTTTAAAATCTTCGTGTCGCGTCTTTGAAAGATACTGAACCTAAATACCAAGTATGGTATTTATCCAACTTTTCGTTTTGAGTCATGCTTTTTACGGCACACTGACACACACACACGGACCTTTTTCTAAAAATGCTTTTTTTTTATTCAGGTGCCTCAAAACGTGTATTTCCGGTGAAATCTCGGTATCGATTTTTTGGGTGGAATGCAATACTGCCCCTACTTACTATACCTAGTAGAGAAAGTAAAAATAAGGATAATAGACGTTTTATTTACTTAAGATATGAATGCTCTTCCAGAAAAATATATCTGGGTCAAATAGGTATAATTCATGCTTTAAAATCTGATGTGTTACACTCACATGACTTTCTCTACCCTTGCACAAACTATTTTTACAAACGCTTATCTCCATCTACTTCATGTTAATCGAGATAAACATTTGCAGACTCTATCTTAATGTTAATTTTGTTGTAGATGTAAGGGGAATATATATTTACAAGAACAATATAGAAATACAGTAGCCTTTAAGCATATACATATCTCATAATAGCTGGTTGCTAGGTGCAGCACCATTCCATTTGCCACAGATTAATACTTTTTGCATATCCAAGACTAAAAAATGAATAACGAATTCCCATTTGAGAAAATATTGAAAAATTTAAGGGAATAAAAAGCAATATCTCGTAAATGGTTCACTCAATAAAAATGTATATGACATAAATTGTGTATTTTAACGCGATCTACATTGTAGTAAAATTTCGTCTATCTCTTATGGTTTACCAGTTATGCAAAAGTCGTTCACAATGAAGAATACTTTTGGAGTCATTCCCAGAAAATTCAAAATATAAATATTATTTGTCATGAAAATATCTTAAACATATGATATTTTAATCAAAATCGTTAGAGCCGTTTTTGAGAAAATTAAAATTTTCGAAAAATTTTTTATGTAAAGGCTAATTTGGGGTGGGGCGATTTTCTTGAAAACCTTCGTGTCGCATCTCTGGAATATACTGAACCTAAATACCAAGTTTGGTGTTTATCCAACTTTTCGTTTCTGAGTTATGCTGTTCACAGACACACACAGAGGCACACACACGAACTTGTTTCCAAAAATGCCTTATATGAATTCAGTGCACCTCAAAACATGTATTTCCAGTGAAATCTCGGTATCGAATTTCTGGGTGGAATACAATACTTCCCCTACTTACTATACGTATTAGAGAAAGTAAAAAGGAATAACGAATCTCCGTACATTTGATTTGTCATAAAAATTTCTTAAGCATATGACATTTTAATTAAAATCGTTTGAGCCATTTTTGAGAAAATCAAAATATTCGAAAAATGCTCCATGTAAAGAGAAGTCTGGGGTGGGGATTTGTTTAAAATCTTCGTGTCGCGTCTTTGAAAGATATTGAACCTAAATACCAAGTTTGGTATTTATCCGACTTTTCGTTTTTGAGTCATGCTTTATACGGCACACTGACACACACGGGCCTTTTTCTAAAAATGTTTTTTTTTAATTCAGGGGCCTCAAAACATGTATTTCCGGTGAAATCTCGGTATCTACTATACCTTTAGAGAAAGTAAAACTATACGTTTTATGTTATTTTAGATATGAATGCTTCTTCCAGAAAAATAGATCTGGGACCAAATAGGCATAATTCATGCTTAAAAATAAATAAATACTAGTGGATCAGTTTTTGGAGAGAGTGGTGTAATTAAAATGAGACAAAGACCTTTCCTCACAAAACAATCAAGCATTATAGAAGACTTCAACTAGTCCAAATGAGTCATTACTGATCCAAATTTAGTATTGGTTGGTTTTAAATATTCAAATTTTCGTCCAAACTTCCTGCCGCTATTTTACAACCTTGTTACGCCGCCTCAAAATGAAAAACTAACTTAGGCCTTCGCTCTACTTTATAACAGCCCAGCTTTTTAAATAAATCCTAAGCTGCGACTGCTTTATTATTTTCGTAGTTGTTGATTTATATTCAAAGCGTTGCTGTGTATCTGATGCTAATAGGAACATTCTTTCTCTCTTCGTGAACACTGGAAAGAGTATTTTTTCTCAAGAACAGAGCGCTAGCAGATTTAACCACTCCTCCCAGACCGCAATTTCATCACGAAAGGAAACAAAGAGGTGACAGCTTGTGTGCTTTAATAGCTCGTTATTACGAAGACAGACGTTTCCTTTTATTGGTAGGGCGCGACGACAATGCCCTAGCGATAATCTCGTTTGTCAGGCAGCATCCCTGGTCCAGAACCGTGACCCGGCCGCTGCAGTCAGCCTATCGATCCGCGCGCACTCCGACCGTCTTCTGTTTTGGCAGCACGTAATTGAAGTGTTGAACGCTTTAAATTGCGATCCTGGTACTTAAGCCGGAACCAGAAGGCCAAGAAGCTTACAATAACCGTAAACATGGCTACACAAAGTTGCAGTTAATTTACTGGCAATTGCTACAGGGTGTTTGAAAAGTACTAACCACTCATAGCGATCCTAGAGGCACTACAAATTCTACTTGGACTTACTGGAAAGTAAGCTGAACCTTACATATACGGAAATTTGTCATTATTTAGAAGTGTATAGTTTAAAATAAAAATTATGCATTCTATACATTAGCACAGAATTTCGTTTTCTTTAATATCGCATTTCGTTACTTTAGGAGGATCTAAGAACATTGAAGAAGTTTGATTATTATTACGTTGTTTGCACCACGCTTTGGGCGCCAATTTGAAGAAGTTTTGTTGCTGCTACGTGTGGAAAGTCAGTTTGAAGATGTATTATATTTCGACTGTTGGGGAGTCGAACTTGAAGTAGTTGCAACCGCCCGTATAGTACCCGCTTTCCGGTGACCATCGCCCCAAATGTACTTTCCGGTGACCTTTGCCCCCAAAAAATGTTTAAAAATATTAACTTTGTAATTTGAATGTTTCTTTAAATATATATTTTGTTTGCCTCGGCTGCGTCAGTATTTATATATATTTTAGAGACATGAATGTCTTAGCAGGGAGGTGCGACTGAAGAATGTAGGCATACACAGATTTTAATTTTTATCCACTCCTTTTTATTAATTCTTGACACGATTTAAATAACACTTCACTGATATAGAGAGCTGTAAGATTCCTTTATTAAATACTTGCACTTTTTAAATGTAAACTATTTTCTCACACAAAATACGTATTAAATTTCTGGAGGACACATCTCGCGTCTGGTTAGGAACACTGTCTGCAAGCAACTGACTTTATTTCTACCGCCTAAATTTGTAAAATTCTGTATTTCATGTCTCTGAATGGCTAATCCTAGTCCAATATAATACCTTCTTTTAACTAAAGCTTTTTCTCGTTGTTGATTGGCTATTTTACAAACTGTCACAAAAATTACATTTTTGCTTCCAAGAATTACAGGTGGTATTGTCAAACTTTCAAATTCATTATTGCCTCAAGGTCACCTCATTGTTACCTCCTTATTAGCAATTTTAACCTATTATTCTCACAGCTCCTATATTATTAAATTATGTAATACATTCACATAGCATTATTGAACATGTATACAATAATATAAATATATACAATGACTGTAATATACACTTTTTATATATTGTTGCATACACATATTGCTTTAAGGTGGGCTGTTATTATATTTTTTATTATATAATTTGAGTGAAATTATTTAAGTGTTAAAAATACTGCCTCACAGTATGAAATCAGGTACTTTACCGTTACTTTTTTTACTTTCTCTACTACGTAAAGTAAGTAGGGGAAGCATAGCATTTCACCAAAATATTCGATATCGATATTTCACCGGAAATACATGTTTTGTGGCCCCCTGAATCCCAACAAACCATTTCTAGAAAAAGGTCCGTGTGTGTATCTATGAACAGCATAACTCAAAAACTCAAAAGTTAATACTAAACTTGGTATTTAGGTTCAATATCTTTCAAAGATGCAACACGAAGATTTTCAAGAAAATCCCCTCATCTCAGACTACTCTTTACTTGGAACATTTTTCAAAATTATGATTTTTCAAAAATGGCTCTTAAGATTTTGATTAACTTGCCTATCATATGTTTAAGATACTTTCATAGCAAATGAAATGCATATCTTGAATTTTCTTCGAATATCCCCAAAAGTCCTCTTCACACAAATTATGTGATATCAATTTTTTGTTTTTGTCGAGAGAACCATTTCCGAGATATTTCTTGTTATTTGTTTAAATTTTCTAATACTTATACTTTTTCTCAAAAGGGAATTCGTTTGTCCTATTTTTATATCCTGGACATGCAAAGAGAATGGAGTGCTCCACATAGCAACCAGCTCTTAAAACATTTGACTATCGCTTAAAGCCTACCATATTCCCCTTGTACCTACAAGAGAATTAGTAATAAGATTGTTTTGCAAAGTTTTGTATCAATTAACATGGAGAATAAGCGTTTGTAAAAGCAGTTTGTACAAGAGTAGAGAAAGTCATTGCGAGTGTAACACATCAGATTTTTATTACCTTGCTTAGACATTTTTGTACAAATTTGTTGATAATACATTTTTCGGAAGTAAGCAGCTCTAATTAAAATATAACCATTTTATAAGGACTTCCTAAGAGAAGCTCTAGGAAAAGATTTTACATTGCAGTCAAATATAAAATTACAGAGGATGAACATTATATTTAGGCGAAATATCATATCAATAAAATATTTAGCAAAGTTTTGGATTCATCTTTTCCAAAGAAATAACATGTTTGAACGGTCACACTTTGATAGTTGCAGAATGTAATCACTATTAGTTCCTTTGTAGATATACATTCGGGTTATTTTGCTTCAGTAAAATACCGAAAATAAATGGCAGCTTTTGGATGAAAGTTATGTTGATGAATTTTTGGGCATACTCATGACTTTTTTCTACAAGGCCGGAGCGCAATCCCTACTGGATTCAAGGACAAGGAGATTACATAACCGCGAGGTGACCAAGGAGGGCTACAATACTACAGAAGAGGTGTGGTTTGAGCCCTCAGGTAAACATTTGGTATGGACATATGCTGATACACCTTTATTAACATATTTTAAACTTTTAGTAATGAGCTGGGAAATGATGCCTATCCTGTGACCTGCACAGTTTTAACAACTATATAATAAGCTATAGTATAACAATTTAGTAAAATCCCTAGGTTTGCGGACTGCGCGAGTGGGATAAATCGCTCACACTGCATGTCTTTTGCCTTTAGCTACTGAGTTATCCAGAGAGGTGTCTTAAAGAAGTGGGCTGATACGCGGGAAACAAGTATTACGTCTGTTGTCAATACAGCATTTTATATGGTAGAAAAATTAAACAGGATCTTATTTAATCGTGATAACTCAAAAACTAAAATCCTTATTCCAGTTTTGTAAGAGGTGTGTTAAGAGCACAGTTTCGAGGCGATGATGATGATGTGTGATTGGTCTCCCTGAAAAAAATTAAAGCCGCTAGGTTTCTGGTAAAACTTCATTTGAAATAATTTGTATTATGAAAATCAATCAGCGAGGAACTTTTTTCCTTGAAGAGAAGGATGGGGGAGCGACGGCTGTGAAAGTGTGAATTAAAAAGTGCGAATTAACTTTTGGAAGATATACCATCGTAATACCGTATGTATGTGAAATGCTATCGCTAGTTATATGCAAATATTTGTTTTCACACCCACGGCACCTTGTTCTTTGCGTGGCCTGTCATAGCAATTTACAAACACAGTATTTTTGTTCAATGCCCTTGTGTCTTTAGTCCTGCCTCTACAGCTTGATAGTACAATGTGGTGTGATTAAGTGATAAACGTTTTTGTGAGAATAAAATAAAATTAAACACGAAATTATAACGTGTTGTGCTTAAGCAGCGACTCAAAGGCATGCCCCGCCCAAGGCAGAGAGGTGAATACATGACCAGGTGAGTTACCCCTTCCAAGGATTTTTTCTAAGTTGTTGAACTATAGTATGTTTTATCTACAATTCTGCATTACCTGAGAAGAATATAATAAGGGATGAATATATATATATATACTAGCAGGCTTCAATGAAGCAATCTAAGGAGAATCCAGCCACAGTTCATTAAACGTTTACTGGTAACTTAGACTCAAATTGGACAAATAAAATTAGTTATATACATTCGAAATAAAAACCGCTTTGTAAATCAATACTACAGTGTTAGCAGTCTCTTCAATATGCAATTGGGCCACAAATCCCAAATCCCATGAAGCCGTTTGCAAATTTCATCATATTTGAATTTTGCTACCTCGGGCTTTCAGTCACATGTGGTTTTGTGTCGCGGGCAAAGCTGAATCCTTTACCCACTCACGTCCGACCACTGCCTGTCTGTTTGTCTTTTGGTATGTGATTACTGCTAGAGGCGTAATCAATCCCATTTTATACGAGCAGATAGTAATCTTCTCGTATAAAGAGAAATACGAGATTCTTAATCCGCTGACGGAAGAAGAGAAGTGGTGTGGTTTCGACAAGATTCCGCCGCCGCTGCTCATACAGTTGAGCAGTCCATGGGTAAAATTAGAAAAAACTTTGAATATAGAGTGACTAGTGTTGACGTATGGCCCTCTCGCTTCCCAGATCTAACAGTTTGTGATTTTTATTTTTGGGGTAGCTTTGTCGTAGTAATCTCTTCGTGTTATCTTATTTGCTGAGCGCCTGTTATTGTTTTACTATTTTGAATTTTGTGTTCTTTGCCTCAGGCTAGCTATTATTAGTGAGTCGAGCAAATATCTCTTGAACAGGGTGTGTAAACGGAAAGGAGTTGTTACTAAAAGATAACACTGATAAAAGAATTTACACTGAATTAATTTTACATATTTAATCTTGATACACGCCCGACTGAAACTGTTATATTTTGGAATGTAACTACAATCACTTATTTGCCGCGCACTATCAATTCGCGTATTTCACATTTTGTAACTAACTTTACGACGCGAGAGATTCTGTATAATTGCGTAATGTGTACATCATGAATGCTTCCTACCTGACGCGTAACTCGCGAGAGAGATTTCTTAGAACTGCGTGACTTTTATCTTGTGAATGATTCTGTAGAACTGCGCGATACTTCAACTCCGACTCAAGAATTTATACTCCCTCACCCCGATATGCCTAAACATTATAATAGAGCTGCTATTGGTTAATAAATCGCGCCAACATTAGCGTCTATTTTGTCAGCCAATCAAAATTACAAACACATATGCTCTAGGGAAGATATTCCCTCCATTTCTAAAGAAAGGCACGCTACTCTGACGTCATTTGTTTGTCTCATCTAATTGATAAACAACTCACCCCATCGCTTCATTGTTACCCACTCTATTGTCAGTTTCAGTGAGGCCGTGTAAACTTATTTCCTAATAATGCTTATAGTTAACAAACATCTCAAATCATTGTCATACAATAATGTTAATTTACACTACAATAACTCTGGCATTCATAGTGTTGTGATATAAAATACTGCCTCAGCTTAGAGGACGAAGTGGCCAAAACAAATCCTTACACATTGGTAGCAATCAAGGGTAATATACGAAATGAAATCATAATCTTCAGTTGCAGAACTAAATCGTATCAATCGGAATGTGTTTACGCGGTACAATGCCTGTTTAAGTGAGAGGGGTAAAAGTTAAAGGCACGGATGAACGAAGGGGCCCCTGCAGCAGCTTCAGAGCACCGCAAGTAAGCGCAACGGCCCTTTTTGCTCCCAACTGACCCCTGAGAGCGAGGAGTTAGGGGAGAGCCCCGAAGGTCCACCAGATCCGGATGACGAAGCTGCAAGCATTGAAGGGGTCCCTAACGTTTCAGATGGAATGCATCCGATCCCACCCACAAGCCTCCAGACCCCCCGCGCATCCCTACTGGGGTTCGACTCGGAGACGGATCCTACCAAGTAATCCCAAACGACGCGAGCGAAGAAATATCTTCAAAGCTCGCATCTCCCAGCTGCAACCCGCCGAACACTGTCGCCTGGTCTTATAATCCTAAAAGAGATGACAGTAAAGGAGATTATGGGTACAAGATATGAGGGCCAGGAAAGTCGTGGTAGAATAGGAACAACCCCAACATTCGTCTATCAACCCGGGGAAATCACGAAAAACCTATGGGTCAGATTGGACGATCTCCGGGAATCAAACCCAGGAGCTTCCAAAAGCGCCAGCTCGCTCGTAATTGAGCAGGGACGTTATTTCCGGCATTTAAGAAGCGATTACAGAAAACATGTGCTACCAGCTATAGCATCTCCAGCTGCTGAGCTGCAGAACCCAATGCGACCGGTAAAGATATATTCTGGAAGCGCTATATTAAGAAAATATCGAAGAGAGTAATATTATATACTGCAATTAAACAAGCAAAATATTTAAATTTATACTACGAGGGCTGATCAACAAACACTGAGACTGATTTTTTCCTGTAGCTTCCGTGATAGTTTCGTATCTGTAACATAAATATTTGAAAAGAGCGGTTTTTATGTATAATGTTGGTAGGCGGCAGCACTCTCGTATTTGTAGGTTGGTAGTAATGCTCTATTTTGTAGACCCTACGTGCATTTCGCATACCAGCTGCGTCTCTTTGCTGATGGAGGGGATGCATTTTTTAAATCGATTATCACCGGTGATGAGTCATGGCTGCATCATTATGATCCTGAAGGAAAATAAGCCAGCACAGTGTGGAAATCGCCAGGTAGTCCAACACCAAAAAAGGCAAAAGTTGTTCCATCTGCAGGGAAAGTGATGGTGATCACATTTTTTGACTGTAATGGAATGATTTACCAGCATGCAGTTCCCCCTCACACTACTGTTACAGCAGCTACTACACGTCAGTATTGGCTACACTGAGGAAGCACATTGCAAAGAAACGACCAGAGCTTTCTCGGACTGGGTGGTGACTTCATCATAACAATGCACGGCCTCACGTCGCAAATCAAGTCATGCAGTTTCTGGCTCGATTCAACATTACCTGTGTACCACATCCACATTATATCCCGATCTTGCAACCTGTGACTTTTGTTTATTTCCATCACTAAAGGCAAAGCTTAGGGGTATTCGATTTGAGAACTCTGAAGCAGTGCTCAAGAAAAGTGAGGCGAATCTCAAGGACCTGACAAAGAATGTTCTGCAGCACGTGTTCAAGGACTGGCAGAGACGCTACAAAAAGTGCATTGTAGTAGGAGGGGACTACTTTGAAAAAGATCATGTAAACATTGAATTGGAGTAATAAACATCTGTGGAAAAAAAAATCAGTCTCAGTCTTTGTTGATCAGCCCTCGTAGATCTAAAAGACAATATAAAGCAAACTTTAATCAGGAATTTCCTCTTAAGAGCTGACCCCAAGATGACTGGATATCTCATTTAAACCAGCTTAGAAATTTGCTAATTTACGCATCATAGCAGCAATTGTGATAGATAGCCATAAATCATTGTAAAACTATAAGTTGTTTTAAGCTAGCCACACTGTTAAACTAAGACAAAAACATCCTTTTTTACATTCACATGACTTTCTCTAGTCTCTATTTTATTATTAGTGGGTAAACAAATTATTCTTAGTAAATCTTATTTTTCTATTTAGGTACTTCATTTTAATCCAAATAAACCTTTGCAGAAACAGCTACATTACGCATTTCGTTATAGATATAAAGAGAACAGCGATAGTCAAATGTTTAACTGGACGCTATATGCTGGCCTTAACAATCCATGCTGTTTCCATGCAATCGCGAGAAACAACTAAATGTTGAAAAGACTTTAAAGAATGACCAAATGATGAATAATTCCAACCATTAATAACGAATATCTCGGAAATAGCTTATACCACAAAAATATTTGAAATAAATGGTCTGTTTTAAAGAGATGTACTTTTCTGTGTAGTACTTTTTCTACCATCGTTTAACGTTTACTAGTTTTACAAAGTTACACAAAATTCCTTCCGAATTTAGAGGACTTCAAACGCTATCCCAGAAAACACAAGATATATCCACATTTTATTTTAAACGTAAACATCGTTAGGAACATTTTATATAAAATAAAGAATATCTAAAAAGCTTCTATGTAAAGCGCAATTTGGAGGGGGGATTTTCTTTTAAAAGGTACTGAACCTAAATACCAAGTTTGGTGTTTATCCAATTATTACTTTCTCTATTACGTATATAAGTAGGAGAAGTACGGCATTCCACCCAAAAATTTGATACCGAGATTTCACCAGAAATACACGAGGATTCCTGAATCCAAAAAAGAGCATTTTTAGAAAAAGGTCTGTGTGCCTGTGAACTCAGAAACGAAAAGTCGGATAAATACTTGGTATTTAGGTTCAGTATCTCTAAAGATGTGACACGAAGATTTTCAAGAAAATTCTCCACTCCAGACTATCCTTTACATGGAACATTTTTCGAACTTTTTTATTCTCTCAAAAATGGCTCTAACGATTTTGATTAAAACATCATTTATTTAAGATATTTTCATGACAAATAAAATGCATATCTTGAATTTTCTGGGAATGTCTTGAAAAGTATTCTTCATTGTGAACGACTTTTGCATTACTGGTAAACCATAAGAGATAGACAAAATGTTACTACACAAAAAATGTAGATCGCGTTGAAATACACAATTTATGTCATAAATTTTGTTATTGTTGAGTGAACCGTTTTTGGGATATTGCTTGTTATTCCCTTAAATTTTTCAATACCTATTTTCTCAAATGGGAATTCGTTATTCATTTTTATGTACTGGACATGCAAGGAGTATGGAATGCTCCACATAGCAACCAGCTCTTAAAAGATTTGACTATCGCTTAAAGCCTACCATATTCCCCTTGCATCTACAAGAAAATTAGCAATAAGATTAACATCTCGATATCCCGATTAACATGCAGTAGATAGAGAGGAAGCGTTTGTGAAAAGAGTTTGTACAAGAGTGAAAAAAATCGTGTGAGTGTAAAACATCAGAGTTTTTAAAATTATGCTGTGAACAGACACACACACGCACACAAACGGATATTTTTTTCAAAAAATGCTTCTTTTTGGACTTCGGGACCCTCAAAACACGTATTTCTGGTGAAATCTCCGTGTCGAATGTTTGGGTGGAATGAAATATATACTCTACCTACAACGTACGTGGTAGAGAACGTAATAAAACAGCTAATATATTGCAGCCATTCTAGTTTAAGTGTCCTGTTACAGTTTAATCGACAATATTGGAATACTTTTGTTAAATGATTCCACCAGAGCTTACAGTTCGACAATTTGAATATGGAAATAAGTTTAAAAGGAAAATAGATGGCAGCCCATTACCATACCAGACATGTTACTCGTTCAATGAACTTATTATTCGGCTTAAATGTCACGTGCTCATCGTCGACATAGATAAATACTCAATGACAGAAGTTGCAAGTACGCAATTTAATGGAGATAGACTATGGTAAGACTGCTTGCTAATGCTGGCATTTGTTATTAACTTCCATATTTCACAAGCCTTTCAGCAAATCCGCAGGATATGTGTGTGTGCCTCCCCATCCCATCAAAACGGCATCTGGAACGGGCATCTTCTGAAATATTCATTAGAAGCTTTTATCCACAGTGCCAGTACACATCCGTCTACGCGTTGATCGATGAGCCTATGCCACGTTGTGCTACACGGATACAAATTAACTCGTCTTTGGCACGAACAGATCTACCACCCTGGCTGTGATTTGTATGGCACAGTATTCGAATCCCATGTCGGTACAAGATACTTATGTAATTTGCCAACAATCGAGAAGC
This sequence comes from Deroplatys truncata, assembly GCA_030765065.1. Taxonomy (NCBI): domain Eukaryota; kingdom Metazoa; phylum Arthropoda; class Insecta; order Mantodea; family Mantidae; genus Deroplatys; species Deroplatys truncata. The sequence continues at coordinate 174,702,121 of CM060986.1, read as the reverse complement.
ATTAAAGCTGCAATCATGTAGCGTTAACTACATGCGTATAAAAGCCACTTTTATCTGTCAATGAATTGTGTATAATATAGGGATGGGACCTCGAAATCGTCGATACCTAGATACCCTCGGTATCGAAGTATGTCTAATTCTTTGAGATAAACCTTCGATACTTTTAAATTTTTAAAGTTTTGCGTTATTGAAAGATGTTGCGTTTAACTTTATGCTAGATAAGGAATTAAAGGAGTCGAGACTTTGTGTTATTGCCTCGCAAATGTCCCCTAAAGCGTTGCTGGACTATAGTTCTTGATAGACCTTGAATGTAGTTGAATCAGTGCAACATTCCATAGACTCTTGTGTCTAAAATAAAACATGCAAAACAATGGGGAAGGAGTAGCGATACTCGTGTAATATGCAGCGTTAACTGAGTTGTGAAGGAAGCTGATCTAGTTGTCACACTAAATCACGTTTCTGCAATAGCCTGGCCTGGTGACTCACTGTTAGCCCTTACATTTGCTTATTCCCGTGACCAGAGTCTGTGAATCCAGCAGAAACAAATCTGAACTGAAGAGTGAGATGATACAGTGCATGGCTACATTTGTTCTTTCCTTCCATCTGTTAGTTTGTGTTTACACGAGTTAAATTCGGGTCACGAACGTGGCTATAGGTATACGTACGATTAATTTGCATAATATGGATAGGAAATCCTTTAAAAGAAGTTTTCAGCACAAAATGTAATTAGATAAAAAGGGAAGCAAATAAATTATTATTATTATTATTATTATTATTATTATTATTATTATTATTATTATTATAGTAGTGGTGGTAGTAGTAGTACTGATAGTGGTATTGGTAGTGGTAGTGGAGTAATCTGGACTATCAATAGGGATATATAACCTATGGTATTATCAATATAAAAAACTGCTGCAAATTAGTTACATGCGTTTATTCACAGAAAACTGCTAATAAGAACATAATTCATGAACAAGCTATCGCCTTTACAGTTTTTTATAAAATAAATGTCGAGTATCGAAATCAGTATCGATATCGAGTGTCGAGAAATGCTGGCATCTTCCCATCACTAGTATAATATATGGTGTTATAAGCGGTTGGTGTAAGATCACAGTACTTTCAAAGTAGTACTGGTATGGACATCAAATTGTTAGTGACAGCGAAAGGATGTGTACACTCGGTCAAACTAAAAGTGGCCGGTTCTTGAGCAGTTAAAATTTTCCAACTTCGAGCGAGCGCGCGGTTCACGCCCGTCAACTTCTCTATGTCACTTTGGCTAACTCTATAATACAGATGGTTCCAAAATGATTATACAGGTTTTAAGGCTTTGTAGTATTTATTAAATTTAACTTAAATTATAAACAATACATAAAATGAAAGAGCAACTCAAACAGCTTTTCCTACAAGTGTTCAACGAGAACACCATTTGTCACACGGCACACATCCAGTCGATAGGTGAGTTCTTCCCAAACCTTGATCAGTGTGCTTGAATCCTGTTTAATTCAGGTAGGTCAGCTGATAGCGAAGGCACATACACATCATCCTTTATGAACCCCCAAAGGTAAAAGTCACCTGGCGTCAGATCGGGTGAACATGGAGACCATGTTAAACAAACTCTGTCATCCGCCCCCTTGCGGCCAATCCAGCGGTTGGGTACAACGTCGTTTAACCAATCGCGTACTGAGTGATGCCAGTGAGGCGGAGCACCATCTTGCTGCCAAATAAAGTTCTCTGGTTCAGCTTCTTCCAATCGAGGAGAGAGCCATAGTTGTAGCGCATCAAGGAAAGAAACACCAATTACAGTTGCTTCACCGAAAAAGAAAGGTCTATGAACTTTCCGCCGGGATATGGCACCAAGAAACATTACATTTTGCGGAGTCTCTTGCAGCTGTACCATCTCGTGAGGATTAGATTACCCCCAGATGCGCATATCATGAGTGTTCACATTTCCATTTAGGTGAAATATTGTTTCATCACTGAAGACGACACGTTCTAGAAACCCTTCGTCTTCATGCAGCAACATCTCGTTTACAAAGTTGGCACGTAAACGTAGTCTGTATGTAGACTTTAGAGCTTGTAACAACTGCAAGGACGTAGTTGTAAGCGTCTCCTTAAAACTCTCCCTACAGATGTCACTGGAATTGCTAATTCATGACTAGCCTTCCGAACTGATTTCTTGGCGATACGCGTGAAAGTCTCTCTCTTTCGTTCAACAGTTCTTCAGTCAATCTTAGTCGTCCCGTACTCTTCTCTTTACAAAGACAGCCGGTGTCTTCAAACTCATGATACCATCTACATATGTTATTATCACTTGGAGGATTACAGTGGAACTTAATATGGAACGCACGTTGCACTGTAACTAAAGATTGTGTCCTTGCGAACTGCAAAACACAAAAAAAACTAAGTCGCCATCTTTGCTACCAGCGCTTCCTGACGGAAAACAGATAAAACAGTGCATGCGCATGCGCACAGATATACTCAACAAAACTGTTTGAGTTGCCTGTATGGAAGAACAATTAATTTCATTAATTGACCTAATAGTGGTTGAAATTATGAAGCCCGGGACTTAAAGTACTTACAACATTGTAGGTCTCCATTGGGTATGCTATTTCAATACAATTTGGGATCTCCTTGTGGTTTACCGGGAAAAATGCCAATCAGTTGAAGAATTTAATGGCGTACCGGTAATTTACCATGTTAGCTAATTGGTTAGTGCAACCGGACGGAGACCGACAGATCCCTGGTTCAAATCCCGGCTATGGCACTGAATTTTTCAGTCGTCTGATTCTACCTATCTTACTCTCTATTGCTTACCCCTGTAATAAGATGATTTTAACGCTGGGGTAAGGAGGCTATTGTAGTTCTGCATATTATCTGTAAGAGGAGCTACCTACTTAATATTTTTTATAAAAATGATTTTATTCTTCTGCATTTGTGTCTCCCCTCCATAGGCTTAGTTCAGTACCTCTAGTCCTTTTAACGTTAGCAGATAACAACGCGTTTTTGAAATTGAAGTTATATACAAAATTAGATTACTGTTTGTCATTCTTGTTGTATGTAAAATCCCTCCTCTTTCACTTTTTATTAAGTTAAACCAGGTTGGAAAGTGAAAACCTTAATGGAGGAGCCAAGGGATTTGCTTTTCTTTCATTCTCCTTTAATGAATTATTCAGCCTGCGGGAAAATCAGAAGTAACAAGTGGGATGTATAAGCTTCATGGGGCTTGGAGATATGAAGATTCTCGCTGCTCTGCGTCAAAAGAAAATGACGGGGAAAGAGGCACAGTTGAAATCATCCTGTATCGTCATTCATCATCACCTCTCTAATCTGCACATCTTGCGAATCTGCTTTTGTTAATTTCTCAGCTGAACGATAACTTTTATCGCTAAAAGACAAATATTGTTCCTAGCAGACACTCGCACAATTTGACAATATTCTCATTTTATATTTATTTTACTTATTTTACGTTGCTTTAACTACATGGTCATATCGCGACGAATCTGTTAGTAGATAAGCTTTGGATGGCTGTGTGGCGGACAGCTAGGCTTCTAGATCTCATCCCTCTAACCATACCATCTTGCTTCGTCACGTTTCCACAGAGACCCTAGTGCATAGCACCTGAATCTTCTGCTTCGTGCCGTACTGATGGTCATTCAGTCTAGCTGCTTTCAATGTCTGTGGATAGAAAAGGCGGACATATATTCTTCTAGGTATCTCCCTGTAACCATACTATCTTGCTTCGTCACGTGTCTACAGAGATCCTAACGCATAGCAGCCGGATCTTCTGCTTCGTATCGTACAGCTGGCTTTAGGGGGCCGTCCAATCTACCTGCTTTCATGAAGAAAATTGGACAGTTAAGGTACTCGTCCACGATGCAACTTAAATGGCTTGCAACTTCGAACTGCGCAACAAAAGTGAAGTTGCATCGTGTAAACTGCCAAGCAAGTAGGAAAATTGCACGCGCAACTCAAATTCAGCGCAAGATCTAAGTGGCGTGCAACTTAGGAAGTTGATTCGTGTACGCAGCGAAAAAAAGAAAGTTGCGCCATCTGAAAGTGGCTTGAACAGTTTAGAAAACTTTTGTGGCGTATTCCGTGCAACTTTGTTATGTCCTCTGCTGTGATAGTAAATAGCTGTTTGAGAGGTAGGTACAAGGGTTATAACTTGTGTTACCCTAAATACAGAATTAAGACAGATACGTGCATTTTATTTCCTTAACAATACGAACAATTTATTGTAGTACGGTGACAATTTATTTCTTCATAGCTAATAATGTCCTTAACAATAAATGGACGAGGGAAATGACAAAAATGTTTATTGAACTGATTGAGACCACAGATTGCTTGTGGAGAGTAGACACTGTGGATTACAGAAATAAACAAAATGCGTTACATGATATAGAAATGGAGTTCTACATGTCAGCAGAGGAAATTAAAGTAAAAATCCACAGGTTGAGAACCCAGTTCACCAACGAAAGGAACAAAATGAAGGCAGGGAAATCTGGAAGTGGTGCAGAAGACAAGTATAAAACAAAATGGGAATTTTACGATGCACTGTACTTTATGTTTTACCACACCAGCACCAATAATGATGCAGTAGATGAGTATTAGTTCTCGTTGTGCCAAATATAAGAAATAAATGCATATTTGACTGATAGCTGCTGCCTAAAAAAAAATCACATTGATTATATAGTTATAAATAATGACAGCCGAACGTGTTATATATTACACTCGGCAATGTTGCCGCTCCATTATTTTAAGCCGAATTACCTGTGGCTAGAAATCTCAGTGTCCACACAAGACGTTCTGTTGCTGATATTGACCTTCTCATTATTGTATCTTGCTTTTGTATTACAGGTGTTATTCTTTTAAGCAGATAATTAAAATCAACCGACGACATGCGTAGGAAATTCTAAATTTTGATCTCCGTCGTAGAGCTCTTGCAGCAAGTTGTTTACATCCCCCGCAATATTCGCGACTTAAAATCCACTCTCTTACCCAACACTTTCTGGCCGTCCTTTTACCTTTTTCTCTACGTCCACGAAGTAAAATAAGAGACAGGCAAGCTACGGATAAAATTTCATTATCAGATGACATATTCGTCATACCAAGCACACAGCTGACTAGAAAGTGGCATGTAGAAAAATTACCGCCACATATATAGCATCGTGTAAACGCTCGGTGCAACATTTCTGTGGACATGCCACTTTTATAGTGGCGCAACTCGAAATCGCGCAACTTTGCATGCTGTGTGTAAACAGAACATGCCACATTTGTGGCCCGCAAGAAAAGTGGCATGCCATAAAACTGGCATCGTGGACGAGTACCTTTAGCCGTCTAGATCTCATCCCTGTAGCCATACCATCTTGCTTCAGGCACGTGTCCACAGACCCGAGCGCATAGCAGCCGGATCTTCTGTTTCGTGTCGTGCAGATGACATTAGGGTGCCGTCCAGTCTACCTGCTTTCATTGTCTATAAATAGAATGGCGGACAGATAGCCTTTTTTTTTAAAAAAAAATGCCCAACTAAGGGGACAAAGGACGGGCCCCAAACATGCCCGTCCGGCATGTGTTGCCGTGCAAACTGCATCGACTCCCTCGTGCTGTTAATATGTCTAACATGCAGGGAGATTGTATGAGTTAGTGCGTAGGTTAGTCGGGTCCCGCATAAGCAGCCCGGTTAGTTATGTGATGTGTGTTGCTGGCATGCCATGCCTGCGAGCGCTTCAAAGGATGAGTTCCCAGGCTTCAGTCATGATAGCCTTCTAGTTCTCATCCCTGTAACCATACTACCTTGCTTCGTCACGTGTCCACAGAGACCTTAGTGCATAGCAACTATATCCTCGGCTTCGTGCCGTGCAGATGGCATTATAGTGCCGTCCAGTCTACCTGCGTTCATTGTCTGTGAAGAGATGGCATAGCACCCGCTATTACCACCTATTTTTCATTTTTACTATTGCTTTAGACTTAAGGTGTAACTTTGCATCGTGGTATTAAATATCTTATCAGGTATTTAACTTCGCGGCTGAGGGAAAACACGAGAAAACCTTAGTCATGTATGTCCGCTCAAGGGATTTGAACCAGGGACCTCTCGAATGTGGGCCACAGACGTTACTGCCTAACCATCCCTCTTGGTCATTTTATATTGTTTTATAATTGTGTAGTTTATACATTTAATTTGAAATTTAAAAGACTACCGTTCTTAATTTTGCGAAAAACATCTTATATAGCATAAAAGAATATCCGAAAAATACGAAATAAAATAAAACTAAAATGTTATAACACGAAGACAACTTCTCCCTCTTTCTTTTATTTTGTAAATATAGTGTAAGCGAAGGGAATTTTGTTTCAATAGACCAAAACGAACCCACCATAATATACATTGCAAAGTTCTTACCTGGAGTCAATTCCTCCTTTGTGTAACACGTCCAATATTCGTCTGATTATAAGAGCTTATGCCACAGCGAAGATATTTGAATGTTGATACTTATTTTAAAACTCTGTTTTCTAGTATAGTCTTTGATCTAACGGGATCATTTCCTTTAAAAGCCATTATTTTCGTTTTCTTACTTGAAATTTTAAAATTATAAGGTTTATATAAATTATTTAAAAAATGCAAGTACTTCTGTAGCTATGTTTTACTTTCGAAAGTGTTAATAAGTTTCAAGCAGTATGTGGGATCACCCAAAGAAACCTTAAAAGCAAAATTAGAAAGGAAACTAAAATGAAATATTTTAAAGTAATGACTTTGCCCACACTGTTCTTTGGCAGTGAAATCAAAAACCGCTGAGCAAAATATAGTCAGCAGGAATGAAATTTCTAAGGAGTTTATAAGGTTTTACAAGTATCATAAGATAAAAAATGAAGATATAAGGGAAGAGATATTTATCGATTCAATATACAAGAAAATATTAGATAGGTAATGGACAAGGTTCGACAAAACATTTACTAAGAATGGAAAACACCAGATTACCCACGCAGCGTTGGATTACACTCGAGAGGAAGAGATCGAGAATACGCTGAAGACCATTACTGTAAAGTGGGAACGGGCAAAGTGCCATCCCTGAAGTGAAAAAGAAGAAAAAGTGTAACACGTCCAAGGGTTTTCAAAATGCATTTTCTGAGAATATGAATATCCATGAGTCGCTTTACATATAGGACACTCATCACTAACTCCCAGAGAAAGAATTCAGGTAATATGAGATATAGCAAATGTTGAGGCCATATAATTGGTTCATCTCTAGGCACCAGTTCTTGTTGAAGGTCATTCGCTCACGAATGTGGAAGTATTGTATTCCACCCCACAAACTCGAAATCGATATTTTACTGAAAATACGGACTTTGAAGCCCACTGGATCAAAAATTAATTTTAATTATGGTCGATGCTTGTGGAAGAGAGAGATAATAGCATAACTCAAACACGAAAAGTCCGATAATAACAAATTTCATACCCCAGTCAGACACTGCTTGAATATGCCAGGCGAAGATTTTCAACAAAATTCCCCCACTCCAAACTATTCTTTACATGAAATGTTTTAATTTGTTGTTTTCCTAAAAAATGGCTAAGCGGTATTGTTTTAAATAGAATATGCTTGGAATATTATTGTGACAATATAATCTTTATCTTGAATTGCTTCTGAATAGCCAGTCCTCATGCTGTTATAAATTTAAATAATCACACCTTGAAGCTTGAAGCTCAAAGACATGAAGGAAATACTTAACATAAAAGCGTATATTGTTTCGTACACTATAAAGTGAAACATAGATATGCTAAGTGTGAAAATAATCTCCTAGGGTGGTATGCTTACGCGAGAAATACGTAAAGACTTCCCTAACCTAACTTTTGACCAGTTACTTTATTTTCGTATCACAGAAATACAGCATTTGCATGGCAGTAGTAAAGAAACGGTTGTATTTGTTTACTTTCATATCGCAGCAACACTATCATTCACGTAGTCCTCCGAGGTTTAGTAGTACCATGCTAACCTCTAGTTCCCGAGGTCGCGGGTTCAAATCCTTAGTATGGCTTCCTTCGGAAGGGAAGTAAAGCCGATGGTCCCGTGTCGTAGATTTAGTGCACGTAAAAGAACCTCAAGCGTGATAAAGAGGCCTCTGAGCAAAATTATCGGTCTTTCACGCCCAATATAGAATGGGACGCTAAGGACCACAGCAGTTAAAGAGCGCCGATAAATAAAAAATCTGTTACACTCACATGACTTTCTCTACTCTTGTACAAACTATTTTTACAAACGCTTATTCTCCATCTACTTCATGTTAATCGAGATAAACATTTGCAGACTCTATCTTATTACTAATTTCCTTGTAGATGTAAGGGGAATATATATTTACAAGGGCAATATAGAAATATAGTAGCCTTTAAGCACATACATATCTCTTAATAGCTGGTTGCTAGGTACAGCACCATTACCTTTGCCGCAGATTAATACTCTTTGCATATCGAAGGCAAAAAAATGAAGAACGAATTCCTATTTGAGAAAATAAGTATTGAAAAATTTAAGGAAATAACAAGCAATATCTCCAAAATAGTTCACTCAACAATAAAAATGTATATGACATAAATTGTGTATTTTAACACAATCTACATTTTTTGTGTAGTAAAATTTTGTCTATCTCTTATGGCTTACCAGTTATGCAAAAGTCGTTAACAATGAAGAATACTTTTGGAGACATCCCCAGAAAATTCAAGATATACGTTTTATTTGTCATGAAAATATCTTAAACATATGATATTTAATCAAAATCGTTTGAGCCATTTTTGAGAGAATTAAAATTTTCGAAAAATGTTCTATGTAAAGGGTAATCTGGGGTGGGGGGATTTTCTTGAAAACCTTCGTGTCGCATCTCTGGAAGATACTGAACCTAAATACCAAGTTTGGTGTTTATTCGACTCTTCGTTTCTGAGTTATGCTGTTCGCATACACAGACGGACATGTTTCCAAAAATGCTTTTTTTTGGATTCAAGGGGTCTCAAAACATGTATTTCCGGTGAAATCTCAGTATCGAATTTTTGGGTGGAATACAATACTTCCCCTACTTACTATACGTAGTAGAGAAAGTAAAAATTCAATTTAGTTTCAAACCCTACTAAAAACAAAGTAGAAGTGCATTGTCTGATGGACATGTTTGTTAACACGACTGAACATTTGAATGTTGTTTCCACATGGTGTGTGTGACTTGAAATTGTTCCCAAACCTAGTAGTCGGCCACGATATGAGTACGTTTGGTGGAAAGAGGAACTAAACAGTTACGGAACAAGTGGCCGAGACATCGGAACGACAGTCAGGTAAAGAAAACTTCCGCAGTTTTAATTGATTTGAATTTACTAGCGAAGCGGAGCCTGCAAATGTAATACTGTTTTCATTGTGCAACTTTACATTCCCCTACGCCTTGCCCCTCACTACCCTTGATGACATCGGATATTGTCAACAAAAACAGTGGCGCCCTCCTCCAAGCGCACTCATATGGTGCCCGACTAGTACTTGTATCGTGAATAGTGTAAAGCAAAGACATCAATCACTTTTCATATCAACCCTAAAGTTTAAAAAGAGTGTATGTTACAGTGGGCGGAGAAGTAGTGTAGTTTTATCACATCATATACTTTTGTGCGAGTTTAAATATAGATAAACGTTTTTAATTACCTTAAAAACCAATTTTAGAAGCTTTGAATGTGGTGCTGTTAATTCAACAAGTTCACCTTTCTGTCATCGGAATTTCAATGCATTTAATTCGCAAACAAGATAAACCTAATAGATACATCTTTGAATGTATTATTGTATAATAATGTTTTTTAATTTTCTAAAAATTTTATAAAAATAAGAATTTCCTTAAGAGTTTTTTTTCAGAAAATAAGAATCGGCATTAGCCTCTGTTGCAACATAATGTTTCCGTTGAAGACAAAGCAAATCTGACATTGTATTTTCCCATATTTACAATAAATGTTTTTCCACTTCAAACACAGAAACCTTTATTAATATTTTCTGTCCAAACGCATTTAAAAACCAGCATTAGAAGCGTAATGCACTGGTTTGGTATTTGTGTTTTCTATAATTAAATTAACACAATAAAAATCCTGGTTAATATTTGGACCCTATTTCAATGAATTTCTTCTGCGTAGTTTCCACATAAAATACTACTTTCTAAAGTTATAGGTCATTTTTACTTAAAATTAAACCTGAAGTTTGTCTCCCCTACACGTAGAACTATTTTAAATTTCGTTTCAGTATCTCGTTTAGTTTTCAAGCTATTGACTTTCAAAAACGAATCTTATTATTTTATACCAAATGCGTGCAGAATGAAGCTTTAAAAATAGTATTGTCGTATAATTTTTAGTCGTGTTGTTGGTTCGAAATAAAATCTGTTTAGAAACTTATTACTGTAAATTTCTGTTTTTTTCCATCTCTGCTTTAAAAATAAGTTGCTCAAATACTTCTGAGGGTATGAAAATGCGTATGACAATTTTAGTAGTTCCATTTTCAGAATATGCATGAACATCTTCAGCAACAAGAATAAAAAATCCAACGTGTAGTGCATTTTTAACGAGCAAAAAAACTGAGATAATTCCAAAAACCGGAATTCTAAAATTGAAAGACTTTTAATTGCAGTTTGTTACCTTGTTGCATATAAGAACAAGAAAACAATATCAAGTGAACACCAGTTTTGAAATGTTATCGTCTGAAACAGAGCGAGATGCCTCTAAGTGTTAGGTTCGCATTTGAGAGGTCCCGGATTTGATTCCCGTTGGTCGGCATTCTGAGTGTGGGTCTTTTTGTAGTTTCCCTGACCCGATAGGCTAATGCTAGTTGGCTAGTAGGTTGCTAGTTGGTTCCTTTTATACAATGAATTTCCTGTCCACATCATTAAGTTTAATCTCTTTCAGGTTGAAGGACCGGGCAACGGCGTTCGGTTTGTTGCGGCAGGACGGTGGATTGTGCACTTTGGAAAGATTTCTCCCTAACGCTTAGTTAGTCTGCTGGGGTCCCCTACCTAGGCGCGCTTCGGGCCAATGGAGGGGCAACAGGGCTAAGGCATGGCTATCCGGCGCCAGAATATACTCCATCTAAATCTTTAGGGATCCAACCTTGTTTGTGCACATCGTCGTCAGAATCTGATCGCCCTTGGGATCTATCCCTCAACCTTCCCTACTGTGACCTACTTGCTATGATGTGCTCCAGCTTCTGGAAGCCCCTCCGTCCCCATATCTTCCTAATATCTTTTGGGCGCATAATCCTAAAGTTGATTTTCTCGGGATTTTCAGTAGTGCATTCCCTAAAATTGAAGCGTTCAACTTCATTTCCACCAGAAAGCTGCCAGCTGAAATTTCTCACAGTGCACATACTGGTCATCTTGTGCCTAGTAAATTATAAGAGATTGTTTCACGAGCAAATCAGTAACAACTCGCGTTTTATATGTACTAACACTTGCATGGGAATGTGGCGCTTTCTATCATTGCTTGCTGAATTACTTATAGCTGCAAATGAACGTACATACTGCGATGTTTATGTTTTAGCGACGTTTGGTTAGAACTGCGATGATGCGCACGAAATTGGACGACGAGGATATCAATATGTGTGCGTGAGTTATAAAACATTGTTGGTGCGTGTGCATCACAAGAGGAAAAGGGGAGGAGGAACGTGACGGCTGTTGCAAAATTAATCCAGAGAACCGAGTTATTTTTTTAAGTTTTGGAATACAACATCCTCCCACTCTGTTAATTTAATTCAGCTTCTGGGATTGAAACAGCAGCACATCGGGCCGTGTTTACAAACAAAGCATACAGATGAGTCCACACAAAACACCAGAATAACGACTTTTCGAACGCTATTTGCTTTATTCCGCCATTAATTTAACATGTCTTTTTACGGCAGTAAAGACGCTTTTGATTACATTATTAAACATGTTTGGAAACTGAACGTATGGTGCAGTAGCATTCTGCGCACCAAACGTGAGTTCTGAAACCATAAAATCTGTTTTTTGCTTCGTATTAAACACTCTGATGCTTATGTGGATATTTTTGTATTTTATTACCTTTATGTGTTAAATACCAAACAAAAAATCTGATGTGTTACACTCACATGAGTTTCTCTACTCTTGTACAAACTATTTTTACAAACGCATATTCTCCATATGTTTAATATTAATCCTATTGCTAATTTTCTTGTAGATGCAAGGGGAATATGGTCGATTTTTAGAGATGGTCAAATATTTTAACCCTCGGTTGCTATGTGGCGCATTCCATTCTCTTTGCATGTCCAGGACATAAAAAATGAATAACGAATTTGAGAAAAAGTATGACTATTGGAAAATTTAAGGGAACAACAAGCAATATCTAGAAAATGGTTCACTCAACAAAAAAAAACATATATGACATAAATTGTGTATTTTAACGCGATCTACATTTTTTGTGTAGTAACATTTTGTCTATCTCTTATGGTTTACCAGTTATGCAAAAGTTGTTCACAATGAAGAATACTTTTGGAGACATTCCCAGAAATTTCGAGATATACATTTCATTTGTCATGAAAATATCTTAAACACATGGCATTTTAATCAAAATCGTTAGTCATTTTAGAGCAAATTAAAAATTTCGAAAAATGTTCCATGTAAAGGGTGATCTGGGGTGGGGGGATTTTCCTGAAACCCTTCGTGTCGCATCTCTGGAAGATACTGAACCTAAATACCAAGTTCGGTGTTAATCTGACTGTTCGTTTCTGAGTTATGCTGTTCACAGACACACAGACACACACACAGACACACAGACACACACACAGAAAGACAGACGCACAAACAGACACACACACGGACATGTTTCTAACAATGGTTTTTTTGGATTCAGGGGTCTCAAAAAATGTATTTCTGCTGAAATCTCAGTATCGAATTTTTGGTTGGAATACAATACTTCCCCTACTTACTATACGTAGTAGAGAAAGTAAAAAATCTAATGTATTAGATTTACATGAGCATCTCTACCTAACATCGTTTATTTTTGTTTAGCTCCTACAAACTCTTCCTATGAAAGCTTATTAGTTTCTACATAGTAGGTAGAGAAAATATTGCATTCTACCTAAAGGTTCGATATACAGTTTTAAATGGAAATACACGTTTTGAGGCCCATTGAATAGAAAGTATTTTATAAAAATTTCCGTGTGTGTGTCTTGTCTGTTTGTGTCAATATTTCGATTTTTTTCTAAAAAGTAGCTCCAACAAGTTAAATTAAAATACCATATGTTAAAGATGATTACATGACGAATAAAATGTAGATCTTGAATTTTCAGGGAATAGACGGTCAAGTTCTCTTCATTCAGAAGGAATTTTGTATAATCTTGTATAACTGGTAAATGTTGAGGGATAGACGAAAACGTACTAGAAATGTGCAAGAAATGTAGATCTCTTTAAAACACACAATTTATTACAAATACTTTTTCATGGCATCAGCCATTTCCGAGATATCCGTTATTAATGGTTCGAATTGTTCAAAACTTAGCCATCCTTAAAGTCGTATCGACGTCGGTTGTTTCTCGCGATTGCATGGAAATACTATGGAATCTTAAGGCCAGCATATAGCGTTCCAGTTCTGAAACATTTGACTATCGCTGTTCTCTTTGTATCTAAAACGAAATATGAAATGCAGTTATTTACGGAAAGATTTATCTCGATTAAAATAAGTACATAGGAAAATAAACCTTCTTAAGAATAGTTTGTACACCCACTAATAAGGGATGAGGTTAGAGAAAGGCATGAATGTAAAACATCAGATCTTTCTATCTAATTCGGCTTAATCTAGATACACTTTTGCAAAATAGTTTCATTAGACATTTCGTTGAGGGTACAAGAAAACCGAACCGATAGTCAGAAAATAGAGACAGGTCGCTTATATGCTAGTCTAGAGATTCCATACTCTTTACATTACATCGCGAGAAATAACTGAATAGCGACAGCATTTTAAAAATATGATGTTTATGCTCGCATAACTACCTCTACTCACACTTCTACCAACTATTGTTGCAAGAGCATATTATTTTACCTACTTTCTTACTTTCTCTACTACGTATAGTAAGTAGGGGAAGTATTGTATTCCACCCAAAGATTAGATACCGAGATTTCACCGGAAATATGTTTTTTTGAGACCCCCTGAATCCAAAAAAATCATTTTTGGAAACATGTCCGTGTGTGTGTCTGTCTGTGAACAGCATAACTCAAACGAACAGTCGGATAAACACCAAACTTGGTATTTATGTTCAGTATCTTCCAGAGATGCGACACAAAGGTTTTCTCCCCACCACAGATTACCCTTTACATGAAACATTTTTCGAAAATTTTAATTTTCTCAAACATGACTTTAAGATTTTGATTAAAATATCATACGTTTAAGATATTTTCATGACAAATGAAATGTATATCTCAAATTTTCTGGGAATGTCTCCAAAAATATTCTTCATTGTGAACGACTTTTGCATAACTGGTAAACCATAAGAGATAGACATAATTTTACTACACAAAAAATGTAGATCCCGTTAAAATACACAATTTATGTTACATACATTTTTTGGGGGGTGAACCATTTTCGAGATATCACTTGTTATTTCCTTAAATTTTCCAATACTTATACTTCTTCTCAAATTCGTTATTCTTTTTTTTTGTCCTGGTAACGCAAAGAGAATGGAATACTCCACATAGCAACTAGCTCTTAAAATATTTGACTATCGCTTAAAGCCTACCAATTCCCCTTGCATCTACAAGAAAATTAGCAATAAGATTAACATCTCGATATCTCGATTAACATGAAGCATATGGGGAATAAGCGTTTGTAAAAATAGTTTGTACAAGAGTAGAAAAGTCATGTGAGTGTAACACATCAGATTCTTTTATGTCCTGGACATGCAAAGAACGCTTAAAAGATTTGACTAACGCTTAAAAGCTACCATATTCCCCTTGCATCTACAAGAAAATTATCAATAGGTTTAACATCTCGATTAGCATCAAGCAAATGGAGAATAAGCGTTTGTAAGAATAATTTGTACAAGAGTAGAGAAAGTCATGTGAGTGTAATACATCAGATTTTTTTTAAGTTCCCTTGGTTACCCATTTTATCATTACTGTGGTTTTACTGTTTTGCATTACCGCAATTACACACACAAAAACACCGATGGCCGTGGCGGGACTTGAACCCGCAAGCCTCAGCTTGGCGGAGCGCCGAAGCTACACAGTCCAGCGACCACGGCTACGAGGGCCGGCACTTGTTAATCCAAATAAACTTTTATTATCGATTTACACATTTCATTTCTTTGTAGAACACAGTAGCAAAAGCAATTGTCAATTAAAGACCGTTTCGCCTTGAAATGACTTTGAAATCCTATACTCGTTACATGATCACGAAAACAAAATGAATAGCGACTTACTACTTAAGAAAAGCGTAAGTATTTAAAAATTCAAACCAATAACAAGGCATACATCGGGGGAGAAAAACAAAGAAATTCATATTGTGTGCTCTAACGAGATCTAGATCTATCTTTGTGTAATAATATATTGTCTTATCTTTTGTGGTTAACTAGTTATACAAAAGTCATTTAAAACTAAAGGGACTTCATAGGCTATTCTTAGAGAAACCAAGTTATACATTTTATTTGGTATATAAATATCTTAAACTTGTGGTATTTTATTCATAATTATTAAAGCCATTTTTGAGAAAATAAAAAATTTCAAAACAGTTCCAAGTAAGCAGCAGTCTGGGGTGGGAGTTTTGTTGAAAATCTTTGTTACGCTTTCTTGGAAGATACTGAACTTAAATGCCAAGTTTGGTATTTAACCGACGTTTGTTTTTGAGTTATACTTTTAAAGACGCAGACGGAGAGACAGACACACTTGTGAACTTTTTTCTAAAAGAATGTTTGGGGTTCAGGAGCCTCAAAACACATATTTCCGGTGAAATCTCTACATTGAATTTTTGGTTGAAATACAATACTTCCTCTACTTATTGTAAGTATGTAGTATAAAAGTAAAAATTATAACAAAAGGCATACTCTGTAACTATGCCCTAGGATGAGAAATAAACTAAATATGAGGAACCATAAATCAGAAAGGATTACCTGTCAGAAAGTTTCGTTTGTACATTTCTAACCAGGAAAGTAATCCATAACTTTTAATTCATTAGCCCTTCTGGGAAATAAAGCAACATCGTTCCTGTAGAAGCATTTGTGCTACTAATGGCTACACAACCTAATTAAGTTCTCGTATATTTCTCGCTCAGTTCAAACCAATGCTCACAATATTGTATTTATAAGAGAATTATTTACATGGACTATTTCACTCATGCCGTAAATGGGAGAGAAGGACCAAATACATTTAAAGGAATGTTGTTTTTTAACCAATCACGGCTATAATTCTACTCAACGTTTATCGAAATATCTTTATCGCCCCCTTTGGGCTCCTTTTTTTATTACTCTGAAGAGGTTGGAGTATCACTTTGCAGTGACTCAGCTATAACAATCAGTTCCGACGTTTAAATATAAAAATCTGATGTGTTACACTCACATGACTTTCTCTACTCTTGTATAAACTATTTTTACAAACGCTTATTCTCCATCTACTTCATGTTAATCGAGATAAACATTTGCAGACTCTATCTTATTGCTAAGCTTCTTGTAGATGTAAGGGGAATATATATATTTACAAGGGCAATATAGAAACACAGTAGTCTTTAAGCACATACATACTCTTAATAGCTGGTTGCTATGTACTGCACCATTCCCTTTGCCCCAGATTAATACTCTTTGCATATCCAAGACAAAAAAAATGAATAACGAATTCCCATTTGAGAAAATAATTATTGAAAATTTTAAGGGAATAACAAGCAATATCTCGAAAATGGTTCACTCAACAAAAAAATGTACATGACATAAACTGTGTATTTTAATGCGATCTACATTTCTTGTGTAGTAAAATTTTGTCTATCTCTTATGGTTTACCAGTTATGCAAAAGTCGTTCACAATGAAGAATACTTTTGGAGACATTTCCAGAAAATTCAAGATATACACTTTATTTGTCATGGAAATATCTTAAACATATGATATTTTAATCAAAATCGTTTGAGCCATTTTTGAGAAAATTAAAATTTTCGAAAAATCTTCCATGTAAAGGGTAATCTGGGGTGGGGGGATTTTCTTGAAAACCTTCGTGTCGCATCTCTGGAAGATACTGAACCTAAATACCAAGTTATGCTGTTCACAAACAGACACACAGACACACACACGGACATGTTTCCAAAAATGCTTTTTTTGGTTTCAGGGGGTCTCAAAACATATATTTCCGGTGAAATCTCGGTATCTAATTTTTGGGTGGAATACAATACTTCCCCTACTTACTATACGTAATAGAGAAAGTAAAAATGGCAGAAACGAGATTTGGAAACACTTCAATTGAAGATATAGACGATATTACTAATTAGGCATGCCAATTCTACCGTAGCGATAAGGAAGAACTTCATTTTTAATCCTCAGGGGTATTCTCATCACATAAGTTGATCATCCTTTCATATTCTTGAGACCTTAAAACCGCTGCACTAACCTTTCTTATTTCCGGTAAGTTATTTAGTAGTTCTCTTGTCGCACTCCTTGCATTTCTCGCCTCTTGAAACTCAAATGGATTTTCAAATGGATTTAACTTTATTTGATATTTCTTAAAATCCATTTGTTGTAGCAATTAGCTGTTACATTTACATTGTTTTATATCAATAATGAGAGGAAATCAAACGGAGAAGAGTACAAGGAATACAGTATAAAATTAACGAGATAACTGTGTTTTTAAATAATGTTCATAATAAACCGATGAACTGAAACAAATTAACATTTATCATCTTTTTCTGTACAGAAAGTCGTAACTTATAATGTTGATAACAGGTTTTATTTGTCTCACATTTTTTTCTACTAGGAGCATTCTTACAGTCATATATAAAAGAATCCCTAGTGCAAGTTCCGCATCCTAGATGGCAGAAAATATTACCTGTATGATCAAGTGGCACTGATCAAACAAACAAAACATGACCAGACGATTCTAACGCCACTTATATTGCAAATAAATATTTTATGATTTTATCATAATAATGATGATTTTTGGATAAATCACTACATTTTATTCATAAAATACTCTTAGCAAATGACACATGATTTTCAAATCTTCTTAGATAAATTCTCTTGTCACTTCGTGACTCGAGGATTTATCAATTATTTGGAAACTACGCATGATAACATTACTATAGATAAAGCTTATTTTTAGGGACTATGTTACCGTTTCACAGCCAAATCCGAAATTTTTATAGACCTGGTTATCGAAACAACCGACAAATCTTAGGAGTTGCAATCAAAGAAGTCATCTTGACTTCCCCGAAAATTATTTTACGACCCTGGAACTTTTTTGTCGATAAATAAATTATATGTTTCTATTAATGTATGAGGCGATTTTTATTTTGTTTCGTGAGAAGACAGTTGAAAAGATTCTTTTGGTAAGTATAGAATATGCGCGCCAAGCGAGATACGATGCCCACATTCGGGAGGTCCTAAGTTTAAGTCTTGGGTCACTCTGGTTATAGATTTTTCGTTGTTTTACCTGATTAGCTAGGCGAATACTGGGGTGATTTCTCTTCTATCACGGATTTCCTTTCTAACATTTTCTATCATTGCGGTTCTCATTTCATGTTTCAGGTAGGCTTAGGGGCTCTGCAGAATCTGTCGGTGTCGGAAAGATGACGCAGATACTTTCTATTGGAAAGTTCTCGGCCCTGCTAAATGACAACATTCTCTGAACCGCACCCGGTGGGTCGAGTTATCCCTGGTTTCGCCAGAGGGAAGCCTCTTCTAAGCAGCCCCCGATGTGATCGGTTCATCAAGCGTATCTCTTCAGCCGGCTTGCCTTCAGCTTTTAGCCTCCCGCAGTTCCTTCACTTCATCTGTTCCTCCTGGAGGTGGCAGATGTGTAGAAAGTATCCTCCTTGGGTCGGGTTGCGAGGGTCTCCTCCGTTGACTGGTAATAGGTCATAGGTCAGTGGACGTCATTACAAAGTGGAATGACGTCAGGGCACGCATTGACTGTGCGGGCAACACTGCTAGGACAGACAGGAATCCAGTATCAGTGCTGTAATGCAGACGCAGTTGTGATTTGCTCTGTGGCGGCTCATTATTCTAGAGGAACATAGTCAGAAGAAGCTACAGACGTAAACGCAAGGCCATTAACACCAATGTTTGTGTGGTAAAAACTGTTTTTATTTACCGATTATGGTACCATAGTCTCCTTCATCTTCCATTCAAGATTTAGGACTTTCGACATATTCCGAAGCTAAGTAAACTGGTCACTCCATCTCCTCCATTGTCATCCAGCACTTCTTCTTCTGAAGGCCTACAAAATAAACCTTGAAGGTGGCATTCGTAAGACATGTACTTTCCAACGTTTTTGGTACCTCCATATTTCTTCATTAATGTTTTCTTCCATTAGTTGTTCTCTTATTACAGTATTGCTATCCTATCTCTTCTACTAGTTCCCAATAATGATCGTAAAAATCTCATTTGAGCTTCTTCCAATCTCATCTTTTCGTTAATTTTTAGTGTCCACGTTTCACAAGAGTACATCATTGTTGGTTTAGATATAATATTGTGGAGTCTTTGCTTTATTTCCTTCCTCATGTTTTTACTAAAATCTTTTTATGCATCCGTATGTTTCTATATTCTCTTCGACATCTGTCTTGGTGTTCATAACCGATATTTTTGATCCCAAATATTTAAATGTTGAAACTTGCATATAATTTCTCCATCAATAACTATTTCAGCTCTTCTTTGTTCTTTCAGCCATGGATTTAGTTTTCTCACCCGAGAAAACCTGTATTTTTTCGTATTTCGTTCAATTTAGTTGCTGATCTTTGCAGCTTCATTTCTTTTTCGGATAATATTACCTGGTCATCTGCAAAAGATATGGTGTTTATATTTACATTGTTTATGGTTATCCCTTTTGTAGCATAGTAAAGTATTTAACTTGTGGTAAAGTGCTTCAGCAAGTAAAGTAGTATATTATTTACAACACGATTATGCAGATGCACGCATAATGCGAGAAGCGATTGAAGAATTCGACTCCAGATTAAGAAAAATGATAGACCTGGAACCTGATATTCAATTATTTTCTACACCTTTCTCTGTTGCAATTGATACTATTTCTCCATATTGCAACTAGCAGCGATGGATTTGCAGCATGACATAGAACTCGGAGACATATTCCAAATAGAAAGAATCTGAGTGACCTACAGCAATTTTCCACGATCAGGTTTCCACGACTTCGTCATGTTGCTGCCCCGTATCTTAGTATGTTTGCATCTACATATTTATGTGAGCAGCTTTTACACTGATGAAGACTTGTAAACCACGTCACAGAAATCAGCCATCAGGCCATAACTTAAAATGTATTCTTCGTTTGTGTATGAGTCACAATATAGAGCAACTACTGAAGGACAAAAGAAGTAAAAAATCTCCACGAAGTAATACAGGCTCAGGGTGAATTTATACCCTGATTAGATCAAAGTGTATGCATTGTAAAATAAGAATCCCACTTTCACAAGGATGAAGGGCAGATTTGTTTAAATATCCTCATCATAACTTCATCATAATTGCTAACACATGTAATACAGAACGTTATTTTGTGAACTGTCTTCGTGTTCTGTATGTGTAATTTATTTAAAGACATGTAGTAGTATTTTGTTTCATGTGCAGTAAAGTCCATTTTACAGTCATTTTATTAAAATTAATAATATGGTCACCTTCCTTTGTGTTTATATGCTGCAGCTATCACAAATAGTTTCTGATTCATAAAACAAGATGTGTAATAGAGATTGTGTTGCTAAGATGTACAAAGAGCGCCAAAGAAAATCTCACTGCACCTCGTGTCTATGTCATATTATTTATCATTGTAAGTGGCCTTGCGGTGCCACTGCCATTTCACTGGTTGCTTTAGGCCACGGTGCAAGGGTGCGCTATCCTTTCTGCTAAATAGTTTCACCAATAACCACAACAAAGGTTACAACATGGTAGAAACGAAACATACGTTTACGCTCTCGATCGTATTGGCTAAAAGAGAAAGAAGTAGAGTGAGTGCATTCAGTTTGTCATACTGACCTCTTATGGTGATTGGTAATTCATACCTTATAGCGCAGGACACGCCTTTGAAAGGGTTAAAAGCTAAGGGGAAAACTGGGCGGCACCCAGGTTAGCGAAATGTAGAATGTGTAGTGTGAGAAGATTTTCAGGGGGTGTAAATTAAAGCTTGAATGGTATTCACTACATACATAGCAAGCAGCACCTTATAACAAAAAATAAACAGAACTGTATTCTCACAGTGACATCAAAGCTTGTTGCTGCATAGAAGCAAACATAACTAAATAATAAATAAATAAAGCAGCATGTTTTCCCTGTAATTCAAACTATAATTGGTTAATATATGTACCTTTACTAACATACTGCTGATCATAGAAATACAACAGGATTATAGACAAAAATATAACCCAATTTTATTGCCATAATATGTATGTTATATTCGGTAAACCATATACATATACACATTTATCTCTAGTTTCTAAATATGATCAGTCAATTATAACAAAAGAGCAATTTGCATTTAGTAAACATATATCATCATCTGCGGATGTTTTATGGGGAGTACCCACTTTCTGACGAGTATGTAGACCGTCCTCCCCACTTTCCTGGAATATTTGTATGCAGTAATTTACTACAAAAAATCTTTTATGCACTGCCATTGCTGTAACAGTGCGACCAGCCTCCCACATGCTCACGATACGTCCACGAGTAATTTTGCTAGTCTACGGCATGAATAAACATATTTTGGTTTCAATAACACTAGAAAAGTCAAAGGCATCAACCTCCCCTCTTTTCCCCCTTATTGCTGTGTTGTCAAGCCACCACGCTCTGCGATAGGTAAGGTGAAGGACACACGCCTTATGAAGAAATTTGGTGGTGCGACTGAAGAATGTAGGCTTACACAGATTTTAATTTTTTATTCACTCCTTTTTATTAATTCTTGACACGATTTAAATAACACTTCACTGATATAGAGAGCTGTAAGATTCTTTTATTAAATACTTGCAGTTTTTAAACACGTTAACTATTTTCTCACACAAAATATGTATTAAATTTCTCGAGGACACATCTCGTGTCCGTTTAGGAAAACTGTCTACAACCAACGTGCCCAGTTATGAGCGCTGTCTACAAGCAACTGAACTCTGAATTTGAAAATGTTGCTGTATTTCAAGTCTCTGATTGGCTATTCCTAATCCAATGAAATGCCTTCATTTAACTAAAGCTTTTGCTGGTTGTTGATTGGCTAATTTATAAACTGTCACAAAAATTGCATTATTGTTGCTCCAAAAATGACTAATAGCATTATTACACCTTCTTACTCATTATTACCTCAAGGTTACCTCATTGTTAGCAACTTTTAACCTATTATTATCACAGCTCCTACATTATTAAATTACGTAATACATTCACATAACATTATTGAACATGTATATAATAATATAAACATATACAATGACTGTAATATACACTTTTTATATCTTGTTATATACACATATTGCTTTAAGGTGGGCTGTTATTGAATTTTTATATTATATAATTAGACTGAAATCATTTAAGTGTTAAAAATACTGCCTCACTTAAAACACCCCAGAAGACGATATTAAATCCACCTAAGATTTTCTTTGGCGCTCTGTGTACGTATGTGTCCCGCCACTGTACAGCTCCGCTTGCCCCATCATCAGTCGTGCTGAGAAAGCCAGTGCTGTTTTTTCTTGTTCCCGGGCTAACCTGCCCGGAGTGATTACGTTACAGGGCAAGCTAGTGACGATGACTGTCATAAGTCATTCATAGCATATGTTCGTTTGCAAATCGGTTACGTTGTATGAAAGGCTTTTACTGCCGCGTGCGGAGAAACCAATTACTAAACTGTAAAGTGGTGCGACTTAAACACCATTACACTATGGGTTCTAATTTTCATGCAATACCCCAAATACATATGAGGAGGTTAGAATACCACTAATTAAACTTCGAAGGACTGTATTCAAACTGCTCGCATGGGCAGAGCGCTTACTTAAGCTTAGCTTACATGAACTTATTCCCCATTGGTATCATAAATTTGTAATTTAGCAAACGCAAACATATGTTCCCAAGCTCAAAATTCTTACCTAGGACCCATCCGAAATCCTTAAAAACTTCTAATTGAAATCTGAGATATCTAGTAGAAGCACACATCACTTTTCTGACCGCTCCTAGGTGAGAGTTTCAGTATATAAACTAAATTAAAAATATACCTGTTCATGCATTATACAGGGTATCCGGAAAATATTTACGGAGGAGTTAGTATGCAACAAAATAAGAAAAACCGTTCTTATAAACATTGGTCATAAACTTAATATCTGCTAAGGTATGGTCTACTACACCACTAGCAATAATTACTTTATCTGCGATCCACTCTTTACAATAGATGCTCGATGTGGCCGACATCCATTTCAATGTAGCCTTCCACCCTGCGTCTCATAGAATCACACATTCTTTGGAACGCCTCTAGTTGTTGCCGGATTACATCACAGGCATTGAACACGCGTTCTCGTAGTATCTGCACATCATTTGTGGGGATTGGATTGAGTTGACTACGGAGGGGACTCGGCACCAATCCAGAGTGGATACTGTACCTACGCCGCGAGGGGGCATCTCCGGGAGGAATGATGAGGTGAGAGGAGACAACGGGCGGCCGGAACTAGGAACGACGGTACAGTAATGACAGGATCCCTATGTTTCCAGATAGAGACACCCCGGCAGACGGACAGGTAAACCGGGGGCCCCCATCCCACATAGAGGGGTCCAATGTCCCTCGAGGGGATTCGCATACCCCGAAAGCTGAGGGATGGAAAGAGTCACAAAGAGCATTCTTTTCCCTTGATACACTGCACCGAAATACCAACGCCGACACTTCCGACCCTGAAAGACACCAAGGGGATGAAAGATGAATGAAATGAACAATGGAACGAGATAGAGGGATAGGAAATTGGGGGGGATGAAAAAAACCACTCCAGCATATGCCTGACGACCCGGGAAAGCCCCGAAAAAACATGGTTCAGAGTGGGCGGTCAACGGGAATCGATCCCGGGACCTCCCGAATGCCGACACAGACGTAACCGCCGGAGCCATGCCGATCGGTATCATTTTGGGGACTGCATACACCGTCTTTAAAGTCCCCAAAGTCAAAATTCTAAAGCTTTAGGTCAGGAGAACGGAAGGCCAATGTATTGGCCCTCTCCGATCAATACATCGCTCAAGAAAGACTCAGAGACTCGTGTTAGCTGTCGCCTAAGCCTATGATGAAAATGGGCCGGTGCTGTAAGTCCAGAAAAATTACAGCACTGCAGTATCATAACAAAACATGCACCATTTGCGCACTACCAGACGTAAATAACATACCTGACTGATATAGCAATACGTATATAGCACGCAGGGGGATACTGTAGGTTGACTACTCTTGTGTTCTGTTTTCGCTTGATACATATATGCAACACGATGTGCTGGATTGTAACACGCCTCTACGTACAATGTGTTCTCGTTTGTTTCGTGTCAAAGCGCTCCGAGTACAAGATATGCTCCTCGTACAAAATAAGACCATAACTCAGAAGTATTAGTTTACGACCAATGTTTATAGGAACTGTTTTTCCTCTTTTGTTGTATACTGCTTCCTCTGTAAATATCGGAACCTTCTTTCCGGACACCTGGTATACAAACATGCTTTATCGTATTCTTTTAGGTTAGCATTGCGGTTGTTTAAGGTTCTCTGTCTTTTCATTCTTTTAAATAACAATAGTGGCTGTAGTGATTGTTTTCATATAGCCCCCTTTAACTTATTTTGTCATATGGTGGGCTTTGGCTTGAGAAACAGCTGATGGTGTTATTGTTCCCTGATCTGTAGGTTTTCGTAATGTTAGTTTTATCAGTCTTGTTTTAATATTAATTATAAGTCACATTCACACTTTCCGACTCTGTGGTTTAAGAGGAGGGGAATAATTCTGGTTAAGGGAAGCAAGCTTGTCCTATCCCACCCATGATAGTTTTGCATTTTTCGTGTACTTTTCTCAAAACTGGATTGAGATATCAACTTTAAATGTTTACCAGGTCTAATTTTTACCTTGAATTATAGTAATACGAAGCGGTCTTATGAAATTGTAATTGGTTGCGGATATATATACATATATATTATAAATATTATAAAAATATTTTTTTCAAATAATATTTTAATAACATGTTCATATTTTGAAACCTATGTGAAAACAATCCCTTCTTATTTTCGTAGCTGTTTGTCATGAGAAGATGCTGCAGAGCATTAAATATTCGAATTCATACTCCACTTTCAGTATGGTATTTAAAAGATATACCAAAAAAATGCAAAAACAAAAAATCTCAATTCCGATATTTTGACCCAATTTCAGTTGGCCTACTCCCTTAAAGAAAAATTCCCCACTTTAGCCGTGAACGAACCTGGATGAGAAGCTAGAGTGCTAACTACTCGACCGTAGAGGCAGTCTCTATGCTGTCGTCAGGAGTGGTTGCTGTCGAACTATATTTACCGAACAGGAGGGGAGAGAAGGGCAGGAGAATTGTCTAAAAGGATAGAAGTAAAACATATTTCCTATATTTTTTCTTGAATATATGTCAATAAATATCCAGCGTTCACTTTGAAAATTAATTCAGTTTAATACATTAATACAGTTGAGTAAGAATTCACACGAGGGGCACTATTTATATTTTGAGCCTAATAATTAAAACAAAGTAATTTCTGATTGAAAAATGCTTTATTGTTTTCCAAAATATTCTCCTTTATGATCAATACACTTTTGCATCCCTTTGAACCATTTGTCAAAGCAAGTCTTCTAGAAACACCTCGAGAACATGGTTTTTGAAGGCATCAACGGCTTCTTCTGCCAACGAAAATCGTTGTCCACACAATTTATTCCTGATGTTCGGGAACAAAAAGAAGCCATTGGGTGCCAAATCAGGACTGTATGGTAGATGACCCATCAGTTCGATTTTTTGAGCCTTCAAATACTCTGTTGTTAGACGAGATGTGTGTGCGCTCGCATTGTCTTGATGAAGAACGATCCTACGGTTCTTGTTGGTTTTCCTTACTTCACCGAAGACTTCCGGCAAACAAATGGTTGTGTACCATTCGGCATTGACCATTTTACGTTCCTCTAAAGGCACTGTTGCCACATGGCCAGTTTTACTGAAAAAGCAGGTGACCATTTGCTTCGAAGTGCTTCGAGTGCGAACAACTCTTGTTGGATTTGCTTCATCTTGAAACACCCATACAGTCAACTGCTGTTTACGTTCCGGATCATACGCATAGATCCACGATTCGTCACCTGTTAACAATCTTATATACGTCTTTTGAGGCACCGCTATCGTATTTCATGAGCATTTTTGTACACCAAACGACACCAGCATCTGTTTTAGATTGCGTCAAATTATGTGGGACCCAACGAGAGCAAACCTTTTTCACGGCTAAATAATCATGCAGTATTTTATATATGCTGGTGGAACTAATGCCTAGTGTTGCCTCAATCTCACGATATGTTGCATGACGATCTTTCATTATTAGTTTTTGCACAGCATCAATGTTTCCTGGCACAACAATTGATTTTGGACGACCTTCACGAATTTCATCATTGAGTGAACGGCGGCCACGATTAAATTCGTTATACCAGCGTTTCACAGTGGCAAAGAATGGAGCTTCGTCGCCAAATGTGGATGTTAGTTGATCCATGCACTCTTGTGTTGTAATCCACGTCGAAAGTAGTAATAAATCATTGCGCGAACATTTCACGAGTTAATTCCATGTTTTTGTTGACACACAATTTTCAGGTTAGTGTAAACAAAACAAATGACGCTCTATTGACAAAATGTTTGAAGTAGATTATGGTCAAAAATGTAAAACTTTCCATTGGAAACGTCAGATGGCACCTACAACATTCAGGGTTGCCAAGGCTCAAAATATAAATAGTGTCCCTCGTAAAGCGAAGAAAAGTTACAGCGCTCTGTATATGACTTAGAATTTCCATATAAAAGGACAAATAAATGAACACCAAGGAAAATACCAGTGATAACAATATATATTGAAAATAATAGTCTAATAGCCTAATTTTTAATCGTTTGGTTGTGACGTGAGATTGGATGTCAATAAGAGATAAATAAAATAAATTCAATAAACTTCAACAAATATGCGGAACCATAACACAAACTCTACAAAATAATACAAGAAAATAAACAAAATTGAAGTTCTACTAGATTAAAATTCAGACTGCGGAATTCAGATTTTTACGTAGAACTAAAAGATGCACTATACCGGGCTTATATGAAATAAACAATTAGAGAAGAACTACATATTTATAAGTTATACTATAAAATTGAGGAAAATATTCATAATTGAAAAGAAAACATGAACTGCATGAGTGAAGAAAGGATAACACTCTTAATTAAAAACAATAAATCTTTAGGAAAAACAGACATTGGACGCGCATAAAAAGATGGGAGTAAAGTGAAGGCTGCGAAGATGGAACACGCCTAATGCCCAATCCTTGAGGTGGAGAACAAGAAGAAGATGTAATTGTTATCAGTGACTCCAGAAAGTATACTTCTCCACTTAAAGAAAACATCTATCAAATAATCAGAACTATTTGAATACTTAATAATATGCAGATTCAAATATCAAACAATATTAAAGTCTACGTGTTCTGGCGTTTTGAATGCTTTTTTATTTTATTCAGTACATAATTTGTTTAAATGTACCAAATGTTCGACCCCTTCATCTGTGTTGTTTATACAGGTGTTAAACAAAAGGTATTCCATATTTTGAGAGGTGGTAGCATGGACCAAAAGAAGAATAAACATCTAGTAAACATGGGCTCTAAAATGCATACCTCTAACGCTATGAGCACTTGTTCATCTTCACTACTGTGAAACATCCCTTCTACTGCAACCTCTTTGCTATTACGAACGACCTACAGCATGCCGTATACAAATGACACATTACTCTGTTACTGTGAAACAGCATGGAGTCTGCTTGCAATTACATACGACCTGCACTTGTGAACCATCGCCAAAGGAGGTGCTCAATATGGTGCCCATTCATAGTAAGGCATGCTTCTGTCCGACGTCTTAGGTAATCATATATTCTCACCTCTCCGGATTCGTTAGGGATGCCCTGGCAGGATGGATGACGCCACCAAAGATTAAAAGATAAAACTACAACGTAAAAGCATTTCACAAACTTATCAAAACACAAACTGATTCCATTAGAACTAATAAGAATGTTCGTTGCACATACCTAGAACTGCGAAAACGCTTTACAGTAACAACACTAACTGATGTTTACTGCACGTTGTATCCATGGACAATAGCATGAACTTCTTCTCATTTGTTTACTG
This sequence comes from Deroplatys truncata, assembly GCA_030765065.1. Classification (NCBI taxonomy): domain Eukaryota; kingdom Metazoa; phylum Arthropoda; class Insecta; order Mantodea; family Mantidae; genus Deroplatys; species Deroplatys truncata. The sequence continues at coordinate 174,673,589 of CM060986.1, read as the reverse complement.
CCTGCTGTAGGTCGTACATAGGTAATAGCAAAGAGCTTGAAGTAGAAGAGATGTTCCACAGTAGCGAAAATGAATAAGTGCTCATAGCTCTTAAGGTATGCATCTTAGAACCCATGTTTACTGGACGTTTTTTCTTGTTTTGATCCATACTGCCACCTCGCAAAATATGGAGTACTTTTTTTTAACACCTGCATGTTTCTTTTATAAATATTCAGTACAGCATATGTGGTGGCATACTATCTCAAATTCTCGTTACGTGTGTGCTAATATGGCTAAGGAAAAACCAAAGTCACGAATTATCGATGTATTTACTGAACTACTTCATCAGCGCATCGGTGTTTACGAATTCACACATTTACTTCTCTGCCTGTTAAATATATGTCGGTCAAATTGTGTAAATGTTTGCTCTGCAGAGACAAAATAATTTTGTAAGCATCACTCATCTAAAGACTGAAAAACTCTAAGTTTCAGAAAATTATTAAGCTAGGTAAATGAAAAGTGTAGAAAAGCAACATGAACTGTAATATTGTTTGTTCTTGCTGGATGTGAAAAATAACAATTTTCTCTCCGTTAGTATGGCGGCAAGAACTTTTTAAAGTGCAAATGAACACTTTCTTGAGTCACTATATTCCATTGCAAAGGAATCTCCAATAACTACGAGGTTCAAACCGAAAGTAATGCCTCCCATTTTTACTTTCTCTACTACGTATAGTAAGTAGGGGAAGTATTGTATTCCACCCAAAAATTCGATACCGAGATTTCACCGGAAATACATGCTTTGAGACACCCTGAATCCAAAAACAGCATTTTTGGAAACATGTCCGTGTGTGTGTCTGTGTGTCTGTCTGTGTGTGTGTCTGTCTGTGAACAACATAACTCAGAAACGAACAGTCGGATAAACACCAAACTTGGTATTTAGGTTCAGTATCTTCCAGAGATGCGACACGAAGGTTTTCAAGAAAATTCCCCCACCCCAGACTACCGTTTACATGGAACATTTTTCGAAAATTTTAATTTTCTCAAAAATGGCTATAACGATTTTGATTAAAATATCATATGTTTAAGATATTTTCAGGATAAATGAAATGTATATCTCGAATTTTCTGTCTCCAAAAGTATTCTTCATTGTGAACAACTTTTGTATAACTGGTAAACCATAAGAGATAGACAAAATTTTACTGCACAAAAGAAGTTGATCGCGTTAAAATACACAATTTATGTCGTATACATTTTTTTGTAGAGTAAACCATTTTCAAGATATTGCTTATTATTCCCTTAAATTTTCGAATACTTATACTTTTTCTCAAATTCGTTATTCATTTTTTTTATGTCCTGGACATGCAAAGAGATTGGAATGCGCCACATAGCAACCAACGCTTAAAAGATTTGACTATCGCTTAAAACCTACCATATTCCCCTTGCATCTACAAGAAAATTAGCAATAAGATTGACATCTCGATATCTCGATTAACATGAAGCATATGGAGAATAAACGTTTGTAAAAATAGGTTGTACAAGAGTAGGGAAAGTCATGTGAGTGTAACACATCAGATTTTTTTGTTTTGCCTTTGAGTGTCCAATACAGATTATGTTGGTGTAGTATTAATTGTTGAACTTTCCCGCTAGTGCCCTGTTAGTTTCGTTGTCCTGCGACAGATAGCAGCTGCAGGGGAGCGTTCCAGAATGGTTACTGACATCGAGGCGCGTACAAAACAAAGATGCGTGATTGAATTCCTTACCGCTGAACAAATTGTTCCAATTGAAATCCATCGACGCTTGTCAAAGGTGTAGAGAGATGATACAGTAGATGTGAGTAATGGGAGGCGGTGGGTACAGCGTTTCAAAAGTGGTGAAAAGGATGTGCAGGACAAGCCACGCACTGGTCGACCCTGCTCGGCTGTCACAGCAAATAATGAACAGCGTCAACTCATACACAATGATCGGCGGATTAAGACCAAGAATTGTGTGTAGAGCTGAATGTTGGTTGTGATGCCTTAGACGAGATGCTACCTTAATTATCGCAAAATGTGTGTAAGATGGGTCCCGCGGATGCTTTTAAAAGACCAAAAAAACTTATGGAATGTAAATTTGCCGGGACTTGCTGGACCAATACTGGCTGAAGGTGACAATTTTATGAACTCCATCATCACCGGAGATGAGACGTTGTGTCACCTCTACCTCAGAATCTAAACGACAGTCAATGGAGTGTCAACATCCGAATTCTCCAACAAAGAAGAAGTTCAAGACACAGCCATCCACAACTAGCCAAGACAATGGCTAGCCTCAGCTGGTTTAGATTTTTACGAGCGTGGTATACAGGCTCTTGTTCATCGTTGGCAAAAGTGCATAGCGAATGGTGGTAATTATGTGGAAAAATAACAGTGTGTACCTGAAATCTTGCTCTATTTAACTGTGTCATTGTACTTTCTGTATCTGTTGTAGCTTCTATGAAAATAAATAGGAGGCATTACTTTCGTAATGATTGCCATCTTCCGGATGATTGCTCTAATGATTGTCTGAGTAAGCATCTCCATAGGATTGGAATAACCAACTCCCCAAACTGCCACATCAAAATATGAGCATTCTGGCGAATGCACCAAGATCTAACATCAAAATATTGGGAAGCAAGGAAGGGAATAGCTTTATTGTTAAATCAAGAGCATCAGATAAATACAAACATATATACTCCATTGTATCCACCGGATCACCTTTCCTTTATTTTAACTGCTTTACAAACTTGGAACAGTTGAGGACTAAGTATCATGAACTTTTCACAAACAAGTGCAACAATAGATAACCGTGACTGCTTTAAACTGAACTTACTCTCACATTGTATTGCTCAGTACCAAATCCCTTAGATATGAACTAAACAGTCAAAATTATTTGTTTACTTTCTCTACTACGTATAGTAAGTAGGGGAAGTATTGTATTCCACCTAAAAATTCGATACCGAGATTTCACCGGAAATACATGTTTTGAGACCCCTTGAGTCCAAAAAAAGCATTTTTGGAAACATGTCCGTGTGTGTGTCTGTGTGTGTGTCTGTGAACAGCATAACTCAGAAACGAACAGTCGGATAAACACCAAACTTGGTATTTAGGTTCAGTATCTTCCAGAGATACGACACGAAGGTTTTCAAGAAAATCCCCCCACTCCAGATTACCCTTTACAAGGAACATTTTTCGAAAATTTTAATTTTCTCAAAAATGGCTCTAACGATTTTGATTAAAATAACATATGTTTAAGATATTTTCATGACAAATAAAATGTATATCTTGAATTTTCTGGGAATGTCTCCAAAATTATTCTTCATTGTGAACGACTTTTGCATAACTGGTAAACCATAAGGATTAGACAAAATTTTACTACACAAAAAATGTAGATCGCATATTTCAATTTATGTCATATACAATATTTTTGTTGAGTGAACCATTTTCAAGATATTGCTTGTTATTCCCTTAAATTTTTCAATACTTATACTTTTTCTCAAATGGGAATTCGTTATTCATTTTTTATGTCATGGACACACAAAGAGAATGGAACGCTCCACATAGCAACCAGCTCTTAAAAGATTTGACTATCGCTTAAAGCCTACCATATTCCCGTTGCACCTATAAGAAAATTAGCAATAAGATTAACATCTCAATTAACACGAAGCATATGGAGAATAAGCGTTTGTAAAAATAGTTTGTACAAGAGTAGAGAAAGTCATGTGACTGTAACACGTCAGATTTTTTTGTCCTTGTAATGCAAAGAGAATGGAATACTCCACATAGCAACCAGCTCTTAAAATATTTGACTATCGCTTAAAGCCTAGCAATTCCCCTTGCATCTACAAGAAAATTAGCAATAAGATTAACATCTCGATATCTCGATTAACATGAAGCATATGGAGAATAAGCGTTTGTAAAAATAGTTTCTACAAGAGTAGAGAAAGTCATGAGAGTGTAACACATCAAATTTTTTAATTTATACCTTAGTATTATACCTGAAAAATAATTTTGTATATGATGATTTATCTTTGTTGTTAATGTTTCTGTAGAATGACTATTCACTCATAAGCGGAAACAGAAATCCATTTTTGGATATATATATAGTATGTGCGAATTACCTCATTTCAGAAGAACACTAAATATCTACACTAATCTATATGTATTTTATGTATTATATACAGTCACCTGAAAGTATCATTGAAAACTTATTTCCTCAAACTATTCTCCGCAACTGGAAAGACATTAGATTTAATCCTACTGACAGATGAGATAGTCTGTTTGTTTTACTTTATCCACTACGAACTTACAGTATTGTATTCCACCAAAAAATTTGATGTCGAGATTTCAGAAAATATATATTTTAAGGCCCCCGAACCCTAAAAAAGCACTTTCAGAAAAAGGTCCTGTACGCGTCCGTGTGTGTGTGTGTGTGAATATCATGACGTAAAAATGAAAAGTAGCATAAATACCAAACTGGATAATTAGGTTCTGTATCTTACAAAGATGCAACACAAAGAGAAACTCTCCCCACCTCAGACTACCCTTTGCATGGAAGATTTTTCGAAATCTTCGAATTCCTCAAAAATGATTTACGATTTAGATTAAAATACCATTGTTTAAGATATTTTCATATTAATAAAAGTTTCTCTTGAATGTTCTGGGAATAGCCTATGAAGTCCCTTCATTCGGAGAGAATTTTTAATAATTTTGTACAACTGGTAAACCATAGAGATATACAAAAACGTACCTACTACACAAAAAATTCGGCTGTCTTTAAGCAACACAATTTGTTTAAATAGCTTTATTGTGGTCATGTATTTCCGAGATATCCGTTAACACTGGTTTGAATATTTCATTACATAATATTTTAAACTGCTGTCGCTATTAACTTGTTTCTAGCGATGTCATGAGTACGGAATTTTAAAGTCAGCACATAACGAGCTGCTTTTAAATATCTATCGATTTGGTCTCCTCTATCCCTCTTATACCTAGAACGAAATGTGAAATGAAATTATATCTGAAAATATTTAACTCGATTAATATGTAAAAACTATATAAAAATAAACCGTAGTGGGTAGGGAAGCACGTGTTAATGTAACACATCAGATTTTTTTTTTGAAAAGGCTTGACTATGCGGCGTGATTTAAGAATTCCTTAGATATTACGTAATCAATTGCAGTTTAAAAACGAAACTGTAGGTTATATAAGAACGAAAAGGGTCGAATGCAATGACCTGAAATTAGTATAGGGTATGCAACAGAGGGGGCACCTGGCGCACTGTAACGTATAGGAGATCTATTCCGGATACCACGCCTCCTAGAAGGAAGGGATGATGTGAAGAAATCACAGGAGGTTACAAGCCGCAGCAGAAAGGCCGAGGAAGTCCCTTATATTTCCTGGCCCCACGACCTGTGCAATCAAGCAGCCCTTCTATCGTCCATGGAGAATATCTTTCCTTTGAGCAAGAATCCGCGGCATCCGTCCTGCATCGCCTTACGCCACGAATCCTAGAAGCACGCCTGAAAAATGAGAAGCAAATGGAATAAAAGAGAAATGAGGGAAAAGAAATCGTGATAGCTGAGAAACCACCCCAGCATCGCCTACTGACCACGAAACACCCTGAAAACTCAAGGTCAGAGTAGGCGATTGACGGGAATCGAACCCGGAACCTCCCGAATCCGAGCCACACACGTTACCACGGAGCCAACTCGTTCTGAATGTTACAAAAGTTGGCTTTTGCATTGACACGTGCCGAAGGACTTCAATGAAGACCAAACTTCAGTTGTCATGTCAAAGGTGACAGCACTACTCGACGCACTTTCCTACCAGTTTCGATATTGCTGTAAAAGAACAGCACATTCGGGGTATACATATATATTTACTTGGACATTTTCGACACGCCCCAGGGCGTCAGGTGTATACCCATGAATTCACTATCGAAAGCAGTTCGCGCGCTGCAATCGATTCTCGATACGTAACGGTGGCCCATTTGGCTCCAGAAGAATTCGCCATCACCACACCCCCTCCCAACCATCCCTGGCATGCCCCAATGCTCGTCGTAAAAAAAGGGAATGCATTAACGCTTTTTATATGGATTATCGCCTGTTTCTACAAGCATCGAAATCCACCCTCAAATGCTGCCCGCCTTTATCTGAGGCGCAATAAAAGAACCGCGCTGCATTTCATAAATAATTTCTTGGCAAATGCCAAATTTAATATCTATAAGTAGCCATCATAATAAAGCCAAGGAAGCCTGAAATTATTGAACCTTTATGGAATGCAGTAATAAATGGGTTAGAGAAATAAGTTATGCATAACATGCAACATTGCACTACTTCGTGAATTTCAGAGATCATACGTCATTTTTCAAGTCATACAGAAAATAAAATACTTTTTTGTACGATGATTATTTTCTACGACTTCCCAAAGATATTTATATAAAAGAAAGTTTAGAATTCTAATACATGAATGCCCAAATCTATTAACAAACACTACTTGGCTTTAACAACATACAAGTAGAAGTAAAATACCCTTTAAGCCTTAATTTACATATTTATAAAAAGCATTAAAAGCACATCACAGTGAATACAACAATTTGAACTGAAACTGCAGTTAAGTTGAATGAACATTTCATACCGTATTCCATATTTTTTTCAGGAATCAATGCATTCAATTTCCTATGCCTCTTCAATATCTGCGTCTTTATAATCCATGTCTCCGACTTCAAATACTCTTTGAAACACTGAATCTCTATTATCATTAATATTATTACCTGTTAAAGTCTTTTGAGGCAGTAGAGCTGTAAAGGTAATAACCGCTGGCAGGCGACCAGTTCAGCTTCGTGTGTCTGTTCTTTGTTCTACAGGATGATTTATGAAAAACTGACACATTTATTCCTTTAATTGTTTACAAAACGAGTTATGCTAGCGACAACTTATTATACATGAAATGCTTCAGATCTCCAATGTCTGGGGACGTGTGGCATAAATCCTATATTTTAAGTAACCCCATAGAAAGAAGTCCGGCGATGTCAAATCCGGAGATCTCGGTGCCTACAGGTTCTTGGAAATTATCCGGTCGTCAAAGAAACTTGCAATTAGTGCCATGGATTCATTTGATCTATGGCATGTAGCGCCTTCCTGCTGAAAATATCCTTGACTCAGCTCTACATCGTCTAGTTGCTCAGCAAACTCCATGAAAATCCGTCGGTACTCTGCAGTGTACACTTTGTTTAAAAAAAATATTGGCCCCACTATTGTCTGTGTGATATTGCGCATCAAACTCCGATTTTAACCGGGTACACGAGTGCTTCATGAATAACATGTGGATTTTCGCTGGTCCAATAGCGTGAGTTAATTGAGTTCACATAGCCAGATAAACGGAACCATGCTTCATCTGTGAACTATGTGATGGGCAATACAACAAGATTTTGCACAATGAACGCCTGAAACCAACGACATTAATTCAGTCGCCTATCCTTATCTGGTTCCTGTAACTGCTGGCCAACCGTAATCCTATACGGCTTTAGGCCTGCACTTTTCGCAGCTCTCTGACACATTGAGTAGCTGTACCCTGTCTCCTGCCACAAACGTCTTAATGAGTTTTTAGGTGACTGATCCAGTCGTCAACAACAACCGTGGGAAGCCTAGATGAACGAGTTTTGCCTTTTCCACTCACCAGAGATCCAGTTGTTTCCAATTTGTTTACCAGTCCCAGTATTGTGTTTCTTTGGGGAGGATTCCGAACTCCGAAGTTTCTCCGGTATGCTCTTTGAGTAGCTGTAATTCAATTCTTAATCCAGTATTGCTTTACAAGGAAAAGTCGTTCATTTAATGTGTACTCCATTATCACGTTGACTAGAACAAAGTCTCAAAAACAGTTGCCGACAATAAAACTAATAATTACGAATAAAACATGAAAATCTGAGCATCTAGTGACAGGTAATCGAAACTCCAGAACATTCTGCTTAATTTGGTGCTAAAATTGGGCATTGGGTGAATTTCGAACAGAATAATTAAAGGAATAAATGTGTCATTTCTTCATAAGTCCCCTGTAGCTAGTGTGCCGAACACGCGAAGCCCTTATCTCCCCCTTCCACTGACTCAAAAGTCTTTGAACGGGCGATATTATTTTCAAACAACCTGCTTTGATTTTTTTTAATATAGAGTCAAGTGAAAAATTTAATACTAAAGCTGGAATTTGAACACGATATCCCCACTCTCCTGCGGTTGCCCTAACCATTGCGCTACTGTTACACATGCCGGTGGGACATTGAACACCTCAATTGACTCAAATGGTTTCCCAGTCAGACCACCAAGACATTTCACTAGAGATGACAATCTAAATGGCGACCGCCATCGCAAAAACTTTAATATACTGGTGCTTATGTATTACTTAAGGTTTTCTTTTTAATTATTACATATAATTAATTGTAATTAATCACACCTTTTAAATATCTTAGGCTGGTCTTGGCAAGGTTTGTTTTTGTTTGTTTTTTACCTGCTTTGAGTTACGGCATAAACCATCAAATGGACTCAAATCCTTCTTAATTATATTATCCCATTAAGCAATCTATTAGTTATGGCTGTTAAATTTGCGGCATTAGTTACCAGAAATCCAAGGTAGAAGAAGGTATTAGCTCCACGTTTGGGACACCAAATTTGAAGTAGTTATTTAGCTGATAGTTGGAAGATGATGCTTTATTGATGCTGGTTACGTAATAAATACGTAACTTGAAGATGATTTGCTGTTGTTGCCTAATGTTGCGTAATATATGTTACGTAAACCTGAAGAGTTGTTATGTATTAATAGTTGCTTTGAGCGTCGGTTTGAATTTAATGCTTACGCAATATTAATGTTTGAATTTGCCTCGGCTGTGTCAGTCTTAATTTAGAGTCAGGATTATTATATAAGGTGTGTTAATGACAATTATTGTAGACGTAACAGAATTAAATTTTTAGATTTTCACTTTTATTTTAACTTCTTGCACATATTTATAAACCACTGCACTTATAAAAGAACTGTGAGAAACTTTTATACACTCACTTAACGAGTATATCAGTTTTTTGCCAGGAATTGACTACCTCAACGGTTAAAAACCTTAAGCTTCGGTAATGCGAGTCTCTGATTGGCTAATTCTAGTCCAACAGAATTTCTGCAATCAACTTAAAACTTTTCTTTGCTGTTGATTGGCTTATTTTAAAACTGTCACTGAAACTACATCATCGTCGTTCTAATCATGACCAGTACATTTTTAAATTTCAAACATATTATTGCCACAATTATCTCATTATTACTCATTGTTAGCAACCTAAAATTTACTATTCTCACAGTTCTTGCATTATTAGACTATGTAAAGTATTCACATAACATTAATAAAATATGTTTACAATAAAAATAAGCATGTGAAATGACTGTTACATACAATTTAAATAATTATTACGTACATATTGTTTCAAGGCGGGCTGTTATTGAATTTACCAATTATAAATAACAATTGAAATTATTCAGGTATTAAAATACTGCCTCAATGTGACGATAGGCAAGTTTTCTTTATTAATAATTCATTCAAAAGAATTAAACCATACATGGTGGAAAAAAGTGTGCAATGCATGTATGTAAAATGTATAACAAAATCTCCAAGGGAATTAGTCTCGTCTTTTCAAACTACTCCTCGACCATTTCTGTTGTGTGGAGATAGCGTGTCTGCCTTAGATTCGAGAGGTCCGGAGTTCGAATTTTTATTAGGGTGAGTTATATGAATAAGGTTGTTTTTTCGCGTTTTCCCTTATCCTGTCAGGTAAATTTTAAGCTCTATGGATCCTGGGCTCATCTGGGCATCATTTCATTCATTACTGACCAATATGACCCATTACTGTAACGTACTGTAAAGTACGTTACAGTAAAAATAAAATCTGATGTGTTACGCTCACATGACTTTCTCTACTCTTGTACAAACTATTTTTACAAACGCTTATTCTCCATCTACTTCATGTTAATCGAGATAAACATTTGCAGACTCTATCTTATTGCTAATTTTCTTGTAGATGTAAGGGGAATATATATTTACAAGGGCAATATAGAAATATAGTAGCCTTTAAGCACATACATATCTCTTAATAGCTGGTTGCTAGGTGCAGCACCATTCCCTTTGCCACAGATTAATACTCTTTGCATATCCAAGACAAAGAAATGAATAACGAATTCCCATTTGAGAAAATAAGTATTGAAAAATTTAAGGGAATAACAAGCAATATCTCGAAAATGGTTCACTCAACAAAAATACTGCATATGACATAAATTGTGTATTTTAACGCGATCTACATTTTTTGTGTAGTAAAATTTTGTCTATCTCTAATGGTTTACCAGTTATAAAAAGTCGTTCACAATGAAGAATACTTTTGGAGACATTCCCAGAAAATTCAAGATATACATTTTATTTGTCATGAAAATATCTTAAACATATGATATTTTAATCAAAATCGTTAGAGCCATTTTTGAGAAAATTAAAATTTTTGAAAAATCTTCCATGTAAAGGGTAATCTGGGGTGGGGGGATTTTCTTGAAAATCTTCGTGTCGCATCTCTGGAAGATACTGAACCAAAATACCAAGTTTGGTGTTTATCCGACTGTTCGTTTCTGAGTTATGCTGTTCACAGACAGACACACACACACACACACAACACACAGACACACAGACACACACACGGACATGTTTCCAAAAATACTTTTTTTTGGATTGAGGGGGTCTCAAAACATATATTTCCGGTATCGAATTTTTGGGTGGAATACAATACTTCTCCTACTTACTATACGTAGTAAAGAAAGTAATCACGTATATTACTATGCATGTATTAGTTACATATTGTAACAAATTATGACACCAATTGTTGCCTGAACAACTTTATTCGTCGTTTAGACGCACAATGTAGCCCAATTTCTTCGCTGCTCTCAGCTGTCGACTGTTTGTCTGACTGAACTGAATTTCTCCAACCCTGACTTGCTGCTGGCAAGCTGAGGTTCAGCCTGAATGAGATTGCTGCGTCCCACCCTTAATAGGGTTTTTACCGCAGCGCTTCTATTTCGGGATGGGTATTTAAGGAATGGCTTTTTTTATTTAAGATGGAATAATTTTGAATAGGAGGAAGCATGTTACTCCTCTACGGTTATCTTTCAGGATGCAGTGGCCCTTCTGCAACCTGGTGGTTTTAAAATCTGCAACTTCATTTGCTAATTGGTTGAATTTTGTAGCCAATCAGCTTTACAATTAATTGTAAAATAATTTGAAAGTGGATTTAATTGTATTTTTATAAAGATTATTAAAATGATTTATAGCAATAAAACATACAACAAAAATTATATAAACAATCCTATTAATTTCTCTTTGCTGGACTAAAATTGATCCCAGCTTTAACTGCTGATGGAAAGGCTCCAGTGTTATCTTGTATGCCCGCAAGCCATGCGGGAAACCCGATGGCGAATAAAGTGCGAGTACTGGAATTATAATCCCAAAGAGAACTGACCGGGGCACACCGATGTTAAGGCAAACTGACGTAAAATTTTGCTGCCCGGCGCCTAATTTCATCTTCTACGTGTGGAAAGGATGAGGCTTTGTGAAGTAGTTTCAGGGGGAAAGAACGACAGAAAGATGGACCGAAGTCTCCTATTCTACGCCCGTTGTAGCCATAACATCCAGCTGTCTGCGACCATGTCCCAGATTTCGCAGGCGTAAATCATGAGGGGTATCACCTGGGCCCGAAAGATATGTAACTTTAGCGAAGGCATCCTGGACTTGGGCATGGGGTACAGAGAAGCAATAGCTCCTTATGCCCTTGCGGACACTATGTGTTCGCGAAAGGTAAGGTCTTTATCTAGCTTCACTCCCAGTTAGGTGATCGAATTCCTCCATTTGATCCTTTGATCTCTGTACCTAAAGGTGGGACAGTCTGCGAGCGTGTGTCTCTTAGTCAGTAGAATGGCGTGGCTCTTGTCCGCTTTAACGGACATGCGCCAACTCGTTACCACTCTTGGACGAGGCGGAGGTGTCTCTGTGCGGGTTGAAGGCTCTGAGATTGTGTTTGTTGGTGCAGAACAGCAGCACGTTAGCATACTGGGCTGTATTGACGTGCGGCTGGGTTGGAAAATCTACCATAAGCACGCTGAATATCTTGCGGTATAGCACAGAATCTTCGGGGCACCACCTCTGACTGACTGAACTTCTCAACTCAACTCCAGTCTGCTAGGGTCGTGGTGAGCCTAAGTAGTTGATGTGTACCTCACTGTGGAGGAGTTTTACCACGGGGATGGTAGGGTTATTGTAGGATGATGGATTTGGTTTTTAGGTTGATGATGTGATAGGAGGTAGCTCTACGTGTTTATAGACTCCTCAATGGCTGCCATTTCGGTGCAAGCAGCCCCCTTACATAGCCCCCACAAACACAGCGGGAATTTCTGAACCTACGAGGAGGAGCACATAAAGAGTTGATTTTGCGGGCATTGTTGTGTGGCCACTTGTTCTAAAGGGCCGGCCGAAGGAACTAGTAATCCAGGTGACCCCGCAAAGCGGTCGGCATGCTTCGAGATGTGGTCACAAAATGTATACAGGATGGACCATTTAATTTGAGACTGTACAATATCTCCAAAACTAAGCGTTGTAGAAAGCAATGTCTTGATTAAAAGTTGCTTGGTATTTTGGGGGAAAGTAAATGCCATTATCATGTTTAATTTGGAGGATGATGTGATGGTCATTTTAGGGTCAATTTAACTTTTTTTAAATGGGAACCTACCTTTTGTGTTGTTTTCTCACTCCTCATAAAAAACTACACATTTGCATAAAACACTTTACAATTGTTCTTACACCCACATAAATAACAACGAAAATTCTGAATGGTTGGACCATCCATGGATGCAAATTTGAGGGTCAAGTTACGTTTCGTAACAGAGAACCAACACTTTTTATTTTGTTTCCTTATTCCTCATCCTAAAATAAATAGCTTTTTGTAAACCATTTTCTAATGAGAAAACAACATACAAGATGTAGGTTCCTATTTAAAAAACTTAAATTCACCCTAAAATCACTATCATAACGTCTCCCAAACAACACACGACTAATGACATTTACTTTCCTCCATAATATCAAGCAACTTTTTTTAAATACATTTCTTTTTATAACACTTAGTTTTGGAGATATTGTACTGTCTCAACTAAATGGCCCATCCTGTATATTTAGACGATCTGATTAAGAAATGCAAACAAGAAATTAACTCAGGGGTAAAAATAGGGTAAAATATATTGATAAATATCTTACTCTATGCAGATGATGAAGTGATTATGTAGAAAAACGAAGAAAATCTGCAAAGATTGGTGTTTAAATTGGAATAAGTAAAGAATATAATTTAAAAATATCATATGAGAAATCTAAAATAATGGCACACCGTGGGAAATCTCCTGTCCGCTCAAAGATAAGCATAGGAGGAAAAACTCAGGAACAGATTTCCCATTTTAAGTACATAAAATTAATAAATTCCAACAAATTTTTGGAACAATAAATAAAACTGAAAAATAAAACGCGAAAGGAAACAAAGCTGAAATGTTATAATACAGTACCAGTTTTAGTATATGGAAACGAGTCATGGATTTTACAACAGAAGGATAGAAGTAAAATACAAAGAGCCGAAATGAGATTTTTGAAGGATGTGAAACGTTGTACAAGAACGGACCAAATAAGAAATGTAGATATAGATGAAGAATTAAAAATGTATGACTTGAATGAGAAGATGAAGAAAATAAGAATGAATGTAAGGAAATATGAAGACAATGAATGAAGAGAGAATACCTAGGATCGTATATGGTTATACACCCCAAGGTAGAAAAGATGTCGGTCGCCCAAAGCAGGGATGGGAATGATGGAATGAGGACGGCACCGGCCATAAGCCTAATCCCTGGAATGGAGAAGAACAAGAAGAAAACGTTTTAATTACTTCTGCCCAAAGATGAGGTTATACTGGAGCACAAGATCAGCCGCACTGGGCTTCATTAGCATTCCTTTAAGAAGGGAGCCCCTCCTCATAAGATCTATCGGAGGAAATTGAGTTTATTGCAAACGGTAAAGAAACGTTTTTTAGTTCTCGCAAGAAAATATATAACGCTACACATGGTTTCTATTCAAATCCCATATTGCCTTGCTTTCTTTTGCTTAGCTTTATAAAAACAACCGGAAGAAAAAAGGAAGAAACGGAAATAAAACTGTACGATGTTGTTTGCAAGAACTCCATTTACATCGACAAAGAAATGTGATCCCATGGTAGAGCTTCTGTTCGTCACATAATTCCGTTAACTGTACTGGGAAATACTTCGCCTGCAGGGAGTTCACCTACTCCTGACACTTTCCATCTCACCTTCCCCACGTCCAGCGCCAGTGAAGGAGAAACATCTACTGCAGGATCAGAAACTACGATTTTACTTTTCGTTAAGGAAAACGCTGGTTTGCCAAATACTTTTTGCTTTCTATACTATGTACTTGCAGTAAATAGAGCAAGTGTTGTACTCCACCCAAAATTCTAAGCCAGGACTTCACCACGTTTTGAGGTCCCCTTTGCCACAAAAAGAAACCTTTTTTTTAAATACTATACGCGCGAGCGTATGTATCTAAACAAAGTAGTCGGATTAACACCAAACCTGGTATTTACATTCAGCATATTCCAAAGAGGCGACGTGAAAACCTTACATGGAGAAGTTTTCGATGTTTTAATTTTCTAAAAAATGACTCTAACGATTTTGATTAAAATACCAAATATTTGATGTATTTATATGTTGAATAGAATACGTATCTTGAATTTTCTGAAAACAGCTTACGAAGTCCCCCTTCATTCGCTAGGAATTCTGCATAATTTGTATAACCGGTAAATCATAAGAGATAGACAAACACTTACAAGGAATAGAGATCTCTTTAAGGACATTTAGTACAGATTTGGGATCAATTTTTTTTTGCTGAAATTGATTATAAATGGCATAAGCAATAGCCCTGCTAATATTTTTACTTTCTCTACTACGTATAGTAAGTAGGAGAAGTATTGTATTCCACCCAAAAATTCGATACCGAGATTTCACCGGAAATATATGTTTTGAAACCCCCTGAATACAAACAAAGCATTTTTGGAAACGTCCGTGTGTGTCTGTGAACAGCATAACTCAGAAACGAACAGTCCTTGCCCTTGTAAATATATATATTCCTCTTACATCTACAAGAAAATTAGCAATAAGATAGAGTCTGCAAATGTTTATCTCGATTAACATGAAGTAGATGGAGAATAAGCGTTTGTAAAAATAGTTTGTACAAGAGTAGAGAAAGTCATGTGAGTGTAACACATCAGATTTTTCATTTTTGTGGTGTGAGGAACCCATACCCGAAGTTTGTAAAAGTATTTCTGAAACATCCTGTATACTCCAAAAAATAAATTATTACGTAAATCAACATGAGTCTTAGTTTAATTTGGATAACCTTTATAAGCATCATTTTACTGCAGTTTCTGTCTTCGTACAGGTTTATAACTATAGCAACTCTTTTTTAATACACAAAGCAATACAGAGATTTAAAGTAGTCAACTCCAGG
This sequence comes from Deroplatys truncata, assembly GCA_030765065.1. Classification (NCBI taxonomy): domain Eukaryota; kingdom Metazoa; phylum Arthropoda; class Insecta; order Mantodea; family Mantidae; genus Deroplatys; species Deroplatys truncata. The sequence goes on along the minus strand of CM060986.1, from coordinate 174,657,986 downwards.
AGCTGCCTGCCGGCGAAACCAACTGGTTTGGACATTTACTACAGTGGATTGAGCCCTTCTTGTAGTAGATGTTTTAGGCTACCTACTAATAATAAGATGACTGCTTTGCTTTTGAGGTGCTTTCATATCGGATGCTTCAATTTTTGTAGATTGCAATAACAAATTAATTGCTGAATGTATTAATCTGCTTGCATGTATTGCTGTGGTGATGGGATGCTTTGTCTAACTTGGAGCATTGTTTCTCTGTCTCTTTCTCTCTGTGGCGGTGGCGCTGCAATGGTGGTGGCGGTGGTGGCATTGTGGCATGACACCTCACCGAGGACAGCTCTCTTATCAGGGACCCTGAGGACGTACCAGCGAGCCGGATGTGACGATGAGGTGGTGACCCTAAAATGTCCGCACGGCACCAGCATCTCGGTTCAGCTGGCGCAGTACGGCAAGTCGGCGCCGTCCAAGTCCCTCTGCCCCGGCGGAGAACACCATCAAACACCGCCGAACAACATCACGTGCCTCTGGCCCAACGCCCTCCAGGTCAGTTGCAGTACATCACATAAGCTTGCTCCTTTTGTTGAGAATCACTTCAAATCATTCTAACATTCTTACTTCTGTTCTGATTGGGCGAACGTATGTATCTGCACCTTTTGTAAGTCATTAATGCTATGCAAAAAATCCAAACACTGTTATAAAGGGTAATTTATCACAGAAGAGTAATTTCAGCAGGCTTTGAATCTGCTGATATTAGATACTGCTAGGAACGCAGCACTGGTCTTCATCCATAGTAATTTTCCACATACAGGGGTGGGCAAAAGTAGGTATACACTAATTAAATATCAAGCATGCAAAAAAGCTCCAATATAATATAATATAGATTTATGAAGTAACACATAACTTCAGAATATTCTCCTGTGAATTTTCGAACTGTAGCTCTTGAGCATTTACACATCGCCACAGATTGATTTGACACCCAACCATAGGTTACTACTCAATTCTCTATTTGTATCAATTTATTGGCATGCCTGCCTAGTGAAATGAATCATGTCAACGGTATATGGTCTTGTTGCAAAAACCTTATATTTAAAAACACTCCTAAGAAAGAAATCCACAGAGGTTAAGATCCAGAGATGATAGTGGCCATTCATCTCGGTTATTCTTATTCACTTATTTGGAAATTATATTACCAAAAAGTCTCGTAAGGTTGATCCTTAGTGAGCAGAAGCCCCGTCTTGTTAATAACACAACTCTTCATTGTGTTGCACAGCGACAATATTACTGTATAACTGTATATGTACTGTATACCTACTTTTACCCATACCTGTATATTGTTTGAAAAAAGACTTTCGTGCAAAAGTTTTATAACTGAAAGTAATATCGATCGAGTGTCTGCCTTGCAGTCATAAATTCACTATATAGAAGCATTAAAGTCATCAATATCAATATCATCATCAGTACTTATGGTGTTTCGAACCCTCTTTGTGGAAGAGAATTTTTCAATACCTTGAAGATAATAAATAATGGTACTGTCACGGTAGGTATTATTTCAAACTTGTTAGCTTAAATATCTTTCATTCAGCTTCTTAGCAGCGAAAGTACCACCAGGAAATGTTTAGCAGTGTGTGATATTGACAATCATTCGTTTCGAGATACCAAACCAAGCATATTTTTTCGCTCCAGTTCAAGATTTACCTTTTTCGATTTGCTTTACAATTCATTTGCACAGCTGTGTAGGTGTACTGTTTTGCTCCTGCTTTGTATGTGTTGTTTTTCAGTTACAATCAAATGCCCACCACTTTGCAAGCGATAAGAATGTAAAGAATTTGACTAATATACAGAAAACATAACTCAAGAGAGGTTAGAAACTCAGGTTAGAAACTTTAATTATTTAGGATGCTGGATTTCCTACGAAAAAGAAATAGAAAGCGATAAAATAACTTAATAAGTTTCATTACATGCGTGGAATTGTGCACAGAACACTAATAAATATTCATTCATTATCTGTTTACCCTCCTCTTATGTAGGACTTACACCCCCAGGACTTACAGGCGGGTGCCTGGGGTCAGAGGCCCGTCGAGGAGCAGACACTCATGGATCAGACAGAGCATCCAGGATGGGTGATCAGCCCGATGCCTGGTATGGGATGAAGGAAGTAGATGAAACGAAATGTTGATGAAATGGATGAAAGGAAAGGTGATGATGGAGCAGTGGATGGAATGAATGGCGGGGGAAACCGGAGAATCCGGAAAAAAAACCCGCCCAACGCCGCTTCGTCCACCACAAATCCCACATGCAGGTCCCTGGGATTGAACCCGGGCCGCCTCGCTGGGAGGCGAGCGGTCTAACCACTCGGCCACGGCGCCGCCAACACTAATAAATAAATGTAATTAATTGTTCTTCCATCGTGAGTTGGACAAGGTTGGAAAAGTAGAATCAGACGATTAAAAAATTCAATGTCATCGACGGGATCAGAACTACAGATCTCGCGGTTTGCGTCCGGTTGCTCTAACCACTGGCGACATACCGGTGCAACATTAAATTCCCCAAGTGATTTGCATTTTTTCCTGATAAACCACAAGGAGGTCTCAAATTGTATTGAGATGACATACCCCAATGGCGACTTACAGTGCTGTAAGTAGGTACTTTAAGTCCCGCGTTTCATAGTTTCGACCACTATTAAATCAATTAATGGAACTACAGATCTCGCGGTTTGCGTCCGGTTGCTCTAACCACTGGCGACATACCGGTGCAACATTAAATTCCCCAACTGATTTGCATTTTTTCCTGATAAACCACAAGGAGGTCTCAAATTGTATTGAGATGACATACCCCAATGGCGACTTACAGTGCTGTAAGTAGGTACTTTAAGTCCCGCGTTTCATAGTTTCGACCACTATTAAATCAATTAATGGAATTAATTGTTCTTCCACACAAGCAACCGGACGGAAACCGGGCGATCCGTGGTTCAAACATCAGCTATGGCATTGCATTCATCTCCGTTTCTACCTTTCCAACCTTGTCCAACACACGCCTTGTGTGAAATAATAATTAATTCTGTTAATTTATCTAATAGTGGTCGAAGCTATGAAGCCCGGGACTTAAAGTACTTACAACATTGTAAGTCGCCATTGGGGTACGTCATCTCAATACAATATGAGATCTCCTTGTGGTTTACCGGGAAAAATGCGAATCAGTTGGGGAATTTAATGTCCTACCGGTATGTTGCCATGGTAGCTCCGTGGTTAGAGCAACCAGGAGATCCTCGGCTCAAATTCCAGCGATGGCATTGAACGTTTTAGTCGTCTGATTCTATCTTTCCAACTAATAAATAACGCTAGAATACATACAATTATGAGATTTTACAAGGTGTTGGTAGTCCATTTACTTTTATAGGGTTATGAAAATTGGATCCTCAAGGATCATCTAAAAGGAGATTAGAAGCCTCCGAGATGCAATTTCTTAGACGAATATCAGGGAAGAATTAAACATATATAAATCAGAGGAGCAAATACATTATCAAATGGCAGTTTTTTCAAGATACAGAAAGGATGAAAGACAACAGAATAATAAAAGAAGCATTCAAATAAATACCAGAAGGCCTGTGTTCAATAGGGCGATCTAGAGCCTGATGGGAAGATGTTTTTAAGTCAGAACAGGGTTCATAGCTTAACCTTGAAAAGAAAAAAGAAAACATAACTCTTCTAAAGTCTATTCAATGGAACAGATGCATATGAGATCATAACAAACTCAAAGACTTTGAATTTCAGTATAATGTAGCTCTCTGAAGACCAGTTCTTGGAGGAAAAGAACTATTTGTGATAAACAACTGTTATTTTACGATAGCATAGCAGAAAGAGTGAGTGTATGACTATCAAAGGAATACATAAACTGCAGCAGAGTAGTTTTTACTTACCCTACGTATAGTAAGTAGGGGAAGTATTGTTTTCCACCCAAAAATTCGATACCGAGATTTCACCGGAAATATATGTTTTGAGCATTTTTGGAAACATGTTCGTGTGTGTGTCTGTGAACAGCATAACTCAGAAACGAACAGTCGGATAAACACCAAACTTGGTATTTAGGTTCAGTATCTTCCAGAAATGCGACACGAAGGTTTTCAAGAAAATCCCCCTACCCCAGATTACTCTTTACATGGAACATACTTCGAAAATTTTAATTTTCTCAAAAATGGATCTAACGATTTTGATTAAAATATCATATGTTTAAGATATTTTCATGACAAATAAAATGTATATCTCGAATTTTTTAGCAATGTCTCCAAAAGTATTCTTCATTGTGAACGACTTTTGCATAACTGGTAAACCATAAGAGATACACAAAATTTTACTGCATAAAAAATGTAGATCGCGTTAAAATACACAATTTATGCCATATACGTTTTCTGTTGTTGTTGTTGTTGTTGTTGTTGTTGTTGTTGTTGTTGAGTGAACCATTTTCGAGATAATGCTTGTTATTCCCTTAAATTTTTCAATACTTATTTTCTCAAATGGGAATTCGTTATTCATTTTTTTGTCTTGGATATGCAAAGAGTATTAATCTGTGACAAAGAGAATGGTGCTGCACCTAGCAACCAGCTATTAAGATATATGTCGATGCTTAAAGGCTACTGAATTTCTATATTGCCCTTGCAATTATAAAACAAGGGGAACATAGTAGGCGATAGTCAAATATTTTTAGAACTGGTCCCTATGTGTAAAATCTAATTCTCTTTGCATGTCAAAAGATCGTCTCTGCAAATGTTTATCTCGATTACTATGAAATAGATGGAGTATAAGAGTTTGTAAAAATAGTTTGTACTAGAGTAGAGAAAGTCATGTGAGTGTAACACATCAGATATTTTTTGTCCTGGTAATGCAAGGAAACTTGAATACTCCACATAGCAAGTAGCTCATAAAATATTTGACTATCGCTTAAAACTTACAATTCCCCTTGCATCTACAAGAAAATTAGTAATAAGATTAACATCTCGATTAACATGAAGCATATGGAGAATAAGCGTTTGTAGAAATAGTTTGTACAAGAGTAGAGAAAGTCATGTGAGTGTAACACATCAGATTTTTGTATTTAATGTAACTTGCACCTCTTTCTATTTGCAATATTTTATAAAGACCCTATAAACTTGTCCTTTCCGATGCCTTCTTCTAAACCCAAGCGCCTGCGTTTTCCAGAAAAAACAAATTAATTCATTAAGAAATAAGCTTCACAAAATGTATGTCCAAAGCATCTTTGCGCGTTCAATATTTCCTCGCGTTCTGGATACCTAGTTTCTGAACGTCAGCTATTCCTTAATCATTTCTTTCGCATTAGCATGGGTTGTTTGCTAAAATTACTAAATAATTGTATTTTAGCAGTAAAGATATTGTTGTACCAAGCTACTGTACAGCCACCAAATCGCCATACACACATCATTATTTTATTAGCGAATTTTCAGAGCTCATAAAAGGACATTTTTAAAATTTTAAATGCAATAATTATGAGCTTTTTTTATCCAAAATTCAATTAACTTTCTCAAGATATACTTAACAATGTGTCATCATCTACTCGTCGTAACAAAAGAATGTTAGACAGTAAAAATTGAGGTTCTTACTTCCGGTTTATCACCATAACAATGGATAACGGAATCAAAATATTTACTTAAGGTTTTGAATACATAATTCATACGCACAGTAAACAATTGCCGCAGCAAAGTCGTTCTTTCAGAGTTCCTTTTAAATAATTAATTAGCTTTGTTGTCATAATCTTAATAGCATATGTTAATCTAACTAAAGTGAATTAAAAAACAGTTACTATATAAATAAACAGTTCAAGCTCCCAATGCATAGAACCACATAGCCTCTCAACAAAACCAAGTGCTTATTCTAAGTTCATCGTTATTTCATCCTATTTAAAGAAACAGGTTCGATCGAGGCACTGAATACCGAATTTTATTCAATATTCTTCATCTATGAAAAATATACTTCTTGATAATTTTTAAGAGTACTTGACAAGCATAATTCAATTAGTATACAAGAAACACAAACACTTTCACCTAAAAGCGATAAGCGCTCGTTTCAGCAAAGAACCTCACAAGGCTGGCTTATCAGAATTATTTCTCCATTTTGGCCGTATTCATTTTTAAACCACTACTGTGCACAGAATTATTGGATAAATGAGACTCTCTGTATACAGGGCAAGTTACATTGGCATTAAAATATTTCTTAATCATAGCACATTATAAGAAAAAATAGTTTACAGTAATGTCTAGTACAGCGTAGAATATAAGTACAAAATGAAGCCGGTTATCGAGACCGAGGTGATAAATAAATAATATATTACAATATAACATTAAATATAAATCTTCATTTAAAAAATCATAGTATTAAAAATATCTAATAAAACACAATGATAAATAATTCATAACCTGAGATAAACTTGTGTAGCAGGATTGGGTATAAGGAGTAATGAGTTAAAAGGGTCATAAAATGTGCAAAAAATAAATCAAATAAAATAATAATTGAATACCTCGCTCTGTAAATTCTTACCAGCAATAACTTTGCCGAAAAGGAACGAAGGCAAACATTGTTTTCTATCGAAAGGCCAGGTAAACACTTACCTACTCTGTGGGAAATAGCCTACGGTCACATATGGTGCCGCGAAGTCAACAGGACTAGCCTTTGTATCTCAGCTCTACGTGAAATGGGCAAAAGATCATAAGCTTAGCACGGCCAGAGAGTGTACGTGTTTTATCTTCGATCTAAGAAGGCTCGTGGGAAGACTTTTTTGTTAAAATATGTTGTCAGAATTAAACTGGAAGTTGGCGAAGTGGGGAGGATCAATAAGAAAAATCATAAAACAAAGTGATACGTTTTGAACCCAAGACGATACGAAATATAAGAAAAGTGGGATTGATTTACGAAATAGCGAAAAGTGTGGAAACTCGGGGCATGTTCCGAAAACTAGCAAGAGCGACAGTCGGTAAACTGGACGGAAAATTATCAAGAGATTTGTTTTAAATCTGGCGTAAAGTGTGGTAACATAAGCAACCCGAGGAAAAATTAGCGGGAGAGACGGCCGCAGAAACATATAAGTTGCGACTTCGAAAACCTTAAGGTAAATGAAAGTGGCTTCGATAAATGAAGGTGGCGGGTCGACCAGAAAGGAATCCTTTAAAAATAAATGATTGTTCAGTTTAGCCGGCAGCATTATCAAGATTATCAAGGCAGTGTCACCACCCTGAAAAGTAGAACCTCAGCTCTACCAGGAACTACTTTACTAATTTCTCAAATCGGACCTGTTACCCCGAGTCTTCTCGAAGTAGCAACAATAGTAATACCGATGCCACACAGGTCAGCGTCAAAACGTATACCGTAAGTTATTCATAATTTGTAGCATAAACTGCATTTTTATCTAAAGATCTATTAGTTTAAAAATGGCATTTGTTACCTTTTGCTGCCAACAATATATTTGTGGTCCTAAATCTAGGTTACTCATTCTGTATACTTGCAGCTTATAAACACAGAGCTAATTAAATAACTACAAGTGTTCACAGATTTCAAATGCTGGGCTGACTAGTTGATCTTGAACTCTTACAGTGAAATGAGGCTTCAGAGCAAGAGGCTCTTTAAAAATATGTTCCAAAATGGCTTCCTATAGGATCTCAAAGTCTATCAGTATAATTTAGAGGAAATGTATAGATTAATTACTGTGAAATAGCTTCTTTGGTTTATGATGTCCTTTAGATTTTTCACCCCAATTTATCCCAAGTTACCATTTTTAACTCCCAGAAAAACAAGGAACAAGTGCCAGATTAATGCAGAAGAATGTGTTAAAACTATGTTGTTATCAAACTTCAATTTAGGTTCTTAGAAACAGTTACCCCACATTTCCATGAAATTAAATCATAAGAGGGTCGAAAAATGACAAGGGTATTTCAGTCTTCTTTAATTTTCACGGCTTTTTCTTAGTTAAAATGTTACTTCAAAAGCACTCTTCTCCAAACACGAAAAACAAGTGCAGGGGGAAATCTTTGTCAGCAGGTAATTTGCATGGAAGGGATTTTACTTCAAAAATGCTTTTTATTGCGGAGGCAAAAAGTTTCGTGGCTTTATCTCTCAAATTTCTTTGAAATCTCTTCCACGTCTATGAGACACGGCAAAACAAGGAAAACTCTGTGTAATCTTGGCTCATCGTCTTCAAGAGACAAGAGATGTGTAAAAGGGAAGATCTTTTTTTGTTATTTTGGCACGCCTGTTTCCCCCTTCTCTGTTTGAGGTCGATAGTGGAACGGAGTCGATACCTCTAATGACTCTACTACGAGGAAGAAGGGAACGAGAGTTCTTTGAACTTTTCCTTTTTGAAGAGATCTCATTTAAAAGTTTTTGTGCCTTATGTTACTTAGCCCAGCGCTTAGAAGTGCCGCCTATTTCTGGCGTCAGACAATGAGGAAGTCATCTCAGCAACCCTTTAACATTAATAAGATGGAAATGTTCGCACATAATAACAGGCTTATAATAAAATTTAGAACTTCATGCCAAGCACAGTAATTATCGTGAGCTTGAATAAATAGTATTAATTACAATATACTGATGATATGTTTTTAAAAGGAGACGCTTTCGTTTCTGAGAATCACTGCCTTCGTAACCTGCCTTAGTTACTCCAGTCCAGTTCGTGATATCACGGCATGAGGTGTTATTTAACACTGAAGCTTATATGCTTTAAGAGCAATTTCTCTCTCTCTCTCTCCCCCCACCTCTGTACCTCTCTGTACCTCTGCTTCTGTGAGGGGCAGATGGCAACTTCGACACGTGTCCACATAGAACTTAGAGCATGGCAACTGTATCTCTGCTTCTACTCGTGCTGGGCAGGTAGCATTAGGGTGCCGTCCAGTCTACCTGCTTCCATTATCTGTGGACAGATTGCAGAATATTCGCTATTACAGTCTATTTTTCATTTTAATATTGTTTTAGACTTAAGATGGGGCTTTGAGTCGTAGTATTCAACCAATCCGTACTTACCTTTCCTGAGGGAAATCACAAAAAAATCTGATGACTCACATGACTTTCTCTACTCTTGTACAAACGATTTTTACAAACTCTTATGCTCCATCTATTTCATATTAATCGAGATAAACATTTGCAGAAACGATCCGTTGACATGCAAAGAGAATTACATTTTATACATAGTGACCAGTTCTAAAAATATTTGACTATCGCTTAAGGCGTTCTATGTTCCCCTTGTTTTGTATTTGCAAGGGCAATATAGAAATACAGTAGCCTTTAAGCATACACATATCTCTTAATAGCTGGTTGCTAGGTGCAGCACCATTCTCTTTGCCACAGATTAATACTCCTTGCATATCCAAGACAACAAAAATGAATAACGAATTTCCATTTGAGAAAATCAGTATTGAAAAATTTAAGGGAATAACAAGCAATATCTCGAAAACGGTTCACTCAACAAAAAAAATGTATATTACATAAATTGTGTATTTTAACGCGATCTACATATTGTGTTTGGTGTTTATCCGACTGTTCCGTTCTGAGTTATGCTGTTCACAGACAGACACACAGACACACATACGAACATGTTTCCAAAAATGCTTTTTACTTTCTCTACTACGTATAGTAAGTAGGGGAAGTATTGTATTCCACCCAAAAATTCGATACCTAGATTTCACCGGAAATACATGTTTTGAGGCCCCCTGAATCCAAAAAAAGCATTTTTGGAAATATGTCCGTCTGTGTGTCTGTCTGTGAACAGCATAACTCAGAAACGAGCAGTTAGATAAACACCAAACTTGGTATTTAGGTTCAGTATCTTCCAGAGATGCAACACGAAGATTTTCAAGAAAATCCCCCCACTCCAGACTACCCTTTACATGGAAGATTTTTCGAAAATTTTAATTTTCTCAAAAATGGCTCTAACGATTTTGATTAAAATATCATATGTATAAGATATTTTATGACAAATAAAATGTATATCTTGAATTTTCTGGGAATGTCTCCAAAAGTATTCTTCATTGTGAACGACTTTTGTATAACTGGTAATCCAAGAGATAGACAAAATTTTACTATACAAAAAATGTAGATCGCGTTAAAATACACAATTTATGTCATATACATTTTTTTTGTTGAGTGAACCATTTTCGAGATATTGCTTGTTATTCCCTTAAATTTTTCAATACTGATTATCTCAAATTGGAATTTGTTATTCATTTTTTTGTCTTGGATATGCAAAGAGTATTAATCTGTGGGAAAGGGAATGGTGCTGCACCCATTAATCAGCTATTAAGAGATATGTATGTGCTTAAAGGCTACTGTATTTCTATATTGCCCTTGTAAATATATATTCCCCTTACATCTACAACAAAATTAGCAATAAGATAGAGTCTGCAAATGTTTATCTCGATTAACATGAAGTAGATGGAGAATAAGCGTTTGTAAAAATAGTTTGTACAAGAGTGCAGAAAGTCATGTGTGTGTAACACATCAGATTTTTTTTGGATTCAGGGGGTCTCAAAACATATATTTCCGGTGAAATCCCGGTATCGAATTTTTGGGTGGAATACAATACTTCCCCTACTTACTGTACGTAGTAGAGAAAGTAAAAACTGGCTTGTATATTATTACAAATCAGTCCATGCCTTGTTTTAGATTCCTGTGCTGTAAACATACAAATTATAAGACTACAAGACAACATCGTATATTCAATTAACAACCTAAAGGATGTACATTAACGCAAAAAAATTTGGATAGGTAACTTGTCATTTCATTTCATAATTTTGACGCGTTAATTATTCGTATCTTTTCTTCCGTTGAAGTTTACACATGGAAAAAGCTGCGTATCCCGTGTAGTCAGTACCATTTAACCTTTCATTATTCGTATGATAATGCATTTTATAATATTTTAAGAGTATTCCCCGTTAAACCCGATTGAAGCTTTGCACTTATGCAATCAACTGTGGGGATAGTCACATGGTCTGCATGCTGAAGGTATTATTACGATCATGAAGGCAGAGCTGAGAAAGTTATAGTTTGGGATGCAAGAAGGAGGACTTTCGGAAAAGTCCTTATGACATCTATGAAAACCATAGCAGTGAATTCAAGCGTAATTGCTCCTAATTTACACATACGAATACAAACAAATGCACACGCCCACACGCAGAAAGATATTGTTTTATAAATGCTCTGGATCCTCCTTTAACGCTGCACATTATCTAAAAGGAATCCTAAATTGAAATCTTCTCACACTTAAAGGAGGACAGAATTAAATGTTTAAAGACTTCTAAAAATAAAATACGAGGACTGATCAATAAAGACTGAGATTGATTTTTTCTTGTAGCTTTCTTGAGAGTTTCCTGTCTCTACCATGAATATTTGAAAAGACCGGGGTTTCATGTATAATCTCCATAGGTGGCAGCACTCTCGTATCGGTAGGTTGGTAGTAATACTGTATATTGTTGACCCTAGTTAAATTTCGCATACCACAAAATGAAGGTGACACAAGAGGAGCAATAAAATTTTGTTTTCGTTTAAATCATACAGCCTCTGAAACTTTGGAAAAGCTGAAGCAAGCATACGGTGAAGATGCACTACCTCGTGCAACAGTGTTTAGGTGGTTCAAAGACTTCAAAGTAGAGCGAGTCCTCTGTGCTAAGCAAGGTGGGCCTGGTGCTTCGGCTTCTGCTATGACTGAAGGCAACATCAACACAGCTGCTGTGATTGTTGTTCCCACTCACACCACTGTTACAGCAGCATACTACACGTCAGTATTGGCTACACCGAGGAAGCACATTGCAAGGAAACATCCAGAACTTATCACAACAACGTGCGGCCTCACGTTGCAAATCAAGTCCAGGAATTTTTGGCTAAATTCATCAGTACATGTATACCGCATCTGCCTTATAGCCCCAATCTTGTCCCCTGTGATTTCTTTTTATTCCCATCACTAAAGGCAAAGCTCCGGGGCATTCGATTTGAGAGCACTGAAGCAGTGCTGAAGAAAAGTGAGGCGATTCTCAAAGACCTGACAAAGAATGGCCTGTACCATGTGTTCGAGGTCTGGCAGAGACGCTATAAAAAGTGCATTCAAGTAGGATGGGACTACTTTGAAAAAGACCATGTCAACATTGAAATGGAGTAATAAATATCTGTGAAAAAAATTAGTCTCAGTCTTTATTGATCAGCCCTCGTATAAACAATTCTGAGCACATTGTTGAAAATCGCATTGTTCTACGTCTTCTCGTTTTCATTCTGGAAGCATCTTATATTTAAGGGTCACCTCGCGTGAAGTGAGGCTAGGATGGCGTTACACTACTGAATGTCACTTGTATTAGTTAGCCTTGCGTTAATTCCTACTGTTATGTTGTGATTGTAGCACAGTTTTTTCTTTCCTAGTGGCCCGTGGGGTGTTAGATCAAGAATTCCCGCGTGCAGTACTTGGTTGTGCAAATAATTTCGGCTTAAACAGAAATGTTGGTTATTACTCATTCCCTGATAGAGATAAGAATCGACAGGTGTACAACAAGTGGTTTGCTACTCTGAAACCTATTTTTATGAGGCAGTATTTTAACACTAAAATGGTTTCAGTCTAATTATATAATATATAAATTCAATAACAGCCCACCTTGAAGCAATATGTGTATGTAATGATTTCTAAAAATGTATGTAACGTCATTGTATATGTTTGTATTATTGTATCCATGTGTAATAATGTTTTGTGAATATATTACGTAATTTAATAATGTAGGAGCTGTGAGAATAATAGGTTAAAAGTTGCTAACAATGATATAACAATGAGGTAACCTTGAGGCAATAATGAATTTGAAGGTTTAAATGCTACTAGTCATTATTGGAGCAACAATAATGTAAATTTTGAGACAGTTTAAAAATAGCCAATCAACAACCAGAAAAAGCTTTAGTTAAAAGAAGGTATTCTATTGGATTAGGAATAGCCAATCAGAGACTTGACATACAGAAATTTACAAGTTTAGGCGGTTGAAATCAGTTCAGTTGCCTGCAAACAGTGTTCCTAACCGGACGCGAGACACATTCTCGAGAGATTTAATACGTATTCGTGTGAGACGAAAAATAGTTTACGTGTTAAGAAGTGCAAGTAATTCATAAAATAATCGCACAGCTCTCTATATCAGTGAAGTGTTATTTAAATCGTATCAAGTATTAATAAAAGGAGTGAAGTAAAATTATAATCTGTGTAAGCCTACATTCTTGTCGCACCACAACCCTGCTAAGAAAAACGGGTCTCTAATAAATACTGACGCAGCCGATGCAAACATAAATATATAATATTTAAAGAAACAGCTAAATTACAAAGTTAATATTTTTTTTAAACTTGGGGTAAAGGCTACCTGAAAGTACATTTGGGGCGAAGGCTACCGAAAACAGTTTACTATACGTGTGGTTGCAAAGAATTTCAAGTTCGGTTCTCCAACAGTCGAAATACGATACAACTCCTTCTAAAATACTCCTTTCTCATGTACCAACCAAAAATGCTAGAGGATGTGGAATTCATTTCAAAGAAGGTGATTTCATCGAATCTGGTGTTATAAAAGTATGAATAATGAACGAGAAATTCAAAAGCCCTACACTGAAAGATAATGTGATGTCTTCGAAATTTTTGGCAGCACTAGAAGAATCCCCCCCAAAGAAAAGAAGCTCAAATCTTAAAAGAAACCAAATCCTAAAGCTAGTCGATAGTTCATCAAGCAATTCTCAGCAACAAAGTGAAGCTACGCTAGTTTCTGAGTCTTTACACTTGGAATTGAAGATTGATGCTGAAACAGTGCCAGTTGGGAACTGAAACTTTAATGCTATAAACGGCGCTAATTTGAACCAACATTTGACTGATGAGGAAGACGAATCTTCAGCTGTAAATGATGAATATTATAAACCGAATGAATGTTTGAGGGAATCCAGTGAAGATGAAGAAGATGTAGATATGTCCAGAAAATATTGTTTTGTGTTTGTGTGTGTAAATGCTCTCCTTGTGCTCTTCAGTATTTGTCACACATTAGATACGCCTGTCACTGAAAGAAAATCAAACCACCAAGGGTATTAACGAGCACACTTATGAGTGGTGATCTGGAGGTGGAAGTCCGAAAAGTAATGTGTGCATAACTTCGGGCATATATCTTTGCGGAATGACATTGAACTGTTTCTTAGCATTCTCATAAGCAATGAAACTTGAGGCAGTATTTTTAGCACTTAAATAATTTCAGTCTAATTATATAATATATATAAAGTCAATAACAGCCCGCCTTAAAGCAATATGTGTGTGTAACAATATATAAAAAGTGTGTATTACAGTCATTGTATATGTTTATATTATTGTATACATGTGTAATAATGTTATCTGAATGTATTACGTAATTTAATAATGTAGGAGCTGTGAGAATAATAGGTTAAAAGTTGCTAACAATGAGGTAGCCTTGAGGCAATAATGAGTAAGAAAGTGTAATAATGCTACTAGTCATTCTTGGAGCAACAACAGTGTAATTTTTGCGACAGTTTATAAAATAGCCAATCAACAACCAGAAAAAAGCTTAAGTTAAATAAAGGTATTCTATTGGATTAGGAATAGCTAATCAGAGACTTGAAATACAGAAATTTACAAATGTTAGGCGTTGAAATCAAGTCAGTTACTTTTAGACATTGTTCCTAACCGTACGCGAGATGTGTCCTCGAGAAATTTAATACGTATTTTGTGAGAAAATAGTTTACGTGTGTTTAAAAAGTGCAAGTATTTAATAAAAGAATCTTACAGCTCTCTATATCAGTGAAGTGTTATTAAAATCGTGTCAAGAATTAATAAAAAGGAGTGAATTAAAAATTATAATCTGTGTAAGCCTACATTCTTCAGTCGCACCACCTCCCTGCTAAGAAATCCATGTCTCTAACAATAATACTGACGCAGCCGAGGCAAACATAATTATATAATATTTAAAGAAACAGTCAAATTACAAACTTAATATTTTTAAAGTTTTTGACGAAGGTTACCGGATACCATACGTGCGGTTGTAACTACTTCAAGTTCGGCTCCCCAGCAGTTGAACTACAATACAACTCCTACAACAAAATAACTTCTTCAAACTATCATTTTTTCTGAATCAGTTTTATAAACTTGTTAAAAATTTTTTATTCCCTTCTGTACACAAAGGCTGGTTGAAAGAAAGTAATTTTGCAATATCCATGAATGATTCAAATTTATGTTTATGTGGACGATGAACAGTACATCTCCCCAGAATTTTCTGCTAAGTATGTGACATATTCTATAATGAATTTGCAGCAAATAAAATATTCGACTTCGTATTTGTACAGAGAGGAACTGTAAGTGATGATATTGAGACAGATGATTTGAAAATATACTGATTTCTATAAATGTAAACCTTCCCATAAAATTGTCCCTGACAGACACGCCAGTAATAAAGCTTTGATGAAAAATAAATTTCGTACATACGCTATGAATTTAATGTATGCCATCTTGCTAAATCGCTTTATAAAAACACTACAATTCTACGCATTCCCGTTAAAACTTAACGCTATGGTTAATCAGCTGCTCCGGCAGGAGAAACTTGCTTCAGAATGTTGGCTAACCACATCACCTCACCACAGTGCGCTGCTGGTGTGGAAAATAGCCTGCAGATCTTGAACAGTAAGTCGTACATCGTTCCGGTTTTTAACATTATTATACAAAACCCAAGATCTTGTACAATATTAAATAAAATAGACGTGTGAATTTTTAGTGCAGTACTCCTTTAAGAATATAAGATGTGCAAAAGTGAAATAATATGTATTTCATAAATCTAATTGATATTGTTGTGTTTAATTTTATTCTCCGTGTACTTGGCATCACCGAGTGTCTTAATGCCGACGGTGGCTAATGTTGGTATGAAGATTTGAGATGCGCAACAGTTATAACGGGACAAGATCTATCACACGCCGCTGCATCCTTTGACCCAGCCTACACAGAGCGTTAGAAACAGAGCGCAGCTATGATGTCACTTACAGCCTCTTCCCATTCGCTTTGGCGCGGTCTACGAGACCGCAGTCGCTAATTTTCCACCAAGCAGATCCTCATTTGGGTCGTTAGGATTTGACGAGGCTGAGTGTATCTCGTGACAGACCTCCAACCTCCGAGCAAGAGTTCCCTTGCACCGCAGACAGAAACGCTACTTCAGCACTGCGGTGACAGCATTATTATTATTATTATTATTATTATTATTATTATTATTATTATTATTATTATTATTATTATCATCATCATCATTATCATTCGTATTATTAACTTTTTTAACCGCACTGTTGGGTAAACAGAAGGGATGACATCAAATAGGAACAATACAGAAGAAAAGAGGTTAAGTTCCATTTTCTAAGTTTTTTTCAGGTGAATTTCTAACTTTATAACTTAACTGTTTACAGCATAACATAGAATTTAATTGAAGATAAACGCAGGCACGTTTAATGAAAGCTATATAAAATGAACTTATATTTTGGTTGTGAATGGAGTTAATACAACAATAATAATGAGAATATGGAAAATATGCACCTTCAACTGTTCCTGTCGCTCCAATTATGAAGCACAGGGACCTCTAGTGCTTGTTTTCTGCCAACAGAGCCTGCAGTGATGGATCATTAGCTCAGCATCCACTAAAGACGGCTCTAGGATAAAAGCTGGACATGTTTGACCTGAAACAGCCGACAAATTTTTCTTAGGGACCCTTTTCTTCAGGGTATGAGGTTCTTGCATGTATGTGCAAACAAGCATCACAAGTGAGCACCTGCTTCTTTCCCTTCGAAAACATTTTTACGCTCGGAGAAGAATCCATCGCCCGGCGATCTTGGGGTGTTGGAAACTAAAATAGTAACCATAACACAACAGAGGACGACGAAATATGTACATTTAATTATTTTTAATTAAGGAAGTTGAGAAGATAGTATATAATCATCCTTAAACTACAGCATTATATTGTTCAAGTATAATAACGCCTCAGTTATCATAATATTTCTGTTTATATAGCAAAGAATAAATATAGTATTTATAGCGCAGAGATGTATTCCTTTATGGAAAATTTGTAAAATAGGGTACTAAAACAATTATTTAAAATACAAATAATACTATCCAGGATGTACCATTTAAATTGAGACTGTACAATATTTACAAACCTAACGTTGTAGAAAGATATGTTATTCATAAAAGATGCTTGATAATATAGGGGAAGTAATTATCATTAGCTGTGTTTTGTTTGGAGGACGTTGTGATGTTCATTTTACGATCAATTTAACCTTTTAATTTCTCTACTACGTATAGTAAGTAGGGGAAGTATTGTATTCCACCCAAAAATTCGATACCGAGATGTCACCGGAAATACATGTTTTGAGGCCTCGTGAATCCAAAAAAAGTATTTTTGGAAACATCTCCGTGTGTGTGTGTCTGTGAAAAGCATAACTCAGAAACGAACAGTCGGATAAATACCAAACTTATTTAGGTTCAGTATCTTCCAGAGATGCGACACGAACGTTTTCAATAAAATCCCCCCACCCCAGATTACCCTTTACATGGAACATTTTTCGAAAATTTTAATTTTCTCAAAAATGGCTATAATGATATTGATTAAAATATCATATGTTTAAGATGTTTTCATGACAAATGAAATGTATATCTCGAATTTTCTGGGAATATCTCCAAAAGTATTCTTCATGTGAACGACTTTTGTATAACTGGTAAACCATAAGAGATAGACAAAATTTTACTACACAAAAAATGTAGATCGCGTTACAATACACAATTTATGTCATATACATTTTTTCTGTTGTGTGAACCATTTTAGAGATATTGCTTGCCATTTCCTTAAATTTTCCAATAGTTATACATTTTCTCAAATTCGTTATTCATTTTTTTTTTGTCCTGGCAATGTAATGAGAATGGAATACTCCACATAGCAACCAGCTCTTAAAAGATTTGACTATAGCTTAAAGCCTAGCAATTCCCCTTGCATCTACAAGAAAATTAGGAATCGGATTAACATCTCGATATCTCGATTAAATGAAGCATATGGACTATAAGCGTTTGTAAAAATAGTTTGTACAAGAGTAGAGAAAGTCATGTGAGTGTACACATCAGATTTTTTATGTTGTTTTCTCAGTCCTCATAAAAACACTAAACAATATTTGTATAAAGCACTTTGCAATTGTTCTTATACCAACGTAAATAACAACGAACATTCTGAATGGCTGTGTACGAAGACCGCAATGAATAGTTGGACCATCCATGGATGGTCATTTGTCGGTCAAGTTACTTTCGTAATTGGGAACCAACCGTTTTTATTTTGTGTCCTTATTCCGCATCGCAAATAAACAGCTTTTTATAAATTATGTTCTAATAAGAAAAAACATACAAAATGTAGGTTCTCATTTTAAAAAATTAAATTGATCCTAAAATAACCATCTCAACGTCCTCCAAACCAGTCTCAATATAAACTTTCCACCCTGTATACCCAAAGATTTATGTTGACAACAATGAACACACGTCTGATATACACACAAACATGTATTATATGAAATGAGATGAAATGATATGTGGATATGTCCCGTTTTCCCATGACATTAATGCAGTTATTCCCTTTTTAGCCTGTAGGTATATCTTTCAGTAAACATGGATAATTTCGGTCACTAACGTCTATCTCTCCCTCTATATTACATTGTCAGTAAACAAATGTTTAATGAAGTATAATAGGGAGTCAATTAAATTCTGACTAAAATTATAGATTCCCACCTTTCCCCTGGACATTTTAAATTAAATAGAATTATGTCTATCGATTTGGTTGTAATGCAACTTCTTGCCAATTTCCTCATAAATTTAAACCTAATTTTTCTGTTGTAAGATTCCCCTTATTATAACTAAAAGTGGGTTTTTTAAGAACCTAATAATAAGGCGAAATGAAACTTCTAATTCCCTTTCCATGGGAAATTTTTGTTAAATGTAATGCTTAATTTGTTTTGGAAATTCATGTTACTGTATACCTACACATTTTGTTTTCACGCCTAAGTAACAAACAGATGCTGCAAAATATTCAGAGTCGTGTGGTTTGAAACTACAAAAAAATATCATTTACTAACCAGCAAAAGACATGAAATATTGTGTTAATTTCCATATACAAAAGCTATAATTTTTACTTTCTCTACTTCGTATAGTAAATAGGGGAAGTATTCCATTTCACCTAAAAAATCGATACCGAGATTTCACTGGAAATACATGTTTTAAGGTGCCCTGAATCCAAATAAAGCATTTTTGGAAACATGTTCATGTTTGTGTGTGTGTGTGTCTGTCTGTCTGTCAGTGTGTCTGTCTGTCTGACTGTGAACAGCATAACCCAAAAACGAAAAGTCAGATAAATACCAAATGTGGTACTTAGGTCCAGTATCTTTTAGAGATGCGAGACGCAGATCTTTGCATGGAACATTTTTCGAAAATTTGGATTCTCTCAAAAACGGCTCTAACAATTTTTATTAAAGTATCATACGTTTAAGATATTTTTATGGCAAATGAAATGTATATCTTGAATTTTCTGTGAATATCCCCAAAAGTCCTCTTCGTTCTGAATGACTGTCGCATAACTGGCAAACCGTAAGAAATAGACAACATTTTACTATTCAAAAAATGTAGATCTCCTTAAAACACACAATTCCTATTCACTTTTATCGATTTTTCCGAGATGTTCCTTGTTATTTGTTTGAATTTTCCAATTCTTATATTTTTCTCAAATGGGAATTCGTTACCCTTTTTTTTCATTCCATTCTTTTACGTCCTGGACATACAAAGAAAATGGAAATGCTCCACATAGGAACGAGCTCTTAAAAGATTCGACTATCGCTTAAAGCCTATCATATTCTCCTTGCACCTTCTAGAAAATTAGCAATAAGATAGTTTCTGCAAATGTCTATCTCGATTAACATGTATTAGATGCAGAATAAGCCTTTGTAAAAATAGTTTGTACAAGAGTAGAGGAAGTAATGTGAGTGCAACATATCTGATTTACTATTTAACGTCACACTAAGGGATTTGAATGTAGGTTCTTTGAAATGCATATGCACGATGCAGCTGGCCTTAGTAGCGTGAGCCCGTTACTGGCTGAATAACCATTGCTATTGATTTAGTCATCCTCCTAGGTGGTTATCATACTAACCTCTAGTTCCCGAGGTTGCGGGTTCAAATCCATCGGAAGGCGATGGATTTTTCGGGCATAAAAATCCTTAACATGGCTTCCTTCGGAAGGGTGGTGCCATGTCGTGGATTTATGGCACGTAAAAGAACCTCAAGCTTGATAAGGAAGCTTCTGAGCAAATTACCGGTCTTTAACCCCCAATATAGAATGGGAAGCTAAGGACCACAGCAGTAAAAGAGCGTCCATAAATAAAATAAATAAAAAACTATTGATTTAATCGGAGGTGGACTTCTGTGTTCCTCTGATAGCTCTTCTGTATGATGGTGGACAGATGGTCTTACTTGCGTAGTCGTCTTCATTACCACCTGCTTTAATTACATTTTTTATTGAGATGAATTGGGGTGTAGTACTGAATAACTAACTGTCAAATGAGAAAGCTACGAAAAATTAGCATTCATATGGGCTTTTACAAGGGATTTGTACCCGCGACCTCTCAAATGTGTTCATGTTATTACCAAAGTATTTATGTAAAGGCAGTTAAGCATATGGAGATAAAGAAAGATGCATAACTTAGATTCCCATCCAGGTTCTACTACGCTAAACCTCGCAGACGGGATGCAATTTGAAGGAATTCAATGACACATAAGCCAGCAATTTCCAATGAGTTACCGAGCGGGATGGCTCAAGCAGTTTCGTCTGTGGCCCGCATTCGACAAGTCGTGGGCTCGATTCCCGTGGCCGACCTTCCTGGCCCATGGTTTTTCCAAGCGTATGCTGGGAAGGATTCTTACATCCCCCGAATTTCCTGTCCCTGCATTTTATCTCCTTGCTCATTTCATATCATCTTTCATCCGTTGGTCTATTTTAGGGTTGGAAGTGTCGGCGATGGTGTTTCGGTGCAGTGCGGCAGGGGAAAGGGATACTCTTTGTGACTCTCTCCGCCCCTCGGCTTTCGGCTGACTGTCGGGGTTATCCGAACCCTCTTGAGGGATGTTGAACCCCCTCTGTGCGGGGTGAGGTCCCTGGTCTGCCTGTCTCTCTGCCGGGGAGTCTCTATCTGGAAACTTAGGGACCCTGCCATTCCTGTGTTGTCACTCCGGCCGCCCGGTGTCTTCTCTCGCCTCATCTTATGTGGATCAGTTCCGAGTCAGCTCCGCAGCCAATGCGAGCCAATCCAACGAGTTGCTATATTTGCATTTCTTTCTCACTGCCTTCAAAGAATGCATATCAACGTAACAAGTAATAGCTTCATGAATTTTTTGAAAGTTATGTTGCATACAGAATATACTTAAACTACAAAACCGTTAAAATAAACCCCATTCATGCTTTTAACTTAATTAGTTCGATCTACCACAGCCAGTCTTGGTAATGCTAGATTCCTACTCATAATGCCAGGCTGGAACGAGAATTGTTTGCTTTGTTTCGCTTCTCCTCCTAATTCCGTGTAGGATTGAGAATTTTGTATGCCCCTGAAATATTGATGTACAGCTCCTGTTCTTTGATCCCTTAGGAAGGGACAGCTGGCTTCCAAGCGCGCGAAGCTGTTTTACCAAAGACTGACGAGATGTGATTTATGGTTGCAGATCTGCTGAAGGCAGCGCAAGTTTTCCGTTAATGACCTTACGCAAGCCTTTTCCGTCGCGGCTCAAAATGTGCGATAAAGCCCTGAAGCAAATATATTTCCTAACAGCAAAATACACGTGTGATGTTCTCAAAGTTAATGTATGCTAACATATTCAGCGGTTTTCTAATATTTCTTCCCACTTTCTGATATTTGCTCCTTACTGTATTTTATATCGCTACCACATAATTTTATGTAGCCAGAGAGATGACTGTTTTCCTATATACAGATGTCCCAGAATGCTGCGAACAAAATTGGAGGAATTGCAGAGGGGATCGACACACACATTTTTACTTTCTCTACTACGTATAGTAACCAGGGAAAGTATTGCATTCCACACAAAAATTCGATATCGAGATTTCACCGGAAATACATGTTTTGAGGCCTCCTGAATCCAAAAAAGAGTATTTTGGAAACATGTCCGTGTGTGTGTGACTGTGAACAGTATAACTCAGAAACAAACAGTCGGATAAACATCAAACTTGGTATTTAGGTTCAGTATCTTCCAGAGATGCAACACGAAGGTTTTCATTCAAATTTCCCCACCCCAGATTATTCTTTACATGGAATATTTTAGGAAAATTTTAATTTCCTCAAAATGGCTCTAACGATTTTGAACAAAATACTATAAGTTTAAGAAATTTTTGTGGCAAATGAATTGTATATCTCGAATTTTCTGGGAATGTCTCCAAAAGTATTCTTCATGGTGGACGACGTTTGCATAACTGGTAAACCATAAGAGAAAGAAAAAATTTTACTACACACAATATGTAAATCGCGGTAAACTACACAGTTTATGTCGTATACATTTTTGTTGTTGATTGAACCATTTTCGAGATATTGCTTGTTATTCCCTTAAATTTTTCAATAGTTATTTTCTCAAATGGGAATTCGTTATTCGTTTTTTACTTTCTCTACTACGTATAGTAAGTAGGGGAAGTATTGTATTCCACTCAAAAATTCGATACCGAGATTTCATCGGAAATACATGTTTTGAGACCCCCTGAATCCAAGAAAAGCATTTTTTCCAAACATGTCCGTGTGTGTGTCTGTGTGTGTGTGTGTGTGTGTGTGTGTGTGTCTGTCTTTGAACAGCATAACTCAGAAACGACCAGTCGGATAAACACCAAACTTGGTATTTAGGTTCAGTATCTTCCAGAGATGCGACATGAAGGTTTTCAAGAAAATCCCCCCACCCCAGATTACCCTTTACATGGAAGATTTTTTGAAAAGTTTAATTTTCTCAAAAATGGCTCTAACGTTTTTGATTAAAATATCATATGTTTAAGATATTTTCATGACAAATAAAATGTATATTTTGAATTTTCTGGGAATGTCTCCAAAAGTATTCTTCATTGTAAACGACTTTTGCATAACTGGTAAACCATAAGGGATAGACAAAGTTAAGTCGGATAAATACCAAACTTGTTATTTGAGTTTAGTATTTTCCAAGGAAGCCACACGAAGATTTTATAGAAAATTCCCCATCCTAGACTACCCTTTACATGCAACATTTTTCGAAATTTTTTATTTCCTTAAAAACAGCTCTAACGATTTTGACTAAAATATCATATGTTTAAGATATTTTTAGGACAAATGATATATATATATATATCTTGAATTTTCTGGGAATGTCCTCAAAAGTCCTCTTCATTCTGAATGGCTTTTGCATAACTGGTAAACCGTAAAGGATAGACACAATTTTACCACACAAAAGATCTAGATCTCGTTCAAACACGCAATTTATGTCACATACATGTTTTTGTGGAGTAAAACATTTCCGATATATTCCTTGTTATTTATTTGAATTTTCCAATACTTATGCTTCTTCTCAAATGGGAATTCGTTAATAGTTTTTATGTCCTGGACATTCGTAGAGAATGTAAATGATCCACATAGCAACCAGTTTTTAAAAGATTTGACTATCGCTTAAAGCCTCCATATTCCCCTTGCACATACAAGAAAATTAGCA
This sequence comes from Deroplatys truncata, assembly GCA_030765065.1. Lineage (NCBI taxonomy): Eukaryota > Metazoa > Arthropoda > Insecta > Mantodea > Mantidae > Deroplatys > Deroplatys truncata. Next base: position 174,634,223 of record CM060986.1, on the reverse strand, counting down.
ATAAGATAATTTCTGCAAATGTTTATCTCATTAAAATGAAGTAGATGGAGAATAAGCGTTGGTAAAAATAGTTTGTACACGATTAGAGAACGTCATGTGAGTGCAACACATCAGATTTTTAATTAAGAAACTCATGATCTAAGGGTTTAAAATGCAACACAATAGATTAAAATGTGTTATAAGTCAACACAACACTAACTGAACGTGTTGCATATAGCTTCGCCATAGATAATATGGATGCCAATAACCTCCTCAAATGTGTAAGGATGAGCCACTTTTACTTTCTCTGTTATGAGTAGGGGAAGTATTGTATTCCACCCAAAATTTGGATGTCGAGATTTCACTTAAAATATGTTTTGAGATCTGCGAGCCCTAAACAATGCATTTTGTCGCAGTTCTCAATGGTTAGTGTTATCTTATTTGTTGAGCGCCTCTTGTTTTATTATTTTAAATTTGGGTTCATTGTCCGCCGGCTAGCTATTATAACTCAGTCGAGCAAGTATCTCTAAGCAGGGAGTGTAAACGCAAAGGAGTTGTTGTTAAAAGATAACACTGATAAAATAATTTGTTTCTACACTTTTATTGCCGTCACACTTAATTAATAATTCACATATTTAATCTTTATATACGCCTGACTGAAACTGTGATATTTCCGAATGTAACTACAGTCGTTTTAGTTGTTGCGTACCAATTACTTCGCGTACTTCACATTTTGTAACTAAGTTTGCGACGTGCACCTCGTGAGAGATTCCTTAGGACTGAGTGACGTGCACCTCGTGAGCGATTCTTCCGAACTGCGGGATACTTGCTTATGGCTCGAGAATATATACTCCTTCACCCCGAATTGCCTAAACATTATAATAGAGCTGCTATTGGTTACCAAATCGCGCCCACTTTAGCGTCTGTCAGCCAATCACTGCTACTAACATATATACTCTAGAGAAGATATTCCCTCCATTTCTAAAAAAGGCACGCTACCCTGACGTCATTTGTTTGTCTCTTCTTAGTGATAAACAACTCACCCCCTCGGTTCATTGTTACCCACTTCTATTGTCAGTTTCAGTGAGGCCGTGTAAACTTATTTCCTAACAATACTTATGGCTAACAAACATCTAAAATCCTATACATACAATAATATTAATTTACACTACAATCACTCTGGCATTCACAGTGTTGTGATATAAAATATTGCCTCAATTTTTAGAAAAAGACCTGTGTATGTGTGTCTGGGAACACAACGAAAAGTAGAATACCAAACTTTTCATTTAAGTTCTCCATCTTCCAAGGATGTGACACGAAGATTTTAAAGAAAATCCTCCCACCCCAAACTACCCTTTACATGGAACATTTTTCCAAAATTCTGATTTTCTCTAACATAGCTGTAACGATTTGGATTAAAATACCATGTTGAAGACGTCTTCATGATAAAGGAATTCTATATCTTGAATTTTTTAGAATAGCTCTAGAAGTCCTCTTCATTCTGAATTACTTTCGCAGAACTGGTAAACCGTAACACATAAGACAAAATCTTACTACACAAAAATGTAGTTCGCGTTAAAGTGCACACTTTATGTCAATTTTTAGGGGGAAGGGGGTTCACCATTTCCAAGATATTCCTTATTATCGGTTTGAATTTTCCAATACTTATACTTTGCTAAAATGGGAAGTCGTTATTTCTTTTTTAGTTTCTCTACTACGTATAGTAAGTAGGGGAAGTATTGCATTCCACCCAAAAATTCGATACCGAGATTTCACCGGAAATACATGTTTTGAGACCTCCTGAATCCAAAAAAAGCATTTTTGGAAACATGTCCGTGTGTGTGTGTCTGTGTGTGTGTGTGTGTGTGTGTCTGTGTGTCTGTGTGTGTGTGTGTGTGTCTGTGAGCAGCATAACTCAAAAACGAACAGTCGGATAAGCACCAAACTTGGTATTTAGGTTCAGTATCTTCCAGAGATGCGACACGAAGGTTTTCAAGAAAATCCCCCCACCCCAGACTACCCTTTACATGGAAGATTTTTCGAAAATTTTAATTTTCTCAAAAATGGCTCTAACGATTTTGATGAAAATATCATATGTTTAAGATAATGTCATGTGAAATGAAATGTATATCTCGAATTTTCTGGGAATGTCTCCAAAAGTATTCTTCACTGTGAACGACTTTTGCATAACTGTTAAACCATAAGAGATAGACAAAATGTTACTACACAAAAAATGTAGATCGCGTTAAAATACACAACTTATGTCATATACATTTCTTTTGTAGAGTGAACCGTTTTCGAGATATTGCTTGTTATTTCCTTAAATTTTCCAATACTTATACTTTTTCTCAAATTCGTTATTCATTTTTTTTTGTCCTGGACATGCAAAGAGAATGGAATGCGCCACATAGCAACCAGCGTTAAAATATTTGACTATCGCTTAAAAGCTACCATATTCCCCTTGCATCTACATGAATATTACCAATAAGATTGACATCTCGATATCTCGATTAACATGAAGCATATGGAGAATAAGCGTTTGTAAAATCAGATTGTACAAGAGTAGAGAAAGTCATGTGAGTGTAACACATCAGATTTTTTTCTTTTCTTTCTTTTCTGTTTCTTCTGCTGGTCATACAAAGAGAGCTGAATTTCAAAGCCGTCTCATAACACCAGCTCTTCGTTTAAACCTACTGTACTCCCCATATTCCCATTGTATTTACAAGGAAACATGTAATAAAACCATTTCTGCAAACGATTATCTAAGCTGCCATGAAGTAAATCTTGCCTCAACCTTAAAAGACGTATGGAGATAAATAGGATATCTTTGTCTGTATCAAACGCATACATGCTGTCATTATCCTCATCCTTTTCTTCCCTCGTGCTGTCGCCAAATTGCTAATAAATAATATCATAGTGTAAATATCTATTTGTTATAAATTTCAGCTTTGAACACATTATCCTATACAGAATATTTATCTCTATCAGATTATATCATTTATAGAGCTTTTCTGGGTTTCTGCGGTCAGAATTTTTTAAAAAAACCAGTTTTTCAGTAAAAGCTCGATATCTGCTGTTTTTATGCTTATGATGCAGTAGTTAATAAACTAAAGGGTAGAATGCAACAATATTTTTAGTTAGAGCTAGCTTTAAGAAGATCGGCGTTATAATTTGTTAAATTAAATATTTTCGGAAAATTCTATACCTATGCAGTAGAAAAGTCCGCCAGCAGGAAACATTTTTGTTATTGGGTTTATACCTGGGACCAAGCGAGAGAAATATTAAGAAGGGTTGGAGACAATTTTTGAAAGAAGCTGGAATCTTATAACCTCTTGCATTCATTGTGCATGACAAACAAAATTCATCCATATGTTCATCTAACAGGCTAGGAGCAACGTAGAAGTCAGTGAAGATTAACATCAGTTGTAAGTAACTGGGTACATTTATAGTGTGGAGTGTTATGCAGGTTATTTATCTAACATTTTACGCTAATTTATGGTTATGGAAGGGTAGTTTATCTAGTATCTATGGATTATTTACCTAGAGTAGGTATCTTCCTATGGTATTTTAATCAAAATTGTTAATGTTATTTTCAGAAAACCATAAATTTCAAAAAGTGTTACAAGTAAAAAGTAATTTGGGCTGGGGAATTTTCTGGAAAATATTTGTGTTGCATATTTTGAAGGTACTGAATCTAAATACCAAGTTTGGTAATTATCCAAATTTTTGTTTTTGAGTTACACTGTTCACAGACACGCACATACACACTGGCCTTTTTCTAAAGATGGTTTGTTTTGGGGGGATTCAGCGGGCCTCAAAGCATGTTTTTCCGGTAAAAACTCGGTATCAAATTTTTGGTTGGAATGCAATACCTTCTCTACCTACAATTATCTTGTAGAGAGAGTAAAATGTGTGTAATTAAGAACTAAATCACATATTCCTTTATAAACCAATTATCGTATTAAATTAGAGGGTTATTCAAAACGAAAGAACAGATTTTAAATATTCATTTTTAATGAGCGACAATAGATAGCGACACATACGACACATCATTGAATATAGGAAAGTTTTAAGCACCACCTATTAGTTCCATTCAATGCAGCATTATGTTTGTTTACGAGAAAATGGCGATGCCACAAGAAAAAAATTTTGTGTGCTGCATTATTGCAATGCAAAGGGTGAATGCATTGTTTCATTGCAGCGTGCATTTCGTTGTAAGTTCAACAACGAGCTTCCTCGTCATAAAAAATTTACAATTTATACAATAAATTCGTAGAAGATGGTTGCGTATGCAAACGGAAAAGCACTGGTCGTCCTCGCATAATAAATGTTGCTCATTTTGAACACATAAAATAAAATTTTGAACTTTTCTCTATTCAGTGATGTATCGTTTGTGTCGCGATCTATTGTCGTTCATTAGAAATAAATATTTAAAGTCTGTTCCTTCTTTTTGAATAACCCTGTATATCGGTGAACTAGAAGGCATACATCTGCATCCTTTAAAAATTTCAGTCTGATATGTTAAATAGGATCTGAAATAATGGATCATGAAGGTAACAGATTTAACATTGATGGGGTTGAATTATGGTGTGGACTACAAGTGGGCTATCATTTTCATATCAACTGGCACTCAAACGCAACTTTTAAGTTTAATTATAAGACATGTAATTTATGCGTGAAGTAGTGAAAGCTTCTAATTCTTAATCTCAGGAACAGAGAATAGCTTCTCGGAACCTAAATGAACTCTTTGCTGTGCTTTCTAATCCTTCCTCTGTTTCTTGTTACCTTGTGCAAATTTGTCTTGTACGAGAAGAACCATTCTCTAACTCCCACGAGGACTTTCCAACATATTCCAGAACTATTTTACGTGTTCCGCGCAAAAGTTTGTACCCGTAGTGAATTAGTTTTCCGTCACATTGCTCCTTTTATAACAAATCTCCCTCTTCCCTCCAAATTATAATACTGCCTAGAATCAGAAGTGAGAAGAAGCTGAAGAAAATTCAATTACGGAAAGTGAGTTAATCCTTCAAAATTCGCGAGTGAGCATAGAGTCAGTTCATTTGAATAAGTACTTCAAGCAGGGAAGGCAAATAGAAGTGTAGCGTTGCCCTGGTGTAAGTTTCAGCGTAATAACAGATTGGTTCATTTGTTCAATATAGTAACTTGTAATTGTAGCTCAGTCGGTAGAATGTAGGCCTGCTGCGTGAGGGGTCCCGGGTTCGATTCCCAGCTGGGGGTGGGAGTTTTTTTCTAACCAAGATTGTTCCTTATCTTCCCCAGAGTCTAGAAGTGTGAATGAGAGTGCGGTCTGATGAATGAAACCCAAGGTTACCGAAAACTAACAAGAGAATACGCGTCAACACCATTGCCTATACGCAATAAGGAAAGGCCGCCATAAGACCATTGCAGTTAAAGGCGGGGTAAAATGAAACTTGCAATCATTTCAACTTTGTAAAATTCGCCCACAAATGCAAGTATTTATATTTACATTATACTTAAATAACTAACAGACTCTCCTGTTGTACTGTGTTTTATTCCTTCTTTCTCTTGCTTCTGTGGACTGCGAATTTATATGGAATTAGCAGGAATAAACAACAGAAATTCTAGATTAGTGGGACTGTTAACTCAAGTTTTATTTCATTTACCTTTGTTTAAGACGAAGAGAAATTTCATTTTATCCAAAAGTTTTATATCTGAGTTATACAAAAATTTTGAGGTGCTCTAGCAAACAAAGATTAAAACGAAGGAAAAAATGACGAAATAAAGAAGAATGTCCTAGTGATGCGCTGTGAACAATATAATCCAAAAATCATATACCAGGTGTCCCGAAAAAAGGTCCCACTATGTACAGAGGAGGCAGTATGCAACAAAAGAAGAAAAACGGTTTCTATTAACATTGGTCGTAAACCAAATATCTTCTGAGATATGGTCTTATTTTGTAGGGGAAAGAATTTAATTGAGTTTTATTTATGGACGCTCTTTAACTGTTGTGGCCCTTAGCGTCCCATTCTAGTATATTGGGCGTGAAACATCGGTAATTTGCTCAGAAGCTTCTTTATCAGGCTTGAGGTTCTTTTACGTGCCTAAATCTACGACACGGGACCAACGGCTTTACTTCCCTTCCGAAGAAAGCCATGAGGATTTTTACCCCCGAAAAAATCCATCGCCCTCCGCCGGCTTTGAACTCATGACCTCGGGAACTAGAGGCTAGCATGGTAAGTATTATTTATTATATAGTACGAGGAGCATATCTGGCACTCCGAGCGTTTTGGCACGAAACAAATGACAATATATTGCACGTAAAGGTAGATCACAAGATTAATCAACCTACAGTATTCCACTGTATGCTACATACATATTGCTCTATCAGTCAGGTATGTTATTTACTCTATTGTGTGGTAGTGCTCAAATGGCCCATGTTTTGTTGTGATATTGCAGTACTGTAATTTTCTTTTCTTTTCCTTCTCTGGACCTGGGCACGGGCCTATTTTCATCATAGCTTAGGCGACAGGTATCACGAGTCTTTCACGAGCGATGGATTGGTTGGGAGGGCCAATATCTTGGCCTTCCTGTTTTCCTGACCTTAAGCCTTTAGATTTTTTACTTTTGGGGACATTTAAAGATCATAGTATATCTAGTCCCCATAAATAATGTGCAGTCACAACGAAAGCCGTGTTCAATGCCTGTGACGCAATCTGACAACAACCAGAAGTGTTACTCAAAGAATGCGTGATTCCATGAGACGCAGAGTGAAAGACTGCATTGCAAAGGCTGACGGCCATATCGAGAATCTATTGTGAAGAATAGATGGTAGACTAACTGAGCAGATATTGAGTTTACGAGCAATGTTTATAGGAACTGCTTTTCTTCTTTTGTTGGATACTCCTCATCTGTAAATATTGGAACTTGTTTTCCGGACATCCTGTATATTTATTTAGTTGTGTATATGTACGTGTGTGAACGTCATAATTAAGAAGTATGAAGTGTTACATTGTTATTACCTCCTCCACTCACTATCTTCTACAAACTATATTAACAAAAGGACTTTTACATTCTCTACTATGTACTTAGAGTAAGTACAGGAAGTATTGTCAAGATTTCACTGGAAATACATGTTTCGAGGCCCCCTGAACCCAGATAAAGAATTTTAGAAAGAGGTTCGTATGTGTGTATTGTGTGTACAGCATAACTCAAGAATCAAAAGTGGGTTAAATACCAACTTGGTATCTAAATTCAGCATCTTCCAAGGATGCGACCAAGATTCCCAAAAAAAATTCGCCATCCTAAACTGCCGTTTATATGGAAACGTTTTCGTTATTTTTTATTTTCTCAAAAATGCATCTAATGATTTTGATTGAAATATCGTATGTTTAAGACATTTTAATGAGAAATAGAATTTACATCTCGAATTTTCTGCGTATAGCCAGTGAAGTCCTCTTTTTTCTGAATAAATTTTGTATAACTGGTAATGCGTAAGAGATAGGCAAACATATTACTGCACAAAAAATGTCGATGTCGATAAAGCCTACAATTCGTCAAAATTATTTGTGGCATTAACCACTTCCGAGATATTCTTTTTTATTGGTTTGAATTTTCAAATATTTATAATTTTGTCAAGTGGAAAATCGCTATTCTATTTTTCTCGTGGTCGTACAAATAGCGTGGAGTTCAAACCCATCACATAGCTACGCACTTTTTAAAAATCTGACTATCGCTTTATCTACAGTATCCTCCTTATACTTACGAAAATGTAAATCTGTAATGGAATTTTATCTTTATAAACAAGAAATAATTTAATAGTAAGTTTTTGAAAGAATACTTTTAGAAGAGAAAGTAGAGACAGTCATGTGAAATCAAGACATTATCCTTTCTGCTTCCTTCATGTTAAGCCATATAAACGTTTGCAGGAATAGCTTCATTGCATATTTCGGTGTAAGTACAAGGGGGTTATAAGCAGCTTGAAGCTGTAGTCAAATTTTTAAAATACCGGGCGTTACGTCCTCGCCTTCAAATTCCAAGGTACTCTTTCATCACGAGAAACAAAATAATGGCAACTTCGCTCTTAAAATAATACCTCGGAAATGGCTTATGTCAAAAAAATATTTGAAATAAATTGTGTGTTTTAAAAAGATCTACGTTTCTTGTGTAGTACATTTCCTCTATCGCTTAACGTTTATTAGTTATAAGAGATTATATAAAATTCCTTCCGAATTGAGGCAGTACTTTATATCACAACACTGTGAATGCCAGAGTGATTGTAGTGTAAATTAACATTATTGTATGACAATGATTTTAGATGTTTGTTAGCTATAAACATTGTTAGGAAATAAGTTTACACGGCCTCACTGAAACTGACAATAGGAGTGGGTAACAATGAAACGATGGGGTGAGTTGTTTATCAATTAGAAGAGACAAACAAATGACGTCAGGGTAGCGTGCCTTTCTTTAGAAATGGAGGGAATATCTTCCCTAGAGCATATAAAATAGACGCTAATGTTGGCGCGATTTATTAACCAATAGCAGCTCTATTACAATGTGTAGGCATATCGGGGTGAGGGAGTATAAATTCTGGAGCCAAAGGCAAGTATCGCGCAGTTCTACAGAATCATTCACGAGCTATACGTCGCGCAGTTCTAAGAAATCTCTCTCGGGAGTTACACGTCAGGCAGTTCTAAAGAAGCATTCATGAGGTACACATTACGCAATTCTACAGAATCTCTCGCGTCGTAAAGTTAGTTACAAAATGTGAAATACGCGCATCAATAGTGCGCGGCAAATAAGTGATTGTAGTTACATTCGAAAATATAACAGTTTCAGTAAGGCGTGTATCAAGATTAAATATTGAAATTAATTAAGTGTTGACGGCAATAAAAGTGTAAAAACAAATTCATTTATCAGTGTTATCTTTTAGTAACAACTCCTTTCCGTTTACACGCCCTGCTCAAGAGATATTTGCTCCATTGAGTAATAATAGCTAGCAGGAGGACAAAGAACCCAAAATTCAAAATATTAAAACAATAACAGGCGCTCAGCAAATAAGATAACACGAACAGATTACTGCGACAGAATGAAGAGGACTTCAAAGGCTATTCCCTGAAAATTCAACATATTCAGTTTATTTTTTATGTAAATGTCATTAATATATGGCATTTTAGTCAAAATTGTTAGAGATTTTTTCAGAAAATCAAAGCTTTCGAAAAATCTTCCATGTAAAGGGTAGTTTGGAGTTGGTGGATTTTCTTGCAAATCTTCATGTCGCATCTTTAAAAGATACTGAATATAAATACCGAGTTTTGTGCTTACCCGACCTTGTGTTTTTGAGCTATGAACACACAAACACACTCATTCTTCTTCCTCCGTTTTATCTTTTTGGGTGGAATTCAATACATTTTCTACCTATGTACGTGGTAGAGAAAGTAAAAATATATGATAAAACCATTAGAAAATTCAGACCATTACGAATAAATATCTCGGAATAAATTAACACACAAAATAAAAATGTTATTCTACATGAATAGTGTGATTTAGGAAATTGAATTTTTTGTGTGGCCAGTGTTGGCCTATCTCTTATTGTTTACCAGTCAAACAGAATCACATTTCTTATTTATTTATTCCAAGATAACTTCCTACTTGAGAAGTTTGTATTGAAGGAGTTGTATTATATTTCGATTCTTGGGGAGCCGAACTTGAAAATCGTTGCAATCGCACGTATGGTAAATGGTTTCCGGTAGCCTTCGTCCCAAGTTTAAAAATATTAGCTTTTTAATTTGACTGTTTCTTTAGATATTATATATTTTTGTTTGCCTCGGCTGCGCCAGTATTATTGTTAGAGACATGGAAGTCTTGGTAGGGTTGTGATACAATTAAGAATGTAGCCTTACACAGATTTTAATTTTTAATTCACCCCTTTTTATTAATCCCTGACACAAATTAAATAGCACTTCACTAATATAGAGAGTTTGAGATTCTTTTATTTAATACTTGCACTTTTTAACACGTAAACTATTTTTGTCTCACGCGAATACGTATTTAATTTCTCGAGGACACACCCCGCGTCTGGTTATGAGCACTGTCTAGAAGCAACACGTCTGGTTATGAGCACTGTTTGGAGGCAACTGAATTGATTTCAACTGTCTAAACTTGTAAATTTCTGTATTTCAAGTCTCTGATTGGCTAATCGTACTCCAATAGAATACCTTCATTTAACTAAAGCTTTTTCTGGTTGTTGATTGGCTATTTTATAAACTGTCACTAAAATTACATTATTGTTACTCCAATAATCAGAAGTAGAATTATTAAACTCTCAAACTTATTGTTGCCTCAAGGTTACCTCATTGTTACCTCACTGTTAGCAACGTTTAACTTATTATTCTCACAGCTCCTACATTATTAAATTACGTAATACATTCACATAACATTATTGAACATGTTTAAAATAATATAAGCATATGTAATGACTGTCACATATATTTCACAAATTATTACATACACGTATTGCTTCAAGGCGGACTGTTATTGAATTTACATATTATATAATTTGACTGAAAATCATTTAAGTGTTAAAAACACTGCCTCAAACTTTACAACCTGTAAATTAGGGTTGTACTTGTATAAGTTAAAAATGATTAAATTAGTAGCATTATTTACATTTTACAATGTTTTATGGATGTTGTAAATAAATTTTACAAAATACTTGTAACAAAATCTACTAAAAATGTTATGCAGTGCTTTTATAACATTTCTTTAAATGAAGTTTCAAACACTATCTTCTATACATGAACCGAGGACAATTAAAGAAGAGCAAATATCCTTTTGTTTCTTCATTTCCACAAGGGCAGTTGAAGTCCTTTTCTATGACAATATGAAATCGACAGAAGTATGTATCAAATTTGACGCGACCAGAAACAAATTGTATCAGTAGATCATAAAAAATTAAGTTTCAATAAGAGGATTTAACACACTATTTTTAAGAATTAAAAATATACATTGTATTAAGCATGAGAAATATCTTAAACCTATAGCATTTTAATCAAAATCGTTAACAGAAACATCATGCTTAAGGGTGTAAAAGAAGATTTTCCTGGAAAGTCTCTCAACTCAAATCTCCTATATGCAAATGTTTCATTAACTGTATTTGATAAAATAAACGCCTCCAAGGATTTTACTTAAAATACATGTTTGAGACATTTAACATCACTAATAAAATGTGTATATAAAAATCTGATGTGTTACTCTCACATGACGTTCTCTACTCTTGTACAAACCATTTTTACAAACTCTTATTCTCCATTTATTTCATATTAATCGAGATAAACATTTGCAGAAACGATCTTTTGGCATGCAAAGAGAATTACATTTTACACATAGCGGCCAGTTCTAAAAATATTTGATATCGCTTAAGGCGTACTATGTTGCCCTTGTTTTGCACTTGCAAGGGCATTATAGAAATACAGTAGCATTTAAGCATCGACATATATCTTAATAGCTGGTTGCTAGGTACAGCACCATTCTCTTTGCCACAGATTAATACTCTTTGCATAACCAAGACAAAAAATGAATAACGAATTCCCATTTGAGAAAATAAATATTGAAAAATTTAAGAGAATAACAAGCAATATCTTGAAAATGATTCACACAACAACAAAAATGTATATGACATAAATTGTGTATTTTAACGCGATCTACATTTTTTGTATAGTAAAATATTGTCTATCTCTTATGGTTTACCAGTTATGCAAAAGTCGTTCACAGTGAAGCATACTTTTGGAGACATTCCCAGAAAATTCAAGACATACATTTTATTTGTCATGAAAATATCTTAAACATATGATATTTTAATCAAAATCGTTAGAGCCATTTTTGAGAAAATTAAAATTTTCGAAAAATTTTCCATGTAAAGGGTAATTTGGGTTGGGGGAGTTTCTTTAAAAACCTTCGTGTCGCATCTCTGGAAGATACTGAACCTAAATACCAAGTTTGGTGTTTATCCGACTGTTGGTTTCTGAGTTATGCTGTTCACAGACAGACACACACAGACACACACGGAAATGTTTCCAAAAATGTTTTTTTTTATTCAGGGGGTCTCAAAACATATATTTCCGGTGAAATCTCGGTATCGGATTTTTGGGTGGAATACAATACTTCCCCTACTTACTTTACGCAGTAGAGAAAGTAAAAATTGCTTACAAATAAATAGACTGAGACTAACTATAATGTCCTAACTCTGCAAAACGTATACATTAAATATTACAGTTTGTGTCAAATAAGTTGTTTTCGTAACATTAAGTGTTTCGGAATTATTCCTGTATGTTTAGAAGTCCCCAAGTTAAAGATTACGGTGTTAACTAAACAGGTTAAAAAGTGTTTGATTCATATTTTTCACACATGAACCCTATTTCTGATAAAACAGACATTAGAATGTAATTTCTGCACCTTGCATGCACGAAAATCCCAATGCCTTATTTGAAATCCTTTCTAGAAAACATTTTCTATATTTAATGTAAAATTGATAAAATAATTACTTCTTATTTGGGATGTGGTGAGCTTTTAATTGTTTGAGTAACCTGTATTGTCGATACATATCAGCAAGCATAGGAATTTCTAAGCATAAAGCGAGGACGAAACGAAATAAAGTTGAACTGATTCTGGACTTTGCGCAGTGACATCGCAAGTTACAAACCACACCATTCCTCTTATAGTCTGTTGGTGTTTGCAGACCGTGCTTACCTGCCCGTTAGTGACTCATGGTTGTTGTTTACATTATTTGTATTGATAACGGTTTGAGTGTAGATACTTGAAGCCGACTGCTTAAGAATTCCTATGCCTGCAATCGAGTATGTTATTCATGTAAAGGGTTAAACCGTTTGTGTGATTTATTTTATACACCGCCATTCTATCCATTTCTTTGATTTTTATTTCGAAACGTTATTTCACTACAGATTCCCACAGTAGTAATTGAATTCTTAAGCTAAATCCATGAAAATTCCTATTCTCTGCTTAATAAAATAAGTTATAATCCTCTTTCTCGTAAATCCGAAGGGGGAATATTTCCAATTTCCCCTTTTTATCCTTTAAAGTTTCTTTCCATGCTGATATTTCAATGCATGTGCTAGGGGATCAGCGGGAAATCTGATGGTAGTGGGCTTCATTTTGTTACTTTTGAGATAATCCCCCTTCACTTCGGCGAACTTGGTCTGGTGAGGGTTTGTCTTGTTTCCCTGCCAACCAGTTGGCGTTTCCTTCATCGTACCCTCTGTTAACGTTTTCGCAGAAATTTTTTTGAGATTGTGGAGAAGGAAATAATTAATGGAAGTCGAATGCAGATTAGCGGTTGGTTAGGGAACATTTAACCAAAGTTCTTGATGGCATCCGTGATTTGCTTGGTAGCACAGGAACAAGATCACGATTCTTCAGTAGGTCTTCATTGATAAAAGTTAGGTTTTCCACCACCAATGATAGACTCTAGTATCCGAAGTCGCGGGTTCAAACCCGGCAGAGCGTCGATGATTTATTTGGGCGTAAAAATCCTTAGCATGGCTTCCTTCGGATGGGAAGTAAAGCCGGTTACGGCACGTAAAAGAACCTCTAGCCTGATAAACAGGCCTCTGAGCAAAATTTCTGGCCTTTTATGCCCATTATAGAATGGAAGGCTAAGAACCATAACAGTTAAAGGGTGTCCATAAATAAAGCTCAATTCAATTTATTTCCAATGATGGAACTTAGCGCTCTGTATACCTCATGAAACTGCAAATAGCATGTGAGAAGGGGATTGGTTAGTATATTGTTTAGTTCCAGAATGACAGTGAACTATGTAACATTCGCTGTTAGTGTGATTATTATTTTTTTTTTTACTTTCTCTAGTAGATATAGTAAGTAGGGTAGGTACTGCATTCCACCCAGAAATTCGAAATCAAGATTTGAAGAAGGTTAATTTTATGGTGGTGTTGTATTGTATTTCGACTGTTGGGGAGCCGAACTTTAAGTAGTTGGAACCTCACGTAAGGTAAAAAAGTTTCCGGTAGCTTCGCCCCAAATATACTTTCCGGTGGCCTTTGTCCCAAGTTTAAAAATATTAACTTTGTAATTTTGACTGTTTCTTTAAATATTATATATTTATGTTTGCCTCGGCTGCGTCAGTATTTATATCTTTTATAGAGACATGAATGTCTTAGCAGGGAGTGGTACGACTGAAGAATGTAGGCTTACACAGATTTTAAGTTTTTCTTCACTGCATTTATTAATGCTCGACACGACTTAAATAAAACTTCACTGATATAGAGAGCTGTGAGATTCTTTTATTAATTACTTGCACTTTTTAACACGTAAAACTATTTTCGTCTCTCACGAATACGTATTAAATTTCTCGAGGACGCATCTCGCGTCCGGTTAGGAACACTGTCTACAACCAACTGACTTCTGAATAGGTAAATGTTGCTCCATTTTAGTTTCTGATTGGCTAATCCTAGTCCACTAGAATACCTTCATTTAACTAAAGATTTTTCGTGTTGATTGGCTATTTTATAAACTGTCACTAAAATTACATTATTGCCTCCAAGAATCACAAGTAGCATTATTAAACTTTCAATTTCATTATTGCCTCAAGGTTATCTCATTTTTACCTCATTGTTAGCCACTTTAACCTATTATTCTCACAGCTCCTACATTATTAAATTACGTAATACATTCACATAACATTATTACACATGTATACAATAATATAAACATATACAATGACTGTAATATACACTTTTTATATCTTGCTACATACACATATTGCTTTAAGGCGGGCTGTTATTGAATTTATATATTATATAATTAAACTGAACTCATTTAAGTGTTAAAAATACTGCCTCAGATTACACCGTAAATACATGTTTTGAGGCCCCCTTGGACAAAAAGAGAATTTTTAGAAATAGGCCTGTGTGTGTGTCCGTGAACAGCATAACTCATAACGAAAATTCGGATAAATACCAAACTTGGTATTTAGGTTCAGTATCTTTCAAGGATGCGACACGCAGATTTTGAAGAAAATCCCCCATCCCAGGCTATCCTTTATAGGGAACATTTTTCGAGAATTTTGATTTTCTCAAAAAAAGCTTCTAACGATTTTGATTAAAATATTATAAGTTTAAGATACTTTCATGGCAAACGATATGTACATCATGAATTTTCTGGGAATGCCCTCAAAATTCTTCTTCATTGTGAATGACTGTTGTATAACTGGTAAACGGTAACTGGTGTAGTTTTACTACACAAAAAATGTAAACTTTCAATACTTATCCATTTTTTTCAATGGGAATTCGACTACCGCTTAAAGCCTACCATACTTCCCTTGCACCTACAAGAAAATTAGCAATAATGCTGAAAATGTTTATCTGGATTAATATGAAGTAGATGGAGAATAAGCGTTTGTAAAAATAGTTTGTACAAAGAGAAAGTCTGTGAGTGTAGCACATCAGAATTTTTTTCTTTATTGTGAAGCTACATTCATGTAGCAACGCGTTTGTGATTTTACATCGACTACTACATTCATACGCCGCTTATCTTATAATATACTTTCGAGCATTCTCATCTCATTACTGAGCGGTAATAGTAACTGTATTCAGTGATGGCTACTTCACCCATCTCGACTGTAGAATCAAACATGATTCAGATTGAAATACAGGAGCAAGAATTAATAAAAGCACCAAGCCACGCTAATGCCTCTTTCTTGCAGAAATATCTTCATATAAATCAACAGAATCTGGAGAAATTGCGAAATCCTACTACCTGATGCAGTAATTTGTATCACAAATTATTTAAATGTAAAGAATGATTATAGTGTGAATATGCATTTTATGTGACATTGATTTGAGATGTATGTTGATTGTAATTATTGTTGAGAAGTAAGTTTATACGGCCTTACTGAAACTGACAATAATAGCGTGCAATAATGCAGCGAGGGGGTGAGCTGTTTATCATTATTAGAGACGAGGAAGTTACGTAATATTGGCGCGTTTTTCTTTAGAATTTGCTGCAACATTTTCCCTAGAGCATATGTATTCATAATTTTCATTGGATATAAAAATAGACGCTAATGTTGGCGCGTTTTATTAACCAATAGCAGCTCAGTTATAATCTTTAGGCATATCGGGGTGTAGGAGTATAAAAAGGGCTAGGTTAGAGGTAAAGTCCTTCAGTCCGTCAGTTCATTGAAAATATTTGTACGTTACACGTCGGCTCCAGTCCATTATACCTCACATAGTTTATCGATTCGCAGGTTACGCGTAGCAGAGTTATGAAAAATCTCAAGTGTTATAAAGTTAATTACACATAAAGTTGAAGTACGCGAATTAAGAATGATCAGTAATGAAGTTATTATAACAGTTTCAGTTTGGCGAGTGTCAAGATCAATGTGTAAATGTGATAGTGAATGTGTTCGACAATAAAAGTGTAAAACAAATTCCTTCATCAGTGTTATCTTTGGATAAAAGACTCCTTTCCGTTTACACAACCTGTATAAAGAGAAGTGCTCGACCAAAAGGATAATAGCTAGCCGGAGGACAGTGAACCAAAATTAAATAAAATAACAGTAGCATTCTTTCAAACAAACACTAATACTGCCGCAAATTGCTACCACCAGGTGGAGCTAACAAACCTAACAAAGAATCACGTCACAAAAATGGCTTCACCACGTGGAGTAAACACAAATACACAAAACTTTATAAATAATACCATCGCATACCTCAACATCAAATTCAGGGCATTCCACATAAATTTCCATTACTGAAAACCAGAAATAATTCAGCTTTCAGTTTTTAAAATTGTGTTTTTAATCAATGCACATTCAAATAGTGTTAGTTTTCAAATAAGCTAAGTTACTGAAAAAATCTGATGTGTTGCACTCACATGACTTTCTCTAATCTTGTACAAACTTCTTTTACAAACGTTTATTTTCCATCTACTCCACGTTAATCGAGATAAACTATCTTATTGCCAATTTTCTTGTAGGTGTAAGGGGAATACGGAAGGCTTTAAGCGATAGTCAAATCTTTTAAGAGCTGGTTGTTATTTGAAGCATTTAATTTTCTTTACATATCCAGGGCATAAAAAAGGAATAACAAATTCCCATTTGAGAAAATATGTAAGTATTTGAAAATTCAAACAAATAACAAAGTGGTTCACTCGGACAAAAAAAATGTATGACAAAAATGTTGTGTTTTAACGAGATCTGTCTTATCTGTCTCTTGCCGTTTACAAGTTACGCAAAAGTCATTCTGAATGAAGTGGGCTTTTGGGGACATTCCCAGAAAATTTAAGATATACATTCATTTGCCATGAAAATATCTTATACATGTTATATTTTAATCAAAATCGTTAGAGCCATTTTTGAGAAAATCATAATTTTCGAAAAATTTCCATGTAAAGGGTAGTTTGGGGTGGGGGAATTTTATTGAAAGTCTTTGCGTCGTCCTTGGAGGATAGTAAACTCAAGTACCAAGTTTGATATTTTCCAACTTTTCGTTTTTGAGTTGACAGAGACTCATACATGGACATGATTACAAAAATGGTTCATTTTGATTCAAATGGCTTCAAAACATGTATTTCCGGTGAAATCTCGGTATCGAATGTTTTGGTAGAATGCAGTACCTCCCCTACTTACTATATGTAGTAGAGAAAATAAAAGAACTGCTACAAAAGTATTTGGAGAAGAGGGAACCTGAAATACTGAATGTTTTGAGGCTATCATTAGAGATTTGCATACTTACTTCTGCTGTAGTAAAGAAGAGCTGTGATGGTGTGCACATCAGATATAAAACCAATATTCTGAAGCCTACATGGGACAGGACTGAGACATATAGACCGGAAGTGCGCACTCTAAAGGTTACACATCCGTAGGAAATGAAGACCATCATAACAAGATGTCAGCAACTTGCTAGAGCTGAAATGTACTTCCAAAGAAACGACGCTATAAAAGCCCACCGTCATATTCGAACCACTAACCTTTTCCATTTCTGCTCTTAACAGCTTCTATTTCTTCGTTCTTCCTTCCTTCCCATTGTAGCAGGAAATTTCCTTCGTGTCTCCGTTTTCCTTCTCCAGGTTATTGCCTCGTTCTATAGCAACGGCTCCTTCACGTCCTTCTACTCCATTTTCTTTCAATAAATCACTTCACTGAATCATCTTTATTCTAAAAGGCGACGTTCTTCCTTTTTTTTCTGTTTTTCTCGTCTAGCATCACTTCGTGCACTTCGGCTACTGCACTAAAATGTCCTATCCGGTGTCGTCGTATTTTCTTTGGATTTTTATTTTACTGTTGTTACCTTCACAGTTTGGACCAAAATGTTCCACTTTGTGGCATTTTTAGGTCAGTCGTACATTTTATGTGGTAACTGTCGAAAGAGAAAGGGGAACTTTTAAACTGTTTGCTTTGTATTATAGCCAAGTAAAGATTTAAGATTAAATAAATCAGTATTTTAGAAAGAACACAACTCTAAACAAAACAAAAGTTCTCCAAGACAATAGCGCCTATGGCTCGCACTCGTGAGGACCCGGGTTCAGATCTCTTACGATAGTCATTGACAGGCTTTTTGTATTTTGCATTAATCGCTAGGTAAATGCCGGGTTAAAAATGTCAATAAGAATCGAGGCTTCACCAACGGATAAGCTCGCATTATGGAGGTCCCATATCCCATTCTCACCGGGCCGGCCGTTCACCATGGTTTCTCCTGATCGATAGGCGAATGCTTGGATGGTTCTTTTTTCTACTATGATTTCCTGTCGTAATATTTCCTTTCATCTGTTTCACAGTTGTAGGACCATGGGACGGCAGTTGGTGTGTTGCGGCGGAACGGTGGAATTTGCGCTATGGAAATATTTCTCCCTGGCGTTTGACGGGACTCCTGGGTCCTTCTTCCTTCAGAGATTGTCTCGTTTATTCCCGGGTCTCCCACATTGTAAGTGGCTAAGTTAGGGCCAGTCGGCGTCAGTATTGGTGTCATATTGGAAACGTTAGGGAAAATCGTCCTTCTAGCGCATATCGTTGTCCGGATTTGATCACCCTTCGGGTCTCCCCTTCATCCCTACAATGGGCCTATTATGGCCTATGTCCCGTGCTGTGCTCCTAGCTTCTAGACGATAACCCTACTAAGGTCGCCTCTCAATAGTGACTCCAACAGATGATATGGCAGTGCGACTATGAAAATAATACTTACTGTCCAGAATCTCATTAATTGCGTATTCACTCAACGAACGGAGGGCATTTCTACGAGTCCAAAGGCCATATTCCGAATAAAACGGATCGAGTGGCAACAGAAGACCATGCAGCTTTCGTGATGTCATGCGTTGAATGGTCGTGTAACAACTGTGTATAGGGAAACTGTGTTGTTGTGATGGTTACGTTAAATGTTTCAATAGTTTTAAAACAAATATTCCAACGAGAAATAAACCTAACTATGCCCGAAATCTCTCAAGGAATTGGTATTTATTACCTTCTCTACTACGTATAGTAAGTGGGGGAGCTATTGCATTCCACCCAAAAATTCGTTAACGAGATTCACAGTAAATACATGTTTTGAGGTGCCCTGAATCCGATTAAAGTATTTTTGGAAATATCGGATCAATACCAAACTTGGTATTTGAGTTCACTATCTTCCAAGAATATGGCACGAAGATTTTCAAGAAAGTCCCCCCACCCCAGACTATCCTTTACATGAAGTATTTTTCGAAAGTTTTAATTTTCTCAAAAATGCCTCTAACGATTTTGATTAAAATATCATATGTTTAAGATATTTTCATGGCAAATTAAATATATATCTTGAATTTTCTGGGAATGTCCCCAAAAGTCCTCTTCATTCTGAATGACTTTCACATAACTGTAAACCGTAAGAGATAGACAATTTTACTACACAAAAAATGTAGATCTTGTTTTATGTCATGTAAATTTTTCCGAGATATTTCTTGTTATTTATTTGAATTTTCTGAAACTTTTCCTCAAATGGGAATTCGTTATTCGTTTTTTTTATGTCCTGGACATGCCAAGAGAATGGAATGCGCCACATAGCAACCAGCTCTTAAAAGATTTGACTATCGCTTAAAGCCTACCATATTCCCCTTGCACCTACAAGAAAATTAGCAATAAGATGGTTTCTGTAAATGTTTATCTCGATTAATATGAATTAAATGGAGAATAAGCGTTTGTAAAAATAGTTTGTACAAAAGTAGAGAAAGTCATGTGAGAGCAATACATCAGATTTTTCTACTGTTAAAAGGAACATTTAGAGTACAGAATTAATAAAGGATGGTTCATTGGGATTCTGCTTTATTTCAATTGCCCTCTTGAAACACAAGTCTTAGTATAGTATATTGCAATACAAGGGCAGCAAGTATATCATTGGAGAACGAGGAAGAGCTTTAAATTACGAAGTTCAGTATTTTCTACTTCTGAAATTCTTCATTGGTGCACTTGCATATTAGTTTGTCGACTACAGTGAATAATAGAAATAATACAGGGCAAGTCAAAAAGAATGAAACAAATTTACGTATTTATTCTTAATAAACTGTTGAAGATAGGCGAAGGAACTAGGCATAGCTCTCAAAGTTTCATCCGTAATCAGCGCCGTGCACTATATTTTTGCTGCACTCCGCTATGAGCGCTAGTGTAACAATTGTGTCTGGTAGGGAGAAAGCGTCTTATTGTTGGAGTTGGCAAAGACAGATTCCATCACAACAGTATGACGATATTTCTGCCAATGTTTGCTAAAGATCCTTAATCTCGGAGGAACATCTAGCGTTGATACTATCAGATTCAAGAGACTGGTTCTGTGTGCAAACGTAAGAGTCCAGGGCGTGAAATACTATATTGTGTATGACGGAACTCGATTACTACCTGGACGTATCCCGTAAGTCACGCGGTTCCCACATTGAATGTTTATGAATATTTGTAATGTAAATAAAACTTTGAGGGTTGGTGCTATACTGTGATGCCTCTTACATTCTCCTACCTTCAGTAGTTTACTCAGAATAAATGCATAAAGTTGTTTCATTCTTTTTGACTCACCGTGTACTAAAAGTCACTAACTTGCAGCTCATACTTACCTGCTACATGAATGAATATTAAGTAAATGTTAACAAAATAAAGAAAATAAAGTCCCAGATAAGATTTGAATGGTAAAAATCTAACTTCCAAATATTCTATTCAATGTCTGCAATAGTACATTATATTAAAAGTTAGAGGATTTAGTATAGTTCATGCACATACTAGTACGTGCAATAAAATAGATGAAACACACAGGTAAGTTAGGTTACCAGCACTGAATGCAGGAAATTCTACTTTGCATTATGACAGCTTGAAAGGGAAGTGGATCACAACACTATCGACGAAAACCTTTTAGGCAGCTGAATTAGCCGGTTAATTTCTAAGGTTGTGCACAAATTCTATGAAAACCCCAGTTGCAGAATAGCACAAATTACAAAATTTTTTGCTCTTTAACAACTCTGAGGGCCAGTTTCACCAACGGATGCTAAATTTTAACACAATGTTAAACTGATTTAACACTGAAGTTAACACAAATTCAGTTTCATCAAGCAATGTTAGCTTTAACAATGTGTTATAATCGGTGTTAAGTTAACATCCCCATATCCCTGTGTTAAGGTGTTTAACAAATGTTAGAAACTGGAAAATGGCTGCCGCAAATCAAGCTGTTGATGCGAGTTTGCAACAACTGGCATTTTTAAATGTCATTCCTAATAGAGGAGTAGTCGTGCGTCATAATAAATTTGAAACGCTGCAAAAGGAGGAATTTTTAAAGCAATATACACTGTCCAAGGGGTCATGTGCATGGTTTTATGGGAAATATGAGATACTGCCAATAGAAGAGTGTTAATTAGGTACTTGGATTTTATGCTACTAAGATTTTTCATTTGCTTGTGATAATGTTGATATTTGCAAAACTACCGTTTGTGGGTTTATCCGAAAAGTTTTCAAAGCAAATGCTTCAAGAAGCAAACTATCTTTTCGGGTCTGCTTGGTTAATCAGCGATAACACGTTTTCGTCCACGTTAGTTTCAATGCAGTGTCCACCACCAGTTTTAGACCGTCTTAAACGCTCTTCGCACCTAACGTTTCTGGTGCTGCACTTTATGTTAGCATAAAATTGCCATAGCTGCTTACTGGGCTTAAGAGAAACGCGTTCATTCGAATTAAATTACTCGTGGATTTTGTCCCAGGCTACAATCTTATCCTTTAATGAAAGACCGTCGACTTTTTCGCACTTGACAATACGTCTATACTTATTAACCAGATGTTAATTAATGCGTTTCAAACGATGAAACGTTTATTTCAGTTTATATCGCGATTCTAACCTCAAACAACCGGGAAAATCACATGGTCATTACCATGAATGTAAATAGTTGTCGGATTCTGACACAGAGAGCGCGGCGATACGTAAACAAAAGTGCATCGGAGTACGTTTAGAAGTAGAGTAGTTCGGCCACCGCCTTCTCGAAAGCTAGCGTTCGCAGGTCTCTTTGCCGTTAACAACATGTTAGCTAACAATTTGCTTGATGAAACGCAAAAGCTTTAACCTTATGTTAAACTTTGAACACCTTGTTAACAAAATAGATGTTAGAGCATTTTTAACATCGGTTGGTGAAACTGGCCCTGAGAGTGCTAACAATTTACATAGACACGCTTTACGAAAAACAAGGTTTGATTGCTTCACAAGGTTGATATTAATGTCATCTTCGTATAATTTTCTCAATCCACATCAATGCATCAATAGAATCTTGTAAATAAGCTCTATTCAAGCTGTAGTGGCACCAATCAGAAAGTCATTCAGGCCTTCCAAAATAACAGTAAAGCTACAACTGTTGCATGTTCAATACAACCTGTTTCGAAATGATGGGGAAAACTCAATGTTTACTAGAACCAACCCCCAGTGATTGTAATGAGTGCGCGAAATTAAATTCATACCCGCGAGATATTAATATTTTAATGTAACGATGTCCAGAAATGAGTAGCTTCAGGCCTCAACAACGCAACATGAAAGGCATGCTGATATAAAAGCATTCCGATAGTCAAAGGTTGCTTCTCTGTGTCAAAAACAGCATTCTCGAGCTGCTCGTCGTTTTCCGTATGTTCCACCGAGCGATGTGGCCTAGGCAGTTACACTATGTGATCAAAAGTATCCGGACACCCCACAAACATACGTTTTTCATCTTAGGTGCATTGTGCTGCCACCTATTGCCTTGTACTCATTATCCGCGACTTCAGTAGTCATTAGACATCGTGAAACAGCAGAATGGGACGCTCCGTGGAACTCACGGACTTTGAACGTGGTCAGGTGATTGTGTCAGAAGTCGGTACGCGATATTTCCACACTCCTAAACATCCCTAGGTTCACTGTTTCTGATGTGATAGTGAAGGGGAAACGTGAAGGGACATGTACACCACAAAAGCGTACAGGCCGACCTCGTCTGTTGACTGACAGAGACCGCCGACATTTGAAGAGAGCCGTAAAGAGTATCAGGATCCACTCCAAGTACTATGACAGTTAGGCGTGAGGTGAGAAACCTTGAATTCCATGGTCCAGCGGCTGCTCATAAGCCACACACCACGCAGGAAAATGCCAAACGACGCCTCGCTTGGTGTAAGGAGCGTCAACATTACACGATTGAACAGTGGCAAAACGTTGTGTGGAGTGACGAATCACGGTACACAATGTGGCAATCCGATGGTAGGGTGTGGGTATGGCGAATGTCCGGTGAACGTCATCTGCCAGCGTGTGTAGTGCCAACAGTGAAATTCGGAGATGGTAGTGTTATGTTGTGGTCGTGTTTTTTCTGGAGGGGGCTTGCACTCCTTGTTGTTTTGCGTGGCACGATCACAGCGAAGACCTAAACTGATATTTTAAGCAGCTTCTTGTTTCCCACTGTAGAAGAGCAATTCGGGGATGGCGATTGCATCTTTCAACACGATCGAGCACTGTTCATACTGCACGGGCTGTGGCGGAGTGGTTACACGACAATAACATCCATGTAATGGACTGGCCTGCACAGAGTTCTGACTTGAATCCTATAGAACACCTTTGGGATGTTTTGGAACGCCGACTTCGTGACAGGCCTCACCGACCTACATCGATACCTCTCCTTAGTTCCGCGCACTCCGTGAAGAATGGGCTGCTATTCCCCAAGAAACCTTCCAGCACCTGATTGTAAGTATGCCTGCGAGAGTGAACGCTGTCATCAAGGCTAAGGGTGCGCCAACGCCATATTGACTTCCAGCATTACCACGAAATTGTACGTCATTTTCAGCCAGGTGTCCGGACACTTTTGATCACGTGGTGTATATCTGTGACTCGTATTCGGCAGAGCTCGCTTCAGGCTCTGACGCCAGCCAACCTGGCATTTTTGGGGACTTTACTCTACCTGTCACGATGAATATCACTTTTCTACTCTTTCTGTCGTTTTATTTTTGTTTTCTCTACCACGCACATAGTAGACAGAGAAGCATTTCATCCAAAAATTCGATACCGAGATTTCACCGGAAATGCATGTTGAGGACCACTGAACACAAGCCTTTTTTAGAAAAAGACCCGTGTGCGTATGTCTGTGAACAGCATAACTCAAAACCGAAAAGTCAGATAGGTACAAAACTTGGTATTTAGCTTCAGTACTTTCCAAAGGTGCGACACCAAGATTTACAAGAAAATCCCCCCTCGTCAAACTATCCTTTAGATGGAGCATTTTTCGACTTTTTTTTTTTACTTTTAAAAGACAGCTCTAACGATTTTGATTAAAAGACCATATACTAAAATATTTACATTACAAATAAAATGTACATCCTCAAATTTCTGGGAATCGTCTGTGAAGTCCACTTCATTCAGAAGCCATTTTGTGAAATCTTGTATAACTGGTAAACGTTAAGCCATAGACAAAAACATATAACATACAAAAAATGTAGAGTCTCTTTAAAACACACAGTTTATTTCAAATAACTTTTTTCTACATAAGCCATTTCTGAGATATCCGTTATTAACGATTTGAATTCTTAGTGTATCTGGTCATTACTTTAAAGTCCTGTCAACATGCAGTTGTTTCTCGCGATTGCATCGAAACAGCATGGAATTGTAAGGCTAGCATGTAGCGTCCAGTACTTAAACATCTGATTATCGCTGTTCTCTTTGTATTTATAACGAAATGTGCAACGCAGCTATTTCCGCAAATGTTTATTTGGATTAAAATGAAATAGAAAAATAAGCTTTATCAAAAATTGTTTGTATATCCACTAATGAAGATAGAGAAAGTTATCTGAATGCAACACATCAGATTTTTACTTTACGTAGAGTAAGTAGGGGAAGTAAAGCATTTTTGGAAACATGTCCGTGTCTGTGTATCTGTCTGTGAACAGCATAACTCAAAAACGAAAAGTCGGGTAAGCACCAAATTTGGTATTTGAGTTTAGTATCTTCCAGAAATGCGAAACGAAGACGTTCAAGGATATCCCCCAACTCCAACTACCCTTTACGTAGAATTTTTTTCAAAAACGTTGATTTTCTCAAAAATGGTTCTAACGATTTTGATTAAACTATCATATATGAAAGATATTTACATGACAAATAAAATCAACATCATCAATTCTCTGGGAATAGCCTAGGAAGTCACCTTCATTGGAGAAATGTTGTATCTCTTGCAAACGCCAAGCGATAGACGAAAACATACCAGGCAAAAAGTATAGATCTCTTTAAAACACACAACTTACTTAAAATACGTTTTTGTGGCATCAGCCGTTACTGAGATATGCGTTATTAAAAATTGAAATTATTCAATACTTGTCATTCTTTTAGTTCCATCGATTTTCAGTTGTTTCTCGCGATTGCATGGAAGCAGTATGGAATTTTAAGGCCAGCATATAGCGTCCAATTCTTAAATATTTGACTATCGCTGTTCTCTTTTTATTTGTAACAAAATATGTAGTGTAGGAATTTCTTCAAAGGCTTATTTGGATTAAAATTCAGTAAACATAAAAATAAACTGTAGTAAAAATAGTTTGTTTACCAACTAATAAAGATAGAGGGTAGAGAAAGTACTGTGAATGTATCACATCAGGGTTTTAGTGAAAGGTCCGTGTGTGTTTGTCTGTCTATGAACAGCATAACTCAAAAACTAAGAGTCATATAAATACCAAACTTTGTATTTAAGTTCAGTATCTTCCAAAGATGGTACACGAAGATCTTTAAGAAATTCCCCGACATCAGCTACCCTTAGCATGGAACATTTTTCGAAACTTTTTATTTTCTAAAAAGTGGCCGTAACAAGTTTGATTAAAATACCATACACTAAAGGCATTTATATGACAAATGAAGTATATATATATATATATATACATCAAATTATCTGGGAACAGCCTATGAAGTCCTCTTCATTCGGAAAGAATTTTGTATAATCTTGTATTACTGGTAAACGTTAAGCGATAGACGAGAAAGTACTACTCAAAGATTGTAGATCTCTTTAAAACACATACGTTATTCCAAATAGTCTTTTTTGTGTCATAAACCATTTCCGAGTATCCGTTATTAATGGTTCGAATTGTTCATTACTTGGTCATTTTTTCAAGTTCTATCTCTTAAGGTTTTCTCGCGATTACAAGGAAACGTGAGGCAGTATTTTTAACACTTAAATAATTTCAGTCTAATTATATAATATGTAAATTCAATAACAGGCCGCCATAAAGCAATATGTGTATGTAATAATTTGTAAAATGTATGTAACAGTCATTGTATATGTTTATATTATTGTATACATGTTCAATAATGTTATGTGAATGTATTACGTGATTTAATAATGTAGGAGCTGTGAGAATAATAGGTTCAAAGTTGCTAACAATGAGGTAACCTTGAGGAAATAATGAGTAAGAAAGTTTAATAATGCTACTAGTCATTATTGGAGCAACAATAATGTAAATTTTGAGGCAGTTTATAAAATAGTCAATCAACAACCAGAAAAAGCTTAAGTTAAATGAAAGTATTCTATTGGACTAGGATTAGCCAATCAGAAACTGAAATATAGCAAAAATTACAAATTCAGAGTTCAGTTGGTTGTAGACAGTGTTCCTAACCGGGCGCGAGATGCGTCCTCGAGAAATTTAATACGTATTCAGTGTGATTAAAATAGTTTACGTGTTTAAAAAGTGCAAGTATTTAATAAAAGAATCTTACAGCTCTCTATATCAGTGAAGTGTTATTTAAATCGTGTCAAGAATTAATAAAAAGGAGTGAATTAAAAATTATAATCTGTGTAAGCCTACATTTTTCAGTCGCACCACTCCCTGCAAAGAAAGCCATGTCTCTAACAATAATACTGACGCAGCCGAGGCAAACATAAATATATAATATTTAAAGAAACAGTCAAATTACAAAGTTAAAATTTTTAAATTTTGGGGCGAAGGCTACCGGAAACTTTTTACCATACATGCGGTTGCAACTTCTTCAAGTTTGGCCCCCCAACAGTCGAAATACAATACAACTACATTCTCAAACGTTACGGAATTTTTAGCGCATAGCATCCAGTTCGTGCACCCACTAATAAAGATAGAGAATAGAGAATGTCATGTGAATGTATCACATCAGATTTTTGTTTAAAAGCATCACTCATCTCAAAAGCATAACTCAATGTTAAAACACACTCGATATGCTCAGTCACTGCTGTTTTAAGGTTTTTCAAAAGGAATAAATTTGGATTATGTAAATAGGATGTAGCATTCGTAACTAAAAACTTAGTATGCGTTATGTTTACGTGATTTTCTCCACTTACTCTTCTACAATCTATTGTTACACAAGTTTATTTTTCGGTCTCCTATTTATTATTAATCTAGATAAAATTTTATTACACATTTACGCATTTCGTTATCGGTATTAGGATACAGCAGGCTAAAGCATTGGATACAGCAAAGAAAGCGGATCACTACGTCATGGCTTTGAAATTCCATGCTCTTTGCATGACCATGAGAAAAAGTTGATAGAGAATTACCACTTGAAAAAAGTATAAGTATTTGAAAATTCAAGCCATTTACAAAGAATATCTCGGAAATGGTTAACACAAAATTTTGACACAAATTCTCTCCATTACCCAGTTATACACTTATTTGTTTATTACCTTTTTATCTCAATAAATAAGTAAGATTTTATTTACCTCTTACGGTTTGTCAGTTATGCAAAAGGCATTCAGAATAAAGAGGACTTCATGCGCTATTCCCACAAAATTCAAGATATATGTACATGTTATTACTCATGGAAATATAAACAAATGGTATTTTAATCAAATCTTTAGAGTCATTTATGATAAAATAAAAAGTAATTAAAAATTGTCTATCTAAAGATAGTTGGGTTGAGGATATTTTTTCAAAATCACATGTCGCACCTACTTATAAATAATCCAGCCCTTTTTAGTAAAGTCAGGATTACCCTGGCAATATAATTAAAGCGCTCAAAAAGAAAGTTAACTCTAACCTTAGCCACTCCGTGTGATTTAAATAAACAATTTTGGTTTAATTTAACACTAGCAAATTTTGGTGTTCAGCTATCACAAATGTGTTACAAGAGGTAAAGTTAGTGCCATTATTGTGGAATTAACCGAAACCTACACGCAGCGTTATAATCCTCCCTATAAAAGTAATTCTCTCTCTCCCTTTCTCTCCCTCTCTCTCTCATTATGCTTAAGTAGACAGGAAAGAGGTTAATAGTGCTGACCGGAAGGACACGGTGGCTCAAATGATTTAACATTGATTACAATAAATGCTTCAGTTCTAGCGACATCGAATTCCGGAATCCTACAAGCTTTGCAACCTTCTGTAACAAGGCATATAATTTAACAAATGAACTGGTAGAATTATAGCTTTTAGATATTAAAAACAAGTGATGAAATCAACGAAAAATTACACAGTTTATTTCTATAATGTTAAATTGCTGTGCTTTGATTTTCTAAACAAAATTCTATTTTTATAAATTTCAATTTTATGCAAAATAGATTCAAGTGTTACTTTGAGTGGCAAAAATAATCTCATATTTAAAAAAAACATTTTCTAAGTGATGCAATGCTGATAAATTTTCACAGTTGTGTGCTAAACATTAATCACTTTGTTTATGTAAACTAAAAAAAACTAAAAAAAAAAAACTAACAGACAAATGAAATTATTGCCAATCAAACACTTCGTTTTTTGAAAATTATTTCCTTTAAATGGCCTCCATGTCTGTGACGACAGTCTGCCAGCCTACGATGAACAAAGTCTAGTATTATTGACATTAATTTTATGGATTCATTAATTTAATAAATGATATAATTCATGTTACTACACAACTATAAAATTTTGGTTTCATGAAATCACCCTGCATTTTCCATAGGATTCTTATAACGTATACACAGTAGCTTCGCTACATAGCCACATGCTCATTTAGTATAGTTTTGAACGATTTTAGTCGATAAAATGGAATCCAAATGTAATATTTAATATTACTGGTCTAAAATAAATGTTATGTAACAAGAAAGAAATCAACTGTAGTAGCAGTATTAGTAGTAGTAGTAGTAGTAGTAGTAGTAGTAGTAGTAGTAGTAGTAGTAGTAGTAGTAGTAACAATAATAATAATAATAATAATAATAATAATCGTAAGCATGCGTAACAAAACGATACATGCTTCCAAAGAGAATGAAATTAAGATCGTAAAAATAGCTTTATAAATATTTATTTCCGAAAAAGAGAAACTAAGGAAAAGCTATGTTAGTTTAGAGCATAAAATGTGGCCAAAGAGGAAAACTCGTTGATATTGAAAACTAAGATGGCTGGGATGTTTCAAAACGAAGATTGATGGTGGATCCCAAAGGATGTTGCCGCACTAGTTTCCAACGAAGATAACAGTCAAAAAGAAAAAGGAAATTCATTGGACAGCGGGAATATTGATGGAAAATAAAGACAAATAAATCAGAAGAAACGCAAGAAGACAGGAATACACCTCACTATATAGCTTCTGCTATTAGGTATTATATGCCATCAAGCAGATGACATTGTTGGTAACAACAATGCGAAGTGACACCAGAGAGAAAACAGCTCACATGGTGCCGTTATATAATATTCCCCATCTAGTGGAGAAGTTTTTGTTTCGATCGTCACTTGAACTTAGGCGAAAAAAATATTCATTCTTAAGTGACCAATCCTTTCCGTTTTTATGAAAATAAACACTATGTCCATGCGTGATTTAGAATATATACGGATTATTGGGCTCTTGAAGAATTTAACACTTAAAATAGAAATTTAAATAGAGCACACATTACTTTAAAAGCTCGTGTAATATACCCTCGTTTTACATTTAACGTTTCAAGGATGAACTTTGGCATAATATATTTTATAATTCTCTCTAGCCTCATACTAATAGCACAGGCTGATCTACTAGCGCGTATCTGCTTGCTAATCCTGAAGGCATAAGTTCGAATGTTTTCTATGGCTACCTAAGTATCGTATATTTCGTGGTTACTGACCGAGTTATCTCAGCGGTAACGTTAACGGCTCGCATTCGGGAGGTCCCAGATTCGATTACCGTCAATCGCCCGCTCTGACTTGAGTTTTTCGTGGTTTCCCTGATCGGTAGGCGAATTCCGGAGTGGTTTCTATTCAATAGATTTTCCTTCCCTCATTTTCCTTGCAATCTTCCTTCACATGTTTCAGGTGTATTTCTAGGTTTCGTGATGTATGGCGGTGTCGAACAGATGGCACGGATACTTGCTCCAAAAAGGAGTATTTTCCCGTGGACCCTAGAGGGCTGTCTGGTTGGACGGATCGTTCATCGTCCTCTCTGGGCGGCTATAATAACGGAACGGATCTTCGAGCTAGGAACTGTTAGGGATTTCCGCGCGTCTCTGTGGCCTGTCATTATCGTCTTGAGAAAACCTCTTTTCAGCATTATTACTGCATTATTGTTTTGGAATACAATAAACTAACGTGTCAAATTTCTTAATTTCAATTATCCCGAACTACGTTTTTGTTAATCATGCCTTTTTTTTCTTTCTTTCTTAAACCATAGAAACCCTACAATTTCTTGCATATACTTGCTTAATTTCTGTATATTCAGGTGAGATAATCTGTAATATACACTAAACCAGAGTTATTTTTCATAAGTGTAACATATTTAAAATTTAATGGGTTTTGTCTTTAAATTTCAGGTGTGATACCGTAATTATTGATGGGGAGATATAAAAGGAAACTATAGTAAGTTAAAGAAATAATTGTAATAAATAATTCCGTCAATTAAACCAATGTACAATATAGTAAGCTTGAGTTCAAAGATTTGTCTGAAGAAAAAGGTAATTAGCCAGCCATGTTAAGCAAAGTCATTAGCAACAGCGTGAGGGGCGAAAGCATTAGCTTAAAGATTCTTGGAATGCAATTAGGTTGTAAGTTCAGTACGTTTCAGCAGTCACGTAAGCAGAAATTCCGAAAAAGAGAAAGGTAATAAAATTCTGAGAATCGAGAAGGTTCCGCCTAGTAACGGTGTCATATACGCATACATAGGAGTTTTGAGATTGGAGCGCTCATGAAGGGATGTTGGTAGGGGAGTAAAATGTAGGCGTAACTTGAGTTAATATAACGGCGTGCAGTCTAATCAGAGGCACATTCGTGTTTACATTCGTGACACTCTTTCTTGAGAATTAGTCACTTAATCTGGTGATTAGTCATGTATTATTTCAAGCGCTCAGTGACGCGCTTGTATGAGTAAGAAGATTTAGCGGCTATAGCGAGGTGTTTTGCCGGTAACTATTTTAGCGTCTCACGGCAATTTCTTGTATTGAGGAAATAGTTAATTTCAAACCGTAAAATTGATACTGCAGAAGCTAGCAAGTATAATAAATCAGTTTTTGTAGTATCGAGCGTTACGATTCATGAGCAGTTTGTTTCTTTATTTTCAAACGATCGGCAACTCGCTTCAATAGCCCAAGTATTAGATGACATTAAATCACAGCCAACCATTGCAGCAGCTGGCAGCAGAATTAACAGCAGATATTAAACAAAGGCTTCAAAAACGCCCGGCTTCAGGTGTAAATCAATTAATTTTCTTCACAAAAATATCTAAAAACTATTATCAGCTCAGTTTCTTTTGGTTAGTAGTATAAAATAGAGTTCTCAGACTAAATTAGTTTTCTAAGAAAAAAGGACTCAAAATGTCAATTAAAATGGCCTTTTCTTTCCTATTAAAGTTTGCAAATGTGTTTTCAATTCAGTGTAGTTTATGAAAAGACACTTATCGAAACTTAATATATAAATGATTACAATAATCAAATACTATTAATCAGGAATTAAAAACTTTTAATCTCTTTATAAGTCGAGTATAATGTTATTGGATATAAGTTTATGCTCTTTTATAAAACATTTTTTTTATTTAAACTTTGTAACAAAGTGTTCAGTATCTGCAGCTTATGTTTCGTTACGTAATTCAAATGTTTGTCCCAAAGTTATTGTTTTAACGTGTTGGCATGTTACTTTCATGATGCTTTATACTTATTTACTTCTCTATGACCTACCTATGGTAGAAAAGTATTCCATTCGAGCCGAAAATGTCATACCAGATTTCAACAGAAAGTATTTTGAAACACATAAGCACATGTCTTTCTGCCAGTTGGTTCGTTGACTGTTTGTGGTATGTTTTAGGAATGCTACAATTTTCAAGGAAATCTTACACTTAGATAGACTGTTTAACTGGAAGAATTTTGTTTTTAATTTTTCAGAAATTTCTCTAACGATTTTTCTTAAAGTATCATGTGTTTAACTTATTGACATTTCAAATAAAACAAAATCTTAATCACTGAATGAACTGTCTGAGAATTCTCTTCTTTCTTTCATTTTCTTCACTGCTTTCTTCCATGACATTACGAGAAACAACTGAATAAGGACAACACTTTAAAATAATGCCAAAGTATTTAAAACTTCAAAGCAATAATAACGGATATCTCTGAAACGGCCGATTCCACAAAAAAAATGCTGAGGTAAGTTGTGTACTTTAAAAAGTTCTACATTTTTTGTGCAGTACGTTTGGTCTAACTGTTAACGTTTACCAGTTATACAAAGTTATTAAAAATTCCTTCCGAATGAAGAGGACTTCACTAACTATTACCAGAAAATTCAAGATATACATTTTATTTGCCTTGTAATTATCTTAAATATATATTATTTTAATCCAAATCGTTAGAGCCATTTCTGAAAATCAAAAAATTCGAAAAATGTTGCATGTAAACGGTAGTTTGGGGTAGAGGAATTTTGGTGAACATCCTGGTTTCGCATCTTTGGAAGATTCTGAACTTAATACTAAGTTAATTTAACTTTATAAGTTATGCTGCTCACACATAACACACACACACACACACACACACACACACAGGTACCTCTTGATAAAAATACTTTTTTGGATTTAGGTTCCTCAAAACATACATTTTTCGGTAAAAACTCGATATAGACTTTTTAAATGAAATACAATATTCCTTCCTCTTACCTACTATAGGTAGGTGGTTGGAAAAGTGAAACTTAAAACTTACTGAAGTATTTCATTTTCTTCTAGATTAAGGTCTGCGAAATACGAGAGATGTCCATTATACAATAAAATAAGAACTATTGAATGTTTTGATTAAAATTTTCTTTATTCCACATTATATAACTTAAGCTTTCCTTCCATGCAGTTTTCACAATCAATTAAATTCTTAATCCGGTGTAGAATAAATTGTAGTGACGCCTCCTAATTGAAGCTCGCCGCCAGTACATAATGCAATCGTACAGTTTCTATGACGCATGTTTTCTGTTTAAATTCCATGGTAAAAGAAATTGACGATTTCAGGGGATGAGAATTAAACTGTAGTGCGGAATGATATTCTTATTACAGAGTAGCTGCAAGTTCATGTGATGTTAGTGGAAACATAAGACTCATTATTTATGTCCTTCAAGAAGCTTTCGTAAATGTGCCGCATATGCCACCCTAAGAGATTATCCCAACTCACTTTCAATGCATCAAATGTAACTCCAGAAACGGCTACCGTTTCCCAGATGAACTGGCGGTGAAACTCTGTCGAGGTTGTAAATAACTTTACTGCTAAGACAGACATCGATAACTGGTAGAAAAGTAGAGTAAGATATGAATACTGGGGTAAAATCTGATGTGTTACACTCACCTGACTTTCTCTACTCTTGTACAAACTACTTTTACAAACACTTATTCTCCATATGCTTCATGTTAATCGAGATATCGAAATGTTAATCTTATTGCTAATTTTCTTCTATATGCAAGGGGAATTGGTAGGCTTTAAGCGATAGATTTTAAGAACAGGTTGCTATGTGGAGTATTCCATTCTCTTGGCATTATCAGGACAAAAAAAATTAATAACGAATTTGAGAAAAAGTATCAGAATTGGAAAATTAAGGGAATAACAAGCAATATCTCGAAAATGGTTCACTTAACAAAAAAAATGTATATGACAAAAATTGTGTATTTTACCGCGAGCTACATTTTTTGTGCAGTAAAACTTTGTCTATCTCGTATGGTTTACCAGTTGTGCAAAAATCGTTTACAATGAAGAATACTTTTGGAGACATTCCCAGAAAATTCGAGATATAATTTCATTTGTCCTGAAAATATCTTAAACATGTGTTATTTTAATCAAAATCGTTTGAGCCATTTTTCAGAAAATTAAATTTTTTTAAAAATGTTGCATGTAAAGGGTAATCTGGGGTGGGGGGATTTTCTTGAAAACCTTCGTGTCGCATCTCTGGAAGATACTGAACCTAAATACCAAGTTTGGTGTTTATCCGACTGTTCGTTTCTGAGTTATGCTGTCCACAGATACACACACGGACATGTTTCCAAAAATGTTTTTTTTTTACTTTCTCTACTACGTATAGTAAGTAGGGGAAGTATTGTATTCCACCCAAAAATTCGATACCGACATTTCACCGGAAATACATGTTTTGAGTCACCCTGAATCCAAAAAAAAGCATTTTTGAAAACATGTCCGTGTGTGTGTCTGTGTGTGTGTCTGTCATTTTTTTTGTCTTGGATATGCAAAGAGTATTAATCTGTGGCAAAGGGAATGGTGCTGCACCTAGCAACCAGCTATTAAGAGATATGTATGTGCTTAAAGGCTACTGTATTTCTATATTGCCCTTGTAAATATATATTCCCCTCACATCTACAAGAAAATTAGCAATAAGATAGAGTCTGCAAATGTTTATCTCGATTAACATGAAGCATATGGAGAATAAGCGTTTGTAAAAATAGTTTGTATAAGAGTAGAGAAAGTCATGTGAGTGTAACACATCAGATTGTTTGGATTCAGGGGGTCTCAAAACATATATTTCCGGTGAAATCTCGGTATCTAATTATTGGGTGGAATACAATACTTGCCATACTTACTATACGTAGTAGAGAAAGTAAAAATAAACTATCGGAAAATATTTAGTAATTCGTACTTTATTGCAAAATCACCTAACTTTTAAAATATGTGCATTACCAGTGGCCACTGGAACAGTAATACAGGAATGGTAATCAAATCCAAAAACTGAAAAATTTGGATTACTATTTTCTGCTGCTTTGTCTTTAATCCACAAAAGTAATTTCAAGAATAGATCATTAGATTGCTCACCTTTTCTAGAATGCTAGAGGTTGCTTTTCACACAGAATATGTGTGTGTAGCGATACTTGAACATTATTTATTACCACGTAAATAAATTATAAGTCAATTATTAAAATAGAAGATGTAAATAATACCTATGTAAACAAGTAAGTCATTTTATATACGATAATTAAGAATAATTATACATAGAGAAAGAGGGGCGAAGGAAAGAAAAGGTTTATGTATACAGATATTTCATGTAATAGTCAGTAAGATTTCTTAGCTGTTAAGTTTTTCCCCTAACAAGACGATGCACTGTAGTTCAGTCGGTAGAGCACATGCCTGCTGTGTGAGGGGTCCCGGGTTCGATTCCTGACTGGAGGATAGAAATGTTTCTCTAGCCAAGATTATTCCCTATCCTCCCCAGAATCTGGAAGTGTGAATGTGTGTGATCTAATGGTTAAAATACCGAAAGTTTAAAAATCCCAATGACAAGGGAATACGAGTTAACACCATCGCTTTAGGCAATAACTTCCAAAGGAAAGGCCGCCGATAAGACCAACATAGTTAAACGAAGCAAACAAAAAAGAACTTCCACTGGTAGGAAGAATCATAAAAGGGAAATCTGGATGCCGAGGACAAGTAATCATACCCAGCTTTTATATCCAGACAGAGCCAAGGTCTTGCAAGCCACCCTCGCTTGATTTCACATTCCAAGTAACCAGATCACGTGGCTATTAGGAACCATTGATGATATAGCAAAGATTTTTAAAAAGTTCTAGAATCTTCAATGCTTCAGTCAGTAGCCAATCGGTATTAAAAAATCTGATGTGTTACACTCACATGACTTTCTCTACTCTTGTACAATCTATTTTTACAAACGCTTATTCTCCATCTACTTCATGGTAATCGAGATAAACATTTGCAGAGTCTATCGTATTGCTAATTTTCTTGTAAATGTAAGGGGATAATATATTTACAAGGGCAATTTGGAAATACAGTAGCCTTTAAGCATAGACATATCTCTTAATAGCTGTTTGCTAGGTGCAGCACCATTCCCTATCCCACAGATTAATACTCTTTGCATATCCAAGACAAAAAATGAATAACGAATTCCCAATTTTAGAAAATTATTGAAAAATTTAAGAGAATAACAAGCAATATCTTGAAAATGGTTCACTCAACAAAAAAAATGTATATGACTTAACTTGTGTATTTTAACGCAATCTACATTATTTGTGCAGTAAAATTTTGTCTATCTCTTATGGTTTACCAGTTATGGAAAAGTCGTTCACAATGAAGAGTACTTTTGACACAATGAAGAGTACTTTTGGAGACATTCCCAGAAAATTCAAGATATACATTTTATTTGTCATAAAAATATCTTAAACATATGATATTTTAATCAAAATCGTTAGAGGCATTTTTGAGAAAATTAAAATTTTCGAAAAATGTTCCATGTAAAGGGTAATCTGGAGTGGGGGGATTTTCTTGAAAACCTTCGTGTCGCATCCTTGGAAGATACTGAACGTAAATACCAAGCTTGGTATTTATCCGACTGTTCGTTTCTGAGTTATGCTGTTCACAGACAGACACACTGACAAACACACAGACAGATAGACAGACACACACACGGACATGTTTCCAAAAATGACTTTTTTGGATTCAGGGGGTCTGAAAACATGTATTTCCGGTGAAATCTCGGTATCGAATTTTTGGGTGGAATACAATACTTCCCCTATTTACTATACGTAGTAGAGAAAGTAAAAAAGCAAATGTTCGCGCTAAGTTCAGAACGTGTATTAGGTTAGAAAATACTGTTAGTGAACCCAGTTTGTTAAAATTAATCAGCTTGTCTTCACGTTACTCCGGGAAGTAAATTCGCGCCAAGAAACAAAGGAGACAATGTCGCGCTACAAATTTGCTAAATAAACTCGTATATCAGATATAACATATAAAGTATTCAACGTGTATGTTCGCGCATTATACCTCAGCGGAACAGTGAAAGTGTCGTCCTCAAGTGTTACTATAAATACAAGTGCAATTGTGAATAGTGTGAGTAAATTTAACTGTGGAAATGTTATATTAATCAACATAATACTACCTCTTCAAAGTAACGGCTTCAATTGTTATTTCTTCAAAACAAAGAGGACAGCCACACTTCCTTTGAAATGACGCACGCTGCAGCATTCTTCAAATCCTTCCTTGGATGTAAACAGTTTCTAAATCTTTCCTTCTGCGTACGTTTCCTTGAATGCACATCCGGCCTTAAAAAGGCGAAACGCCGTAAAAGTTTCTTTTCTATTGCCAGAGACGGAGCGAAATCTTCTGTTTTAAGAAGGTTAAAGGGCCAGTGAGATCAGCTTAAGAGGAATCTTCCCGTTGCTTCGCTCTTCCCCTCTTCACCCCGGACTCCCGAAAGCTCTTACTGGAGTCCGAAATAGCCTCGACGATGCCTCACGATGGTCATAAAAAAGGAACAGTGGTTAAAAGACTTGTTTAAAAAAGGAATAGACTCAGGTTAGGCTGTTCAAACATCCTGCCCCGCCCATCTGAGTAAACTTTTCTCTGTTAAAGCAAGGAAAGATGTGCGTGAAACACACTCAGTCATGAATCGCTACAAGAAACCGTTCTCTTTCTTGGTGGTTTGTACCTCCGGAAAACTGTTGTTTTTTAAATAAAACAGAATTAAAGGGAGTATGTGAGCTTTCTTTCACTTGAAGAACGGGCAGCTCTGCATTATTCTTGCCCCTCTCTCTCCCCTTCCCATCTCTCCCACGCATTCATTTTCTCCCTTCCACTCTGTCTCTCCCTTGCTATTTCTCACTCTCTGGGACAGCAATGTAGGTGTTATAAGAACCTTATATATTTAAAGCATTTAGAAGTACACTAATTCCCATTGGGAAATGGGACAGAATTATCACGCAACTGATTTACGAGCTCAACAACGACAAAACATTTCCACAAACTCTTTAGTATTTATCATATAACATGTTGTAAATAACTACATCAAAATTATGATAGACTTCGTCTACGATCAGGGAGTCAGCATCCAGATTTATTAAACCAAAGTCCCCGGTTCAGTTCCAGACAGGGGCGGGGAAATTATTCTTCAGGTAGAATATTCCCTCTCCCCAACAGAGTCTGGAAGTGTGAATATGCAGTGAATGTGTGTTTCATGATAAAATAATGAAATCCAACGTTGAAAGTTCAAACTCGGTGTCTTGTGGGAGCTACATAAATAAAACAAAAGTATGAAAACCAATTCTGCTAATCAATAAACTTGTATTCTTTAGGGCATATTGAGTGGAATGTAATCTTTAAGGTTATCTAAAGCCTTGACGGAGTGAGTGTGTAAATATCGCATTAAACACGAGTGAACCGGTTTATATGCCGTGCCTCAATCAACTTTTGTTTTCCATTCCCAAGATTAGAAACCTACTTATAAACTTTTGTTATTTAATTTTTATACACAGTCAGCCTATTCTAACTGTAAACTATTATAAACCAAGCTTCAGCGCAATTGATTCGGCTGTTCTTCAGTGAAACGTAAACACACACAGCTCTAATTCTAGAAACAAACTCGGTGGTTAGCCTGGTCGTGTATTCAAGCAGAATAACCAGAAAGATTTTGGTTAATATTCTTATTATCACTACCTATATGAACTGGTTTATAAGGTAAAAATATCCGATGTGATACATTCATATGACTTTCTCTACCTTCTATCTTTATTAGTGGGTATACAAACTATTTTTGCTAAAGCTCACTTTTCCTTCTACTATATTTTAATTCAAGTAAACCTTTGCAGAAATAACTACATTACACATTTCGTTATAGATACAAAGAGAGCAGTTTAAGAACTGGACGCTATGTGCTGGCCATAAAATTCATACTGTTTCCATGCAATCGCAAGAAACAACTGAAAATTGATGGGACTTAAAAAGAACAATTCGAACCTTAAATAACGGATATTTCAAAAATATTTGAAATAAATTGTGTGTTTTAAAGAGATCTGCATTTTCTGTGTGGTATGCTTTCGCGTATCGCTTAACGTTTACCGGTTATACAAGATTATACAGAATTCCTTCCGAATGAAGAGGCCTCCAAGGCTATTCCCAGAAAATTCAATATATACATTTTATTTGTCATTATCTTTAATAAATGGTATTTTAATCAAAATCTTAGAGCCATTTTTAGTAAATTTTCGAAAAATGTTCCATGTAAGGGGTAGTTTGGATTGAGGGACTTTCTTTAAAATCTCCTTGTCGCATCCTTGAAAGGTACTAAGCTTAAATACCAAGTTTGGTACGTATCCGATGTTTCGTTTTTGAGTTACACTATCCATAGACAGACACACAGACTCACTGACACCCAGACACCCACATGGACACGTTTTCAAAAATGCTTTATTTAGAGGGCCTCAAAACATGTATTTCCGGTGAAATCTAGGTATCAAATTTTTGGGTGCAATGCAATACCTTCTCTAGCTACTATGTACGTGGTAAAGAAAGTAAAAAACACTCCATTTTCCATGAAGATTTTGGGATATAAAAATGGCATCTGTAGGCCTTGCATTTGTTATTTAACTATAAAGTTAGTTATTAGAAGAATAATATATCTGGTAGAATAGCTCTGAAAAGCTTTTATTTAATCCAAATGGAAATGTGAATGTTGTCTAGGCTTAGGAAAAAATCAACTGCTGCTGTATATGAAGGGATTCATGATATTCAAGCAGAAAAAACTATAGTCTGTTGAGAAGCTTTTGAGGCAGTGGAAAGGGGAGGAGATAAAGAATTGGTGAGACAGTACGGTAGCAATAACAAAGAGCCGCCACACGAACCCGGCCTTGCCGCGACTATCCGGTTCTCTAGCTGTGCCTACCGCTGTCTCAAAAGACTCTGAACAAAAGACATATTAAACTTTAATGTTACTCTCTTATTACTTACAAAATCAAAACGTTTTGTAATTTTGAATCCGGATGCGCTTACACTAACGGGCAAGATATTAAATTTTATGAAGGGTGTTGGCATCGCAGGTGTCGTGTAACTGCAACCCCGCGCCAAGAAGACTGCCAGATTACAAGTATATCGTATGTTATTCATGTTTACTTCTGAACTGATTGCAGTTACAAAAGGAAACTGGTTTGGGGTGGGGTGAGGAGTGTAGCAATGGGTAGATCATAGTTTGCCACTGCTATTTGTTCCTGTGGTAGTGTACCACGTAGCCTACCTATTAGCGACGTGACAATATAGCTTTCACAAAGTATGCATCCGAGGATCCGGGATTCTCAGTGGAGATTCCGTGCTAACAGGAGTCGTTTTGAGCAGTCTATTTAAAGCAGATTTTCTTGTGGTATGCTATTTTTATTAATTTCTCTAACATTGACTTAATGGTAGGTAAGAAAGTATTAAGTTCCACCCAAAATTCAATATCCAGATTTCGCCGGAAATACATGTTTTGTGGTCCCCTGGACAAAAAATGATTTAGAAGCAGTTTTTTTTACAAAAAATGTAGATATCCTTTAGATTCAATTTATTTCTAATAAATTTTTGTGGCATCAACCCTTTTCCAACATATTCGTTGCTATTGATTTCAGTTTGTCAATGCCTTGTTATTTGTATGAAATGCTGCCACCATTCAACTGCTTCTCGCGATGTCATGGAAAGTGTATGGAATTTCAAGGCCAGCATATAGGAGTCCCTTTTTTAAGATTTTGAGTAACCTTCCCCTTTGTACCTACAAAAAATGTACAATAAAACTATTTCTGCAAACATTTCTCGATACGTTTCTGCAAGAATAGTTTGTGGATAAAATAAATAAAAATAAAGTACTGTAGCCAGAGAAGGTCATCTGAATGTATCACAGCGTATTTTTCTTGTCTAGGTTCATTAGTAGCAATATGCGGAAGTGTTCTATTTTTCGTATTCTGCAAGCGATTAAACTTATATTCATTAATTTGTGATTATTTCTATTAAAAATCCATTATGCTGCACTCGCATGACTTTCTCTACTCCTGTACAAACTATTTTTACAAACGCTTATTCTCCATCTACTTCATGTTAATCTAGATAAACATTACAGAAATTACTACTAATTTTTTTGTTGGTGCAAGGGGAATATGATAGGCTTTAAGCGATAGATAGAGCTGGTTGCTATGTGGAGTATTTCATTCTCTTTGCAAGTCCAGGGCATAAAAGAAAAGAATAACGATATCCCATTTGAGAAAAAGTATAAGTATTGAAAAATTCAAACAAATAACAAGGAATATCTCGGGAATGCTTCACTGCATAAAAGAAATGTATATGACAAACTGTGTGATTTAACGAGATCTACATTTTTTGTAGTAACATTTTGTCTATCTCTTACGATTTACCTGCTATGCAAAAGTCATTCAGAATGAAGACGACTTTTGGAGACATTCCCTTAAAAGAGCCATTTTAGAAAAAATTCAACGTTTTTTAAAAATGTTCTATGTAAAGGTTAGTCTGGGGAGGCGGGATTTTCTTGAAAATCTTGGTGTCGCATCTTTAAAAGACACTGCACCTAAATACCAAGTTTGATATATATCCGAATTCTCGTTTTTGAGTTATGGTGTTCACAGACACACATCCACACAAACAGGACCTTTTTATAAAAACCTTTTAACATTTATTTCCGTGAAATCTAGATATCGAGTTTTTGGATGGAATGCAATACTTTCCCTACTACTATACGTAGCAAAGAAAGTAGCAATTTGTCCTCCCGAGATAACTGAATAGAAGTATTTTTACTTTCTCTACTACGTGTAGTAAGTAGGGGAAGTACTGTATTCCACCCAAAAATTCGATACCGACATTTCACCGGAAATACATGTTTTGAGACCCCCTGAATCCAAAAAAAGCATTTTTGGAAACATGTACGTGTGTGTCTGTGTGTGTGTGTGTGTGTGTGTGTGTCTGTCTGTGTGTCTGTGAACCGCATAACTCATAAACGAACATTCGGATAAACACCAAACTTGGTATTTAGGTTCAGTATCTTCCAGAGATGCGACACGAAGGTTTTCAAGAAAATCTCCCCACCCCAGATTACCCTTTACATGGAAGATTTTTCGAAAAGTTTAATTTTCTGAAAAATGGCTGTAACGATTTTAATTAAAATATCATATGTTTAACATATTTTCATGACAAATAAAATGTATATCTTGAATTTTCTGGGAATGTCTCCAAAAGTATTCTTCATTGTGAACGACTTTTGCATAACTGGTAAACCATAAGAGATAGACAAAATTTTACTACACAAACAATGTAGATCGCGTTAAAATACACAATTTATGTCATATACTTTTTTTGTTGAGTGAACCATTTTCGAGATATTGCTTGTTATTCCCTTAAATTTTTCGATACTTATTTTCTCAAATGGGAATTCGTTATTCATTTTTTGTCTTGGATATGCAAAGAGTATTAATCTGTGGCAAAGGGAATGGTGCTGCACCTAGCAACCAGCTATTAAGAGATATGTATGTGCTTAAAGGCTACTATATTTCTATATTGCTCTTGTAAATATATATTCCCCTTACATCTACAAGAAAGTTAGCAATAAGATTGAGTCTGCAAATGTTTATCTCGACTAACATGAAGTAGGTGGAGAATAAGCGTTTGTAAAAATAGTTTTTTACAAGAGTAGAGAAAATCGTGTGAGCGTGACATGTCAGATTTTTTTAAAATACGGTATATGTAGTTATGCAGCGTAGGGTGCTTCTCTTCTGTACCTCTGTAGGGCCAGAGCATCCCTCCCTGTACCTCTCCTCTAACCACTTTCTATTGCGAACAAAAAGGGCAGCAGAAAAAAATGTGGAATGCAATTCTGCTGACGTGGATGTTCAATGATATGGAGGTACAGTAGTTCTCTTGCGTTATATAGGCGTACATAGCGAGTGCGTTAATTATGGATTCGTGCGAAGTGGCAATGATCTGGGAAAAAACGTATTCCCCACAGCCGTATGGGGTTTTAGCGCCATCATGTGTTGGAGTTAATGATTCTCGTCGCCTGCCTCGTTGTAAATGTGCCATGCCACGAGCATCGTAAAAAAGAGGTGGGGGCTGGACGCTGAAAAATGCAACTGAAAAAATATTAATAGGAATAAAATATAAAACGTGCTTTAATATTTGTAAAGGTAGTTCATCCAATATATAAAATCAGTAAGCCCACGGATTACAGAAATGAGTAACAACCTTTGCTAAGTGAAAAATCTGATGTGTTACACTCACATGACTTTCTCTACTCTTGTACAAACTATTTTTACAAACGCTTATTCTCCATCTAGTTCATGCTAATCGAGATAAACATTTGCAGACTCTATCTTATTGCTAATTTTCTTGTAGATGTAAGGGAAAATATATTTACAAGGGCAATATAGAAAAACAGTAGCCTTTAAGCACATACATATCTCTTAATAGCTGGTTGCTAGGTGCAGCACCATTCCCTTTGCCACAGATTATAACTCTTTGCATATCCAAGACAAAAAAATGAATAACGAATTCCCATTTGAGAAAAGTATTGAAAAATTTAAGGGAATAACAAGCAATATCTCGAAAATGGTTCACTCAACCAAAAAAATGTATATGACATAAATTGTGTATTTTAACGCAATCTACATTGTTTGTGTAGTAACATTTTGTCTATCTCTTATGGTTTACGAGTTATGCAAAAGTCGTTCACAATAAAGAATACTTTTGGAGACATTCCCAGAAAATT
Organism: Deroplatys truncata; assembly: GCA_030765065.1. Taxonomy (NCBI): domain Eukaryota; kingdom Metazoa; phylum Arthropoda; class Insecta; order Mantodea; family Mantidae; genus Deroplatys; species Deroplatys truncata. The sequence goes on along the minus strand of CM060986.1, from coordinate 174,589,897 downwards.
TAAGATATACATTTTATTTGCCATAAAAATATCTTAAACATATGATATTTTAATCAAAATCGTTAGAGCCATTTTTGAGAAAATTAAAATTTTCGAAAAATCTTCCATGTAAAGGGTACTCTGGGGTGGAGGATTTTCTTGAAAACCTTCGTGTCGCATCCTTGGAAGATACTGAACCCAAATACCAAGTTTGGTGTTTATCCGACTGTTCGTTTCTGAGTTATGCTGTTCACAGACACACAGACACACACACAGACAGACACACAGACGCACACACACGGACATGTTTCCAAAAATGTTTTCTTGGATTCAGGGGGTCTCAAAACATGTATTTCCGGTGAAATCTCGGTATCGAAATTTTGGGTGGAATACAATACTTCCCCTACTTACTATACGTAGTAGAGAAAGTAAAAATATACTCGTAACCAACTCAAGTTTAGTCTGACTAGTATTTTATGTCTTAGGAAGTAATGGATGAAAAAATCTGATGTGTTACACTTACATGATTTTCTCTGTCCTTGTACAAACTATTTTTACAACCGCTTATTCTCCATTTACTTCATGTTAATCGAGATAAACATTTGCAGAATTATTGCTAATTTTCTTGTAGATGCAAGGGGCATATGGTAGGCTTTAAGCGATAGTCAAACATTTTAAGAACTGGTTGCTATTGGAGCTTTCATTATTTTGCATGTCCAGGACATAAAAGAAACGACTAACGAATTCCCATGCAAGAAAAAGTATGTGTTGGAAAATTCAAACAAATAACGAGGAATATCTCGGAAACAAAAAAGTTATAGGACATAAATTGTGTGTTTTAACGAGATCAACATTTTTTATGCAGGAAAAGTTTTGTCTATCTATTACTGTGTACCAGTTATGCAAAATACATTCAGAAAGAAGAGTACTTCTGGGGATTTTCCCAGAAAATTCAAGATATACATTTTATTTGTCATAAAATGTCTTATATATGATATTTTAATCAAATCGTTAGAGCCATTTTTGAGAAAATCAAAATTTTCGAAAAATGTTCCATGTAAAGGGTAGTCTGGGGTAGGCTTTAAAATTTTTGTATCACATCTTTAAAAGATATTGAACCTAAGTACCAAGTTTGGTATTTATCTGACTTCTCGTTTTTTAGTTATGCTGTTCACACATAGACACAGGCACACACATGGAGCTTTTTCTAACAGTCCTTTTTTGGATTCAGGGGGTCTCAAAACATGTATTTCCTGTGAAATCTCGGTATCGAATTTTTGGGTGGAATGCAATACTTCCTCTACCTACTGTACGTAGTAGATCAAGTAAAAAGTGTTGTTTTAGTAGCTGCTATGTAATTCTCGCAGCTTGCTTAAGAGCTGCTGGTGTTACATTTATCAAAGAACTGTCTATTAAATAAATATACCGACAAATATGTACCATTTCCGTGAATATTTAGCTGTGTTACTTCCACTATTGATCAGTTTTCGATAGGTAGTTGTAAAAGTTTACTCCCCATGGATATAATAGTTCGTTTATCATTTGTTGAAGCATTTGCGTATTGTTAAAACAGATGAAATGCCATACAGAAAGCAATAATGACGTCACCTACGCAAACCTGATAACACTATTGGTTTTCACAACAACAAAAAGCGCTATCAAGAGGAAAACCTCAATAATGTCCCTTGTACCTCTACTGCAGTATTGGGGCAATGATAATGTAGAATCCAATTGTATAGGACTTCCAGCTCACTTTTGCCAAATTAATACAAGCGACATAGGATTCCGTTGCTGCGGTTGCATACAGATTTATTTGGAATCAATTTTTTACATATCTGGCATTTCAAATTTTATCACGTGTCGCAATGAACCACGAAAACCACAAGTACAAATCAAATACAAACTACAGAATCTTTGAAATCAATATACATTATAAATAATTAGAAACACGAAAGTTATGAATATCAGGAAGCGGGGTTCCTTATTATGCTTCTGGAAAGCTGCAGGAGGAATGGGTGAAGCGAAGGATATAGAGGGTGAGCAGATTCGGGGCAGCAGGCGGGATCCCTAACGTCTGCAGATATTACATCATGACACTGGCGGGTCTCTCATGGAGAGGTCTCTCTGAAGGCCAATCCACACCGAACGCCAGTGCAGACAGTTTTCCAAAGCAAACTCTACCGACACACGTCTCGCCCGCCGTTCACTCGCGTGGTCCTTCGACCCTAAAACATAAGGAAATGAAACGACAGGAAATCGGATACAGGAAAATTCGCGACATTATATAACCCACCCCAGCATTCGCCTACCAACCAGGGAAAACCCCAAAAAAACTCAGCCAGCCTCAAAGATTACTACGGAGCCAACTCGCTCAGCAATAATAATAATAATAATAATAATAATAATAATACCCTGGCGCTAGCACATGAAGACCTTGACCTGCCAACCGAACTGCTGGCCTCACGCCCACGTGTATGCATGGCAGTGGTGGGCGATCAGCCAACGGATACGGAGAAGTGAGGTGGTCAGCATCATGCATTCCCTAGCAAGAATGTTTGCCTGCGTGGCCAGGATTGTCGCCTACCGCAGCTCCTCACTTTCCTCACGATGCTGAGTAGGCACCTGTCCTATATCCGGGACTTAAAATCTGCACCCCCATGGGTGGGATCGAACCCGGACGCATTCCGTGGTTGGAAACCAGAGCTCCACGCTCTAGCCCACACAAATTGCTAAGTTGAACCATGCGGTTCCTAGATTTCCTGTACTGTCTACAAATATTACACTTTCTCTGAAAGGCTGATTTAAATCCCAGAACATTGTAAACAACTGAACCCTCTGTGACGTCTTTTAGCTCCTAGCCCTCAACTTAGAACTCAATGAGAGGCGTAGGAAAGTTAAGTAAGAGTAACGACGAATTTACAGTTACTGAAGGACTAGAGTGGTCATATACGTGGTTGTAAGACACTAACACTCCCCTTTCCTCCCCACCTATTACCTCCGAATTCTAGAAACGGTGTAATACGTCGTACGTAATGATTTGCGCTAGAATATGGCCTGAACTCTTATAAAACCAGCTTTGTAAATAAGAAGGTAACAATCTTCTTAACTAGAAAGTTACAGAATAGCCCTGAATATGTGATTGATTGTTGTAAGTGAATTGATGAAGTAACAAATATTTCGAAAACTAAAGTGAGAATATGTGTAAATTTCATTCACAGCTCCTGGACCTCCTTCAACAGCAAGAATTATCTGGATGTTCCTGAAAAACCAAATGGAGAGATCTTAGCATATCGAGTAACATATCACTTCCATTCTTACAGCAACTTGAATTTTTCACGTGAACTTCCACCTTCAGATAGGACATACTCATTTAACCCTTTTATTTTAACGACATATGTACTCGTCAGATCGCTGTCCTTTTCCATGGCCATCTACGATAGTGTTTGAGTTCTTCCCACCGGGGGTTGCGCGGTGCATATCCTGTTTGTTTCGCTCTGGAATAATAGTAAGTTAGTTGGAGTCGTGTCGACTTCAGCAGGACTAGTAATCTCTCGGTAACTTAAAGGGTCCTAGATATCGCAGGAAGTATCCACCACAGAGCGAACATTATCGGAGCGGAGTGTCACTACGACGCGGTCGCTGGGTGTGCGAAGGGTTAAATCATGAGCCTTGTTTGGCTGTTTCCTTTCTCAGTCTGTTTCTAAATGACCAACAGCTGCATAGTAAACTTTCTCATCAATTTGATTAAGGAGAAAATAAAAGTCCTATCCCGCCAATTTTAAATGTGTTAAATTCATGACTAATTATCCCAGAAACTGTTTACGATATACTGAATTTTTGCAGAATATAGATGTATGCGTTCTAAGTCCACTGATCTACCTTTATGCAATAAAACTGTTTATTTAGGAATATAGGTTTATTTTGTTAATTATACTTTCCTGTGATTAAAATTTGTCAGCAGTTATTTTTTTAAAAAATAACCAACCATGTTATTAACGCGCCAAAATAGATCCACAACGGCACTTAATCATCCTAAAATGTAACTTAGCTGTCTTCAATAGTTTTTGAATAAACGGTTCATTTATGCAAGAAAGTGTCATTCACAGAAAAGGGTAGTACTAATTTTTAAAATAATCTTTCCCTAAAAGATGGACTAAGTTTTACCTCTCTACTACAAAGTGTGTAGTCTTTTTTGGGGGGACTGGGTAAAGTAATACAGAATTCACAGCACAAAATGGCAGATGCAGGGCCATTTTTACTTTCTCTACTACGTATAGTAATTAGGAGAAATATTGCATTCCACCCAAAAATTATGGTATCAAACTTTCTCTGGAAATACATCTTTTGAGGACCCCTGAATCCAAAAAAGATATTTTAAAAAAGGTCCGTGTGTGTCTGTAAACAGCATAACTCAAAAACGAAAAGTCAAATAAATACCAAACTTTGTGTTTAGGTTGAGTACCTTCCAAAGATGCAGCACAAATATTTTCAAGAAAGTCCTCCCCCCCACCTCAACTACCCTTTACATAGAACATTTTACAGAAACTTTTATTTTCTAAAAAAATGGCTCTAACAATTTTGATTAAAATATTAAAGACATTTGCATGACAAATAAAATTTAAATATCGAATTTTCTGCGAATAGAATTTGAAGTCCTCTTCATTCGGAAGGAAATTCGTATAACTGCTAAACGTTAAGCGATAGACGAAAACGTAGGTACTACACAAAAAATGTAGATCTCTTTAAAACACACAGTTTATTTCAAATAACCTATTTGTTACATTTCTGAGATATCCGTTATTAATGGTTCGAATTGTTCATTTCTTTGTCAGTCTTAAGTCCTTTCAACATTCAGTTGCTTCTAGCGATTCTAAGGAAAGGTATGGAATTTTAAGATCAACATATAGCGTCCAGTTCTTAAGCATTTGTCTATCGTTGTTCTCTTTGTATCTACAACAAAAGCTGTAAGTAGCTATTTCTACAAAGATTTATTTGGATACATATGTAGAAGTAGTAGATAGAAAAATAAGAATATTTTGTATACCCACTAATAAACAATAGTGGGAAAGTCGTGTGAGTATATCTCATCATATTTTTAAAAATTAATTTAAAATATAAGCATTGTGCCATCAGTAATAAAGTATATGCCAAATCAAATAAGAAATTCCAATTAATAAGATTGTATAAAAATTAAGTGTCAGTTCTTTAAAATTTCCGCAGTTTACTTTCCTCTTGATGAGTCTGTTTTATGAATTGCAATAATGGACAAAATTGCCTGTTGAAAGGGATTGCTGTTCCAAAAATCAATCTCATTGCAGTTGATTACAACGGAGGATTCTATGAATATATACATACTATTTCTTTCTTTTCGTGAGGTATTTCAGATGTTGTTTTGTTTAGACTACGGCTTGTTTCTAATGGATGATCAGAAGTCAACAAGTATTACTGTGTTTGTAAAGGAATGGCTTGGTTTTCCGCATCGAATTTGGTCTAACAAGGCAGTACCAACGAAGGTAAATATTTTAAAACAGGGAAGAATTGCTCGGAAATGTCTATTTTAAGCTCCAGGGTTCTGAAACAATAAACAAGTAAATATAATATACATACACACACGCGTGCACACACACACACACACACATATATATAATACCGGGTGAGTCTTCTCAGACTGCGGATTGAGAAGTTTGCAGTCCTGGCGTTGTACGGACTATGCCGTAAACACTGTCCACTGCATCGCCTCGTATCAATTTTGGCCGAAATGACTGCTTTGTACCACTGTGCGTGCAGTGACTTGCACTCGTAGTTGTGGAGGTCCCTGGTTCAAGTACTGCCACTTGAAGGACTTTTTATATTTAGTGAATTTAACGAGAACTGGTACTTTGGCATGGAAGTGTCGTTTCACTTAATTACTTTAATTATGTGAATTTCATTAAAACACAAATTGTTACTTGTTACGATATACAAATCCCTTTCTAGTGCATTCGGAAAGAAATCATGATTTGTTAGAACGTTCTCGTAACATGGACAGAAATGAATAAAAAGAACTCATTTATTCGCAGCCGTGATGTGAACTTCCGACCTTCATCAGGAATTTCCAGGACGTTAATCATTGCGCTAACAGAGCACGTTAACAACGCGTAACATCGTAGCCCTAATCTGGTGAATGCGGTGTCAGCACCTGTATTTTGCATCGTCTGTAAAATACAGGGTTGCCTGATTACCAATCCGCTGGATGAGAAGACTCACTCATAAACAACTTACAACTCGAGGCAACAGCTGAAGTTAATAACACTCGACTTTATTCTCTCAAATAGCCCTGGTTTCTTTTTATAACAAGGCAACGTGGACCCTTGAAACAAGTTGCTACTCAGCTTCTCCTGGAGTTTCATACCCCAAAAACTTATCAGCGCACATATAAAAAAAAATCTAAAAATGTGAAACCCGGCGATCGTGTTTATAGACCTTCTCTTCTAATCCGGTTATTAGGACATTGATTGTCCAAGTGAGCAGGGGCATCCGTTTTGAAGTAGGCAAACGCTCCGTCATGCTGCACATGCCATAAAGGAGGTATGGTGTCCAATAACTCTGCAAACACAACTTCAGTGAACTGCAGGTAGCATAGTCGCTTTAATCTCCACGGAAGGAAGTTCTTTACTGTGGAGACTGATGTACAATAAACTTCAAACTTGCTGATGTTCTTTCTCTAAAGGGGAGCAGAGACAGAAAATTTATCTTCCCTTATTGCATCTGTCTACAAATACGATTGGTGAAGTGGTGGTTGATGGATTGGTTTTTTCAGGAAATTTTCAGTTCATCCAAACCTATTTTCAAACTTAATGTTCCGGTTAAAATGCTGATATCTAACAGTTGTATTTTGCAAAATTTTCTTCTTAAGGACAGTGTTTTTAATATAAATGATTCATTGCGTTGAAACATGGGACAAACTTCATAAATCTGATTCTGTTGATTTAAAATCAATGCTCCATTTAATAAAATACAATTTTTCATAAAATCTTCTTTGTTGAACTTCTTTTTGATTAGATGTCCTAACGTATATTACATTTTAAAGAAAACATTCCGTCATTATCAGCAATAGCTTGGCAGATTTTAGGCTGACTTGTACTTAAGCATTGTTTTCTTTAGAAACATTGTTATACACCGGGGTGAGGCCAAAAGGTTTCCAGCTAAAATATTAAATTTATTTACCCCGGCATAAACATTGGAGCACGTGGAGGCACAAAAAGAGATACCAAGAAATTGCTGCACAAACCTAAAGCGGACTGGGATATTTATAAATAATACATATAAATTCACATTTAACTCTGGTTTATTATAATTAATAAGGTGCCCTACATTGTTCACCAAAGGTTACATGCAAACACTGGGGGAGATGCCCCACGCATACTTACGGCAACACGCACTCCTACATACAATACAAACCACACACTCAGAAGACCTACTCTAGACTGTCGCTTAACAGACCCACGCTATCAGAAAAAAGAGGCTCTTCCCTCAACCTGCCTTCGCTCCCCTTAACTAGGAATTGGAGGGAAGTATGCCGCGCCGGACAAGAATTCAAAGTTACAAACGAAATAATTAGTTCAACAATATATTATACACAGCAATGATGTGACCGACGCGACAATGCACACACATACGCTACATCATAAAGCATAACTATTCTATACTTGAAAATACTTATACGAAGTCTGTTTAGACAAAAATTGTTCAGTAACTAACGTCATCCTTAACACGATCAATGAAAGTTAAAAGTCCAATATGCAACCCTCAGATAATGTTGTTTCACAATAATGCAATGCATTAAACCTCGGTTGCCTGTATTAGCGAGGGCTTTTTAGTCTAAAAACCTCTATAGATGTCAAGCTTTCACAATTACATTTCAAAAGACATGACTACCTCAACGACCGCCATCAAATTCCAGGAAATGTCTTTTAATTTTGGAAGAGCTCTTTTTAATTTAAGTTTATGGGAGACTAGCATGCATTCCAAGAAAATTCTTGGTTTTCTTCTAAACTAGGGCATTTTCACTATTCCATCTCCAGTATGTCATTGGGAGTGTATCTGTAAATGTTCATGTTTAGCATGTATTGCTATATATGTTAGAAATCTTTATGGAAATATTTTCTCACCGACATGTTTCAAATGAAAGTGCCATCTATTACTAGGGTTCTTCGCGTAAAGCATTAAAAATAAAAATGTAATTCACTAAGTGAAAATATTTAATATGCAGAGACGCTGTTTGTAGCTGGATGCTAATTATGTTAAATATCAAGGAAACTAGCACATATTTTCTTGTCTTATTATTCACTACGTCGCCCGCTTTGACGTCACATTAGCACCGGTTGGAAACCAATGCGGTGCATCATAGCTGAGAAGTCAGTGACTTTCAACCTAAAACTACGCCCTCTTCTGTTACTACACTGGGTTGTGTATATTAGAGCTGTCAAGCACGTTTCACTCGCTTGTTTCATATGGTACATAAGAGAATCGCTCGTTTCTTCCAGACCAACTCGTTCGAAAAGCAGCAGCGAATATATCGAAATATGGTCCTGCTTCTGCTTCATAAACTCGAAAGAAATGGGCACTTATGTAAGACTGGTTCACAAACGCCCGAGAACGGTAACGAGAACGTGAAGCAATGCAGGATACAAGATTTTGGTTCACAACAGCTCGGAAACAGAATGGGAACGCATATCAATGATCATATCGATCACAAAGTGGAAAGTTGAATTTGCGTATTGGGATTTCATTTGTTTTTAACTGACCAATGATATTTTTACTTTCTCTACTACGTATAGTAAGTAGGGGAAGTATTGTATTCCACCCAAAAAATCGATACCGAGATTTCACCGGAAATACATGTTTTGACTGAATCCAAAAAAAAAGTATTTTTGGTAACATATCCGTATGTATGTCTGTGTGTGTGTGTCTGTCTGTGAACAGCATAACTCAGAAACGAACAGTCGGATAAACACCAAACTTGGTATTTAGGTTCAGTATCTTCCAGAGATGCGACACGAAGATTTTCAAGAAAATCCCCCCCACCCCAGACTACCCTTTACATGTAACATTTTTCGAAAGTTTTAATTTTCTCAAAAATGGTTCTAACGATTTTGATTAAAATATCATATGTTTAAGATATTTTCATGACAAATAAAATGTATATCTCGAATTTTCTGGGAATGTCTCCAAAAGTATTCTTCATTGTGAACGACTTTTGCATAACTGGTAAACCATAAGAGACAAAATTTTACTGCACAAAAAATGTAGATCGCGTTAAAATACACAATTTATGTCGTATACATTTTTGTAGAGTGAACCATTTTCGAGATATTGCTTGTTATTACCTTAAATTTTCCCATACTTATACTTTTTCTCAAATTCGTTATTCATTTTTTTATGTCCTGGACATACAAAGAGAATGAAATGCACCACATAGCAACCAACGCTTAAAACATTTGACTATCGCTTATGACCTACCATATTCTCCTTGCATCTACAAGAAAATTAGCAATAAGATTGACATCTCGATATCTCGATTAACATGAAGCATATGCAGAATATACGTTTGTAAAAATAGTTTGTACAAGAGTAGAGAAAGTCATGTGAGTATAGCACATCAGATTTTTTCACTTGCTTCCAATTCAGCCAATGCGGGTTAGTCAACACCAATATTTGATAGCGTAAACGTTATTTAAATGCATATCTATTACACTTCTGATTCCTCTCGTCGTACCAAGTTTTCGTTCATTTATTTAATGGTATACATTAAAGTTGTTCGTTGTCCTTTGTCAATTTATACCGGTTTTTGCTATCCATTGTAGCTTTTGCCATTCTTTTGTAGGCAACAGCCGGTTTTAGTTGCATATAAATAAACTACAGATGACCCCTTCACTAGAAAAACCAACGCTTAATGAACCTGCGGGGTCAGGATTTGAGATTAAGAAGCACATATACTTGTAATTTCTTCCAGTTTCATGTTTCCAGCTTGCATTAAAGAGAGCACTAGCGACTGTTTCATGCCACGGCCGCCTAGAATAGCCTCTATAGTGAGGAGTCTAATATCCACAATACGAATCTAATATGTCGTGCCTGGGAAGGCGAACAAGAAAGTCAAACTTGGACAAGTCTTCTTCCCCGTTCCCGGGCCGGGAAAGCTTTTCGTCGATTGTGAACCTCCCATTTGAATATAAGTACTTCAACTTTTTCTCTCTCGTTCTAGTTACCGTTCTCGTTGCTTATAAACCAGCCTTCACTCGTTTGAGAATTCGCTGGCTCGAGAGTTCTTGTCATAGCGTTGTTGTCAGGCGTATTGCATCATAGGTTAAGGCAAATGAAAGATAACAACATGTCACGTTTCAACTTTGTTTCTACCTACTTAATTCACTACCTATGTTACACACATTCTATTTTGTCACGTTCTATTCTGCCATTACATCTGACAGAATGGAACTAAACAGGTTCCAAAATAAATCCATGCAAGTTGTATATGCAATTTCATTCAGAATTTCCATGAAATTCTGTGAAACTCAGTCATGTGTATAAGCATTTATTTAAAATACACATTGCAAATTATATATATATATATATATATAACACAATAAATTAAATTATGGTTATTCCTTAAACTCCAGACATTTCACAACTGTCATTAAAGTAAATTATGCTACTATCACCTTTAACACAAATCAAGCTAAACTCATTCAAAATTCGTTGCTTTACTTTAATGCTATACAATGATTGCTCTTAAGACTACGTTATGCAAAAAATAAACCTGAAAATAAACTCAGTAATGACATAAATTCCTAACAGAAAACTAACAATACATGAGAGCACCTTAATGTTATAAGTAAGTAGTACAAAATCTCAAATAGTATAAAAATAAAACCAAGGCAGTTTCCTAAAAGACAATTTTAAGAACACGTCTGGTTTTATGTTGTAGCCGATAAACTCCTTCGGATAATTTTAATAAAACATTCATTTATTTGACATCAAACTAAACAGAAAAGTGGACTGGGAAAAACAGAAAAAAATCTGATGTGTTACACTCACATGACTTTCTCTACTCTTGTACAAAATATTTTTACAAACGCTCATTCTCCATCTACTTCATGTTAATCGAGATAAACATTTGCAGACTCCAACTTATTGCTAATTTTCTTCTAGATGTAAGGGGAAAATATATTTACAAGGGCAATATAGAAAAACAGTAGCCTTTAAGCACATACATATCTCTTAAGAGCTGGTTGCTAGGTCCAGCACCATTCCCTTTGCCACAGACTATAACTCTTTGCATATCCAAGACAAAAAAATGAATAACGAATTCCCATTTTAGAAAATAAGTATTGAAAAAATTAAGGGAATAACAAGCAATATCTCGAAAATGGTTCACTCGACAAAAAAAATGTATACGACATAAATTGTGTATTTTAACGCGATCTACATTTTTGGTGTAGTAAAATTTGTCTATCTCTTATGGTTTAGAAGTTATGCAAAACTCGTTCACAATGGAGAATACTTTTGGAGACATTCCCAGAAAATTCAAGATATACATTTTATTTGTCATGAAAATATCTGAAACGTATGATATTTTAATCAAAATCGTTACAGCCATTTTAGAGAAAATTAAACTTTTAGAAAAATCTTCTATGTAAAGGGTAATCTGGGGTAGGGGGATTTTCTTGAAAACCTTCGTGTCGCATCTCTGGAAGATACTGAACCTAAATACCAAGTTTGGTGTTTATCCGACTGTTCGTTTCTGAGTTATGCTGTTCACAGACAGACAGACAGACACACACACACACACACACACACACACACACAGAGAGAGACACACAGACACACACACGGACATGTTTCCAGAAATGCTTTTTTGGATTCAGGGTGTCTCAAAACATTTATTTCCGGTGAAATGTCGGTATCGAATTTTTGTGTGGAATACAATACTTCCCCTACTTACTTTACGTAGTTGAGAAAGTAAAAACGGAGATCAGCAATTGGATTACTGAGAAAATGAACGTGGTGTGGTTTGAAAGACTGTACACATCCCTTGTGGAATAAAGATGGTCATATGGAGTTGAAATATGTGGGAAAAAATGGACTTCATATTAAGATCATTCTGCAAACTTGTGTTGGGGGTCCCTTAAAACACAGCTAACTCAGGGTCAATTTTAGAAATGGGGAAAACTAATATGAAAGGAAAGGTAATGGAAAGAGTATTGAAATATTGGTACAGGATAAGCCAATTATCAGAAGAAAATAATGTAAAGTGTTGTCTTAATTGTCAGGAAAAGCACCAGAGTATTGATAACTGACTGAGTAAAATTAAGGACCTTTTGGAAAAGAAAGTTTAGGAGCAAAGACATGGAATGGTGCAGGGGTTTTAGAAGTACGCCGGATGTAGGTTTGAAGGTATAGATAGTCAAAAAAATTGGGCGAGATGAATAATAAGAGTTCAGTAGCCTTCTATAAAATGTTTAAGACCGAACCAAACAAAGAAAGATATTAAATATGTGTAATAAAAAGGAGAGGGAAGCCATTGCATGGTTTCGGTCTAGGGGAGTGGAAATTAAGAAGGTAATGGGGAAATGTTATAAAAAGTACCTATATGCCCAATCTGTGGGGAAAACGAAGATGGAGGACATATTTTGATGGAATGTAGAGGACACAATGAGTGAAGGAAAAAACTAATCAAAGAAAAATGATTTAGATGTAATAAAACTGTAGTGATAAGGAAAAATGTTCAGATCAATCGCAGATGAGACAAATAAGAGAATTTCTTTGGAAAGCTAGGTCGAAATAGGAAATAAATCTATTTGTGAATCTCATTACTGTAAATTGGAGGTTATTGAAAACAGTATATACAGAGAAGAGAAAAGAAACTGTAATATCTGGATGTCTATGGGGTAACTGGCCAGGACCAGTTTCCACAGACGCTAGTATATACTGGCCTTAGCACTGAATAAATATCATTATAATAAAACATTTTCAGTTTACCGCTCATCTCCATACCCGAATATCAAGTGAACTCGGGCTGTGCATAAGAAACGCTGCGGCAACGACTCACACTGAAGCAAACAGACTGATCCTTCCTCTCGATTTTGGTCACACTGGGCGTTCGAACTGGAAATGACACACTACTCGTTCGGTATACCAAACGGAATGGACTGAGAGCGGAACACCGTTCGAGCTCTTGTACACCCAACTGGCCGAGCTCTTTTGTGTTCGAAGGTATGCATGGTACAAATTAATGACCAAAACTCTTCGATGGACAGCTCTAGTGTAGATATATGTAGTTTCACCATTAGAGTAGATCTACCACCTGTACACCAAATCTGTAAGCCTCTGCATATATTAGAGAGCTTAGACTAAAAAAAAAACAAGCAATCAAAGACACCACACGTGAAGCAATCCGGCTTACTGCATAATGTGTACGTTTAAGGGCACAGAAACGTGCCGATGCTTTTGATTTCCTATAGTGTTTTCCTTTATTTAATGTTGGTAGAAACTCCTTTATCATCTGTGCTCCATACTAGCCCTAGGGAGCCAATCTCTTGTTGATTTGAATTCAGGTCCGACACATACCCATTAGCCTATGAAAAAGTTCAGGCCTGGGTGAGAGGCAAAAGGGGAGGAGTACGAAAACATTTCACCCAAGTGGTTAGAAGGCATGCTTCCCAACGACACACCAGCCACTGGATAAGTCCGTATCGTATTGTTTTATATCAAAAGTCTGGTATTCGAATATTAGCCTATAAACACAGGTCGGTTTCAGGCTCAGGAGCGAAGAAAATGTCGAGGGCTAAAACCAGGTAACGTATGTGGGCTGGGTGTGACAGAGGTGGTTTAGTCGGTGGTTTGTATTCCCTTACCAACATAAACCACTGCGCATGATATTGGCACGATTAGCTAGAGGCAGCTCAGGACGTTATTAGAGAGAAACATATGCACGAAGCAGTTCATTTGGTGAGAATCTCTTTGGAGTGGTAAACTTTAAGGGGCTTTAATCTTGATGGAAAACTTAGTAAAGGAAGAGCATTCCCGACGCGTTTATCAAAATTTGACACTTCTTTAAGTTACTCAGATCCAGTAGCAAGTGAAAAGCCGATGCTCTACAAATCACCCCTTGCACAAGAAGGGCTCATCGGCTGATTTGCTGGTTCCAGCCTGATCTATCTGGCGTGAGTAATGAATCTCCCGAAAATAAACAGGCCCTTCTCCCTGGGGAATACGCTCAATCAGTAGAGCTGGGTGTGCCCCAGTTACAAGCGCCCGCTTTCAGTAGTGTTGGTAAAGGGATGTTCAGGAAAAGTTTCAAGTTTCCAAACTGTGTAACGGAAAAAGCAACTCGATGGTTATGTGCTAGAACGCACGGCATTTGTTTAAGTTGGTGAAACGAAACGGGTACACCTCAGCCGTTCCACAGTTCCGAGGTGGACATATCACAAAATCCAGTCATATGCGCATATATATTACAGATTGTGTTTCAAAAAGTATATGAAAATAGTCTGAAGTTATAAAAGCAAATGTTTTGTTATATGTGGCACTAAGATGTTTCGAGACCATGAAGGATGGCTCAGGCGGTATCGTCACATGCCGATCGAATCCCTTTGGACTGGCCACATAGATTTCGGATTTTTACGTGGTTTTACCAAAATGGTAGGCGAATGCACCAATTTTCCTAACCCTCATTTCTCTCAATTCATTTTCTTTCATCTTGCAGCGGAGATACTTTAAGGTTATTCTGTTTTCTATATTTTCATAGAACTTTATAGTTGTTATCTAGTATCTAAGCCTAAATTTACATATGTAGCCATTAGACAAGATGGACGGTAGTGTGGGACGTACGCAGTGATGTATTTTGAGGAGAGTGATATGTCTTCCCTGGCAAGCAACCTTCTACCCGAATACAGGCATAGAAGGGAAGTTCAATCTGGAAACGTTAGAAACCCCATCATATCGGGGCCCTTTGTACTCCCTAGCTTCATCACTTCCTCCGTAAGGCCGAAGTGTTAAAATCTTTCTTTTCTAATCCATATCGAGGAATTAAATTAATAAAATATAACGTGTACTAGAAACTTGATCAGTACTGAAATAAGGATTTTGGTTATCATCCAGGTATATAATTTTATTTTCAGGAGTACATTCATGCTCTGCAATAAAGGAACGAAAACACACATATCCTCTGAGAAGTATTTGCCACTATACCCCTTCTTTCCCATTTTAGTCATGTGCAAGTGTTTTTGTTTGTATTACAAATATAGACAGAAAATGATAGCAGTACTTTACGAAAGAACATTTTGCAGCTGTTTCTCTTTAAAAATTCTGATGTGATACATTCGCATGACTTTCTCTACCCTCTATATTTATTAGTGGGTTTACAAAGTATGCTTACTAAAGCTTATTTTTCTATTATATTTTAATCCACATAAACCTTTGCAAAAATGCTATATTATACATTTCGTTATAGATGTAAAAGGAACAGCGCGAATTTTTAAGAACCAGACGCTATATGCCGGCCTTAAAATTCTATACTCTTTCTATGCAATCGCGAGAAACAATTGAATGTTGGAAGAACGAAGAAAATTATAAGGAATGAACAATTCGAATCTTTAATAACGGATATCTCAGAAACGGCTAATGCCACTAAAAACTTATTTGAAATAAATTGTGTGTTTCAAATACATCTACATTTTCTTCGTAATACGCTTTTGTCTATCGTTTAATGTTTACCAGCTATACAAGATTATACAAAATTCCTTCCGAATGAAGAGGACTTCAAAGGCTATTCCCAGAAAATTCAAAATATACATTTTATTTGTTATGTAAGTATCTTTAATATGTGGTATTTTAATAAAAATTGGTAGACGCATTTTTTTAGAAAATCAAAATTTTGGAAAAATGTTCTATCTAAAGGGCAATTTGGGGTAATGGGAAATTTTTAAAAATCTTAGTGTTGCATCTTTAGAAGGTACTGAACACAACTACCAGGTTTGGTGTTGATCAAACTTTTCGTTCACAGACACACACACACACACACACACACACACACACACACAAGAAGACAGACACACACACACACAAACCTTTTTTAAAAATGCTTTTTCTTTGTATTCAGGGGGCCACAAAACGTTTAGAAAAATGTATTTTAAGTAAATTATGTTTTTTAAAGAGATCTACATTTTGTGCATGGTACGTTTTCGTCTATCGCTTAACATTTACCATTTATACAAGATTATACAAGACTCATTCCGAATGAAGAGGACTTCACAGGCTATGCCCAGAAAACTCAAGATTTACATTTTATTTGTCATGTAAACATCTTCATTATATGCTATTTTAAACAAAGTCTTAGAGTCATTTTTTAAAAAATCGAAATTTTCGTAAGTATTAAATGTAAAGGGTAATTGGGATGGTGATATTTTCGTAAAAATCTTCGTGCCACATCTTTTAAAGGTAATGAACCTAAATAGCAAGTGTGGTACTTTTCCGACTTTTCGTTTTTGGCTTATCCTGTTTACAGACACACACACGGAGCTTTTTCCAAAAATGCTTCTTTTGGATTCAGGATGCCTGAAAAATATGTATTTCCAGTGAAATTTCGGTATCGAATTTTTGGATGGAATGCAATACCTACCTTCTCTACCTACCACGTATAGTTGGTAGAGAAAGTAAAACGGAGCGAAGAGTGAAGAGTTGGGATCCAGATGCTCAATGATATAATAATTTAATATAGACGAAAATAACAGGAACAGTAAACACAACGGATGAAGATCGAACACTACAAAATAATACAGAAGTATAAACCTATACGTAGATGGAATTTTGACAGACCGCGAATGGGCTGGTCAGATCAGCTTTCTAGAAGACGGAACAAGCCGTAAGGCTTATGCCCTGACGATGATGATGGCTCTTTACAGCATGTTTCCAGTTAACTTTATATAGTAGTTAAAAAATCTGATGTGTTGCACTAGCAAAACTTTCTCCACTCTTGTACAAACTATTTTTACAAACGCTTATTTACATCTACTTCATGTTAATCCAGATAAACAGTTGCAGAAACTATCTTACTGCCAATTTTCTTGTAGGCGCAACGAGGAATATGGTAGACTTTAAGCGATAGTCAAATCTTTTAAGAGCTGGTTGCTATGTGGAGCATTCCATTCTCTTTGCATGTCTAGGACATAAAAAATGAATAACGAATTCCCATTTCAGAAAAATTGAAGAAAAAAAATATTTCGTTTAACATAAAAATATCTTATGCACGTGATATTTTAATCAAAATCGTTAGAGCCATTTTTGAGAAAATCAAAATTTTCGAAAAATGTTCTATGTAAAGGATAGTATCGAGTGTGGAAGATACTAAACTCAAATACCGAGTTTGGTATTTATCCGACTTTTAGTTTTTGAATTATGCTGTTCACAGACAGACACACAGACACACACGGACATGTTTCCAAAATGCTTTATTTGTATTCGGGACACCTCAAAACATGTATTTCCGGTGAAATCTCGGTATCGAATTTTTGGGTGGAATGCAATACTTCGCCTACTTACTATAGTGGTAGAGAAAGCAAAAAAACAGATTTTTGTATCCTGCTGTTCTGAAATAAATGTTTTATTTGGGATGTAATCTTCGAAAGTTACAAATTCTTAAGCCTCCCTTCTAAACAGTCTAATCTTTTTTTCGGATTTCAACAAAACGAATGCAGAAACTAAAGTACCGGAGAAATATCGGGAACGTCTTAATGTGAATAAAAATTTGAGTCCCATTGAAAATATGTTTTTAATATGCAGAGAATCACACGCACATTCTTCAAGGCAATGTCTGCAGGTATATTGAGAAGTTCAGATTATTTTGGAAGAAGTTATTGTACATTTATAGGCTTTCTTTGAGGCAGTTTTTTAACACTTAAATGATTTCAGTCTAATTATATAATATAAATTCAATAACAGCCCGCCTTAAAGTAATATGTGTATGTAACAATATATAAAAAGTGTATATTACAGTCATTATATATATTTATATTATTGTATCCATGTGTAATAATGTTATATGAATGTATTACGCAATTTAATAATGTAGGAGCTGTGAGAATAATAGTTTAAAAGTTGCTAACAATGAGGTAACCTTGAGGTAATAATGAATTTGAAAGTTTAAATGCTACTAGTCATTATTAGAGCAACAATAATGTAAATTTTGAGACAGTCAAAAAATAGCCAATCAACAACCAGAAAAAGCTTTAGTTAAATGAAGGTATTCTATTGGAGTAGGATTAGCCAATCAGAGACTTGAAATATAGAAATTCACAAGTTTACAACTACTTCAAGTATTCGGCTCCCCAACAGTTGAAATATAATACAACTCCTTCAATACAATCTTCTTCATATTTTATTTATTTATGTATTTGAAATTAAACTCTCTGAGTATTCTTATTTCTTGCTTTCTGTCTACATTCCTTTCTATTTTTATACCTGTTACCGATGATGGTTACAGGCAGTATTGTATTTCACCCAGATTTTTTATATCAAGATCTCGTTGTAAATAGGTACATTTTGGGGCCTAATGAACACAAATCTTTTCAGAAAAAGATTCGTGTGTGCGTGTGCGTGTGCGTGAACACTATAGCTCAAAAATGAAAAGTAGAATACATACTAAAATTTGTATTCAAGTTTAGCATCTTCTATGGACGTAACTAGAAGATTTTCAAGAGAATTCCTCCACCGTAAACTATCCTTTACATAGAATATGTTTCGGCTCTCCTTTTTTAATTTTCTCGAAAACAGCTAAGATTTTTAATAAAAAATATCACGTGTATTTCTTATTGACATGAGGAATAAAACGTTTATCTTGAATTTTCTGTGAATAGTTCCTTCAATGCAACTGAATTTGTATGACTGGAACCTATAAGAAACAGACAAAAACTTACACAAGAAACTATGTAGTGTCCATTGAAATGTAAAATGTTTTCGTAGCGTTGGTGATTTCTTAATTATTCCATGTTGTAAGGCTATATTTTCCATAATGTTAAGTGCGTCATCTCACCAAAAATGCTTAAAATTTGTTATTCCTTTTTCCTTTCCTTCGTAAATCTTGTATCTACAAGTAAGCACTTTATTCCAGCATGATACGACTTGTGAATTTATTCATCCTGCTTTTGATAAACATTTCAACGTTGTTTCCGTATGTTTTGTATAACTATGTAATATTGCTTAATTTGGAATCGTGTCTAGACAAAAATATATCCTGCAATTTTCTGCTAGAAGAATTTGCTCTTTTATTGTATGCTGTATACCAGTATAAGCTATGTATGTGGATACATAATGAATAAAGAAAGGTGTGTAAACATAGCAACTGCGATCCATTTTCTTCTTCCTTTCTTTTCCTTTTTGTGTTGATGTTTAATTCGTGTACGCATACATACACAAACATCCATGCCTTAAGTGGAACTCGCAGTCCCCTGTGCCACGGAACCCAGGTAAGCGCATTGACAAGCAACATCGAGCTTAGAACGGAAGATTTCAGAACTGCTCCACTAGTTGACCTATTGCACATATGTGACCTCCTAAAGGGAGGAATGCGGTGCAAGGATGGCCAGATCTAATCGTAACAAGTACAATGCAGGGCGGACACCTGACGTTTCCAGATATAGCTTACCGAATGCCACACCCCCTTTCGCAAACATAGATTCAGGCAGAGGTTTACCCTAATCCCCTCGTCCTCACAAACAGATTTAAAGACAGTTTCCCTCAAATTCTCCCCTATTCTTGCAATTCTGAAAAATGACGAAGGAATGAAAATAAAAGGAAGTGAGGTAAAGGAAAATTCATTGTACATATGTAATAATCCAACTCACGTTTGCTTAACAAACTGCAAAATAAGCCCTTGGTCACTTTTGATGCTCAATTCGGGATTTGAATCTCAATGCTACGGCCAAAGTCATCTCGCTCCTTCAAAAATCCCTTGTACAGCTATTTTTACTTTCTCTACTACGTATAGTAAGTAGGGGAAGTATTGCATTCCACCCAAAAATTCGATATCGAGACTTCATCGGAAATACATGTTTTGAGGTGCCTTGAAGCATTTTTGGAAACATGTCTATGTGTGTCTGTGTATCTGTCTGTGAACGGCGTAACTCTTCTTCTTCTAACTCTGTTTAACCTCCCCTTATATAGGACTTACACCCCCAGGACTTACAGGCGGTGCCTGGGGTCAGAGCCCCGTCGAGGAGCAGACACTCATGGATCAGACAGAATATCCAAGATGCGTGATCAGCCCGATTCCTGGTATGGGAGGAAGGAAGTAGATGAAACGACATAGTGGTGAAATGGATGAAAGGAAAGGTGATGATGGAGCAGTTGGTGGAATGAATGGCGGAGGAAACCGGAGAACCCGGAGAAAACCCGCCCAGACGCCGCTTTGTCCACCACAAATCCCACATCCGGGTCCCTGGGATTGAACCCGGTGAGAGCGAGCGGTCTAACCACTCGGCCACGGCGCCGCCCAACTCATAAACAATGTCAGATAAATATCAAATTTAGTATTTGAGTTTAGCATGTTCCAAGAATGCGACATGAAGATTTTCAAGAAAATCCCCCCACCCCAGACTACCCTTTACATGGAATATTTTTCGAAAATTTTGATTTTCTCAAAAATGGCTCTAACGATTTCTATTAAAATATCGTATGTTTAAGATACTTACATGGCAAATGAAATGTATATCTTGAATTTGTTGGAAATATCCCCAAAAGTCTTCATTCTGAAAGACTTTCGCATAACTGGTAAACCGTAAGAGATAGACAAAATCCTACTATACATAAAATGTGGATCTCGTTAAAATACACAATTTATGTCCTATACATTTTTTTTTGTCCAGTGAACCATTTCCGAGCTATTCCTTGGTTTTTTGTTCTTTTTTTTAATTTTCCAATACTTATACTTTTACTCAAATGGGAATTCGTTATTCATTTTTCTTTCTCTACTACGTATAATGAGTAGGGGATTGCATTCCACCCAAAAATTCGATACCGAGATTTTACCGGAAATACATGTTTTGAGGTCACCTGAATCCAAGAAATGCATTTCTAGAAAAAGATCTGTGTGTGGATGTGTCTGTGAGTCTGTGAACAGCATAACTCAAATACGAAAAGTCTGATAGATACCAAACTTGCTATTTAGATGCAGTATCTCTCAAAGATGCGACACGAAGATTTTCAACAAAATCCCCCACTCCTAACTAGCATTTACATGGAAAAGTTTTTGAAAATTTTGACTTTCTCAAAAATGGCTCTAACGATTTTGTTTAAAATGCCATATATTTAAGATATGTTTATGACAAATAAAATATATATCTTTAATTTTCTGGGTATGTCCCCAAAAGTCCTCTTCTTTCTGAATGGATTTTCCATAACTAGTAAACCATAAGATATAGAGAACATGTTTCTACAAAAAAAATGTAGATCTCGTTAAAGCACACAGTTTATTTCATTACATTTTTTGTGGAGTGAACCATTTCCGAGATATTCCCTGTTATTTGTTTGAATTTTCCAATACTTACACTTTTTCTCAAATCGGAATTCGTTATTCGTTTTTTTTGTGTGTGTACTGGACAAGCAAAGAGAATGTAATACTCCACATAGCAACCAGTTGTTAAAAGATTTAACTATAGCTTAAAGCCTACTATATTCCCCTTGCAGCTACAAGAAAATTAGCAAGAAGATAGTTTCTGAAAATGTTTATCTCGATTAACATGAAGTAGTTGAAGAGGGAATAAACTTTTGTGAAAATAGTTTTACAAGAGTAGAGAAAGTCATGTGAATGGAGTACATCATTTTTAATGTTATTTTATACACACAAACGCACTACACGGACATATACACACATGCCCAAGGCGGGACTCCAACCCACGGTTTCGAATACCAAAAAGAAACTACGAAGACTGGCACTAATCAAAATGGAAAGACTGGACGAAAGAGCAATTTTCTCCTCCATTACGGGAAAATAGAACGCAGAGTGCGAGTAAAATAGCATTTGTACTCGAATTTATAAAAAAAAAGCATTGAATGGAAGGTCGAAGAAACAAGGCCGAGATAGGCTGTTGAAGTTTCTCCTGCATTCCCAGAATCTACAGAAAGGCTTTTGAACGGTGAGTTATGAATCAGGAGTGATTTACCGGTTCAACGTAGCAATCCCTCAAGGGGATGCAACACAGAGAGACATGAAAATCTTTTCTATCCTGCCGCGATACCGTACCCGAATATCGAAACAAATCGTTAAGTATTCTAAACGTCAAACCCATGCATTGTACTCCTCCTTCGTTTGCTCTCGTCTCTTTTTATGCCATTCGTGTTGCCCTATCTCGTTATATCTTTTTTGTTTTGTTTCTATTTGTGTTTCTTTCTGAGGAACAGAGCTGAGGTAAGTTTGGAGTTGGAGAGTTATATGCGTATACACGGATACATTGCGATGCCAACGTCGTGATCTTATTTTATGGGCTTAACTTGGAGTGATGGGCTAGGTTCTTCTACAGCAGATCCCTAGGGAAAAATCCTGGAGTGGGTGCTGTAAAGGAACAGCTCTGCCGCTACCTGTATAAATCAAAACGTCTTCAAGAGCCGCAAACTTTACTTGATGCTTGAGGAAAAAGAGAGAGAGAGAAATAGCTCACTTATCGTTCTTCTATTACTCTCTCTACTACTTAGCTATAGTACTCGTAAGTAAAGTATTGTATTCCAACCAAAAAATTGATTCCCAGATTTCATCGGAAATACACTTTTGAGACCCGTTTATACAAAGAATTTTTTTATAAAAATGTCCGTTTGTGCATGTGTATGAAAAAATTAAATTGAGTTTTATTTATGAACGCTCTTTAACTGCTGTGGTTCTTAGCCACCCATTCTATATTGGGCGTGAAAGACCGGTAATTTTGTTCAGAGACCTCTTTATTAGGCTTGAGGTTCTTTTACGTGCCGTAAATCTACGACGCTAAATCTAAATCTACAGGGTTTACTTCCCTTCGAAGGAAGTCATTCTAAGAATTTTTATGCTCGAAAAAAATACATCGCCCTTCGCCTTTGAACCCGCGACCTCGGAAAATAGAGGCTAGCACGGTAACCATACACCACGAAGGACGACATGTGCATGTGTGTGTGTGTTTAAATACCAAACTTGGTATTTACGTTCATCGTTTTCCAAGGATGTGACACGAAGGATTTCAAGAAAATTCCCCGACCCAAAATTACTCTTTGCATTGAAAATTTTTGTTGTTTCTGATTCTATCAAAAATTAATATATCAATTTTGGTTAAAATACCACACATTTAATATATTTACATGACAAATGAAATGGATATCTTGGTTTTTTTGGGAGAAACCTGTGAAGTGCTCTTCACTCTGAATGACTTTTGGTTAAAGCATACAATAGCAAAATGTTTGTGGCTTTAACCATTTCCGAGATATTCTCTGTTATTGGTTTGAATTTTCAAATACTTTATACTTTTCTCATCTGCAAAACGCTATTCATATTTGTCGCGTGTTCATATGGTATAAGGCATTCAACGGAGGGGGAGACCTCGCGCATAGATCTATTATGACTACCATCCCCAGGAGGAAAGGATGAAGCAAAGGAACCACAGGAGACCACAGGTGGCAGATATACAGGCCACAAAGACACGCGGAAGTCCTAACATTTCTAAGCTCCAAGACCCGTGTTCATGCAAAAGGAAAAGAACTTCAAAGCCATCACATAGTGACCAAAATCTTTGACTATCGCTTTGGCTTATCGTGTTTTTCTTATACCTACAACGGAATGTGAAACTACGTAATGAAGGTTTATATGTATTAAAAAGAAGTGATAGAAGTATAAGCATTTATTAGAATAGTTTGTAGCAGAGTGGACAGATAAATTCATGGATTGCAGCACATCAGTTTTGTTTTAGTGGAATCTATACTTACTATATTTCTCTGTTCTTGTTTTTACTTTCTCTGTCGCTTATCTATAATAGGTAGAAGAAGAATTGCATTCCACTCAAGTATTCGGTATGAAAATTTCATCGGAATAATATATTCTGAAGTCCCCTGAACACACACACACACACACACACACACAAATGGAGTTTAGAAAAAGGTCAATGTGTGTATCTGTTTGTCTCTGTAACTCTAAATAGCAATAACTTAGAAATCTAATGTGTTATATTCACATAACTTTCGCCACCCAAAAGGTTCATTCTTATATACGTTCTAAAAACCATTCTTGCAATAATTTTTTTCTAATCACTTTAACATTTGCAGAAATTTTCTCAGCCTGTTAGTATTAAAACAAAAATCTGAAGGCTATTTCTGTGTGTAATTAAGGCAATGTTGCTTAAATTCAAGCCATTTCTAGGAAAATATTTATCGTTAATGTCATAACGTGATTTGAAAATTCAGTTTCTGTTTAAGTCATATGGTATAAATGAGTTTCAGAAAAATGTTTTTGAACTAGAAAATGTGCTATCAAAATATAAATTAGTAAAACAAAAGTAATGGCTTTCTAAGAAAGTACCTTCTAAGATCCAAAATAGTAATAAATAACAAAGTACTAGAACAAATAAAAAAGTAATTATTTATGATCTAGATCCAGATCTACACGTATCTAGACAACCAAGATTTAACTAATATAGTAAGCAAATTCCAAAATAATTTGTGAAATATTAGTAAGCGCAATAAAAGAAGAACAAGAAAATAAACTAGCTTAAAATTTTCCGAGCTGGATGGTTCAGGCGATGTCTGCGGTTCGCATTCGGCAGATCCTGGGTTCAACCTCCGTGACCACGAACTCTGACCCATGGATTTTTTCAGGAATTTTCCCCGGTCATAGGGTGAGTGCTGGTGTAGTTTCTTTCAGCCCCCGAATTTTCTGTCCCTCCATCCTTCATCTCCTTGGTCTCTTTCGGGGTTGGAAGCGATGCTGTTTCGGTGCAGCGTGGCAGAAGAAAAGGATGCTCTCTGTGAAACTCTATTCGTCTCTCAGTTTTCGGCTGGCTGCCGGAGTATTCGAACCCCCTTGATGGGTGCCCCTTTGTGTGGGTCGGGGTCCCCAGGCTGTCTGTCCGTCTACCGGGGTGTCTACTTCTGCAAACTTAGAGAATCTGTCATTCCTGCAACGTCGCTCCTGAATCCAGCCGCCCAGTGTTTCCTTTCGCCTGATTCTTCCTCCTGGGGACGCCCTCTCGTGGAGCGTAGATACAGATCCCCTCTGGATCAGTGTCAAGTCCCCTCCGTTAAGGAAGATAAGTTAAGCTTAAAATTGTATAAGACAGTGGCGATTCCAACGCTAATGAATGGTTGTGAGACATGGACTATAAAGAAAACAATCTGATGTGTTACACTTACATGACTTTCTCTACTCTTGTACAAACTATTTTTACAAACGCTTATTCTCCATATGCTTCATGTTAATCGAGATATCGAGATGTTAATCTTATTGCTAATTTTCTTGTAGATACAAGGGGAATATGGTAGGTTTTAAGCGATAGTCAAATCTTTTAAGAGCTGGTTGCTATGTGGCGCATTCATTCTCTTTGTATATCCACGACGAAAAAAATGAATAACGAATTCCCATTTGAGAAAATAAGTATTGAAAAATTTAAGGGAATAACAAGCAATATCTCGAAAATGGTTCACTCAACAAAAAAAATATAAATGACATAAATTGTGTATTTTAACGCGATCTACATTTTTTGTGTAGTAAAAGTTTGTCTATCTCTTATGGTTTACCAGTTATGCAAAAGTGCTTCACAATGAAGAATACTTCGGAGACATTCCCAGAAAATTCGATATATACATTTTATTTGTCATGAAAATATCTTAAACATATGATATTTTAATTAAAATCGTTAGAGCCATTTTTGAGAAAAATTAAATTTTCGATAAATGTTCCATGTAAAGGGTAATCTGGGGTGGGGGATCTTTTTTAAAACCTTCCTGTCGCACCTCTGGAAGATACTGAACCTAAATACCAAGTTTGGTGTTTATCCGACTGTTCGTTTCTGAGTTATGTTGTTGACAGACACACACACAGACACACACGGACATGTTTCCAAAAATGCTTTTTTTGGATTCAGGGGGTCTCAAAACATATATTTCCGGTGAAATCTTGGTATCGAATTTTTGGGTGGAATACAATACTTCCCCTGCTTACTTATACGTAGTAGAGAAAGTAAAAAAAATCTGATGTGTTACACTCACATGACTTTCTCTACTCTTGTACAAACTATTTTTAAAAAATCTGATGTGTTACACTCACATGACTTTCTCTACTCTTGTACAATCTAATTTTACAAACGCTTATTCTCCATATGCTTCATGTTAATCGAGATGTCAATCTTATTGGTAATTTTCTTGTAGATGCAAGGGAAATATGGTAGCTTTTAAGCGATAGTCAAATATTTTAACGCTGGTTGCTATGTGGCGCATTCCATTCTCTTTGCATGTCCAAGACATAAAAAAAATGAATAACGCATTTGAGAAAAAGTATAAGTATTGGAAAATTTAAGGAAATAACAAGCAATATCTCGAAAATGGTTCACTCAAAAAAACAAATGTATATGACATAAATTGTGTATTTTAACGCGATCTACATTTTTTGTGTAGTAAAACTTTGTCTATCTCTTATGGTTTACCAGTTATGCAAAAGTCGTTCACAATAAAGAATACTTTTTGAGAGATTTCCAGGAAATTCAAGATATACATTTTATTTGTCATACAAATATCTTAAACATATGATATTTTCATCAAAATCGTTAGAGCCATTTTTGAGAAAATTAAAATTTTCGAAAAATCTTCCATGTAAAGGGTACTCTGGGGTGGGGGGATTTTCTTGAAAACCTTCGTGTCGCATCCTTGGAAGATACTGAACCCAAATACCAAGTTTGGTGTTTATCCGACTGTTCGTTTCTGAGTTATGCTGTTCACAGACACACACACAGACAGACACACACAGACAGACACACAGACACACACGGACATGTTTCCAAAAATTCTTTTTCTGGCTTCAGGGGGTCTCAAAACATGTATTTCCGGTGAAATCTCGGTATCGAATTTTTGGGTGGAATACAATACTTCCCCTACTTACTATACGTAGTAGAGAAAGTAATAACAAAAATAAAACGTTCACTGCAAATAAATGCTTTAGATTTCCCTGAACAACAAAAGAAAAGCAGTTTAGCTCGTGCTTATTTGTTTGAACAGGCTATCTAAAAACCAAACCGTTTTCGCATAAATACCAAATTCCATGTACTTAATTTGAACCCTATAATGACGCAAGGCAAATTTCTTCAAAAAAATCCATCTATTTCAAACAACGCCTCATATGGATTTTTTTATCAGAAATAATACAATGCTGTATAGTATTTGAGACACTGGAATGAAGTATTAGTTTCTTAAACTCTCTTAAGCGCTCTTCATTCACTTTCACACAACTGCGATGTATTTAAGACAGCTATTTGCAAACGCTGGCAAACTGGCAGCGAGCGGAGCGGCGTGCAGCGGGTACGTTGCATTGGCATAGGTGTGTGACGTCACAGTCTACTGTGCTCTTGTTCATCGTATGAGTGTAGGTTGCATTAGTTACCCTATACAAAATGTAATTCATTATATCATATATAATTTATCTTTTTACTTTCTCTACTACTATAGTAAGTAGGGGAAGTGTTGTATTCCACCCAAAAATTCGATACCGAGATTTCACCGGAAATATATGTTTTGAGACCCTCTGAATCCAAAAAAGTATTTTTGGAAAATGTCCGTGTGTGTGTCTGTGTGTCTGAGTGTCTGTGTGTGCTGTGAACAGCATAACTCAGAAACGAACAGTCGGATAAACACCAAACTTGGTATTTAGGTTCAGTATCTTCCAGAGATGCGACACGAAGGTTTTCAAGAAAATCCCGCCACCCCAGATTACCCTTTACATGGAACATTTTTCGAACATTTTAATTTTCTCAAAAATGGCTCTAACGATTTTGATTAAAATATCATATGTTTAAGATATTTTCATGGCAAATAAAATGTATATCTTGAATTTTCTGGGAATGACTGCAAAAGTATTCTTCATTGTGAACGACTTTTGCATAACTGTTAAACCATAAGAGATAGACAAAATTTTGCAACACAAAAAATGTAGATCGCGTTAAAATACACAATTTATGTTATATACATTTTTGTTGAGTGAACCATTTTCGAGATATTGCTTATTATTCCCTTAAATTTTCCAATACTTCTATTTTTTCTCAAATTCGTCGTTCAGTTTTTTATGTCCTGGACATGCAAAGAAAATGGAATGCGCCAGATAGCAACCAGCGCTTAAAAGATTTGAATTCGCTTAAAACCTACCAAATTCCCTTTGCATCTACAAGAAAATTAGCAATAAGATTGACATCTGCATATCTCAATTAACATGAAGCATATGGAGAATAAGCTTTTTTAAAAATAGTTTGTACAAGAGTAGAGAAAGTCATGTGAGTGTAACACATCAGATTTTTTTGTCTTTTATAAGCAAAGAATATTAATCTGTGGCAAAGAGAATGGTGCTGCACCTAGCAACCAGCTATTAAGATATATGTCAATGCTTAAAGGCTACTGTATTTCCTTGCAATTACAAAACAAGGGGAACATAGTAGGCCTTAAGCGGTAGTCAAATATTTTTAGAACTGCTCGCTATGTGTAAAATGTAATTATCTTTGCATCTCAAAAGACCCTTTCTGCAAATGTTTATCTCGATTAATATGAAATAGATGGAGAATAAGGGTTTGTAAAAATAGTTTGTACAAGAGTAGAGAAAGTCATGTGAGTGTAACACATCAGATTTTTATTATAGTATTCACACAAAAATCGATTGCTCTATTCACGTTCGTTAGTCACAGTAAATATTTTTACTAAAAATATCTCAAATTAAGCAATGTAGACTAGGTTTCATGTGCGATACGGAAAACAAATCACAGCTGTTTGCATATAGTTATTCAGCCTTTCATGCTTATGTGCAATTGCGGAAAAAAGAAGAATCATATGGAAAGGTTTATAGACACCACATGACAGTTCAAGATAGGTAAATGAAAGTTATTACAACCAATATTTGAATAAAGGCTAAAATAATATATTACTTAAATTATGTTTTCATTATTACTACCTTATTTCACACAGTAATCTTTCATCTAACTCTGACGATGATAAATTATACAAAAGCAGGAAACATTTAATCAAAATGAAGAAAGCTTTAGTTTGCATTTTTAGATAATTCAAAGTATACACTTGTTTTCGTGATGCAAATATATCTTGGAAAATGGAAAAATGTACATATAAAATACAAAATTTTGAGTATTTGTAGTTTCATGCCTTTCTTACAGTACCATTGAAAACTAAGAATTATACCAAAGCAATTCATGTTTAAGAACATGGAACACCTTTTTGAACTTTTTATTTTCTAAAAATACCCTAAGCTATTTTGATTAAAATACCATAAATATTGGGGATATTTTCATGACAAAAATGTATATCTTGAATTTTCTGGGAATAGACTGTGAAGTCCACTTCTATAATCTTGTATAACTAGTAAACGTTAAGCGATAGACAAAAACGTACTACACAAAATTGCAGATTTCGTTAAAACACAGAATTTATGTCAAATAACTTTTTTGTGAAATAAGCCATTTCTGAAATATCTCTTATTAATGGTTCGAAGTGTTTATTACTCATTCATTCTTTTAAAGTCCTGTCAACATTCTGTTGTTTCTGGAGATTGCAAACAGCATGAAATTTTAAGGCGGGCGTAGCGTCCAGCTCTTACACATTTGCCTATAGCTGTTCTCTTTGTATCTATAAGGAAAAGTATCTGCAAAAGTTTATTTGGATTAAAATGAAGTATATAGAAAAACAATCTGATGTATGGTACTCATACGACATTATCTACTCTTATACAAACTATTTTTACAAGCGCTTATTCTCCTTCTACTTCATATTAATGGAGATCTTATTGCCAATTTTCTTGTAGATGAAAGGGGAATATGGTAGGCTTTAGGCGATAGTCAAATATTTTTTAAGAGTTGATTGCTATCTTGAGCATTCCAATCTCTTTGCATGTCCAGGACATAAAAAGAAAAAAAAACCGAATAACGAATTTCTATTTGAGAAGAAGTATAAGTATTAGAAAATTCAAACATTAATAAGGAATATCTCGGAAGTAGTTTAAAAAATTTATGTGACATAAACTGTGTCTTTTAACGAGATCTACATGTTTGTGCATTAAAATTTTGTCTAACTCTTACAATTGTGCAAAACTCATTTAGAATGAAGAGCACTTTTGAGGATATTCCCAGAAAATTCATGATATGCATTTCATTTGCCATGAAAATATCTTAAACATATGATGTTTTAAACAAAATCGTTAGAGCCATTTTTGAGAAAATCAAAATTTTCGAAAAATGTAGTCTGGGATGGAGAGATTTTCTTGAAAATATTCGTGTCGCATCCTTTAAAGATACTAAGCTCAAATACAAAGTTTGGTATTTATCTGACTGTTCTTTTTTGAGTTATGCTGTTCACGGACACGGACTTTTTCTATATTTCTTTTTGGATTCAAGGGGTCTCAAAACATGTATTTCCGGTGAAACCTCGATATCGAATTTTTGCGTGGACTGCAATTCTTCGCCTACTTAATATAGGTAGTAGAGAAAGTAAAATCGGTTACAATTTTTGTGTCTAGATTGTTATTATTTACTATTTATTACTATTATTATTATTATCATCATTATCGTCATCACAAAATTGGTCCAGTAGCTATAGGCAATCTGCAGTCATTTATATGTAAATTATTATCGCAAACTACTCCATAAATTATTCACTGCCCCTAGCCTGCCTGTAGGACTGCGGATCTATCACATGTCGCCTGAAGGTTTCACAAAGCCCTCCGTCCATTTACCCGAATCCTTCGGCCTGGGGGAAACCCTTTCGCCATTAATGTAGGTGAAAAATTATTCTTATCATAAACAATCACCGTAACGTTCAAACTTGCGTATTTTTTGCATTTCATATCACATTATTACTTTCTCTACTATGTATACGTTAGTAGTGGAAGTATTGTGTTCCACCCAACAATTCGATTTCGAGATTTCACAGGAAATACATGTTTTGAGCCCCCTGAAACTGAAAAAAGCATTTCTAGAAAAAGTTCCGTGCGTGTGCGTGCGAACAGCATAACTCAAAAACAAAAGGTACGACAAATATCAAACTTGTTATTTAGTTTCACTACCAAGATACGACACGGTTTTTCAAGGAAATCCTCCCATCCCAGACTCCGGAATTTTCTGGGAATTGAAGTCCGCTCCACTTAGAGGAAATTTTCTTTAGTCTTACAAAACTGGTAAACGTTAATCGATAGACGAAAGCGTAAAACACAGAAAATGTATATCTCTTTAAAACACCTAATTTATTTATTATAAGCTTATAAGCTTTTCGTGGCATAAGCCATTTCTGAGATATCCGTTATTAAAAGCTCGAATTGTTCATTTCTTAGTCATCCTTTTTATTCCGTCGAGATTCAGTTGTTTCTCGTGATTTCATGGAAGCATTATGGAATTAAGGTCTCTGTGTGTCTGTCTGTCTGTGACGGCATAACTCAAAAACGAAACATTCATTAACAAACTTTGTATTTAAGTGCAGTATCTCCCAAAGATACAACACGAAAAATTTCAAGAAAATCCACTACCCCAAATCATCCCTTAAATGGAACATTTTATAGTTTTTGTATTACTTTCTCTACTACGTATAGTAAGCAGGGGAAGTATTGTATTCCACCCAAAAATTCTATACCGAGATTTCACCGGAAATATATGTTTTGAGACCCCCTGAATCAAAAAACAAGCATTTTTGGAAACATGTCCGTGCCTGTGTCTGTGCGTCTGTCTGTGTGTGTGTCTGTGAACAGCATAACTCAGAAACGTACAGTCGCATAAACACCAAACTTGGCATTTAGGTTCAGTATCTTCCAGAGATGCGACACGAAGATTTTTCAAGAAAATCCCCCTCCCCAGATTACCCTTTACATGGAAAATTTTTCGAAAATTTTAATTCTCTCAAAAATGGCTTTAACGATTTTGATTAAAATATCATATGTTTAAGATATTTTTATGACAAATGAAATGTATATCTCCAATTTTCTGGGAATGTCTCCAAAAGTATTCTTCATTGTGAACGACTTTTGCATAATTGGTAAACCATAAGAGATAGACAACATTTTACTACACAAAAAATGTAGATCCCGTTAAAATACACAATTTATGTCACATACATTTTTTGTTGAGTTAACCATTTTCGAGATATTGCTTGTTATTCCTCTAAATTTTTCAATACTGATTTTTCAAATGGGAATTCGTTATTCATTTTTTGTCTTGAATATGCAAAAAGTATTAAGCTGTGACAAAGATAATGGTGGTGCACCTAGCAACCAGCTATTAAGATATATGTCGATGCTTAAAGGCTACTGTATTTCTATATTGCACTTACAATTACAAAACAAGGGCAACATAGTACGCCTTAAGCGACAGTCAAATATTTTTAGAACTGGTCGCAATGTGTAAAACGTAATTCTCTTTGCATGTCAAAAGATCGTTTCTGCAAATGTTTATCTCGATTAGTGTGAAATAGATGGAGAATAAGAGTTTGTAAAAATAATTTGTACAAGAGTAGAGAAAGTCGTGTGAGTGTAACACATCAGAGCTTTTTCTAAAAAATGGATGTAACGATTTTGATTGAAATTTTATACCTTAAAGGTATTTATATTAAAATTAAAATGCGTATCTTGAATTTCCTAGGAGTAGCTTTTGAATTCCACTTCATTCGGAAGGAATTTTGTATATTCTTGTATAACTGGTAAACGATAAGTGATAGACAAAACGTACTACACAATAAATGTAGATAAGTTTAAAATACAGCATTTATTTTATATAACTTTTTAATAACATTAGCCATTTCCGAGACATCCGTTATTAATGGTTCGGGTTGTTCAATACTTAGGCCATTAAATTCCTGCCAAGATTAAATTGTTTCTCGCGATTCGATTGAAACAGCGTGGAGTTTTAAGGCCAACGTACATTTGACTATCGCTGTTCCCTTTGTGTCTATAACGAAATGTGTATAATGGAGCTACTTCTGCAAAAGTTTATTTCGATTAAAATGAAGTAGGCAGAAAAATAAGCTTTAGCAAGACTAGTTTGTATAGCCACTAATAAACGATAGAGGATACAGAAAGTCTGTGAATGTATTACTTCAGATGTTTTTTCCTGGTGATGCGGAACGGAATTTCAAAGTCATTACATAACGGCAACCCTTAAAAGATTTGACTATCCTTAAGTCTACTGTATTCCCTTTTTCCTGTTGTACTTACAAGGAAATACGTAATAAAATCCATTTCTATAAACTTTTATCCCGATTAATATCAAGTATATAGAAGAATAAGCTTTATTAAGAATAGTTTGATGAATAAAGTCATGTTAATGTAGCACATAGTAACATATTCTATAAATCTATTAAAATATCTGCATGAAATTTATAACACAAGTATAATGTTGTAGAGCAGCATGTGTCGAAATTTTGAAAACATTTATATAAAAATCTGATGTGTTACATTCACATGACTTTCTCTGCTTTAGTACAAACTGTTTTTACAAACGCTTATTCTACATATATTTTATGTTAATCGAGACATTTGCAGAAACTATCTTACTGTTATTTTTCTTGTAGTTGCAAGGAGAATACCGTAAGCTTTAAGCGACAGTCAAATATTTTAAGACTGGTTCCTATGTGGAGCATTTCATTCTCCGCATGTTCAGGACATAAAAAAACGAATAACGAATTCCCATTTGAGAAAAGTATAAGTATTGGAAAATTCATACAAATAACAAGGAATATCTCAGAAATGGTTCACACGACAAAAAAAATATGTTAGTGGCATAAATTGTGTGTTTTAATGAGATTTACATTCTTGTGTAGTAAAATTTTGTCTCTCTTTTACAATTTACCAGTTATGCAAAAGTCATTCAGAATGAAGAGGACTTTTGTGTGCATTCCCAGAAAACTCATTATATACATTTCATTTGCCATGGAAATAGCTTACACATCATATTTTAATGAAAATCATTTGAACTATTATTGAGAAAGTCAAAATTTTCGAAAAATGTACTATGTAAAGGGTAGTCTTGGGTGGGGTGAATTTTCTTGAAAACTTTCGTTCACATCTTTGGGAGATACTAAACTCAAATACCAAGTTTGGTAATTTTTACTTTCTCTACAACGTATAGTAATTAGGGGAAGTATTGTATTCCACCCAAATATTCGATACCGAGATTTCAACGGAAATATATGTTTTGAGACTCCCTGAATCCAAAAAAAGCATTTTTGGAAACATGTCCGTGTATGTCTGTGTGTCTGTGAACAGCATAAAACAAAAACAGTCGGATAAATACCAAACTTGGTATTTAGGTTCAGTATCTTCCAGAGATGCGACACGAAGGTTTTCAAGAAAATCCCCCAACCCAGATTACCCATTACATGGAACATTTTTCGAAAATTTTAATTTTCTCAAAAATAGCTCTAACGATTTTGATTAAAATATCATGTGTTTAAGATATTTTCATGACAAATAAAATGTATACTTTGAAGTTTCTGGGAATGTCTCAAAAAGTATTCTTCATTGTGAACGACTTTTGCATAATTGGTAAACCATAAGAGATAGACAAACTTTTACTACACAAAAACTGTATATCGGGTTAAAATACACAATTTATGTAATATACTTCTTTTTTGTTGAGTGAACCATTTTCGAGATATTGCTTGTTATTCCCTTAAATTTTTACTTTCTCTACTACGTATATAAGTAGGGGAAGTATTGTATTCCTCCCAAAAATTCGATACCGAGATTTCACCGGAAATATATGTTTTGAGACACCCTGAATTCAAAAAAAGCATTTTTGGAAACATCTCCGTGTGTGTGTCTGTGTGTCTGTCTGTGTGTCTGTGTGTCTGTGTGTGTGTCTGTCTGTGTGTGTCTGCCTGTGAACAGCATAACTCAGAAACGAACAGTCGGATGAACACCAAACTTGGTATTTAGGTTCAGTATCTTCCAAGGATGCGACACGAAGGTTTTCAAGAAAATCCCCCCACCCCGGAGTACCCTTTACATGGAAGATTTTTCGAAAATTTTAATTTTCTCAAAAATGGCTCTAACGATTTTGATTAAAATATCATATGTTTAAGATATTTTTATGAAAAATAAAATGTATATCTTGAATTTCCTGGGAATGTCTCTAAACGTATTCTTTATTTTGAACGACTTTTGCATTACTGGTAAACCATAAGAGATAGACAAAATTTTACTACACAAAAAATGAAGATCGCGTTAAAATACACAATTTATGTCATATACATTTTTTTAGTTGAGTGAACCATTTTCGAAATATTGTTTGTTATTTCCTTAAATTTTCCAATACTTATACTTTTTCTCAAATTCGTTATTCAATTTTTTATGTTCTGGATATGCAAACAGAATAGAATGCGCCACATAGCAACCAGCGCTTAAAAGATTTGACTATCGCTTATAACCTACCATGTTCCCCTTGCATCTACATGAAAATTAGCAATAAGATTGACATCTCGATATCTCGATTAACTTGAAGCATATGGAGAATAAACGTTTGTAAAAATAGTTTGTACAAGAGTAGAGAAAGTCATGTGAGTGTAGCACTTCAGATTTTTCCATAATTATTTTCTCAAATGGGAATTCGTTATTCATTTTTTTTGTCTTGGATATGCAAAGAGTATTAATCTGTGGCAAAGAGAATGGTGCTGCACATAGCAACCAGCTATTAAGAGATATATCTCTGCTTATATGACCCTTGCAAATACAAAATAAGGGGAACACAGTAGACCTTAAGAAATAGTAAAATATTTTAGAACTGGTCGCTATGTGTAAAATGTAATTCTCATTGCATGTCAAAAGATCGTTTCTGCAAATATTTATCTCGATTAATATGAAATAGATGGAGAATAAGAATTTGTAAAAATAGTTTGTACAATAATAGAGAAAGTCATGTGAGTTTAACACGTCAGATTTTTTTAGTTATACTGTTCACAGACACACACGCGGACCTTTTTCTAAAAGTGCTTTGTTTTGATTCAGGGGGCCTCAAAACATGTATTTCCGGTGAAATCACGGTATAGAATTTTTGGGTGGAATGCAATACTTCCCCTACTTACTATTCGTAGTAGAGAAAGTAAAAACTGCAAGATTTAGAAATTTCAACTATTGGTCCCTTAAAAGTCCATCGGCTCAGTTCCGTCTGCAACGTAAGGAGTTTATATTGGGAGTTTGAATATTCTGCACACGAATAAATTTTACAAGCAAGATTTGAAACGGCTTAGGGGAAAGCATTAAGTTCTTACGGTTATGCAGCAAAGAGGTTACATATGAAAAAGAAAAAATCTGATGTGCTACACTCACATGACTTTCTCTACTCTTGTACAAACTATTTTTACAAACTCTTATTCCCCATCTACTTTATGTTAATCCAGATAAATGTTTTCAGAAACTATCTTACTACTATTTTTTGTAAGTGCAAGGGAATATGGTAGGCTTTAAGCGATCTTTTAAGAGCTGGTTGCTAGGTGGAGCATTCCATTCTCTTTGCATGCCCAGGACATAAAAAAAACGAATAACGTAATTCCCATTTGAGAAAAAGTATAAGTATTGGAAAATTCAAACAAATAACTAGGAATATCTCCGAAATGGTTCACTCCGCAAAAACATGCATAGGACATAAATTGTGTGTTGTGATGAGCTCTTCATTTTTTGTATACAAAAATTTTGTCTATCTCTTACAGTATACCGGTCATGCAAAAGCCATTCAGAAAGAAGGGGACTTTTGTGGACATTCCCAGAAAATTCAAGATATACATTTTATTTTGATGAAAATATCTGAAATATAACAAATTTTAACTAAAATCGTTAGTCATATTTGAGAAAATAACAATTTTCAAAAAATGTTCTGTAAAAGTTCGTCTAGGATGGGGAAATTTTCTTGAAAATCTTGGTGTCGCATCTTAAAAGATACCGAAACTATACACCAAGTTTGGTATTTATCCGACTTTTCTTTTTTGAGCTATGCTGTTCACAGGCACACAGACACACACACATGTACACACACAGACACACACACGTAGATCTTTTCCTAAAAATTTTTTTTGATTCAGGAGCCTCAAAACACATATTTTCAATGAAATCTCAATATCGAATTTTTTGATGGAATACAGTGCTAGTATACGTAGTAGAGAAAGTAAAAACTGCAAGATTTATAAAGTTCACCTAAGGGTACCCTTAAAAGCCCGTCTCCTCATTTCCGTCAGCAACGTCCAGGAGTTTTTAATGTGAATTTGAATATTCTGCACATGAATAAATTTTACATTAAGATATAATGGACTTCTTTCTTGTAATCAGATATGCTAAGATGTCTGCCAATCTTAAGGACTTAGAAGCTTAGACTTTAAAAGCAAGATTTGAAACGGCTTAGGGAAAAAGGATAAGTTCTCACAGTGATGTAGCAAAGAGATTACATATGAAAAAACGCTTAATATGGAAGAATAAAGTATCTTTAACTTAAATAGTTAAGCATGCCGAGAAAATGTCGAGAGTGTTTAAGTCACCATCGTGTCAAGCATATTTTGCGCTTCAAACAGGGAAAACCAATAAACAAAAATCTGATGTATTACAGTCATATGATTTTCTCTACTCTTGTTTTTACAAAGACTTATTCTCCATCTACTTCATGCTGATCGAGATAATCATTTGAGAAAAAGCATACCTATTTGAAAATTCAAACAAATAGGAAGGAATATCTCGGAAATGGTTCACTCCACAAAAAAGTGTATGAAATAACTGTTTGTTTTAACGAGCTCTACATTTTTGTGTAGAAAAGTGTTGTCTATCTCTTACGGTTTACCAGTTATGCAAAAGCCATTCAGAAAGAAGACTTTTTGGGACATTCTCAGAAAATTCAAAATATACATTTTATTTGTCATGAAAATGTCTTAAATATATGATATTTTAATCAAAATCGTTAGATCCATTTTTTAGAAAATCAAAATGTTCCATGTAATGGGTAGTCTGAGGTGGGGGATTTTCTTTAAAATCTTCGTGTCGCATCTTTGAAAGATACTGAACCTAAACACCAAGTTTGGTATTTATCCAACTGGTTACGAGCGCAGGACCCGACTTTTGGTTCACTTGTGATTCACCTTCGGCACGATGTTAAAGTGCTTACCTCCAAGATGACCTTTGAGTCAGGGGAACATGTGAAAGTCACTTGGGAAGAGATCTGGTGAATATGGAGGATGCGAGAGAACTTCACAGTTGAATTTTCTGAGCTCCGCCTGGGTCAAGATTCAACTTGGAAGTTTTCTCGTATCCTCCGTATTCACTGGAGCTTGCCCCAAGTGATTTTCACATGTTCCTCCAACTCAAAGGTAAGCACTTTTAACACCGATGATGAAGTCAAATCAATGAACAGCTGGTGCGAGCACAGGGCCCGACCTGATACGACACTGGCTTGGAAAAACTTGTGTCACGTCCCCAAAAATGCTTGGAAAAACATGTTGACTATGTAGAAAGTAACAGAAGTAATTCAACATGATCAATTGTGGCTAATGTTTTTTATAAAATAGGGAAACTTACTTATTGAACGACCCTCGTATGTTCCACATCAGTCAATGGCTTCATTCTCTCAGTAATACGTTTTGAAATCCGGTAATTAACACGCACTCAACTTTCTGAAAGCGATGGTCTAATATATTTTTGGATTATCCAAAATGTCATCTTATCATCCCTTGTGTAAACAAAAGCACAATGTACATTATTATATTTAATGTATGGGTATCAACTCGCTTCATATTATCTACTATACGTTAAAAGTATATATCATGAATATGTTCCTCTGACAATATGGCTAACAATTGCAATCACACCGTAAGTTTATCATGTCCATAGTCATTTGCATGTAAAGAGTGGAAATGCCGTTTGATATTATGTTTCACAGGGTGCAACCGCATAGCACACAATAAACACGCAACGTCGTTGTTATCCTGAATACAAAAGTCACACTTTTCCCAGCTCGCATTCGGAAGGTCGCGGGATCGATCCCCGGCAACCGCCCACTCTCGCACATGCGTTTTTCGTAGTTTCCACGGGTCGCCAGGCGCATGTAGGGATGGCTCATCTACTACCACGACACTCCTTTCTCTCATTCCCTGTACCTATCATCTTCCTAGTCATCTGTTTCAGGATTGTAGGACCAGGCGACGGTGCTCGACGGGTTGCGGCTGAGCGGTGGCTTGCGCTACGTAATGGTCTCTTCCCTGGTGTCGATGCGGTAGCGGTCGTTAGGTCTCTCTCTAGCGCGGGGCTCCACCCTGGAGGCTGGTGACTTGTGTGTACGGACTATGCGGCGTCGGATGCGTTCTATCTGGAAACGTTAGGGACCCCGTCCATGCTTGCGTCCGTCTGCTCGCCCTTCGGGTCTCTTCCCTCATCTTTCCCTCCCAGGAGTCACGTTGGAAGCACAGTGAGACGACTGACCTGCGTTGGTGCTCTGCCCCGGTTCCGAGGGCCCCTCATTGATACGTACCATCCTTTTCCTAAGTTGCATTGAAGCGATATCGCTGTTTGGAGTTTTCCACACCGACCGTCACTGTGTATATTTTATCAGTCGTGGTGACGAGTGAGCATCTACAAGAACAGGTGCGTGGAAAGAGTATTGGAGGAGTGGATTTGTTATGGTCCCTCGGAGCACAAGCTCCGCATGTCTGGTATGCACAAACTTTTATTGTAATGTTTTATACATCCTGAGAAAAGAAATAACTATCACTAGGTATACATAATTAGATATGTATGAATGAAAGTAGTCCATATTGTATTATAATGCTACGAATCTGAAATTTTTGGATAAAATCTCTCCAAATCGTTCCATCTTGTTCTCAAATAAAAAATATTCTGATGTGTTACACTCACATGACTTTCTCTACTCTTGTACAAACTATTTTTACAAAATCTTATTCTCCATCTATTTCATATTAATCGAGATAAACATTTGCAGAAACGACGTTTTGACATGCAAAGAGAATTACATTTTACACATAGCGACCAGTTCTAAAAATATTTGACTATCGCTTAAGGCCTACTATGTTCCCCTTGTTTTGTATTTGCAAGGGCAATATAGAAATACAGTAACCTATAAGCACAGACATATCTCTTAATAGCTGGTTGCTAGGTACAGCACCATTCTCTTTGCCACAGATTAATACTGTTGCATAACCAAGACAAAGAAATGAATAACGAATTCCCATTTGAGTAAATAAGTATTGAAAAACTTAAGAGAATAACAAGTAATCTCGAAAATAGTTCCCTCAACAAAAAAAATGTATATGACATAAATTGTGTATTTTAACGTAATCTACATTTTTTGTGTAGTAAAATTTTGTCTATCTCTTATGGTTTACCAGTTATGCAAAAGTCGTTCACAATGAAGAATACTTTTGGAGACATTCCCAGAAAATTCAAGATATACATTTTATTTGTCATGAAAATATCTTAAACACATGATACTTTAATCAAAATTGTTAGAGCCATTTCTGAGAAAATTAAAATTTTCGAAAAATGTTCCATGAAAGGGTAATCTTGGGTAGGGGGATTTTCTTGAAAACCTTCGTGTCGCATCTCTGGAAGATACTGAATCTAAATACCATGTTTGGTGCTTATCCGACTGTTCGTTTCTGAGTTATGCTGTTCACAGACACACACACAGACACACAGACACATACACGGACATGTTTCCAAAAATTTCAGTGGGCCTCAAAACATATATTTCCGGTGAAATCTCGGTATCGAATTTTTGGGTGGAATACAATACTTCCCCTACTTACTATACGTAGTAGAGAAAGAAAAAATTAAATGATATAATTTAGATTTTCCCTCAACATAAATTAATGGTTAAGTTATATTTGTTCGCATATACAGGAACATTACACACGGTTAGTTAATAGTCTTCCACCTCTAAATATAGGTTAAACATGGATATCATATACATACTTGAAAAATATACTGGAGATAACCGAATACAAGGCAGTACAAAATGATATCGCTAATTTTATATGATTTTGGTTACTCAAATATCTCATTTTAAATACAATACCCTACCAACTTGTTGTATATATTAAATAGTAATCTTAAACAACTTGCAATATTGGAGTTGTATCCCACATAACATTTTAAATTTACTATAACAAACAATATAAAACTACAATTACCTCGTTTTTCAACATAGTCCCCTTGTTTCTCAATGCACATGGTCCATCGTTGCACAAGTTTTCTGATGCCCTCAGAAAAATGTTTTTCGTCTGAGTATCAAACCATGTATGCACCGCTTCCATCACTTCTTGGTCTGTGGTGAAGGACAACCTTAAGGCATTTTTAAGTGGACCAAAACAGATATGGTTTGCCACTTCATCGAAAGTCAATCTTCGGTTCTCTGAATCAGGATACAGACTGCTCATTGACGTCACTAGTGGAGATGGATGGGCGTCCTGCTCTTTCCTCGTCCTTCACAATTGTCCGACCATTTTTGAACTTTTCAATCCATTCGTACACTTATCGCCGGGGTAAACATTGTCCCCAATTGTGCGAAAAGTTTTGGATGGTTTTCGGCTCGTGGTACACCTTCAGACGACAAAAAACGGATAACCGCACGCTGTTCTTCTTTGGTGCAAACGGTGAGGGTTACAGCCATGCCTATTATGCAAAAATCCAACACTCAGTGGAGTGATAACGGTCAAACATTCCACAAGCGGAGACAAAGTAACAACATGCCGACTTGCCCGCGCACAAGCGGATACAGCCTAAAAACCTACAAAGAACTAAAAATATTGTGCGATACTTATTGATTTAAGCCTCTTTAACATAATCAGACCTTTTTTAATTCAAGGGTTTACAAGAAAAATTGTCAAATGTTTTTCACTATTTGACGAGATTGGACAAGGCTTGAAAGAACCGGCAAGACTTGACAATATCATAAATGTGTATTTACACGTTGTCTCTTTGCGAAACTTAACCTCTTCAGAACATACGTACTGATAATTTATCACGTCAAAGTAAACTACTATTAGCGTCATTACATAACAGTTTGCAATTAAATATTATTCTCTACGTAATATTACAAAGCACTTTCACATATTATAGCCCATGATATCAGATTACGATTAAAGAATACAATGGAAATAACACGACTTGATAGATCAACTAATGTAACATTGCATTAATGCATTATTGTACACTTCGGAAGTCTGCCCAGCAATGCTCTCGCTTTCATCTCGTGGTAATCCACGAAAAACCCATGACGTACAGACATGGCCTGTTTTCGTATAACCAGCTCGTATGTGACTTCCCTTGCCCAGACACTTTTCGCTTTCAGTCATATTGCAGATTTCGTAACACACTGTAAACAGTCACATTTCATTGGCGAAAACCATTAAATCATTGAAAACCTTTGATTGTTTAGAGCATGTCCTTATTTGTTTCCAAGACTTCCAAATACTTTAAAAGTATTGGAATCAATTTGACAAGAAAAATTGTGAAGTTGTGATAACTTTTGGAAAGTCTTCCAAAACATTGAATTTGACAAACATTTATTCATGTACAAGGAGTTTTACCCTCGCACGTTGAAGTAGTAGTTTATTTTACATGTCACTCGTGGCTAACGAGATAGGCTACGGTGCGAATCAGAGTTACATAGTAATAGTACTCTTAAACATGACTAACATTGAATAGCTTCGTGATATAACTTATGTTTTCCATGTTTTATTTGTTTGTTTAGAATATCGATATGTTAGGTGATAGTAATTTCACTTCATCGGGCCATGACTGAACACAAGTATGTAATTTCAGTTCACGCCGTAGCCGGTCTGTCTCGTTAGCCACAATTTCACTCAAATGACGTAAGCATGATATGGACAAATAGCGTTTAGAAACGCCATGGATATCTACCATTGCGGCTTGATTAGAGAGTATTTATCGCGTCCAGAAGAAGTAATAATTATAATCGGATAATAATGATTCTTTTGAGATTTGCTCAAGGATCCCACATTTTGATTAGTTTGTTTCATAAATGATCATAAGGTTTTCTGACTTTTAATGTAATATTTTACCTTTGTTCTTTGTTGCTTTTTTATGCTAGAACTGTTCCTTACACATTGTTTCGTATATTCTCGGTTATTATTAATGATAGACTGCTCCGTGTATACTCTCTAGCAGTAAATGCATTATTTCTATCACTATATTCATGAAATAGTCGTAATAAACATAATTTTAGTAAACGCTCTATAAAACAGGTGCTTGTAGGACTGTTAACATGCGAAAAGTGGTACTTCAGAGGCGTGATAAACAATACCTAGGTGGCAGTGACCAGTCATACCAACTTTAACAGAGTTTTACTTGCAGCGAATGCAACTTTTCTCTTCCACAATCTCTAGATGTGCCAAAAAGTACCTCTACTTTTATCATAAGATGCACATAATTATCCGCCTCGCTTAGAAAGCTGTTCACTTTCTAGAAAATATCTAAGGTGCACTTTCTAGAAAGAAGCTTCGATATTTTTACTTTCTCTACTACTCTACTACTACTATAGTAAGTAGGGGAAGTATTGCATTCCACCCAAAAATTTGATATCCAGATTTTACCGGAAATACATGTTTTGAGGTGCCCTGAATCCAAATAAAGCATTTTAGGAACATGTCCGTGTGTTCTGTCTACCTGTGAACAGCATAACTCAAAAAACGAAAAGTCAGATAAATACCAAACTTGGTTTTTGAGTTTAGTATCTTCCAAGGATGCAACACGAAAATTTTGAAGAAAATCTTTCATCCCAGACTACCCTTTGCATGGAACACTTTTGGAATATTTTAATTTTCTCAAAAATGGCTTTAACTATTTTGATTAAAATATCATATATTTAAGATATTTTAATGGGAAATGAAATGAACATCTTGAATTTTCTGGGAATGTCCCCAAAAATCTTTTTCATTCTGAATGACTTTCGCATAACTGGTAAACCGTAACAGATAGACAAAATTTTACTACAAAAAGTGTATATCTCGTTAAAACACAATGTCATATACTTTTTTGTCGAGTGATCCATTTCCGAGATATGCTTGCTGTTTGTTTGACTTTTCCCATACTTACACTTTTTTCAAATGGGAACTCGTAATTCGGTTTTGTTTGTTTGTTTGTCCTGGATATGAAAAGAGCAACCAGCTCTTAAAAGATTTGACTATCGCTTAAAGCCTACCATAGTCCCTTGCTCCTACAAGAAAATTAGCAATAAGATAATTTCTGCAAATGTTTATCTCCATTAACATGGAGTAGATGGGGAATAAGCGTTTGTAAAAATAGTTTGTACGAGAGTAGAGAAAGTCACTTGAGTGCAACACATCAGATTTTTTTCTTTCGTATCCCTCAGAATTACGCTTAAGAAAAGCGATTACTTTACAGAAATGTTTGATATTGATGCAGTAATTTGTATCACAAATTATTTAAATGTAAAGAGTGATTATAGTATGAATATGCATTATTATGTGACATTGATTTGAGATGTTTGTTGATTGTAATTATTGTTGGGAAGTAAGTTTATACTGCCTTACTGAAACTGACAATAATAGCGTGCAATAATGCAGCGAGGGGGCGAGCTGTTTATCATTATTGGAAACGAGGAAGTTACGTAATGTTGGCGCGTTTTTCTTAGAATTTGCTGGAACATTCTTCCTAATGCATATGTATTCATAATTTTCATTGGATATAAAAATAGACGCTAATGTTGGCGCGTTTTATTAGCCAATTGCAGCTCAGTTATAATCTTTAGGCATATCGGGGTGTATG
The DNA here is from genome assembly GCA_030765065.1 of Deroplatys truncata. Lineage (NCBI taxonomy): Eukaryota > Metazoa > Arthropoda > Insecta > Mantodea > Mantidae > Deroplatys > Deroplatys truncata. Next base: position 174,544,902 of record CM060986.1, on the reverse strand, counting down.
AGTATAAAAGAGCTAGGTTAGAGATAGACCCCGTCAGTTCGTCGAAAATCTTTGTACACTACACGTCGTCTTCCCGTCAGTTCGTCGAAAATATTTATATGATACACGTCGCCTTCAGTCCAGCAGAAATATTACACGTCGGCTATCGATTCGCAAGTTACGCGTATAAGAGTTATGAAAAATCTCAAGTATGGTAAAGTTAATTATACAAAAGGTTGAAGTACGTGAATTAAAAGTGATCAGTAAGAAGTTGTTATAACAGTTTCAGTTTGGCGAGTGTCTAGATCAATGTGCAAATGTGATAGTGAAAGTGTTCGACAATAAAAGTATAAAAGAAATTCTTTCATCAGTGTTATCTTTGGATAAAAGATTCCTTTCCGTTTACACAACCTGTATAAAGAGAAGTGCTCGACCCAAAAGGATAATAGCTAGCCGGAGGACAGTAAACCAAAATTAAATAAAATAACAGTAGCATTCTTTCAAACAAACACTAATACTACCGCAAATTGCTAACACCAGATGGAGCTACAAACCTAACAAAGAATCACATCACAAAATGGCTTCACCACGTGAAGTAAACACACATACAAATAACATTATAAATTTACCATCGCAAATTGGCTCCCAAACGTGGGGCTCAACAACAAATTAAATATAATATAAAATAAACCACTATCAATATCAATATTTTCTTTTAAATACAAAATAGCTTTAAGCATTGAGTACTTGGACCATACTAAACGAAGCTTTCGGTGTCTTTGATTTTCATGTAAATAAGTCAATTTCACATCTTCGTTCACAAGAGAAACACTGTTTACCCTGCAGTAGTCTTTAAATGAAATATATTCCTTCTCATACTGCTGCCGAGATTTTGCTTCGGAGAAGTTTCTGGCTCGGACTGAAATTACCTCGAGATTCTCACCCATATTTTCAATCACAAGCCTGTTGTTTAGAAATGAGTGCTATGAATAAGCACTGTCGTCTACTTCTGCTCTCTGCTTCTTAAGAGGTTTGATACGGGTCATAGTGTAGGATTCAGATGGATGTAAGAATGCTTCAACAAATGACTGATTATGTCTTTTATATTTATACAGTACTTATAGTAGATTTATTTATTTTATTTATTGTATGCACCATGTACGCAAAAGCTTTAGCGGACTCGTTACTCGTAAGCCGAGTCCGAAACAGTTAATTCGACCGCGAAAGCATATTTTGTGTACTTGATACTAAATAGTTAACTTATTCGATAATCTCAAAATCTCTTGTTAAAATGTGTACTTGGAAGTACATATGAGGTAACAAAGAACCTCGTTAGTTTCACACTGTTTGTGCGACCTTGCCTTTCTTTATTTTAAGTCTTCCAAACTATATTTATAGCTTGCAGGACCGTTGGCAATTCCTGTATTTTTTCAAACGTACTTAAATATTACTAGTAAACTCTCTAAAAAAAATTAGGCTGTGCTGTTTCAAATAGAACAATTGTGGTTATTTTCGATAAAACCGAAGCTGTGTAAAATTCACGACGATATATTTTAATTCTTATTGTTGATCCATATCCCACATCAGTTTTCGATATAACGAAACTTATGTTCGGAGTTTTTAACTGTAGATTTGCATATTTGTTCTACTGGCACCTGCGTTTACTCAGGTAACGTAAGGTTTGGGTAGATTTTATTTATATTTAACCACTGCCTGTGTTTAAATTCATCTGATTAACTTATTATCCCTTTGAAAAGAGTTTCATGATTTTTAGGATGAAAATAACACTGATATCTATCCCCTCACAGTAAAAATAAATAGTTTCTTCAAAGCAACATCATGTCCAAGGCGTACAGCCTAAGGTGCCCTTACAAAACAAATATTTTGCTTTGCATTAGGTTCCTGTTTTTATAAAAACAAGCTATATCAGCTGCTTCCTTTTCTAGATACAGATGGTAAAAACGTTCGCCCAATCAGCATATTAAAAGAACAAACCAATATTCTGTTTAGCTTTTTCTTTCTGTGTATATCTTTAATACTCTATGTGACGTCCTTTACAGTAGATATTCTGTGTCCCACAAATTCCCAATCAATTCTCTCTGCTCTCTTTTCGTCCTGTTTCCTTTCCATTCCATTGAGTCTTGTTCAATACCTCATTTTGAAGGAAATCCGCTCTGCTCCCCAGGGTCTAAAAACGTATCCTAGAGCGCAATTAGAAACGAAAAACCCTGTACACTTCCTTACAAACACGGAACACACAAACACCACATTGCCTTTCTCTTGCAGGAAAAATGGCAGGCTGTTCCGCACGGCACATGGGGCCGAGTAAGTGTCTTCATAAAAAACATCAAATACTAAATGTTCTAGTTTACAGTTATTTTATTAGCAGTCTTTGTGTCTTAGTTTGTAACAGTTTTTATAAGCCAGTCAATAAATAACTATTTGTAGACTAACTTTGTTTATTACTAATGGAAACAAAATAATTGTAGTTTAGACACATGGCTATAAATATACGAGGGCTGATCAACAAAGACTGAGACTGATTTTTGCCTGTAGCTTCCGTGATAGTTTCGTATCTGTAACATAAATATTTGAAAAGAGCGGGTTTTTATGTATAATGTTGGTAGGCGGCAGCACTCTCGTATTGGTAGGTTGGTAGTAATGCTCTATTTTGTAGACCCTACGTGCATTTCGCATACCAGACAATGGAGGTGATGCATTTTTTAAATCGATTATCACCGGTGATGAGTCATGCATCATTATGATCCTGAAGGAAAACAAGCAGCACAGTGTGGAAATCGCCAGTTCTCCAACACCAAATAAGGCAAAAGTTGTTCCATCTGCAGGGAAAGTGATGGTGATCACATTTTTTGACTGTAATGGAATGATTTACCAGCATGCAGTTCCCCCTCACACTACTGTTACAGCAGCATACTACACGTCAGTATTGGCTACACTGAGGAAGCACATTGCAAAGAAACGACCAGAGCTTTCTCGGACTGGGTGGCGACTTCATCATGACAATGCACGCCTCACGTCGCAAATCAAGTCGTGCAGTTTCTGGCTCGATTCAACATTACCTGTGTACCACATCCACCTTATAGCCCCGATCTTGCACCCTGTAACTTTTTTTTATTCCCATCACTAAAGGCAAAGCTTAGGGGTATTCGATTTGAGAACTCTGAAGCAGTGCTCAAGAAAAGTGAGGCTATTCTCAAGGTCCTGACAAAGAATGGTCTGCAGCACGTGTTCAAGGACTGGCAGAGACGCTATAAAAAGTGCATTGAAGTAGGAGGGGACTACTTTGAAAAAGATCATGTAAACATTGAATTGGAGTAATAAACATCTGTCAAAAAAAATCAGTCCCAGTCTTTGTTGATCAGCCCTCATAGCTTTGGTGCAACAGATTTGGAATAGCAAAAATATGACTCGCGATTAAATTATGACTCACTATGCCTCTCTCCCTATTTGACCATCAGCCGCATTTAGTGGCTCATAGCACAATCACATTTTCGTTAGTGTCGCTTCATTTTCTTGACGCGCAAGTATCTTGGTATCTGCCTAGTATCCGAGGGGTCCAGGTTCGAATTTCGAATGAGAAGAGGTGCCTAGGTAAGACTTTTTCAGCGGGTTTCTGTCATCCTGAAAACAGCAATGCCGCACAGTTCCAGGTTCTTTGAACCCCAGGCACATTTGGACAATTATTAATCATCATCACATTAATCGTTCTCTGTAAGTCTGAGGTGCCAAAGGGAACGATTTATTCTTTCAAAAAAATAAATAAAACTAAAAATATATGCCAATTGTATTTCCCCCAAAAAATGAGCGACAAACATTGTTTTTACACCGCTCTTATTGTTAAGTGTTCTTCATATTACTCGTAAACCACCATTTACAATGAAGTACAGTTAACGCGCATGTAACCAGAAGCACACTTTAGTACCTATGCTTATTTGCAGAGCGGGATGGCTCAAGAGGTTACGTCTGTGGACCGCAATCGGGAGGTCCCGGGATGTCCCCGTCGACCTCCCACTCTAGCCTATGGGTTTTTCGTGTTTTCTCCGGGTCGCCAAGCGAATGCTGTGGTGGTTCATCTTCTACCACGACTTTCCTTACTCTCATTTCCTGTACTCATCATCTTGTCATCTGTTTCAGGGTTGTAGGACAAGGGACGGTGTTTGGCGTGTCGCGGCTGGGCGGTGGTTGCGCTCTGTAAAGGTTTCTTTCCTAGCGTCGCTGCCGTTCGCTGAGTTAGGTCTCTCCTCAACGTGGTGCTCCGCGTGGTGGCTTGTGGGCAGAAACCGTGCGGCGTCGGATGCATTCTATCTGGAAACGTTAGGCACCCTGTCCATGCTTTAGCCCGTGAGATCCGGATCAGGTCGCCCTTCGGGTTTCTCCCCTCATACTTCCCTCCCAGGGGTCACGTTGGAAGCACAATGGGCCAACTGGCCTGCTTGCAGTGCTCTGCCCCGGTTCTGGGGGACCATCCGTGATACGTACGTTTACCTTTACCTATGGTTATTTGAATACCTTTGCTTTTTGGAAACAATTGCACATCAGCAATTACCTTTTCTTTTTGTTGTTGCTCCATTTCTACCCCGCTTTTAACTGCAATTCATACTGGCGGCCTTTTACCTATCGGCAGTGGTATTAACTCGTGTACAGTTGTCATTAGATTTGTAGATTTTCTTTGGCTTTTATACATTAGATCACACACACACACACACACACACACACACACACACACATTCTCATTCATAATTCCAAACTCTAGGGAGGAAAGGGAATAATCTTGGCCAGAGAAGTAAAATCCTCACCCAAACGGAAATCGAACCCAAAACACCTCACACAACAGTTTCTTTTAATGGACGCTCTTTAACTAGCATGGTCCTTAGTGTGCTATTCTATATTGGGCGTGAAATACCGGTAATTTTGCTCAGAGGCCTCTTTATTAGGCTTAAGGTTTTTTTACGTGCCGTAAATTGACGACACGGGACCACGGTTTTACTTCCCATCCGAAGGAAAACATGCTAAGCATTTTTACGCCTGAAAAAAAATCCCTCACCCTCCACCCGCGACCACAGGAACCAATAACCTATATGGGAAGAAATGAAAAAGGTCTTAATAATAAATACATACGAACGTGCATTCCAATTATTCTGAGAATTATGAAATTTTGAGTTATGAATTGAATAGTAATTCATTTTGGAAAAGATCCCTAAGGTATTAGCATGATACCGCTAGACCACGGAGGACGACGAGCACAGCAGGTGCTCTACCGACTGAGCTATGGGGCCAGTCAAAGCAATTATCTTGACTGCTTACATTTGGTTATAAATGGTATATGACATGTTTCTTTTATAGCCTTGAATCCCTATCAAACAGAAAATTCACCCTACAGTAGGGAATCGAACACTATCTCCAAATACATGGGCTAGCACGCTAACCACTATGATGTGTACTCTGTTTAAAAAGCGTTACGCCTATTTCAATAGCAGAAATTTAAAAAGGCTGCATTGTAAGAGGTGGAGATTTCAATACCAACTGAAGCTACCCAAGCTATAGGTAAGAGCTTTTACACGCAATTGTACATTACGATACTTAAGCTCGACTTTTGAACCTCTGCTTCAATGACTCAGTTCATAGTAGGTTATTACCTAAATATGGAATTTTCATGTAAAGAATCATGTCTGAGTCAGAAATCAAAATGCTGTAAGACTTATGATGCGTCCTGTATGACATTTTTGTCCCGCACATCATTTACACTCAATAGAGTTGTACAGTTCGGTTATTTTCATGAACGAATTCAGTATTCAAGGAGAGAGGCCATCAATGATTGCAATTAGGGTGAGACAGACCCGCATCACAGCCAGTCATACAGTCGATAATTTCTAACCTTTCTCTACATAATCACACCGCGCATTCCCCGAATTGCAGTCGATTGGTGATGCTCAAAATAATCCGTTGACGGAGGCAAGCATGGATGGGGTCCATAACGTTTCCAGATCGAACGCATCCAACGCCACTCGGGCCCATCTAGTCCCCCTTTATTTCAGCTGCCGTGATGCTCATAGTACTTCTGACGTTACTAGAAGTACGCTGGGCCAAACGTCCGAACCCCATCCGTCAGAGTGTATTTGGACTGGGTTGAACTCGGCGGGGCAGTGGTTCCCGATACCCATGGGAGATTCGGTACGTCTGTGCGGGTTTTCTTACAGGCGGGTTTGTGAGACGCCTCAAGGTCCTCCGGTACCGCCATGGACAGCCGATAGGCAGCATACTAAATTGCTCTCGACCCTACCAAGGTTTTCGGTAGTCACCCGTAAGTGGGGGGCCATTTTTAGTCTCCAGGTATGGCCTCATGGGAAACTCCACGGGGAGGAGGGTCACTCGGATGACGCCTTCCCCTGCGGATAGGAGGGGACCTTGGGAAGAAACCTCTACAAAGCGCACATACACCGCCCAGCCGCAACTCACCGAAAACCGTCGCCTTGCCGTACAACCCTGAAACAGATAACAAGGAGGATGATGGGTACAGGAAATGAGGGGCAGGAAAGTTATGATAGAAGATAAACCACCCCAGCTTTTGCCTGCCATGAAAACCATGCGTCAGAATGAGCGGTCAGAGGGGATGAACTCGTGACCTCCCATATGCGAGTCTCACACGTTATCGCGGCGTCACCTCGTTCGATGAGGGTAAGTCATACACCGAACGCCAGAACAGATAGTTACTCGAAGAAAATTCAACCGCCACACGCCTCGCCATACAGCGCCGTCCACTCGCTAGACCCTGCGACTCTGAAACATGACAAGGGAATGAAATGAGGGGAACTCTCGGGGCGTTACAGAAACCACCCCAGAATTCGCTATCGACCTGGGAAAACTACGAAAGCACAGGAAGTCACAGTGGCTGGTTCATAGGAAAACGAACTTGGAACCTCCTGAATGAGAGCCTCACACCTTACCAAGGTGCCATCTTGTGATCCTTACTAAAAAAACACAAAATCCGAAATATTTTACACCATGAATCGCAGCTTGAGCGTGCTTCTCTATGCACTAAGTTGAGGCTTCATACAAAAAGTGAGCTTTCAGTACTTTGTTTTAGGGCAAATATGTTTTTTCCGGTTTTCTAATTCAATATTTTAAAAAGTATCTGACACTCATTTACTTTCATATACTTGTTTTCACTTCTTGTTTTCAATGGTTCATTTCACGAGTTCCATTGCTCATTTCATTTTCCCCTCGATGTCAGTTCAGTTCATTTATGTCTTTATTCGCTGGCATTGACACGGAGTCTTTCATCCACATAAAACCCCTTGGAAACTAGCAGCTTGCAGTTCAAGGAAAATTCATTGCAGTATAGCTTATGTAATATATATGTTATAAATTAGAGCTAGTTGGTAACGAAATTCTGTCTAAGCACAAATTAAACCAATATATTGAATATAATTTAGTAACCTACATAGAACTAAAAAGTCATTGTGTTTTTCTTGTTAATTATTGACTGGCTCTCTGCTATCATGACAGTTCCCCTGCTTGCAAACGCAATTTTTTTTCTATAGGTAACATAGATGTCAGGATTGTTAAAACGTAACCGGTATCTAAATATTTTCCTCAGTACTTGGTTTTAACAATCCCGGAATATAGAGCGTAAGTTTGTACCAGTGGCTCTTGAACTTCCTAGTTAGAAAAATTCCAATAGAATAAAACGAATAAACCTAATAAAACGCAAACTAAACTTAAATAAATTGTTAGGTTAATTAGCTTCCTATAGCATGCTCTGTTCGAAGTGTAGAAAATAGAGCACTCTTGAAGTTAGCAAAATCACTTTCATTAAAAAAATATTGATAAAACTTCTTAAAATGAGGTGCATGAGTTTTCGAAAACTGTATAGATGAAAAAAAAATAACCAAGATGAGCATAAATCAGAAGTGTAAAGTTATCTAACCTTCCCATAATTGATCGTTTAATGCAGCACGTTCTATCCTCTTTACCTGTAGTTTATAAGTTACCTCCCTCTTTATAGGAACATCTGAAAAATAAATGTATTGCACTCACATGACTTTCTCTACTCCTACACAAACTCTTTTTACAAGTGCTTATTCTCCATCTACTTCATATTAATCGAGATAAGCATTTGCAGAAATGCAAATTGCTAATTTTCTTATAGGTGCAAGGGCAATATGGTAGGTTTTAAGCGAGAGTCAAATATTTTAAGAGCTGGTTGCTATGTAGAACATTCCATTCTCTTTGCATGTCCAGGACAAAAAAAGTATGGAAAACTCAAACAAATAACAAGGAATATCTCGGAAATGGGTCACTCGACAAAAAAAATGTAGATGACATAAATTTTGTGCTTTAACAAGCCCTACATATGTTGTGTAAAAAATTTTGTCCATCACTTATGGTTTACCAGTTATGCAAAAGCCATTCAGAAAGAAGAGGACTTTAGGGTACATTCCCAGAAAATTCAATATACACATTTCATTTGCCATGAAAGAATCTTAAACATATGATATTATAATCAAAATCATTACAGCCATTTTGGGGTAGTGGGACTTTCTTGAAAGATCTTTGAAAGATACTGAACCTAAATACTGTCGCAGTTCTCAGATGACTTGTGTTATCTTATTGGGCGCTTATTGTTTAATTATTTTTAAATTTGGGTCCGTTGTCCTCCGGCTAGCTATTGTAACTCAGTCGAGCACGTGTATCTAAGCAGGATGTGTAAAGGGAAAGCAATTGTTGTTAAAAGATAACACTTATGAAAAACATCTGAATCTAGACTTTTATTGCCGTAACGCTTAATTAATAATTGAATATTTAATTTAATACACGCCTGACTGAAACTGTGATATTTCTGAATGTAACTACAATCGTTTTAGTTGTCGCGCACCAATTACTTCGCATACTTCACATTTTTATCTAACTCTGCGACGTGTACCTCGTGAGAGATTCTTCAGAACTGCATAACACTTCCTTATGGCTCGAGAATATATACTCCTTCACCTCGATTTGCCTAAATATTATAATATAGCTCCTATTTGTTACCAAATTGCGCCAACTTTAGCGTCTCTTTTGGTCAGCCAATCACTGGTACTGACATATCTCCTCTAGGGAAGTATTCCCTCCATTTCTGAAAAAGACGCGCTGCCCTGACCTCAATTCTGGCTTTTTCTTCTTGGTGACAAACAACTCGTCCCCTCGGTTTATTTTTATCCACTTCTATTGTTAGTTTTAGTTAGGCAGTGCAAACTTATTTTCTAACAAGTCCTGATGGCTAACAAATATCTAAAAGCATGTGTATACAATAATATTAATTTACACTATAATCACTCTGGCATTCGCAGCATGTTGTGATATAGAATATTGCCTCAATACCAAGTTTGATATTCATCCGACTTTATGTTTTTGAATTATGCTGTTCACAGACACACAGACACACACGCGGACTTTTTCTAAAAGTGCTTTTTTGGATTCAGGGGGCCTTAAATCATGTATACTCAGTGAAATTTCGATATAGAATTTTTGGGTGGAATGCAATACTTCCCCTATTTACTATATGTAGTAGAGAAAGTAAAAATATATAGTTAATGGATTTTGGAAAATTTTAACCTATATGTATCCTTAAATCTCCATATCGAGATACAGTACTTCCAATAAGTAACTAGCTGAGAAAGTACTTTACATCAACACACGGGTACCAACATGAACCAATGATAGAGCGAATTCAAAACCATTGGTGAGTGCACCAATATAAGCTAGTCAATAAGTATCTCATAGCAAAGTAAATTAGCTTATATAGCAGCTTTCATATAAACAGCTTTGCTTTTGGATACTCAGTCCCCTTGTGAGAAATATCCATTCTGCGTCATTATGAAAGGTACTTAGAAAATGTAACGCAATTAAACAACAGCTCCATGTTACAGCACCAAGTTTTAAATTGTGATAAAGTGTGATTATACAAGAGCTCCATTCCCATCTCGTTAATGAAGTTCCATATTTGTACTGCCATAAGTAATTGCTTTCCTGTGTATATTTTAACGGACCAGAGTTTCCCGCATGCATTGAAAATGTCTGTTAGTATGCTTTGTGCTTTTTGTTACTCTTGTGAAGTTATTTACGCCTAGCAACTCCCTATTACTTACGTCTATTATTTTGTGCTCTCCAAAATTCGCAAGTAAATCGTGTTATTTCACATCGCTGTTTGTTACTGATAGAGCGCAGCTATATCAAGTATATGATAAAGCTTCGTATAAACGCTGTTGATTAATAAGTCTGCAATTTAATGCGATTTCTCGATTTACGCGTCCAGATAACTACCCATGTTGCATAGGAAGTTAGATGGTTACTGAAGCTTCGGTGTGTTTGCTTTTAATAACGGTTAGCACTGTTTTTTCTGTGTCATCTTCAGAGTATATAGTGTTTAATAAAGTAATTATAACAGAAGTGCTAGATTAACTACATTAATGTTTCATTTCCCTTACATATTCCATCCAAATGCGCTTAACATATATGAGTGCCATTAATTTCAAACATAGTTTAGTCACTGTTTATCCAGAATCCTTCAAAAGGCGTTTTATATATATGTAGGGTGTACCATTTACTAAGTTGAGACTGTCAATATCTCCAAAACTAAGCGTTGTAGAAAGAAATGTCTTGAATAAAGGTTTCTTGATATTATGGGGAAAGTAAATTCCATTAGTCGTCTTTTGTTTGGAGGACGTTATGATGGTCATTTTAGGGTCAATTTATTTTTTAAATGGGAACCTACAATTAGAACCAAATCAAATTGACCCTAAAATGAGCATCACAACATCCTCCAAATAAAACACAACCAATGGTATTTACTTTCCCCAATAATATCAAGAAAATTTTATAACTTGAATAAAGTAAATCCCAATAATCATGTTTTTTTGGAGAACATTAGGATGGTTATTTTAGAGTCAATTTAATTTTTTAAGTAGTAACCCACATTTTGCATGTTGTTCTCTAAGTAGAAAATGGTTTATAAAAGGCTGTTAATTTTGTGATGAGGAATAAGGAAATAAAATAAACTAAAATGTTGGTTCCCAATTACGAAACGTAACTCGACCCTCAAATGACCATCCATGGATGCTCCAACCATTCATTGCACTCTTCAAACACAGCCATTCAGAGTTTTCATTGTTAGTTACGTTGGTATAAGAACAGTTTCAAAGTGCTTTATACAGATGTATAGTTTTTTTATGAGGAGTGAGAAAGCAACATAAAAAGTTAGGTTCCCATTTAAAAACTTAAATTTGCCCTAAAGTGACCATCATAACGTCCTCCAAATAAAACACGACTAATACCCTAATACCATTTACTTTCCCCCATAATATCAAGCAACGTTTATTCAAGACGATTCTTTCTACAACGCTTAGTTTTGCAGATATTGTACAGTTTCAAATTAAATTGTCCACCCTGTGTGTATACACTCCAGTAATATAAAGGACTAGAATTTTTAAATATGTACTGTAGTTCTCGCTTTACAGTAATGGCTATATTAATAAACGTTTATACACAAAATGTTTAACAACACTTCTGCCATTCCAATGTTTCTACTAAAGAAATAACTAAAAATAACTGTTATGCATGATTATATATTATACACTGGTGCGTGTGTGTATGTGTATACACATGCATAATAATAATCATAATAATAATAATAATAATAATAGCATTAATAGAATAAAACAAAAAATATTCGTTTACATTCATTCATTCATTATCTGTTTACCCTCCTCGTATGTAGGACTTACACCCCCCAGGACTTACAGGCGGGTGCCTGGGGTCAGAGGCCCGTCGAGGAGTAGACACTCATGGATCAGACAGAACATCCAGGATGGGTGTTCAGCCCGATGCCTGGTATGGGATGAAGGAAGTAGATGAAACGAAATGTTGGTGAAATGGATGAAAGGAAAGGTGATGATGGAACAGTTGGTGGAATGAATGGCGGGGGAAACCGGAGAACCCGGAGAAAACCCGCCCAGACGCCGCTTTGTCCACCACAAATCCCACATGCAGGTCCCTGGGATATTCGTTTACATATAACAAAAATTTCGATGTCGAGATTTCACCGGAAATATATCTTTTGAGGCTCCCTGAACCCAAATAGAGAATTTTTAGAAGTTCCGACTGACTGACCGACTGACTGGGTGAGCGGTCTTATAAAGGTATGACACGAAGATTTTAAAGAAAATCCCTTTCCACAAACCTCCCTTTACATGGAAAATTTTCCGAATTTTTTTATTTTCTCAAAATTTACTGTGATGATTTTGCTTAAAATACCATATATTGAGGATATTTAGATTACAAATAAAATGTATATCTTGAATTTTCTGGAAATAGCCTGTGAAGTCCTCCTCATTCGGAGGGAATTTTGTATAATTTTGTGTAACTGGTAAACGTTAAGGGATAGACGAAAACGTACTACACAAGACGTGTAGATCCCCTTAAAACACACAAACTATTTCAAGTAACTTTTTGCAGCATTTCTGAGATATTCGTTATTAATGATTTTATTTGTGCAATACCTTGTCATTGTTTTAAATTCCTGTCGATATTCACTTGTTTCTCGCAATTGTTTGGAAATTGTATTACATTTAATTTTAGGCCAGCATATGGTGTCCAGTTCTTAAACATTAGACTTTGTATCCGTAGCGAAATGTGTATTGTAGATATTTCTACGAAGGTTTATATCAATTAAAATGAAGTATATATGAAAGCAAGTTTTCTTAGGAATATTTGTATACGCACTAATAAACGATAGTTGGTAAAGAAAGTGATGTGAATGTAATACATCATATTTTATTTATTTATATAGCTTCTGAAAACTATTCTCAGTCTACTTTAGGAAGTAGAGCAAGCGTTGCATTCCACCCATAAATTCGATATCGAGACTTCGCCGATAATGCATGTTTCAGGCTCCTCTGAAGAACATTTTTTTTTGGAAAAAGGTCTGTGAGTGTTTGTACGAACAGCATGACATAAAAACAAAAAGTCGTATAAACACCAAAACTTGGTATTTAAGTTACGTTTTTTTCCAAGGTGGCGACTTGAAGTTTTTCAACATCTCCCGCTCAAAACTACTCTTTAACAGGCGATTTTTCCAATTTTTAATTTTCTCAAAAATGGCTCTAATGATTTTGATTAAAATACATATGTTTAAGATATTTATATGACAAGAAAGTTAATTTCTTGAGTTTTCTGCGAATAACCTGTATTTAATTCTTCATTTGAATGAATTTTTATAACTTCTAAATCCTAAGAGATAGACAAAATCTTACTACACAAAAATGGAGATCTCGTTAAGATAGGATACGACTAGGAGCGGACTTAGCACCTTGAACTACGCAGATCTTTTGTACCTAGGATGAAGTGAGAGGAGACAAAGGGCAGCTGGACACGACAGGAGAAGGCAGGGTCTCTACCGTTTACAGATTTAAATTCCCCATGACAGCTGGTGTAGCCGGCTCCTCTCCCCCACCTGTATTATGGAAATCGTTTGGATTGAGTTGGACTCGGCGGGACAGTGGTTCCCAATATCCATGGGAGATTGGGTACGTTGTGCGGTTTTCCGTCCAGGTGGTCTGTGAGACGACGCAAGGTCTTCCAGTATCACCCTAGAGAGCCGGTATACAGTCTGCTAGGTTGCTGTCGTCCCCACAGAGGTTTTTTGGGTTGATGCACGTAAGTGGCGTATTCACTTCCACTCTGTAATTGGGGGCCGGATTTTATTTCAGGTGCCGACCTAATGAAAAAGCTCTCAGGGAGGGAGAATCACTCGGTTGCCGCCCTTCTCCCAGAGTCGCATGGAGAAACAGTTCCCCTAGTTGCGCCTCTCCACCCTGTGGACTTACACATCCCCTGGGGAACCCGGAACCCGGAGATGTCCCCCATTCTAGGGAGGAACGTTTACTCAGAGCATACTTTTCCCCTGCCATACATACGCCGAGACTTCCCGACGACACGTGCAAGCCTGAAAGAAACCAAGTAGATGAAATGTGAAGTGAAAGGTGAAATGGAGGGACAGGAAAATCGGGTAAAATAATGATCCTTCCCAGCATTCGCCTAGCGACCCGGGGAAACTCCCGGTAAAACCCATGAGTCGGGAAGGTCGGCCACGGGAATCGACCACAACCTCTTGAAATGAGCCATTCCGCTCGGTGGGAGCTTGTTAAATCACACATAAATAAAAAGTATTGTGACATTAACCATTTCCGAGATATTCTTTAATATTGGCTTGAATTGTCAAATATTTATTTTTCAATCCCAAAATCGCTATTCGTTTCTTTCTCGTGATCATGCAGAGAGTACGGAATTTCATAGACACCACACTGCTAAACGGTGTTAAAAGATTTTACTATCGCTTAAGCCTACCGTATTCCCCTAACACTCTTGAACCTACAAGGAAATATGCCAAAAAAACAGTTCTATATAACCTTTCTGCAAAGGCAATTATGATAAACTTCTCATTGAAATTTTTTCTAAACTGTTTATTTTCTCAATAATGGCTCTAACAAGTTTGATTAAATCACCATATGGTTATGATATTTTTATGACAAATGAAATGTATATCTGGAGTTTTCTGGGAACAGCCTCTGAAGTCCTCTTCATTCTGAATGACACTTGCGTAATTGGTAAAACATAAGAGATACACAAAATCTTACTACACAAAAAATGTAGATCTCGTAAAAGTATACAACAAGCATGGCGAGACTGTAAGCCTGCCCCGAAGCACCTTGATGCAACCTGGATAACAAAGCTATGGAAGGTGGAGAATTTGGAAGGCGGGCGGGTTAGTGGTAAAGAACGAACTGATTCAGTGGCGGCCTGTACTCTGTATTTAAAGTAAATTAATCTTCTCCGATGTCGTTTACAATGAGAGATTCGAAATCGGGAATTATATTGTTTACAGCTAGACGTAACTGGTCATAAAGATGTTCGTTCGTCTGTCGGGATCTGCATTTGCTTTTTTACTAATTTAATCATGGAAAATAATTATTCACAGACGTACTTTGTACAAAACATTGCTTCCATGGAAATTGCATATAATCGAAGCTTCGGATATTTATTGTCGCATACGATTTTAAAACATTCCACTCCTATTAAATCCTTGCATCTGACTTTCATGATTTCGTCAAATTGTAAATGAATCAGCTCCTCTTGCAGATTGTTCTGGCCTTTCTTACGTCTATGTTTAATGGATAGACATACACTGATATATCATATTTAAAAACCCTGAAATCACGAAATCTGTAATCACAAAATTCACTTTTAAGTGTTAAGGGAACAGTAATGTAAATACTGAATTTATCTGAGGAGAAATTTGAAAGGAGGTTTAAACATGGAAAATAGTACACCTGCCCCTCTTTCAAGTGATCTACCCAGAGTGAAAGTGTGTTTACGAACACCTGCGCTGAACTATACTTATCAACAGTATTTTGATTGCGTCGTTGAAATGTAGTATTCAGTTTGTTTAAGCGCGTACATATATCGCATAAGAAAGCTAAGTCGTAAGAAACAGACCTGGTTATTTAGTTCCTAAATTTCCATTCCCTAAAATAAGGAAACAATAAAATAAATTGCTCTTTCTTTCATGAATCCGGGGGATGCATCTCTGAGGTCGAAGAACCGACGTAACATTGCACCTCTGCTAAGCCATCTAACATCACACAAATACTTAATATCTTGAAATGATTCTCCCATATTTTTAGGTATACATATTTCGAAACTGTCGGTGTTTCAAAGCACTTCTTTTTATTTTGTTCACAACACAATCCTCACTATTCTACTGTAACTGACTTGGCACAAAGTGCTTCTTGATGCAACAGATAATGTCAAGCATAAAAATTGCTCGAAATACCTTTATCACTGAAAAAAATGTTTTAACCTGTCAAGCAACCCACTTTTTCCCCAACCATGGTCTTTGCTCCATTTGATACTAATTTTGACCACTGTAAACAATAGCTTTCAGTACTAATTTTTAGAGCTTTAGATATCTCCTCGCCAGTAGTACTGCCTTTTATTGGGACTAAATCGAGCAAATACTCTTCAACATTAGGTTCCTTATCAACACCTCGAATGAAAATGGCCAATTGAGGTGTCCGTTACATCTGTACTCTCGTCCAGTGCAAGACAAAACTTCACAAAGTCAGCCATTTTCAAATCCATCTGTCTTATTACGTCGGCAGAAAGCACTTCAACTTTCTTTGCAATGGTTTGTCGGAAAATGTGCCAACACTCGAAATTATGGACCTGTTGAGACTTGAAAACCCAGCAACTTTTATTAAACATGTTTTAATAAATTCTCCTTCCAGAAATGCCTTAAGGCCTTTGCAATTTCCCAGGTAACAATATAACTAGCGTGATTTCTTTTCTCTGCCATAGCTTGAGTCTTTGTAGTAGTTTAGGTCCATTGCTTTCTATGAATTTCAAAATTTCTTGCGTCCTTTCACGTCTTGCGAACATATTGAAAATTAGCAATCTGACCTGTATTTTAAATAAGAATTAAAGTCTCATTAAATAAAATCTTTAATAATAATAATAATAATAATAATAATAATAATAATAATTACAGACACAACTTACCTTGTAACTTGGCATATTCGGAATGATAAGGAATGTAATGACGTTACATCATGACTTGCATTACTCTGCTTTGTGACATGTTGCATTGCCACCATCCTCAACGAAGAACTTCTCCTCCCATTCCATGAAATGTTCTGCTCTTCGAACGTTGCTTTGCAAGCGGCATTGCTAGTCGCCACTGTTTGACGTAGTACTGACCACGCTGACATGAGTAGGAGGAGGAGGGGCGGGAGGAGCTACGGAGGGGTAGTGCGCGAGTCAACTGAAGCGCAAATCGACTCGCGAAGCACTGTTTCGCCATGGCTGGTATACAAAATAGTAAAATATATTTTGTTTGTGGAGTTAACCATTTTCGAGATATTCCTTGTTATTATTTTGAATTTGCAAATACTTCTACTTTTCTTAAATTGGAAGTCGTTAATTTTTTTCTTTTCTTTCTCATGGTCATAGAAAGAGTATGGAATTTCAAAGCCATCTCATAGTGACACGCTCTTTAAAAATCTGAGTATCCTACAAGAAATGTGTACATGTGGATTCAAGGTTTGTCTGAATTAACAATAAGTGCATAGATAGAATAATAAGCATTTGTGAGAATGGTTTTAGAGGAGTGAGTAGAAAAGGTCTTGTGAATGCAACACCTCAGATTTTTTAAACCTGTGTTATAGGTGACTAAATTAATAAACGTTTATACGGAAACGTTTTAACAAGAATTCTGCTATCCTTTTGTTACTATAAAGAAACAACTGAGAATAATTTTCATGCACTATTAAGTATAACATACATGGCTATATAATAATAAGAAGAAAAATATAAAAACCAAAGATATTCTGTTTGCATATTCCAAATACCTGATGTGTTACGTTCACATAAGTTCCTGTACCAACTATTGTTTATTTTTATGTAGCTTCTACAAATTATTCTTACAAAAGAGCTATTTGTAACTCTGTAGCTCGTGGAGTTCTTAATAAATAAATAAAAATCACTTTATGTTAATCCAGATAAATATTTGCAGAAATGGTTTCATTATACATTTCATTATAAAGGATGGACCATTTAAGTTGAGACTGTACAATATCTCCAAAACTAAACGTTGTAGAAAGAAATGTCTTTAATAAAGTTGCTGGATATTATGGAGGAAAGTAAATGCCATTAGTAGTGAGTTTTTTGGGGGGAGTACGTTGTAATAGTCATTTTAGGGTCAAATAGGCTTTCAGCCTCATAAGGATTTTTAATTTTTACTTTCTCTACTACGTATAGTAAGTAGGGGAAGTATTGTATTCCACCAAAAAATTCGATACCGAGATTTCACCGGAAATAAGTGTTTTGAGACCCCCTGAATCCAAAAAAAGCATTTTTGGAAACATGTCCGTTGTGTGTGTGTCTGTCTGTCTGTCTGTGAACAGCATAACTCAGAAACGAACAGTCGGACAAACACCAAACTTGGTATTTACGTTTAGTATCTTCCAAGGATGCGACACGAAGGTTTTCAAGAAAATCCCTCCACCCCAGATTACCCTTTACATGGAACATTTTTCGAAAATTTTAATTTTCTCAAAAACGGCTCTAACGATTTTGATTAAAATATCAAATGTTTAAGATATTTTCATGGCAAATAAAATGTATATCTCGAATTTTCTGGGAATTTCTCCAAAAGTATTCTTCATTGTGAACGACTTTTGCATACCTGGTAAACCATAAGAAATAGGCAAAGTTTTACTACATAAAAAATGTAGATCGCGTTAAAATACACAATTTATGTCATATACATTTTTTTGAGTGAACCATTTTCGAGATATTCGTTTTTATTCCCTTACATTTTCCAGTACTTTTTCTCAAATGGGAATTCGTTATTCATTTTTTATGTACTGGACATGCAAAGAGAATGGAGTGCGCCACATAGCAACCAGCTCTTAAAATATTTGACTATCGCTTAAATACTACCATATTCCCCTTGCATCTACAAGAAAATTAGCAATAAGATTAACATTTCGATTAACATGAAGCATATGGAGAATAAGCGTTTGTAAAAATAGTTTGTACAAGAGTAGAGAAACTCATGTGAGTGTAACACATCAGATTTTTTGGTTCATTTTTGATAAAACTTTGCAAAATTACTAAGCTACACTATAATTTTACTAAACGTTTACTAATGTTTTTATGAGTAGTAGTATTTCCAGAAATGCCAATATTTAAGAATCTGTTGATGTCATATCCTGGTTACGGTAGTATAATAATTGTTGCCTGGCTATTAAGGTTCTGATGATTGAGTCACGTACAAATTTGGAAAATTATCGCTGTATAATACGGCTATTAATACAAAGCTATTTTATTGTTACTTCTACATTGATGTTAGCCATTGTGGTCATAGATGAAACTATGTTTAAACACCTGAATGCGCCAACAACGCACATGTCTCATTTTAAAATCTACTAACTGGTGGGAAATGTAGTTATTCGCCAGTTTTAGCCTAACAATTTGACAAGGTTATATTTCTGCAAACAACCTTTCTAATGGCGACAATTACAAACTCACACTTGCTCTCTATGAGTAGAAAGCTTCCATTTTCAGTAATTTTTACCTCACTATGAAGTCATCGCCGAACTCGTTAACTCAAAAATAATTTAACTGTTATAATATAAGTATACATTAGTTATTATAGTTCAGATTTTAATTTTGATTTTCTATAGCACTGCTCTAGTAGAGGGAAAGTATTGCAATTCACCCGAAAATTGTATATTGCGTTTTTACCAGAAATACATTTTTAAGGTCCTCTGAATGCAAAAAAGCCTTTCTCGAAAGGTCCTTCTGTGTGTTTGTGTGTGTTTTTTTTTGTGTAAGTGTGTGTTTTTGTGTGTATGTGTGAGTCTTTGTTTTTTGTGTGTATGTGTGTGTTTGTGTGTATATGTGTGTTTGTGTGTATATGTGTATGTGTTTGTGTGTGTGCTTGTATGTATGTGTGTATTTGTGTGTGTGTTTTTGTGTATGTGTGTTTGTGTGTGTGTTTTTGTGTATGTATGTGTGCTTGTGTGTATGTGTGCGTTTGTGTGTGTGTTTTTGTGTATGTTTGTATATTTGTGTGTATGTGTGTGTTTGTGTGTTTGTTTTTATGTGTACGTGTGTGTTTGTGTGTATATGTGTATGTGTTTGTGCGTGTGTTTTTGTGTATGTTTGTATATTTGTGTGTATGTGTGTTTGTGTGTTTGTTTTTATGTGTATGTGTGTGTTTGTGTGTATATGTGTATGTGTTTGTGCGTGTGTTTTTGTGTATGTTTGTGTATTTGTGTGTATGTGTGTGTTTGTGTGTTTGTTTTTATGTGTATGTGTGTTTGTGTGTATATGTGTATGTTGTTTCTGTGTGTATTTGTGTATGTATGTGTGTGTTTGTGTGTGTGTTTTTGTTTATGTGTGTGTTTTTGTGTATGTGTCTGTTTGTGTGTGTGTCTGTTTGTGTGTGTGTTTTTGTTGATGTGTGTGTGTTTGTGTGTATGTGTGTGTTTGTGTGTGTGTCTGTTTGTGTGTATGTGTGAGTTTGTGTGTATGTGTGTTTTTGTTGATGTGTGTGTTTGTGTGTATGTGTGTGTTTTTGTGTATGTGTCTGTTTATGTGTGTGTGTCTGTTTGTGTGTGTGTGTTTGTGTGTATGTGTGTGTTTTTGTGTATGTATCTTTTTGTGTGTATGTCTGTTTGTGTGTGTGTTTTTGTTGATGTGTGTGTTTGTGTGTGTGTGTCTGTTTGTGTGTGTGTCTGTTTGTGTGTGTGTTTTTGTTGATGTGTGTGTTTGTGTGTATGTGTGTGTTTGTGTGTATGTGTGTGTTTTTGTGTATGTGTCTGTTTGTGTGTGTGTCTGTTTGTGTGTGTGTTTTTGTTGATGTGTGTGTTTGTACGTTTGTTTTTATGTGTATGTGTGTGTTTGTGTGTATATGTGTATGTGTTTGTGTGTGTTTTTGTTGATGTGTGTGTTTGTGCGTTTGTTTTTATGTGTATGTGTGTGTTTGTGTGTATATGTGTATGTGTTTGTGTGTGTGTTTTTGTGTATGTGTGTGTTTGTGTGTGTGTCTGTTTGTGTGTGTGTGTTTTTGTGTATGTGTGTGTTTTTGTGTATGTGTCTGGTTGTGTATGTGTCTGTTTGTGTGTGTGTCTGTTTGTGTGTGTGTGTGTCTGTTTGTGTGTGTGTTTTTGTGTATGTGTCTGTTTGTGTATGTGTCTGTTTGTGTGTGTGTCTGTTTGTGTGTGTGTGTTTTTGTGTATGTGTCTGTTTGTGTGTGTGTCTGTTTGTGTGTGTGTGTTTTTGTGTATGTGTCTGTTTGTGTATGTGTCTATTTGTGTGTGTGTCTGTTTGTGTGTGTGTCTGTTTGTGTGTGTGTCTGTTTGTGTATGTGTCTGTTTGTGTATGTGTCTGTTTGTGTGTGTGTCTGTTTGTGTGTGAGTCTGTTTGTGTATGTGTCTGTTTGTGTGTGTGTGTCTGTTTGTGTGTGTGTGTTTTTGTGTATGTGTCTGTTTGTGTGTGTGTGTCTGTTTGTGTGTGTGTGTGTGTGTTTTTGTGTATGTGTCTGTTTGTGTGTGTGTCTGTTTGTGTGTGTGTGTTTTTGTGTATGTGTCTGTTTGTGTGTGTGTGTCTGTTTGTGTGTGTGTGTTTTTGTGTATGTGTCTGTTTGTGTGTGTGTCTGTTTGTGTGTGTGTGTGTTTTTGTGTATGTGTCTGTTTGTGTATGTGTCTGTTTGTGTGTGTGTCTGTTTGTGTGTGTGTCTGTTTGTGTGTGTGTCTGTTTGTGTATGTGTCTGTTAGTGTATGTGTCTGTTTGTGTGTGTGTCTGTTTGTGTGTGAGTCTGTTTGTGTATGTGTCTGTTTGTGTGTGTGTGTCTGTTTGTGTGTGTGTCTGTTTGTGTGTGTCTGTTTGTGTGTGTGTCCGTTTGTGTATGTGTCTGTTTGTGTGTGTGTGTGTCTGTTTGTGTATGTGTCTGTTTGTGTGTGTGTCTGTTTGTGTATGTGTCTGTTTGTGTATGTGTCTGTTTGTGTGTGTGTGTCTGTTTGTGTGTGTGTCGGTTTGTGTGTGTGTGTTTTTGTGTATGTGTCTGTTTGTGTGTGTGTGTCTGTTTGTGTGTGTGTGTTTTTGTGTATGTGTCTGTTTGTGTATGTGTCTGTTTGTGTGTGTGTCTGTTTGTGTGTGTGTGTTTTTGTGTATGTGTCTGTTTGTGTGTGTGTGTCTGTTTGTGTGTGTGTGGGTTTTTGTTGATGTGTGTGTTTGTGCGTTTGTTTTATGTGTATGTGTGTGTTTGTGTGTATGTGTGTGTGTTTGTATCTGCAAACACAACATAACCCAAGAACAAAATTTCGGTTAAATAACAAACTTCGCATTTAATTCAGCATCTTCCAAGGATACGACACGAAGATTTTAAAGATTACTCCCCACACCAAACTACTCTTTACATGGAAAAATGTTCGTTATTTTTTTACTTTTTCAAAAATTATTCTAACAATGTTGATTAAAATACCTTATTTTAAAACGTTTGCATGACTAATAGAACGTATATCTTGAATTTTCTGCAAATAGCGTGAAATCCACTTCATTCGGAATGAAGGTTGTATAATTTGTTAAAACTATAACAGTATATAGTTAGTATATAGTTACAATTCCGAAATGTTTGTTCTTATTGGTTTTAATTTTTCAATTTCTTGAAGTGCTGTTACTATTTAGTTGTTTTTCACAAAGTTACAGAAAGGTTATATAATTTCAAAGCCAACATAACGGCTCACTTTTTAAGAATTTGATCATCCTACAGCCTTCTGCATCTTCTTTATATCTACAACGAAACTATTTCTGCAAACATTTATCTCAATTAACACAAAGTAGGTATAAAAACAAGAGTATGCAAGAGTAGTTTGTATAAGCTATATAAAAATAAATGAAAAACATATGAATTTAAAACATCAATTTCTGTGAATAGTTTCGACTTTAATGTAGCTATTTTGAGTTACTGCCGAACTGGCTAAAATATGGAAAGGTTTAAAACTGAATAGTACACTTGGTCAAACTAAAAGTGGCCCGTCTCTTGAGCAGTTAAATTTTTTCAAAGTTCCTTCGGGTGAGCGCGTGGTGCACAACCGTCAACTTCTGTGCGCCGCTTTGGCTAACTCTACAATACAAACCACAATACTCTGATTCAAGCTACTTAACTTCTACGCAAGCAGTTCGAGTCCGATTCTCCCTATTGGATTGTTATGTTTTACTTTTTACAATTCTTTTTACTTTAATATAGTTAAACAGTATTGTTTGTGTTAGTTCATTTTATACTTATAAATATAATTATAATGATGAAACTTTTGGTTATAAAATTAATTTTACTGAGTGTAAAACCTCCTCTCGGCCAATAAATTAACATCATGGTCGCCATTTACCGGTAAGATAAACTACTAAATAAATTCCACATATATAAGAAATAAGACACCAGGGCACTCTGCCCCCCCACGTGGCTCTGGTAGGAGGGCGACATCCGAGTTACTCCCTCATCAGAGAGCTTTTCCTGTGGGCCGGCACCTGAAAATTTAAATCCGTCCCCCATTACAGAATGGAAGTGCATACGCCACCTACCCACACCAATCCCCAAAGGGGAAGACTATGAAAACCTTCAGTGGGGTCGACAGCAACCTAGCAGACTGTCTTCCGGCTCTCCTGCCGGTACCGTAGGACCTTGAGGCGTCTCACAACCCCGCCTGGACAGAACCACGCAGACGTACCCAATCTCCCATGGATATCCGGAACCATTTCCTCGCCGAGTCTAACCCAATCCAAAGGACACCTTTACGGGTGGGGCTCGTACATTTGATCCAGCGTACTTCTAGTACCGTCAGAAGTACCACGACTGCCCAGGGTCCGCAGCGCCCGCACCAAGACAGCTGAAAGGGTTGGAACCGCCACTACGGGTATACATAAGAAATAAAGAAACTCGGTTACACTTTTACTTGTGCATTTAAAATGAAAGGGGAAAGGAAAGTTGAATAGCTCCACGAAAATTTGAACTTTCAACCTTAGGAACAGTAAGTTAAATCTCTACCCCTGAGTCGCAGTAAGCATGGCATTGTAACGAGCTGTAATCATACTCCACTTGAGAACCACAAATAAATAAAGTATGTTTTGGTTACAAATATTCCGTGTTGAAACACTCTAAAACATCTGTCTGTTTGAAATCTCGTATATGAACTATTTTCTCGGAATACATATATGATTATAGTTGTGTTCCCCATTGTAACTACTATAAAAATTTACGTAGTCTTGTGAGCAAAGATTGGTTGTCCGGAGCGCTCCCGAAAATACTTGATTCGAGCTCCTTCTCTCAGATGCCAGACAGTTTTAAATTGACCGAATGTACATTTCAAACGGCATGTTGTATCACGTGTTGCAATTCAAATATAGAAATCTTGTATATAAACTTTTTTCTCGAAATACATATGTAATTATAGTTGTGTTCCCCATTATAACTACTACCGTCGTCCTCCGTGGTGTAGTGGTTACCATGCTAGCCTCTAGTTCCCAAGGTCGCGGTTTCAAACCCGGCGGAGGGCAATGGACGTTTTCGGCATGGCTTCCTTCGAAGGGAAGTAAAGCTGGTGGTCCCGTGTCGTAGATTTACAGCAGGAAAAAGAACCTCAAGTCTGATAGAGGCCTCTGAGCAAAATGTCCAGTTTTTCATGCCGAATATAGAATGGGGCGTTAAGGACCACAGCATTTAAAGAGCGTCCATAAATAAAACTCAATTTAATGCTTTTTTTAATTTTTCATTATAACTACTACAAAAATATACGCAGTCAGGTGAGCTAAAATTGGTTCCCCCGAACACTCGCGAAAGCACCCGATTCGAGCACTCAGACGTCGGGCAGCTTTAAAATGAGCGAATGTACATTTTAAACGGCATATTGCATCACATGTTGCTGCTTCGAATATATAAATTTTGTATATGAACTATTTTCACGGAAGACATATGTAATTATGGTTGTGTTCCCCATTATAACTACTACAAGAATATACGCAGTCTTGTGAGCAAAAATTGGTTGTCCCGAGCACTCGTGAAAGTACCCCACTCGAGCTCCGTCTCTCAGACGCCGGCCAGTTTTAAATTGACCGACTGTACGTTTTAAACCTCATGTTGCTGTCACGTGTTGCTGTTTAAAATAGTTATTTGCGAAGCTCATAATATAAATATTATCTTGTATCAGACATTCAATTTCTCAAAATAATATACAATTCTTAAACTTTGTATCATAACATTACGCTCCTTTAATTAAAACGCTTATGGCGTTTATAGGGGCTACAATTAACCAAATGTAATTGAAAATAGAATAGAGCTTGCGGTTGTTAATTTAGAAGTATTAATATGAAGTATTACAGTGGTTTCGCGAAAGTGCTTTGTTGTTTTTATTTAAACGACCTGTCTTAACAAACGACTTAACCTTTTAAGCGGTAAGTGGCGTAAAGTAGCTAGGAAGCAGGTATTATAGACACGTATTTTAACACTAATGTTAAAAGTTACAAACAGAAATGTTTTAAATAGTTACTAGAAATAACAAGAATTATATACACAATTCAAATTTATTTTCCCTCCAGAATACATTTCCTTAAGTTTCTTAGAATATTTTGATGCACTGTCACATATAGCAACCAAATATATATAATATAGGTGAAATCATTAGCATATTATATATCCGCTTCATTGATACAGTCTAACTTGGGAACGTTCAACAGCCACTGGTTTAAAAGACGTTAAATGTTCTTTTTACTTTATTGATTATTTAGCAAAGAATTGGTGATTCATCCACTACACAATTTAAAAATTAAACTGATTTTAAGAACAACAATAAATATCAATAATTAACTCATTTCCATCCTAAAACTGGGTATAAATATTTGAAACAGAGACATAAACACGGATATAAATGTAATATGTAACAGGGAATTACCTAATTCACAATTTTTATTACTCTATTTATTTTACGTCACTTTAACTACAAGGTCATATCGCAACAGATCTGGTGATGAGTAACTCTTAGATCGATGTGTGGCGGACAGTTAGTCTTCTCATTACTGTAGCCACTCACTTTGTCACAGAGACCTTAGTGCATAGCAACTGCATCTTCTGCTTCGTGCCGTGCAGATGGCATTAGGTTGACGTCCAGTATACCTGCTTTCATTGTCTATGGATATATGGCACAGTATTGGCTATTACCACCTACTTTTCATGTTTACTATTGTTTTAGACTTAAGATGGAACGTTGGGTCGTGGTATTAAATATCCAATGGGTATTTACCTTTAGCGGCTGAGGGAAACCACGAAAAAAGCTTAGTCGGATTGGTCGCCCCACGGAATATCAACCCGGGACCTATTTTGTTATTCTACTCTCGTTGTTTATAGACTAATACGTTCCTAGACTGGGGTTACTGCGATATGCAAGCCAATTCCTAAAAGCGTTCCTACATTTCTTCAGCTTATATAGCCACTTTTTCAGGATCATTTTCACCATACATCACCTGTAATGCTCTCTATTTCTTCAAAATTTGTTGTGTTTTAAATAGAATAATTCAGGGAGATGGCCATGTATGGGAATGACTACGGTTCTTATTTTTGCAGCTTGAGCTATTTGTAACTGGAAAGCAGAAGCGTTTGATGCTAAAAATTAAAAGGGCCTAGGAATCAAAATGCCTTAAAATACAGATCTAAATCCTATAGATTAAAAAACATAAATGTAAATACTGAATGTACAATTGTAAAAGGTATACATGGAGAGCTGGACGATCATCCAACCGACATGGGGAGGTGATGTGGCCAGCATCGCGCACTCTCAAACCAGAATGCTGGCCTCCGTAGCCGGGGACATATCGGAGCTCCTTACTTTTCTACGATACTGAGTGAGTACCGGTCCTATATCCGGACTTAAAATCTGTACCCACATGTGTGGGATCGAACCCGGATGTATTCCGTAACCGGAAACCAGAGCTGCACGCGTTAGCCCACGGTGCAGGACAATTGTAAAAGGTGCTTCGTATTAATTGTATAATTGATAACAGATTGTTGATTGCGTGTATTGATTATTGCCTTGTTCTAGAGTTTATTTCCATGGTTACGTTTAACCTAACAAATTATTTTTCGCTGTAGAAGGGAGCGAGTGAAAACTAAAAACTCAACTGGCTAAAGTTTCTGCATTAGGTATTGCTGATACTGGTCATCTTGTTATCTTCCAAAGGTCATCCTACCCCTGCAAATGAGAGTTGAGCTACGGTATTACGAGAGAGTTGGTCAGCCACTCCAGAAACATCTTCGTTGTCTTATAATAATTTTGTTTATAGGAGTAAATGGTATAGGTAAATTTGTTTTTGATATCCCTCTTCATTGTTAATTCTGTTTTAATCCAGATGTTATCTACCAACTTTCCACCACAAAAGCCAATATGTCAAAATGAAAGCCAATAAATCAGGCCATAGTGCAAGACTACACAGATTTGGAACCTGAAGATAGTTAAAAACGATCTGTAATTCTGTTTTGAGTTTTACCGTGAGTCCAGTGGTGTGAGTCCCTCTAACAAATGTGTTAACTGCAATAAAGACAAGAGGCAGAAGGTAGGTGATTAAATCCAATGAGTTGAATGCATTTCATTCATTGACGTTGACTTATGGGAAATTTGTAACAAAGAATAGTTAAAATATTACTTTCTCGATATAACTTGCTCTTTCCCGAGTTGCTATATAGCTTTCACAGCTCGCTGCTAATACAAAAACATAGATCTCTTTTGTAAACTTCAGCTCATTCTTAATTATGTGAGTCAAAATGTAGCAAATTATTACTGTTATTTTAATAACCCCTAAAATTGGTCTTTACGTAGGTAACTCGATCGTCTTCTTGTTCTATATTCCATAACCATCTTTCCTATATCCACCACCTTTGCAGTTATAGGGTTATCTCACAAAGTTCGTTCGCTTTTCGTTACGCTTCAATCACTAAGAACGCCTGGGAACACACCTCACCCCCAGCATAGCTACGACAGAGTAGTTGCCGAACTTTCCGTTTACAAACTTTAAACACAAGGTCGTTCAAAAGATAAATAACTGCGGCAGTTAGGTTTTGTAAACAAACTACTTATTTTCTGCAGTATGCACCACTATTGTCTACAATATATTGTCAAGTTTCTGGCTACAGTAGCGCGAGCTAAATTGAGCTCCAATGCCAAAATCCGAGTTGTAATTCGTGGATTGTTGACTATCGTTTCATGATCTTTCCACGTCCGTAACCATTGGCTGTCCAGACCAGGTTTGTCTTTTATGGAGAAATTCCCAGCTGAAATCGACAAAACCACTCGACATGCTCGCTTCGTTACTGCATCTTCCCCGTAGATAGCACAAATTTTCTGCCGGCATTGTGAAGCGGTTTTACCCTTACGATAGTAAAACAGCATAATATGTCGGAAATGTTCCTTTTTGCTTTCCATAGTTTGTAAACACAAGTTCACGCTTCTATGCAACGTGAGTCACAAACACACATTGACATATCCAATAGTGAGTCTGATTCTCTAAGTTGTAGGTTAGGCAACTTGGATAACTTGAGTGTACAGAGAGTTCAGGGTTTTCAGGCGTTATAGATGGAACATGCGAACAAAGCGAACGAACTTATGAGACAACCCAGTATATGGATAAATCTCCAAGAAGATTCACATGCATCTTAACAATGCGTATATTGTTAAGAAATTCTTCGTGTACTACAGCATTATTAAAGAACTAAGTATCATCTATGTTAAGCCCCTTGTACACGATCAAATTTTCGTCAAATTCAATACTTTACAAGACGTTTCAAGAGTTGTCACAAGTTTACAACTTTTTTGTCAAATTGCTTCCAATACTTTTAAACTCTTTAAAAGACTTGAAAGCAAATAAGGACATGCTCTAAACGATCATAGATTTGACAATGAATTAATGGCTTTAGCCAATGAAATAAAGAGTATTTACAGTGTGTCACGAAATCTGTATCATGGCAGAAAGCGAAGAGTATACAAAAATGGCTACCCAGTCAAGGTATGTTGTATGCGAACTGATTAGGATATAGATAAGCTGGTCATTTCTGTATGTCTAGGACTCTGCGGGTTACCACAAGATGAAGCAGATGAAGGCATATGAAGAAATGATTGCCAGGCAGATTTCCGAACTAAGTATACATTAATGCAATGTTATATAGTGTGGTTAACCTATCGGTTGGTGTTATTTCCATTGTATTCCACACTCGTAATGTGATTTCATTGGATATAATACGTGAAAGTGCTACATAATGTTAGTAAAGAACAGTATTTCATTGCAAACTGTTATACCGTGATGCAAATAGTAAATTGCTTTGTGCGTGATAAATTATTTATTAATGTGTTCTGAAGGGTTTCAATTTGAACAAAGACAACTTGTAGATACACATTTTGACAATCTTGTCCAATCTTGTCACATATTGAAAAATGTTTGACAATTTTTCTTGTAAACTCTTGAATTGAAAAAAAGTTTGATCGCGTACACGGGGCTTTAGAGCAACCTAGAATGGGTTTCTCTTCAAGATTTCTATTGATAGTTTCTCAGCCTTAATTAGACTAATTTCCAGAAGGCGTTTTCTTTTAATACTCTATCCTATACGAGGGTCAATCTGAATTTTTTTTGAAATGGGCAACAATGAGCCAAAGCAGCTTTTCCTAACTTCAGATTGAAGTTCAGAGCAACACACGCAAGTCTGGGCGCGTTCCAACAATATGCATCTTCAGCACCGCGTGTGTTTGTATAGGTGTTTCTACACCATGCGCCAGGATGGATCTCAAGCGAGAGTATGTCCTTGCTATGATTTTCTCTATCTTTAAAGTCGGTTTAGAGAGAATGCCTTGAAAAACTGCATCGTTCATTTGGGGATTTTTGCCCTTCACAATCCACCATTTATTGATGGTATGCAGAGTTTAGAAGAGAAAGGGATCCCCTCGAAGATGAAGGCCGAGCAGGACGACCGGCTACAGCAACAATGGATGAAAATGTGGTGAAAGCAGAGCGCATGTTGCGAGAAGATCATCGTTGTACATATGGTCAGATTCAAGAAGTCCTAAATATTGGATCGTCAGCAGTGAAGACAATCCTGAAAGTAAAAGCTTGACGTCAGGAAGCTCTGTAGTCGCTGGATCCCCCACCACCTCACAAATGAGCAGAAACAAGCACGTGTGCAATGTTGCCAGGAAATAATTGAAAAATTCAACGGAGGAAAATCCAAAAACATATTTAACATGACAACAGGTGACGAAAGCTGGATTTATCAGTATGATCCAGAAACTGAAGGACATTCATCAGTCTGGGTCTTCCCAGGAGAAGATGCCCAACAAAAGTGAAGCTAACGAGAAGTGTTGGCAAGAAGATGATATGTTCCTTCTTCTCAGTCAGTGGACACATTGTGAAGATTCCGCTTGAGGGATAAAACACTGTTACTGCCAGATGGTACACCACAAAATGTCTGCCACAAGTGTTCAATGAACTGAGAAAAAAGCGATCCTGGCCACGAAAGCCAACATTCCGGCTAGCAGATGCATGGTGCTGGCCACATCACCTCCCCGTAACGGTTAAATGATTGTCTGCCGTTCGTAAGTGGGCGTGCAGCCGGCAATCGGGTTGGTCGATCCAGATCCCATTCGGGCTGTAGTGCCACGGTATTATGATTATTACTATAATTACTTTCTCTACTACGTATAGTAAGTAGGGGAAGTATTGTATTCCACCCAAAAATTCGATACCGAGATTTCACCGCAAATATATGTTTTGAGACCCCTGAATCCAAAAAAAGCATTTATGGAAACATGCGTGTGTGTGTCTGTGAACAGCATAACTCAGAAACGAACAGTCGGATAAACACCAAACTTGGTATTTAGGTTCAGTATCTTCCAGAAATGCGACACGAAGGTTTTCAAGAAAATCCCCCCACCCCAGATTAACCTTTACATGAAACATTTTTTGAAATTTTTAATTTTCTCAAAAATGGCTCTAACGATTTTGATTAAAATATCATATATTTAAGATACTTTCATGACAAATAAAATGTATATCTTGAATTTTCTGGGAATGTCTCCTAAAGTATTCTTCATTGTGAACGACTTTTGCATAACTGATAAACCATAAGAGATAGACACAATTTTACTACACAAAAAATGTAGATCGCGTTAAAATACACAATTTATGTCATATACATTTTTTTGTTAAGTAAACCATTTTCGAGATATTACTTGTTATTCCCTTAAATTTTTCAATGTTTATTTTCTCAAATGGGAATTCGTTATTCATTTTTTGTCTTGGATATGCAAAGAGTATTAATCTGTAGCAAACAGAATGGTGCTGCACCTAGCAACCAGCTATAAAGAGATATGTCTATGCTTATATTGCCCTTGCAAATACAAAACAAAGGGTTCAATAGTACACCTTAAGCGATAGTCAAATATTTTTAGAACTGGTCGCTATGCGTAAAATGTAATTCTCTTTGCATGTCAAAAGATCGTTTGTGCAAATGTTTATCTCGATTAATATGAAATAGATTGAGAATAAGAGTTTGTAAAAATAGTTTGTACAAGAGTAGAGAAAGTCATGTGAGTGTAACACATCAGATTTTTTTTATTATACCAAATTATTTCGGGAACCTTTACTTGATCGGTAATAACATTGAATTTGTTACACATTACACAAATTTAGAAGCTCCCTCTTAAACATTTCTCATATTTAAATTAAAAATATTGCCAGCTGGATCCAGATGGGTTCAGCAAAGCAGTAGGAGTTTTAAAAAACAACTGAAAAAGAAAGAAAAAGGAATACTTTAGCTAGGTTTAGAAGGTTTGATATTATTATTACTGTGGTGGCATACGGCGTTCTTATCGCACACATAAAGAGCAGCACGACTTCGCCGTTTGGTTTAGTATTCACTGGTAGGGATTCTGTGCACGTACTGTCATTTTCTGATACAGCGCTACTGATGGCTGATATCAGCCTGCCGATGTACTGTGCTTCACTTAATTACTGTGAAAGATAATTTGTTTGCCAGCGTAATAATAACAGTGTCAAACAGTTGAGGGAACAGCATAACAGCTAGATAGCCATCAGAAAGCGATATTTGGCAGTCGAGAAGTTACCACAGCGTTTAAACGAGGGCTCATCTCCATAAAAGGAACCATAAAGTGCAATTTAACGGAGTTTTATGGCGCTCTAATTCAAATTCTTTACCATAAAATGAGAGTAAACATCATATGTTCGGTTTAGTATCTGCGTTACCTGTTTTAGATGCAGCTATGGCTTAAAACGTAATAAAATCTCGTTACAACCGAACCCTAAGTCTCCAACACTATTACTCTGACATTTTTTGTCAAAATATTACCCTCAAAATATTACCCTCCCTCGTACTTTTTCTGTTTAAAGGAAATGTTACGGTAGCCAATCACTTATTTATTCGGGAGCATTAAACCCAACATGTGAATACGTATGTTCCAGAACACTTTGGCTTCCCTTTCAAACCATTCAAGTAATAGTCTTCACTCTTTCTCCCTATTAGAACATATAGAACCATATCGCAAAACTCGCTGTTAATCCTGATTCACAAAAAACGGAACGCGGTATAAGACAGTTAACTAAAAATACATGATTCAGTGGAGCAATAATTATCTACTCTTTATCGCCTCCATTGTTGTATCTCACTTTATGGCATCTAATATTTATTTACGCATTTTTAAAGCACCCATTTTATGAGAATTTATTTAAATTCTCATTAAGTTATGCAATTAATTTCTTCCACACAGGCCGTGTGTTGGACAAGGTTGGAAAAGTAGAACCAGACGACTGAAAAATTCAATGCCATAGCCGGGATTTGAACCACGGATCTCCCGGTCTCCGTCTGATTCTGCCTTTCCAACCCTTTCCAAAACACGGCTTGTGTGGAAGAACAATTAATTCCATTAATTGACCTAATAGTGGTCAAAACTATGAAGCTCGGGACTTAAAGTACTTACAGCAATGTAAGTCGCCATTTGGGTATGTCATCTCAATACAATGTGAGATGTACTTGTGATTTACCATGAAACGTGCGAATCAGTTAGCGAATTTAATGTCGTACCGGCATATTTCCATAGTAGCTGAATGGTTAGAGCAACCGGACGGAGACCGGGAGATCTGCGGTTCCTACGTTTCTCAGCTTGTCTTGTAGGTACTAAAATAATGAGGCAAAGGCTCTTAGGATCTTTCCAGTTCTATCACTGTTCTTTAAAGAAATTTTCCACATTCAAATCGTTTTCTTTTCTACGTACCCGCCAACTAAAGCAACTTAAAACCAATACTGACAAAGACTGTATCCAGTATTTCATTGTTTTCGCAAGATCTCGGAGACTATTACAGAGCGAGAGAGAGGGAGAGGGCACACAAATATTTCAGATAGTAGTATCTTGCTTAAAAGACCTCTTCTAGTGAAATCTTAGTTACTCCATACTTCTATTCCTTTCGAGTTCTTTGAGACCTACTACCAAAACTTCCACTTGATAGAAATTTCCTCTTCTGCACTCTTTTGGCAGTTTACAACTGAAAGTGACGCCACTCTTTCGTACGTGCTAGTGCATTTGTTTACAAAAAAATCTGATGTGTTACACTCACATTACTTTCTCTACTCTTGTACAATCTATTTTTGCAAACTCTTATTCTCCATATGCTTCATGTTAATGGAAATAAACATTTGCGGAGTCTATCTTATTGCTAATTTTCTTGTAGATGTAAGGGGAATGTATATTTACAAGGGCAATATAGAAATACAGTAGCCTTTAAGCACATATATATATATATATATATATATATATATATATATATATATATATCTTAATAGCTGGTTGCTAGGGGCAGCACTATTCCCTTTGCCACAGATTAATACTCTTTGCATATCCAAGACAAAAAAATGAATAACAAATTCCCATTTGAGAAAATAAGTATTGAAAAATTTAAGGGAATAACAAGTAATATCTCGAAAATGGTTCACTCAACAACAAAAATGTATATGACATAAATTGTGTATTTTAACGCGATCTACATTTTTTGTGTAGTAAAATTTTGTCTATCTGTTATGGTTTACCAGTTTACCAAAAGTCGTTCACAATGAAGAATACTTTTGGAGACATTCCCAGAAAGTTCAAGATATACATTTTATTTGTCATGAAAATATCTTAAACATATGATATTTTAATCAAAACCGTTAGAGCCATTTTTGAGAAAATTAAAATTTTCGAAAAATGTTCCATGTAAAGGGTACTCTGGTGTGGGAGGATTTTCTTGAAAACCTTCGTGTCGTATCTCTGGAAGATACTGAACCTAAATACCAAGTTTGGTGTTTATCCGACTGTTCGTTTCTGAGTTATGCCGTTCACAGACAGACAGACACACAGACGCACAGACACACACACGGACATGTTTACAAAAATACCTTTTTTGGATTCAGGGAGTCTCAAAACATGTATTTTCGGTGAAATCTCGGTATCCAATTTTTGGGTGGAATACAATACTTCCCCTACTTACTATACGTAGTAGAGAAAGTAACAATATAGAAAGGTAAACTTTAACCCATCTTTTTGTGAGAAGTTTTTCTCTAAAAATTGCTACTAATATTAGGTATGGAAAGCTCTGTGTGCTCAAGTTATGTGGTCTCATTCTTTGCAAATATATGAGGGGTTTTGTTTGCTCCAATTTTGCCTTGAACATCTTTTTCTGTCACTGACATTTTCTGGTATAAATGACCCTTGGATTGGGCTACTGAACGGAGGGGACACCTAGCAATGCTACCTTCAAGTGATTATTGTATGTACACCCCCGGGAGGAACGGATGAGGTGAGGAAACCGCAGTAGACACACGGTTGCAGAGCGAAGCCGGCATAAGTGGACAGAGACGCTCAGTGTTCCCTAACACTTCCAGGATTGACCACCCGGTCACGGGAGGGCCGATCGGAGATTTCCCTCATGTGAGACCGGGGAAACATTTCCAAAGCGCAAGCCTTTGTGCAATCTGTCCGACACAGAACGAACCACAGCCCCGGAGTTAACCTGAAACATCAAAGGGAAATAAAATGAGAGGAAATGATGAAGAGAGGAGAGCCGTGGTAATAGCATTTGCCTTTGTCAATCAGGGAATACCACAAAAAACCCAGAATCAGAGTGTGGGACCACCGGGAATCGAACCCGGGACCTCCCGAATGCAAGCCTCACACGTTACCGCAGAGCCATCTCGCTCATTTAAATGGCCCTTTTATTCAGAAACTATGAAGATAGCTAAATCAAATTTAGAAATATTAAAAATAACTTCTAAGTGTAGTTTGTGGACCTACTTTGGTGTTTATAAAATGATTGATTATATTTTAAACAAAAGTTGCTGATAAATTTAAATTAAAGTGTGCTATAACTGATAAAAATAGTCCCATCTTTCTTAATAAACAAACATGTTGAATAAAAGCAAATAAGTGAAGGCACTTACGAGATCTGTCAGAGAAGTACCCGACCTAACAAAGAAAACACAAAAATTTTGGGAAGAAACATCTTTATTTCTCTACACAGTCTCCTTTCAGCTCGATACACGTTTCCCAGCGGTGTTCAATAGCTTCGATACCCTGTTTATAGTGAGTTCTGCAAAATAGCCATCAACTGCAAACTCCACCTCTTCATTGTTCGCAAATCTTTTACCACCAAGCCATTTCTTCAACTTTGGAAACAGAAAATAATCAGAGGGGGCTAAGTCTGGCGAATAGGGTGCATGAGGAAGCATTTCGAACTTTAACTCATTGATTTTGGCCATGGCGATAATGGATGTGTGAATTGGTGCATTGTCTTAATGAAACAGCCGTCTTGATTTCATCATTCAAACGCTGCAATACGTTTGCATAATACTCACCATTGATTTCCTTTCTTTTTGAAGATAATCAATGGAAATTATCCCACGTGCATCCCAGAAAACTTACGCCATGACCTTCCTCCAGATGGAACTGTCTTCGCCTACCTTGGAGCCGATTCTTCCCTTTCAATCCACTGTTTTGACTGTTCCTTCGTCTCAGGTGTGAAGTGATGGTTCATCCATGGTTATAAATCGACGCAAAAACTCGGCTTTATTGTAGCGAAACATCGCCAAACACTCGACTGAAACATCCTCACGACGCTACGTTTGTTCCATTGTGAGTAAACGCGACAGCCATCTTGCGTACAGCTTTCTCATGTCTAAATTTTCAGTCAGTATGAGATGTACAGCACTTTTTGAAATGCCTATTATGTCTGCTAACTTGCGCACTTTCAGTCAATGGTCATCCAATACCACTTTGTGGATTTTGTTTTCACAATTTCTGACGTGGTCACCTCATTTGGTCAACCAACTGATATGTTCATCTTGACAACTCGTAGGGCCTCGCTTAAACCTTGCACCCAATATTTTACTGTTGTAAACGAAGGAGCAGACCACCAACCCCCTTCAGAGTAGAATCTAGCTCAACTTCAATATTAGTTGGACTAAGACCTTTCCAATGAAAGTATTGTATCACATAACGATGGCCAGTTTTATCCATGTTCACAAATTTGCTGAGAGCGTTCACTATTAGTGGCTGCCAAACAATTACTAAACAACGGAGCATCGTCATACTTCAAACTTAAGCTTTATAAGGGTAGTGCTTTCTACCACAACCGCTATATATATATACGTCAGGTCGGGTACTTCTGGGACTGCCCTTGTACCTACATTATGTAAAAATTAATGGATCATGATCATGAATTTAGCAAATTTAACATTGTGAGATAGGGCTTTAACCGTCTCCTTAACTTCATTCCGAATGAGTAGATATCACTTCATAAGCATTAACTGAAATATAATATCTATGGGGAGGGATATAGAGATAGGGTGGCTGCAAATGATGGCAGGAGTACACAACGCAGCAGTAGCACTGCATTGGCTCTAATGTCTTGCACAACTGGGAGGTCTAAATTAGAGGATAAGGATGAAAATTGCCTTCAAACTTTATATATATATACATATATAATATTTTAAACTTATTAATTATAATACAATTTAACCATAATGGCTTAATAATAAGTAATACAAACTGTGAATAATTAGAAGAATAACAATCATATCACTTTCAATCTGAAACTCTTCGACTCATGTGTAATTTTTTGGGTGGATTACCAATTCTTTATCTTTCTTTGCATAGAGGCTACTATGCTGCAGAAAGAAAATCCATAGCCGTTCATATTTGATGTTCAAGCTAAATATTCAGTTATGCAATGCAAATTTACAGTGTTTGTTTGTCTATGTAGACCACGTGGGGAATTGTTTCACCGTAAATATTTATAAATATGACAAATGTAAACAAATGGAATGATATCTGCATTTTAATATAAATATGGTACTCTCCCTGTTTGCAATATGTGTTTCAAGCTACTAGCTTTATTTTAAAGACTTGGGACAACAGTTCTCTATTTCCAGTTTTAGATTTTTATTCTTTTGGTTTACCTTATTATACCTGTTTTGCTTCTCAGCGTATATTCGTTTTCAGATATAATATTGTTTATGTGCCTCTTGTACCTTCTTTCCAGGAATGGATTCATTTTTGTAACATTACATTTTAAAATAGTAGTGATATATATTTATAGCATAAATAGTAGAAGCTCTTAATTAAATGTTTTAGGCTTTTGGTGTGCTATTTAGGATAAATAGACTACCCGCATATATTCTGGATATGTAGTCAAAAGATACCAGATATATTCACTGACTTTGTTATTTTAATTTTTAGGTAAGATTTTGAATTTGCAGTTTTTATGTCGAATGTTCATTTCCTTTCTTTTCCTTTTCTCTGTTCCATTGCTTGCGTTTTTCTTTTCCATATGTTTTGAAACGTCTTCCTTCATTTGTTTTATATTATCCAGGCTTTTTGTTATACAACTACAATTTGTCACAGTACTTTTAACTAACTTCCAAAATTGGCAATCTCCATACTGCACTTATGTTCATAGTTCCTGTTCAAGTAAATAGTAATGTATAAAACTCCAAAACTCAGATATGAGGAAACCAAAAACTAACCAATGTAAGTTTATAAATCTGAGTATAAGAATAAAGTCCGTATAGTTGCATAAGATTCTCTACATTTTGGGATTTCTATTGCTTCAGTGCATAGATGGCCTGGATGTTTGCCTATGCGTGTATATATTGACCACACCAGTTGTACATATTGCCTAGCCCCCGTTTATATAGGCAACTTCTTCAGCACAGAAGTGATGCTGGCCATCTAACAAAATGCAACAGGCGAAATCGAGAGAGCTCTAGATTGTCGTAAACTATTCCTAACCTCAAAGGGTTTTAATATGTGACATACATAACATCTGCATTATGTCATAGCCTCCTCGAAAGGCTGCTGCAAGAATATCCCATTTTGTAGAGCTTTAAACTAGCATTAACATTTTTAACTTAATGCGTAAATGAGCTGTTACAACACTCCTTTGCTCTGACATAAACTTCTATATATGAGAAGAGCAGTCTAGACTAGTTTTCAATGCAATTCTTTATCATTTACGGGCATTTAGTTTTAATGCATCGTTCGCTATGATTAAGCCATTGTAAACCTCGATTTAAAAAATAAACAGCGGTGAATTTAAAACTTATCCTGAAGGTATTACGAAAATAATTTGTCTACGTAAGCCAATATAATTATGCATGGTGTTCCCGAAGCTCGTCCACTTTGTTCGAATAGGCAACCCAAATGACAGCATGAGAATTGTAAAAGATTGCTACAATTTTATCATTACATTACGCAGGACTACTTCTTTGTGTTTCAGGTTTTTGTTTAAAAGGTAACACTGTCGCCGCGTACGAAACAAATGTATTTGGTGTAGTAACATTTAGCTTTAATTATTACACTGATTTAACCGACATACTGTTTGTATATTATTATTGTATACTTCCTATAGTATTATATTATTTATAACGTGGGTACTAATATAATATCCCCAAATAAATTACAGTGTAATAATAATAACAATAATAATCCCGTCCATCATTAATCAGACATTTGAAGATTACCCGTTAGTTAGGCTATATATTTGCAGCTTTTATGTTTTTATAAATGGTTAGGGCGATGGTTTGGTTCTAAGTTCGGATTTCGCTACCGTCTGCAGAGTTTTATTTCTGTAATACATACTGTTCTTAACGTATACATACATGTATGTATGACGTAAACCTAAAAGAAACAAGCGTTACGTATACAAAAATATACGTAATTACGTCCCTACTTCTAGGCGTTTCGAGAAAGATTGTCTTATATGTCTTTCGGGAATAAAAACTCTGGTTCTTTCGTACCACCAGAATCATACATTAAGGTAACGAAGATGTATGCTAATAAAGAATACGTAACGATGGTTTAAATAGTTGGTCAGGCTGGAGACCTTTCTGGTGCACGAACAATTTATTAACAACGGTTATTTCGACGTTGTTTGCCTTCGCGTCATGTTTTAAGGCGCGCTTTTGTAGGAATGCAGACGCACGGAGCTCTAGACCAGTGTCTAGAGCTAGGCCGGTGTTTGATGGACAGGAAGAACTTATTAGTTTATTTCGAGGAACCCTATATAAGCATCAGGCAAGCTAAAGTCGATTTAGAATTGGTACTGATTCCATTCATTGAATACTCGATGACAGAAATGGCACCGGTACAAACTGTAGTTGGTTCAGGACTTAACATAAAATAACTTTCAAATCAGAACTGCCTATTTTACGATGCTAATAATAGCCGGATTTCATTCGTCATGTTCTGTGGCCAGACGAAAGCACTATCACCAACACTGGCATTATAAACCGGTAAAACATGGTATGCTTTGTAGATCGCAATCTTCAATGGTTTTGTCCTAATGGCACTTCCAACACATATTTGATTACACTTGAATACCGCACCAGCGCATCAAGTCTTCATGTTCTCCACCTTGGCCGTCTACTGAGGTGGATTGGCCGATGCGAACCTTTATCCTGGTCCCCTCGTTCGCCGGACCTCACATCCTTGGCTCTATGGGAACATCTAAAAGCACAGGTCTATCGAAACACGGCAAAAACCATTGGGTTCCCCGCAGACAAATTAACGTTGCTTGCTGTAATGAGACACCACAAATTTTTCGGTGGTTACACCAATATATTGAATGCGTCTTCACTACTGCATAAACAGAATTGTCAACCGAAATTGAGGGGTAAAAGAAAGGGCGGCAGTAACGAAGTGTAAGTTACACATACCGTTCTTTATTAATCTAAATTTCAAGTCAAAATACAGCTTGAGCCGGAAGGTACAACGAAACCAGCATTACTTGAAGATCTATAATGTATTGCAGTGTAAATTTTGTAAACAAAATTGTGTTGAATCATGTTTTAGCTTCTTTATTAATGTACTAACAGTAGTATAGGATGAGGGAAATAAAATGGAATTTTGGTTTTGTCTAAATATCGATGCTATAAACCCACCTGTAATTTTTATCGCATATTGAATTTTTTTAGTCCTTTAAAGGATTGTCATAACCTATTTTGACGAACTCGTACATTCAAACACCACTACACTTGAAAGTCACAACACGAAACTGATTAACATTTATAACATCATTGCAATTCCTGCAACATAAAACCAACAATACGGCGCGCCGTGAACAATGAAATATAACTTCGAGAAGTGAACAGAGATTCGGGAACACCGTATAATTAAAATAATGTCGTACTTAATTACTAGCACGTAAATTTGTGTTGAGTGATTAAACTGGATTCTAGTTTAAGAAATATTAATGTTTCTAACTTAGCAAAAGCTTTAAATTCCTAGATGTCACACAAAAGACAGAAATAATTAATTATCTGCTACTTCATCAACAGTGAGTTGATATTTATAGCTTATGCCTATACACCTTTGATAAATATTATTATATTTATCTTAAATTATCGCTAATCTATTAATTCCTAAGCAAAAGAAGCATTTTGAGGCCATTGCTGAAATCTTAGTTGCACTAAACAATGAATTTAATAACTTTTTAACAATTTTGTAATATTTACTAAAACAATTATGAGCAACTTTTATTCTAAAGTTAGTATAAAATCCAAAACTTGCATTTAATACGTTACGTTTTCAACCGTTGCAGTTTGTCTTTCGTAATATATATAAACTGTTTCGCAGTTTAAATCCTCCCAAATCTGCAGCTTTTTTTTCTTTTTTAAGATTTTAAAAACAGCCTCATATATATGCTAAAAGGCGTGTTTGTTTTTTAAAATATTCAACTTATTTTCATCTTTATCAGTATTAACTTGAAAATATAAGTTATATCAACTGAAAGATTGCTTATTTTCATAATCTAATTAAAAGATTACAAAATTTGTAAAATTTTTTAAAGCCAGAGAAAAATTTATACTGGGAAATAATAAGACATTTATACAATTAGTATATCAACAATTTTAACTTAAAATCTTAATATTTCAGAAGTAAATAAAGACAGCTTATTTGTGCTCAAAATTTAAGGTTTATCGGTTAAAATACTAGGATATTATTATTTTTATTAATTTATTGTTTTGCAGAACTTATTTTAGCTTTGTTATAAAATTGCTGAAAAAATAGATAAAATTCATAACATTTAAATAAGATAATTTCCAGGTCTTCCTCCAATGGCGTTTAATGCCATAAATTATAGCAGGGAGGTAACATTACTTGACATTCATCAGACAATGTAAATAATTGCTTTTATAGTTGTAATAATCTCAACAAATATGTTTGGAATGGAGTCTTTCCATTCTCAGTAGCATGTGAATTGCTGCATGTAGCAATTCGCACAATTTTGTCGTAGTGAAGGCTGAGTGTGGCCAATGGCCGCCCTCGGTAAGGTCCGACAGCTGATCTGAATGACGGTGCTCAGTACTCCTTGTTGCAGACTGTCGTGGAGGCCTGCCAGAAGAAACGACAGTGCAAGTTCCAGACGTCCCCCAAGACCTTCGGCGGCGACCCTTGCCCCGGTGTCCGCAAGTACGTCGAGGTTGCCTACAAGTGCCGTCCATGTGAGTATACTTCTGTGCAAATAAATAACGCTTACTACTTTCTTAAAATTGAGTGTGACCATGGTCTGTATTACGTATTCTTCAAAAATATAGTTTAAGGCAGATGTCCCTTTCGGCAACCCATTTAATGCATGCATGAAAAAGATACTACGGATACCGGGTTTAAAAAATCTGATGTGTTTCACTCATATGACTTTCTCTACTCTTGTACAATCTATTTTTATAAACGCTTATTCCATCACTATCATCTTAATCGAGATAAACATTTGCAGACTCTATCTTATTGCTAATTTTCTTGTAGATGTAAGGGGAATATATATTTACAAGGGCAATATAGAAATACAGTAGCCTTTAAGCACATACATATCTCTTAATAGCTGGTTGCTATGTGCAGCACCATTCCCTTTTCCACGGATTAATACTCTTTGCATATCCAAGACAAAAATATGAATAACTAATTCCCATTTGAGAAAATTATTGAAAAATTTAAGGGAATAACAAGCAATATCTCGAAAATGGTTCACTCAACAAAAAAAATGTATATGACATAACTTGTGTATTTTAACGCGATCTATATTGTTGTGTAGTAAAATTGTGTCTATCTCTTATGGTTTACCAGCTATACAAAAGTCGTTCAAAGATATACATTTTATTTGTCATGAAAATATCTTATACATATGATATTTTAATCAAAATCGTTAGAGCCATTTTTGATAAAATTAAAATTTTCGAAAAATGTTCTATGTAAAGGGTAATCTGGGGTGGGGGGATTTTCTTGAAAATCTTTGTGTCGCATCTCTGGAAGATACTGAACCTAAATACCAAGTTTGGTGTTTATCCGACTGTTCGTTACTAAGTTATGCTGTTCACAGACAGACATACAGACACACACACGGACATGCTTCCAAAAATGCTTTTTTGGATTCAGGGATCTCAAAACATGTATTTCTGGTGAAATCTCGGTATCGAATTTTTGGGTGGAATACAATACTTCCCCTACTTACTGTACGTAGTAGAGAAAGTAAAAAATAGACATGCTATGGAACTCAACATATTTATAAAATAAAGAATATAAAATAAATGGGGATACCATGTACAAACAACGTTATACTGTCATATAAAATTATTACTTATAAACTTATAGATGACAGGATGAAGTAATATAAGCTCATATAGATAATAATACTGCCTAAGTTACGATGATGATGATAATCGTTTTAAAAACATATGTGGAGCTACACGGTTGACAAATTTCTCTCTCATGGTAACACACGGATCTATGCAAAACTATAGGATGCTACATTCCGAATAAAATAATTTGGAATATTTCTCTGTCGAACCAAACGTTCTTGGTCCTAGTTCTGAGTTATCCCCAAATAACAACTTTCAAGCATATCGAAATCATGTTTTAACAGGTATTTGGATACTGCAGGATTTTTAACTAGCGTTACATCATGTTTCATTTTATAGTATGAAATAAAGCAGATCATACTATAAACTACGCGTTTAACTATTAACTAACGCCTATCAGAATGCCTTTTCGAGGAGTCTGCCTTAGTTCTTGACATCTGACACGGAAACCCCACTAAAGCTACGGTGTTCATCCTAGTGATATTTCTTTCAAAACCAGCTCTGTCTTCTAGCTTCAAGAACGAAAGAAGCCTTCACACTTCTTGTTCTCTTATAATCCTGTAGACACCGCGGTTGTCAGGTTTCATAACAAGGTGGCTTTACGCGATATCTCGCGAAGATTTTTCCGTAGAGATGATGCAAGTGAGACCTCGAGACTGGCATAATTGCTATGCTTTCTATGCTTCTGTTCATTCTATTAAAATGTAAAATGTTGTTCAGAGTACTTAAATATCCAATCCAAATGAGTAACAGGTAAACCAGATGGCTAAAAATTAAATATCAGTGCTTCTTTTATGTTGTTTATTTAAATAAAATGACACTTAAGATTCAGCATAATCGTATTCTTTCTAAAAATGATAAATAAGTCGGTGTTAATAGTACATTCAACTAAATTAAATTGAATTGAGTTTTATTTATGGACGCTGTTTAACTGTTGTGGTCCTTAGCGTCCCAATCTACATTGGGAGTGAAAGACCGGAAATTTTGCTCAGAGGCCTCTTTATTAGGATTGAGGTTCTTTTACATGACGTAAATCTACGACACGGGACCACCGGCTTTACTTCCCTTTCCAAAGGAAGACATGCTAAGGATTTTTACACCCGAAAAAAATCCATCGCCCTCCACAGGGTTTGAACCCGCGACCTCGCGAACTAGAGGCAAGCATGGTAACCACTACACCACGGAGGACGACATACATTCAACTATCGTACGTCTGCAACGTTCGAATATTGCAGTTTCTCTATTAGACATTAAGGCTATGTTGAATCCTTTTTTTATTTTATTTCAATACACATCACGCTGCCACGTCTTTCTCTCTCTCTCTCTCTCTCTCTCTTTCTCTCTCTCTCTCATTAAGAATGACCCAAAGTAAAGCCATCTTATTTATCTCAACGATGTAACAGCAAAACAGAACAGATCACTCACAAATGAAATATCAGTCCTCTTCCTCCTCCTCCTCCTCCTCCTCCACCTCCTTATTTTAATATTCATTATTACCCCGAAAAATCGGTTTTATTAACTGTTGTCGAAACATCACGACATGTAAATTGCACAGACGGAGAGCGGAATGAAAGAGCGAGATAAAGACGCAGATGTAAGGAGGAGGGGAAAACAGGATGTAAGAGAAGAAGAAAGGGACAAAGTGAGAGAGAATAATCTCAGTGTTTAAGCAATAATGAATGTTGCTAATTTATGGTTATAATTTTCTGGTTTAGCCGTAGAAGCATATGCGATATTACAGCGAAGTATTAGGCAGTATTCAAATATTTCGTTTTCTATGAATTTTGTGAAGAAAGGGAAAAACGAGAAATATCATTTCTACGCCACTTTTAATATCTCAGCTCATATTGACGGTTTTGACTTCAGAACAATTGCTTATCGACAATGGTGATCACTCGTTT
Organism: Deroplatys truncata; assembly: GCA_030765065.1. NCBI lineage: Eukaryota > Metazoa > Arthropoda > Insecta > Mantodea > Mantidae > Deroplatys > Deroplatys truncata. The sequence continues at coordinate 174,500,196 of CM060986.1, read as the reverse complement.
ACATTTGATGTTGCCTATGGTGTTCTCTTAAATCACCATTATTACCATTAAATTTATTAATTTTAAAAAGAGATTGTGTATTGATTTTATTAATTTTGGTTAAAGAAAAATCTTCACCTTTCCAGAAATAAATCGATCCCGGGAGCCCCAGATTTGGAGACTATCATGCTAACCACCAGATCACACTGGCACTCAAGTACAATCTTTCTGAAACCATTTTTGCTCAAAAAATGTCGATAGAATGAATAGTTAAAACCTTACACCAAATTTTACATTCTTTGCCACTTAGATCTAATAAGTCGAGGAGTATTGTATTTCACCAAAAAAACTAAAAACGAGATGTTGATATTTAAGTTCGACATTTTCCAAAGATGCGACATGAAGATTTTCAAGAACTCCTCTATCTCAAACTCTCCTTGTATTGAAAAATGTTCGTTATTACTTTCTCTACTACGTATAGTAAGTAGGGGAAGTATTGTATTCCACCCAAAAATTCAATACCGAGATTTCACCGGAAATATATGTTTTGAGACTACCTGAATCCAAAAAAATCATTTTTGGAAACATGTCCGTGTGTGTGTCTGTGTGTGTGTCTGTGTGTCTGTGAACAGCATAACTCAGAAACGAACAGTCGGATAAACACCAAACTTGGTATTTAGGTTCAGTATCTTTTAAAGATGCGACACGAAGATTTTCAGAAAACTCCCCCACACCAAATTACCCTATACATGAAACATTTTTTTAATGTTTTGATTTTCTCAAAAATGCCTCTAATTATTTTGATTAAAATATCATATATCTAAGATATTTTCATGACAAGTAAAATGTGTATCTTGAATTTTTTGAGAATGTCCCCAAAAGTCCCCTACATTCTGAAAGGCTTTTGCATAACGGGTAAACCGTAAGAGATAGACATGTTTCTACATAGAAAATGTATAGCTCGTTAAAATATAGTTTATGTCATACTTTTTTTTGGAGTGAAACATATTTCTTGTTATTTGTTTGAATTTTCCAATACTCAAACTTTTTCTTAAATGGGAATTCGTTATTCATTTTTTGTCCTGGACATGCAAAGAGACTGAAACGCTCCACATAGAAACCAACTTTTAAAAGATTTGATTATCGCTTAAAGCCTACCATATTCCCCTTGCACCTACAAGAAAATTAGCAATAAGATTAACATCTCAATTAACCTGAAGCATAAGCGTTTGTAAAAATAGTTTGTACAAGAGTAGAGAAAGCCATGTGAGTGCAACACATCAGATTTTATTTAATTACTGGAACATGGCAGATTACATATCTGGATCCATTACTGTCCTTTCTTGTTACCCCTGGACACAATTAAGCTCCTAACCCATAGTAAATATAAGGCACAAGCATGAGTGTACAATTAAACATATTTAAGTTTTATTAACTCCTCAAAGAAAAATTGTTTTATTGCAGAATTTCAAAATATTCCATGAGGTATTATATCACAAAGAAAGGGGGAGACGAGAAAAGAGGGAAAGAGAGAGAATAGAAAAGAAGTAATGAGAAAAGAATATATCACAGGAGCGAAAAGTGGAGGGGAGAAGAAAAAGACGGAGAAAGGAAGGGAGGGAGTGAGGGAGAGAGAAAAATCTCTGGAGTTAACGCAATAACGGCTGTGGAACTGCGGATTCTGTTGATAATTACTCCATAATAACAGAATTAAATAACAGTATTCCTAAAAAGTGTAGCTGGATTTGCCTTTAATATTACATTAAATGAAATAACATTAAAATTAACGTGAGGATTTCTTTTGAGTTTAACAAACTTTACAATCGTTTCAAAGTCATGACCATGTGGTATACTTCCTCTTACATACCCTTTCTTCAATTTTGTTTTCGCTGTCAGGTTTTCGGAAAGGTTTCAAAATTTATTCGATCTCTTATTAAGAATTTTATTCAGTTTTTCGAATCTTCTTGTTGTTGAAGAAATGGTTTATTATAAGTTCCCTTCTTCGATAAAAATAAGTACTATAGGTTTAGAAATTATTTGATCTACTATATACTGAAATGCCTCTAAATAAAATGAAGAATTGAGCAAAGATTTTAGTCTTCTGAGTGAAGTTCATAATTTAATATATGTTCGCAATCGACAAAAATCCGAGTTATGTTTACTTTCTCTACTACGTATAGTAAGTAAGGGAAGTATTGTATTCCACCTAAAAATTCTATATCGAGATTTCATCGGAAATACATGTTTTGAAGTACCTTGAATCCAAATAAAGCATTTTAGAAAAAGGTTCGTGTGTTCATCTATGTGCCTGTGAACAGCTTAACTCAAATACGAAAATTCGGATAAATACCGAACTTGGTATTTAAGTTCAGTATCTTTCAAAGATGCGGCACGAAGATTTTCAAGAAAATCCCTCGACCCCAGACTACCTTTTACATGGAACATTTTTTGAAAATTTTTATTTTCTCATAAATGGCTCCAAAGATTTTGATTAAAATATCATATGTTTAGATATTTTCATGACAAACTAAATTTCTGTTGTCCCCAAAAGCCCTCTTCATATGACTTTTGCATAACTGGTAAACCATAAGAGATAGACAAAATTCTACTACACAAAAAATGTTGATCTCGTTAAAATAAACAATTTATGTCATATACATTTTTTATCGAGTGAACCATTTCTGTTGTTTGAATTTTTCTACTAATGCGTTTTCTCAAATTTGAATTAATTATTCTTTTTTTATGTCCCGGAAATGCAAAGAGAATTAAATGCTCCACGTAGCAACCAGCTCTTAAAATATTTGACTATCGCTTAAAGCCTACCACATTCCCCTTGCATCTACAAGAAAATTATCAATAAGATTAACATATCTATATTTTTATTAATATTAAGTAAATGGAGAATAAAGGTTTATAAAAATCATTTGTACAAGAATAGAGAAAGTCATGTGAGTGCAACATATCAGGTTTTTAAAATAATAAGCCATGTGCTTCGGTCCACTGCGATCAGTTAGCCTTAAGGAAATCTATGTGACGATGAGACACAATGCTTATAATATTACGACACTTTATTGAAAACATAACATTTTGTTTTGCTATAGCAAAATTAGGCGCATTTTGTACTTTAAGACAGGAGGCCGCGCAGATGACCTAAGTGTGTATAACGTCTATATTGCTATTTTATTGCTATGTATGCTAGAATCTATGGAAGATTTGTTTTATTAGCATTCGCAAAGGTTGACTTTTCTCTTTTCTGATAAAATTATGATTAGCCCGTTTTTGTGAGCACCCATTCAATAATACAATTAGTTACTTACTTATTTTAAATAACCTAGAATTTGTCGTTATGGGCTTAAGTAACCTGTATTTTTGAAGACCCTGGAGTTTATGATCACTAATAACAGCAGCAGTATGAAGTGTCGTACACCACAGACCATCAAAGCTATCCATTTTCGAATAAATAAATCTTTCATGTTCTGTAAATCGCAAGTATTGAAACTCCCGTTATGAAACAAGATTTAGCAATGACGTTTATCAAACGTTCACTGGGCAATTGCTCACTGTTGAGTCTGGAGGGAAAGGCAAACAAAGATCAAAGCAGCTTTTGGTTCTATTCAAAGGAAAGGTACCTTAAAATGCTCTTCTGGGACAAATGGAATAACTGTATCAGAAACAGAATGCTAAAGTATAGGCTTAGCCACTTCTAACAGCGTTGCTATTGGTACAAAGAGTTCAAAGATCACCCGCTTCTCGTTGGATTTTGCGGGTAGTCATAATGAGGGATGAAAAAGCGACCTGAATTCGCCAAGAACAGTGATATAAATTGTGAATTTTATAAATAAATACGTAAGTAAAAAACATTTTAAATGGTTTTTTGCTTTATTGTTAGCCTGGAAACAATTAAGTTCCTAACCCATAATAAATATAAGTAACAGGCAAAAGCTTGAGTGTACAATTAAACATATCACTTATGTTTTGTTAACTCCTCAGAGAAGATTAATAATCTAATAGCGCAAACATTTCTGTTTAAGCATTAATTTGTTTCACAATGCGTTTCAGAGAAAACATTTCAAGAAGCCCGCTTTCACTAGACGTTTTTCCGATAGAGAAAAAGTTATGTGATAGGTTGCGCGCGCATGCGTGTTTCACTTGTTTCTACATACAAGTGTGTGTAAATCCCGCGGTTTCAGTTGTTAAAAATCGGATATGTTACACTCACATGACTTCTCTACTCTTGTACAAGCTATTTTTACAAACGCTTATTCTCCATATGCTTCATGTTAATCGAGATATCGAGATGTCAATCTTATTGCTAATTTTCTTGTAGATGCAAGGGGAATATTGTAGGTTTTAAGCGATAGTAAAATATTTTAAGCGCTGGTTGCTATGTGGCGCATTCCATTCTCTTTGCATGTCCAGGACATAAAAAAATGAATAACGAATTTGAGAAAAAGTATAAGTATTGGAAAATTTAAGGGAATAAGAAGAATATCTCGAAAATGGTTCACTCGACAAAAAAATGTATATGACATAAATTGCACATTTTAACGCGATCTACATTTCTTGTGTAGTAAAATCTTCTCTACCCCTTATGGTTTACCAGTTATGCAAAAGTCGTTCACAATGAAGAATACTTTTGGAGACATTCCCAGAAAATTCGAGATATACATTTCATTTGTCATGGAAATATCTTAAACATATGATATTTTAATCAAAATTGTTAGAGCCATTTTTGAGAAAATTAAAATTTTCGAAAAATGTTCCATATAAAGGGTGATCTGGGGTGGGGAGAAAACCTTCGTGTCGCATCTCTGGAAGATACTGAACCTAAATACCAAGTTTGGTGTTTATCCGACTGTTCGTTTCTGAGTTATGCTGTTCACAGACACACACATGCACACACGGACATGTTTCCAAAAATGCTTTTTTTTGGATTCAGGTGGCCTCAAAAATTGTATTTCCGGTAAAATCTCGGTATTGAATTTTTGGGTGGAATGCAATACTTCCCCTACTTACTATACGTAGTAGAGAAAGTAAAAATGGCCGAGGAAACATCCGCTGATCTTTTATTACCGTTTCCGCAATGTCGGAGGATCTTTTTCGTTATTAGAAATATCTTAGGGAATTGCGGAGTTACAGTAATAGGGGTAATGGGGGGATTCACCATAAATGTTATTCACCATATATAATTCTTCTAAATCACTGTATAAAAATTACGGAGGGAGATAAATTCAATTATTAAATCGTCACTTCAGGTTTAAAGAGAGCCAGGTTGGATTACGTATGCGTGATGATTTATTTTAGATTACACATTATAAGTACTACTTTATAAATGCTATTTTATGAAATAGTAAATTTATTTAAATAATACTTAACACATTTGATACAAATATTAGCTCATATCTATTATCCAAGATAGCCATGACAAAGGAGAAGGCTATTGGAACTTGTAGCTCTGTTTAATGTACCGTACAAAAAAGGTAAATAGATGGTATGTGACCATGTTACACGATACAACCGGTCACGCCACTCTGCCATGTAAACTGCTGACGTTACTTATGTTACCATAAATGTTTCGGTACATATTCGTTCCACAGACATTGTCATGTTGATACCAAACAAAAATATGTAATCCATAGAATTACAATGAGTCACTTTCTGTGAGTGTGTTGTAAATTGTAAAGCTAGCATTGTCACTCGTCCACATTTATATCAGCCACCTTTCAACCATGACGACAGGTAACAGTAAAAAATGCGAACTAGTGCAACTATTTCCTATGGTTGAAGGTCTCGTCACTACTCTGTATTCACTCCTAAGCTGATCCGCACCAAAACAAACCCTAGGTGACCAGTGCACCGTTAAAACCTTCCGTCATTCGCGCCAGAAATAGTCACACATTTAGACCGTGTGGCAAGTACACGCGGCGCATAGTACAAAAAGAAGAGTTCTTTCGACAACTTAAACGGTGACTAGCATATTCTATTAGGGTTTAAAGGTGATTAAATTGATAGTTGCAACGAAATAAGCGTTTGCACATGTGATGATAGTTAATTCTAAAATAAATGAGCGAAAAATAAACTAACAATATGCAATAACTTACACTTATTCGCTCTCTGGAAGCGGGACTTTATCAGCTGTTGGCGGCTCATTTTAAAAAAATCTGATGTTTTACACTCACATGACCTTCTCTACTCTTGTACAAACTATTTTTACAAACTCTTATTCTCCATCTATTTCATATTAATCGAGATAAACATTTGCAGAAACGATCTTTTGACATGCAAAGAGAATTACATTTTACACATAGCGACCAGTTGTACAAATATTTAACTATCACTTAAGGCCTAATATGTTCCCCTTGTTTTGTATTTGCAAGGGCAATATATAAATACAGTAGCCTTTAAGCATCGACATATCTCTTAATAGCTGGTTGCTAGGGGCAGCACCATTCCCTTTGCCACAGATTAACACTCTTTACATATCCAAGACTAAATGTCATGAAAATATCTTAAACATATGAGAGAATTAAAATTTGTGAAAAATGTTCCATGTAAAGAATAATCTTGGTTGGGGGGATTTTCTTGAAAACCTTTGTGTCGCATCTCTGGAAGATACTGAACCTAAATACCAAGTTTGAGTTTATCCGACTGTTCGTTTCTGAGTTATGGTGTTCACAGACACACACACGGACATGTTTCCAAAAATGCTTTTTTTTTATTCAGGAGGTCTCAAAACATGTATTTCCGGTGAAATCTCGGTATCGAATTTTTGGGTGGAATGCAATACTTCCCCTACTTACTATACGTAGTAGAGAAAGTAAAAAGAAATTGTGCACTCTTACGCGAATTGCATTCTTCTCAAAATCGCTACATTCTTGCATCGAGTATTTCACATACCTGCCTTTTTTCCGAGTGTAACCATTTTTCCCGTTTCAGTTCTTTTTGGGGGGAGGAGGCTGTTAAGACTTGTAATCGAAACACCGATAGACTAAGAATTTAATCTCACCATTCTTTCTCGGAAAGCGTTGGATATTTCTCACATAACTTATAAAACCGAACGAGGTGGCTCAGGTGGTAACGTCCCGGGTTCTAATCCCGTGGGTCGACTAATCTGAGGTTTTTTCGTGGTTTCCCTCAACCGCTAAGTTAAACACCGGGTTGGATATTTGATACCACGATCCAAAGTTCTAACTTAGTCTAAAATAATAGCAGAAATGAGAAATAGGTGGTAATAGCGAAAGTTACGCCATCTATCCACAGAGAATGAAAGCCGGTAGACTGGACGGCACTCTAATGCCATCTGCACAGCAGGAAGCAGAAGATCCGACTGCTACGCACTACTGTCTCTGTGAATACGTACGAAGCAATATGACATGGTTACAGGGATGAAACCTAGAAGGCTAACTGTCCGCCTTTTTATATGAAAGCAGGTATACTGGATGGCACCCTAATGTCATCTGCACGGCACGAAGCAGAAGATCCGGTTGCTATGTACTAAGGTCTTTATGGTCACATGACGAAGCAAATGGTTACAGGGATGAGAACTAGAAGGCTAACTGTCAGCCTTTCTATATGGAAGCAGGTAGACTGCACGGCACCCTAATACCATCTGTATGACACGAGGCAGAAGATCCAGTTTCTATGCAATAAGGTCTCTGTGGACATGTGACGAAGCAAGTGGTTACAGGAATGAGACCTAGAAGGCTAACTGCCCGCTTTTCTATATGAAAACAGGTAGACTGGACGGCACCTAATGATACCTGCACGGCACAAAGCAGAAGATCCGACTGCTATGCGCTATGGTCTCTGTGGACACGTGACGAAACATGATGGCATGATTACAGGGATGAGACCTAGAAGGCTAACTGTCACCTTTTCTATATGGAAGCAGGTAGACTGCACGGCACCCTAATACCATCTGTATGACACGAGGCAGAAATCCAGTTTCTATGCAATAAGGTCTCTGTGGACATGTGACGAAGCAAGTGGTTACAGGAATGAGACCTAGAAGGCTAACTGCCCGCTTTTCTATATGAAAGCAGGTAGGCTAGACGTCACCCTAATGCCATCTGCACGGCACAAAGCAGAAGATCCGACTGCTATGCGCTAGGGTCTCTGTGGACGCGTGACGAAGCATGATGGCATGATGACAGGGATGAGACCTAGAAGGCTAACTGTCCGCCTTTCTATATGAAATCAGGTAGACTGGACGGTACCCTAATGACATCTGCACGGCACGAAGCAGGAGATCTGGTTACTAAGGTCTCTGTGGACACGACGAATCGTTCTGCCACAGGGATGAGACCTAGAAGACTAACTGTCCGCCACACATCGATCTAAGAGTTATCCACTAACGTATCCGTCGCGATATGATCATGTAGTTAAAATTACGTAAAATAAATAGAGTAACAAGTAATAACTTATAATAAAGATTCAACACTATTGCTTTTTTACCGCTAGTCAATGGTTTTCCCGGCTTATGCTTTAAGTAATTCCACGAAATCACAAGAGCAAACTCACTGTTCTCCATGATACTAAACACAATGCTGGTTTCTGGCTGTAAACAATATTCTGCGCATGCCCGCATGCCAGATAAGTCATACGAATTGCATCTTGGGACTTGAAACTCTATTTAACAGTATAAATAACCGTTAAATAAAACCTTAGGTATTTGTATAGAATATTATACTATTTAAGGATAAATTCATTCTAAAATTCAGATTATTAGCTTGGGACTACTTTCCTGCACGCATTGCTACGGTGTTGTACCACGGCGCACTGGTCCGTGGGTTTGTTTTGCCGCGGATCAACCTAAGAGTGAATACAATTTAATAGTGAGTGAAAGCCCGAACCTGTTTTTCTCTCTTACAGGTAGAAAGAAAAAGAATTCTGAAGGGATGTGGGTAAACGATTAATGATATTAAACTTATAAAACTGTTACTATGCTATGATACGAAGAATATTGTGTGTGAGATTTAAAATAGTAATGAAAATGATAAAAGGTACTACGTTTGTGTCTCACCCTTGGATTTTTTTCAAGTGCTCTCCTCCAAGTTAGATCGATAGTTCAACGGAAACAATAAACCTGTTTTCTTCAGTTGCCGCAGTCAGCCACGATATTAAAGCTTGCAGCTGTACAAAGATATTACTCCCAGTGCATCCAACATCGTGACCCAACTTTCCGCGCCTCTGTTCTTTAATTGCTTCGTGCTTATTTACCAGTCCTTTTAGGGTGGTAGTTACTTTTTAGAGTTTCTGCACGATGCATGAGAGCAATAATTATTGCAAATTATGTATGCATACGAAAACAAAGGTTAGTAGTTGTTAGCATGCAAAAATTTCGAGATGATTAAGAATGTTAAACTTTGATGAAACTTTCGTCAGGGGATTGGAGTGTTGTTTGACTCTGATAAGAACCTTCAGCCCACATCGGATTCTTCTTCTAATGCAAGAACTTCTGTGATCTCCCAATGGTTCACTCGCGTTATTTCGTTCAGGCTCACCATAAATCCAACGAAAAGAGCTGAACACTCAGCTCCGCCCTGAACCAAGGGAGGCGAACTTCCTTGGGCCCTTCCATTAGGACGGTATTTTATATTTCGACTGTCCTTTGCTTTCACAGGAACGGAAGTGGATAGGCCACTTACGCGCGTCAACCCCAGAGGGGAAGACTACCAAGGACCTCTCTGAGGGCGACAGCGTGTAGCCATCGTCTATCAGCTCTCCATGTTGATGCCGGAGGACATTGAGGCGTCTCATAACCCCGCTTTGGCTTTACCCAGACGTACCCAATCAACCATGGGTATCGGGAACCACTGCCCCGCCGAGTCCAACCCAATCCGAAAATCATCAGATATTTGGCCCGGCGTACTTCTGGTAACGTCAGAAGTACCACGAAGGCTAGGGATCGGCAGCTGAAGTGCTCGGACCGCTATGGTATGGACTAGGAAAAATCAAAATATATAAAAAGAATCTGCAAGCCTAAGTCCAGGTTACTTGAATCTATGCCTGAAAGTAGCTTGCACCTTTTATCAACTTTATTGCTCATTTCAAATACATTTCTTTACAATACAGTTGTGCAGATAAAATCCTCTAGACTAACTAGCTGATCTACCGGTTACTGGTTCCCAGTCACCTTACATTCCCATCTAAACTACATCTACGAGTACACTAACAACGGCTTCTATTCTAAATAAATTTGCTCTGTTATCTACTAAACTTTCTAATATTTCTACTCTATTAGTTCACGGACTGTTGTCCTACTACTAATAATTTGTCCTCATACTAGAACTGGTATCCTAACCTTCCTCATCTGGAATCCAGTCATTTAACGGCATCAGATAAAGAAGGCTGGTGCATCAGTTCCCGCTTATTCTACGTATTATTCCTCTTCGTCCTCTGCATCTGTTGTCGCTGTCGCTTCTCTCCGTCGCTGTATGTAATCCTCCTGTGGTTCTGGTGGAAGTCTTCTTGATCTTATCCTACGCCTTTCTGCTGTTTCTGCTCTACCTGTAGATATCCACAATTATCTCCTTTTATTTATTCTTTCTAATCTGGGATCTGTTTCCTCACATCCTTCACTTATCTGCTCTAATTGTGGATTCCTTCCTCCTCGATGATTTGTAGTTTATCCATTCTTTCTTCTCTCTGTTCAGTAATCTCTCTGATCTCCTTTGCTGAGGCTCTGTTCTTTCTTGTAGTTGATGTGTGTGGTATGGTTAATCCTTTCTGTGTTGTCTATATTCCCTCAGTGATTCATGTAATATTAATTAACCCATTTATTCCAATTGTTTATAGTCGTCCTTATTTCTCATAATATTCCAAGCTCGCTTTCCTTGTAGGTTTTGTCTTCCTTGTTCCAATAACACCTGATGTTTCCTACATTCAAAGAGTACGTGCTCTGGAGTATCCTTTTGCTTACAGATGTCACAGTTGTCATGCTCACTTCTTCCTATCCTCTTCAGGTACACTATGTGATCAAAAGTATCCGGACATCTCCAAATATATACGTTTTTCATCTTAGGTGCATTGTGCTGCCACCTACTGCCTGGTACTCATTATCCGCGACCTCAGTAGTCATTAGACATCGTGAAACAGCACAATGGAACGATCCGTGGAACTCACGGTCTTCGAACGTGGTCAGGTGATTGGATGTCACTTGTGTCAGAAGTCTGTACGCGAGATTTCTACACTCCTAAACATTCCTAGGTCCACTGTTTCTGATGTGATAGTGAAGTGGAAACGTGGAAGGACATGTACAGCATAAAATCGTACAGGCCGACCTCCTCTGTTGACTGACAGAGACCGGCGACATTTGAAGAGGGTCGTAAAGAGTGATAGGCAGACATCTATCCAGACCATCACGCAGGAATTCAAAATTGCATCAGGATCCTCTCCAAGTACTATGACAGGCGTGAGGTGAGAAACCTTGGATTCCATGGACGAGCGGCTGCTCATAAGCCACGCCGGAAAATGCCAAACGACGCCTCGCTTGGTGTGAATGCCCGGTGAACGTCATCTGCCAGCGTGTGTAGTGCCAACAGTGAAATTCAGAGCTGGTGGTGTTATGGTGTGGTCGTTTTTTTCCTGGAGGGGGCTTGCACCCCTTGTTGTTTTGCGTGGCACGATCACAGCCAGATCTACATTGATATTTTAAGCACCTTCTTGCCTCCCACTGTTGAAGAGCAATTCGGGGATGGCGATTGCATCTTTCAACACAATCTAACACCTCTTCATACTGCACGGGCTGTGGCGGAGTGGTTACACGACAATAACACCCCTGTAATGGACTGGCCTGCACAGAGTTCTGACTTGAATTCTATAGAACCCCTTTGGAATGTTTTGGAACGCCGACTTCGTGCCAGGCCTCACCGACCTACATCAATACCTCTCCTTAGTACCGCACTCCGTAAAGAATGGGCTACTATTCCTCAAGAAACCTTCCAGCACCTTATTAACAGTATGCCTGCGAGAGTGAACGCTGTCTTCAAGGCTAAGGTTGGGCCAACACCATATTGACTTCCAGCATTACCGATGAAGGGCGCCACGAACTTGTACGTCATTTTCAGCCAGGTGTCCGGATACTTTGAATCACGTAGTGTATGTGTTATATGGTGCATGACCGGTGTATAATGTGTTAACCTTTTCTTGGTTTCACATGTAATCTTAACCTTTCCGTGCTCTTTGGAAAATTTCATATGTTCGTCGTCCTTCTTTCATAGTATTCCATTCCTCTTGTCAATCTTTTATTAATTCCTTTTTTATTTCTAATTTTGTCTCGCTTCGTTGTCCTATCAAATCTTCTACTTTGTCTAGTTGTTCCAATATATTCCTCCTCGTAACCTCATTGTGAGATATAGTGGCCATATCGCCATTAAGACAAATATTGCTACAGTTGGTACTATCCTCGCTGTTCCTGCTCCACTTAGTATTATTTGGCATTGAGTACTTCTTAATAATTTTATATTCCTCTTTATCCTAAGCCTGTGTCCCTATTTACCTATTCCATATCTCATTATTTCAGCTGTTATACTTGTGGATATTTGGTATGGACTAACACCCATCATTGGGCTTTTTGTTATTATCGCTCTAGTCTTAGAGTCCAACTTGATGTAAACATATGACGTCACTAATTAGTCTACCATGCGCGTGAAACCAAAGCACACCACAACTATAGTACCTTAAATATGCGCGTTCATCAGTGAGTTTTCAAGTATATTAATGAAAGATAGTTTGAAACTTTTGATTAATTTGAAATAGTAATTAATATGAATATTAAAAATCAAAGAAGGTTGTAACTTCCGTTTAATTCTGTGTGGTGTTGTTTACCCTCTTCATGACGAAGAGTCGGTAAAGCGATAAACATGACTTCTCCTACAAGTGCTGTTAGTTTCGTGAGTGAAATAGTGAAGAAAAGCCGTTAAAAGTGACGAGAAAGAAATGGTATTAAATTGTATAACAAAACTAATGCAGAAATGGTCATCTGTCATTGTGAATAACATTATACAAGTGTTTTCGAGTGGAATGTTATATGTGCGTGTAAAGAATTAAGAAAATGGAGTAAAGAAGAAAGAAACAGACATAAGCTAGAATTAGAAAAGCAGTTGACTTTAACAAATTGCTATTCGTAAGAAAGCGCACAAACTTTCCTTTAATACCGAAATGCCAACGTTAGACGTGCATAGAGAAATCAGTTTTTACTTTCTCTAATACATACAGAAAGAAGAGAAAGTATTGACGGAAGTACATGTTTTGGGCCGCCTGAGAAATAATTGTTTTGAGGCTCCTGAAACCAAAACAAGAGTTTTATAAAAAGGCCCTCGTGCGTGTATGAACAACATAACTCCAAACCAAAAGTCCTATAAATATCAAACTTGGTATTTAAGTCCACTCTCTTCTAAAGATGCGACACGAAGATTTTAAAGACAACCCCTCCAACCCAAGCTACCCTTTACATGAACATTTTTTCGATATCTTTTATTTTCTCAAATTTGGCCCTATCATTTTGATTAAAATACTATATATTTAAGATATTTACATAAAACATCTTATGTATTACACTCACAAGACTTTCCCTGCTCTTGTACAAACTATTTTTACAAACTCTTATTCTCCATATGCTTCATCTTAATCGAGAAATCGAGATTATAATCTTATTGCTAATCTTCTTGTAGATGCAAGTGTAATTGGTAGGCTTTAAGCGATAGTCAAACATTTTAAGAGCTGGTTGCTAGGTGGAGTATTCCATTCTCTTTGCATTACCAGGACAAAAAATATGAATAATGAATTCCATTTGAGAAAAAATATAAGTATTGGAAAATTTAAGAAAATAACAAGCAATATCTCGAAAATGGTTCACTCAACAAAAAAATGTATATGACATAAATTGTGTATTTTAACGCGGTCTACATTTTTTGTGTAGTAAAATTTTGTCTATCTCTTACAGTTTACCAGTTATGCAAACGTCGTTCACAATGAAGAATACTTTTGGAGACATTCCCAGAAATTTCAAGATATACGTTTTATTTGCCATGAAGGTATCTTAAATATATGATATTTTAATCAAAATCGTTAGAGACATTTTTCAGAGAATTAAAATTTTCGAAACATGTTACATATAAAGGGTAATCTGGGGCGAGGGGATTTTCTTTAAAATTTCGTGTTGCATCATTGGAAGATACTGAATCTAAATACCAAGTTTGGTGTTATCCGACTGTTCGTTCTGAGTTATGCTGTTCACAGACAGACACACACACGGACAAGTTTCCAAACATACTTTTTTTGCATTCAGGAGGCCTCAAAACATGTATTTCCGGCGAATCTCGGTATCGAATTTTTTAGTGGAATGAAATATTTCCCCTACTTACTATACGTAGTAGAGAAAGTAAATATCTGATGTGTTACACTCACATGACTTTCCCTACTCCTGTACAAGCTATTTTTCCGAACGCTTATTCTCCATATGCTTCCTGTTAATCGAGATGTTAATCTTATTGCTAATTTTCCTGTAGATGCAAGTGGAATTGCTAGGGTTTAAGCCTTAGTCAAATGTTTTAAGAGTTGGTTTCTATGTGGAGTATTCCATTCTCTCTGCATTACCAGGACAAAAAATTGAATTACGAATTTCCATCTGAGAAAAAGTATAAGTATATCCAGTATAAGTATTGGAAAATTTAAGGGAATAACAAGCAATATCTCGAAAATGGTTCACTCAACAACACAAAAAAGTATATGACACAAATTGTGTATTTTAATGCGATCTACATTTTAGTGTAGTAAAATTTTGTCTATCTCTTATGGTTTACGAGTTATGCAAAAGTCGTTCACAATGAAGAACACTTTTGGAGACATTCCCAAAAAATTCGAGATATACATTTCATTTGTCATGAAAATATGTTAAAATTTATAATATTTTAATAAAAATCGTTAGAGCCATTTTTGATAAAATTAAAATTTTCGAAAAATGTTCCATGTAAAGGGTAGTTTGGGGTGGGAGGATTTTCTTGAAAACCTTCGTGTCGCATCTCTGAAAGATACTGAACCTAAATACCAAGTTTGGTGTTTATCGACTGTTCGTTTTTGAGTTATGCTGTTCACAGACACACACATATACACTCGGACCGTTTTACTTTCTCTACTACGTATACACACAGACATGCTTCCAAAAATGCTTTTTTTTGGATTCAGGGGTTATCAAAACATGTATTTTCGGTGAAATCTCGGTATCGAATTTTTTAGTGGAATACAATACTTCCCCTACTTTGTATACGTAGTAGAGAAAGTAAAAAGGTCCGAGTGTATATGTGTGTGTCTGTGAACAGCATAACTCAAAAACGAAAAGTTGGATAAATACCAAAATTGTCACATCTTATAGTTGTTCTACACAAAAAAATGCCTAGCTCGTTAAAACACACAATTTATGTCATATATATTGTGGAGTGAACCATTTCCGAGATATTCCTTGTTATTTGTTTGAATTTTCCAATATTTATACGTTTTCTCAAATGGGAATTCGTTATTCGTTTTTTATGTCCTGGACATACAAAGAGAATGGAATGTTCCACATAGCAACCAGCTATGACTATCGCTTAAAGCCTGCCATATTCCCTTTGCGCGTACAAGAAAATTAGCAATAAGCAATAAGTTTCTGGTTTATCTCGATCAACATGAAGTAGATAGAGAATAAGCGTTTGTAAAAATAGTTTGTACAAGAGTAGAGCAAATCATGTGAGTGTAACACATCAGATTTTTTCTATGAGGAATAGTTTCTCATTAAAAAATTAATTTGTATCGGAATTTCTTTACGACTTGATACTGTGTTGTCTTTGAATATAAAAACGCGCATAAAGGGCTCTAGATATTCGAAAAGAAACTGTATTAATTTTTCCTAAGATATTTTCTTATAATTAGCAATTTTCTTGATGTGGTATATCTGTCACATAAACCTGTCACAACTATTACAGTCAATCAGGTCGGTTTAGCTTCGTCTAAGTAGCTGATAAGAGATGCAATAACAATTTGCGGTGACATAGCGGTAAACGAAGAAGGATTGGATAAGTGAAGTGAGCTATGGAAGTTTTCAAATAGGGAACAAGTTAAACAAGATTTTAATTTAATAGTGACTGAATGCAGCGCTAGAGATACAGTTAAAACTTTGTCAAGTTAAACTTGCTCGCAAATCTTCTCCAGATCGTTAAACGAAGACACGCTTAAATGCATTTCAAAATAAATCTCAAAGTGCATCCAGAATCCTCGGAGTAGGAAAATGATTCTGTAGGCAACGGGATAAGATCTGAAAATGAGTAACGAAGAAAGTAGCCAAGATGATTGGAATTTTTCTTTGAACTGTTTAAAAGATATTAACACATTATAAATTTGTTGTGAAGAAATCTTAATTATATTTATATGTAGTTCAATAGCTTAGTGAAAATGCTTTTTAATAGATGGTTTTGTCTGTGGATGCTACATCACCGTGTAAGATAGATATTTTTTTGTAAAACTTGTATGCGTTTTCACCATAAACATGCGTTCCAGGGTAATAGTGCGAATTTCAAAAGCCAGTAAAAAGCCAGCGACAGCTTTTCGCAAACTTCACTCAATTTGCTTTTATAATTTAATTTCCACTACCTGACTTTGACTGGTTTTCGCTGTCACTTCACTAATGTGATTTAATCAGTTTTCACTGTCTTTTCAGTAATTTGATTTAGTTAGTTTTCACTGACACTTCACTGATATCACTCATTCAATTTTCAATGCCACTTCACTAAGGTGATGTAGTCATTTTTCCCTGTCACTTTACTAATGTGATTTAGTCAGTTTTCGCTGTCACTTTGCTAATGTGATTTAGTCAGTTTTCGCTGTCACTTTGCTAATGTGATTTAGTCAGCTTTCGCTGTCACTTTTCTAATGTGCTTTAGTCGGTTTTCGCTGTCATTTCACTAATGTGATTTAGTCAGTATTCGCTGTCATTTTACTAATATGATTTAGTTAGTTATCCCTGTGACTTCACTAATGTGATCTAGTTAGTTTTCACTGTCGCTTCACTAATGTGATCTAGTTAGTTTTCACTGTCACTTCACTAATGTGATTTAGTCAGTTTCTGCTGTCAGTTCACCAATATGATTTAGTCAGTTTTCACTGTCAGTTCGCTAATGTGATTTAGTCAGTTTTCAATGTCCATTCACTAACGTATTTAGTCTTTTTACTGTCAGTTCACTAATATTATTTAGTCAGTTTTCACTGTTATTTCACTAATTTGATAATAATAGTCATTTAACTGTCAGTTCACTAATGTGATTTGGTCAGTTTTCACTGTCACTTCACTAATTTGATTTAGTCTTTTCACTGTCAGCTCACTAATGTGATTTAGTCAGTTTTCACTGTCACTTCACTAATTTGATTTAGTCTTTTCACTGTCAGTTGACTAATGTGATGTAGTCAGTTTTCACTGTCACTTCACTAAATTGATGTAGTCTTTTCACTGTCAGTTCACTAATTTGATTTAGTCTTTTCACTGTCAGTTCACTAATTTTATTTAGTCTTTTCACTGTTATTCACTAATGTGATTTAGTCAGTTTCACTGTCACTTCACTAATATAATTTAGTCAGTTTTCACTGTCGGTTCACTAATGTGATTTAATCAGTTTTCACTGTCTTTTCACTAATGTGATTTAGTTAGTTTTCACTGACACTTCACTGATATCATTCATTCAATTTTCAATGTCACTTCACTAGGGTGATTTAGTCAGTTTTCGCTGTCACTACTAATATGATTTAGTCCGTTTTTGCTGTCATTTCACTAATGTGATTTAGTCAGATTTCGCTGTCACATTGCTAATGTGATTTAGTGAGTTTTCGCTATCATTTCACTAAATTGATTTAGTCAGTTTTCGCTGTCATTTTATTAATGTGATTTAGTCAGTTTTCGCTGTTACTTTGCTAATATGATTTAGTCAGTTTTCGCTGTCACTTTTCTAAGGTGCTTTAGTCGGTTTTCGCAGTCATTTCACTAATGTGATTTAGTCAGTTTTCACTGTCACTTTGCTAATGTGCTTTAATCAGTTTTTGCTGTCACTTTACTAATGTGCTTTAGTCAGTTTTCACTGTCATTTTACTACTGTGATTTAGTCTGTTTTCGCAGTCATTTTACTAATATGATTTAGTTAGTTATCCCTGTGACTTCACTAATGTGATCTAGTTAGTTTTCACTGTCGCTTCGCTAATGTGATCTAGTTAGTTTTCACTGTCACTTCACTAATGTGATTTAGTTAGTTTCTGCTGTCAGTTCACCAATATGTTTTAGACAGTTTTCACTGTCAGTTCGCTAATGTGATTTAGTCAGTTTTCAATGTCCATTCACTAATGTATTTAGTCTTTTTACTGTCAGTTCACTAATATTATTTAGTCAGTTTTCACTGTTATTTCACTAATTTGATAATAATAGTCATTTAACTGTCAGTTCACTAATGTGATTTGGTCAGTTTTCACTATCACTTCACTAATTTGATTTAGTCTTTTCACTGTCAGCTAACTAATGTGATTTAGTCAGTTTTCACTGTCACTTCACTAATTTGATTTAGTATTTTTACTGTCAGTTGACTAATTTGATTTAGTCTTTTCACTGTCAGCTAACTAATGTGATTTAGTCAGTTTTCACTGTCACTTCACTAATTTGATTTAGTCTTTTCACTGTCAGCTAACTAATGTGATTTAGTCAGTTTTCACTGTCACTTCACTAATTTGATTTAGTCTTTTCACTGTCAGCTAACTAATGTGATTTAGTCAGTTTTCACTGTCACTTCACTAATTTGATTTAGTCTTTTCACTGTCAGCTAACTAATGTGATTTAGTCAGTTTTCACTATCACTTCACTAATTTGATTTAGTCTTTTCACTGTCAGCTAACTAATGTGATTTAGTCAGTTTTCACTGTCACTTCACTAAATTGATGTAGTCTTTTCACTGTCAGTTCACTAATTTGATTTAGTCTTTTCACTGTCAGTTCACTAATTTTATTTAGTCTTTTCACTGTTAGTTCACTAATGTGATTTAGTCAGTTTCACTGTCACTTCACTAATATGATTTAGTCAGTTTTCACTGTCACTTCACTAATTTTATTTAGTCTTTTCACTGTCATTTCACTGATGTGATTTAATCAGTTTTTGCTGTCACTTCACTAATTTGATTTATTCTTTTCACTTTCAGCTCACTAATATGATTTAGTCAGTTTTCACTGTCATTTCACTAATGTGATTTAGTCAGTTTTCCCTGTCACTACGCTAATGTAATTTGTTCAGTGTTCACTGTCACTTGTCTAATGTGATTTAGTTAGTTTTCACTGTCACCGCACTAACGTGATTTGTTCAGTTTATCTGTCACTTTACTAATGTGATTTGTTCAGTTTTCCCTGTCACTTCACTAATGTGATTTACTCAGTATTCAATGTCACTACGCTAATGCGATTTGTTAATTTTTCCCTGCCACTTCACCAATGTGATTTATTGAGTATTCAATGTCACTTCACTTATGTGATTTAGTTCAGTGTTCGCTGTCACTTCCCTTTTTCTAGCTCTTAGCGGCGCAACGACACATGCGTGAAATAGCCTCTTCTTCCCTTCCGTCTCACTCGCTGGAGCGTCAAACACAAGACTTCTCTAATCTCAGCTCGCAACTATCGTTGCAGCCTCACTTGGAAAACGCACTGAATAATCAGCGCTTCATGTTGCATCAAGAACAACTCACTGCCTCATTAACTCGCGTACATGCACGTTATATAGGCGCTGGAGTTTTCGAGAAATTTAGAATGCTCGCAGGATAAGGGGAGAAATAAGCTTCCAGAACAAACCCGTTATCCCTCGATAGGGTTTCTAGTGTTTACCTGGGTAACTTCTTGTTTACTAGCCTTCCTCTTCCCTACCGAAAGGAGGTTGGTGTACTACTCAATAAACTGGCCAATCAATCGGTAAAATAATATGTCTAGCAATGTTAATGTTATGCATACTTTCCGAAATGCTTTGTTGATTGTCGATAAGAGACAATTTATCGAAAGCCTGCTCAACTGTCACCATTTATATACTTCGCGACCTTCCTTAAGGATCTGCCCATCGTTCAGCACGTGGTCCTCTGATGTCAAATATTGCACTGTTAATTGCTTATTTCTAGCTAAATGCTTGGTGACGGACCAAAATGAAATAGTTTTACTTTCTCTACTACGTATAGTAAGTAGGGGAAGTATTGCATTTCATCCAAAAATTCAACAATCGAAATTTTACCGGAAATACATGTTTTGAGGTGCCCTGAATCCGAAAAAACACACTTTTAGAAAAAGGTCAGTTTGTGTGTGTGTCTATGTCTGTAAATGGCATAACTCAAAGCATCGGATAATACCAAACTTGGTATGTTAGGTTCAATATCTTTCAAATATGCGACACGGACATTTTCAAGAAAATCCCCCCACCCCAGACTACCCTTTACATGGAACTTTTTTCGAAAACTTTGATTTTCTCAAAAATGTCTCCAACGACTTTGATTAAACTATCATATCTTGAAGATATTTTAATGGCAAATGAAATGTATATAATGAGTTTTTTAGGAAAGTCCCTAAAAGTCGTCTTCATTCTGAATGACTTTTTCATAACTGGCCAACCGTAAGAGATAGACAAAGTGTTATTGCAGAAAAAATGTAGATCTCGTTAAAATACATAATTTATGTCATATACTTTTTTTTGTCGAGTGAACCATTTCCAAGATATTCCTTGTTATTTGTTTGAATATTTCAATAGTTAGACTTTTTCTCTAATGGAATTCGTTATTAGTGTTTTTATGTCCTGGACATGCAAAGAGGCTGGAATGCTCCACTTAGTATCAGCTCTTAAAAGATTTGACTATCGCTTAAAGCCTACCATATTCCCCTTGCATCTACAACAAAATTAGCAATCAGATAGTTTCTGCAAATGTTTATCTCGATTAACATGATCTAGATAAAGAATAAGCGTTTGTAAAAATAGTTTGTACAAGACTATAGAAAGTCATGTGAGTGCAACAAATTAGATTTTTCTTCCTTACATGAGTCATATTAGCAGCATAAAAGTATTATGTATACACTTCCTCCAAACTATATTATAAATATCTGTTGATTGGTAATGTGTGGAGAAGGTCTTGTGAGTGTTATACATCAATTTTATTACCTACTTTTGTTTTATCTTTCCTTTTGGTCTGTTCGGATAATGGCTTTAGCCATCGCCACAACTAGCTAGTATTATCCGATAATACCTCTTATATCTCAGTAGTTGGTGGTGCGGTTAATCCCCCTTTAAATACGACACTGACCTGACTGCCGTTATATAATTTTCGCCATCAGCATCATTATTTCGGCTCAGAACATATTGTTTTTTTTACGGGATCTGTAATATGAATTCATTGAAATACCTACTTTCGTATGCGGCTTTTGATAACCAATAGCGTTTTTACTGTCGGCTCGTAGCTGTAAGCTGCCTTTTTACTTTCAGATAGAGCAGAAATCGTGCCTCTTGACACCGCTGCGTTGTACTTATGCACCTTTTATGTTATGTATGATGGAACAAAAAGCACGCTCTGACGTACCTGATACCAGCTCAAATCTGAGTAGGATTTTCCAATGAGTGTTTGCTCTCGAAGCTATCTGCTGGGAACGTTAAAGGGTATCAAGGAGCAACAAAGGCTGTGATTCGAGCTGGTTACGATGGAGGTTCTTTGCTATAGTTCCTGCCTCAGCTACAACTTCAGCGGCACAGTACCAAAGCAGTATAAAGTAACATTAACCTCAACTAATAACCACGAGATTATAAAAAGTAAATAAACGCACGTGGTTTTTTCATTTTTACTTCCTCTATTACGTACAGTAAGTAGAAGTATTGCATTCCACCCAGAAATTTGATACCAAGATTTCACCGAAAATACATGTTTTGAGGTGCCTTGTAATCAAATAAATAATTTTTGGAAACATGTCCGTGTGTGTGTGTGTCATTCTGTGAAAAGCATAACTCAAAAACGAAAAATCGTATAAATACCAAACTTAATACTTGAGTATAGTATCTTGCAAGGAGGCAAAACAAGGATTTTCAAGAAAATACCCCCACCTCAGACTACCCTTCACCTGGAACATTTTTCGATTTTTTTAATTTTCTCAAAAATGGCTCTAACGATTTTGATTAAAATATCATATGTTTAAGATATTTTTATGGCAAATAAAATTTACATCTTCAATTTTCTGGTAATGTCCCCAAAAGTCCTCTTCATTCTGAATGACTTTCACATAACTGGTAAACCTAAGAGATACACAAAATTTTACTGTACAAAAAATGTAGATCTTGTTAAAACTCACAATTTATGCAATATATTCCTTTTTTTCGAGTGAACCATTTCCTAGATATTCCTTGTTATTTGTTTGAATTCTCAAATAACAATACTTTTTCTCAAATGGGAATTCGTTATTCATCTTTTTATGTCTGGACATGCGAGTATTAAATGCTCCACATAGCAACCAGCTCTTAAAAAATTTGTCTATCTCTTAAAGCCTACCATATTCCCCTTGCATCTACAAGAAAATTAGCAATAAGATTAACATCTCGATTAACATGAAGCATATGGAGAAATAAGCGTTTGTAGAAATAGTTTGTACAAGAGTAGAGAAAGTCATGTGAGTGTAACACATCAGATTTTTAAGATATTATTACTTTCTCTGCTACGTACAGTGAGTAGGGAAAGCGTTGCATTCCACCCAAAAATTCGACACCGAGATTTCACCAGAAATACATGCTTTGAAGTGCCCTAAATCCAAATAAAGTATTTTTGAAAACATGTCCGTGGGTGTGTGTGTGTGTGTGTGTCGGTATGTGAACAGCATAACTAAAAAGCGAAAGTCGAATAAATACCAAACTTGGTATTTGACCTAAAAGTGTCTTGCACGGATACGACACGAAGATTTTTCAAGAAAATCTTTCCATCCCATACTACTCTTAGCATGGAACATATTTCGAAAATTTTTATTTTCTTAAAAATAACTCTAACGATTTTGATTAAAATATCAGGTGTTTAAGATATTTTCATGCCAAATGAAATGTGTATCTTGAATTTTCCTCTGCATAACTGGTTAACCGTAAGAGATTCACAAAGTTTTACTACACAAAAAATAGATCTAATTAAAACACACAGTTTACGCCATATACACTTGTTTCTGTCGAGTGAACCATTTCCGAGATATACCTTGTTATTTGTTTGAATTTTCTAATACTTATACTTTTTCTCAAATGGAAATACGTTATTCTTTTTTTTTTTATGTCCTGGACATGCAAGAGAATAGAATGCTCTACATAACAACTAGATCTTCAAATATGTAACTATCGCTTAAAACCTACCATATTCCCCTTGCACCCACAAGAAAATTAGCAATAAGATTAACATCTCGATTAACATGAAGCATATGGAGAACAAGCGTTTGTAAACAGAGTTTGTAGAAGAGTAGAGAAAGTCATGTGAGTGCAACACGTCAGATTTTTGTTATTGTTTTGGCTTCCTCTAGCATCTGCCACTCATGGAATGCATGATATAACGATTTAAACACGCTTGCTGAACACGCAGACGGCTTCGTCTCGAACAAGCAGAGCGCACATAATTTTAAAGATGCCACAGAAACCAATATATAGTAGACGGTCTGTTGGAGGGAAATTTATCATGGATAGGGCCGTCTTGCTGTGACAAAAGGCTGTGCTGAGATCCCCCCTCCTCTTTCTTTCTCTCTCACCGCAGACACACCATCCACGAGAAACTCAATGATTCATGGTGCAATTCGTTGGCGACAGCTAAACCATGGATATTGATTTTGAAAACTCCTGCTTCTGGTAGGGCACTAAATACAGGATTCTAGCATCTCCTGTTACGGAAAACATGCATCTGAGTACAAGCTATAGAAAACCCAATACTCGTATCTCTCCATTAAACGTGAACCGCATGACGTACAAGTAAGGATTTGTGGATAGACCTCAAGACACCTACCTTCCTCTAATTGTGGGATCATTAAAATATTGTATTGAGTCTAACATAGAGACAATGGGCATACAATAATTTTTTACTTTCTCTACTACGTATAGTAAGTAGGGGAAGAATTGTATTCCACCCAAAAATTCTATATCCGGATTTCACCGGAAATACGTGTTTTGAGACCCCCTGAATAAAAAAAGGATTTTTATAAACATGTCCGTGTGTGTGTCTGTGTGTCTGTCTGTCTGTGTGCGTCTGTGTGTCTATGAACAGTATAACTCAGAAATGAAGTGTCGGATAAATATACCAAACTTGGTATTTAGGTTCAGTATCTTCCAGAGATGCACACGAAGGTTTTCAAGAAAATCCCCCCACCCCAGATTACCCTTTACATGGAACATTTTTCGAAAATTTTAATTTTCTCAAAAATGGCTCTAAAGATTTTGATTAAAATATCACATGTTTAAGATATTTTTATGACAAATGAAATCTATATCTCGAATTTTCTGGGAATGTCTCCAAAAGTATTCTTCATTGTGAACGACGTTTGTATAACTGGTAAACCATAAGAGATAGACAAAATTTTACTACACAAAAAATGTAGATCGTGTTAAAATACACAATTTATGTCATATACATTTTTTTGTTGAGTGAACGATTTTCGAGATATTGCTTCTTATTTCATTAAATTTTCAAATACTTATACTTTTTTCAAATTCGTTATTCATTTTTTTATGTCCTGGACATGCAAAGAGAATGGAACGCTACACATAGCAACCAGCGCTTAAAAGATTTGACTATCGCTTAAAACCTACCATATTCCCCTTGCATCTACAAGAAAACATTAACATCTCGATATCTCGATTAGCATGAAGCACATGGATAATAAACGTTTGTAAAAATAGTTTGTACAAGAGTAGAGAAAGTCATGTTAGTGTAACACATCAGATTTTTTCACATACAGACAGACAGACAGCCAGACACACACACACACACACACACGGATATGTTTCCAAAATGCTTTATTTGGATTCAGGGCACCTCAAAACATGTATTTCCGGTGAAATCTCAGTATAGAAATTTTGGGTGGAATGCAATACATCCCCTCTTACTATAAGTAGTAAAGAAAGTAAAAGTTCAAGATATCTCTAAACTACAAGTAGGAGAAATGAGGTTCTTGAGGGGAATTAAAGTATGCAAAAGATTGTTCAAAATTAAAAATTGCAAATAACTGAATTAAAACTAAATTAAATTGAGTTTTATTTAAGGGCACTTAACTGCTGTGGTCCTTAGCGTCCTATTCTGTATTGATCGTGAAAGACCGGTTATTTTACTCACAGGCCTCTTTATCAGGCTTGAGGTTCGTTTACGTGCCGTAAATCTACGACACGAGACCACTGGCTTTACTTCCCTTCCGAAGGAAGCCATGCTAAGGATTTTTACGCCCGAAAAAGTTCCATGGGCTTTGAACCCGCGATTTCGGGAACTAGAGTCTAACTGGTAACCACTACACCATGGAGGACGACACAAATAAGTGAATAATTAACAGATAAAACTGAAGAGTATAGAAACATGGAGATTCATTTAAAACGAATCAAGGAGGATAGAGGCAGGATTGTCCCGGGAAGACCAAGGAGCGACCTTGACTTTGGAACACAGGCTTTCCTTAAGTGTCAACGATGACGCCGACACTAAGAGCTATTTGAAAATAAAATGTAGTTAAGTGCACTAGTAATTTCCAGACCAGGTTGTCAGAATATACAAATAGACTACAATGTTTAGGTGTTTAAGTAATTAATTGGCATTATTGTCTTTTGGTACATCAGCTCGAATGGGTGTTCAAAATTAAAAAAAGTATCTGATGAGGTTACACTCACATGACTTTCTCTACTCTTGTACAAACTATTTTTACAAACTACTATTCTCCATATGCTTCATGTTAATCGACATATCGAAATGTTAATCTTATTGCTAATTTCCTTGTAGATGCAAGGGAAATTGGTAGGCTTTAAGCCATAGTCAAATATTTTAAGAGCTGGTTGCTATGTGGAGCATTCCATTCTCTTTGCATTATAAGGACAAAAAATTAATAACGAACTCCCATTTGAGAAAAAGTATAAAGTATTGGAAAATTTAAGAGAATAACAAGCAATATCTCGAAAATGGTTCACTCAAAAACAAAAAACGTATATGACGTAAATTGTATTTTAACGCGATCTACATTTTTTAAGTAAAATTTTGTCTAACTCTTATGGTTTATCAGTTATGCAAAAGTCGTTCACAATGAAGAATACTTTTGGAGACATTCCCAGAAAATTCCAGATATACAATTCACTTGCCATAAAAATGTCTTAAACTTGTGGTATTTTATTCAAAATCGTTAGAGCCATTTTTGAGAAAATTAAAATTCGTGTCGCACGAAGGTTTTCAAGAAAATCCCCCACCCCAGATTACCCTTTACATGGAGCATTTTTCGAAAATTTTAATTTTCTCAAAAATGGCTCTAGCGATTTTGATTAAAATATGATATGTTTAAGATATTTTATGATAAATAAAATGTATATCTTGAATACTTTCAATACTTATTTTCTCAAATGGGAATTCGTTATTCACTTTTTTTTGTCTTCGATATGCAAAGAGTATTAATCTGTGGCAAATAGAATGGTGCTGCACCTAGCAACCAGCTGTTAAGATATATGTCGATGCATAAAGGCTACTGCATTTCTATATTGCCCTTGCAATTACAAAACAAGGGGAACATAGTACGCCTTAAGCGATAGACAAATATTTTTAGAACTGGTAGCTATGTGTAAGATGTAATTCTCTTTGCATGTCAAAAGATCGTTTTTGCAAATGTTTTTCTCGATTAATATTAAATAGATGGAGAATAAGAGTTTGTAAAAATAGTTTGTACAAGAGTAGAGAAAGTCATGTGAGTGTAACACATCAGCTTTTTAAATGGTAACCTACAATTAGGGTAAAATTAAATTGACCTTAAAATGACCATCACAACGTCCTCCAAATAAAACACGACTAATGTCATTTACTTTCTCCCACAATATCAAGCAACTTGAATTCAAGACATTTCTTTCTACAACGCTTAGTTATGGAGATATTGTACAGTCTCAACTTAAATCGTCCAGCCTTTATATAATACATAATGATTTACACTAATTTACAATTGCACAAACACGGAATTGGTTAAACATTTACAGTAAATCAGAGAGTTTTGCATCCATTAGAAACTGTAGCGTCTTCTTGAGCATATTGTGTCTGTTAACTGCACTGGGAAGATTGGAAGTGTCAGCTTGTTGTTTGCATCTACTGTACTGTGGACAGTCATTGGGGGACGTGCTGAATGGTTAGAGGATTGTTACAGCTGGTACAGTTTGGAGGTTGGTCCTTAGTGAGAAGATAACAGTGCGTTAGTTTGGAGTGCCCAATTTTAAACCGGGTGATGATAACTTGATTTCTTCTGAGAGTTTGTGAATACAGAAAAGGTTGTGTACAGCCTGAGCGAGCTTTATGAAGTTTGCTCTTGATTGATGATCATTTCAATTTCCATTTGTGCATGTACAAGTGGTTAATAAAACTCATGACGTCTTGTTGTGGAAAGGCAATCGATGAATCACTGATGGAATGTTTAGTTGCTTCTTTTGCAGTTTATCTGCTGTTTCGTTACCTTTTATGCCTATGTGAGTGGGAGACCAAACAACTGCCTGTTCTTTTGTAGGGTTTGTTACATTAGAGTAGCTTGGTTTTGTTGGTGGCACACGTTCATTAATGGGAGATTTCCTTATTTCGTTTGGGTTCCTATATGTTTGGCTATTGGGAGTAGTGTATTCAGCATTCTATGGTATCATTTTTCCGTTGTTGTCAGACTGATTAGTATTAGTAACATCTGCAATCAGTATTTGCTACATTTAGGTTTTGACAATCAGTGTTAGTTACATTTTCTTTCGTTAGGTTGGTAATATTTTGCCTACCTCTGTCAATAGAGGTGGCCATGCAAACGTTAAACTTTTCTTTATGTTATGTAGGTTATTCTAAAAATCTGATGTGTTACACTCACATGACTTTCTCTACTCTTGTACAAACTATTTACACAAACGCTTATTCTCCATCTACTTCATGTTAATCGAGATAAACGTTTGCAGACTCTATCTTATTGCTGATTTTCTTGTAGATGTAAGGGAAATATATATTTTCAAGGGCAATATAGAAATACAGTAGCCTTTAAGCACATACATATCTCTTAATAGCTGGTTGCTAGGTACAGCACCATTCTCTTTGCCACAGATTAATACTCCTTGCATATCCAAGACAAAAAATGAATAACGAATTCCCATTTGAGAAAATAAGTATTGAAAAATTTAAGGGAATAACAAGCAATATCTCGAAAATGGTTCACTCAACAACAAAAATGTATATGACATAAATTGTGTATTTTAACGCGATCTACATCTTTTGTGTAGTAAAATTTTGTCTATCTCTTATGGTTTACCAGTTTACCAAAAGTCGTTCACAATGAAGAATACTTTTGGAGACATTCCCAGAAAATTCAAGATATACATTTTATTTTCATGAAAATATCTTAAACATATGATATTTTAATCAAAATCGTTAGAGCCATTTTTAAGAAAATTAAAATTTTCGAAAAATGTTCCATGTAAAGGGTACTCTGTGGCGGGGGGGAGTTTCTTGAAAACCTTTGTGTCGCATCTCTGGAAGATACTGAACCTAAATACCAAGTTTGGTGTTTATCCGACTGTTCGTTTCTGAATTATGCTGTTCACAGACAGACACACAGACACACACACGGACATGTTTCCAAAAATGCTTTTTTGGATTCAGGGGGTCTCAAAGCATGTATTTCCGGTGAAATCTCGGTATTGAATTTTTGGGTGGAATACAATACTTCCCCTACTTACTATACGTAGTAGAGAAAGTAAAAAAAATTTTTATTTTACAAATAAAATCAAGTTAGAGATTAGCCAACTTTTACATTTACTTACAGTTGTAGAATGTATGTAGCAGTATCAAACCTAGCAGTCCCTGTTACAAAAGTTGCCGAAATTTGGATACTTTCACTAAATTTGCATGCATAAGAAGTAATTTACTCGTGAAGTATTTCCACTGTTATAATCTACCTCACCTCTCTAGCATCTTGTTAATTTGTTTGCAAATGTCATTTGTTTTCCGCATAGATATTTAAAGTTAGCTTCGCAAAACAGCACTACACCAAACAGCACAAAGAGAAATAGAAACAGTATATGTAAGCAGTTCGATCAATCAATTTAGTAAGTTAATTTTATATTTGAAAACACACTTGCCTTTTATATTCGGTTTCTTCTGGTTACACATATTTATTCTGAAAGTACTGAAACCATAGGTAAAGATACAAGGTATTTTCTGTTCACAGAAAATTCCTAAATTATTAATGTCTCTAAAACAACTATGAAAAACTCCAATCTTTCTGCTTACTTTCTTCGTAACGAAGATATTTTTCCAGATATTTTTCCGTTGACTACAGAATCCGTTTTCCTGCTTCGAGAATTTTGTTTGCACTTTGTGATCTCTGTCTTTTTGTCTTTGTGATCTCTGTCAGTTGTATCTATAGCGCCGCTTTCTAGTTGCTAGTAAATTAAAATCGTTTTTATCTTGTTCCAATTCATGAATAGGTCCAGGGGTTCTTTACGCAACCCGTGATCAGTTATTGTCACCGCAATGCAACTTGCTAATGTATATAACTCACGTCAGTTCTCTACAGTCGACCTGCATAACAAAGATCATAGTTGTATGACTAAACGAGACGATCGGTTGTGTGACATTACCAGATGTACTACAGCAAGAAAATTACGATTGTGTGGAAAGTGTAATTGTAAATCGTGCGAAACTAATTGACTTTATAAAAAATATGCAGAGGAAAACTATGTTCGGTATCCATTAAATCGTCTATAGTCTTAAGCATGTTCTGATGTTCAAAAGAATCACACCATAAAGTCTCTCTGAGCGAATCTAGTCGTCCTCCGTGGTCTAGGGGTACCATACTGTAGTTCCTGAGGTCGCGATTTCAAACTCGAAGGAAGGCGATGGATCTGTTTGGGCGTAAAAATCCTTAGCATGGTTTCCTTCGAAGGGAAATAAAGCCGGTGGTCCCGTGTCGTAGATTTACGGCACGTAAAACAATCTCAATTCTGATAAAGAGGCCTCTGAGCAAAATTGCCGTCTTTCACGTCTAATATAGAATGCGACGAAAAGAACCATAGTAGTTAAGAGCGTCCGTAAATAAAACTTCATTTATAAGTTTATTTTGAGCAATTATTTTGAGAATAAAAAATACACTACTTTATTCAGAATGCCTTGTATACCTTTAAGCTATGGACATCTATACCCCCACCACCCTATGTTCCAGATTTGTCGTCTATTGAAAGTTGTTTACTACCTCCTGGTTGGAAACGTGATAGATTCAACTGTATTTAATTGAAGTAATTTCAGCTCTAAGCGCCCAATACAGAACGTAATTAATTTTTGTAATCGGATGTGCATAATTAATTACTTGAAACTATAATACTTGGTTACAGTTAAACTCTGCTGAGCCGCTAGTTCTGTTATAAATTCCAATTGAAACTATACAGGGTGAATCAACCGCCCCTTAGTCGTAATCTCTGAAACTTGCAGATACTGCCTAGTGTCCCTTTTATCAAAATATATATTCTGTAGATTTATTGAAGTGAAAGTTTCCGATATGATTAGTAGTTACAGACATTGTCTAAACGGAAGGAAAGAATATTTCAGGAATATGTTTTAATACCAGGGAAACATCGACGAAAGTAAATACATTTGCTTTATTTTCTAACAATATTAAAGTTTACTCAGTATTGTTATTATTATATTATTATTGATTATAAGGTTGTATTATTTTACTTCAGCCACAAAGACATACACAAATTTACATGAAGTGCAAGAGGATCATATTCGATAATATATTATGTTATAGTAAATAAAAAATTTAAAACTCTGGTTATAGATACAAGAGTTTAAGAGGAATTATATCCATATTGATCACTACTTTCTGGTAACTAAAATAAATATTCAAAATAAATGATACAGAAACAGAAATAAAACATTCAATAGTTAATAAGAAGAAAGATAAAACTGAAGAACGTAGATATTAAGTAGGCCTACTAATAGAAGAGTCCATACGAGACTTTATATATGTAATAAAAATAAGATTTTACACAAATATATCGATCCAGAAGAAACAACTGAAGATGAATGGAATAATATAAAACAACCGTTAAATAAACCCGCTGAAGGAGTATTAGGAACCAGAAAATTACCAGGAAAGAAACTTAAAGGTCTGAGAATTTGGAACTCAGAAATACAGAAGCTTATAAAGGAAAAACTCTGATGTGTTACACTCACATGACTTTCTCTACTCTTGTACAAACTATGTTTACAAACGCTTATTCTCCATCTACTTCATGTTAATCGAGATAAACATTTGAAAACTCGATCTTATTGCTAATTTTCTTGTAGATGTAAGGGGAATATATATTTACAAGGGCAATATAGAAATACAGTAGCCTTTAAGCATAGACATTACTCTTAATAGCTGGTTGCTATGTGCAGCACCATTCTGTTTACCACAGATTAATACTCTTTGCATATCCAAGACAAAAAAATGAATAACGAATTCCCATTTGAGAAAATAAGTATTGAAAAATTTAAGGGAATAACAAGCAATATCTCGAAAATGGTTCACTCAACAACAAAAATGTATATGACATAAATTGTGTATTTTAACGCGATCTAAATTTTTGTGTAGTAAAATTTTGTCTATCTCTTATGGTTTACCAGTAATGCAAAAGTCGTTCACAATGAAGAATACTTTTGGAGACATTCCCAGAAAATTCAAGATATACATTTTATTTGTCATGAAAATATCTTAAACATATGATATTTTAATCAAAATCGTTAGAGCCATTTTTGAGAAAATTAAAATTGACGAAAAATCTTCCATATAAAGGGTAATCTGAGGTTGGGGGATTTTTTTTCTTGAAAACCTTTGTGTCGCATCTCTGGAAGATACTGAACCTAAATACCAAGTTTAGTGTTTATACAACTGTTGGTTTCTGAGTTATGCTGTTCACAGATAGACACACAGACACACACACGGACATGTTTCCAAAAATGCTTTTTTTTTTTATTCAGGGGGTCTCAAAACTTGTATTTCCGGTGAAATCTCGGTATCGAATTTTTGGGTGGAATACAATATTTCCCCTACTTACTATACGTAGTAGAGAAAGTAATAAATCAGCGAGAACCAATAGTGATTAATAGAGGGCTGCGACAAGGTCGCTCAATGTCAACCGCCTTTTTTAATATTTATATAGACGATATGATAAGTTCGTTGAAAGGACAAAGGGAGGAATATGTCGTGTAATGCTGTCAGTACGATCACTGGTGTTTGCAAATAAAGTCTTATCAATTGTGCCCTAGAAGGTGAATTGGTAAGTGTCAAAATGTGATTAAGAACTATAAAAGATATTTAAATATTTTAGTAAAAGACTACAATATGAAAATCTCAACTGCAAAAACGAAATTACTCAAATTTAAAGATAATAATCTAGTTCAGTCTAAAATAATCTTAAAAACAAATACTGCAAAAAGGAAAGTACTCCTCTTTAAGGGCAATATTCTGGATCGTCTAAAATAATCCTAGAGAACAAACCAATAGAAGTATTAAAATTCAACTTCCTTGGATGTGAGATATCAATTAACAGTGAAACAATATAAACATAAACCAAATAAATTTAATTACATAATCGGAACAGTCAAACGAATACTAAAAGATAAAGCTAGAAAAGAAACAAGTTCTGAGCACGTTTCCAACTAATACCAACACATTCTTATGCACATGCGCCAGTCGAGTACGCTCTCAAACTAATTCGGAATTTTGTGTGATTGGAATGCTACTTGAGCCGTTCTGTTGCGGCCTTCTTCATTCCACAGTATAACTTGCATATTCAAATGTATACCTCCAGGTAATAGGGCTTTTTCTGCTGAATACATAGAGTATTTCGCCTCCTCTATACTCTCTAGCAGGTTTCTCTCAAGCAATTAGAATCAATCCTGCATTAACTGTATATGCGCAATTTGCATATATCTAGAGTTTTCAGTCCCTACTCTTAATCAAGAACCGATTTCACTCGTTTCGAACTAGTTCCCAAGTATGTTGGAATAGGAAACTGGGAATTCAGAATCGATTCTTAATTGTGTGGGAACAAAACTATTATGAAGCTGTATAAAATATGTTATTACTTACGGCTCAGAAATATAGGCCATAAAATACCAACTATAAAGCTAAAATACAATCATCAGAAATGAAATTCCTCGGATCAATAGCAGGATATACAAAGATGGACAAAAAGCGAAGTAATGAAATAAGGCAGTAGTTAAACATTGAAGAACATAACACTATAATAACAGAATGCAGAGGAAACTGGAAACATGTAGAAAGAATGCCAAAAAGCAGAATACCAAAAGCTACCTTAAATTATCGACCCCAAGGAAGACGAAACCCAGGAAGACCCAACAAGAGATGATTAGAACAGGGATTTGGAACTTGAACAGTTTTAGATAACCTATACCGTGCAGTAGAAGAAGAAAAAGTATTTTATTTCATATACTTGTTTATCTAATTTGAGGCAGTATTTTATATCACAACACTGTGAATGCCAAAGTGATTGTAGTGTAAATTAACATTATTGTATGACAATGATTTTAGATGTTTGTTAGCTATAAGCATTGTTAGGAAATAACTCACTGAAACTTACAATAGGAGTGGGTAACAATGAAGCGATGGGGTGAGTTGTTTATCACTTAGAAGAGATAAACAAATGACGTCAGGGTAGCGTGCCTTTCTTTAGAAATGGAGGGAATATCTTCCCTAGAGCATATGTGTTTGTAATTATGATTGGCTGACAAAATAGACGCTAATGTTGGCGCGATTTGGTAACCAATAGCAGCTCTATTATAATGTTTAGGCATATCGGGGTGAGGGAGTATAAATTCTTGAGCCAAAAGCAAGTATCGTGCAGTTCTACAGAATCATTCACGAGGTAAACGTCGCGCAGTTCTACAGAATCTCTCGCGAGGTACACATTACGCAGTTCTACAGAATCTCTCGCGTCGTAAAGTTAGTTACAAAATCTGAAGTACGCGACAACTATTACGACAGTAATTACATTCGGAAATATAACAGTTTCAGTCAGGCGTGTATAAAGATTACAGATGTGAACTATTAATTAAGTGTGACGGCAATAAAAGTGTAAAAACAAATTCTTTTATCAGTGTTATCTTTTAGTAACAACTCCTTTCCGTTTACACGCCCTGCTTAGAGATATTTGCTCGACTGAGTAATAATAGCTAGCCGGAGGACAAAGAACCCAAAATTCAAAATACTAAAATAATAACAGGTGCTCAGCAAATAAGATAACACAAACAGATTACTGCGACAAATTTTACCCTCGAGAATGGCTTTTCGTTATTTTCTTGTTAAAGATCCAGTGTAGTATTTAGGAATCAAAGACCATAAATGATTGAAACCGCCCTTATATTGCATTAGCATATCAAAATGCATTGTATATGAACCAAATATACCCCATAATTACATGGTTATCTTATGCGCGTTTCTGAATGAGATTAACGTCCCGAAAACTGTGAATATAATTACAAATAGTGATTATTTCAGTGAAATAACGACATACCTTATCCCTAGCGCAAGCGTGAGTCATGAATTCACCCTAAGGAACTGAAGTATTGTTCTCAATATTCCACTGACTTCCCAGAAATGCATATTTTTACACAGATGCTCTTCTGTATCACTTTATTCGAGGTGAAAAATGGAAATACGCTGTCACCGAGTGATTTTTCCGCCAAAAAACACCCAGAAAATAACATTCAAGAAACCATTATCCTTAGCTTTCGTTCTTCTCTCGTTGTTGGAAACCGGGCATCTACGCTTGACTTTTTTCTCCTCCTCCCATTCTTTTCCTTGCTTTTTTTTTCCTCCTGTACATTTATTCTCTTTGGAGAAAGGGTGGAAGAAGGGTGGGATGGGCTGGTGAAGATGTGCTATTTAGAGGCTTAGCGTTGTTTGCTTTCAAGCAGAAACACGACATACTCATTTGTCACGTCTTTCTTCAATATTCATCTTCTCGATGTTTTCGCTCTCATTTTTCTTCCTTCCATAGTCATTCTCCCTTTTCTTTCCTCTTGTTCTATCTTGGATATACCGCGTTAATTTTAATTAGACTTCATAAATGCAGTAACGGAGAAGGCTTTGTGTTACACGATGAAAGTGTATTTCCATTATGGTAATGCATTCTATAACATCGTGTATCATAACATGAGTATATGTGGTGAAGCTAAAATATGGTAGAATGGTCAGCATGCCGTGTTCTAAACTTATAGCTCGCCAGTTCGACTCCCAACAAGCTCGGGGTAATTTTTCTTCAATCATAATCACTCTCTATTCCACAGAATATAGAAATGTGAACGCAAGAGTGAATGGAGTGTGTTTCAAAGTAAAAACAAATAAGCGAATTAACACATTGTTTTTGTCAGTCTTCCATAAGAATAGAGGAGTTAAAGAGGGGTTAAAAGTCCTATCCCGTGAGGCAGTAGTTTTAACACTTAAATAATTTCAGTCTAATTATAATATATAAATTAAATAACAGCCCGCCTTAAAGCAATATGTATATATAAAAAGTGTACATTACAGTCATTGTATATGTTATATTATTATTTACATGTTCAATAATGTTACGTGAATGTATTACGAATTTAATAATGTAGGAGCTGTGAGAATAATAGGTTAAAAGTTGCTAACAATGAGGTAACATTGAGGCAATAATCAGTAAGAATGTCTAATAATGCTACTAGTCATTATTGGAGCAACAATAATGTAAATTTTATGACAGTTTATAAAATAGCCAATCAACAACCAGAAAAAGCTTTAGTTAAATGAAGGTATTCTAATGGATTAGGAATAGCCAATCAGAGACTTGAAATACAGAAATTTATAAATTTAGGCGCTAGAAATCAAGTCAGTTGCTTGTAGACAGTGCTCATAACTGGACGCGTTGCCAGCAGACAGTGTTACTAATCAGACGCGAGATGCGTCCTCGAGAAATTTAATACGTTTTCGTGTGAGATGAAAATAGTTTACGTATTAAAAAGTGCAAGTAATTAACAAAAGAATCTCACAGCTCTGTATATCAGTGAAGTGTTATTTAAATTGTGTCAAGAATTAATAAAAAGGAGTGAATTAAAAATTATAATTTGTGTAAGCGTACATTCTTCAGCCGCACTACGCCCTGCTAAGACATCCATGTCTCTAACAAAAATACTGACGCAGCCGAGGCAAACATAAACATATAACATTTAAAGAAACAGTCAAATTACAAAGTTTATATTTTTAAAACATTTGGGGCGAAGGCGGTTGCAACTACTTCAAGTTCGGCTCCCCAACAGTTGAACTATAATACAACTCCTTCAATACAACCTACTTCAAAGCGTGGTGCAAATAATATAAAACTAAGAAAACGAAGCAACTATCTTCTTCACCCGCCAATGTTAAATTTGCTAACTTCATGACTAGGAACACGAATTGTATGCTCTGGTAATCCGTTTTATATGTATGCATTCATCCAGTAAAAACTTCCATAATATGCACATAAATATGCCCATATAAAAGTTAAGCCATCATATTGCCTTTAAAATAATAATTTAAGGCAATTTTATGTAGTCTTTCCGTGAAGGAAAATACTGTGGAAGCTATATGAATTATTTAACTCATCAAATGTGTATAAGATAGAGCATACATATGTATATAGGATAGAGTTTCCTTAAAAATGAAAAAATAGCAATAAATAATGGTACTCGCATTTTTAGTTCTTCACACTCTTAATGTATTTCCTGTTTGCAGTTTACGACCACCAAATGTTCTGTTTTCCATAGATAGCCGCATGCTATTGCTTCTTAAGAGATACTTATAGCGATAAAAGCTTCTCTCCACCTCGCAGTAGTGGTCTTCCATGGTGCAGTGGTTACCATGCTAGTTTCTAGTTCCCGAGATCGCGGATTCAAACCCGGCGGAGAGCCTGCTAAAGAGGCCTGTGAGCAAAATTGCCGGTCTTTCACGCCCAATATAGAATGTGACGCTAAGGACCACAGCAGTAAAAAGCGTCCATAAATAAAACCCAATTTAATTTAATATTTGACCTCGCAGTAACTTAGGGTTGCGTATACAAAAACTGCAACTTCATCTCCTTTTAGTGGTATTTCAATAGGCTGTTCGGATGTTCCCCTGTTAAGACTTCTTTATTCTCACATATTTGATAATACCGTAGGTTCTTTTTAAAGGAATACTGTGCTTTTTCATTCACAAATTGTCAACACTTCCAGTCACCGAATTTAATTTGGGGACAGTAGCTTTGAAGTCCATTAACGACTGAGACAACGTAACACTGGCATATTATATGGATTTTACAATACTAAAAACAAAACGTAAACCTATTTATACCCAACTAGTTTCGTAATGGTAACTCATTACGCAAACGGTTTCGTAATGAAGCTTCTATTACGCAATGATGTTCGTAATGTTACTCTTATCACGAAACTGCTTGCGTATTGTGAACCATAGATAAATAATAAGAAATCGGGATTTATTAGGAATTAAACTATCTATAACAAAATTAGCTGTGTTTGCAATATCACCTAGCGCTCATGTTCTTCTGTTTTAAACAAAACCTAACAAACAAATCGTCTATCAAACCATGCATGGCCCACTACACACACACACACACACACACACATACACACACGTATCAATGTAGTGTACTGTTTCAGTGATTCATATACTATATCTGAAATAAAACTGTAATTTACCAAAGTAAATAAAAAAATCAATATTATGTAACTAAAGTAGATAAACGTAGTATGATACACATATCGTAACTACGTATTACAATACTGGATTGAAAATCTTCCAAACGCATTTTTAATGTGATACGTTACGATATTCGTATCGTAAATTACTATTAGTTTCTATTTCTGTGTTCTGTAATATACGACTATGTTGAGCAATTGATGAGAATGTGATGAGCTACATTATCGGTTTCAAGACTCACCCAGTGACATATATTATTCAAAAATATCGTATTTATAAATCGAACATGAATATAAAATAAATAAAATGAAAATATACTTATAAAATACACATGTAAAACAAGAAAATATAAGCATAGGATAGGACTAGTTATTATAGTACCTCGACCTCCAATGGATCTTTTGCGCGTACTCCCCCGGGAAGAACGGTTGAGGTGAGGAAACCGCAGGAGACGTGTGGGTTGCAGAGCAATGCCGGCAAGTCGATAGAGACCCCCAGAGTTCCCTAACAGCTCCAGGCTTGAGCACCCGGCCACGGGAGAATCACTCGGAGACGTTCCTCTAGTGGGACTGGGAAACACGACCCAGCAGTGGAGACTCAACAGGCCAATAGAGCCGACAAGAAGATCCAAATCGCAAGTGTGTACGCCATCTGCCCCACACCGACTGAACCACAGCCCTGGAGCCAACCTGAAACATGAAAAGTAAATGAAATGAGAGGAAATGGCGAAGAGAGGAATCCGTGGTAGAGTACGGCATTCACGTTTTTCAAACCGGGAAACCCTCAAAAAAACCCATGGTCAGAAGGGGCGACAACCGGGAATCGAACCCGGAACCTCCCGAATGCGAGCCTCACATGTTACCGCGGAGCCATTTTTCTCGATAAATATGCAGAATAATTTGCAAACTGCTGAAATATTAAGTTTATTAACAAAACAGGTAACACATTCATTATATGCTGCATAAAATATTGATTACCTTATTGGGAGCTTTGTAACTAACTCACATACCAAGCGAGCATTGTTTCTGACAGCAGAGAAGAAGTATGCATTTCCATTAAAACTTGTCTTCTAGATGCATGTCTTCTAATTTCACTGTTCTACCATTATACTATAACATGTTTTATTAAAATTATCAGCAGTTATGTATGTGTAAATATATAGAGTGGACCATTTAAATTGAGACTGTACAACATCTCCAAAACTAAGCGTTGTATAAAGAAATTTCTTGAATAAACGTTGCTTGATATGGGGGAAAGTAAATGCCATTAGTCGTGTTTTTTTGGAGGACGTTGTGATGGTCGTTTTAAGGTCAATTTATTTTTTACTTTCTCTACTACATATAGTAAGTAGGGGAAGTATTGTATTCCATCCAAAATTTCGATACCAAGATTTCACCAGAAATATATGTTTTGAGACCCCCTGAATCCAAAGAAAGCAGTTTTGGAAACATGTCCGTGTGTGTGTCTGTCTGTGAACAGCATAACTCAGAAACGAACAGTCGGATAAACACCAAACTTGGTATTTAGGTTCAGTATCTTCCAGAGATGCGACACGAAGGTTCTTAAGAAAATGCCCCTACCCCAGATTACCCTTTACATAGAACATGTTTGGAAAATTTTAATTTTCTCAAAAATGGCTCTAACGATTTTGATTAAAATAGCATATGTTTAAGATATTTTCATGACAAATGAAATGTATATCTCGAATTTTCTGGGAATGTCCCCAAAGGTCCTCTTCATATTACACGAAAAATGTAGATCTCATTAAAATGCACAATTTATATCATATACATTTTTTGTCGAGTCAACCATTTCCGGGATATTCCTTGTTATTTGTTTGAGTTTTCCAATACTTGCACTTTTTCTCAAATGGGAATTCATTATTCGTCTTCTTTTTTTCGTTTTTTTTTTTGTTTTGTTTTGTTTAATGTCCTAGGTATGCAAAGAGAACGAAATGCTCCACGTAGTAACCAGCTCTTAAAATATTTGACTGTCGCTTAAAGCTTACCATATTCCCCTTTCACCTATAAGAAAATTAGCAATACAATAGTTTCTGCAAATTTTTATATCGATTAACATAAAGTAGGTGGAGAATGAGCGTTTGTAAAAATAGTTGTACAAGATTAGTTAAAGTCGTGTGAGTGTAAAACGTCATAATTTTTATGTTTTTTTCTCACTCCCCATAAAAACCTAACATTTGTATAAACCACTTGACAATTTTTCTTACACTAACGTAAATAACAATTAAAATTTTGAATGGCTGTGTACGAAGAGTGCAATGAATGGCTGGACTATCCATGGAGTCATTTGAGGGTCAAGTTACGTTTCGTAATTGAATACCAGCATCAGAATTTTCGTTGCTGGTATGTATAATATCATATATAATAATATTCAAATTGTATACATATATATAATTCAATTTCGTATAAAGCATAAGCATCCATATAATATTATAAGCCAGAATATCACTTTTATGATCATTATATGTCAACATTGGGAGTGGTATAAAAATGTTATCGCACATGTATAATGTAAAGCTTTTAATTTGTGTGCATTATGTTAAAAGTTCTAATTTTAGGACATTCTGTCTAAAAATATATATTTAATAAAATGGCTATAACTTGTTATTCTTCCATAGAGAATGCACGAAAAATAAAAATCAAGCAATCTTATATAAAACCGATGTCGAGTTTGTATTCACAACATTCCTTCAAAATTATTTATTTTATACTTACAGACGCTGCACACATGTAATCACATTTAATTATGGAGAAACTGTGGTTGTAGGAATCTCATTTACGTATATAATCAACAGATTTATCACCAGTATAATGCAATGAATTATTCATTCCCTTACTCTATTGAGTTCTATACACACTTGTTTACTATGAAGTAGATGGTTTGTTAGCCCCACGTTCTGGGTGCCAATTTGAAGTAGATTATATTTGTTATTAGTAGGAAGATGCTTCATGTTTATATGCCCTACGTATGGGAGCCAATTTGTCGCGGTCACTTCGTGTTATCTTATTTCTGAGCGCCTGTTATTGTTTTACTACTTTGAATGTTGGGTTCATTGTCCTCCGGCTAGCTATTATTTCTCGGTCGAGCACATCTCTTGAACAAGGTGTGTAAACGAAAAGGAGTTGTTACTGAAAAATAACACTGATAAAAGAATTTGTTTTTACACTTTTATTACCGTCACACTTTATTCATTTCACATATCTTTTGATACACGCCAGACTGAAACTGTTATCTTTCTAATGTTATTATAATCACTTATTTGCCGCACTTTATTAATTCGCGTATTTCACATTTATAACTAACTTTACGACGCGAGAGATTTTGTAGAATTGCGTAACGTGTCCTTTATGTATGCTTCCGTTGAACTACGCGACGTATAACTCACGAATACTTATGTTGAACTGATCGACGTATTACACGCGAATGATTCTTCTGGACTGAGCGACGTGTAATGCACAAATGTTTATGTTGGACTATGTGCCACCCGCTTCTCGGCTTTAGCTTTTTATACACCCTCACCCGATATGCCTAAAGATTATAACGAGCTGCTATTGGTTAATAAAACGCGCCAACATTAGCGTCTATATTTATATCCAATCAAAATTACGAACGCATATGCTTTAGGGAAGATGTTCCCTCCATTTCTCAGAAAAGCGCGCCAATCTGACGTCATTTGCTTGTCTCTAAT
Source organism: Deroplatys truncata (assembly GCA_030765065.1). Lineage (NCBI taxonomy): Eukaryota > Metazoa > Arthropoda > Insecta > Mantodea > Mantidae > Deroplatys > Deroplatys truncata. The sequence goes on along the minus strand of CM060986.1, from coordinate 174,458,534 downwards.
AATTGATAAACAACTCACCCCCTCGCTCATTGTTGCCCGCTCTTATTGTCAGTTTCAGTGAGGCCGTGTAAACTTATTTCCTAACAATGCATATAATTAACAAACATCTCAAATCAATGTCATACAATAATGCTTATTTACACTACAATCACTCTGGCATTTACATTGTTGTGATACAAATTACTGCCACAACTATTACTACTTTTAGGCAAGTAGCGATTCCTTATCATCCCAATGTTGACATATAATGATCATAAAAGTGATATTCTGGCTTATAATATTATATGGATGCTTATGCTTTATACGAAATTGAATTATATATATATATATGTATAAAAATTGCATATTATTATATACGATATATACCAATAAATATCAGTATAATATATTATATACTATACATACCAAAAACGAAAATTCTGAATGTTGCTGTCCAATTACGAAACGTAACTTGACCCTCAAATGACTCCATGGATGGTCCAGCCATTCATTGCGCTCTTCGTACACAGCCATTCAGAATTTGCATTGTTATTTACGTTAGTGTAAGAACAATTGCAAAGGGCTTTATACAAATGTTCTTAGGTTTTTATGGGGAGTGAGAACAACATAAAAATTATGATGTTTTACACTCACATGACTTTCACTAATCTTGTACAACTATTTTTACAAAAGTTCATTCTCCAACTACTTTATGTTAATTGATATAAAAATTTGCAGAAACTATTGTATTACTAATTTTCTTATAGGTGAAAGGGGAATATGGTAAGCTTTAAGCGACAGTCAAGTATTTTAAGACCTAGTTGCTATTTGAGGCATAAAAATACGAATAACAAATTCCCATTTTAGAAAAGTATTGGAAAACTCAAACAAATAACAAGGAACATCTCGGAAATGGGTCACTCGACAAAACAAAATGTGTATGACACAAATTCTGTGTTTTAACGAGCTCTACATTTTACGGTTTACCAGTTATGCAAAATTCATTCAGAATAAAGAGGACTTTTGGGGACATTTCATGAACGTATCTTAAACATATGATATTTTAATCAAAATCGTTACAGCCATTTTTGAGAAAATCAAAATTTTCAAAAAATGTTCCACCTAAAGGGTAGTCTGGGGTAGAGGGGATTCTCTTGAAAATCTTCGTGTCGCATCTATGAAAGATACTGAACCTAAATACCAAGTTTGTTATTTATCCAACTTTTCGTTTTTGAGTGTTGCTGTTCACAGACGCACAGATACAGCTTTTGATAATAATCTTTTTTGGCATTCAGGGGGCCTCAAAATATTATTTCGGGTGAAACTTCTATATTGAATTTTTGGGTGGAATACAATACTTCCCCGTAGCAGAGAAAGTAACAAGTTTGATGCAGAATATCAACGTATAAAACTTAAAAGTAACGAATAGAATTCAAAGTAAACATTCAACATTTCCAAAATAGAGGGACGCTAAAAAATTGAAGCTTCACTTGGAAAAGATAATCGACGTGCGTCAGACATGCTGGAGGTGACGTCTCCGCAAGAAGATAGTGCAGAGTGGGATTGTATGTTGTTCAATGGTTTTCGCGGCAGAATGGACACTTTAGTTAAAAAGTTCATACGTGATTAGTTTGCGGCTTGAGATAAACTTTGAAATAACCTTCAAAGAATTCTAAAACACGTTTTAGAGTTATGAATCTGATAATGTAAGGAAGAGAATATTTAGTAGGATCGATAATAACAAATAAACATCAAAGGAAATAAATAGTGAAAAATCTGATGTGTTACACTCACATGACTTTCTCTACTCTTGCACAAACTATTTTTACAAACGCTTATTCTCAATATGCTTCATGTTAATCGAGATGTTAATCTTATTGCTAATTTTCTTGTAGATGCAAGGGGAATTGGTAGGCTTTAAGCGATAGTCAAATATTTTAAGAGCTCGTTGCTATGTGGAGAATTCCATTCTCCTGGCATTACCAGGACAAAAAAAATGAATAACGAATTTGAGAAAAAGTATAAGCATTGGAAAATTTAAAGAAATAACAAGCAATATCTCGAAAATGGTTCACTCAACAACAACAAAATCTATATGACATAAATTGTAAATTTTAACGCGATCTACATTTTTGTGTAGTAAAATTTTGTCTATCTCTTATGGTTTACCAGTTATGCAAAAGTCGTTCACAATGAAGAATACTTTTGAAGACATTCCCAGAAAATTGGAGATAAACATTTCATTTGTCATGAAAACATCTTAAACATATGATATTTTAATCAAAATCGTTAGAACCATTTTTGAGAAAATTAAAATTTTCGAAAAATGTTCCATGTAAAGGTTAATTTGGGGTGGGGGTTTTCTTGAAAGCCTTCGTGTTGCAATTCTGGAAGATACTGAACCTAAATATCAACTTTGGTGTTTATCCGACTGTTCGTTTCTGAGTTATGCTGTTCACAGACACACACACGGACATGTTTCCAAAAATGATTTTTTTGGATTCAGGTGGTCTCAAAACATATATTTGCGGTGAAATCTCGGTATCGAATTTTTGGGTGGAGTACAATACTTCCCCTATTTACTATACGTAGTAGAGAAAGTAAAAAGAGAAAGCATTTACGCCCTTCCTTGTTGGATACCAGGATTCATCAATTCCCTGCAGAAAAAGACATGAGATTATCCGATAATACTGGCTTAATTACCCCGAAACCGGCATCCGCTGGCTAAGAGGCAGGCGCCAAGGATTAAGCAGCTGAGAAACTGAGGGCGACGTCCGCCTCAAAACCAAACTTTTGATATAAACTATGATTATAATAACATATAATAAACATTCAACATTTTGTTTTGTCCATTTAAAGCCATATGTTACTTCACACTGTGTGTATTGCCTTAGCATGAACCACAGAAATACTCCTGGCATTATGCATGTGCGTTTTTGCTTCCATTTTTCCCTCTAAATTCTCCAGTTTGGCAAGAGCTTCGAATTTTACATGTTATGGTATTCTGTTGGGAAACGTAGCTTGTTCCCTTGTGGCTGTGTATGTAGCAGCTATTTCTTCTGGCAACTTGCATATGAAATAACAATGACTTACTTTCTCGAGCACAAGAGGTGTATGCCCTTTATTTACAATTGGCGCAGTTATGCAAGAAGGAACCAACGGCCATTCTTGTATAGCCTGTATTCTCTTACAAAATGAGGCTTAATATGTCTCATATAAATGGTAAATACAGGGTGGTTTATGAAGAAATGACACGCTTATTTCTTAATTGTTTCAAAACGAGTTATGCTTGGGAGATACAGAGGAATTTTGGGAGATTATTTACCTCTATAGCAAAATTGGAAATTGTCCTCCATCCTGCATAAGCCACAACTCAACATGTCGTTACATGTTACTGGCCACTCGTTGGAGGACTCTGTTGCCAATAGCTTGAATCTCCTGTATAATTTTGTGCTTCAGATCGTCCCATAGAAAGAAGCCCGGCGATGTCAAATCCGGAGATCTCGGTGGCCACAGGTTCTTGGAAATTATCCGGTTGTCAAAGAAACTTGCAATTAGTGCCATGGATTCATTTGATGTATGGCATGTAGCGCCGTCCTGCTGAAAATATCCTTGACTCAGGTCTACCTCGTCTAGTTGCTCAGCAAACTCCATGAAAATCCGTCGGTACTCTGCAGTGTTCACATTGTTTTCAAAAACATTTGGTACCACTATTCTCTGTGCGGATATTGCGCACCAAACTCCATTTTAACCGGGTGCATAGGTGCTTCATGAATGATGTGGATTTTTGCTGGCCCAATAGCGTGTATTATTTGAGTCCACATAGCCGGATAAATGGAACCATGCTTCATCTGAGAACCATGTGATGGACAATATGGCAGGATTTTGACAATGAACGCCTGAAACCAACGACAATAATCCAGTCATCTATCCTTATCTGGTTCCTGTAACTGATGGACAACCATCCTGTACGGCTTTAGGCCTGCACTATTCACAGTTCTCTGACACTTTGAGTAGCTGTGTCCTGTCTCCTGTGACAAACGTCTTAATGATTGTTTGGGTGACTGACTCAGTCGTGTTCTTACGTCAACAACCGTGGGAAGCCTAGATGAACGAGTTTTGCCTTTTTCACTCACCAGAGATCCAGTTGTTTCTAATTTGTTTATCAGTCCCGGTATTGTGTTTCTTTGGGGGAGGATCTCGAACACCAAACTCTCTTTGGTGTGCCCTTTGAGTAGCTATAATTGAATTCGTAATCCAGTATTGCTTTACAATGAAGAGTCGTTCATTTAATCTGTACTCCATTTTCACGTTGACTAGAACAAAATCTCAAAAACAGTTGCCGACAATAAAACTAACAATTACGAATAAAACATGAACATCTGTGCATCTAGTGACAGGCAATCGAAACTCCAGAACATTCTGCTTAATTTGGTGCTAAAATTGGGGCATTAAGTGAATTTCGAACAGAATAATTAAAGAAAAAAATGTGTCAGTTCTTCATAAATCACCCTGTGCTAAGTGATGATTCTGAAGCAACTTTCATTACTTTTTAATGAAATTGTGTTGTATAAATTTATATTTTGATAGCCAATCACAATCATTAAGATTACACTTAACATAGGGTAAACATAAAAACATATGTATTGTGAAGCAGAGATGATAGTCGGTAATTTTGAAACCGTATACTTTTCATGCTTCTGATGTTGTTCTAATTATCTCGTAGCTCGTTCTGCTGTCTCGTTCGCCAGCTGCTCCAGTGGTAGAGCTATGAGTGCTTTCTCACGGTATGCGTGAGTGTATTTTGAAAGGATAACACCAATTTAAATTGACTGAGAAATTTAATGCATCTAATACTTGAGTTGTTGAAGCGAGTTGACGACCATTTGAAGGTAAATAGTGAAACTGATTACGAATCGTAGTACTCGAAACTATACCACTTGAATTATTATACCCACTAACTTCTGCAGTATCAATTTTACGGTTTGAAAAAACTGTTTCCACAATAAAAGAAACTAGTAGAATAATTTGTTGTGAGTAGCTAAACTGTTGCTCGGAAAGATCTCTCGCAATAGCCGCGAAATCTTACTCACACAAGCGTGTCCCTATGCGCTTAAAAAATAACACACCAGTCGTCACAAGTATTCAGGGTGACGAGTTGACAATAAGTAGTACCACAGGCGATACCAAAGTAACTTTCTGGTTTAAATTACACGCCTTCTTATTACTTACGCTCCGCCTCCATTAGAATTACTCCTACCAACGTTATTTTATACCCGGGCCAGTATTCAACTCTCTTCATACGAGTCTCTTACCTTGTTACTAGGGGACCTGGCTAAACTCTCAGAAATACCTTTCCTTCTCTTTTTCAGAATTTGTGTCTATATGACTCTTCAAACCTACTGAACATAACTTTAAACTGCCTTCTCAGAATCTTTAAGCTAATCTGCTCTATCCTCGGTTGATGCTAATGACTTTCGTTAACATGACTTCTTAATTACCTTCTTTCTGGATAAATCTTTAAACTCAAACTTGCGACATTATACATTGGTTTAACATACGGAAATTATTTATTGCAATTATTTCTTTATCCTATTATTACATCTTTATTTAATTATTTATGTCTTTTGGCCAATACTTGCGGTATCAGTTGCCTTCCTATGACTTTCTCTACTCACTCCTCTACAAACTACCCTTAAAAAAGCTTATCCTTCTATCTACTTCAGTTAATCGTCGGTTTAATCGAGATGAACGCAAGTTGATCGAGATAAACTTTGATTACATATTTACGCATTTCGTTGAAGATATAAGAAGAATAAAGAAGGCTAAAGTAATAGTCAGGTTTTTATAAAGTGGATAGCTATGTAATGGCTTTGAAATTCCATGCGAATAGCGACTTAAGACTTCAAAATTCAAACCAATAACAAAAAGGTATCTCGGAAATGGTTAACGCTAAAAACATTATTTCAATAGATTTTGTGCTTAAAGAGATCTAGGTATACTTTTTGTGTAGTAAGACTTTGTCTCTCTCATATGGTTTATCAATTATACAAAAGTCACAGTTTATTTGCAGAAAATTCAGGATAAACATTTTATTTATCATGCAAATATCTTAAGCATATTGTATTTTAGTCAAAATCGTTACAGCATTTTTGAGAAAATAAAAAATAACTAAAAATATTCCACGTAAAGAATAGTTTGGGGTGGAGCATTTTCTTAAAAATCCTTTGTGTAGTATCCTTGGAAGAATTAGACACCAAGTTTGGTATTTAACGGATTTTTTGTCTTTGAGTTTTGCTGTTCGCAGACAGACACACGGGTGCGCGCGCACACACTGAGGCAGTGTTTTTAACACTAAAAATGATTTCAGTCTAATTGTATCATATATATAATTCAATAACAGCCCGCCTTAAAGCAATATGTGTATGTAACAATATATAAAAAATGTATGTAACAGTCATTGTATATGTTTGTATTATTGTATCCATGTATAATAATGTTATGTGAATATATTACGTAATTTAATAATGTAGGAGCTGTGAGCATAATAGGTTTAAAGTTGCTAACAATGAGGTAACCTTGAGTCAATAATGAATTTGAAAGTTTAAATGCTACTAGTCATTATTGGAGCAACAAAAATGTAAATTTTTGTGACAGTTTATAAAATAGCCAATCAAAAACCAGAAAAAGTTTTAGTTAAATGAAGGTATTCTATTGGATTAGGAATAGCCAATCAGAGACTTGAAATGCAGAAATTTACAAGTTTAGGTGGTTGAAATCAATTCAGTTGGTTGCAGACAGCGTTACTAACCAGACGCAAAAAGTGTCCTCGAGAGATATAATACGTATTCGTGTGAGACGAAAAATACGTTTACGTGTTAAAAAGTGTAATTAATTAATAAACAGAATCTCACAGCTCTCTCTATATCAGTGAAGTGTTATTTAAATCGTGCCAAGCCTTAATAAAAGGAGTCAAGTAAAATTATAATCTGTGTAAGCCTACATTCTTGTCGCACCATAACCCTGCAAAGAGAAACATGTCTCTAACAATAATACTGACGCAGCCGAGGCAAACATAAATATAATATTTAAAGAAACAGTCAAATTACAAAGTTAATATTTTTTAACATTTTGGGGGGGGCAAAGGCCACCGGATGGTACATTTGGGGTGAAGGCTACCGGAAACCGGGTACTATACGTGCGGTTGCAACCAACTTCAAGTTCGGCTCCCCAACAGTTGAAATATAATATAACTCCTTCAATACAACCTACTTCAAATTGACGCCCAAAGCGTGGGGTAAATAATAATAATACAACAAAATAACTTCCTCAAATCACATGCATACACACACACAAGCAAACCAACCTTTTTATAACTTTTTGGGTGCAGTGCAATACTTCTACTTACTATAGGTTAAGTAGTAGAAAAAGTAAAAGCATCATTGCATCATCAATACAGGGAGCATCACTTCCGATTCTCCGCACACCTCAGTACGCGTACATTCTGCGTTCACACTTCAGATTCTCCTGAGAACTCGCAATATTGCAAATCGCCGATTTCTACAATATCAAAGGCCAAAAGCTGAAATGTCTATAAAACCTATTTATGGATTTGGATTTCTACAGAAAGCAGCTGTGATTGCAGATAGTTCTTGTTCAGTTTGTTGTACCTATTAAAATAACCTGCTTTGTCATATGTACTGCAGGTTTCCTCGATTGGCCGCCATGTTAACTCAGCTGTTTCACGTTCTCTTGTGATGTTACTGCTTTATACCCCCGCCACTGTAACGTTGCACTTGACAGCTAGCGTTTAAGTTGGTACACTCGCGAAAAAACAGATGAAAAGCTTCAACCGTTTGACTTCCTAAGCCAATCACAAGGCAGCATTCCGGATGGTCGATGACAAAGCGGAACCGGGACAAGAATCGGCTCTGTTGCCGGATGTAACTATTCCCAACCACGTGCTTCAGTTTGTGAATCTCTAGCAGAGCGTCGAGTTGTTCTTTGCAAGCTACATTGTTATTTAGATTTGTGGTTATTGTTTGATAGTTTTGTTATTGTTCGTTTATACATTTATTTATTTATATTCATCTATTTTATATATATTTCATTCATATTATTTATTTAAACAAAACTTAAGTGCGACAATGTCGGAAAAACGACGCCGATCGCCGAGTGATGATTCACGAAGTGAAAATCCTTTGCGCCGAGGTGTGCCACTTAATAGTCAGGCATTGGAACTATTAAGGTGAACCCGGGAGTTCTTTGAACAGGAAAAGGAGTACGTGAAGCTTCACGGAAATCCCTCTATTCCTGCTGATAAAGCCGTACAACGAACTGCAGCAGCTCTTGAATTAAGCACGAGAACTGTTATTCACAAAGGAGTGAAACTACAAGAGAAAGAGGACAAAATTCCTGAACCATCTGGAACACAACAGGTATTTCTATCAACTCCAGGGAAGAAAAGAAAGCAGCCTCGTCCAGTCACAAATATTGATGCTTTCCAATTAGACGCCATACGTAGACACATTTATGCCTATTATCATAGAAAGGAGTATCCGACCATACCAAAGCTTCTTATAACTTTTAGAGAAGCAGAGCTGTTCACTGGGGGCAAAACATTACTGAAAACGGTGCTGAAGTATATTGGCTTTCGGTAAAAAAAACTGAATGGAAGGAAAGTGCTGCTGGAAAAGACACACATTGTAGTGGCGCGAAGCGTGTTTTTGCACAACATTTTTAACGGGGATTTGGATGGAATTGAGGCATTGCAGTTTTAAATGGGTGAGTGGAAATAACTTTGTTATAGCATGCTTATAATTTGTTTTATTTCTCCTCATTGTAGCAGGAAGTTTGTATTATTTTGTTTCTATATTGTCAAAAGTGCGTAATTTATTCTACATACGCTGCAATGTCTATGCAGAGTTATTTTCAATTAACAATAATAATACGAAATAGTTATTATTCATTGACGTTCGCTACTTACGTACGCTTTTTGTATGCGGCTTAGACACGATAGAAATGAGAACAATCAGCTGTTGTTGTTTACTAGCCACTCTGGCAACGTCGCAACCACGATGTAGCCAACCTTACGCGAAGCCACACGAACTGTCAAGTGCAACGTTACAGCGGCGGGGGTATAGTGTAACCTTAACGTTAGCGTTGGACAACTCCTTACGTTTCAACTAAACTGGCGTTCATAAAACAGCGGAGTTGACTCCTTCTTGCAACACTACATAATACTTCTGTTGTCAAAAAGGTCTGGAATAACGTCATAAACAACAGGAGGGGCACACAAAAGCTACAAACTATTCAGGTGGACGTGGTACAAAACCATGCACTCGATGGCAGAAACAGCTCTCAGAAGGTTTCTAAACGGCTAATTTCACGCAGATGTGTGCTTCACAAAGGCTTAATAAAAGTCAAAGAGAATTTTCAATTAAACATTTACGAGATATGTTTGAAATGACAGTTGCGGTCCTTCGGGTGTTAATCCCAGTCCAACAGTCACTGGCGCTGGAAAACTAATGGTTTTTCTTCTGCTTATAAGAGACCATAAATTGGCACGCGATTCCCTGAATCGACCAGAAAGCTTCCGTAATTGAATTTGTAAATTATTTTTAAACTGTATATGTATATGAAGTATTTAAATAAAAAATCTGATGTGTTACACTAACATGACTTTCTCTACTCTTGTACAAACTATTTTTACAAACGCTTATTCTCCATATGCTTCATGTTAATCGAGATATCGAGATGTTAATCTTATTGCTAATTTTCTTGTAGATGTAAGGGGAATTGGTAGGCTTTAAGCCATATTCAAATATTTTAAGAGCTGGTTGCTATGTGGAGTATTCCATTCTCTCTGCATTACCGGGACAAAAAAAATGAATAACGAATTTGAGAAAAATTATACGTATTGGAAAATTTAAGGGAATAACAAGCAATATCTCGAAATTAGTTCACTCAAAAGAAAAAATATATAACATAAATTGTGTATTTTAACGCGATCTACATTTTTTGTGTAGTAAAATTTTATCTATCTCATATGGTTTACCAGTTATGCAAAAGTCGTTCACAATGAAGAATAATTTTGGAGACATTCCCAGAAAATTCGAGATATACATTTCATTTGTCCTGTAAATATGTTAAACATATGTATTTCAATCAAAATCGTTGGAGCCATTTTTGAGAAAATTAAAATTTTCGAAAAGTATTCCATGTAAAGGGTAGTCTGGGGTGGGTGATTTTCTTGCAAATCTTCGTGTCGCATCTCTGGAAGATACTGAACCTAAATACCAAGTTTGGTGTTTATCCGACTGTTCGTTTCTGAGTTATGCTGTTCACAGACACACACACAATAATGTTTCAAAAAATGCTTTTCTTGGATTCAGGGGGTCTCAAAACATGTATTACTGGTGAAATCTCGGTATCGAATTTTTGGGTGAATACAATACTTCCCCTACTTACTATACGTAGTAGAGAAAGTAAAAATCTTGTATGCTGCACTCACATGACTTTCTCTACTCTCTTGTACAAACTATTCTTACAAAAACTTATTATTTTTATCTACTTCTTGTTAAGCCAGATAAACGTTCAATTAACATTTACACGTTTAGGTGTAAGATACATAGGTATGAGGGTCGCTCTGAAAGTTTTGAGAATGGGCAACAATGAGTAGTGGTAAGCCAAAGCAGCTTTTCCTAACTTCAGATTGAAGTTCAGATTGCAACATGTGCAAGTCTGTGCGCGCCTCAACAATATGCATCTTCAGCACCAAACGTGTGTATGTATAGCAAGTGTGGATGGATCTCAAGCGAGAGCATTTCCGTGCTATGATTTTCTAGCACTTTAAAGTCGGTTTAGGGGGAGAGAGAGAATGCCTTGAAAGACTACATCGTGTGTTTCGGGATCTTTGCCCTTTGCAATCCATCATTTATCGATGATATGCAAAGTGTAGAAGAGAAAGGTATTCCCTCGAAGATGAAGACAGAGCAGGACGACCGGTTACAGCAACAATGGATGAAAATGTGGTGAAAGCAGAGCGCATGTTGCAGGAAAATCGTTGCACATATGGTCAGATACAAGAAATATTGGATCGGCAGCATTGAAAACAATCCTGAAAGCTGTCGTCAGGAAGCCTGCAGTCGCTGGATCCCCCACCACCTCACAAATGAGCAGAAACAAGCACGTGTGTCAGGAAATGATTGAAAAATGTGATGGAGGAGGATCCAAAAATATGTTTAACATTGTAACAAGTGAGGAAAGCTGGATTTACCAGTATTATCCAAAAACTAAACGACAGTCATTGGCCTGAGTCTTCCCAGAGGAGATCCGCCAGCAAAAGTGAAGCGAACGAGAAGCGTTGGTAAGAAGATGATCTGTTCCTTCTTCTCAGCAAGTGACACATTGTGACGATTCCGCTTGAGGGACAGAAGCTTGCTACTGCCAGATGGTACACCACAAAATGTCTGCCACAAGTGTTCGATGAACTGAGGAAAAAGCGTCCTAAGACTGGAATTTTGTTGCACCATCACATTGCTCTGCCCACACTACACAAAGAAATCTGATGTGTTACACTCACATGACTTTCTCTACTCTTGTGCAAACTATTTTTACAAACGCTTATTCTCCATATGCTTCATGTGAATCGAGATATCGAGATGTCGATCTTATTGCTAATTTGCATGTAGATGCAAGGGGAATATGGTGGGTTATAAGTGATAGTCAAATCTTTTAAGCGCTGGTTGCTATGTGACGTATTCCATTATCTTTGCATTACCAGGACAAAAAAAAAATTAATAACGAATTTGAGAAAAAGTATAAGTATTGGAAAATATAAGGGACTAACAAGCAATATCTTGAAAATGGTTCACTCAACAACAAAAATGTATTACATAAATTGTGTATTTTAACGCGATCTACATTTTTTGTGTAGTAAAATTTTGCCTATCTCTTATGGTTTACCAGTTATGCAAAAGTCGTTCACAATAAAGAATACTTTTGGAGACATTCCAAGAAAATTCGAGCTATACATTTCATTTGTCATGAAAATATCTTAAATATATGATATTTTAATCAAAATCGTTAGAGCCATTTTTGAGAAAATTAAAACTCTTCGAAAAATGTTCCATGTAAAGGGTAATCTGGGGTGGAGGGATCTTCTTAAAAACCTTCGTGTTGCATCTCTGGAAGATACTGAATCTAAATACCAAGTTTGGTGTTTATTCAATTGTTCGTTTCTGAGTTATGCTGTTCACAGATACACAGACACACACATGGACATGTTTCTAAAAATGCTTTTTTTTGGATTCAGGGGTTCTGAATTTCCTGTGAAATCTCGGTATCTAATTTTTGAGTGGAATACAATACTTCCCCTACTTACTATATGTAGTAGAGAAAGTAAAACATTAGGTCAACCATTTGAATCACCTAAACCGCAGTAGCTGCTTACGAAGAATGTATTTGCACCCTCTACAAAGAAGAATGAAAAATAGTTTGAAAGGATGAGACTGTGTATAGAATGCAATGGAGAATATCTTGAAAAAATGCAATGATCAGAACTAAATTTCTAATATTTTATTGGTTCCATTCTCAAAACTTTTGAAGTGACCCTATGCAAAGCGATAATCACATTTTTAAAAGAGCGTGTCGTTTTATGATGGCTGTGAAATTCCATGCTCCTTGCATAACCACCAAAAGAAGAATGAATAACGATTCCCGTTTGAGAAACGTATATTTTAAAATGCAAACAAATAACAAGAAATATCTTTAAATTGGTAACTCCACAAAAACATTTGATTACATAAATTGTGAAATTGTGTGCTTTAACGAGATCTCTTACGGTATGTCAATTAGCAAAAGTCATTCATAATGAGAGGACTTCAGAGGTTATTCCCATAAAATTCAACAAATACGTTTTATATTTATTATGAAAATATCTTAAATATATGGTATCAAAATCATTAGTCATTTTTGGAATAATCACAATGTTCTATAAGTTTTCTACGTAAAGGGTAGTTTGGGATGGGGGATGTTTTTCTAAATCTTCGCATTGTATACTTGGAAGATCACTTTCATCAACCTTCAAGATAAGCAATGGGCCAGTTTCGGCTCAGAAGGGATCTTCCCAGCGTCTACGTGGTCTTCCAACATCTCTAGTCCCAACTGGTTTATGTTGCAAGACCTGTTTTGTCAATCTTTCCTCTGGCATTTGAGAAATATTATCATTTCATTTTATATTCCCTGATATATTCCCTCATTTAAATTAAATATATTTAATTGTTCCCTTATTGTTTCACTTTTAATGTGATCTTTAAGACTACGCCAGCTACGGAACTCAAGAATTTCATTTCGGCCGTTTCAATTATTCTTTTATAATTCCTTCTGATGGCACAATTCTCGGCTCCATAAGATCCGTTTTCTTGCTTCAGCCGTCTTATTGGAAGCCATCCGAATGTTTCTCTTCTGAGCTGCTTGAGTAAGTAAGTAAGTTTTACTTAATTAATAATTTGGTATTTAACTTACTCTTCGTGTTTGAGTTATGCTGCTCATAAACTCACACATATGATGTGTTACACTCACATGACTTTCTCTACTCTTGTACAAACTATTTTTACAAACGCTTATATTCCATGTGCTTCATGTTAATCGAGATATCGAGATGTTAATCTTATTGCTAATTTTCTTGTACATGCAAGGGGAATTGGTAGGCTTTAAGCGATAGTCAAATATTTAAGAGCTGTTTGTTGTGTGGAGTATTCCATTCTCTATGCATTACCAGGACAAAAAATGAATAACGAATTTCCATTTAAGAAAAAGTGTAAGTTTTGGAAAATTTAAGGGAATAACAAGCAATATCTCGAAAACGGTTCACTCAACAAAACAAATGTATATGGCATAAATTGTGGATTTTAACGCGGTATACATTTTTTGTATAGTAAAATTTTGTCTATCTCTTATGGTTTACCAGTTATGCAAAAGTCGTTCACAATTAATAATACTTTTGGAGACATTCCCAGAAAATTTGAGATATACATTTCATTTGTCATGAAAATATCTTAAACATATTATATTTTAATCAAAATCGTTAGAGCCGTTTTTGAGAAAATTAAAATTTTCGAAAAACGTTCCATGTAAAGGGTAATCTCGGGTGGAGGGATTTTCTTGAAAACCTTCGTGTCGCATCTCTGGAAGATACTGAACCTAAATACCAAGTTTGGTGTTTATCCGACTGTTCGTTTCTGAGTTATGCTGTTCACAGACAGACAGACACACACACAGACACACCCACACATAGACAAACACACGGACATGTTTTCAAAAATGCTTTTTTTATTCAGGGGTCTCAAAACATATATTTCCGTTGAAATCTCGGTATCGAATTTTTGGGCGGAATACAAAACTTCCCCTACTTACTATACGTAGTAGAGAAAGTAGAAACTTCTGCTTTCTCTACTACATATAGTAAGCAGGGGAAGTATTGAATTCCATTCAAACATTCTATACCGAGATTTCGTCGTAAATACATGTTTTGAGACCCCCTGAATCCAAAAGAAGGACTTTTAGAAAAAGGTCCGTGTGTTTGTCTATGTGTCTCTGTGTGTGTGTGTGTGTGTGTGTGTGTGTGTGTGTGTGTGTGTGTGTGTCTGTGAACAGCATAACTGAAATTAAAAGTCGGATAAATACCAAACTTGTTGTTTAGGTTCAGTATCTTTAAAAGATGCGACACGAAGATTTTAAAGAAAATCCCCCACCCCAAACTACAATTTACATGGAACACTTTTCGAACGTTTTGATTTTCTCAAAAATGGCTATAACGATTTTGATTAAAATATCATATAGTTGATGTATTTTCTTGACAAATAAAATGTATATCTTGAATTTTCAGTAATGTCCGCAAAAGTCCTCTTCTTTCTGAATAGCTTTTACATAACTGGTAAACCGTAAGGGATAGACAAAATTTTTCTACACAAAAATTGTAGAGCTCGTTAAAACACACAATTTATGTCATATACATTTGGGAGTGAGTGAGCCATTTACGATATATTCCTTGTTATTTGTTTGAATTGTCCAGTACTTACACTTTTTCTCTAAACGGAATTCGTTATTCGTTTTTTTTATGTCCTGACCATGCAAAGAGAACGAAATGCTCTACATAGCAACCAGCTCTTAAAAGGTTGGACTATCGCTTAAAGCCTACCATATTCCCCTTGTACCTACCAGAAAAGTAGCAATAAGGTAGCTTCTGCAAATTCTTATCTGAATTAACATGAAGTAGATAGAGATTAGCATGATTCAGGGAGTCTTGTGAAATCTTGGTTTCGAATGTCTAAGTAGAATACACTACTTCCTTTGCTTTTGAGAAAGTAAAAATTTATGAATATGTATTACAGTTAAAGAAGTTTGCATTGTACGCATGTTTCTAAAGAATCCTATAAATTAAAATCATGCACTTTTTCTACCCACTCTGACTTATTTTCATAGCTATTCTTCTACAAATTTATCATTTAAATCTATCTACTTCCTGTTAAAACGATAACACTTGGCTGAAATACTTTCAGCTACAATACACATAGAACGACACTCAAATGTTTTAACAGCAAGTGCCATATGCGACTGATATTACATTATCTTTGCATGACTTGATGAAAAACAAACGAATGTGGGGTTTTCAGTTCATAAAATTTTGATTTAAAATATTGTAAAACTAAAAATAATAACAGAAAATATGTCGCAGATTACCAATGCTATTAAAAGTTTGACATAAGTTGTATATTCTCTACCTCTTGCGTTTTCGATGTGACAGAGGTACACGGAATTCAGTTAGAATGAAGAGAACTTTGCAGGCTATTCATAGAAATTGAAATACTTCTTATTTTATGCCGGTTTCTCAAACATACTATATTTTAATCAAACTTTTAGAGCGCTTTTGATGGATTAAAAAAATAACGAAAATGTTTCCTGTGACTGGAAGTTTGCGGTACTAAAATACTTCGTTTTTGAGTTAGACTTTCCTTAGATTCGCATACATATATTCTTGAACCTTTTTTTCTATAGTTTTTATCTAAAAATCCTTTTCGATTTAGAGTATCTCAGAACGTGTATTTCCAGTGAAATTTCGATATCAAATTTTTGAGCGGAAAAAAATAATAACTGCTTACCAGAGGTTAGTCCGCAGGACTAACTTAGCACCTCGACCCACGCCTGAAGGCCCCTATGGGGTGCCCTTGAGGAAGTGGTGAGTTATAGGAGACAGAGGGCGGTTGGACCAGGAGGCAAAACAGGGAAGAGGGCAGGGTCCCTACATTTTACAGATTGAAGCTCCCTAGGTGGGAGCTGGTGCAACCGGCTCCCCCCCCCTGCAGGCCTGCACATCCCACCGGGGGGGCGAGACTGGGAAACCGCCCCCATTACGGGGGACGAAGGGTTACAGTTTACACAGTGCATCTCTTAACCCTGCCATGCAACGCCGAGACTCCCGCCGACATTTTCAACGGACCAAGCAGCTGAAAGGTGAAGTGAAATGAGAATGTGAATGAAATGAAGGGACAGGAAATTCGGGGATGTAATCAACCTTCCCAGCATTCGCCTAGTGACCCGGGGAAAACCCCGAAAAAACCCAAGGGTCAGAAAGGTCTACCGCGGGAATAGAACACACGACCTCCTGAATGCGGGCCACATACGTTACCGCCTGAGCCATCCCGCTCGGTCCTCAGTAGAACTAAAATTATTTAGGAAATAATTAGTCCGTCGTTATATGATTCATGAATAGCGTGTTATTCTGAGGCTGGTTAAACGCGCTTTATAGAGTAAAAAAGGCATGGTGCTTACCTTCTCTCCAGTGCAATCCACCTCGCTCTATTTACACATAGCATTTGCAGTATGTAATTCCTGTAGGCATTCTGAAAAGCGTGTTTACGACAAAGAAAAGCATATACTACTCGTATCTAATTAAATGTTCTGTAAAATAACATTACAAATAAACCTGTAAACCTAACAACTTGTAGTTGAATAATGGTGGAAATAAAGACGTCAATTTGCATCCATTAGAATACACCTTTAGAGAAGTTGTTTGTAACCAAAGAGATATTATGAATAATGGCTGAAGAATAGTAAAAAAAATAATAACAAGCCATTATAGAGGGGCTTAGTCCAGTGCGTTCGTAGATCGGCCGGACCGTTCCGCGGCGGCCTTGGACTGGGTGAGGATTGGGATAGCCTTCCGCAAGAGTTACACGTAAACGACCGGCAAGTCATGGGAACGAAACACTAACTACTGTACTAACTTACATTAGGCTTACCTGCATCACAACAGATGTGGAAATTGATGAACACATTCCCTATATCTCCGAAGACAATTCTGGTTTACTCGCAAAAGTTCATGTTGACTGACTGCCTGCATTTCTCTCCTGACGTTTTCCTTCAATTCTTGTAACGTGTGCGGATTTGGTGCGTACACTTTATTCTTTAATGTTCCCCATAAATAAAAATCGCATGGGTATAGATGAGGGGAACAAGTAGGCCACAATCCTCGACTAATTAATCTGTCACTTCACAATTCATGCATAGAATTCGCAGCAGTGTAGCTGAATCCTGCTAAAACCAGCCACATGATCTTTCATTTCTTGTTATTTGCGGAAAAAATGTATTTAAAATTGAATTTACATAAACATGCGAATCAACTGTTGCGTCGAAAACCAAGGGACCGATAATTCTACGCGCACTCACTGCGCACCAAACTCCAACTTTTGCAGCGTGGTTAACTTCATGAATAATATAGGGATTTTCGATTATAAAATCACTCTTCATCAGTGAAGAACGTTAAAAGCTACAGCGCTATTCTCTGGCAGCAGGCGCGCCACTCCTTATCCGCTCCCAATGCTGCCGCGGAACGGTTCTGCCGATCTACGAACGCACGGTATATTGATTTATATTTTACTTCTTCCTCCCATAATGGCACAGTCCACAGCCTGAAGAACGATCACTCTTCTTAATATAGTCTCTCATGAGCCGTATGTACTTGCATTATGTGTGTGGCATCTTCTACAAATCCTTTAGAATGCTTCCAGGTTTTCAAACTGGCGAAATCAGGTTCTTGCAGGTGTTTCTTCAAAGCTGTGAATATAATAAAAAAGAAAAGCCCGATGTGTTACATTCACATGATCTTCACTACCTTCTAAGTTTATTAGTGGGTAGACAAACTATTTTTTACGAAACTTTATTTTTCTACTTACTTCAGCTATGCAGAAATAGCTACATTGTACATTTCGTAATAGGTTGAAAGGGAACAGCAATAGTCAAATGTTTAAAAAGTGGACACTATATGCTAGGCTTAAAATTCCATACTGTTCATATGTAATAGGGAGAGACAACTGAATATCGATAGGACTTTAAAATAATGACGAACTATTGAACAATTGGAACCATTAATAGCGGATATTTCGGAAATTGTTTATGCAGCAAAAAGTTATTAAAGATAAAATGTGGTTTTAAAGAGCTCTACATTTTTTGTGTAGTACGTTTTTTGTCTGTATCTTATAGTTTATCAGTTGTACAAAATTACACAAAATTCCTTCCGAATGAAGAGGCTACATAGGGTACTCCCAGGAAACTCAAAATATGCATTTGACTTGTCATATAAACGTCTTAAACTTGTGGTGTGTTAATCAAATGGTTAGCCATATTTGAGAAAATGGAAAATTTTGAAAACTATTTCACGTGAATTGTAAAAGGGTAGTTTAGGGTGGGGAAATTTTCTTTAAAATCTTCGTGTCTCATCTTTGCAAGATACTAACTTAAATGCCAAGTACAGTATTTATTCGACTTCTCGTTTTTGAGTTATGGTGTTCACAGACACACACACGAATCTTTTTCTAAAAAAAATGTTGTTTTTTTTGTCTCTGGGGAGCCCCAAAACATGTATTTCCAATGAAATATTGATATCGAATTTTTGGGTGGGATGGACCAGGCGACGATGTTCTGCGGGTTGCGGCTGGACGGTGGCTTCCTCTCTGTAAAGGTTTTTTTCCTTGGCGTCGCTGCGGCACCGCTCAGTTAGGTCTCTCCTCAGCGTGGGACTCCACTCCGGCTGACCCTGGTGGTTGGCAGCCTATGGGCAGGACCTTGTGGCGTCGGATCCATTCTATCTGGAAACGTTAGTGATCCCGTCCATGCTTGCGCCCGTCGACATCCGGATCTGGTCACCCTTCGGATCTCTCCCCTCACGCTTCCCTCCCAGGGGGTCACGTTGGAAGCAAAAAGGGTCGATCGGCCTACTTGCGGTGCTCTGCCCCCATTCCGGGGCCCCTAATTGTATAGGTTTCCATTTAAAAAATTAAATTGACCCTAACATCATAACGTCCTCCAAACGAAACACGACTAATGGCATTTACTTACTTTCCCCCATAATATCAATCAAATTTTATTACACGCATTTCTTTCTACAACGCTGAGTTTTGGAGATATTGTACAGTCTCAACTTAAATGGTCCACCCTGATTACAGATCGTAATTCTTTATCCTTTTTTCATCAGAATCAAGACCATAGGACTAGCCACCAGAGAGTTTTTGACAAACAGCAGTAAAATATGGATAGTGAGAAAAATGAAGTATAAATTGATACAATTGGTAAAATACAGAAAAGCTCTTAATTCCTTAAAGCTCCCCTTACATGTCTCTTTCAATAAAGCTTAAAATATGTACGACCATGGTCCACTCATACAACTGGTTCAGTGATAACAACCTTCTCTTGTATAATCCTTGTTACATTATAATTTTTTTCAGACGAATTCCGGAGCAAAGTAGCATGTCAGAACGAAGTGATACCGCTCAAGTGCAACCCCAATTCGAGGATCGCCGTGTATTCTGCCAGCTACGGACGCACAGAGTACGAAAGCATACAGTGTCCTCAGCCGCAGGGTGTTCCTGAAGAAAGTAAGTACCAATAAAATCTTATTTACCGATCAGATATCAGTAGCTTCTGAGTCACTGTCGCCTAAACAAACTTGGCCTATTAATGCCTTCTGTTTGTCTTATACGTCTGTTGTAGCGGATTCTCATAGTATATTGCTACACAAATGCGGTAAGTGTATCATTGGAAATTCTCCATCATCCGAGAGGAATGCCTTCTATTTATTTTCATGGAAACTACAACAAATACAGAAAGCACAATAACACACCTAAATAGAGAAAGATTTCAGCTACATACTGTTATTTTCCCACATAATCACCACCATTTGTAATGCACTTTTGCTAACGATGATCAAGAGCCTGCATACCACACTCGTAAAAATCTGAACCAGCTGAGGCTAGCCACTGTCTTGGCTAGCCGTGACTTGAACTTCTTCTTTGTTGGAGAAGTCGAATTTCGCTACTTCATGGACTGTGAAGTAGGTATTGTCTTTATGTTGAGGTTGTTTATTTTTGCTCCACATATGGACGTCAATTTGAAGTGGTTTGTTTATTACGTAATTTGCTGCTACGTATGTAAAGCCGATTTGAATATGTATTTTTGTTGTTACGCTCCAAGTTTAAAAAAATAATATTCATTTTGTTATTAAACTGCTTCTATAGATATTATTTAGTTTGTTTTTGCCTCGGCTGCTTCAGTATTGATTTAGAGACACGTTTCTCTTAATCAGGGCGTGGTGCGACAAGAATGTAGGCTCACACAGATTTTAAGTTTTAATTCACTTCTTTTTATTAATCCTTGACACAAATTAAATAGCACTACACTGATATCAAGAGCTGTGAGATTCTTTTATTTAATACTTGCACTTTATTAACGCGTATACATAATTTTCGTTTCACACGAATACGTAATACTTCTCTAGAGAACACATCTTCCATCCGGTTACTACCAAGGTCTGCAGGTAACTGAAAGATTTCAACCGTCCAAATCCGTAAACGTCTGTATTTCAAGTCTCTGATTGGCTAATCCTAGTCCAATAGAATGCCTGCATTTTACTAAAGCTTTATCTGGCTGTTGATTGGCTATTTTTAAACTGTCACAAAATTTACATTATTGCTCCTCTAATCATGACTAGTAGCATTTAAATTCTCAAACTCATTATTGCCTCAAGGTTACCTCATTGTTACCTCATTGTTACCTCATTGTTAGGTACTTTAAACTTATTATTCTCAAAGCTCTTACATTATTAAATTACGTAATGCATTCACATAACATTTTAAGTATGTTTACAGTAATATAAGCATACGCAATGACTGTTACATACATTTTACAAATTATTACATACACATTGCTTCAAGGCGGGCTGTTATTGAATTTACATATTATATAATTTAATTTAAATTATTCAAGTGTTAAAAACACTGCCTCAACTGTCGTTTAGATTCTGGCTCGTAGTGGTGACACCACGTCTCATCTTGTTGCTTGGAGTTCAGAGAACTGTCACCTTCAGCCTCGTTTGGTCCACCAGGTCCCAACAAATTTCCATTCGATGAGCTTTTTGGCCTTGTAAAAGTATCCACGAGACCCATCTCGCACTTTGCGATAATAGGTTGCGTAACATCTCGTCTATGGCATTACAGCGGACATTCAGCTCTACACACAATTCCTTGGTTGTAATCCGCCGATCATTACGGATGAGTTGATCGAGACACTGTTCATTATTTGTTGTGACAACCGAGCAGGGTCGACCAGGGTGTGACTTATCCTGCACATCCTTTTCACCACTTTTAAAATGCTGTACCCACCGCCTCACATGCTCATATTACTGTACCGTCTCCATGCACCTTTAGCAAGCGTTGGTGTATTTCAATTGGCGCAATTTGTTCAGCGGTAAGGAATTCAATCACACATCTCAGCTTTGTACGCACCTTAACGTCAGTAGCCATTTTGGAACGCCCCCTGCTGCTGCTATCTGTCACAGGACAACGAAACTAACAGGATACTAGCGGGAAAGTTCAAAAAGTAATATTATATCAACATAATCTGGCTCGGACACTCAAAGCAACATAAAAATTGGGAGGCATTACTTTTGGATTGACCCTCGTACGTAAAGAATGTGTATTGTATACTATTTTTCGACGATAGTGAATTATAAACACAGTACTTACACGAAATTAAAAGTAATATTTTACTAACAGCTGTTGCACATGGTGCTTACAGTAACTAGGTCACAAATTTTAACCTCGGTGGCAAAGTGGCAATGGATTATCCACGCTTGGTTGTTGACTTAAAAAAACAATAATCCGCAGCTCCTAGTTAAGTGCTACATGAACTAAATCGTAAGTAAATATTAACAAACGAAAAGGAAGTAAAGACCCAGTTACTGTTTAAATGGAAGAATTCAACTATCACATATGACTATACTTGATATATGCAATGATAAATATATCAAAACTTAATGGATTTAATATAGTTCATGCACATACGTGCAGTAAACTATACAAAACAGGTAGGTTACCAGCATTGAATGTAGAAAACTCAATTTCCACCACGAGAGCACGAACGGAAATAGATCAAGGAAACACTATCGTCGAAAAATGCATCCTGCTTGTAGTGAAACCGAGCTGTACAAACAATGCCACACTCTTTACCCTTTCTTGTCCTTAACGTAATATGCCAGTGTTCATTTTTAATCTTGTCAATTAGTACATAAATGCTTTCCAGTCGTATAAGTGTAGATCTGTATTGCTGATATTTTGTATGTCTATTGATGTTTTATATGCTTCTTCTCTTAATTGAGACAAAAGCTTTAAGCAATTAAAATATTCTTATATTTTTATATTTTATATGTTAAATTTTTACATTAATACGAGATTAACACAAAAGCTGCAAACCTCATTGTGAGAAAAGTGTCATGAATAAACATAAAATATTTTAGAACTTTTAACTGAAGGTGTCTTGAGAAACTTCATTAAATTCAGATACCTAAGTCCGAGCGAAATGGCTCCGAGGTAACGTGTGAGGCTTGCAATTGGGAAGTCTGGGTTCGATTCCCGGCTACCGCCTACTCTGATCATGGGCTTTTCGCGGATTCCCCAGGTCGATAAACGAATGCTGACGTGGTTCTTCTTCTACCACGACTTTCCTGTCTACCATTTCCTTCATCATCGTCTGTTTCAGGACTGAAGGACCAGTGACGGTAATCGGCGTGCTGTGGGTGGGCGGTGGTGGTGCGCTTTGTGAAAGTTTCTACCTGACGTTCGGACTGCTGACGGACCTGCCTTCTTTAGCGGCTTCCCTTAAGAGACTCCCGGGGGACTCGGGGCTTACGGGCAGACTTGAACAGTGTCAGATGCGTTCAATCTGGAATTGTTAGGGACCCCTTCACGCTTGCGTACGTCGTCTTCTGGCTGTGGTCGCCCTTCGGGTCTCTCTCCCGCCCCCCTCCAGGGATCGCATGTGGTGCTCTGCCCGGGTTTGGGGGTCCCTCCATGATACATGACTTTCTTCACCGTTTACAGATAGCTAAGAGAAGCTTCGATTCGAACAGAAACGGGATTTGAGATTAAACATACATTAGAATTTTCTTTAAATTTTAAATCAAACCATAACCTTCTGCAGTAATCCTGTTTCCAATTAATAAAATTTTAAAAGAACAGTTTTTGGAAGTGTTGATCGTCCTTTTGTTGACCAACGTCTGCAGATACTCAAATGAAATGTGTGGAATGATACTCAAATGAGCCCCAGAGTCTAATAATCTGAGAATTACCTAACATAGTTGAACAAGTGAAGCAGTACGTTTTGAGTATTTAAATAAAATTACAATCATAGGGAGAATAAATATCAATAACAGTAAGGATAGTGTTAAATAAAACTGGAAAGCGAATGTGACTGTAAATTGGTCGAAGGGTTGAGTTTGAGACAAGGCCATCAGCGGCCGGAAACGGGTGGTTTTCCCTCTATTGTTAAGTGTTCCGTTAGGTTACTGGAACACAGAGGTGTAGAAAAGGGTCAATGTTCGCCAAAAGACAGATAGCCTTAGGCCTCCAATGGAAGAAGCTAGAAATAAGGTGATAGTGGAATGGGGAGATATAGAACGTTTAAAATAGAGAAACGGGAGATTTTAGAACACACACTTGGCCATGGTGGCTCCTTGGAGATGTTTGTTAGATAATGTGTAAGAGATTTTAGAATACACACTTGGCCGTGGTGGCTCATTGGAGATGTTTGTTAGATAATGTGTAAGAGATTTTAGAATACACACTTGGCCGTGGTGGCTCATTGGAGATGTTTGTTTAGAAAAGTGTCGGCGGATAGGTGCGAAGATATGAAGCGTAACAAATAGGAAATGCGCGTGTGTGTCAATGTTAAAACGGTGACGGGAAATAAACGAGCAGGAAAACAAACAGTCGTATTCACCATTAACCCGAGATTCAAGATCCATGCAAAGAACCCTGAGCTAGTACCGAACCCGGGATCATTCCTACAAATCCTGTGCCATAAAATAGCCACATACCACCGCATATAGGCGAAATACTACCGCAAATTGGCTTCCTAACGTGGGACCCACAATCAACAACCAGAAGGAACCGACGTACTACAACACAAAGGAAAACACCGAAGAAAAGGAAAAGAAAAAAATACACATGTTATGATGGTAAGTCATTCCAGCGAGATTCGAAATCGGAAGTGTAACGGAAACTTCCCTTGCAGGAAATGCAGATGCCCAAGGTATTTTCCTATTAATAATTTACTACGTGGAGGATAGCTCAGGGATAAACTAGCTTAATTGTGACAGACAAATCTAGAGGATGACAATCACAAAGTTATAATTTTCCCAAATATACTAACGTGGACAAAAATCAATCCACCGGAAAGGGTAAATCATTTAAGTTGAGACTGTACAATATCTCCAAAACTAAGCGTTGTAGAAAGAAATGTCTTTACTAAAAGTTGCTTGATATTATGGGGGAAAGTAAATGTTTTGTGTGAAGGACGTTACGATGGTCATTTTAGGGTCAATTTATTTTTTTAAATGGGAACCTGCAATTAGGGTCAATTTTAATTGACCCTAAAATGGCCATCATAACATCCTCCAAATAAAACACGACTAATGACATTTACTTTCCCCCAGAATATCAAGTAACTTTTACAAGACATTTCTTTCCTACAACGTTTAGTTTTGGAGATATTGTACAGTCTCAACTTAAATCATCCACCCTCTATAAGCATTTAACTTCTGGAGTAAGTCATTTAATTCAGAAAATACGGCATAAAAATTTTCCAGACAAAAACATTTATAACTAAAGCACATGTGAACCTACTCTTGAGCTTTATTTCATCAATTAGCCATAACCGGAAGTGAGATCAGTGGCGTATTACTTTAAAATTCCAAATGAGAAAGTAGGTCAAGTAGATTACCATTTAATAGAGCTTTTCGTAGGAATCGCTTGTATTAATTCATACTCTTCCAAGGAGAAAATCATATGTCCGTTTTTGGTATGGTTAGACTGCCATTATTCATTTGATTGTATAATTCAACCACGATATTATTGCACTTGACCTTGCGAAAACTGCATTTAAGTGCACCGGAAGCCAACCCAGCGAAATGCAACTATATTGTGGTCGAGCAGCAAGATGCCTGAAAACATTGCAAGATAGATGACCACGTTGAAGGTATCTCTCAGTGTAATATGATCGGCAGTTCGGACATTTACATGGCTTTCGTTTAATGCTATCAACATATCAAAACCTTCCTCATTTGTAAAAACCACCACTATTTGTAGTAAAAGCAAGTTATTTGTATCCACTGTTAAACTTTATACTTATTTCATTAGTCACAAAATTTTTTGATGTGTTATAGTCACATGACTTTCTCTGCTCTTGTACAAAGTATTTTTACAAACGCTTATTCTCCATCAACTTCATATTAGTCGAGATATGAAGATGTTAATCTTATTGGTAATTTTCTTGTAGATGCAAGGGGAATTGGTAGGCTTTAAGCGATAGTCAAATCCTTTTAGAGCTGGTTGCTATGTGGAGTATTCCATTCTCTTTGCACGTCTAGAACGTAAAAAAACGAATAACGGATTCCCATTTGAGAAAAAGTATAAGTATTGGAAAATTTGAACAAATAACAAGGAATTTCATGGAAATAGTCACTCAAGAAAACAAATGTATATACATAAATTGTGTGTTTTAACGAGATCTACATTTTTCGTGTAGTAAAATTTTGTCTATCTCTTACGGCTTACCAGTTATGCGAAAGTCATTCAGAATGAAGAGGACTTTTGGTAACATTCCCATAAATTCAAGATATACATTTTATTTGTCATGAAAATATCTTAAATATATGAATATTTTAATCAAAATTGTTACAGCCATTTTTACTAAAATCAAAATTTTCGGAAAATGCTCCATGTAAAGGATAGTCTGGGGTGAGGGGATTTTCTTTAAGAGCTTTGTGTCCCATCTTTAAAAGATACTGAACCTAAATACCAAGTTTGGTGTTTATCCGACTTTTCTTTTTTGAGTTATGCTATTCAGACACACACTGATCTCTTACTAAAACTTCTTTTTTGGATTCAGAGGACCTCAAAGCATGTATTTCCTGTGTAATATCGGTATCGAATTTTTTGGTGGAATGCAATACTTCTCCTGCTTACGTAGCAGAGAAAGTAATAAAGAACACAAAATACCGTGTTTCATTGGCTTGTGCAAGACCATCTGAGCTTTCTTTGCCAACATTGATTTTAATTTTCTTTTTGCAACATTTCTCAATATGAACAGCATTGGAATTAATTATCCTTCCACGCAAGCCATGTGTTGGACAAGGTTTGAAAGGTAGAATCAGACAACTGAAAACTTCAATGCTCTAGTCGGGATTTGAACCACAAACCTACTGGTCTCCGTCTGGTTGCACTAATCACTGAGCTACCATGGCAACATGCCAGCACGACATTGAATTCTCCAACTGATACGCATTTTTTCCGGTAAACCACAAGGAGATCTCAAGTTGTATTGAAATTACATACCCCAATAGTGACTTAGAATTCTGATTCTATCTTTCCAACGTTGTCCAACACAGGCTTGTGTGGAACAACAATTAATTCCGTTAATTGACCTAATAGTGGTATAACTATGAAGCCTGGGGCTTAAAGTACTTACAGCATTGTAAGTCGGCATTGTGGTATGTCATTTCAATACAATTTGAGATCTCCTTGCGGTTTACCGGGAAAAATGCGAATCAGTTGGAGAATTTAATGTCGTAGCGGCATGTTGTTATGATAGCTCAGTGGTTAAAGCTACCGGACGGAGACCGGGGGATCCGTGGTTCAAATCCCGGCTATGGCATTGAACTTTTCAGTCGTCTGATTCTACCTTTCTATTACTATCTGCATATTGAAGTGGGTTGTTGCTGCTACCTATGGAAAGCCGATTTGAAGTAGGAATTGTATTGTAGTTCAAATGTTGGGGAGCCGAACTTGAAATAATTGCAACCGCACGTATGGTAAAAAGCTTCCGATAGCCTTCGCCCCAAATGTACTTTCCGTGGCCTTTGCCCCAAATGTTTAAAAACTATTAACTTTGTAATTTTTTACTGTTTCTTTAAATATTATATATTTATGTTTGCCTCGGCTGCGTCAGTGTTATTTTTAGAGACATGGATTTCTTTGCAGGGAGTAGTGCGGCTAAGAATGTAGGCTTACACAGATTATAATTTTACTTCACTCCTTTTATTAATGCTTGATACGATTTAAATAACACTTCACTGATATAGAGAGCTGTGAGATTCTTTTATTGATTACTTGCACTTTTTAACACGTAAACTATTTTTGTCTCACACTGAATACATATTAAACTTCTCGAAGACACTTCTCGCGTCCGGTTAGGAACACTGTCTACAAGCAACGCGTCCAGTTATGAGCGCTGTCTACAAGCAACTGACTTGATTTCTAAATTTTGCTCCATTTCAGTTTCTGATTGGCTATTCCTAATTCAATAGAATACTTCTATTTAACTTAAGCTTTTTTCTGGTTGTTGATTGGCTATTTTATAAACTGTCACAAAATTTACATTAATGTTGTTCCAATAATGACCAGTAGTATTGCTAAACTTTAAAGTTCATTATTGCCTCAAGGTTACCTCATTGACCTCGTGTTAGCAACTTTTAACCTATTATTCTCACAGCTCCTACGTTATTAAATTACGTAATACATTCACATAACATTTTTGAACATGTATACAATAATACAAACATATACAATGACTGTAATATACACTTTTTATATACTATTACATACACATATTGCTTTAAGGTGGGCTGTTATTATATTTTATATTATATAATTTGACTGAAATCATTTAAGTGTTAAAAATACTGCCTCAATATCTGGGATCGGGTGCACGTCTTTTTGTATGCTTATTTTCTACTTTATAGATCATTAATTAACAAAAACGTTTCCTACGAAAGTTCTTTGTCTTGATGAAGTGAAAGTTCCAGTGAAAGTGAAAGTTCGTATTTTACGAAATAAATGACTGTTGCAGATAATCCGGTTCACTCTATGTAAAGCGCGGGCACATTGATTCAGTATCGTCTTAAAGCAGAAGACAATGAATCCTATACCCAGAAGCTCCCACTATAGGAGTACATTCTCTTTAAGTGTCCGACTAAGAACACCCAAGCCGAAGTTTTCCAAGCGAGTGTTTTTCTCGAGATTGAAGCTCTCTTCGCATATTTTTGCAGAACGTCCAGTGGTAGTAGAAATCTGAAACGCTTGTTTTCGCATCCATTCACAAACTTACTCATTTCACGTCGGATCTCATGCATATGCAGATGGCGGATTATAACATGCTCTTCCTTGCATGAGAAATTCTCCTTTTGCGGTATCAAAATCTCGCCACAAAATTAGGAATATTATTCATCCGTGTTAATATTTATACAAACTGTTCTATTCTAGTAATAAATGCCAAAAATTACCTTAGGGAAAGACAGACAGGGAGAGAAATATAGAAGAGAAACGTTCACCGAAAACACGTTTTGAGGCTCACTGAATTCCAAAAAAAAGAAATCTGATGTGTTACACTCACATGAATTTCTCTACTCTTGTACAAACTATTTTTACAAACGCTTATTCTCCATATGCTTCATGTTAATCCAGATGTTAATCTTATTGCTAATTTTCTTGTAGATGCAACGGGAATTGATAGGCTTTAAACGATAGTCAAATATATTAAGAGCTGGTTGCTATGTGGAGTATTCCATTCTCTTTGCATTACCGGGACAAAAAAAATGAATAACTAATTTGAGAAAAAGTATAAGTATTGGAAAATTTAAAGAAGTAACAAGCAATATCTCGAAAATGGTTCACCAAACAAAAAATGTATATGACATAAATTGTGTATTTTAACGTGATCTACATTTTTTGTGTAGTAAATTTTGTCTATCTCTTATGGTTTACCAGTTATGCAAAAGTCGTTCACAATGAAAAACACTTTTGGAGACATTCCCAGAAAATTCGAGATATACATTTTTTTGTCATGAAAATATCTTAAACATATGATATTTTAATTAAAATCGTTAGAGCTATTTTTGAGAGAATTAAAATTTTCGAAAAATGTTCCATGTAAAGGGCAATCTAGGGTGGGGGATTTTCCTGAAAACCTTTGTATCGCATCTCTGGAAGATACTAAACCTAAATACTAAGTTTGGTGTTTATCCGACTGTTCGTTTCTGAGTTATGCTGTTCACAGACACACACACGGACATGTTTCCAAAAATGCTTTTTTTTGGATTCAGGGGGTCTCAAAACATGTATTTCCGGTGAAATCTCGCTATCGAATTTTTGGGTGGAAGACAATACTTCCCCTACTTGCTATATGTAATAGAGAAAGTAATATTGGTAGAAAAAGGTCTGACTGTCTGTCTGTAAACAGCATAACTCAAATTAAAAGTCGGGTAAACATCAAACTTTATATTTAAGTTCAGCATTTCTCATAGATGTGACAAAACGATCTTCAAGAAAATTCCCCATCCCAAACTACCCTTTACATTTATTCGTTATTTTTTGTCATTTTTGGAAATGTTTTCGTTAATTTTAATTTTCTTAAAAATGCCTGTGATGATTTTGATTAAAATACTAAAAGATAAAACCTGACAAATAAAACGTGTAGCTTGAATTTCCTATCCTGAAGCCCCCTTCATTCTGAATGGCTTTTAACTGGGAAACCGTAAGAGTTAAATAAAATTTTACTGCACAAAAAATTATATCTCGTTAAAACATGCAAATTAAGTAAAACATTTTTTTGAAGTTAACCAGGGATTATTGGCCTGAATTTTTTAATTTGTTTTCAAGAAGTGGTTAATCCCTATTCTTTTTCCCCTCGTGGTCATGGAAACAGCATGAAATTATTTCAAAGCCATCAGATATCCATCCACATTTTAAAAATCTGGCTTTCGCTTTAGCCTAGTGTATCCTTCTTATATCTAAAACAAAATGTGCAGTATCATAAAGCTTAACACGAATAGCATGATACGCTTAGCAGAATAAGCTTTTCGAAAAATAGTTTGTAAACTAGTAATTAGAGAAAGTCATGTGAATGTAACACCAGAATTTTTACTTTCTCTACCAAATATAGTAAGTAGGGGAAGTATTGTACTCCACTCAAAAATTCGATATCGAGATTTAACCGAAAATATGTTTTGAGACCACCTGAACCCAAAAAAGGAATTTTTATAAAAAGGTTCCGGTTTACGACTAGGAACAGCATAACTCAAAAACGAAAACGGATAAATCCAAACTTGGTATTCAAGTTCAGTATCTTTCAAGGATATGGCACAAGATTTTGAAGAAAACCTCCACAACACCAATTTCCTTGACATAGAACATTTATTATTTTCTAAAAATACTAAAGATTTTAATTAAAATACCATATATTAAAGATGTTTACATTACAAATAAAACGCATACCTTGAATTTTCTAGGAATAGCCTGTGAAGTCCTCTTCATCCGAAAGGAATTTTGTATAATCTTGTATAACTGGTAAACCTTAAGCGATAAATGAAAACATACTACACAAGAAATGTAGATCTCTTTAAAAAACACAATTTATTTCAAATAACTTTTTTGTGGCATAAGCCATTTCCAGGATATCCGTTATTAATGATTCGAATATACTTGGTCATTGTTTTAAATTCCTGTCGATTTTCAGTTGTTTCTCACGAGTGCATAAATAGAGACCAGTTCTTAAACATTTGACTATGCTGTTCCCTTTGTATCTGTAAAGAAATGCGTAATGTAAACACCAAACTTGGTATTTAGGTTCAGTATCTTCCAGAGATGCTACACGGAGGTTTTCAAGAAAATCCCCCACCCCAGATTACCTTTTACATGGAACATTTTTCGAAAATTTTAATTTTCTCAAAATGGCTCTAACGAGTTTGATTAAAATATCATATGTTTAAGATATTTTTTGACAAATAAAATGTATATCTTGAATTTTCTGGGAATGCCATTGTAAACGACTTTTGCATAACTGGTAAACCATAAGAGATAGACAAAATTTTACTGCACAAAAAATGTAGATGGCGTTAAAATATACAATTTATGATATATACATTTTTTGTTGAGTGAACCATTTTTGAGATATTGCTTGTTATTCCCTTAAATTTTCCAATACTTATACTTTTTCTCAAATGGGAATTCATTATTCATTTTTTTTGTCCTGGTAATGTAAAGAGAGTGGAATACTCCACATAGCAACCAGCTCTTAAAATATTTGACTATCGCTTAAAGCCTAGCAATTCCCCTTGCATTTACAAGAACATTAGCAATAAGATTAACATCTCGATATCTGGATTAACATGAAGCATATGGAGAATAAGCGTTTGTAAAAATAGTTTGTACAAGAGTAGAAAAAGTCATGTGAGTGTAACACATTAGATTTTTTTGCCAAGATTTATCTGGATTAAAATGAAGTAAATGAAACAATAAGCTTTAATTAGAATAGTTTGTATAACCAATAATAAATTATAGCGGGTAGAGAAAGTCATGTAAGTGTAACACGGGTTTTTTTCATAAAGCTAACATTAGGTTGCTAAGGAATGAAGGCAGAATATTTTCTTAGAATTGGTTTGTTACTTGCAAAACATGGCTTCAAAACAGTATGCATGTTTTCGCAAGATACGCTTCAAGTTATGTCACTTCAGTAACACTAATGACATCTTCTTGCAAATTGCCTCTTGTCTGCAATAATGTGGAGACAAAGCAAATTGGCCTGAGCATGGTTATCCTACGTTACTCTGTTTGAGCAAGAGAGAATTCTAATTAGAGATTACAAGAGTGCATCACACTCTTGTCAACTTCGGACGTAACTGGGGAGCTAGTGTACACGTACATACCGAAGTAGCGTAAAAGGTAAATAAACCAAGAAATGCGGAACTATAAATTATGTAAATGAAACCGAGGGTTAGTGTAATGAGTGAGGTGACGAGTAGATTATTTACATACACCGAATACAAGTACTGGAAATGTAATGTCCATTTTACTTTTACTTTTAAAAACTCTCCACTTTCCAGCAGCTGCCTTCTGTTCCTGTTTTCCAGAGCTTTCTATCCTCTCATTGTCCTTCTTCCATTGTCCGCATGGCTGTGCTTATTCCTTCATGCCTCGTCTTCCGTGCTCTTCCATGTGGCGAACCAATTTGATTATACGTTTGGGCCACTTCTCCTCCGACATAATTTGAACATGTACTTACCTTTGCAAAGATCTTCTTTCTCTTCTATTAAGAAGGGTTTTTCCTCTTTCGATGGCATGCATTTCATTTCTTGTGTATATATTCCTTATATGCTGTATTTTAGCTAATCTCATGCTTCTTGGCACTCCATCCATTTCCTTTGCCATAATTTTATTCCCCATTTTAACTTTCTCTGCCACGAATATAGTAGAAGAGAAGGTATTGCGTTCCACCCAAAAATTCGATGCCGAGGTTTCACCGGAGATACGTTTTGAGGACCCTGAATAAGAAAAAAGCATTTTAGTAAAAGCTCAGTCTGTGTATAACGTGTCTCTGTGAACGGCGTAGCTCAAAAATGAAAAGTCGGGTAAATATCTACCAAACTGGTATTTAAGTTCAGCATCTTCCAAAGATGCAATACGAAGATTTTCAAGAAAATTCCCGGACCCCAAACTCCCTTTACATGGACATTTGTTTTGAAATTTTCGATTTTCTCAAAAATGGCTCTAACGACTTTGATTAAAATACCATCTGCTTAAGATATTTACGAGGGCTGATCAACAAAGACTGAGACTGATATTTGCACAGATGTTTATTACTCCAATTCAATGTTTGCATGATCTTTTTCAAAGTAGTCCCCTCCTACTTCAATGAACATTTTATAGCGTCTCTACAGTCTTTGAACACGTGCTGCAGACCATTATTTGTCAGGTCCTTGAGAATCGCCTCACTTTTCTTGAGCACTGCTTCAGAGTTCTCAAATCGAATACCCCTAAGCTTTGCCTTTAGTGATGGGAATAAACAAAAGTCACAGGGTGCAAGATTGGGGCTATAAGGTGGATGTGGTACACAGGTAATGTTGAATCGAGCCAGAAACTGCATGACTTGATTTGCGGCGTGAGGACGTGCATTGTCATGATGAAGTCGCCACCCAGTCCGAGAAAGCTCTGGTCGTTTCTTTGCAATGTGCTTCCTCAGTGTAGCCAATACTGACGTGTAGTATGCTGCTGTAACAGTATTGTGAGGGGGAACTGCATGCTGGTAAATCATTCCACTACAGTCAAAAAATGTGATCACCATCACTTTCCCTGCAGATGGAACAACTTTTGCCTTTTTGGTGTTGGATAACCTGGCGATTTCCACACTGTGCTGGCTTGTTTTCCTTCAGGATCATAATGATGCAGCCATGACTCATCACCGGTGATAATTGATTTAAAAAATGCATCCCCTCCATCAGCAAAGAGACGCAGCACCTCACGGCTTGTCTCCATTCGCACAGCCTTTTGGTCGGGAGTCAACAGACGTGGCACCCAACGAGCACAAGCTCGGGTCATATGGAGATGGTCGTGCATAATTGTAAACACACTGCCATATGAAATTCTCAACACTTCACTGAGGTTACCTAATGTCATACGCCGATCCTCTCGAACAATCACAGCAGCTGTGTTGATGTTGACTTCAGTCACAGCCCACCAGGCTCACCTTGCTTAACACTGACAAGTCGGCCTCCTTTGAAGTCCTTGAACCACCTAAACACTGTTGCACGAGGTAGTGCATCTTCACTGTACGCTTGCTTCAGCTTTTCATAAGTTTCGGTGGCTGTATGGTTTAAACGAAAACAGAATTTGATTGCGCTGTACTGCTCCTCTCGCGTCACCTCCATTGTCTGGTATGCGAAATGCACGTAGGGTCTACAAAATAGAGCATTACTACCAACCTACCAATACGAGAGTGCTGCCGCCTACCAACATTATACATAAAAACCCGCTCTTTTCAAATATTTGTGTTACAGATACGAAACTATCACGAAAGCTACAGGAAAAAATCAGTCTCAGTCTTTGTTGAACAGCCCTGGTATATGACAAATAGAATATATATTTTGAATTTTCTGGGAATACGCTGTGACGTCCTTTTCATTTGGAAGGAATTTTGTGTAATTTTGTGTAACTGATAACCATAAGAGATAAATAAAAACCTACTAAATACAAATGTAGATCTCTTGAAAATACACAATTTATATTTAATAACTTTTTTGTGGCGTAAGCCATTTCCAAGGTATCCGTTATTAATGCTTCGAATTATTCGATGCTTTATCACTCTTTTGAAGTCTTGTGGATTTCCAGTTGTTTCTCGCGATTAGATGGGAAGGCCAGCATATAGCTTCCAGTTCTTAAACATTTGACTATCACCGTACCCTTTATAACTATAACGAAATGTGTAACATAGCTATTTCTGCAAAGGTTTATTTCGATTAAAATAAAATAGATAACAAATAAGCTTTCGTAAGAATAGTTTTATACCCACTAATAAACAACAGCGAGTAGAGAAAGTCATGTGTATGTAACATATCATGTGTATCTTTTTCATTTATTGTCCAACTTTCTGCACCATATGTAACGATACTCTCTATTATATTTTAAAATATTTTGTTTTGGCCACTTTAAAGTTACAGGTCACCTAAGCTAAAATTTGACGTAGCAAATAGTTGAACAACAAATTACGAACAAACCACTGGCATTCAGTACAGTGATTATTGTTTTCGGTTATATAACGCGTGTTACTGACCACTATAAACTAATATCCAGTTGCTTTATATAACAAAGATACCTTGATATTGCCCAGAAATTCACAGTGTAAAAAAATAAATAATGGAAAGCACATTATTTATGTTTTGTATAGCATGTATATTACATGTATTTAAAGAATAACTCCCATATACAGCAGAATGTTAGTATAATTCATGTTTATAACTAACGAGTCCTTAACTAGTTATTGTTACTAAAACACAGTGATTCATGTTATATAACCCAGCTCAAAATAAGTTATTCCATTAATAGGACAATATTCCATGCTCTACTGTTATGGAAAATATGACATATCAGACTGCACTTAAAATAATATAAAATAAAATTAACTGTCATATATAAGACTAGTTCAACCCAATGTAGGTGCAAAAAGTCGTTTGCCAATGCATCGAAAAATGAAGCGTATGTATGGCTGTATGCTTAACTTAGTATACAAGCTATTCCCGAGCGAGCTGGCGCCGCGATAACGTGTGCGACTGGCATTTTGTAGATCTCGAGTTCGATCCCCGGCGACCGCCCGCTCTAACCCATGGGTTTTTCGTGGTTTTCCCGGATCGATAGGCGGATGCTAGGGTGATTCGTTTTCTACCACGACTTTCCTGCCCCTCATTTCTTGTACATATCAATTCCTTGTCATCTGTTTCAGGGATGTAGGACCAGGTGACGGTGTTCGGTGTGTTACGACTGGTCGGTGGCTTGCTTCTGTAGAGGTTTCTTCCCTGTTAGGATCCGCGTTCGGGTGGCCCCGGTCGGGCGCCCCTTCAGGGAACCTCAGGGGGTTAAGAGCTTGTGGCTGGGCCCGGGTGGCTTAGGATGCTTAGATCTGGAAACGTTATGGACCCCGTTCATGCCTGCGCCCGTCGTCATCCAAATCTGGTGAACCTTCGGGTCTCTTCCTCATCCCTTCCTCCCAGGGGTCACGGTAGAAGCAAACAGGACCGTAGAGCCCTAATTGCGGTGCTCTGCCCCCGGATTCGGGGGTCCCTCCGTTCGTCCGTACCTTTAGCTTTTACAACCTATTCCCTAGATTTGTCACCTTCTACTTCTTTGTTTTATTTCGTTATTTCTGAGTTAACGTGTGTGTCCATTTCATTCTATTTCGTAAATGCGCGCTAGAAGTATGCACGAGGATGTCAGGGGCTCGTAGATCTATTGGGTTATACTGGAATAATGCTAAAGTAGCCTTTCTGTGTGAACAGGGAATTATAACTGCCCGCGACTAATTTGTATATTGTACTGAACTAGAGAAATAAATTCCATGTTTTGGAAGTGTTTTCAACACAAAAACTTGAATTTTCAGCTCAAACTGCGTGATAATGTCTTCTTGTAATGCTTACACGTTTAGAAAAAAGGGGATAACGGAAAACTGAGTATGGCCCCATTCACAATAGCTCTAACGTAAATTAGTACAAGCGCAGGCAGGGAAGATCATTTGGCACTAAACTATCTAAATGCGTAAATCTTCCGAGTGTACCGAAAGTTTCAAATTGAATGATATAACTAATAATATCTTAATAAAAATTCATCCAATATTTATAAATAAATACAGCATAAAAAGTGTTGTATCAAGCAAGCATCAGATCAGCACCTGACATCAAAATGGCAAGGCACCACCAAATGGAAGAGCACCATGATCATGCAGCAGATGGCATAAAATCTCTAATTGCAATCGTATGTTGTTCAGAAGCATTAAATGCGTGGAGAAGGAAATGCAGAATTCTTCCTCTATGCACGAACGCAAGCATAAAGTTTGGAGTTTGCAAACTTTTGGGTTACGTAGGGCTTAGCATGACTGTGTGGATGCTTCCATTAAATAACATGGGTGCAAAGTCTTGCGTTAGGTAGCACGTTGCGTAGTTCTATGTAAATACAAGTTTTTTATTTTTTTTTTAAGTTCCCTTGTTGTACCCACTTAATCTTACTGTGTTTTATCTGTTTTCGTTACCGCTTATTACGCAATTATACAACACACACAAACACCCATGCCATGGCGGAACTCGAACCCGCGAACCTCAGCTTGGCGGAGCGCCGGAGCTGTACCCTCTAGCGACCACGGCTACGAGGGCCGGTGTTAAATAACATGGTGCAAAGTCTTGCGTTACATATTGCGTTGGTGACTCTATGTGAATGCTTCCGTTAAATAGCATGGATGCTAAGTCTTCCGTTACGTAGCATGTTGCATGACATTGTGGATGCTTGCATTAAATAATATGAGTGCAAACGCGTGCCTTGCGTAGCGCGTTGCGTGACTCCGTGTGGATGCTTCCATTAATTAATATGGGTGCAAACGCTTGCGTTGCGTGACTCCGTATGGATGCTTCCATTAATTAATATGATTGCTAAAGCTTGCGTTGCGTGACTCCGTATGAATGCTTCCATTAATTAATATGATTGCTAAAGCTTGCGTTGCGTGACTCCGTATGATGCTTCGATTAATTAATATGATTGCAAAGCTTGCGTTGCGTGACTCCGTATGATGCTTCGATTAATTAATATGATTGCTAAAGCTTGCGTTGCGTGACTCCGTATGATGCTTCGATTAATTAATATGATTCCTAAAGCTTGCGTTGCGTGACTCCGTATGATGCTTCCATTAATTAATATGATTGCTAAAGCTTGCGTTGCATGACTCCGTATGATGCTTCCATTAATTAATATGATTGCTAAAGCTTGCGTTGCGTGACTCCGTATGATGCTTCCATTAATTAATATGATTGCTAAAGCTTGCGTTGCATGACTCCGTATGATGCTTCCATTAATTAATATGATTGCTAAAGCTTGCGTTGCGTGACTCCGTATGATGCTTCCATTAATTAATATGATTGCTAAAGCTTGCGTTGCATGACTCCGTATGATGCTTCCATTAATTAATATGATTGCTAAAGCTTGCGTTGCGTGACTCTGATGCTTCCATTAATTAATATGATTGCTAAAGCTTGCGTTGCGTGACTCCGTGTGGATGCTTCCATTAATTAATATGATTGCTAAAGCTTGCGTTGCATGACTCCGTATGATGCTTCCATTAATTAATATGATTGCTAAAGCTTGCGTTGCGTGACTCCGTATGATGCTTCCATTAATTAATATGATTGCTAAAGCTTGCGTTGCATGACTCCGTATGATGCTTCCATTAATTAATATGATTGCTAAAGCTTGCGTTGCGTGTCTCCGTGTGGATGCTTCCATTAATTAATATGGGTGCAAACGCTTGCGATGCGTGACTCCGTATGATGCTACCATTAGTTAATATGGGTGCAAACGCTTGCGTTGCGTGACTCCGTATGGATGCTTCGATTAATTAATATGATTGCTAAAGCTTGCGTTGCGTGACTCCGTATGATGCTTCGATTAATTAATATGATTGCTAAAGCTTGCGTTGCGTGACTCCGTATGATGCTTCCATTAATTAATATGATTGCTAAAGCTTGCGTTGCGTGACTCCGTATGGATGCATGCATTAATTAATATGGGTGCAAACGCTTGCGTTGCGTGACTCGGTATGATGCTTCGATTAATTAATATGATTGCTAAAGCTTGCGTTGCGTGACTCCGTATGATGCTTCCATTAATTAATATGATTGCTAAAGCTCGCGTTGCGTGACTCCGTGTGGAGGCTTCCATTAATTAATATGGGTGCAAACGCTTGCGTTGCGTGACTCCGTATGGATGCTTCCATTAATTAATACGGGTGCAAACGCTTGCGTTGCGTGACTCCGTATGGATGCTTCCATTAATTAATATGATTGCTAAAGCTTGCGTTGCGTGACTCCGTATGATGCTTCGATTAATTAATATGATTGCTAAAGCTTGCGTTGCGTGACTCCGTATGATGCTTCGATTAATTAATATGATTGCTAAAGCTTGCGTTGCGTGACTCCGTATGATGCTTCGATTAATTAATATGATTGCTAAAGCTTGCGTTGCGTGACTCCGTATGATGCTTCCATTAATTAATATGATTGCTAAAGCTTGCGTTGCGTGACTCTGATGCTTCCATTAATTAATATGATTGCTAAAGCTTGCGTTGCGTGACTCCGTGTGGATGCTTCGATTAATTAATATGATTGCTAAAGCTTGCGTTGCGTGACTCC
The DNA here is from genome assembly GCA_030765065.1 of Deroplatys truncata. Taxonomy (NCBI): domain Eukaryota; kingdom Metazoa; phylum Arthropoda; class Insecta; order Mantodea; family Mantidae; genus Deroplatys; species Deroplatys truncata. The sequence continues at coordinate 174,419,233 of CM060986.1, read as the reverse complement.
GCATGATGCTTCCATTAATTAATATGATTGCTAAAGCTTGCGTTGCGTGACTCCGTATGATGCTTCGATTAATTAATATGATTGCTAAAGCTTGCGTTGCGTGACTCCGTATGATGCTTCCATTAATTAATATGATTGCTAAATCTTGCGTTGCGTGACTCCGTATGATGCTTCGATTAATTAATATGGGTGCAAACGCTTGCGTTGCGTGACTCCGTATGGATGCTTCGATTAATTAATATGATTGCTAAAGCTTGCGTTGCGTGACTCCGTATGATGCTTCGATTAATTAATATGATTGCTAAAGCTTGCGTTGCGTGACTCCGTATGATGCTTCGATTAATTAATATGGGTGCAAACGCTTGCGTTGCCTGACTCCGTGTGGATGCTTCCATTAATTAATATGATTGCTAAAGCTTGCGTTGCGTGACTCCGTATGATGCTTCCATTAATTAATATGGGTGCAAACGCTTGCGTTGCGTGACTCCGTATGGATGCTTCCATTAATTAATATGATTGCTAAAGCTTGCGTTGCGTGACTCCGTATGATGCTTCCATTAATTAATATGATTGCTAAAGCTTGCGTTGCGTGACTACGTATGGATGCTTCGATTAATTAATATGATTGCTAAAGCTTGCGTTGCGTGACTCCGTATGGATGCTTCGATTAATTAATATGATTGCTAAAGCTTGCGTTGCGTGACTCCGTATGGATGCTTCGATTAATTAATATGGGTGCAAACGCTTGCGTTGCGTGACTCCGTATGGATGCTTCGATTAATTAATATGATTGCTAAAGTTTGCGTTGCGTGACTCCGTATGATGCTTCGATTAATTAATATGATTGCTAAAGCTTGCGTTGCGTGACTCCGTATGATGCTTCGATTAATTAATATGGGTGCAAACGCTTGCGTTGCCTGACTCCGTGTGGATGCTTCCATTAATTAATATGATTGCTAAAGCTTGCGTTGCGTGACTCCGTATGATGCTTCCATTAATTAATATGATTGCTAAAGCTTGCGTTGGGTGACTCCGTATGATGCTTCGATTAATTAATATGGGTGCAAACGCTTGCGTTGCGTGACTCCGTGTGGATGCTTCCATTAATTAATATGATTGCTAAAGCTTGCGTTGCGTGACTCCGTATGATGCTTCCATTAATTAATATGGGTGCAAACGCTTGCGTTGCGTGACTCCGTATGGATGCTTCCATTAATTAATATGATTGCTAAAGCTTGCGTTGCGTGACTCCGTATGATGCTTCCATTAATTAATATGATTGCTAAAGCTTGCGTTGCGTGACTCCGTATGGATGCATGCATTAAATAATATGGTTGCAAACGCTTGCGTTTCGTGACTCCGTATGGATGCTTCCATTAAATAATATGGTTGCAAACGCTTGCGTTGCGTGACTCCGTATGGATGCTTCCATTAAATAATATGGTTGCAAACGCTTGCGTTGCGTGACTCCGTATGGATGCTTCCATTAAATAATATGGTTGCAAACGCTTGCGTTGCGTGACTCCGTATGGATGCTTCCATTAAATAATATGGTTGCAAACGCTTGCGTTGCGTGACTCCGTATGGATGCATGCATTAAATAATATGGTTGCAAACGCTTGCGTTGCGGGACTCCGTGTGGATGCTTCCTTTAAATAATATGGTTGCAAACGCTTGAGTTGCGTGACTCTATGTGGGTGCTTCCATTAAATAACATGGGTATAATGTCTAGTGAATGGGGCCTAATATTCAAATGTTTGTTACAGCATGCCTAGTGAGTTACGCGACGGAGACCGTCATGCAGATCTGTCATGGAAAGCGCCAGTGTACTCTGTCGGCGGATGCTGCGACTTTCGGGAACCCATGCAGGCCGGACTCCCGCATGTACCTCAAAGTCATCTACACCTGCGGTAAGTAGCCCTTTTTTTATTTTTAAAGGAAGTGGTGGGGGAAACTTTGATCATTCTAATCAAAATTTGCCTTTGTGGTTTCTTGAATTTAAAACGTTAAAACACACTGGCTACTCATGTTACTCCAATTAAGTCCTATTTAGCATGTGTACCTGGTTACTGTTGAACAGCATGTAAACTTTGCGCTCATTTCCCCATCTTTTAATTTCCATTGCAATCGTATGCATTCAAAACTGAATAGGGTCTACAAACCAGATGAAAATGTTACTCGTTTTTTACTTTCTCTATTACGTACCCAGCAGGCAGAGCAGGTATTGCATTCTACCCAAAAATTCGGAATCGAAAATACATGTTTTCATGCTCCCTGAATCCAAAAAAGGGATTTTTTATAAAAAAAGGTTCATTTGTGTAAGCGGTTATCTGTGAACAGTATATCTCAAAACAAAAATGTCACCAAACCTGGTATTTAAATCCCATATCTTCCAAAGATGCGACACCAAGACACCAAGATTTTCAAACCTTTACATGAACAATTTTTCGATATTTTTTTGGTATTCTCAAAAAATGTATGTAACGATTTTGATTAAACTGCCATATATTTAAATACTTACAGGAAAACGTATATCTTGAATTTTCTGGAATTCTTCTTCACTCAGAAGGAATTTTGTATAATAAAATGTAATATATTAGAACACACAATTTATTTCAAATACGTTTTGCTGTGATATCAGCCATTTCGGAAATATCCATCATTATCTGAATTTTTAAAAATATTTTGTCATTTTTAAAGTGCTATCACTATTTCCTTATTTCTCGCGACGTCATGGAAAGACAATGAAATTTCTAGTGGAGCATATACCTACACGGCTTTTAAACATCTGAGTATCGATTCAGTTTCCTCTATCCCCCTTGTACAAAGAGCGCCAAAGAAAGTCTCACTGCACCTCGCGTCTATGTCACATTATATATCGTTGTACGTGGCCTTGCGAAATCGTAGCCATTTCATTGGTTGCTTTAGGCCACGATGCAAGGGTGCGCCACTCCTGCTAAATAGTAACACCAATAACCACAACAAATGTTACAAAACGGCATAGAAACGAAATATATATTTACGCTCTCGAACGTATTGGCTACAAGAGAAAGAGGTAGAGTGAGTGCATTCAGTTTGTCATACAGACCTCTTATCGTGATTGGTAGCCATACCTTATTGGATAGTGCAGGACGCGCCTTTGAAGGGGTTAAAAGCTAAGGGGAAAACTTGATGAGCGTCCAGGTTAGCGAAATGTAGAATGTGTAGTGTGAGAAGATTTTCAGCGGGTGCGAATTAAAGCTTGAATGGTATTCATTAAATACGTAACAAGGCAGCACTTTATATCAAAAAAATAAACATAACTGCATTCTCACAGTGATATCAATGCTTCTTGCTGCGTAGAAGCAAACATAATTAAATAATAAATAAATAAAGCAGTATGTTTTCCTTCCAACTCAAACTATAATTGGTTAATATACTTTTACTAACTTATTGCTGATCATAGGAATACATCAGGATTATAGACAAAAATATAACCCAATTTTATTGCCATAGTATGTATGTCATTCGGTAAACCATATACATACACATATTTAACTCTAGTTTCTAAATCTGATTAGTCAATTATAACAAAAAAGTAATTTGCATTTAGTAAAGAAATATCATCTGCCGATGTTTTACGGGGAGTGTCCACTTTCTGACGAGTAGGTAGACCGTCTTCTTGAGAAAGGTTTTGTCTTTACGTTGTTTGCCCCACGTATGGGCGCCAATTTGAGAAAGGGTATTTTAGCTCCACGTATGGACGCCAATTTGAGAAGATGTTTTGTTATGTTATTTATTAGCACCGCGCTTTGGGCGTCATTTTGAAGAAGGTTATTTTCTTTTAACTTGTTTGCAACACGCTTTGGGCGTCAATTTGAAGTAATTTGTATTGAAGGAGTTGTATTATATTTCAACTGTTGGGGAGCCGAACTTGAAGTACCTGCAACTGCACGTATGGTAAACAGTTTCCGGTAGCCTTCGTCCCAAATGTACTTTCAGGTGGCCTTTGCCCCAAGTTTAAAAAAATACTAACTTTGTAATTTGACTGTTTCTTTAAATATTATATTTATGTTTGCCTCGGCTGCGTCAGTATTATTGTTAGACACACGTATCTCTTGGCAGGGTTGTGGTACGACTAAGAATGTAGGCTTACACAGATTATAATTTTTACTTCACTCCTTTTATTAATACTTGATACGATTTAATTAACACTTCACTGATATAGAGAGCTGTGAGATTCTTTTTATTAACTAATTACACTTTTTAACACGTAAACTTATTTTTCGTCTCACACGAATACGTATTATATTTCTCGAGGACACACCTCGCGTCTGGTTATGAGCACTGTCCGCAGACAACTGAATAGATTTCAACCGTCTAAACTTGTAAATTTCTGTATTTCAAGTCTCTGATTGGCTATTTTTACTCCAATAGAATACCTGCATTTAACTAAAGCTTTTTCTGGTTGTTGATTGGCTATTTTTATAAACTGTCACTAAAATTACATTATTGTTACTCCAATAATCAGAAGTAGTATTGTTAAACTTTCTTACTCATTATTGACTCAAGGTTACCTCATTGTTAGCAACTTTTAACTTATTATTCTCACAGATCCATATTGCTTCAAGGCGGGCTGTTATTGAATTTACATATTATATAATTAGACTGAAATCATTTTAGTGTTAAAAATACTGCCTCATTCTCCACTTTCCTGGAATATTTTTATCCAGTAATTTACTATAAAAACACTTTTATGCACTGCCGTTGCAATTGCTGGGACAGTGCGACCAACCTCCCGCATACTCGCGATACGTCCACGAGTAATTTCGCTAGTATACGGCATGACTGGTTCTGAGACAATAGACATGCTTTGGTTTCATTAACACCAGAAAAAACAAAGGCATCAACCTCCCCTCTTTTCTCCCTTATTGCTGTGTTATCAAACCAACACGCTCTGCGATAGGTAAGGTGAAGGACACGCCTCAAAAGACCGTAGAAAATGATACACAATCCGCCGAAAATTTTCTTTGGCGCTCAGTGTACCTAACTATTTTTGCCAAGTTTATCCGGATTAACTTGAAATATAAAAATAAACCTTTGAAAGAATGGGTGTAGAAGTTATAAAAATAAGCGATAGTGGATACAGAAAGGCATCTGAATATATCATATCAGATTTTATTGCTGGTTTTGGTTTTACTCGTACTTTAGTACAGTATACACTTTAACATCAGCTGTTTTTCCAAGATCTAAAAGCAGCAAAAAAGTGTTTGTTACAGATTTATTAGGGATATGTGGCTGTAGATTAAAGCAGGTGGTCGTTGTTTAGTTTTAATTAACATTCTCGCGGAACAGTGGTGGGGGGGACATCTCAGGAGCTACTTGATCATAGAAGAGGCAAGCTCCATCAGTGATAATGACTTCGAAAGTTAAACACGCACCTCGTTAACGGTCGCCCTTCGTGTACGTTATGTCGCTGCGGAAACAAGCTCGACGTTATTTGCAGCTACGCCGCTGCCAGTGCTGCCAACAGTGTCACATAACACCCTCGCGGAATTGAACTGCCGGCATTCCTTTGACCCTTTGTGAAATTTCATCTCTGTCCCCATGGCACATGTCTGTCTAATCTTCTTTCGTCCATCTGATCGATTGGATTAAACAGAGACAAGGCCGGACAAATTACAGTGCAATGAAGCCGGTAGGTGGGCCCCGTTCGGTATTAAACAGAAATGAGATGGGAGTAATATATGCCTCGCTTCCCCTCTCTATCCTCACATGAATCTGATAGGTATATCTGCTGCCTTTCAATTCCTTCCAGTAATTTCGCTCGATGGCATATCCTCGTACAAAAGAATATCCTTTGATGATGTAATACTTCAAGCGTTGTGTGACATTTACACTTTTCAAGAAGATGAAAGGATGCATACCAAATCAGGGATCTTCATTCGGAAATGAAAAATACATTTCTGAGATTATTTAATGTACACTTGAGTTCGTGTAAACGTACCAGTATAAGAAACAGTGGTTTGTGTTGATGAAGCGTTTATGCCCGCCTTATCCTGTTCTAGAAATTCCCTTGGGTTGATTGGTAGCCCACGCTTAGGCTTCGTTTGTAATAGACGTCTACAAATTTAATATAGAACTCACGAGGTCAAAACATCTAAATGCTGTATTGTTAAATCTCGAAGACTGATATTGTGAATAAGGCATATATCTACAATTACTTTAAAATCTCGTGCTTTATCCAATGAATCAATACTGATATTTCAATCTCTTCCATGTAATGCAAAATGTTATTTTATTGTGATAAAACCAGTGCACAATAGTTTATAAAGTTAAATATAACTATGCTTAATTGCTTTAAAAAGAATTTTAAATCTAGCACAAATTAAATATATGTGTGAAATTAAGGTATGTAAAGATATACATAAAATGCAGAAACATGATAAATGAATATAACAAGACTTATAAACAGTAAAATATGGAATCTGATAGTAATCTTAAACAATAGAAGAAGAATTTAATCTCACAACCTTATGGCTGTTCATTTCACACAATATGATTAAGTGGTAAAAATGAAATATTTTCTCGTAGCAAGTAAAATGGATAGGGAACACGATTTCGTGAAAAAAATTACTTCTAATTCTATTACTTTCTACAGTTTTCTTATAGTAGTACAGGAACTATTGTATCCCAACCAAAAATTCAGCAATTAAAAATGTTTTGGTGTGTGTATGTCTGAAACATAACTCATACAGACTAATAAATACCAAACTTCGTATTTAAGACCAAGACAAGGATAAAACAGGACATTTACTCCCACTTAACCTCAACCTACCCTTTACATGGCAAAGTGTAGCTTTTCTTATTTTCTCAAAAACGGCAGTAACAAGTATGATTAGAATTTTTAGAAATTGACATGAAGAATAAAATGTATATATTAAATTTTCTGCAAATAGGTTGTGAGTTATTTTTTTTACTCTGAATTAATTTTCGTAATTTTTATAGCCTGGAAAATCATTAAAGTAAGCAAAAACATTAAAACATACAGTTTCTGTTAAATAAGCTTTTTAGTGGTTTTCGAGATATTCCGAGTTATATTCTTCCATTTTCCCATGAAATTCATCATCTGATAAAACATTTTGAAGATTTGCGTTATTTTTATTTTCTTTACCATGTGGTAAAGGAAAAGGTAGGTAAAGAAGAGTTGCATTACACCTAAAAATTCGATGTGGAAATTTCATCGAAAATATGTTTTGAGGTCCCCTGAATTTAAAAAAAATAAAAACATTTTTAGAAAAAGGTTCGTGGAATGTGTCCTACTATACTGTGTATCTCTGTTGTTCACGAAATTTCATCGGAAATATGTTTTGAGGTCCCCTGAATTTAAAAAAAATAAACACATTTTTAGAAAAAGGTTCGTGGAATGTGTCCTTGTATACTGTGTATCTCTGTTGTTGTGGTAGATGAGAAACCATTCCAGCATTCGCCTACGGACCAGGTAAAACCATGAAAACCCCAAGGTCAGAGTGGGCGATCGACGGGAATCGAACCCCGGACCTCCCGAATGCAAGTTTCGCACGTTACCGCGGAGCCAACTCGCTCGGTTGACAATCCAGTTAAACCTGCATTTCGTTTAATTGTATATGTGGCATTGTGAATTCCTGAAAGAATTCCATGTTCTTTATGCCTTTATGTTCTTTTTGTATTTTGTATAAAACACTTCTTTAACAGATATCAAAACACTGGGGCAAATTTCACTCTTGTTTGGAGTAGGTACTAGCAGTAAATTGTGTTCCAGCTGCTTGAGTACCATGATGCAAAATCTTTTTATTTATTAAACAAGTTCCTTTTTCTTGTATTTAAATGCACTGCAAGCATTATTTGTTTTCGAGGGCTAACCTGGATACTTTCCTTTAAAAAAACCAAAATATAGAACAGAAAATGATGCTAACGTTTGTAGCGTTTTGTCTGTCGCTTAGTGATAGGTATCTCACCTGCGTTGTTATACTCGTAGGTGAAGTCTTCAGGAATCGTAATCAGTCAGGAAGCACTTCTCGTCGATCTCAGGGTCAACTGTCGGCGAATCGGCCTGAAATTCTCTACAGTTGTCAGGGTAGGATTGAGGGAGTGGTGACATCTGGATATTGTCTTGAAAGAAACGCTGTTTTTACTTTTCTCGCTCTTATGTTAGAAATCTTGCAAGATTCATTGATACTCTCTAACACTGTCTTCCCACTTAGAACACTAAAGTTTGCTCCGCCTAGTTATTTAATTCTCGGTATTGTATCACCGTTCTTTAGATCGCGCGAACTTGAAATAGTCACTTGACTAACATTACCTCGTTTATGAGCTTGGATATAGTTATATCGAAGAATACAGTTATCACATTATATAAATCTTTCTACCTACATCACTTTATAATTGCATAATTGCGCGGTACTTATCAAATTTCGAAACTTAGCGTCCTTTTCTGATCCAGAGTGATACGTGTTACCTCAACGAAGAATCATGACAAACTGTCCTAAAACCACGCTCGCATTCACATATATCAACGACTGCTCGCCTCCAAATTTTATACATGCCACTGCGTCTTCCTATGTTTCCATTGGTTCTCGCACTTATTCCCTACGTTTATTAGTTCCCTGGTTGAAAATTCAAAGCCTAACTGTAAGAAATGTCCGTTGCCTCATAGCGTCTGTTTACTCTTAAAACTTTCCTCAACTCCAAAAGTACAAAAGAAGGTTTCGATTTTTATGGTCCCACGATCGGAAAACATAATGGACAGTCTAAAACGAAGCTACTCTTATTTTTGCCTAAATCTTGCAGTTTTTCTTATGCAATTACGCTTTTATTTATTTAACAATATTATTGAAACTTAAAACATACTTACAGCTTCTGAAGGGCTTTCGATTGATACAGTATTTAATCCTATGACTTTAAAATTATGGTAATTTATTAAATTGAATGTTAATTATTAATAATTCCTAAACTATAATTATTACGAGTTCCTTTTTATGTATTCTTAATCAGGCGGAAATATCGCTACACGTTTTGTATTAACAAATGAAAATAGCAGTGAATGAAAATTATATTCTTTAGGAATGAAAAATCCTATATTAATTTCACAGCTCTAGCCCCAATTCGTTGGGATATTTCCCGAATTGTAATTCATTTTTGTCAGAATATTTTATACTTATTTGAAGATTACGTAAATGGCTTAACGAAATTGTTTTCCAGAGAACAAAATTACAACCCAACTCCTATGAAGCAAAGAGAAGCGTTAAAATTTAAAAGTATATTATTTAACTAGGAAACTACACAGTTGAGTCGGAAAACCTTCACCACATTTCTAAAATGTTCGCCTAGAAATATTAGCAAATTAATTTGGTTACATGCAAGACGCAAAAACAGCATTCAGCTGTTTTTGTTTATTGTGAACTCATTTGGAAAAAAAAGAAGAAGAACGTGCCATTTTTAAAATGTTCATGGATGGCAACCAAAGCAGGCCTCAACCTAAGAAAACTTAAACATACAACAACGAATATTTCGGAAATGGCCAGTGCTGCTAAAGTAGTGATTGAAACAAATTACATATTTTAATGAACTGTTAACTTTTATGTTGTATTTGTTTATATCTCTTTCGATTTTTCAGTTCCACAAAATGCATTAATAAAGCAGCGCCATTTACAGTAAATTTAGGATTTTAATGTTCTTTTCCATCCGGATATCTCAAACACATGGCATTAAAGAAACTATTGGCGCTATATTTGAGAAAGTACTGAACATTTTTATGTAAAGGGTTGTTTAGGCAGAATATTATCTTGAAAATCTTGTCTTAGTAACCTAACTCAAGTGTGAAATGTAACATTCATCTGATTTGTCTTTCTAATCTTTTATTTATATTGCTCATACACTACGAGATGAAGAAAGCAAAAGGCGAATAGATATAAACACATCAAAATGGTTGATCCGACCAAAGATTTGAATTAGGAATTGAACAACCCCAAGAAGTTGGCCGAGAAGAGAAAAATTTATGAAACCCACCTGGCCGTATTTTATAGATTCTACAAACTGAAGTTCATAAATGTTTCTGTCTTTTATTTGGTTCCCGCGGGGCAATTCTCTAATGTTTTTATTGACTGGAGATTATAGTGTAAAATTAACAAAAAAAGTTCGAGATGACGTATTTAACGTATAGTGTTCCTATAAGATCGTTTCTTGTTGTTGTTGTTATTATTATCATTATTACACTTATGACTATGTTTTTGTTTCTATTATTTTAATTGTGTCTAACGAAATTTGTATTCGCCGCCGTGGCCTCTCACCAAAGTAACCCGGGTTCGATCCCAGGGAACTGTATTTGAAATTTGTGGTGGATGAAGCAGCGCCTGGGCGAGTTTTCTCTGGGTTCTCCAGTTTTCCCGCCATTCTTCCACCAACTGCTCCATCATTACCTTTCCTTTAATCCATTTCACCGTCATTTGATATCATCTCCTTCCTCGCTCTCATACCGAGCTTCGGGCTGATCATCCGTTCTGGTTCTTCATCCAATGCAAATAGTCTCCTGCTCCCCGACAGGCGTCTGACTCCAGGCATTGGCTTGTAAGTTCTGGGGGATGTAAATCCTCTAAACGAAGAGGGTAAACAGAGAAAGAAGCAGAAGGAATTTGTATTCACCGTTAAAATAACTAATTTCTTATTTATTCTGAAATTAAAATTAAATTGAGCTTTATTTATGCACGCTCTTTAACTGCTGTGGTCCTTAACGTCCCAATTCTATATTGGGCGTGAAAGACCGGTGATTTTACGCCCGAAAAAGTCCATCGCCCTCCCGCCGGGTTTGAATCTGCGACCTCGGGAACTAGGCTTTGGCAGTCTCAAATATGAGACAGACTTTAAAATAAAAATATATATATATATCTACAGAAACAGTTAATCAAGGTCTCTAAAACAATGTTACCGAAATGAGTACCCGAAGTCCTTAAAGCGCGGAATCGTGATCAGCCCTGGCTTTTTTTCGGGTTTTCCACAGTCCTCATAACCGTAAAATGCCGGGGAGGTACCCTAAACTTAGGCTTGATGCGTTTCCTTCCCAAATTTTCTTTCCCAATTATCATTTAATTCCATTTATCATCAGTAACGTTTTCAAACTCATTTGGTGCTATATGTAGTAAGAACGGGATTAATCACTTCAAAATAAAACAGTGTTTTATGAAAGGAGAAGTTTTACGGAACAGAAAATTATTAAAGGAGGCATACTAAATACAAAATTACCACGGCAGGGAGTAAAGGAGACTTTCATTTCTCTCAAGAGACTTTTTAATAGTATTTAACGCCCGTTCTTAATACACACGGCACCACAGGCGGTGGACAGTGATGAGACATGCAATGAAATTGTATTTGTAAAAGTAATTTTCGGAGTACTCTAAGTTTAGGTATCTGCCCGGCATTTGCCAGTTATGAGGACTGAGGAAAATCTAGAAAAAAACCTTACTCAGGTTCTGGAGGGATTTGAACCACAGACCTCCAGAATGCGAGCCACGCACGTTAGCTCGTTCGGTTTCTCACAAATGGCATTAAAAATGTAAAATATAGTTTGTATCACTGTAACTCGTCAGAAGCAAAGGGTTACAGAAATCCAATAAGTTCCACATTTCATGAAAGTTTCATCATTTTTACTTGTATAAGCAAGTAGTCTAAATGTATGTACGCCTTCAGGAGTAATATCTTTGCTATATGTTTAACGTAGGAGAGAGAAAAGAAAAATATGCAATACTCAAGAATATCCCTGTTCTTCCCGTATACCATCTCCCAAGATGAGATTTCGTAACTAATAATAAGGACCGCGAAAATCTATACCCTTTATACTCAGTTATTAAGATGTACCGAAGAATATCGGACCTCGATATCGATATTCGACTGTGGAAAGACAGTTTGTTTTGTTGGTAGACTGCACAGGAAATGGAACAAATATAGGAGATACAAAGAAAATAGGATACAAGAAAAGGAATGGAGAAGTCATATGTAAGTCGATACGTTGAGTATAGGGCGATCCCAAACATTGGAAACTTTGAATGGCATGGTTATTGTACAGGGAGAAATTCTCATGGGTACCTGGAGTTTTGAATTCCTTTGTTTCTTGATATTACATATTTGCGTAGAGGCTTTCATTTCAAGACTTTGCAATGGAAATTAAGATTTGTTATTCTAATTTAATTTTAAAAAAGGCTTTAAATTTAGATATTTGGGGGACACTTAAATGAGTGTCCTTATCGGCCTCCTTCGCGCCCCAATATTATCATATTTAAATTTGAAAGATTATTCAATGGTAACTAATTATACGTTCACACTAGCCGTGCGTAGGATAAGGTTGGAAAGGTAGAATCAGACTGAAAGATTGCCAGAGCCATAGCCGGAAATTGAGCAACGGATCTTCCGGTTTCCGTCCGGTTGCTATAACCAACTGAGCTAGCGTGGCAACGTGCCGGTACAACATTAAATTCCCCAACTGCCTCGCATTTACCCAGTAAACCACAAGGAGATCTCAAATTCATTTTGAGATGACACACCCCAATCACGACTTATAATATCGTAAGTACTAAATTCCAGGCTTCGTAGTTTAAGCAACTATTAGGTCAATCAATGCTAGTTAGTTTTTCTTTCACACAAGCCGTTGTAGGACGTGATTGGAAAGGTAGAATCAGACTGAAAAATTCAATACCATAACTGGGATTTGAATCACGGATCTTCCGGTTTCCGTCCGGTTGCTTTAACCAGCTGAGCTACCATGGCAACTTAAGGTCTCCTTGTGGTTTACCGGAAAAAATGCGGATGGGGAATTTAACATTGCGCCGGCATATTGCCATGGACCTCAGTTGATTAGAGCAACCGGACGGAAACCGGAAATGTTCAATTGCTTACAACATCGTCTATCATTTGTTCTCAGCCTACCTCTATGGTGTAGGGGTAAAGGTAACGGTACATATCACGGAGGGGCCCCCGGAACCGGGGCAGAGCACCGCACGTAGGCCAGTCGGCCCATTGTGCTTCCAAGGTGACCCCTGGGAGGAAAGGATGAAGGGAGAGACCCGAAAGACGACCAGATCTGTGTGCCAACGGGAGCAAGCATGGACGGGGTCCCTAACGTATACAGATAGAACGCATCCTACACCCTGCCCACAAGCCACCAACCTCCAGGGTCCCACGAAGTGGAGCTCCACACTGAGGAGAGACCTAACTGAGCGGTACCGCAGTGACGCCGGGAAAGAAACCTTTACAGAGCGCAAGCCACCGCCCAGCCGCAACCCGCCGAGCTCCGTCACCTGGTCCTACAACCCTGAAGCAGATGACAAGGAAGATGAGGAAGGAAAGTCGTAGTAGAAGATGAACCACCCCAGCACTCGCCTGGCGACCAGGGGAAATGAAAATCCCATGGGCCAGAGTGGGGGTCGCCGGGGATCGATCCCGGAACCTCCCGAATGCGGGCCACAGATGTAGATAGATAGATAGATAAGGTATCTTTATTGGTTTCAAATTATTGAAGTTATTACACAAGTATTTAGTGCATGGGTCATTGATCGTACATGCATATTTAAGATACAATAGGGTGACAAAATAAACAACAGATAAAGAAAACACAACAAAAGGAACAAGAAAAAGGGAAATAGAAATAAATTACCTTTGTCTAACTGAACAAATTTGACCTAGCTTCGCGCACTTTAGCCAGAAAATTGCCCATGTTTTGCCAGTTCCTCTGGTCAGCCAGTAGATCCCAACATGCCAATCTCTTTCTTAAGGGACTTAAGAATTTTTCTTTGAGTTTAATCGTTCGCTGGTTCTCCCACTGTGCACATTCCGGTGTGGACCATCCCGCTCGGTTGATGTAGGGGTAGCGGATCTGCCACACATTCAAGAGATCCCGAGTTTCGTAACTCAGGGTGAGTTTACCTGAATAAGTTTGTTCTCCGGTTTTTCCCCTATCCTGAGAAGACGAATGTCGGCAACCCTAAGCTCTAGTGATCCTGGGCCCATTTGAGCATCATTTCAATAATTTCGTTCATTCACCGTCCGATATCACCTATCCGGTTAAAGGACGTTAATCAGTCATAAAAAGTATGTGTTACACTCACATGACTTTCTCAACTATTGTAGAAACTATTTTTACAAACGCTTATTCTCCAAGTACTTCATCTTAATCGAGATAAGCTTTTGCATGAATCTTATTGTTAATTTTCTTGTAGGTACAAGGGGAATATGGTAAGATTTAAGCGATAGTCAAATCTTTTAAGGGCTGGTTGCTATGTGGAGCACTCCATTCTCTTTGCATGTCCAGGATATAAAAAAGCGAATAAGGAATTCCCACTTGAGGAAAAGTATAAGTATTGGAAAATTCAAACAAATAACAAGTAATATCTCGGAAATGGTTCACTGCACAAATAAGTATATGATATAAATTGTGTGCTTTAATGAGATCTATATTTTGTGTGTAGAAAAAGTTTGTCTATCTCTTACGGTTTACCAGTTATGAAAAAACCATTTAGAATGAAGAGGACTTTTGCGGACATTCCCAGAAAATTCAAGATATACATTTTATTCATCATGAAAATATCTTAAATATATGATATTTTAATCAAAATCGTTAGAGCCATTTTCGAGAAAATCGAAATTTTCGAAAAATGTTCCATGTAAAGGGTAGTCTGGGGTGGGGATTTTCTTGAAAATCTTCGTGTCGCATTTTTGAAAGATACTAAACATAAATACCAAGTTTGGTATTTATCCGACTGTTCGTTTTTGAGTTATGCTGTTAACAGACACGCAGAAACACAGGTACACAGGCAGCAGACACACACACGGAGTTTTTTTTTATAAAAATAGTTTTTTTAGATTCAGGGGGAGCTCAAAACATGTATTTCTGGTGAAATCTCGGTATCGAATTTTTGGGTGGAATGCAATACTGCTCTACACGTAGTAGAGAAAGTAAAAATTGTTTTCACTTCTTTCGTGGATTGTCAACATGTTCTATTATTTTAACGACTGAAGAGTTGTAAAAGACTGCTTGAATAGTGTCGTGTAGTAAATAGTATGTTTGAGTATAAATCAGTTAAAATTAAAAAAGGGGCATGAACCATTGTATAATCTCCTCCAGCTGAGAATGCTCACGGATTTCAAAGCAAAATAATTGAACAATACAAGCGTAAATCAGGAAACACAAAATACGCAGTTAGGAATAATCTCCGTGTAGCTTCTCTAGAAGATATTGGACGTATTCTTTAATTAACAAATTCCCATTTGAGAAAAAGTATAAGTATTGGAAAATTCAAACAAGGAATATCTCGGAAATGGTTCACTCCACAAAACAAAAAGTATATGACATAAATTGTGTGTTTTAACGAACCCTATAGTTTTTGTCTATCTCTTACGGCTTGCCAGATATGCAAAAGCCATTCAGAATGAAACCATTGGGGACATTACCAGAAAATTCAAGTAATGCATTTTATTTCTGATGAAAATATCTTAAATGTCTGACACTTTGATCAAAATCGTTAGAGCCACTTTTGAAAAAATCAAAACTTTGGAAAACTTTTCCATGTGAAAGGTAGTCTGGGATGGAGGGATTTTCTTGAAGGTCTTCGTGTCGCATCTTTGAAAGATACTGAACCTAAATACCAAGTTTCGTATTTATCCGGCTTTTCATTTTTGAGTTATGCTGTTCAAAGACAAACACACATACACATAGACACGCAGACACACACACACGGACCTTTCTCTAAATGTGCTTTTTTTGGATTCAGGGGGGCTACAGAACATGTACTTGCAGTGAAATTTTGGTATCGAATTTTTGGGTAGAATGCAATACAAATTGTAGATGATAAGTTCAACGTACTATATTCTAAATGCAATAGTTTGCAAGTTATAGCTGTAAAAGTTGGCGCTATGTCGATCACAGTTTAGCGCTGCTCACTTGCCAACCTGCTATTGATAACACATAGGCGTGCTGCCCCGACTACTTAGCTAAAGGTCAACTTGCCGTTTTCCCTCCCCTCCTTTAAGGTCGCTTGCGCTACAGTAATTGACAATACGGGACTGAAAAGGAGGAAGGACAACAACAGGTAGTTGAACTAACCCTCATGGGCGTTACCTGAAGGATGGTAAGTGCGTGGCTCTAATCTTTATCATCGATTAACTTTTGACAGCTATATCTTTAAAACTGTTACCTTTAGAACTTATGTTCTCTGAAATTCTCGTCTCCAGCTTGTCCGTAGATTAGGATCCTGGACACTTATAGTCTCCGCCAAGAACGAAAGCGGTGGATGACAGTTGCCGCGCAGACAGTTGTAAAGTGGAAAATGGGCGCGAACCGGAGAACTCATGGTTTTATTGTTAAACGTTAATGCACTGTATAATACGCATCTTATCTTATTATTCGACGCTGGATTCTCCTTTAGAGTCCGAAATGATGTCGAAATTATCAAATTCCACTATTAAACAGCAATCGGCTTCATTCTAAACACACCCTGAAGCAGACTACCACTGATGGCTACTAAACAAGCGACTAGGGCGTTTCTATGACGTCCAGACTTTATGCTACCGCGCAGCCACCTTTGTTCGTAACGAAGGATTTAGTGGGCGAATTGTGGACACCCGATATACGTTTTTATACCAGGTGTCCCAGAGCACCCATATCAGCACTTTTTCTCTAAAACTATAAGATACTTGTCATTCGCAAAAACAATTTGATAACCAAAACCTGTGTAAAGAATTGGTCGATGGTATTTCCATTTTCCGGAACAAACCGGAAGTAGAGGTGCTCTTGGTCAACTTTGAACATTTAAATGGGAGCATGTGTTGTTTAAGGTATCATGGTAGACTACTTTTAAAATAAAACAACTTTTACTAAAACTTTTTATTTTCATCTTCTAATGGTTACTCACAAATGAACGATAGACTTCGTCAACTTTTGCACCAGTTGCTTGATGGTGTTCCTCTGGGTGTACGGTTACCGATGTGGCTTCAACAGGATGGCTGTTCGGCTCACTTTTCACTTAGGGCTCGGCAAGTTCTTGACCAGTTGTTTCCCGGACGGTGGATTGGACGAGGAGGACCAGTACATTGGCCGGCCCGATCTCCTGACTTAACACCAAACGACTTCTTCTTATAGGGGAGAATTAAAGGCATTGTCTACCAGGTGCGTGCTACAACTAGACAAGATATTAAATACATGCTTAAGAAGAAGCTTAGACTTAAATGAAAGACAAAAGTAAACAAATTAATGACATCTTCTGAGAAATGCTGTACGTACGTTGGTAATGATTGTGAACACTCGCTCTAAATGTTCCAAATGTCCACCGCCCCGTGCTACACAACGCTGTGATCTACTCCTAACATCATTGATGGCAGGGAGAAGTTCATCACTGCTGAGAGACACACAGGCTGCTCCAATTCTATCCTTCATTGGTATGAGAGCGTGAAGTGGTTGCGCGGATATTATAACTCTTTCGACGGGACTCCAAGCTAAAACGGCCGGCGCGCGAGCCGCCGTGCAGTGGCCGCAGTGTGAAGGAAAAGCACTGTATAAGCTTCTGCAAGAATAATTTTGTAAAAGTTATACCGGATGTTTCAGAAATACTTTTACAAACTTCGGGTACGGGTTCCTCACACCAAAAGAAGGAAAAAAGTTCATATGAACATATGTCCCATAATCCTTGGTATTCGCGTTATTCCTGTCACAATGAAAGTGTGAGTTCAACGGCCTTCGGGGTCCAATCTCCAAACTTCATTTCTCTACGTATTCATAGAAGGCATTGACCATTGTACTACATATGGCAGATGGCGAAGTGTTGCCATGGAGACTTGTTTACGTTTGTCATTAGTCTGTCTTCAACGTTTCAATTGTGTACATGTAGTGAGTTAACTGCACGTGTTTCGTTCCACCATTGCTGGATATTCATTTCGTGAACAGGCAGACATGATTTTTATGTATGGTCGCGCGAATGGTAATGGACGCGAGGCTGCACGGCTCTATCAGATGGAGTTTCCAGACCGAAGACAACCGAGTCATCCAACCTTTGTCGCCATTTATCGTCGCCTTGCTAATAAATGTGATAAATGCTTGGCTCTGGCACATTTTAGTCGCATTGTTCGAGATGCACTGACTGGTATCTACCATGGCCGATGGATAGGCAGAGGAGGACCAGTTCCATGGCCTGCACATTCTCCCAACCTCAATCCTGTGAATTTTTACCTCTGTGGCATCTTAAATCATTGATTTATAGGGCAGCCATCCCGGATGCAGAAACGCTTCATCGTCGTGTCATGAAAGCCTGCGAAACCATTCGACACTATCCTGGAGTTTTTGACAGAGTGCGACATTCCATGATTCGACGAGTACAGGCATGCATAGAAGTAAGAGGAGGACATTTCGAGCATTTATTATTAGTTTTGTGTGTTATAAGTGTACCACTGTGTTCAACACCTCCTAACGAGAAAACAAAGGATTATAGGACATATGTTTATATGAACTTTTTTCCTTCTTGTGGTGTAAGGAACCCATACCCGAAGTTTGTAAAAGTATTTTTGAAACATCCTGTAAATAAATAAACGATAGTGGCTAGAGAAAGTCATGTAAATGTAACATAAGATTCTTTTGTTACATTTTCGGTTTCCCAACATGCTCTATGCTGATGTTTCTTCGTGAAGATTATTTCCTCCGTCCTGTATCGCTCTTCATTTGGGAGCTGCCTCTCTCATCAGTGACAGTGCTTGCTTCCTTAACATAAGTTTGTTCTAGAATTTGTTTACGTGAGAAAGTGTAGACATGCTGCTACAGAAAGTGAAGGGGGAGCTTTAAGATTGCGATGAGTGTCTGCTACGGCGGAACATGTTGCAGGTGTCGCAGCAGCGAGATAACAGGACAAGGCAACAAGATTTCCTGCAGGTTTTATCGTCTGTGGAGAGGAAATTAAACGACCACTGCTATCAACACGCCTGCCAGAGCATCCCTCTACAAGGTGTACGCCAGTTCATACTGTGCTGGAAACCCCGTGAAAACTCCAGGCTTATTTACATTGATTCAAAAACTTCTGGTTCTTCAGCTCCCGTTGTAACATGTACAGTTTAATTCTTGTTTCCTCTACCGCTTACTTATGGTAGAGCAAGCATTGTATTCCAACGAAAAATTCTAATTCTATATACTTCTAAATACTTAACATAAAGAGAAAGCATTTTTAGCTTCTCTGCCTAATAGAGAAGGTATTGCATTCCACTCAAAGCTTCGATACCGAGATTTCGCCGAAATGCATGTTTTGAAGTCGCCTTAATCCAGAAAAGAAATCCTTCTGAACGTATTGAAAAATACTTCTTATAAAAAGGTCCTTGTGTGTGTGTGTGTGTGAGTGTGTGTGTGTGTGTGTGAACAGCATAACTCAAAATAAAATGGCAGATAAATACCAAACTTCTTCAGATGTTCCAAACATGAGACACGAAGGTTTTCAAGAAAATGCCCCAACCCAAACTACCCTTTACATGGAACACTTCTCGAAAACTTTTTTTTTTCAAAAATAGCTATTTCGATTTTGATTAGAATCCCGTATACCTACCTATTTAAGATATTTACAAGAAAAATAAAATGTATGCCCTACATTTTCTGGGAATAGCTGTGAAGTCCTCAACATTCGGAAGGAATTTAGTATAACTTTTGCGTAACTGGTAAACCATAAGAGATAGACGAAAACGTAGATCTCTTTAAAATACACAGTTTATTTTCAATAACTTTATTTGTGCTATCAATAATTTCCTCCAAGGGGTCACGTAAGTCACAAAGGGCCTACAATGGCCTACTTGCGGTGCAGAGCTCTATGGCCAGGACCTCCAATCTACTAATCCTAATGGTTTTGAAATAGTTTGTAAGTTAAAAATCCTAGAAGAGCTTTATAGAAGTTATAACACTAAGATTTTGTTGTTATTGCTATTATTGCTATTTCAATGCATACTTTTCTACTGAATAATTTGCCTGTGCTTTCAATTTCTCACGCTCTCGTTCAGGTTGTAACCACTGTCTTAAAGGAACTAGGGCCATGTTAATCTTCCGCTGTGATAGCATTGCCGTTTATTTTTAAGCCGTTATGCTATAAACTTTCCTATATACCTGTAATTTAGTATAAATGATTATTAAAAGGAAACTATCCAACATGTTCAAGGATTTTATAAAACAACGCTGAGAAACTTCTATACAATTCATCTTTCCATGAAGAATGTGTTTTTTACTTTCTCTACTACGTATAGTAAGTAGGGGAAGTATTGTATTCCACCCAAAAATTCGATACCGAGATTTCACCGGAAATACATGTTTTGAGACCCCTTGAATCCAAAAAAAAGCATTTTTGAACATTTCCGTGTGTGTGTCTGTGAACAGCATAACTCAGAAATGAGCAGTCGGATAAACACCAAACTTGGTATTTAGGTTCAGTACCTTCCAGAGATGTGACACGAAGGTTTTCAAGAAAATCCCCCCATCCTAGATTACCTTTACATGGAACATTTTTCGAAATTTTTAATTTTCTCAAAAATGGCTCTAACGATTTTGATTAAAATATCATATGTTTAAGATATTTTTATGACAAATAAAATCTATATCTTGAATTTTCTGGGAATGTCTCCAAAAGTATTCTTCATTGTGAACGACTTTTGCATAACTGGTAAACCATAAGAGATAGACAAAATTTTACTACACAAAAAATGTAGATCACGTTAAAATACACAATTTATATCCTATACATTTTTTTGTTGAGTGAACTATTTTCGAGATATTGCTTGTTATTCCCTGAAATTTTTCAATGATTTTCTCAAATGGGAATTCGTTATTCATTTTTTTGTCTTGGATATGCAAAGAGTATTAATCTGTGGCAAAAAGAATGGTGCTGCGCAAAGCAACCAGCTATTAAGAGATATGTCTGTGCTTAAAGGCTACTGTATTTCTGTATTGCGTTGCAAATATAAAACAAGGGGAACATAGTAGGCCTTAAGCGATAGTCAAATATTTTTAGAACTGGTCGCTATGTGTAAAATGTAATTCTCTTTGCATGTCAAAAGATCGTTTCTGCAAATGTTTAGCTCGATTAATATGAAATAGATGGAGAATAAGAGTTTGTAAAAATAGTTTGTACAAGAGTAAAGAAAGTCATGTTAGTGTAACACATCAGATTTTTTCAAAATGTTTTGTTCTGTACGCAAGTAATTATCATCCAGAGGGCTTAGGTCGTACAAAAATGAAAAACGTATTCCTTGAATTCACAGATTTCGTTGAGCGGAGGATAAAAAATATGAACATCATTTTCGCGTTTCACATCGCGAAATTAATTTTGGACGTCAGCTCAAGATGTCGGCCAGTGTAATTTATTAAGTTTATTAATTTTATTTCGCCCGCTTAACGTAAATATTAAGGAAATGACTCCAGCAGATGAAACATTTATACTCTTCTTCTTGCTCTATTCCTTATTTTGTTTACGTACCAGGGTAAGGCTGCCCGCAGTTCACTTACGTAATTTGTAGAATCCTAGTTTCCGCTAGGTTACAACTGCCCAACAGCAGCATAATTTTCTTACTGTTTGCGGAAAAGTTGCAATAGGCAATTGTTTGCCTATATGAAGTTTACACCAATACTTTATTATTTAAAAATGCATCAAAGCAATACATCATGAGAAACTGCGTATATGATGAACTTATAACATAGCGACGTGATAGTGAGGAAATTATAGCATCCAAACCAAAAATTCAGTATCAATATATTTTCAAGTAAATACATTTTATGCAACAACAATACCATTACAAATAGATTATTACTGTATTCAACATCGTGCATAATTGGTTCATTAATAGCATGCAGTAATACCAATGGGTATAGTAATGATGCATTTCCTGCATTAATGACGTAATATCGATATTCCAAGATGAAACCATTTTGTGATATGCTTTTCTCTGAGAACGAAGATGCAAGAACCTCTACATTATTAAATATAGAATAGCTTAAGATCTGAGTTTATAATTACTTACATGCTGTGCTGATAATAAATAACATCCGCTCACTTCTCTCCAAGGGAATAAGTGCAAGTGGCTGTCTTGCTTTTATCCGCTCAACACGCCAGATAATAACAAATGAAATGCAGGGAGAGAAGCTAACATTTCATCCTCCAGCATACGAAGACGCTCTCACTTACGTCAGCTATGAATGTCGAATTATTTCATGATTTATTCCTACAATTTATAATGCTAAGATTGCATAAAATCTGTATCCAACTGATGGATAATCTTAATGACAGTCGTGAAAATTGTCACGTGCGACAAACATTCACTCTATTGTTTGTTCAGTCTTTTGAGACATTTGAAGGGGGAGATAAGGTCGTCGCGCGGCCGGTGCGCCAGCTATCACAAAGATCCGCCACACGTAACCGACCTGGACACGAGCAACCGGTTTTCTACGTTCCCCTATCCACTGTCTCAAACGATTCTGAACAAATAATAGCCATGATTATCAATATTATCTACTTGTTGCATAAATAACTATTATGAGGGCTCTCTGGATCCAAAAGTGCATGTTTTAGAAAAGGATATATGTGTGAGGGACAGAGAGAGAGGACTATTTCACACACAGTATCTGTAATGTTATAATTTTTCATTCAGATTTATTCTAAATGCAAAATGCAGCACACGCATGTTATGTGGTGCAAAGAAATATGTGCAAACGCAACAGCTATTAAGGGGAGATTGGGACAGTATTTTATATCACAACACTGTGAATGCCAGAGAGATTGTAGTGTAAACTAACATTATTGTATGACAATGATTTTAGATGTTTGTTAGCCATAAGCATTGTTAGGAAATAAGTTTACACGGCCTCACTGAAACTGACAATAGAGTGGGTAACAATGAAGCGAGGAGGTGAGTTGTTTATCACTAAGAAGAGACAAACAAATGACGTCAGGGTAGCGTGCCTTTCTTTAGAAATGGAGGGAATATCTTCCCTAGAGCATATGTGTTAGTAATTATGATTAGCTGACAAAACAGACGCTAATGTTGGCGCGATTTAGTAACCAATAGCAGCTCTATTATAATGTTTAGGCATTTCGAGGTGAGGCAGTATAAATTCTCGAGCCAAAAGCAAGTATCGCGCAGTTCTATAGAATCATTCACGAGGTACACATCACGCAGTTCTCAGCAATCTCTCGCGAGGTACACATTACGCAGTTCTAAGAAATCATTCACGAGGTACACATCACGCAGTTCTACAGAATCTCTCGCTAAGTACACATCACGCAGTTCTAAAGAATCATTCACGAGATACACGTCGCGCAATCTTGAGGAATCTCTCATGAGGTGAATGTCATACAGTTTGGATGAATCTCTCTCGTGTCGTAAAGTTAGTTACAAAATGGGAAGTACGCGGCAACTAATACGAGAGTAATTACATTCGCAAATATAACAGTTTCAGTCAGGCGTGTATAAAGATTACAGGTGAACTATTAATTAAGTGTGACGGTAATAAAAGTGTAAAAACAAATTCTTTCATCAGTGTTATCTTTTAACAACAACTCCTTTCCGTTTACACGCCCTGCTCAGAGATATTTGCACGACTGAGTAATAATAGCTAGCCGGAGGACAAAGAACCCAAAATTCAAAATAATAAAACAATAACAGGCGCCCAGTAAAAAAAGAACACGAACAGATTACTGCAACAAGATTAAATGTCCTATCCCACCAATGTTAAATCTGCTTAATTCATGACCCTTTGTCTCAGACACTGTTTAAGATATCAACTGAAATTTTTACAGGATCTAGATGCATGCCTTTTGAGTTCACTGATTCTCCTTAATCCAATAAGTTTATTTATTAAGGTAGATAGGATAATTTTCTTAACTGTAGTATATTTTAATTGTCTGTCATCAATTATTTCTTTAAAAAAATAAACAAACGCGTTATTAATATTACAGAGGAGTCATAACAGCACTTAGAGGCTGTTTTTGTCGCCTTAAATTTAATTTAGCTATCCGCAATAGTTTCTGAGAAAACAGGTCATTTTTACCAGAAAATGTCATTCACAGAAAAACCTGTTCAAAGCAAAAATTGAGAAAACAAAATCGCACATGTTTGAAAAGAAGGAAATCGTATGGTTTGAACATACAGAAGGTTCCATAGTCTACCAATTTGTAGAGCAAAACTTTTCCTAAAAGATGGGCTAACATTTATCACTACGGTGAAGAATCCATAGTGCAAAATGACAGCTTTAAAATGTGTTTAAAATGTAAGTATTGTGCCTACACTGATAAAATAATCATCAAATTAAAGAGGAAATTCTATTTACTGAGACTGAATTTTCATTATTATGTCTTCCCTCAACAATCCCGTTTTCTGTAAATCATAACGATTCTGACCAGAGCTCAACGTGCATACAGAGACAAGGCAAATGCAGCTTCTCTCTGCACTAATGGACGTTACAGGTTTTTCTGCTCGGGCGGCTGCGTAAGAGTTGAAGTTCCATAATGCTTACGAGCATCGACAAGGTTTTCCAAGCGACGTATAGATTATGGGGATTACTCATGTTTGCTTTCTCTACTACGTATAGTAAGTATGGGAAGTACGTATTGTATTCCATCCAAAAATTCGTTTTCGAGATTACACCAGAAATGCATGGTCCCCTCAATCCAAAAAAAAAAGCATTTTAGACAAACGTCCGTGTGTGTGTGTATCTGTAAACAGCATTTCAAAAACGAAAAGTCGGACAAATACCAAACTTTATTTAGGCTCAGTACCTTCCAAAGATGCAACACAAGATTTTCAAGGAAATCTCCCCACCCCAGACTACCCTTTACATGGAACATGTTTCGAAAATTTTAATTTTCTCAAAAATGGCTCTAACGATTTTGATTAAAATATCATATGTTTAAGATATTTTCATTACAAATGAAATGTATATCGCCAATTTTCTGGGAATGTTTCCAAAAGTGTTCTTCATGTTTCCAAAAATGCTTTTTTTGGATTCAGGGGATCTCAAAACATGTATTTCCGGTGAAATCTCGGTATCGAATTTTTGGGTGGAATGCAATACTTCCCCTACTTACTATACGTAGTAGAGAAAGTAATAATCGAAATTTTTATATGATTAGAATTGGTGTGAGCTGGTAGAGAAAGCCATATGAATAAGGTACACATTAGAACTTTTACTGCTATTGCCTGCATGCTAGAAGAATGGTTGTGTTGATCACGAGTAGTGAATGATAATCATCTGATCGTCTGAATAACAACATAGCATACAGCACGATGCTTTGTACACATTGCTACCGGAGAATAGCATTCGGTACATACTCGTAACTAAGGTAATGAAAAGAGTTTATATATTCAGATCCAGCGATTGCATTACATATGCATATAAAACTTGTTTGTGAGATCAGCCATTCCGTACATGCGATGTTGATAGTTTGAATTTTTCAATGCCTTGCCATTTTTACTTTCTCTACTACGTATAGTAAGTAGGGGTAAGTATGTATTCCACCCAAAAATTCATACCGAGATTTCACCGGAAATATATGTTTTGAGACCCCCTGAATCCAAAAAAAAGCATTTTTGGAAACATGTCCGTGTGTGTGTCTGTGTGTGTCTGTGTGTGTGTGTGTGTGTGTGTCTGTGTGTCTCTGAACAGCATAACTCAAAAACGAACAGTCGGATAAACACCAAACTTGGTATTTAGGTTCAGTATCTTCCAGAGATGCGACACGAAGGTTTTCAAGAAAATCCCCCCACCCCAGATTACCCTTTACAAGGAACATTTTTCGAAAATTTTAATTTTCTCAAAAAAGGGTCTAACGATTTTGATTAAAATATCATATGTTTAAGATTTTTTCCTGGCAAATAAAATGTATATCTTGAATTTTCTGGGAATGTCTCCAAAAGTATTCTTCATTGTGAACGACTTTTGCATAACTGGTAAACCATAAGAGATAGACAAAATTTTACTGCACAAAAAATGTAGATCGCGTTAAAATACACAACTTATGTCATATACTTTATTTTGAGTGAACCATTTTCGAGATATTGCTTGTTATTCCCTTAAATTTTTCAAAACTTATACTTTTTCTCAAATGGGAATTCGTTATTCTTTTTTTTTGTCTTGGATATGCAAAGAGTATTCATCTGTGGCAAAGAGAATGGTGCTGCACATAGCAACCAGCTATTAAGAGTAATGTCTATGCTTAAAGGCTACTGTATTTCTATATTGCCCTTGTAAATATATATTCCCCTTACATCTACAAGAAAATTAGCAATAAGATAGAGTCTGCAAATGTTTATCTCGATTAACATGAACTAGATGGAGAATAAGAGTTTGCAAAAATAGTTTGTACAAGAGTAGAGAAAGTCATGTGAGTGTAACACATCAGAGTTTTTTAAATTCTGCCTCCATTAAGTTGTACCTTGTGCTCTCATGAGTAGAATATGAAATTTCAAAGACAGCATATAGCAACCCACTTTTAAACATTCGACTGTCGCTTCAGTCTCCATATTCCCCTTGTACCTACAACGACACTATTTCTGCAAACGTTCACCTCTATTGTAGAAGGTGTCTCATAAGTAATGTCAGTTTTTAAGCAAAACTTTATTTGAACAAGAAATTAAACTACCCTTCAAAGTAGATACCACCAGATTCTATGGTCTTTAGCCATCTTTCAGCGAGCTTTATTATCCCGCGACGGTACCAGAAGAATTCGGTGAGACCCATTTCCACAGCTTCGATGTTTTCGAAATTTCTTCCACGCAAGAAATAGGTCAGATTGAAACAGATGGTAATCTGAAGGCGCAAGATCAGGGCTGTATGCTGGATGTGGTAGCAGTTCGACTCCTTTCAATTCCTGAATTTTTGGTCATGGTTGTTCGTGCAGCATGGGATGTTACATTATCTTCCTGCAAGAGAACTCTGTTTCGGTTAACTAATGTTGGGTATCTCCGTCTCAAGATTTCAAGATTTCAGTTCCAGTTGTTGAGAATAAAGATCCGCATTGACTGCATGCACCCGTTTAGAACAAACTCCCAGTGAATCACTTCTTCAAAATTCCACCAGACACAAATTACTTTGGGACCGAACTTTGGCAGGTTGACGGTGACTGAGACACTGTTTCGAGGCGTCAGGGTTGACAATTTTTCTGATAAATCTATCATCCATGGGATTACCGATAAGCTGACGACAGATATCCACTCTATGTTGAGCCTGTTCAGGTGTCTATTCATGAGGTACAGATCTACAGCTTTTTCTTTCTTAAGTAAAGTTATGTTATGGTGGTGTTGTATTGTATTTCGACTGTTGCGGAGCCGAACTTGGAGTAGTTACAACTGCACGTATGGTAAAATGTTTCCGGTAGCCTTCGCCCCAAATGTACTTTCCGGTGGCCTTTGCCCCAAGTTTAAAAATATTAACTTTGTAATTTGATTGTTTCTTTAAATATTATATACTTATGTTTGCCTCGGCTGCCTCAGTATTTATATTTTTTAGAGACATGAATGTCTTAGCAGGGAGTGGTGCGACTGAAGAATGTAGGCTTACACAGATTATAATTTTACTTCACTCCTTTTATTAATTCTTGACACGATTTAAATAACACTTCACTGATATAGAGAGCTGTGAGATTTTTTTTATTAATTACTTGCACTTTTTAACACGTAAACTATTTTCGTCTCACACAAAATACTATTAAATTTCTCGATGACGTATCTCGCGTCCAGTTAGGAACACTGTCTACAAGCAACGACTTCTGAATTTGTAAATTTTGCTCCATTTTAGTTTCTGATTGGCTAATCCTACTCCAATAGAATACCTTCATTTAACTAAAGCTTTTTCTGGTTGTTAATTGGCTATTTTATAAACTGTCACAAAAAAATTACATTATGGCTTCCAAGAATCACAAGTACCATTATTAAACTTTCAAATTCATTATTGCCTCAAGGTTACCTCATCGTTACCTCATTGTTAGCAACGTTTGACCTATTTCTCACAGCTCCTACATTATTAAATTACTTAATACATTCACATAACATTATTACACATGTATACAATAATATAAACATATACAATGACTGTAATATACACTTTTTATATCTTGTTACATACACATATTGCTTTAAGGCGGGCTGTTATTGAATTTATATATTATATAATCAGACTGAAATCATTTAAGTGTTAAAAATATTGCCTCATTTTTCAGGTTTCTTAATCTGACGATGTACTTGTATGGTATCCTTTAATAGACCAAGTTCTTCTGACGCCTACAAGAACTTTTTGTGGATTTTTTTTAAAAAACTCTGCGTATTCTCAATATCCCATAATTTAGGTCTTCCAGAACGTGGTAAATCTTTAATGTTTCCTTCCCTAGTGTTGAAACATTGGAACCATCGTTATGCCACACGCTCACTAACGACACCTCCTTCCACTCCATATATTTTTCGAGCCGCGGCAGCATCTTTATAATCTTGTATCCAATAGTGCTTTAGAAGGATTCTAATCTCAAACTTTGTAACTTCAATTTTGTGATTGTGTATTAACGGCTCGTATATAAAATATTAGGCTGTTGTAGGAATAGTTTGTAGAAGAGTGGGTAAAGTCATCTAAGTGCAACACATAAGATAATTTTATTTCATTTGAACATAGATTGAACATAGGTTTGTAACTGACAATGAAACTGACACTATCACTTTTGTTCTGTATTTCATATAATTGTTACACCCGTTCACTCGTGATTTCAAGTATGAGAGAGTGACTCCTTTACTGTTACAGTGCCACGCAAGGTGCTGAAGGAACAGTACGAAGAGCAGCCGGTGGAAGACGAGTTAGGGAGCGAAGGCGAGGGGACGGACCTGGACGACGAGGACTTCGACGGTTATGATGACGAATTCTTCCGAGAATCTGCAGCCTTCTCTCCGTCGCCGAATCTGGACAAGAACCTCACGTCGGGGGGTAGAGACGGTGTTGGCTCGCAGCATTCTCCACGAACTACAGCTCGACCTCCTACAGGGCATGCCAAGGCAAAAGGCAACGGTGGTGAGTAGAAAACATGAACTTTAATGGTTCTCTAAGGAACTGTAACAATTGCTATAAATACTCTTGATCCTTTTCTATTCTTGGTGATTGTGCTTTCTGCTGCATTGATTCTAATATTAGTATAAATAAAAATATTATTATTGTCCCAGTTGAAAATTTCTGTTGAAAATGCAGGTACAAACACACCCCTAGTGAGGAAGCTAGTTTTGAATTCAGTGTTGCTAACATCCTACTTATTCAACAACTTGTCAGATAACAGTGTTTGTAAACATTTGTCAAATGGATCATAATGTTTCATTCATCTTTATATATGCGCTTGTTACTGCGAGACACCTGGCATCGCTTTTTTCGTCTGTATGAGCACATAAAAAATCTCACCAGCAGCTAACAGCTACATAGGTGGGGCTGAAATTTTAATTATAAATTTAAAAAGAATACCTATAAATTTCAAATGTGTTTGAAATCAGTGCATAAATATTGCTAGTATACTTGGAGAGTATCTGTAAATAAATCATTATTTTAAACCATCCGCTGCATTAGGGAGTTGAACCTGAAGAAAGTTCGTCCGCTCGTTTCAAATTTGGCCGAAAACGGTACAAAATTAAGGACGATTTCTGTGAAGAGCCTCTTAAAATGTTGAGATTTTTTGATGAATCATTGCACGCAGGGATTTGAAAGTTTACAATAAGTGTTTGAAGAAAGTTGTTGAAAACATCTCGTTGAAATCGCTACAGAATTTATAATAATTGATTTTAGGATTATTTCTCAAAATCTAATATAGAGTTCATTCTACAAATGGTACCGTAACTAGTTCGGCCACAAATGAACACGTTTAAAATTTATATATACGACATTGTTTTAAACAGCGCAAAACTTATGTACTTTAATTTTCATATTCGTTCGTTTACGGGAAAACAGTAAACAAACAGGACAGTAACTATACAAGGTGAACCATTTAATTTGAGACTGTACAACGTCTCCAAAACTAAGCGTTGTAGAAAAAAATGGTTTTAATAAAAGTTGCTTGATATTATGGCCGCTACTCGTGTTTTATTTGGAGGACGCTGTGATGGTCATTTTAGGGTGAATTTAAATTGACCCTAATTGTAGGTTCTCATTTAAAAAAATTAAATTGATCGTAAAATGACCATCACAACGTCCTCCAAAACACGATTAAAGGTATTTACTTTCCTCCGTACTATCAAGCAACGTTTATTAAAGACATTTCTTTGTACAACACTTAGTTTTGGAGATACTGCACAGTCTCAACTTAAATGGTCCACTCTGTATACTGTGTTATCGAAACTCAAAACTAACACTAGCCATGCCTAAACGCACACTGACGGCCATAATTTAGAGATAGCTAGTAATTAAAAATTAAATATGACTAGAAACAGCTACTGTGTTTACTCGAAGGTATTTATAATGTCCCCCAAAAAAGGAAAAATTAACGCTCGGATGATAATGCTGACACTTCATTTATAAGTAAAAAATATTCTGCTTGAATAAAAATAATAAATACTTACCTAATATACATTATGTGCACTGTACGATGAAAATTCACTTGATGTGATATGTGTTGAAATTCGGCTAACAACAAACCAAATACTCGCATCCATAGCTTTCAACTTGTTAAACAGACGTAACATGGTTTTGTCTATTCGTACCTGGAGAAAAGGTCACCAAGGGTTTAAAGCAACAAAAGTCCATGCTCGCTGTAAAAAAAAATGCTCATCGTGTAGACCGTCCAGCACACGAACATTGGCAACGTTCCCTGCTAGGCGTTTAGGGTGAATAGGTTACAGCGAAACTAGCGCCGTGGATTTTCTTTCACAACAAATAGCGATAAACATTAAATTACCGCAGCAGAAAGACACAAATCATCGCCAATAAATAAAATCAGTGGTAACAAGCTCTAGAGTTAATGTATAATATGAATTAAAATCGCACATAGAGATTTCTAAGCAAGTAAAGTCCTTCGCAAATGTTTGTCCGATATACGGAACATGTTCTTCATCCCCGTTAGGTTGGCATCTTATCTGTCCCTAGTCCAGTCATAATCAGAAACCATGTGGAGGGAAAAAGATATGGACACTTGCATAACGGGCGACCTGAAGCGGGCTAGTAATATCCTTCGCATAGACACACTTTCACGTACATGCCAAGTTTGCAAACTTTATTTAGGCACAAAATGATTTGTAGTGGGCTTGGCAAACGTGGCTTCAAGTTGGAGCGCTTTCTTTATTCCTCTACGGTCCCGTCTCAACCCACTCCAACCTGCCTGGCAGGAAAATGACATGTGATATAGATATATAATCGCCAACATGTTAAATTAATCGAGTTTAGTTGCGCGCCATTTCATCGGACAAAAGATTTGCGACGGACTGTACAAAGGTAAAAGCCTCTTTCTTATCTCGTGCTCAATTAATATATAAAGTTGTTACCTCGATATTGTCTTAATTCTTCTTTTTCTCTTTTTAATACCTCTAAATCACTGGATCGCTTTTAATATTTGATATGCACATGATTATATCCATACTTCAGATAGATACAAAGCTGGTTTAAATTCTGTACATACGTAAATATTTGCATGAATCTTAGTATGAAATACTTTTATTTGTAGATATTTATAGAGTATCTCAGATATGTATTCATCAGCGTCGCTTCTTGAGCTTGTATTGCTGTATGCGAATGTTGCACGTATTGTCTTCTTTATTTACTCTTTCTTTTACTGTGGCTAGTGTTTAGCTTAGGAGGATGTAATTAGCATGCTGTATACTTGATGTTTTCTCTTCTTAATCTGCATTGTTCATTTTAATCAGAATGTAGACTACGTGATACGGTTGCAATGTTATGTTTATTAATACAGACAGGCTTCTTTTGCAATGGAAAATAGCAGAATTGAGATCCACACAATTCTTGTTATCCGTTCTTTTTCAGCGTGTGATCAAAGGTAAGCTGTAATGTAAATTTGCAGAGATTGTTAGTTTTAGAATCGCTTTAAGGTCCTCAACACTCCATTCTGAGTTATACGTGCTAATGAACACTTGTGATGAAGCTAATAGGATAGCATAATAACATGATATTGTAGCGTCCCTGGAATTCGAACCACTCAGGGAATTGCATCAGATTGCACTTAGTTTAGAAAGATGTGGTAATGTAGGAAGAACCGGCTTTCAGGGCACCAGGTGGTTTACTTAGCTTGCAGATACGTATATGTTGACCATTAATGTAGGTCATCGTCGCTCAATTCTCGTCGACACGCCGAGGTCACGACCCTCAGGCTCCGACGCCCCACCCTAATAAGTTAACATTTAACCTTGTGCATCAGCAAGTCCGACAAAAGCTCTACAGGTGAGGAATGGTTGAATATATTTAAGTTATTGCACTTATACCCCTATACCGAGGGACCCAGACGCATCTAAGTTATCTGAAAATACAGACATTAGCTTTATATAATCCCGGGTTCTTATGTAACACCACCCGGAGACTCGAACAACCCCATGGCACCTTACCCCCCAGTACCTCCCAACTCTACCATCTGAACCTATTCCCTCCTGTTATAAGCAACCCCCGGGGCTAACTGCCCTAAAGGTAGCTACAAGTATTAATACAATATAAGTGTAGTGATCCTTAAGGCAGTTAATCCCGGTTGTTGCCCACAAGGGGAAATAGGTTTAGATGGTAGAGCTGGGCGGTGCCGGGGTTAAGGTGTCATGGGGTTGTTCGGGTCTCTAGGAGAGTTAAATAAAAACCCGGGATTATATAAAGCTAATGTCTGTATTTTGGGATAACTTAAAAACTTAATGGTGTTGGGGCCCCTCGGTAGAGGGGTCGTACGTGGAAGAACTTAAAAGTATTCAGCCATTCCTTACATGTAGAGTTCTTGTCGGACTTACCGACAAGGTTAAAGTTAACTGATTAGAGTGGGGCGTTGGAGCCCTGACGGACGTGACCTCGGCGTCGTGGTGTATCGACGAGATTTGAGCGACGATGACCTACATTCATGGACAATATATGCGTACCTGCAAGCTAAGTAAGCAACCTGGTGCCCTGAAAGCCTGTTCTCCCAACATTACTACATTTTTCGAAACTTATTGCAATCTGATGCAGTTCCCTGACCGGGTTCTAACTCCACACAGGGTTGCCACAATATGAAGTAGTCTAGCGACGTTCAACATGTAGTAAATACTATTTTTAATAAAGAGGTATCACTATTATTTGCATTTTGCAGTTTGATGAGCAACTAGCGCACATCGTTTGCATCAGAATTTGAATCATCATTGAAATTAAATATTGAGTAATCTCATATTTAATGTGAAACACAATGAAGACAGATAAATGCACATGTTTTTCTACGCCTAAAATTTAACACCCAAAATTACTCTTTTAGAGATCCACAATTTATAATAAAATTATTTCTAAAATATTCTGGTAATTTTGGTTTCAGAAAGTGATTGATGTTAAAAAGGCATAAATTAAACACCCTATAACCAAAACTCACATATTTTAAATCACTGTGTTTGCGTATGATTCCTTTGAAATCCCTAACACGAGTTACGTTACGCTTACTTATAAGCTAATTGGCATTTAATTGATTATTCAAAACTTGTGGGGATGTACAGTTGGGACGAGAAAAAGTACGAAACATTAAGGAATAATAAAAATACCTACTGTTGGAGTAAGTTTCTTGCCCCAAAATTTGAGAAAAAGGTTTAGTAATTATGAATATTAAAACCAATTTCTGCTAGAAAAAATTACTCTGCAGCTGGTGTTATAAAAGAAACATATCATGTTATAAAATCTAAATCTTGCTGCTGTTGCTTCTTCTTCATATATTGCAGAAGATATGCTGCCACTTTACTCTGCAGTAAAAAGTAATTTTTCCAACAAGCGAAGACCTTAAGATACAGTACATGCTTCTGTTAAATACCAATTTCAGAGCAGTTTGCTTTTAAAATATTAAGCTTGGAAAGTTGAATCCCTGTTTCACAGCCAGAGTTTATTATAGGTAATTACGTAAGATGTTATGATGTTACAGATATGCTCATGAACGTCAATATATCTTAAAATGTGAACAAACTTGAAAATACACGATAATATATTAATGTTACAATACTACATAAACACTATTATTGTATATATACCTCCTTAGTATTAGAAGATCATACCAAATGCCGTTTAATCAGTTTTGGAATTAAATACTCTCTTCTTGGTTAGCATTACTCAAAGAGAAATTCAAAGCCAAACTTTCAGCAAAATTGGTGTCATAAAGTTAAACGCAGTGCCTGTCTGTTCGGCGATGTTCTAGTTAAGGGAGTAAGATGGCTTTTCTCTTAGATAAAGCTTTCGCTGGTGGGAGGGGTACACAGTATGCTTAACTCGTTCCGCGCGTACTTCAGACTAAGTAAACACTCTACCTCCTTTCACTAGCTAAACCCCTGCATGCTTGGAAATGCGCCTCCAAACATTATATTCACTCTTAGCTTGATTCGCGGCAAAACAAACCCACGTGACCAGTGCACCGTGGTACAACACGGGCGCAGGAAGGTAGTCCTATGCTAATAATCTGAATTTTAGAATGAATATATCCTTAAATAGTACAATATTCTAAATAAATACCTAAAGCTTTATTTAGCGCTTATTTATGCCGTTAAACAGAGCTGCAATTTGTATGAGTCACCTGACATCCCGGTATGCGCAGGATATTGTTTACAGCCAGAAACCAGCAGTTGTGTTTAGTATCATGGAGAACGGTGGATTTGCTCTTGTGGTTTCGTCGACTTACGTGAAGCATAAACCGGGCAAACCTTGACTAGCGGTGAAAAAAATAATGTTGAATCTTTATTATAAGTTATGTGAGAAATATCCAACACTTTCCGAGAAAGAAATGGAGAAATTAACTTCTGAGTTCATCGGTGTATCGGGTACAAGTATAAACAGTGCTCGTAAAAAAGATCTGAAACGGGAAAATTGGTTACGCCTGGGAAAAAAACGAAAGCGTGTGAAATACTCGATGTAAGAATGTAGCGATTTTGAGAAGAATGCAATTCGCGTAATAGTGCACAATTTCTTTTTTAAATTTTAAAATGAGCCGCCAACAGCTGATAAAGTGCCGCTTCCAGAGAGCGAATAAATGTAAGTTATCGCATACTGTTAGTTTACTTTTCGCTCATTTCTTTTAGAATTAACTATAATTATATGTGCATATCTTTATTTCGTTACAACTATCAATCTTATCACCTTTAACCCTTACTAGAATATGTTAGTCACCGTTTAAGTTGTCGAAATAAGGGCTCTTCTTTTTGCATTGCGTGCCGCGTGTACTCGCCACATGGTCTGAATGTGCGACTATTTCTGGCGCGAATGACGGAAGGATACATTATAACGGTGCACTGATCACCTGGGGTTTGTTTTGGCGCGGATCAACTTAAGAGTGAACACAGAGTAGGTAGTAAAAACGTCGCTGAACAGACAGTGTTTCCCTGGTATGGAGCTAAATACATTTAGCACTGCTCTGCTTTGTATATTCCTGCGTATTCCTTTGTGGTTATAAATGCATTAAGCGGTTGATGAGCTTATTGAGGGAATTAAAAAGCCCGCCTGCACAATAAGAGCATTATCAGCTAAATGCATTTTGTAGCTACAGATGGGTATATCGAAAAACTAGAAAGCAGTAAATTAAAGTATATATTTGTTTTCTGTTTTTTAATGTTGGTACTGGGACTTATCACTGTTGTTGCTTTGCAGCTTGATCAAGCTTGCATAGAAAAATATAGCACGTACAATAGCTCGCAAAATACCGAATAAAACATTTCAGACGATAAGACCGTTCATTATAAAGGTGATATCCATAGCTGCATTTCTGTGAACCTAACAAAAAGCGTATATTCTGGCTGCATCCTGTTGTTGCTGAGGTGCAAAGAGAAAAGTCTTAAAGGCACAATAATTCTGGTTAAAGCTTGTCATTACACTTGAATCTGATCTTGCTCCCCGAGCTTTGTTATTGTTTTAACTGACCACAGATTTAAGTTTAACACTCAAACTGAGTGGTATAAACTTGTGCGAAAACTGTGATGTTGAGACATCTAGTGTCCCATTATACATGGAATATTTTTATACTTATATTTAACACAGCAGTTGTTAGAACCGATACCAACTAACAATTTAGCATCTAAACGTACGTCCATTCAAATATACGAGGCTGATCAATAAAGACTGAAAATGATTTTTTTTTCCTGTAGCTTCCTTAATAGTTTCCTGTCTCTACCATAAATATTTGAAAAGAGCGGGGTTTCATGTATAATGTCCATAGGCGGCAGCACTCTTGTGCCGGTAGGTTGGTAGTAATGCTGTATATTGTTGACCCTACTTGAATTTCGCATACCACAAAATGGAGGTGACACGAGAGGAGCGAAACAGCGCAATAAAGTTTTGTTTTCGTTTAAATCATACAGCCTCTGAAGCTATCGAAAAGCTGAAGCAAGCATACGGTGAAAATGCACTACCTCGTGCAACAGTGTTTAGGTGGTTCAAGGACTTCAAAGAAGGGCGAGTCCTCTGCTAAGCAAGGTGGGTCTGGTGTTTCACATTTTTCGACTGTAATGGAATGATTTACCAGCATTCAGTTCCCCTTCACACTACTGATACAGCAGCGTACTACACGTCAGTATTGGCTACACTGAGGAAGCACATTGCAAGGAAACGTCCAGAACTTCATCGAAATGGGTGACGACTTCATCACGACAACTTTGCCTCACGTCGCAAATCAAGTCCAGGAATTTTTGGCTAAATTCAACATTATCTGTGTGCCGCATCCGTCTTATAGCCCCGATCTTGCCCCCAGTGTTTTCTTTATATTCCCATCACTAAAGGCAAAGCTCCGGGGCATTCAATTTGAGAGCACTGAAGCAATGCTGAAGAAATGTGAGGCAATTCTCAAAAACCTGGCAAAGAATGGCCTGCACCATGTGTTCGAGGACTGGCAGAGACGCTATAAAAGGTGCATTCAAGTAGGAGGGGACTACTTTGAAAAAGATCATGTCAACATTGAAATGGAGTAATAAATATCTGTGAAAAAAATTAGCGTCAGTTTTTATTGATCAGCTTCTTTTACAGGCTTGTAAGAGAATGTCTACGCGCCAATCCAAACAGTTACATATGGTAGGCAGAGTAAGTATTGCATTCTATCAATGCAATCTTGGGGTTATCGCGGTATCGTTTATGTTATCTTATTTGCTGAGCGCCTGTTATTGTTTTACTATTTTGAATTTTGGGTTCTTTGTCCTCCAGCTAGCTATTATTACTCAGTCGAGCAAATCTCTTGAACAGGGTGTGTAAACGGAAAGGAGTTGTTACTAAAAGATAACACTGATAAAAGAATTTGTTTTTACACTTTTATTGCCGTCACACTTTATTAATTTCACATAAATACTCTTGATACACGCCTGACTGAAACTGTTATATTTTCGAATGCAACTATAATCACTTATTTTCCGCGCATTATTAATTCACGTATTTCACATTTTGTAACTAACTTTACGACACGAGAGATTCTGTAGAATTGCGTAATGTGTACATCGTGAATGCTTCCATAGATCTACCTGACGTGTAACCCGCGAGAGATATTTCTTAAAACTGCGCGACGTGTAACTCGTGAATGATTCTGTTGAACTGCGCGTTACTTGCATTTGGCTCAAGAATTTATACTCCCTCACCCCGATATGCCTAAACATTATAACAGAGCTGCTATTGGTTAATAAAGCGCGCCAACATTAGCGTCTATTTTTTTATCCAATCAAAATTACGAACACATATGCTCTAGGGAAGATATTCCCTCAATTTCTAAAGAAAGGCACGCTACTCTGACGTCATTTGTTTGTCTCTTCTAATTGATAAACAACTCACCCTCTCGTTTCATTGTAACCCGCTCCTATTGTCAGTTTCAGTGAGGCCGTGTAAACTTATTTCCTAACAATGCTTATGGTTAACAAGCATCTCAAATCATTGCCATACAATAATGTTAATTTACACTACAATCACTCTGGCATTCACAGTGTTGTGATATAAAATACTGCCTCAGGGTCTCCTGAATAAATAAAAAAGTAATTATTTTTTAAACTGATAGTATGTGCGCGAGTATGTGTGCGTCCGTTTCTATAACTCAAAAATTAAAAGTTGGGTAAGTACCCAGTTTCAGACATCCTTTAAATGTGAGGCGAAGAATCTCAGGAAAATCCCCTCGTCCAAAACTAATTTTTACATGTCAACATTTTCGTTATTTTTTGTTATTTTCTCTAAAGATCCTCTTTAAGAAACGTATATTTTTTATATATTAACATTTTCTAAGAACAGTCCATGAAGTCCTTTTAATTTTTATTGAATTTTGTATAATTTTACATAACTCGGAAACCATAAGAGATAGTCAAAAATTTACTTCAAAAAAATGTTAGAAATACAGTTTAGTACAATGAGATTTCTTTGTATTTTTAGCCATTTCCGAAATAATCGTCTTTCATTCGTTGTGTTTTCCAGTATACTAACCGCATTCAAGTGCTGCTCTATCTGAGCTCATGCAAAGAATATACAGGGTGGACCATTTGAGACTGTACAATAACACCAAAACTAAGAAACGTTTTTAATAAAAGTTGCTTGATATTATGGGGGAACGTAAATACCATTAGTCGTGTTTTGTTTGGAGGACGTTGTGATGGTCATTTTAGGGTCAATTTAATTTTTAAATGGGAACCTACAATTATTGTTTTCTCATTAGAAAATGGTTTATAAAAAGCTGTTTATTTTGTGATGAGGAATAAGGAAACCAAATAACAAATGTTGGTTCCCAATTACGAAACGTAACTTGACCCTCAAATGACCATCCATGGATGGTCCAACCATTCATTGTGCTCTTCATACACAGCCATTCGGAATTTTCGTTATTTACGTTGGTGTGAGAAGTGTGCTTTATATAAATGTTGTTTAGTTTTTTATGAAGAGTGAGAAAACAACATAAAAAGGTAGGTTCCCATTAAAAAAATTAAATTGACCCTAAAATGACCACCACAGCATCTTAAAACACAACTAATGGCATTTACTTTCCCCCATAATATCAAGAAACTTTTATTCAAGACATTTCTTTCTACAACGCTTAGTTTTGGAGATATTGTACAATCTCAACTTAAATGGCCCACCCTGTATATCAAGGCAGGCTTACATTAAAATAGTTGACTGAGTACCTGCTGCAAAATGTGTATTGCAATAATGTATTATGATGAACAGGGAGTATTGAATTTATGCATAATTATTGAGCATTTTGAATCTTGCCATGAGTTTTAAATGTTGCATAATGGTTTATCAAATCTGTTATTTCTCGGGTTAACTAACGTAGACAGCCATGGATAAAGAGTTCAAAGGTCCATTTGCTCGATGGTCTTTCTGAACGTGGCGAATCGCTCATGTCAAAGTCCCCCTCTGTGAAACGACAGAATCATTTTTATGGTGCATTTACGAGGACAACAGACAGATGACAAACGGTAAACAATTTTCTAGCAACGCAGTACTGTGGTAACGAACGAGAACCACTACGAATTTATGCATCGCCTGATAGATGGAAAAATAGCTTTTGATGAATAACTTGTAGAAAAGATATGAAAATAAGTCGTAGATATAAATAAAGCAGTGAGACTGCAACACAGATATTTTTACTGCCCAGGGTTGATCAAAAATCCTGAACGAAGGAATTGCTTATGTAGTAAATAAAAATATATACTTTAACGCTTCACATATTTATATTCGCATTTATACACTAGGTACAAAACTGCAGAGCTCTTGGATACACATGATAGCAATGATTAGCTTGCAGTGATAAATAAGCTCAAAATATATTGCCTATTTCGCCTGTAGTTCTTTATATTTTATTAAAAAATCTAAAATATACAGCAATTAATGTGTCCCTTAGTTCAATTCTATCTTGAGTTGCAAAGTTTTTCCTCTAAGAACAGAGTTCGACGTCTTTGTGCTTCACAACTTTGTACAATATCCGCTGTAAATAAACATGACTGTTTAGGTTTCCATAACTGTGTCGAAGTTTACTAGGTTTGTTTCTTCCGGTGTAGGCCGCGTCTAGAGGCTTAGGTTTGCCAACGTTTCACCCATCATATGATGTGGCTACATCAGGGTTGGGTGCCTGGAATAACACATGGAAGAAATGGACATGTTTAAACTTAAACATTCCTATATTTGGAGCAGACTAGAGTCTGAAGGAGACAAGAGTCTCCAGTTCCAGCATCTCAGTTCTTCCTATTACACGTGGAAGCGGTAATAAAATACTCTAAATCACGTGTATGCTCTCTGAAGATCATTGGCATCATGACAAACATAAAACTACCTTTCATTTTCGCTGTCAAGACAAAAAATGTGCAGTAGCTTCTATCATTCCTTTTCTTTTTGCTCGTTTTTATATCACATTCATGTGTGTGTGTGTGTGTGTGTGTGTGCAGGGAGAGGGGGTGACATAAGTATCAAACTCGGTTTTTAAGCCACATATCTTTCAAGAATTCAAAACCAATGTTTTCAGGAATTTCTACCTCAAGCAATTCTTTACACGAAAATGTTTCTGTAGTTCAGTTTTTTATTTTTTAAAACTGGCAGTAGCCATTTTGATTGAAATATTACAAATGTGTATATTGAAAGTTCTGCAAAGAACCCACGAAATGTTAATTCTTATAAGACAGACAGAACTTACCACAGGAGAAATGAATAGCCTCCTTAAAGTACACAATTTATACCAAACAAGCTTTTTCATGGAATTAACAACACACGAAATATTGCAGTTGTATGCTTAAATTTTCCCTCTGCGCCATCTGTGCAACTTGTCTAAAAATGAGCCATTCCTCCTGTTCGCCTATCATGTACAAGTACAGCAAGTTTTAATACCACAATAACTTTTTTCCCAGTATCCTGCGCTTTCTTGGCCTTAGAGAATACAAACGCACATACTGGAATTGAATTTTACAAATTCTATAGAAGAACTAGAGTTACCAGATTATCGATAGTCATTTTTAGTTATATTGTACATAAATTCATTGTATTTTGACTGTACTAATTGTCGACCTTCGAAATTACTCGTCTAAATTGAGTCCCTCATAGTATCAATGTAGCTTAGCAAGCAATTTATTATCGTCACTCAGCTATACCCAGTACACCAAACAGGTTTCAGTTTTAAATACTATAAATTTTCACAGTATACAAACTTGCAAAAATGCTAGATACAACATGGTGCTTTAAAGATTCTCAGAAAAATGTATTCCCCTTATTCCTGTTTATAAACATACCGTCTCGACTCTAAAACTCTCTTCCCAACCTTGTGTTGTAATACACAACTGCATTTCCTGTTCATAACGCTACTATATGGAAATGAAATGGCCAGTTGAAAACGTTAGTGCATATTGTTTCCACTGCTAAAGACTATACATTTTCGTAATTTATTTTCAGCAATTCAGACATAATTGGGAGTAAGATTAATATTTAACATGTTTTATGAGTGAATACAAATAGAAGCATACAGAGGAATATAAATATGTCACTTTTAGTTCTCTGTTGAAATCGATTTAAGTCATTTTCTGTATTCAGACTTGCATGCAATAATCGATACAATGAGACCGACTCGAATTCCGTTTACTTCGCAAGGGTTTTATGCAGCAGCGCAAAACGCCAGGCACTCGAGGTGTGAAATTAACCTCTCATTCCATTCCATTCCATTCCATTCCTGGGGTCCACTTGAGTTACCCCGGCATTTGTCTTATCAGGTCAAGGAAAACAAATTTCATTCCAACCGAGATATAAACCGCAGCCTTCGCGCAGACGCACTACCATTTCACCTCGGAAGTGGGTAACCGTTAGTTCATTATTGCATAACTAAACTAAACCATGCCCTTGCTCTATGTGTCATCACTACCAATGCTGTGAATCCAATATTTTAAATTTTTTAGAATAGGTAATATGAATGAGAAATGTTAGATGTGACCTTAAGTAATACAATGAAACATCGAATTATCGAGATATTAGGGATGTTAGCACCAAGAAAGCAAAAGCTATACATGTACAGAAAATGCACGACTGCGGTTAGAAGGAAAGTTCTGGACATTTTAAACAACAGTGGAACCTTTGATCGACAGTTTTCTTCAAATTAATTTTATTTATCTTTCTTTCACTTTCTGCACTGGTTAATTCAGCCAGTGGCCTAGCCATCGAGGATATACTGTTGTAATACAAATGAAGTCCGTTAGATAGCAGCACGCATTCTGCGTATTAGGAGTTGTGATGTATTGTGGGAAGCATGTTATTTTTAGTTCAGCTTAGGAGGGTAACTCAAAGTGGGGGTCTTGTGAAAAAACAAAATAGGTGCTCTAGAAGTGCTGTCACTTCAACAACACACGTGACATCCACATAGACGCAAGGTAAGAATCAAATGGGGAGAAGAAAAATTTGTCATGTTCTCTGATAGACAAGTTACAAATTAATATTGCTAAAGGTTATATAAATATTGAAGATTGATGTACCTATAACTAAATAATGCATTCAACTCCGTGATTTATTATGTAATTCGCAAATATCTTTACAACATTTACCTTTATAACGACATCTAATGCCAGGATTTTAATGAATAAATTAATAAACAATCAATAATGAATAGATAAATATAATTAAAGTGTTATCAGTTATTTGCATTCAGAAACATAGCAAATATACGTAATAGTAGCGCCTGAAATTGAGCTTAAACTAATGATTTCTCACAGCCACACAATGTTTAGCTGTTTTACCTGAAACATAGTATAGAGGCTATGAAGATTTGTATTCACGCCATTTATCCATTTCTTTTGTAGTTTTCTTTCATGTTTTGTATTCCTTTTATATACCATGTGTCATTCAAGCTAAAAGAGAGAAATACAGTAACGGTGCATTTTAGCTTCTGTTTAGATGAATATACCACAATTATATTCTCTACTGCTTACCTGTAGTAAGTAGAGAAAGTATTGCATTCTACTCAAACATTTGATACCAAGATTTCACTGAAAATACCCATTTTGAGACTACCTGAATCCAAAAAGTAATTTCATATTTAGGTTCAGTAGTTTCCAAAGATGCAGCACAAAGATTTTCAAGAAACTCCCCCTAGCCCAAAAGTACCCTTTACATAGAACATTTTTCAAAATTTTGATTTTTAAAAAATGGCTCTAACAATTTTGATTAAAATACCATATATTAAGGAGATTTTTGACAAATAAAATGTATATCTTGAATTTTCTGCTAATAGCCTGTGAAGTCCACTTCATTCAGAAGAAATTATGTATAAGCTTGCATAACTGATAAACGTTAAGCA
This sequence comes from Deroplatys truncata, assembly GCA_030765065.1. NCBI lineage: Eukaryota > Metazoa > Arthropoda > Insecta > Mantodea > Mantidae > Deroplatys > Deroplatys truncata. The sequence goes on along the minus strand of CM060986.1, from coordinate 174,375,800 downwards.
ATAGACAAAAGCATACTATACAAAAAAAGAAGTATATCTCTTTAAAACACACAGTTTATTTCAAATAAGTTTTTTGTGGCATAAACCATTTTTCAGATATCCATTATTAATGGTTCAAATTGTTTATTTCTTGGTCATTCCCTTAAAGTTCTGTTAAGATTCAAATGTTTCTCGTGATTCTATGGAAACAGTATGGAATTTTAAGACAGCATATAGTGTCCAGATCTTAAATATTTGACTGTCGCTGTTCTCTGTTATCTATAATGAAATGTGTAATGTAGCTATTTCTGCATTTGGATTAAAATGTAGTAGATAGAAAGATAAGCTTTAGTAAGAATAGTTTATATACCCACCAATAAAGATAGAGAGTAAAGAAAGTCACGTGAATGTATCACATAAGAGTTTTTTTGTTTTTGTTTGTTTTTTGTCCATGCAAGGAGAATGAAATTTCAAAGCCCATGTGGCAACCGGTTTTGAAAAAATTTGACTATTGCTTTAGCAAACTGTATTCCTTTTATACTTACAATGAAATGTGTAAAAGAGTACTGAAGGTTTATCTGTATTAACAATAAGTACATAGAGGAATAAACTTTTGTAGAAGAGTGGGCACAGAAAGTCAGGTGAATGCAACACATCAGAGCCTTTTATTCTTATTCACACTCAATGCACAGTTTGGATTAATAAAAGAAAGGATTTTCACATCTTCTTGAACTTGTAGGTACCTACCTAACTGTCTATGAGCTTATATGTGTGTTAATCCATGAAACTGTAAATACATTTTTGTCAACTTCAAAGGTAGACAGGCAAGTGCATTGTAAAGTAGCATATGCAATTCAGACATATCTACAACAGTATTATGGGGCATAAAGCATTTCATTATTAACAAGCCACTTTGAAGCAAATAAATATGCCATGCAAATATCTAAACTATATCGTATTTTAATCAAAAGTGCTATAGTGTTATTTTTTATAAAATCAAAAGTAACAATGGCACACCTCTATGGTGTGGGGGAGTGTGTCTGCTTCACATTCAAGAGGTTCCAAGTACAAATTTTGGTTAGGGTGAGTTACCTGGATAAGGTTTTTTGTGGGGTTTTTTTATCAGAAAAGACAAATGTTGAATAAATCTAAGCTCTAGGGACCCCAGGCTATCTGTGCATCATTTCACCCATTTCATTCATTCATCATCCAGTATGACTTACCAGGTTTAAAGGTTATTTAACTTCAAGCAAATAAAGCATTATACACTGAAAATTTTTCCATGTAAGGGGTGGAATGGGAATGGGAGATTTGCTTAAAAATCTTCAATTCAATTCAATTCAATTATTGCAACTAATAGACTATTTACATAGTTTCTGGCATTGTCATTTCACATTAAAAATTAAAATTAACAATTACTTATAAATATTCATCTATGTCATAAAATGCACAATTTATGAGGTAATTCTTTAACTCTTTATTGAATTTGGAACCTGTTATTTCTATAATCGAGGAAGGTAATTTATTGTATAATACTTTACCAATCACATAAGAATTGTTTTCAAAGAATTTCTTACTTTTCCCTTCCCTATACATGTTATTTTTTGTTCTCATGTCATATGTATGTATATTGCTATTGATCTTTATATCTGACTTTTGTCTGACTAAAAGAATAACTCTAAAAGTATATAATGAAACCACAGTTAATATTCTTTCTTTTTTAAATACCTCCCTACAAGAATCCCTGGATTTTAATGAGCATACAATTCTTAGACACCTCTTCTGTAGTACTAATAACTGCTTTAGAATATCTTTATGCATTCTGCCCCATAATTCAATAACATAGTTCAAATGAGTATGGATAATTCCATAATAAATCAGTTTTAAATTTGGTTTTTCCAAATAAATGAGTATGGATAATTCCATAATAAATCAGTTTTAAATTTGGTTTTTCCAAATAATGAGCCATATAGTTCAACAAATAGACACCCTTGCTAATTTTATTAGATATATAATTTACATGCCTTGTCCGCGATAAAGTTTTGTCTATATGTAGCCCAGAAATGAGTGGTCATCAGAGGTGTCTGAAGGTATCTGACCATATTCGTGTCACATCCTTGGAAGATGCTGAACTTAAATACCAAGTTTGCAATTTAACCAACTTTTCATCTTTGAGTTATGTTATTCATAGACACAGGGACATTGATCTTTTTCTAAAACTGATTTTTTGGATTTGGGGGCCTCAAAACACATATTTACAGTGAAATCATGGTATCAAATTTTTGGGTTGAATGCAATACTCCTCCTACTTACTATAGGTAAGTAGCAGAGAAAGAAGATACATATTTCTCAATAAAAATTACATTTCCATAACACCAATATAAATAACCCTGAGATAATTTTATTTACTTGCGGAGAAGCAGCTAAAGATGACTATGAATACCATAAAATACAATAAAAGTATTGCAGAGTTAATTATACAACTTATTAGTCTATACAACTGCATCTGAGGTCAGCCCAGGTATTAGAATAGAAAACAAACAAATATCTGAATATGTTGCTGTATGTGGATGATGTTATAATATACAAGATAATGATGAGAATCTTCGACATTTGGTGTATAAGCTGTACTAACTAGGTAAAGAGTATAATTTTAAAATTTCCAGAAACAAAACAAACATAATGGTCCATCATGGTAAATATCCTGTCATATTGAAGACATGTATTGAAAGAACATTGGGGAAAAATCAGCAAAACCCTTGTATATTGGGAAGTAATCTGAAGAGTTCAAATCAACACATCTCATCTGAACCACTTTCAAACTTGACCTCTTTATCAACCAGCAATATTCGTCTCACAACTATCACATTTGAATAAGCTTAGTCAAGAAACCTATCCCACAACCATATTTACTGTTCAATATTATCAACAAGCATGCTACTCTAGAATACAAAGTTTAAATATATATATATTTATTTATATACCCACACACACATTAATTTCAATACACCTAATAATTTACATCTAATTTCCTGTAGATACAGTATAATACCATGGTTACAGTTGAGTAAGTATAGGAATATTACAACACTTGTAAACATGTCAGGTTTATATGTTAATTTTCATCTAAAGGCAATATTACCCCAAAAGATATGTACATAACATGACATGTACCTGAAATGTTATGTACATAAACTATAGTTACCTGAACTGGTATGTTTGTTTACCTAGTTGGTGACTGAAGGTCCATTTGATGCACCTCTGTTGTTCCCTGTAGTGTTTGTGACGTCCGCAGTGTACTTCAAGCATTGCTAAAATACATACTATTTGGTTCCTGCATTTCAGTTCCTTAGTGACAGTTGACAATGTGCACAATGTTATTAAAGCTCAGAGTGGAGATATCCATAGAAAAAAGTGTTGCAGTTGTAGCACTCAGACAAGCAGGTTTATTAATTTGCCAAATTGCAAAGCAATGTAGTGTGTCTATAGGGGGAGCGCAATACACCACTGCCAGACAACAACAGGTAGCAATAAGGACATACCACAACGAGGACAACCTCATAAAACAAATGATAAATTTATCAGAATTACTAGTAAGATAAACGGGTTCAAAACAATGCCACAAATTTGCGCAGAATTGGTAGAAATGAACAAGAAAAAAATATCTGTTGCAACAGTAAAAGGAGACTGACTGAAGCCGGCTTGAAAGGATGCAGCAATAAATAAAGAGAAGAGACTCAAATGGGCTAGAAAACATCGTAATTGGACACATGAAGAGCGTGTTATTCACAGTTGAATCGAAGTTCAAGATTTTTGGAACCAGAAGGAGGATATTTGTTCGCTGATGTGAAGGAGAAAGGTTGACCCCATAGTGCATTCTACCTACAGTTAAACACAGTGGGGGTTCTATTATAGTTTGGGGATGTTTTGTGGGAGATAGAGTTGGAGACATTATGAAAATAGAAGGATGTATAGATCAGAAGCACTACCACCGCATGCTTCAGTATCATACAATACCACGTGGATTGCACTTAATAGAGAAAGGCTCTGTCAGCTCTCTGAAAGAAGTACGTTGCATCAAAGGAAAAACAAAGTACTGAAAAATATGGTCTGGCCGTCCCAAAGCCCCAATTGTAATCCCATTGCAATTGTCTGGAGTGAAGTGGACAGATGTGTCAGGGAAGTTCATACATCCAGCAAGAAACATCGTTGTTACAGATGTGTGGAATCATATAGACTCAAAGTACCTACAAAACCTGATTGACTGCATGCCTCAAGTTTGTGAGGCAGTCATTAAATCTAAGGGAGAATACTTTGATGAAAGCAAAATATAATTATTCTGTTTTTTTGGAGAAATAAAGTTTGTCTTGTATTCATATCTGAAATACCACATAGCACTCATGGTGTATTGAAATTAATGAACAGTATATATAATTTAATTTCGGAAAGCATTTGGTGTTCATCCATAAATTTATGCACAACCTTGTTACAAAGATAATTTGTGAGTATCTAGGCAGAGTGTACATAAACTTTGCTCAGCTTAAATTGGTGTTTGTAACTTCAGAATACCAATACTCAATTTAAAATTATGTTTTTGCATAATTAAAATTACAAAACATTTGTTTAAAATGTTTTATAATAAGAGCAGCTACTGTGAGAGAAATGCTTAATGAAAAATATCTTATGTTTAAAGAGCTTGTTAATCCAAGGCTAATGAATTATTTTGCTGTCCAACTACACATTATTGCACTCATTACAACAGTGCAACACACTGAAAATGCTGGTGTACTTGCATAAGCTCCCCAATCCTAATGCTTTGTATACATGAAGAATTTTAAAATATTTTTCCTGTGATTTCATTCAAATTCATATGAGGTTATTAATATAACTTTAAAACCAAACTTAAAGGCATTTGATTGCTTATTATAACCCAAGCATAGGCATTTGTTGTTAAAAATTAATCTTTAAAACATTTATTTTTATTATTATTTAGGGTTACCAGGTGTCTGGAAAATCCTGGATATGCCCTCTATTTTTACCTTCTGTGCGGCATTCAGGAGCAATTTCTTAAAAATCTGGAATGTTCTACATTTTGAGGAATGTAAATAGTCTTTAGTTTCAAATTGATTGTCAACTTGAGAAGGATTTGGGAGGGGTTTTTTTTAACTGATATCAGCACATAAACACACAAAAGAAAGAGGACATCGATAGACTCAGTAAAGGGTGTTGTTCTAGTAAAATATAACTTTAAACATTTAAATTGTGTAAAATATCATGATGCTATGTCAAATCCATATGTTTTGTAGAAATACATTCTTTACACAGGTATATATGTTAAGGTTCTCTAACAGCTGCTGTTTATTCTTTTCATTATATGAATACTTAAGAAAATATAAAACGTATGTAAACAAGTCTGTAGTAATTTAGGTTTGAAGTTTAATTTTCTTCTTCAACAGATTATCTCCTCTTTGTAGGACTTGCACCATTAAAGACTTATAAGCCAATGCCTAGGGTCAGTAGCCTGTCAAGGAACAAGCAAACTCTGGATTATAGCATATCCAGGATGGATGATCAACCCAATGCCTGGTATGATGATGAAAAAGAAGGAAATGAAATATAATGATGAAAGGAATGATAGCAGAATTTGCCGGTTCAAATTATCCAACCTAGCATTCACCTAGCAACCACGAAAAACTGCAAAAAAAAAACCTTCAGGCAGGTTGTTAGGCCCAGGGGTTTGAACATGGGAACTCTCGAATTCAAGTTGCACACGTCGCAGTGCCTGGTCCTACACTTAATATTTTTCTATGATGTCCTACATTTTAAACTGCTTGTGTCCTACATTCCATTAAAAGTATCTGGTGACATCATTATTATTTTTAGTACCTACTTGAATTAGCTTTTCCTCCTATTGCCAGACTATTACACCCATAACTTTTACCAGGTACTGAATTCCTGCTTGTTGATCCTTAATCCTTGCTGAAGTCTATTTCCTGCATATTAAGTTTTCCTAATGGCTTTTAAAGATAAATATAAATTTACTATTTTATGATTTCAAATTATACAGTTTTCCCCTTCATGTTGGTAAGATTTATTCATCCAAGATTTGTTCTCTGATGTATATACACACATGCTCACATGGAGTTTACAGCTGTACAGCACCTTATAAATTTCAAGATTTTGTTTCAGTGTCTTTCATTTAAGTCAGCAACATCTATTGTTTCTTACATTTTCTTTCTTCTTTATTCTTCATTTGCATCTTTTTTAGGTAAATATTGTTACTGCGTCATTATTTTATCATAATCTGTAAATTACTTTTGGTTGCCATATTCTTTTGCTTCTTGGTTTATGGCCATTTTCTTATTAATCTCTGTGTAAAAAAAATGTTCTAGTGAAAAAACAATTTACTTCTGAACAATAAACTTACAACTTTACTTTGATCTTTTTAGATTTTACAAATATGAGGTTAATGTAAGTATAGACATTTAGACATTGCTTCAGAATTAATTTTGATTCTTTAATAAATCCTTCTAGCTGTTTTCATCTCTCTGTTTATCATTTTAATTACAAACAATTTCTGTACAGATTGTGGTACTTTGCAATAGAAAAATTATGCTCTGAAGTTTATTTAAATTTTTAAGCAACCCAGAGTTTGAAAATACTCTGTTAATATTCTCATAAACATACCTAATAGTATATTCTTTTAATTTTTAATTTAAATTATAGTTTATATTTAATTGAGATATACCTTCTAAAAAGTTATTTATAATAATTTGTTGTTACTGGCTAATTTATAAATATTGAGAATTATTGGTGAAGTTCTTTTACTTTTTTTGAGTTGAAGAAATAGTTTTTAATTTTTAAAGGGAATGCTTTCTTTTTTGTTTCCATTGCAGCAGACATAGGGAAATCTGGTCCTTTTTCCACTGCCCGCTTTCCTCATATTAAGTCATATATTCCTTATCATTATCCAGTCACAGACCCAGTTACAACCAAAGACATGCAAGGAGATGATTTTTCTGATGAGAAAATCCGTGAAAGTAGCAACTGTACCATCACCATTTATACCAACGAGAAAACTCGAGTGATTGGCTTCATTTCTGAGTGGCTAAATGCATACAAATTTCTTTCACGTAAGTAAAAGAAAACAAGAAATTAAGTGTAATATAAAACCATAATAAAACCAAAATAAATTAATATACATAAACTTTAAGAGGCCTCTTAATCGTAAGATAAATTAATTTATATCCTTACCACTATTGCAAAAATGTGTATTTGTAATAAACCTCCCAGATTCAAATGCAAGTTTAAAAATACATTTACAGTGACAAGATATTTTAACAATTAAAAGCAGAATTGTATAGAATGGAATTTAATTAAAAAGAATATGTAATGAACTTGCAAAAGCTGTGTTCATAATCAACAATGGGCTTTTGGCACAAGTAGTTATATATGCTTGTGCTCCTACTTTTTGAATGCGGACTTCCCAGATGTGAAAATAACATTCATTAATCTCAAGTGCTTTGATCTGTGTGTTTCATTTCCTCAACTAAATTTCGGTTTTTGTGTACTCCTGTAGTTTACATGGTTTGTAAGTAGGAAACTAACATATCAAACTGTGATTTAACTTTATCTTAGACCATAGTTTTGAATAGCAGTAATGTGATTTCTAATTTTAGGAGTTTGTGTGATGTTTTAGTTTAGTATCTTTCTCAGTAGTTGTTCTCTTACAAAATGTTTCTATGAGAAAGGTAAAGAGGTGTTTTAAATTAGGTATTACTTCCATACCATCAGAGCAGTATTCTGTGTGTTAATATAATAATCTTTCAATTTACTGTAGTAAAATCAAACATAGATATGCTTATTAAAATTCCACGGTTGGAGAATAAATAACATTTGAATGTAAGAAATGTAGTGAAAGCATACCTAAATGTAAACTAAACATAAATTAATTCAAAGGATATAAAATTTCTTTTAAATGAAGAGCTAGATATAAAAAAAAATTCAGTGATTTAATACGAGGGTGGATCAAGTATAAACTGGAATTCTTTTTTAATAATTTATTAAACCAATGAAAAGACAAAACAACTTTTCTACAAGGGCTGATCAATAAAGACTGAGACTGATTTTTTCTTGAAGCTTTCTTGATAGTTTCCTGTCTCTACTATAAATATTTGAAAAGATCGGGGTTTCATGGATAATTTCCATAGGCGGCAGCACTCTCGTATTGGTAGGTTTGTAGTATTGCTGTACATTGTTGACCCTACTTGAATTTCGCATACCACAAAATGGAGGTGACACGAGAGGAGCAATACAGCACAATAAAATTTTGTTTTTGTTTAAATCATATAGCCTCTGAAACTTTGGAAAAGCTGAAGCAAGCATATGGTGAAGATGCACTACCTCATACAACAGTGTTTAGGTGGTTCAAGGACTTCAAAGAAGGGCGAGTCCTCTGTGCTAAGCAAGGTGGGCCTGGTGTTTTGGCTTCTGCTATGACTGAAGTCAACATCAACACAGCTGCTGAGATTGTTGTTCCCCCTACTCTACTGATACAGCAGTGTACTACAGGTCAGTATTGGCTACACTGAGGAACCACATTGCAAGGAAACGTCCAGAACTTCATCGGAATGAGTGGCGACTTCATCACGACAATGTGAGGCCTCACATCGCCAATTAAGTCTAGGCATTTTTGGCTAAATTCAACATTACCTGTGTGTGCATCCGCCTTATAGCCCAGATCTTGCCACCTGTGATTTCTTTTTATTCCCATCACTAAAGGCAAAGCTCCAGGGCATTCGATTTGAGAGCACTGAAGCAGTGCTGAAGAAAAGTGAGGCAATTCTCAAAGATCTGACAAAGAATGGCCTGCACCATGTGTTCGAGGACTGGTAGAGACGGTATAAAAAGTGCATTCAAGTAGGAGGGGACTACTTTGAAAAATAGCGGGACAACATTGAAATGGAGCAATAAATATCTGTGAAAAAAAATCAGTCTCAGTCTTTATTGATCAGCCCTCGTACATACTCACCTGATATCAAAATACACTTTTCCCAATGAATTGGCAATTTCTTTTATTTCTTGCTTGAATAAAGAAGAGGGAAATGTGTTGCAGCCAGTTGTGCATGAATTCCTTCATTCCTGTGTCATCAAATTGCTGTCAGCCCATGCCTATTTAAGCAATTTGAACAAATATAGTCACAGGGGGCATAAATCTGAACTCTAAGGAAGATGTTCCAAAGTTGCACTGTGAATCTTTTTCAACTTTTCACACATTAATGCAGTCACATTGTCTTACATTATGGAGAATGAGATGATGTCTAAGATAGGTTGCTGATATCATCTGCTATAATCAGCTTTTGCCTCAAGTACAAGCCAGTAGCAGTGGACAGCATTTACTATTCTTTTTTCATGAAGAAAGTTCACCATCAAAATGCCCTTTGAGTGCCAAAAAAACTGTTGCAAGCACCTTTCCAAGTGACAGGCATTTTCCATGCTAATGCTTATCCATGGTTCTTGATTTCCACAGCTTCGCATCCCAGTGAATATTCTTTGTGTCACTTATACCTTTGGATCTTTGTAAAAGCTTTTATCTCAAATTACGTGCATACCTTCTGCTCACTCAGTGTGCTACTGATGGAAGAAATGACTTACTGTATGCAATCCCTCCAGACAATCCCACCACCACCCATTAAAGATCACAACACTCGGTATCTGAACCACTAGTGTAAAATTCCAATTTACAGTTGATCCACCCTCGTACATCATATATTTAAAATACAAAAGCTACCCCTGTATTATTAAATGGGAATTCTGAGGACCACTATTTATTGCATAGAGCTTAGAATGGAAAGGGGTATGTTTTCTAGATTGTAGGCCAATGTCAGCAATTTATATGACTTGCTTATATTCACTACTTAACCATGGTATTATTGCACTTGAACTTCAGAAAACCTGCATTTAAACACATGCTGAAGTGCAATATATTGTGGTCAAGTTATACAAAAGTATCGAACAATAATTTTTAAATGATTTTGACTACTGCAACATTACAGGGGATAACTTATTTGTTTCTGATTATGGGCTAAGTAGCTGATTTTGCATTATTCAGTTAGCCGTAGCCTTTAGTTCCCCAAGCTTATTTCCATATTAATTGCATAAATATATGTATTGTCTGATAAGAGCTGTCAAAAAGGTGATAAACTTAGAGGGGCTAAGGGAAGCACATTGACTTAAGTTTTAGATTTTAGATTTTTTTGTTATTTATTAAAACTGAATTTATTTCTATAGGTCATCTAATTTTATAAATTAAGCAAGTTAAAGGTGAAAACCAGTAGAATTTATTGGGAAAATTATGCTAAATGGAATGAAAAACTACCACCTTAAAATTCCATAAGTAATCATTTCCAATTCTATTCAGAAGTTGCAACTGAACCTAGAGATAAAAATACAGTCAGGTTAAGGAAATTAAATTAATAAAGGTAATAAATTGAAAACAAACAAAAAAAAATTAAATTAAAAATAAGATGTATTGATCACCAGGAGCATTACGTAACCAAAGAATGGCAAACATCCATTTATGAAAAGTTAGAATGTATTTTCTCTGACTGGATGTGTGTTTCATATGCTTTTGTTTTATTTCTGTAGCAGACATATTCATTACATATCCTGTCTTTTGATGAAATACTTTAAATGTTACCACCTGCTTCTAAAAATTCTAGTGTCATAAAGTTTAAAACCAAAACAATGAAATAAAATCCCCATTTACATCATATGTATATAATATGAGGAATTTGTACATTTTCACACAAATTCAGTACTGCGCATAAAAGAATAGAAAGTATTTTTGCTATAATAGTAGATGTGTAAAGTGGTTTTCCGCCTATGAGTTACTCATAGCTTTTAAAATATTATGTCATTTGCCAAATACAGAATAGTCAGTTATGAAACAGCTTGAGTTTCATAGTGTTTGTTGTACTATTGTGATTTTGCTTTTAATACATAGGTTGACATGTGGTAAAATAAAAAGAAAGAAAGAAAAATAAAAGACAAGAAGTTCTCCAGCATTCACCTCACTTTGGTTCTGGCTAGAATCCTTTATTTGTGGTTAGTTTCATAGAGCATAACTGACTAAGAGCTTTATTGGTTATTAAGTAAGCATTTTCCCTCCATATTAAGTTTGCTGGAACCATCAAAAGTATCACAAATTCCTTAGTTGTTTGTAGTTTATATAGTTTGGTGAAAGAGCATCTTAAAATGGATTAAAACTCCCTAGACAGCATTTCCATTACACCATTATAATATTGACAACTTACAATATACATAACACTGCAGGTAATGTGTATGCAAATGGTTTTTTCTGCTTACATTAATAGTTAAATTCTGTTTTAAGAAAAATCAAATGAACAGCAGCTTTTACTTCAACATTTTTCTCAGTTTTACTCAAGAATTGTGCTAATTTTGGCATAGCTATTCAGAGATTTCAGGACAGTTTATACATTGATTTTCTAGGTCTCTAGTGTGGTAAATATCTTTTACTGAAGACATTTCATAATTTATGACTTATCCAAAAATGTAAAATACCCTTCATCAACATGGCTCATGATCAGTGGTTTTATTAAAAAAATCAATAATTTATGATTAATATCTATCATTGCTAATTCCTGCATTGCCACTTCACATTACTAATAATGCAAAACTCAGAAGCTCCAAAGTGTCCATGAAGAATATAAACTTCTTGCCAAGGATGAGGAATATAAAGAAAAACAGGGGGGGGGGGGGGGGGGCAAGAGGGAAAGAGTGGGGCAAGATAATATGAAACATGCATTGCTGCAGTTCTGTAAATATGAACCTTCTAATTTGGAAGCATTCATTAATCTTCTCTGTATTTTCTAGCAATTTCAAAACTTTCATGAAATACAGATTATCAAAATGTTAATATTTCAGTATGATTTAAAATCTGTGATCCAGACTTAACCTCAAAATATTGGGAAGCAAGAAGGAGAATGGCTTTGTTGCTAAACAAGTATTAAACACACACACACTCTCTCTCCCTCTCTCTCTCCCCCCCTCTCTCTCCCCCTCTCTCTCCCCCTCTCCCTCTCCCCCTCCCCCCTCTCCCTCTCCCTCTCCCCCTCCCACGCACATGCACACAGAGCGGAAGAGAGTTCACAGCGCCATTAAACCAGATGTAATAACTTTTTGTTCCCTACAACCGAATCAAAGCCAAATATCAGAGAATATGTAACAATAAATAACCCAATGTTATATTTTTAACTTTTTTCATCTTTGAGATCGCTTTTAGCATGGTCATCACTATTTGTTGAATAATTATTGTACAATTTAGAATTATTTCTTAAAATTTCTATCAGTCGCAATGCTTTTTTTTACCAAAGCTCTTTATTTTCATCGTCCTACTCTAGAATAAACTTTTCTTGGGCTGATGAAGATTTTATTTTAAAAAATTGTAAACTAACCAGGATTAGTTTTGAAATTTGATGCAGGCCAGTTGGAAATAAGAGTATCATTAGAGATATTTCAGGCACCTTAATACAGAAGATAGATTCATTGCTGTGGGTTATCAGTTTGCAAGTGTATTGGTTTCTACATATTCATGCAGTTTGCTTAAAATAAAATGAAATATGATTGTACCAGGGAAATCATAAAATCATTTTTGTAGAAATTCAGGAGGCCTGGGTTTTCTAATCGATGCCAGGTCTACACATGAACAAGCCTAAATATACCAGCATGCTTGCTCTTGCACTTTTGCAATAATGTGGAAACATGAGCTTTTATACACGACAGGAAGAATTCATTGGAAAATGTTCAGTAAAACGTTAGTTGAGATTGTGCAATGCTATAAGTTCTTTTTTTTTTTTTATTGTTTGTTGCGATTAAATGTACTGTGAACGGCAGAAAGGCAGTTGGCATATTTTTGAGGCCACAATGCGCTGTTCTCGATGAGTTTGTTACATATTACCTCAAAACACATTTTAGCACAACTGAAGAACATACAGGTTGGATCTCTTCATGACACTATAGCACAGCTAATGATGCAATTAAATCCATGTTTTACACTTCACATGTTGGCAATCCATGCTTCTGATTTGCACCATATGTAACCTGGCATAATACCTTGGTGGGAAAAACAGAGGTCATTCTGAAGTTGGTTACTCTGGTAGTTTAGAATAGAATATCTTTTATTTAGAATAGAACATTTATTTGTACCAACAACATTTTAAATACATTTGTCATTTTTTAAAACTACTTACATTCTAGTACAAATTAAGTCCATTTTCCTTCCTTTTAAGGGCTACTTTGTGCCGGGCACCCTGGCCCTACTCTGGTAGTTATTGCCACCAGCCACAGCTCAAATAACATAACCAATCATAAGATGTATGCAAGTATGGTGCTTTTAAATCCCAAAGCACAGTTATTTCATACTTCCTTTTATTGTCTGATATGACCTGATCAATTAAAGCATATTGAGCTTATAAAAACCAAAAAATATAACAATATTGTAAAAAAGTCCTTAATAAAGTTGCTTATTAGAAATACAATGTATTCCCATAAGTTCATAAGTTTCCCTTTTCATTTCTTTTAAACTTTTGTTGCAGATTTACACCCTCATTTACAGGAACTTTTGTGCATGTAATCATAGTGATTGATAAACGCCATTAAATATTAGACCCTAACCTTGTTATTTCATGATGCAAGACACAAGTTTATTAAAGCAATGAGCAGAATATGGTTGCTATTTTTGTTTATGAGCATGCAAAAGTAAATAAAATTTGTTTATGTTAGACTTAAATTATGACTTAGAAAATAATTAGAACCCAACTAAGTTGCATTTTCTGACAGGATTGTATGCATAGAAAATCCTTACTCCAAATATGACCTAAGAAAAGTGTGAAAAAATGGAGGAGCTTCATGTGCTGTAGGAGCCCAGGTTAATTAAAGAAATATATGGAATGCATCCAAGAATGTTGTATATGTGTTGTTTCCTCTTTTCTGTTTATTTTAGTGTTACAATTATTTTGTTAGCATGCACTGTCATGTTTTCAATATTAGTAGTAAGCATATAAAGCTAGTTCAACACACTTTACAGCTACATGGAGATGTAAGTGTTCTGAATCAATACATATTTCTTTATTCTTCTTATCCTTTAAATTTTGCTCATATATTTTTATAATAGATGTAAGTATTTCTTGCATTATATTAATTTATATGAGACTGCTATATAGCACATTATACTCTACATAGTTTTAAGGTATACCACTTATATAATTCTACTGTTTATGCCCATACAGAGAACCAAGAAAAGCTATACCTGTACCTGATTCTGAGTGTCCTCGCGGGATTGCTGTTGTTTCTGGGTCTTGTGATTGGGCGACTGTTAGTTCAGAGGCATAAGGCAAGACGTGAAGCAAAGTTCCATGCTGCAGCAGCTGAACATGCTCTTCCGAATGGTTTTGCTGATGATATAAGCGAGATTGATGCTGATATTGACCTAACAGCAGTAACAACACCTGTACCCCTTGGACCTTCACAACCAACAGTAGTCGCAGTCCATTCCCCTCCAGGCAGCAATGTGGCTGAGGTATTACTCTTCTTTATCTAACTAATGAAAATTTTGCTTCATATGTGTGTTAGGCCATCCATACAGTAACATTTTTGGAGAGGAGGTGATAATATGGACTCTGTGCCTGTGTGCTGGCATTGGTGTTTTCTGATATTGGCGATCTGGGACATGGTGCACTCAGTCTACTGAGGCTTTGGGGATCAGTTGAAGACTTGCTTGATTGAGAAGTAGCAGCTGCTTAAGAAACCAAGGGGTCTTGCTATATTGATCATATGCCATCTCCAATACAACAGCTCATGGTGCCTTGTGTGGATAAAGACAGTTGGTCTATTGATAGTGCTATGTATCTTTGCCCACCATGGACTGTCTTGCCTAGGAGGAAGAAATGTGGTAAACAATAAGATGAATCTGAATGTTTACCCCATAAGTTAATAGATCGGTGAAATATTTTTGATTACTTCCTTGTATTTTATAATACTATTTATTGTAAAGTAATTCTTAATATTCAATTGACTAAAATATCACAGTGATTCTAAAAATGAAATTAATGTAGATGTGCTCGCACTAGTTATTTTCTTTATTCATATTTCAAAGTTATTACATGTTTGTATTGTAAAAAATACAGTTTAGTTTGGAAATATCTTTAACTCATTGGAAAACCACAAAAATGAGTAAGTATTTTTGCAATTATATTGTTTGATAGAAGATTACAAACCTTTTAGTTCTTAAACATCATTCATCTCATTATTTATTCCTCACAAGAAAGTGAATGAAACTGAGGTAAAAGAAAATATATTACCAGCTTAATTAAAAAAATGCACAGTCAATAATGTAATTAAAACTACCACCAAACACAAATGTTGACTTCACTTTTAAGTAACAGCTTAAGGTTTTGAAGTATTTTTCTTTAGACTTCTCATATATGCTTCATTGCTAAAGTAATGAACAGAAAGAAAACAACTAAAGAAGCATTGCAAGGTAAGAAGTAAGAATATAACTGGTCACTACATAAATTAATTGCCTCCACTGAGCTTGAAAAGTAGGTATGTAATTGTTGAAAACCTACAGTTCTGTCCAGGAAAACTTTGCAAATACCTAAACGCAAAGTTCTAAGCAATTGTACTCATTTTATGTTGGGACTAAGACTTTACTGTAAATGCCAGTTTCTCCTTTGCTGGGGAGAGCAACAGAAGGTTTGCGCTTTACTTTTCTTTGCCTGCTTTCACTGAACAGAGTATTAAAAATTGGCTTGAGAGCTTAAAATAGCTCATGTTAGAAACAAAATCATGTTTATAATTATTTTTATTACTGCTATTTTCCTTTAAGATAGGAAAATGCACAAGTTAATTTCAGGCTATGATGTTTTTGGATAAAATAAAATAAAAAATTTGTGTCACACTCACATGACTTTCTCTACTCTTGTACAAACTATTTTTTACAAATGCTTATTCTCGAACTACTTCATGTTGAGATAAACATTTGCAGAAACAACCTTATTGCTAATGTTCTTGTAGATGCAAGGGGAATATGTAGTCAAATATTTTAAAGAGCTGGTTGCCATGTGGAGCATTTCATTCCCTTTGCATGTCCAGAACAAAAAAGAAAGAAAGAAAAAAAAAACGAATAATAAATTCCCATTTGAGAAAAAGTATAAGTATTGGAAAATTCAAAAAAATAACAAGAAATATCTCGGAAATGGTTCACTCAACAAAAAAAAAAAAAAAAAAAAAAGTATGTGACATAAATGTGTATTCTAACAAGTTTTAAATTTTCTGTGTAGAAAAATTTTGTCTATCTCTTACAGTTTCCAGTTATGCAAAAGCCATTCAGAGTGAAGAGGACTTTTGGGTACAATCTCATAAAATTCAAAATATGCATTTTATTTGTCATAAAAATATCTTAATTATATAATAATTTAATCAAAATTGTTAGCCATTTTTGAAAAAGTCAAAATTCTCAAAAAATGTTCCATATAAAGGGTAGTCTGGGGTGGGGGGATTTTCTTGAAAATCTTCTTGTCACATTTTTTAAATATACTGAACCTAAATACCAAGTTTGGTATTTGTCCGACTTTTCATTTTTGAGTTATGCTGTACACAGACACACATTTCCAGTTTTTCATGCCCAATATAGAATGGGATGCTAAGGACCACAGCAGTTTAAAGAGTGTCCATAAATAAATAAAAAAAAGACACACACACACACTGACCTTTTTCTAAAAGTGCTATTTTTTGGGGGGGAGCCTCAAAATGGGTATTTCCAGTGAAATCTAGATATTGAATTTTTGGTGGAGTGCAGTATTTCCCCTGCTTACTACATGTAGTAGAGAATGTAAAAATACATTGTTACAGCCCCAAGCAAGAAGACATCAATCCCTCCTGATGGATGCCACTGTGCTTGTATGTATAAGTGTAAACACATGTGCCATTCATAGCATTTAGTATTGCTAGAGAAATAGGCAAACAACTTTTGTTATTTCTAATACCTTCAAGTTCACTTCTGAACTGAGGTCTATAAATTTTGTCTAACAATTTTTAGACAATTAAATGATATACTGTACCATACAATTGGTTTACAAGCCCAATTTTAATAATTTAATACAAAAAACAAGACCATCAGTCGGGGTGAGATTGGTCCACTTTCTGTGTTTTTTATATTTCTATTCTGGAAGCCGATACTAGGATCCGAGGAAAGGCTTATAAAAGGTCAGGTATATGCTATTAACTAATGCAGGAATGACCTCATATTAATAAACAAAGTATGTACAAACTGCATTTTGAAATAAAAATTTTGAAAAATGTGGAACAATCTCACCCAGACTTGGGTTGACTTTAGTCCACATTGTAAATACACTGTTTGTAGGTATATATTCTGCTCTGGATCAATGTCACCCCTGCAGTATGCAAGGTAGGACATATAGAAATAAAGGTATGCCCCAAAATCTGATTTTATTTTGCTGCCACTAGTGAGTCTTCTTGAAACTCCTGTAGCTGTTTCAGTGTAGCCAACATATGTTCTTTAACACATGAGAACCCACACAATCCAAATTTTTCCACTGATATTGAGGCATGAAAAATATAATTAAAATTACCCAAAATGGAACAATCTCATCCTGCAGGATCAATCTCACCCCAGTTGACGTGAGCTGTTTTAAAGATTTATTTTTAGCATGTGGATATTAAATTAAATTTTACAGTTAAGGACTGATTTGTTTACACAAACATAATATGCTTTCAGGACCTTAGCTTATCACGTTAATTCTGTTAGTGCATTTCATCACAAATAAAGAGAGAAAGTGGATACATTTCATTCATCATTACATATTCCAGCATCGTTGATGACACAAGTCCATTGCTATAGTTATACTTCTGAAAGAGTTGATTGATGATTTTATGTAAACTATATATGTAAGCTCTCGGGCAATAATCCACAGTTTAGGTGTACGTAATATAATTGAAGCTTATCAACCGAAGTTTGAGGTAATAGAGACTGTACAATATTTATGTGACTATTTATGGATGGACAATTCAGTAGAATATGTTCTAAATTTTCTTCTTCGACTTAGCACAGTGGACACATGAGTGGGTTAATTAAGTTGAACTTGCTATCGATAATAAAATTTGCTGTAATGTTTTCTCATTTTCCAATGTTAACTATATGGTTGTCCAGTATTTTGAGAAGTCTAGATTTATAGATGCTATTGCTTTATTTAGGGATATCAATCTTTTAGGCTGTGGGAATAATCTTGTAGCTGGTCTTGCAGTTTTGTTTGCCATTTCATTGCCAAATGTACCACAATGGCTTGAAATCCATTGAAATAGTATTGTATTTCCTTGATTGTTTAATTCAAGCCATTTTTTGTGTATTGGTACTATTCTATGTGAGTGCGCTGTGGGGACAATATTTTCGCATTCATGAATGGTTGGACATAGGGGGAATAGCGGTTTCAGGGTAGAACATCTCAAGCTTGGCTTAATATTAATTACTTGGTTTATTAAACTTAGATATTTGCAATGTTGAGTTTACATTGAAAAGGGGGAACAAACTAGAGTACATGTAAGATCTTACCTTGAAGTACTTGTCGTGAGTGAACGTACCTGTGAACCCATCGTCGAAGATAGCAGATTAGGATGCTGACAGGCAGCAATTCGACCATGTCTAGCATGTGTCATCTTCCCTGAGCGGCGCTCATGCACTTGCTTGAATAGGCAAGAACTGACTCAATCTTAATGTCGTCTATATCCTGTTTGTGGTAAGCCGATGCCATACTTTAAGTATGATTGAGCAGAAACACGTGATCAGTTCCATGTTGCAAAAGGCAACATTATTCTAAGAATTTCCATGGGAAATGACGCAAATGAAAAAGTCCCTTGGGCCAAACCTAGGAAATGAGGTAGCCCACATACATCCTGTCACATACACATCTTAAGAAAGTTGCTTAAGGCAGAACATGTAAAATATTATTCTATCAGAATTTAGAAAAATGAGCTGTGTTAATGTTAAGACCCAAATTAATGTAAAATAAAAGAGTCCGTCTAACATCACATGCGACAATATTGAATTATACTGTAAAGAATGGAGTTTAAAAGTGAACCAGGAAAAGACGCAGATTGTAGTGTTCAAAAAAGGGGGTAATTGAGTAAGTATGAAAGATGGACGAATGAGAATAAAAAAGAGTACAGGGTAGTAAGAGAATGTATTTATTTAGGAGTTAAAATAGACAGTGGTGGCAATTGGGATAAACAAAAGACATTTGCACTGGCAAAAGGAAAAGGAGCTCTATCTGCTACTAGAAGCTGCAAATACAAAGTACCTAATATAAATATTAGATGGTTAGAAAAAGTATATAATATGGTGGTCGAGGCAAAAATGCTATATGGGATAGAAGTATGGGATTAGAAGGAGGATGGGAAGTCATAGATGAGGTGCATAGGAAATTTTGCAAAGAAATACTTGGGCTACCAAATGCAACTGCCAGACAGGTAGCACAAATAGAGCTGGGTAGAGTGCCAAGTAAGGGAAAGATTATGGAAAGGGCATTGAAATTTTGGTATAGAATATTGAAATTGGAAGAAAGGAATTTGTTAAAACTGTGTTTAGTATATCAAGAGAAAAGTTTAAAGAATAAGGGATGGTTAGATTGCCTCAGAAATAACTTGGAAAGTAGTGGGTTAGGAGAAATATGGAGAAGAAGAGAAGATAATGTGAATAACTTCTGGAAGTTTGCAAGGAAAAGATTTGAGGACATAGAAATACAAAAAATATTTAGTGAGATAACTGACATGAGATCTTTAGTCTACTATATACCAATGAAAGACTCATGGGGAAGGGAAAAGTATATAGAAGTAACAAATATGGAGATTAAAAGGCTTAAGGAAAGGTATTTCACAAAATCAATGTCCTATATGTGGCGGAAAGGAGGATGTGGAACACATTTTATTTGAATGTAGGGGGACCGAAGTGTGGAGAAAAGAGTATATCAATAAGAAATGGTTTAAAATAGATAGAAATGTAGTGGTAGTTGGCATGGTAAAAAAAGACAGTAAGAAGATGGGACAATTTTTATACAAATTGAGAAATAAATGGATGTGGACAGTAAATAGACAAAATGAAGTAACAAACTAGAATTAATAAGTTACTGTAAAATATGAGTATGACTGGCACAGAGCCAGGGCTGAACACCGGACATATTCACTTGTATATAGTATAGTATAAAAAAAAAGTGGAAATGGGACATGAAAAAAAAAACGAAAAAAAAAGAGCAAGATAATTTAGTGACAAGAGATTGTAAAATGTAAATAAACTGTAGTGATTGTCTACTGAATAAGTGACCAGGGTCAAACTGCAGTAGACAATCAAATTTGTAAAACTCTTAGCACAATAAATACTACACTTGTATATAGTTTAGCATAAATAAATAAAAATATTCAATTATACTACACAGGTATTACTGAAGAGAGCCAGCGAAGATAGAAATTAACAAATAAGGAGATTGTGATGCATACTGAAGAGCTGCTTCTAAAGCCACGAATTCTGTGTTCAAGCTAGAACAGGAAGAATATAGCTTTCTTTGGTTTGTGAAACATAATATCCAGCTCCTAAACTGTATATGTCATTATTCAAAGAAGTATCAGTATAAATATGTATGTAACTAACCTTCATATTTCTTGGAAATTAATTCCAAAGGCACTAGTTAGAAGTAGGAATTCAATATTTCTTTTAGTATATTTTCCTGGCAATTCCAAATTAGTAAAGGAACTATACATAGCCATGATGGGATTTCATTTTTAGCTGGAACTTTTGGAATACTTTTATTATTTATTGTCGAGAGAGTTTCATTTTGCTGCAATCTGCAAAACTTTCCACAAACATTTTAGGAATTCTAAATTTGCTATATTTAATATTTACACACCTCAAGATATTGTATCCAAATTTGTTTTTGCAAATAGTTCAGGTGGCATTACAGACAGTTCAGCTTCCATGGTTCCGATGAGAAATTTTAGGAACACTTCGGCATAATCTCATAGCTGAGTTCTGAACTAGAGAGAAATCTTTTTAAATGTATTTTAGCAGTACCTCCCCATATTTTACAGGTATACAGCAATCCTAATCTGATGAAAGTAACTTAAAAAGGGCACAGTATATGAATATCAGATCCCCATTTTTTATTGGTGATAATCTTGAATAAATTTATACATTCATACATTGAGATAGTAGATTTTCAATGCGTGATTTCCAAATTAAATTATCAAATGTAATGCCTAAAATGAGTAAAACTGTTGATCATTCAAGAAAATATTTGTTTTGAAATTTTTAAATGCATTAGTTGTGTTGGTTTCAACTAGGCTGCAATAAAGGCTACTGTTTAGTAGCAACTGTTTTCTTCCCATTCTAGCAAATGTATTCTTGTAGTTTCATGACTTTACGGTTTGAGTGACATAATTATATACAGAGGGGAAGGGGTTGGAATGCAACTCTTTCTAATAAAGAATGAAAAGTAAAATACTATTTTTGCTAGCTATTAACAACAGAAGCACTGCAAACAGTGAAATGTGGAACTTGGAATGAGTCTCACTATCTTTACACAAACCTTCACTTACTAGGTTATTAAAACTGGCATGTTTTCAAGGGCATTTGTCCTTATCAGTAGTTAGGTGTGTCATTAGTTACTATTTTGCTGTTTGAAGGACCATGTGGTCATAAATTAAAGTTTAACCATTCATACATTTACACTCGCTTTATCAAATGTGGAATAATTAACTTATTGCAACTGCTCTTTGTTTTAGTCCATGATGGGTATAACAGATTCTTCCTAATAAATGTTTTACTTTCTCTACTACGTATAGTAAGTAGGGGAAGTATTGTCTTCCACACAAAAATTCGATACCGAGATTTCACCGGAAATACATGTTTTGAGACCCCCTGAATCAAAAAAAAGCATTTTTGGAAACATGTCTGTGAACAGCATAACTCAGAAACGAACAGTTGGATAAACACCAAACTTGGTATTTAGGTTCAGTATCTTCCAGAGATGCGACATGAAGGTTTTCAAGAAAATCCCCCCACCCCAGATTATCCTTTACATGGTACATTTTTCGAAAATTTTAATTTTCTCAAACATGGCTCTAACGATTTTGATTAAAATATCATATATTTGAGATACTTTTATGACAAATAAAATGTATATCTTGAATTTTCTGGGAATGTCTCCAAAAGTATTCTTCATTATGAACGACTTTTGCATAACTCGTAAACCATAAGAGATAGACAAAATTTTACTACACAAAAAATGTAGATCGCGTTAAAATACACAATTTATGTCATAGACATTTTTTTTGTTGAGTGAACCATTTTCGAGATATTGCCTGTTATTCCCTTAAATTTTTCAGTACTTAAAACTATTTCTCAAGTTCGTTATTCATTTTTTTTATATCCTGGACATGCAAAGAGAATGGAATGGGCCACGTAGCAACCAGCTCTTAAAAGATTTGACTATTGCTTAAAACCTACCATATTCCCCTTGTATCTACAAGAAAATTAGCAATAAGATTAACATCTCGATATCTCGATTAACATGAAGCATATGGAAAATAAGCGTTTGTAAAAATAGTTTGTACAAGAGTAGAGAAAGTCATGAGTGTAACACATCAGATTTTTTATTCTTCTTTTTGTTGAAAAATGGAGCAATTTTGGTATGCGCATGGGGAAGCTCTTGACATCAGTGCACATGTGACTGGGTAGACTGCTATCCTAGTAGCATGTAACGGTGTTGCAAGTTGTAACTTAACTGCTTGAGCACAAAGCTTAACGTTCCACTGCAGGGAAATGTAGTATACTACAAAACATTATTAATATGCCCGAAACTATGAAGGATCAAATTTCACCTTGTATATCATCTTAACAGAATTTATTCAATTGTTTAACCATTTTGAATAAATTATTGGATTTGCAAAGACTTCATGCTACACAAATGAGGGTTTAAAGAGCCTCAGATACAGAAAATTTGAAAGTAGTTTTAAGAGATTAGATTATGACACTTTTATTTATTAAAATATAGGTATATAGATGAAGTTGGCGGCGCCGTGGCCGAGTGGTTAGACTGCTCGCCTCCCACCGAGGCAGCTGGGGTTCAATCCCAGGGACCTGCATGTGGGATTTGTGGTGGACGAAGCGGCGTCTGGGCGGGTTTTCTCCAAGTTCTCCGGTTTCCCCTGCCATTCATTCCACCAAATGCTCCATCATCACCTTTCCTTTCATCCATTTCACCAACATTTCGTTTCATCTACTTCCTTCATCCCATACCAGGCATTGGGCTGATCACCCATCCTGGATGCTCTGTCTGATCCATGAGTGTCTGCTCCTCGACGGGCCTCTGACCCCAGGCACCCGCTTGTAAGTCCTGGGGATGTAAGTCCTACATAAGAGGAGGGTAAACAGATAATGAATGAATGAATATATAGATGAAGTTAGTAAGCTTTTATAAAGTACATTGATTGGTTCTACATATGATGCAAACTTCTCAAGACAGACCAATTATGTTTGTGTGAAGTTCAATAAATGTGAAAGACAGAAAATAAATAAAAAGCAAAAAGGAACTTGATGGTTTCTCTCTATGCTATGAGCATGTATAGAATATATCAATCAAGAAACTATACTGCCATTTGTGAAAATTGCAACATCAAGAAGGAAACGCATGACAAGTAACAAATAATAAAGTTTTCAAATCTATACATGACCTTTGAGCCCCAATATTCAGTATTTGGTGTGGCCTCCATGTGCTGCAATTAGGGCTGCTATATGCCGTGGCATTGAATCAAAAAGGTACTGAATAACTTTCTGAGGGATTTCCCTCCATGCAGTTTGTATTTGAGCCCACAAATCCATGACACTGGTTACTAGAAGACCGTGATGCACCAGGTGCTGACCAACCATATCCCAGACATGTTCGATGGGCGACATGTCAGGCGAACATGTAGGCCAGGGAAGCAATGGTACCCGTCCCTCTTCGAAGAAGGCTTGTACATTCCTCGCAATATGTGACCGGGCATTGTCCTGTTGAAATGTGGCCTGTGGAGATGCCTGAAGCAGGGGAGTACCTCAGGCTCTACAACCACCGTTAGGTACCAGTTGCTGTTCAAAGTGCCCTCAATTCATAGGAAGTGAGATTGGTTGTTGTAACCAATGGCGCCCAAACCATCACACCTGGTGTCTGTTCGCTATGCCACTCAACAATGCAGCCCTCCAGGTTGCGCTCACCACGGTACCGCCGGACACGTTGAACTGGGACTAGTCCAAAAAGACTACCTTTTGCCACTCAGCACCCCAGTGACGGTGTTCACGTGCCCATTGCAGTCGGAGGAGCTTGTGGTTTCTGGACAATGGAAGCCGACATAATGGCATGCATGCAACCAATCCAACCTGCAGCAGACGGCGACGAACTATTGATGCAGACAGTTCACACCTGTTGCAGTGCTCCAGCGTCGAGCCAACACTGTGGATAAAGCTGTACAGTCCGTTATGGCCATGCGGACAAGGTGACAGTTATCCTGTGCTGTGGTCATATTCCGTGGTCCAGTACCCACTCTTCGCTACTATGACCTTCATCTATCCACTGGTTCCACACACGCATCACTGTCGCAGCAGCATGCCCTGTACGAGCCAAAATGTCACGGTATGACAAACTCGCTTCCCGGAGACCGATCATTCTTCCCCTTTCGAACTCACTCACATGATGATATGGCTCCCTTTGACATCAACGAGGCATACTAGCACTAACTTTATTGTTTCCACCTTGTTTGACAGCTCTGCACTAACCACACTGACCTTGCCGGACCAACACGAGAGGGCTCTGCTCGACCTACGTGTACCCCATCTCTCTGCAAACCTAATCACTTATTGCTTGCACACTCTTCTACACCACTTCCACCAAGTTTGGAGTTATTCGGGAAATTCTTTCTTTGTGTTGCAATTTTCACAAATGGCAATGTATTTTTGTGCATGTATAATGTGAAATTCTCAAAGCAGACCAAAATTATGGTTACGAAGATTTTTGATGAAATTAAAAATTAAAAAAAAATAAATACAAAAAAGTAAAATAAGTTTATGGTTTTACAGTAGGCTTGCTGTACTAAAGAATATAAAGTCTACATAAAGTTCTTGGCACACTCCATAAGGCATAGCTTTCAAGAAATTTCAACAAATTTCACATTGAAAAATATGTATCATAATTGTTTGATAGGAAATTCAAATTGATGGTAACTTTACTTTCTGCTTTGAAGTCTGGGAAATAGATAGTAAAATGAACTTGAATGAAGATTGGATACTATAACCAATGACATAATCAGTGAATACCTGGAGATAACTCTCCCAGACATCTTTTCCTCTGCTGCTCTTTGGCACCAGCTTTTCTAATATTCATCATTAGTCCACTCAGTTAAAACAAAAAAAGGTAGAGTGAAATGGCTCTGCAGTAACATGTGAGGCTCAAATATTGCAGGCCATCCTCCCTTACTGAAGATTTTTCCAGGTTTTCCTCAGTCCTTTTAACTGGGGGAGGTATCCTAACATTTCCTTCCCAAAATTCCTTTCCCAATATCATTACCTTGCATGTATCATCAGTGCTCACTGACTGTGGGGCTGCATGTAGTAAGAATTGGTGTTAGACACTACTAAAAAGAAAATAAATAAAACACAGAAAAAGATGTATTAGGAGTATGCGTCTTTAAAATAAAATCCTTTCCTTTTTAGGTAGTGCGATTTGGGACAGGAAGCAACACAATGAGACGAGGGCATCCAGATCAGGATGCAGGTCCTCCAAGGAGTCTGAATCGTGGTGGAAACAGTCAGTATTATTACGGCTGACCAGAGCTACCTGGAGGAGGTGAAGGTCCTCCTCCCCCGCCTCCCCCTCCACCACCACCAGCTTCTCACAGTAGCAGTGGTTCACCATCAAGGGCAACTGGACCCTCAACATCAGCATCCATCTGCCCAGGGACTCGCACATATTGCTTTTAGTGCCACTGCTAGGACGCTTGTTTTTAACACAGCGCTTTTTATACATTCTGGGTAAAACAAAAACAAACACTTATCTACTTGAAGGTACAAGTTTACAACCAAATAACCAAATAATATAGTGTTACAGAACTTGGTATGAGCTGGTGTCTCTGTTACATCACATATTTTGCACACAACATGGGTAACTTTCAGATTTGTTCTTGACTTCTGTTAGAACTTGAAGCAGGTACTAGTTTTAATCAGGTTCTTGTTAAATTATGATTTATTTAAAGCATTTGCCAACTAAGAAACTAATATATAACACTTTTGCTTAAATTTATTTTATGAATAATTCATAGATCTTATTTTGAAAGAAAGAGGGAGAAAGTTCTTATCTCTCAATCATACCAGTGTACTAAACAGAATACAAATTTTATTTAGGTTTTTAAAAATGTTATTGGTTCCATTTAAAACAATGATTTACTATTTTATAAACTGTAGGTATATAATGAAAAATAACTTTTCATTAATAAACCATTTAAAATAATTATTTATTATTTTATAAACTGCAGGTATGTAATGAAAAATAACTTTTCATTAATAAAGGCATTCCCATAATGGAAGGAATAACTTCAGAAGACTGAGGAAAATATGTATAACTATGGATCTAAGCCTGAACAGATCAATTACTAATTTTAGCACTGTTGAGAATTGTTGGAGTTTATTTGCTGTTGATCAGCTCTAAAGTGTTTATTTAATGAACCTTTTTTAAGAATAATTTATCAAAACTCTTCTCAGAAAAGAATATATGCATAAAAATGAACAAAGAAAGTTTTAAAAGCAACAGGATTTTTTTTTATATTATTCAAGGTTACTTATGCAGGGTGAACCAAAAAACTACGAACCGGCTGCGCAGTGTTTTTCCTGTCCACATCCTTGGCGCTTGTTGCCGTCTGCCACTATCATAGAAAGGCGCGGATGAAACCATACAACATTTTTAAAAGCACTTTTAAAGGCTTTACTTACCAACTTTATGAAAGGAAATGCTGAAACTGGCTGTCATTGTGCATACATTTTTGGCACTTCTTTGGGAAACTATCCACTTGCCATAGTTCAAGTTGAGAAATGCTGGCAATTTCCTGACAAATAATTTGTTTTAATTCCTCCAGAGTGTGTGGGTTTGTCTTGTATACTTTGATTTAAGTTACCCCAGAGATAGAAATTGCAGGGGATTAGGGCGGGGGACTGAGGGGGCCACAAATCTGTACTAATAATTCTGAACTCAAACACACTTTCAATTTTTCTCATCGAAATATTGGCCATATAAGCTGTTGTAGAGTCTTGTTGAAAAAAGGCAAAATCACGTTCCCTGCCTGTTAATTCTCTAAAAAAAAAAGGGGGGCCAAATTGTATTCACATATGTACAGGCTTGAACTGTTGACTCGAAAAAAATTGCCAAGTGATGGATAGTTTCCTAAAGAGGTGCCAAAAGTGTATGGACAACGATGGTGGCCAGTTTCAGCATCTCCTTTCATAAAGTTGTAAGTAAAACGTTTAAAATTAGTTTTAAAAATGTTGTATGGTTTCATTCGCGCCTTTCTATGATAGCGGCAGATGTCAACAAGCGCTAAGGACACGGACAGGAAAAACACTGCACAGGCAGTTCATAGTTTTTTTGGCTCTCTCTGTATATTCTCCATCATATATTATTAACCTAGAGGGTTTTTGTTTTTTTGTATTAGTTATTTTATACTTCGTTTTAATATATTTTAATTTATTAAAAAACTTCTTTAAAGTTTTCCTGTGTGATAAGTAACTGATTTACTAAATCTGCAAAAATAGAAGAACACTCTTGTATTGAAATTGTATTACAAGCATTCTAGGAAAACTATGTACTTAAAAATTTTGCTTGGATAATAAATTGTACCCACATATCAGTTGTATAGAAGGTTGCTCTTTTATTTTATATTTACACAGTATATGTGCCATCAGTAAGTTTACCCTTTCTTAAGTTCATGATTTTTGTAATACTACTAATTGCAGCAGCTCTGATAGGCCCAAAATGCAGCTTTATGTTGATGGATTGTATACAATTTTTGTAAGTGACATAGTTGCAGGAACATTTGCTAAGCGTAACAAATTATATGTGAAATTAGGTTTAAGCTTACCATAATAGCTTCAGTATAACAACTGCATATAGGTTTGTTCCCACATAATTCAGAATCGATTCTGAATTATCTGAGTATGCGCAGTAGTTAAGTGGCATTCCAACATGACAGATAATCAGTTTAGAACTAGTTCTGAATTTCCAACTTACTGTTGCAACATATTTGGGAACTAGTTCATAACGAGTGAAATAGGTTCCTGATCAAGCAAATTTTATAGTCTACTGCGCATAGTCGGTTAATATTCAGAATTGATTCTAATCACTTGGAAAAAATATGCCAGAGAGTATAGAAAAAGTGGTATTTTATTTTGAAAGGAAAACCTTTCTGCTTTCTCATTCTGAGACTGCCATAAAGACAAAGCTTAACAAATAAATAAATTAACCAAACATTAAACAAGGAAACAAGTACTAAAATAATCATATAAAATGCATCAAAATGGTATAATGCACAGTAACAGTAATTATAGAAAACAAACACAATAAAATCAAAACGAACAATTAACAAAATAGAATTTCAAAAGTCAGTTAAAGGGGTATAGTAAACAGATGGCTTTTTAAAATTGAAACATATCCTTTAATGGCCAAGAGTGAAATATTCATAATTAGCTGACTGCCTAGGCCGAACCTCTTGCAGAAGTGGATGAAGAATTTGGGGATCATGCCTCTTGCTCCAACCATTAGACCTACGATTTTAATAAGAGTTGAGACCGTATTTCTCTAGTATTTCTCTGTATTCAGCAGAAAAAGCCTTATTACCTGGAGGAATAAATTTTAATATGTAATTTATTCCTCCTTGCATGATTACTTCTGCAACACAGAATATCAAAAGTGTTTGGTAGGTATGTAGTTGTAAGCAAGGCTAGATTGAACACCTATCGTCTTTGTAATTGATACTGTGGAATGAAGAAGGCCATGACAGAACGGTTCAAGTAGTTTTTCAACCACACAAAATTCTGAATTAGTTCTGAGAGCATACTCGACTGGCGCATGTGCATAAGAATATGTTGGTGTTAGTTCAGAACGTGTTCAGAACCAAGTGTTGGAACAAACCTCATGTGTTGTTGCTACCTCTGTGTATCAGGGTAGTGTATCTGCCTCCCATGTATGCGATCCTAAGTTTGAATCTCAATTAGGATTAGCTACTCCGATAAGCTTTTTTTCTGGGATTTTCTCTTATCCATGGAAGATAATGTCAAGTAACTAAACTCGATGTATCCCATGCTCCTTGACTGAGGATTTTTCCAGGTTTGCCTCAGTCATCATAACTGGCAAATGTCAGGGAGGTACCCTAAGCTTATGCCTGGAACATTTTCTTCCCAATTATCATTTCATTTCATCTATCGCCAGTGCTGCTGTCTGTTGTGCTGTATGTAGTAAGAGCGGGCGTTAAACACTATAAAAATAAAAAAAACGAAAAGAAAGTTCATTCCTGCTTATAAACTCATCTGCCACTGATTGAAGATATAAGTTCATGGCTTCTTCACAATGACAATGGATGATACTAAGCGCGTTTAGGCATTACGAAGAATTTCAATCTGGTCGCACCAATGATAAAAGTAATTTTAAAAGCTTGCTAATACTTAGGTGTGAGGATAGTCACGAACTTGAAAAATGGGTGCAATGCGAAGTGGATTTCTCATAACATACAAAATGAATTGCATTTCCCTAACACCTTACTTTGAAAACTAATTGCAGATATTAAAACTGCAAAATATTTTTCTATAATAAGGGTTGAAACTGCAGATGTGCCAATACAACAACTACTCCAATTCTGATCTGGTAAATGAAATGTAGGTTGCATCATCATTGCTTTCATTTAACAGTTGAACTGTGCATTTGAAATATAGGTAATACTTTGCAACTCTGTTCGGTCTATTTAACCAATTGTTTTGTTTGTATAATGAGAAATCTATCTTGGAATTTTGGAGGGGCAATCCTCTGGCTTTGTAAGTTAGGGGGCATAAAGTGCACCCCCCCCTAAGTCGGTGCCTATGCTTGCTGCTTCACACTTTGAGGGAGGGACATACATTTTTTGAAAACTTTTGTTTCTTCTTCATGAGTGAAGGTATAAATTTTTAAAGAAGCAGGAAAATTCACAGGAGATTCATAGATGGAAAACCACTCACTATACCCAATGCAGCTTTCTGTAGTACTCGGTTTGATTTGCAAATTCTGAATTTCCTACTTCTCTAACAATATTACATAGAATGGTGCAAGCCATCTCTGCATAAATATATCAGTTTTAAGTGCTTCATCCAAAATTCTTTCCTTTTTACAGGGCAAGGGAAAAGAAATCTAATTGAAAGAACTTATTTAATATTTCAGTTTATTTTTATTTAATATTTATTTATTGTGCTAAGAGATTTACAATTTGATTGTCTACTGAACTTTGACCCTGGCCACTCATTCTGTAGGCAATCACTACAGTTTATCTACATTTACAATTTTCCGTCAATAAATTACTTGCTTCAGTTTTTCATGTCCCATTTACACTTGTTTTTCACTTGTCACTTATTGATTACTTTATCATCACACATTCACCATAGTTTTCCATTCAAAGTAAGTTATGGTAAACACATCAGGTAAAATGATAAAATATAATATAATTTCCCTATTTTGGTGCAATGTTTCCTGTTTTTACTTTCTCTCCCACATGTCTATTAGGCAAAGAAAGTACTGCATTTCACCCAAAAATTTTATATCAAAATGTCACCAGAAAAACATGTTTTGAGGACCCCTGAATAAATAAATAAAAGCATTTTTAGAAAAAAATACATATTCAAGTTCAGTATCTTCCAAAAATGCAACATGAAAATTTTCAAGAAAATTCTGCACCCCAAACTAAACTTTACATGGAACATTTCTCGAAATTTTTATTCTCTCCAAATTGCTCTAACAAATTTGATTAAAATGCCATATATTAATGAGATTTACACAACAAATAAAATGTATATCTTGAATTTTCTGGGAATACCCTGTGAAATCCTCTTTATTCAGAAAAAATTTTGTATATTTTGTGTAACTGGTAAATGTTAAGAGATAGACAAAAACATACTACCTACACTAAAATAAGATATCTTTAAAACATACAATTTATTTCAAATTTGTAGATTTGAATTTTTCAAACCAATAATAATGAAGTATGCAGTTTCAAAGCCAGCACATAGTGAATCACTTCCAAACATCTGACTATGGAATCAGTTTCCTTTACCTAGTACCCACAAGTAAATGTGTCACGAAAATATTTCTGCAAAGATTTATCTTGATTAGCATAAGTAGACAGAAAAATAAACTGGTTTATAAAAGGTGTATGAAAATAAACCCTAGTGGGTAGAGTAAGTCAATGAATGTAACATCAGATTTTTGTACTGTGTATACATTTGGAATGGGAATTTTATGTATGTCTGAGGTTAATAAAATGCAGCAGCTTTAATCCTCAAAGGTATAGATAAATTTGATGTTTTGCCTTTCACCTGAAAATATGGATATTTTGAAAAGGCCTTGTTTATTAATCAATCTGACTTTCATGTTAGAGGGTACATCATCACTTAATTTTAATTTTATTTGAATGATATACCTAACATTTGAAGCAAATTTTACTCTTCTTTACACAGGAAGGGTTGTGTGTACTGCATTTCAAAGCATAGAGGTTTTTGTTTGGCCAAAATCACTGCCAATATTGGATGATTATTAAGGACAAGATTTTGTGGAAAATAAAATGTTTATATTTTAAAATATAATCACAAAATGAGTTAAAAGCTGTTAAAAAACAGAATTAAAGTATTTACATGTACAAAATAGAGATTTTTAATTTTAGTGTCCCTTTCTACACCAGAACTTACCGGAACATATTTTGGAGACTGTCTCCATCATCAATCTAGATTTACTGCCATGCTTCCTCCTGTGACTTATAGATGATTTTTTTCTGGCTGGACATACTGTACGATAAGATCGTTTTCATATGGGACATCAAAATTTAATAAATTGTGTTTATATTTATGTATGAATAATTTTTCCTAAATGGAGAATTCCATTGGTTTTCTAAGGATCTTATAAAGCATAGGTTTTTCTTTCAGCTGATGATCTGTGGATCTAAAATACTCTGCAACTGCTGATTTCTCGATTTATTTATATTTCACATTTCTCATATGTTCTTTAAACCTTGTGACTATGTCTATGTTTGTCTTTTCTATATGTATTTTCTTGCAATCTGCACATAAGTTTTTGCATCCATAGAAAAGAACACACACAGATAACTCATTAAAAATACAGCTCCAACCCCAAGGAACACATTCATTCATTCACTGTTTAACCTCATCTTATGTAGGACTTACAGGCGTATGCCTGCGGTCAGAGGCCCATCGAGGAGCAGACACTCCCATGGAGCAGACAGAATGTCCAGGATGGGTGATCAGCCCGATGGCTGGTATGGGATGAAGGAAGTAGATGGAACGAAATGACGGCGAAATGGATGAAAGGAAAGGTGATGATGGAGCAGTTGCTGGAATGAATGGCGGGGAAACTGGAGAACCCGAAGAAAACCTGCCCAGACGCCGCTTCATCCACCACAAATCCCACATGTGAATCCCTGAGATTGAACCTGGGCCATCTCGGTGCCCCAAGGAACACAAATATGCAATAATAAACAGACTTACCTTCATAATGGTAAACATACCCATGAACACAGAACAGTACAACAAACATTAAAACAACATCCTAGAAATTGTACATAAAAATGACTTCATCAAAGTTGTGGACAGGAAGATAAAGAAAGTTATGTAGAAGAAACAAATAAAGGAAATCACCACTCTAAGTAACACAAAAGGAACAAAAAAATTCCAAAACTTCACTTTCCACCCATGGATCTTCCAGAAATTCACTAAAATATTCAAAGAATATGCTATAACCCTAGCCCCAGAACAAGCATTGCTTAAAAAACTTACTTAGGACCAGCACAAAGAACAAAGTTCCAGTAGGAAAAATGTCTGGTATTTATATTCTGGTAAGTACAGATTGCAAGAAAATCGGTATACACAGGGAAGACAAAGAGGTACATAGACACCAGTTTATAAACAAGCTCAGCAGTTGCAGAGCATTTTTTTCCACAGATCATCAGCTGAATGAGATATCTAAGTTTTTAAAGACCCTTAGAAACCCAGTAGAACTCTCCATTTAGGAAAAATTATTCATACATAAAAATAAAAACAATTTTTTAAACTTTGATGTTCCCATATGAAAAGGATCCCATCATACAGTATTCCAACCATGAAAAATTGAATCAAGAGAAAACACAGATTTTGGTATTCAAAAGGGGGGGGGGAATTAAGCAAATATGAAAAGTGGAAGGGAGAGAATAAAGATTACAGGGTGATGCGTGACGTATTTATTTAGGAGTAAAAATAGATGGAGGTAATAAATGGGAGAAACAAAAGAAGTTTGCATTGGCAAAAGGTAAAGGGGTGATGGCTGCAAATATAGAGTACCTAATATAAATGTTAAATGGCTGGAAAAAGTTTATGAGATGGTTGTGGAAGCAAAAATGATGCATGGCATAGAAATATGGGGATTAGATAGAGGATGGGAAAGTATAGATGTGGTGCACAGGATGTTTTGTAGAGAAATACTAGGGTTACCGAAGGCAATTCTAAGACAGGTAGCAGAATTAGAGATGGGTAGGGTGTCAACTAAGGGGAAGATAATGGAAAGAGCTTTGAAATTTTGGTTCAGAACTTTAAATCTAGGAAAAAGTAATCTGTTAAGACAATGTATAGAATACCAAGAGAATAGTTTAATGTATGATGGATGGGTAAGTAATTTATGGATCATTTTGGAGAAAATGGATTAAGAGACATGTGGAGAAGGAGAGAAAATAACATGAAAAAGTTTTGGAAAAAGGTGAGGAAAAGACTGGAAGATATAGAAATACAAATCGTGTTCAGTGAGATTGCCGAAAAGAGCCCATTGGTTTGTTATAGGCCAATGAAAAATACATGGGGTAGAGAAAAATATATAGACACAGTAAATAAAGAAGAGAGAGAATCTATTGCATGGGTAAGAACCGGAGCATGGAGGCTAAAAGGATTAAGACAGGGTATTCCTCAAAATCAATGTCCGATATGTGGTGGTAATAAAGACATTGAACACACAGTATTTAAGTGCCAAGGAACAGAAAATTGGAGAAGAGAATTTTTTAAAATGAAGTGGTTGAAGGGGGATAGAAATACGCTTATAATCGAAATGATGTGCAAGGGCGCTAGGAGCATTGGACAGTTTTTGTGTAAAGTAAAAAATAAATGGCTTTGGACAGTGGATAGAGAAAAGTAAGAAGTAGTGTATCTTACTTTGAATGGAAAACTATGCTGAATGTGTGATGGTAAAGTAATCAATAAGTGAAAAACAGGTGGAAATAGGACATGAAAAGCTGAAACAAGATAATTTATTGGCGAGAAATTGTAAAATGTAAATAAATTGTAGTGATTGTCTACAGAATGAGTTGACGGGAAATTGCAAAACATAAATAAACTGTAGTGATTGTCTACAGAATGAGTGGCCAGGGTCAAAGTTCAGTAGACAATTGAATTGTAAATCTCTTAGCACAATAAAATAAATAAAAATTAAATAAAATCTACAAGTTACAGGAGGAAGCATGGAATTGAGCCTAGGCTGGTGGTAGAGACAACAGTCTCTGAAACACATTCTAGTAAGTTCTGGTATAGAAAGATAAGCTAAAGTAATAAAACTTTCATTTGATGCACATGTAAATTTAAAAAAAAAATGTTACTGTTTTCCTAAAAAGAATTTCAAAGAATTACAGTAACCGACTACATTAACAAATTCATTGCCAGGCATTTATCATGGTATTTAAGCTTTTCATACTCAATTTATGTTTTTACTGAACTTGATGGCATATTATTGTAAATGCAGATCCCTTTAAAAACTTTTGCAAGCTGTTCTTGTGAGTAGCTTAATTGGTTAAAGCAATGAATATTGCTAGCTAGAATTTCAACATTGCAGGTTGGATAGATTTGAATACTTTACTACAATGTTATCAAGTCTGCACTAAAAAATGGGGTGAGTTCACATAAAAAAGTAAATAGCATGCATGAATGCTAATAAGATTTTGGTAGTATTGTGGTGCATTACACATATTGCATTTAAATGAGAAAAAAAGTATAAATACAATTCATTATTTATTTATTTTTATTTAACTTAAACTGTACCAATACAATACATGTAATCAAACTACCAAATTGTACAGCAATAAAGATAGAGAAATGCGCAAATATTTTTTATGTTATTTCAATCTGATTTATGAGTTATCTATTATAACATACATTGGAATCCATGTACTAGCTGTTTAAAGGATCCCAGCTTTCCTTATGTACATGTGAGTGAAGTTGTCTATTAAGCTAAAGATCCAAGGAATCTGGCAGAAAGAACAATTTTCCTATATTGATGAGCTTCAGAACTGTACTTTATGAGAAATGCAACAAGCATTTATGAATACAAGTGCTAAACTTGAGATCCAACAACAATATTGCTAGTCTGAAAGAAACTATTTTACTTCCATTGATAAGCAGTACTCTTTATAACTATGCTTTAGAAGTATTGCTACATGCATGTGAAAATGGAAGTGAAACTATGAAGATCTGCTGGTATCATTTTATTCTAGGAATAAACAGCTAAGAATGAAAGGAAACAATTCACAATTATTTCACTTCTTTTACCTAATATAAGAAATTCAAAGTCTTTTGGTTCAACCTTTTTGGTGGTTTATGATAAATACTCAGCACTGCATCAAATTATCATAGCACAACAGCCATGATCTTTAAATTCTTCAGTCCTTTCAAAACAGGTCATTATTTTCAACATGGTGAAGGACGACACAATTACTCCATAATAACCAAGCCAACCACAATGCAAAATGAAAATTAGTGAAATAGCGATGTCACTATGTTCATTTGTCCACATCAGACTGCCAAATGCATCAGAAAAGAATCTTCTTTACACATGCAACTGCGTCCACTTATTTGCATCGGATGAACAAGAGTTGAAGTTAGCTTTGACTAACCATACAGTGCAGAATTCAAGGCAAGGCGTGAAGTGTTAGTAGTGATAAGTGGATGCATACTATCTATCTATTTTAAACATCACTAACATAAATGTTCTAAATTGAAATATTTAAATACCAGAAACTGCAAAAATCCTATTAAAATGCTGATATATTTTCTAATTAGTTAGATTTGGCAGTTGATTGTGACCAACTTACCAGTATTTCAAAGTCACAAATAACTTAGAGGCTTTAAAAGCTTTATGATCATATAAACAAATTTTGTGTGTTTGCAGCACACTATGAAATTATATTCTTCGACATCGTAAAAGAGCAAGGTAATGCCTACACTTGCTAAACTTACAATAAGTTCAAGAAATGCTTGGGATGTCTACTCTGCTATATATTAAATCAGTTGTCTCAGTCTCCTGAAAAAATGGATATGGGTAGAGTATAAGGGTTAGGGAATACTAATATGGGACACAGCAGATATACAATAAGCAGGCATGGGAATTTCTAAACATTAAGGCCAAGAAGAAATGAAATGAACTTGAACTTATACTGGACTTGACACAGTGACATTGCAGGTTACAAACCATCCCCATCCCTCATACAGTCTCTTGGTGTTTGTAGACAGCACTCACAAGAGCATGTTTACCTGCCTGTCAGTGACTCATGGCTGCTGTTGTTTACATTCTTTGTACTGACAACGTTTTGAGTGTAGATAACCTGAAGCTAACTGCTTAAAAATTCCTATCCCTAGTAATAAATTTTACAGGAATTAATAACCCCTCCATCTGGTACGACTTCTATCTGATACGACTCATCTCATTTACATTTTCTGTGAATGCTAGGTGAGATAGAAAGGCCATTCATCCGTAAAAATACAATAAGTACCATACCAACACCCAGCAGGGCAGCAAAGCTTCATTATATGACGTAAATAAGACAAGTGATGTGCACACCCAACATATATAGACACAGATTTACTACGTGTGTGGAAGAATTATTGCTGATTCTGACATGTTGACGATGATTTATTTATTGACTGTTCAGTGCAGTGTTACATAGTTATATACAAATAAGATTAAGGAAATTTATGTTAAAGTTGCATTCAGCTGATTACAGCCTTCGACTACTTCAATTTGTGTACAGAGATAAAACATGTACAATAAAGTAAAATATATATTAAGTACTACATAACACAGTTTACACATTCTTCCATATTTTAATAAACTGTTTGAATTAAAAAGTTTCTTTCTAAATTTTGAATTTGCCATAATTATTAAAAACATTTTATTTCATCAGACAGATACAGGCCTTATTCCAGCATAATGTAATATTGATATTAGAATTCAATCATAAACATCTTAGAGGTCAATGAAGACAGAAATATAAATGTTGTGAAAAGAAAGTAGAAGCATATAGAAGTAACTTGCAAATATGCAAGTGTTACATACTAGTTATTTCTACTTTTGCATTTATAATGTGATTATTCAATGCAGGATTGTCAGATATAACTTACATGCAACCACTGCAACTAGCAAAACCTTTTCAGTTCAAATTGTACAGTGTGAAGTATAAAATTCCAAATTTTACTGGCTGCCAAGAACATGACTAGGAGGCTTTTGATACCACTAATTTTACATAATGCTAGCCCTTTGGGAAATGTGTGGAGTACTAAAAGAAAATATGAAAACAGCCATTCTTTTACCTCCCCCCACCCACCATAAGACAGAATTTTAACATACTGTATGAAGTTAATAAGATAAAAGCTTTTACAGTCTCAAATGCAGGAAATCCTAATACAATGTAAAACACCTTGACAACCCTGAATACCAGAAATTTTAAGTATCTTGGTCCTAGGCTCATTAATCATACATTATTTGAATTCAAATGTAAACCTTGATAATTTAAAACAGGTGTTAAAATGCAATAAAAAAGAGAGAAATGCAAGATAAGTATTTTATCACTGTCAAATTAAAAGCTTACAACATTGTCTTGTGGTCTGTATCCTAAAATGTTGGATGATAATTGAACACATTTACATACTCTGCAAGTTTTCAATGTGTGTTATAACAATGTCTGTACCCTCAATGTAATCTGAGACACCAGCCCTACCAAACATTTCCTGTGCTCAAGTGATGCTATTAAGAAAATCCAAACTGTGGTATATTTGTAATGACAGAGAAACCTAGCAGACACTGCATTAGGTATCTCTGAATCTAAGTGACCTGCTAAACAAATTATCTGTTTTAAAATGTCGGAACACAAGATATAGTTGTTATATTACAGGAAGAGAAATTTATAAATATATCTGCAGACAACTTTTGAAAAGTCAAATAAGAAAGATTTACATTAGTTAATGATGCGCTTAACTTTTAAACAAAGCTGTCTTGTTGAAATCACAAGAAAAACCTGTATGTGTACCTATGCACAGTTTTCAGTTAGGTAATGAGATACTAAGCACATAAATACTTAAAGTTTAATAAGAGTAAAGGGACTAAAATTATTTTGAATTGCTGTGACATGAAATCCAAATAAGCACATTCAAATTCTGCAAACTGAAAATGATGAAAAACAAATTTATTTGCAATTTTAAAAACTGTTTCTGCACTAGCTCCAGCTGAAAATATAAAAATTTCTCAGAGGACTTTGTGCATTCTTTTGTAATATTGTCATGGCATAAACAGTTCTGTGTAAATGACAAAATGTAAATTATAAAGGTGAAGGAATAAACTTTGAGGTTATCATATGTGCTCTTAAAGCCTAAAGCTAGCTTTATAATAGAACAAAGAGGATATATTTTCATTTTCTGATATGAAATATGTCAAATATACATGGATACTTTGACAGATGCCATATTTTGGCATCATCTATGGGTTAAAATTTGCTAATTGTGAGATATTTGTCGTGGATCTTATTACTCCAGTAAAATGAGTTAAATAAAATCAATTATGATGGACTTAATGTAATATGACTTTACGTATACTTTTTTTAGAGTCTTTTGAGACAGTGGAAGGGTGAAATAAGGACGTTGCAAGGTCGAATCAGCAGCTATCACAAAGAGCTGCCACATGTAGCTGACTGGCACAAGCAACCAGTTTTCTACCTTCCTCTATCACTGTTTCAGAAGACTCTGAACAAAGTATAATGTCTTGTAATGCAAGTCTAATGATATTAAATGGAGCTATTTAGGGTTCACTTTATGTGACCTAAGAATTTGTCAATCACAATCATTTTGTTTCCATTACATCAGGTTTCAGCATTTTGTAACTCATTTGAACCAAGCGGAGAAAAGGCTTTTGTATTACCCTATGAAATTATTTGTGATTTTTCATTCTTTCTTCTGTTCTTTTTTTCTTTATTTCTTTCTTTCTTGTAAACATCTTGCAGGAAACAAAAAGCAATACTATTATAAAGCAATAAAATGGACAATATATCTTCACTTGAAACTTTTAAAGCCAGTTAGAGCATATCAGCAGTGTGCATTCTAAATGGACCTTATATTTAGCCACATTTTTTATTCATCTTACATTACTTCACATTAAGTCATATTGTATTAAATTCAACTTAATCCTGGCTTTACATTGTATTTTATTTAGTGCTATTTCCTTTGTTTAAATCGGAAAATGTGATATATTTATAGATATAAATGGCACTACTATTCGGAGTATATAAAAAATATAAGAACTGCCAAAAGTTAATTATACAGTATTGTTTCTTCTGCAACTATCTTTGTTAAGTATAACTGGACCTATTCTGGCAGTGCTAATAACATTCACAGAATGTCACTTTAATTTTTGGGCTCAATATTGTTACATCCACCATTTGAACTATTGATAAAATTGCTTCTTGATTTATATTGTACCTACATATGTACATGTTTTGATACAATAGTTAGTGGATAAAAGGCTTTTCAGAACATTTCCACTTTTTTATAGTATTTGTCCACATTATATTTGTTTTAAATTAATAAATATCATAGATGGGATGAACAAAATTGAACCATTTTAAAGGCTGTTATTTTAAAAAATTGTATCTTAACGATTTAAGTTTTGTTTCTAGGAGCAAGATTATTAATGTGCTCTTTGTAGCACAGTTAGTACAAAGCATTCACAAATGTACTTATAAACAAAACCAAAAAATTATATCTGTATTATGCTGTATTAATAATGTTACAAACAAATGATAAACACAGATTAATATTGCATGCTATAATATTTTATAACTACAAGTATCATGTGTAATATATTCATGTATTTTGCTTGTATTATATTTTAATTTATTTAAAGCTATCATATTTGTTATGTAAGTCTTAAAACTCTGATTAACAATATTTATTATATTTACATTTTGTATTGTT
The DNA here is from genome assembly GCA_030765065.1 of Deroplatys truncata. Lineage (NCBI taxonomy): Eukaryota > Metazoa > Arthropoda > Insecta > Mantodea > Mantidae > Deroplatys > Deroplatys truncata. The sequence continues at coordinate 174,335,164 of CM060986.1, read as the reverse complement.
TGTTAGGTAGACACCTTTCTTTAAAAGGCATCTAAATGCTGAACAAATACATGCAATAATCATTAATTAAGAAAAATTTAATTTTTCTGTATAATTTTGGCATACACTTTGAATAAGTAAGAAAATATACTTAATATACTATACATAAGCATGACTATGGTCACACATTTTCACATGCTTGCGGTGCATAGAAAAAGCATAAAGCAGCATAATATACATTTCTTCACCAAAAATATCCTCAAAATTAACAGAAACTCAGAGAAAGTGGTTAGTTTATTACTTTTAAAAGAATGTTATGAATGTCTATGATAATTTCATCATAAAATTTGGATATATTTGGATAAGTTTCAGTAATGCTGATAATGATTACAACAAAATCTGAGAACAAGGCTCTACTTGTTTAATGTGTGCAACTGCCTGAAATTTAAGTAATGCAAAGTTGCAATGTGATTAAACTTATGGTGAGGTTTCTATTTAAAATAAGCATAGTATCTCTATGAATATGTGGACTGCAGACCTGCATAGCCTCAAATACAAGTGGTTGCCCTCTCAGCTTTAATATCAGTTTCTTGTATTGTTTCAGTTAGAAACTGAATTCCTAACTGAATCAACATATATTTATTTAGCTGTTATATAATTAGGGACCCATAGTCTTTGCCTTATCTTATTGTGTTTATGTTTAAAATCTTTTAATAACAAATGGAAAGCTAATGGTCATATTTCACCACTGTTGGTTCAGCAATATAGATTACAGGGTAGTCAAATATTTTTGGTCCTTCCAGTTCAACTGTAAGCACAGGAGAAATCTGTCATAAAAAGTTGACATAGTGACTAATGCTGGAATTACAATGAACTTTACTTAACATGACAGAACATAACATGAAATTAAGAAATGCTACTAAACTAAAGGTTTAAATAGTATGTACTTAATGTAATGGGAATGGCTGTTGATTGGTAGTTGTTTTTATTACTTCATGCTAATTGGTTCTAATTACCATGTTACATCACACTGAATGTAAAGGGAAGGAAAAGTTTGACATCAACAAACTGAGCAGAATGGCCAACATTCAGGAGATCCCAGAATCGATCCCCAGCAACCACCCACTCTGGCCCATGCGTTTTTCGTGGTTTCCCCAGGTTGCCAGGCGAATGCTGGGGTGGTTCATCTTCTTCTATGACTCTCCCTCGTCTCATTTCCTGTACCCATTATTTCCCTTATCATCTGTTTCAGGGCTGTAGGACCAGGCGAAGGTGTTCGGCGGATTGCGACTGTGTGGTGGCTTGCACTCTGTAAAGGTTTCTTTCCTGACATTGCTGTGGTACTGCTCAGTTAGGTCTCTCCTCATTGTGGGGCTCCGCTGCAGGGGACCCTGGAGGTTGGTGGCTTGTGGGCAGGGACCGGGCATTGTCGGATGCGTCCTATCTGGAAACGTTAGGGACCCCATCCATGCTTGTGCCTCTCTACATCCAGATCTGGTCGTTCTTTGGGCTTCTCCCCTCATCCTTCCCTCCCAGGGGTCATGATGGAATCACAATGGGCTGACTGGCCTGTGTGCGGTGCTCTGCCCCAGTTCCAGGGGCCCCTCCATAATACGTACCTTACCTTACCTTGACATCGACAAACTCTTAAAGTTACATAACTTTAAGTTAAGTCAACCCTAAATAGCTCCATTTAATATAATATTTTAGTACTTTCATGTTATGTCCCATTAAATTAAGTCATGTTACATTAAATTCTTTGTAATCCTGGCTTTAATGCCTGTACATATAAGACTAAAATGGAAGGGTATAGGCATACCATTTTAGTTCTAAAGTTTCATTGAGGTAACTCTTTTATCATGTAGCGATGATGATGATAATTTTGGTTACTGTTGTAAATAAGGAAACAATACAAGCAATTAAGATGTCAGTAAAGACACTAGGTTGCCCATAATGTCCTTTCACATGGTAATAACTTTTACTCTTTTAAAAACAATTGAATCCAATGAATTAAAACATACATTCCAGCTCTTCAATAGCTTTTAATCTTGAACATTTGTTCTGGGGGTGTGTTCCATTTCAGTTGTATTGAAAATGGCTTAATTAAAATTCAGTAAATATAAGTGTTTGTTTCCCTAAAGAGAATGCTGAAGGCATCCAATGGCAGAAGAACAGTAACAATAAGAGGAAGCCTTCTGCTGAACCCTTGGATTCTTTCCGCATATGGCTAAGGGAAGACTCAATGACTAAAATGTTCAAACAAAAGGACCAAAAATATTTGATAATTCTGTATATTGATGTTACTCTCTCTGTTTATTGCTCATGAAAAGCTGCTCATAGAACTACCTAAAAACTGAAAGCTTAGATATGGCAATACATAGGTTTGACTTATAATGGGTCAACATTGGTAACTGAATGAGCTTTGTACACCCAAAATTTCATAAGTAATAATCAAAAGTCAAAGGAGCTGCAGCAAACAAGGTGTGTGTAAAAGTGCACATTTTAATTGTGAACTCTTTAATACACATATTGCATGAAAAGTACAGGACATCATGGAAGAAAGTAATGCATAAATAGTAGTGCTAATGGTGTTATTGACAAAGACTTTTGAAAATTTAATCCAAGTCAGTCCTTGATAAAACAGAGGAACTGAATACAGTCACAAGAAATACAAGGGGCCACTTAAATTAGATAAAAGAGAAAGCAGCCATTTTCTTAGCATTACTTAAATGAGAAAAAGGAGAAAGTTTTATGGTTATAGGAGCATATAAGTCCCTTCCATCACAGAGTAAAACAGGAAAGAAAACTTTTGGAGTTCACCCATAATGCTGTCCTCTTAGTCATTCAGAAGCCAAATAAAAATTGATGTACTTAAAATGTTTGCAAGACTTATTTGGTGTATATTTGAAACTGATTATAAATAATCATGGGATAAGTTTACAGGTAATAGCTACAAAATGTTTTCAAGTACAGAAAATAAAATAATAAAGAACAGGGTTTGTTTTATTATAAATAAACCACAAATTGTGACAGAAGCATTTTATATATATGGAGGTTTAAGTTATGAAGTGTAATGAGAATGTTATACTAGAAATGTACAAAAGGAGAACTAGTTATTCTAGTCGATGTGTGTGAAAATGTGAACTTGACAAGTGAAGTGAAGTGCAGTGAAGTGAATCATAAATCTAAAACCTCAGGTGAGAATTTTCTATTGCAACACTTGGAGCTGGAAGTGTAATATCAGTTTCTATGTGTTCTCCGGAGCCTTTGTACTAAAAGTTAAAATCAAACAAAAAAAAATATTTTATGGGTAAAATAAAAATTGTTTTCAATGGTTTGACCATTGTAAATACTATCAGATTCTATGAAATTATAATTTGAAACAATTCCTTGGTGTTTTCTTTTTAATGCATTTTCAGCTAAACCTTCCTGACTGGGAATAACATTTAGGTGTGGTATATAAACCACAAAGCTGTTTGTTATTTTCTTCATTGCTTACCTCTACAAGTAGATGAAGTATTGCATTCCACCCAAAAATTTGATATGGAGATTTCAGTGGAAATTTCAGTGGTTATTAAGATATTTTCATGACAAATATGTATATCTTGAATTTTCTGGGAACTGCCTGTAAAGTCCTCTTTATTCCAAATGACTTTTGTGTAATTGGTAAACTGTAAGAGATAGAAAAAAATTTTACTGCACAAAAAATGAATACATCTTAATATGTTAAAGATTAAAAACAGAAGCACTATTAACAGTGAAGTATTCTTCATGATGGTAGATTGAGTCACACTTTTTGACACTCACCTTCACTAATTAAAAGTTGTATAAAACAGGCAGTTGTATAAATATAACTTTTAATTAGTGAAGGTGAGTGTCAAAAAGTTTGACTCAATCTACCATCATCTCTTAATATAATAGATAATTTATGTCAAGCAAAATTTTCTGTGGCATTGTCTATTTACAAGATTGTTTTGTTATTGGTTTTAATTTTAAAATGCTTATATTTTCTTGAAATGGTAAGTTGCCATTCATGTTTTCTTGTGGTAAAGCAAAGGTCATTGAATTTCAAAGCCATTACATAGTGACCCATTTCTTAAAAATCTGACCATCACTTTAGTCTTCTGCAATCTCCTTATATTCCCAAAAAATTGTGTAAATATGTAATGAAAGTTTATCTTGGTTATGCAGAAGTAGATGGAAGAATACGCATTTGTAAGAATAGAAAGGTAGGATCAGATGACTGAAAAATTCAATGCCATAGCTGGGATTTGAACCGCAGGCCTCCCATTCTCCATCTGGTTGCTCTAACCATTGAGCCACCATGGCAACATGCCAACATGACACCAAATTCTCCAGCTGATTCACATTTCTCCCGGTAAACCACAAGGAGAACTCAAATTGTATTGAGATACATACCCCAATGATGACTTACAAGATTGTAAGTACTTTAAGACCCGGGCTTCATAATGGAATTAATTGTTCTTCTACACAAGCCATGTGTTGGACAAGATTGGAAAGGTAGAATTAGTTAACTGAAAAATTCAATGCCATAGCTGGCATCTGAATCACCTGATTCTACCTTTCCAACCGTGTCCAACACATGGCTCATGTGGAAGAATAATTAATTCCTTTTGTAAGAATAGTTTGTAGAAGAGTGAGTAGAGAATGTGATGTGAATGCAGCACATAAAAAAAGTTAATTTATGTTCTTGCAGTAGCATCACTTAAGAAAATTTTCCTTCAATACATTCTGCATGAATAAATGACACAGTAACATTTACAAACAGGCTTATATTCACAAAATCTGCAATTCTGTGTGCTTAAGTTAACCAGGACTACAAGGACCATGACTAGCTCTCAGGTTTCAGCACAACATTGTTGAAGTAAATATACAAATAAATAGTATCAGTAAAACCGATTTTAAAGGTTAAATTTACATTGAAAATAATAATGACATTTAAATTTTAATCATTAATAAAATGCTGGAAATATAAATGCTTAGTAACATTTGATTTAAAATATAGAAGACAGATGCAGTACTGTGCAAAGATCGACACTACTTGAACATGACTCATACCTTGGATCTTTGGTTCTCTGTGCTGATGCTCTTACTATTTGAGCTATCATGGCAAGCTATCCATATGCATATTAAATGAGGAGAATTAGAAGAAAATCCACTAAGTTCACCTGTGGACAAAATGCTTTTTGATATGGATTCTCCCTATTTTGATAATGCTGAATTGATCTGTGTAATCCATTTGTTTCAAATATCACTCCATCCCATCATAAAATGGCTTCAAAATACAGTGTTTGGTTCAGAAAGCATTAGTCCACTGAGACTAATGGATCAAAATGCACTATTTTATAGAAACAAAGAATTGCTTATGTGATACTGTATACATACACTCTTTGATTGCTGGATTTGCATTATGTGGAACGAGAAATGCATGCATTGCTGCCAAACCTATCATATATCACTTCCTTGGGTCTTGTTAGCAATATTTCATCATGATAAATGAATGAATAAACAAAAAACCGAATCCCATTACTTGAAGGTCTGAGATAGGGAGCTGTGTCATGGAAGCACTAATAGTAGATTTGCTAAGGTATTATAATTGGAAATAATAATTTTTGCAGACAACAGTAAAGGTACCAGAAAAAGAATGAAAATGCAGGAAATGAGAAGCAAAGAAGTAAAACTGAGGTAAACAGCTTGTGCCATGTCTTTAAAATATAATTAATTGTATTACTCTCATGCAAAACAATGCAGTGGAATCCCTGTAAAGGATACTGAAATGAGTATCTGTTGTCTTGTTTTGTCATTCGTACTAGATTAAAAAAATAGCAAGGAGTATTAATTCTCTGTTTCTCGCATTACCCTACAGATTCAGCAATAAGATCCAAACCTAATGAACTTTTTGCTATCCATCTCTAAACCATTGAACCAAATATCTCCATTGAAACAGGGAGCTAAGCTTGAGTTATACTATAGGTCTAGGGTTTAACCCTCCAAAGCAGAGTCATCAAAGCAAAGAAGAAGGATGGAAAGCTAGAATCAGATGACTGAAAAAGTTCAATGCCATAGCCGGAACTTGAACCATGGATCTCCCAATCTCCATCCGGTTGCTCTAACCACTGAGCTACCATGGCAACATGCTGGTATGGCATTAAATTCTCCAACTGATTTGCACTGGGAGATCCGTGGTTCAAGTCCCGACTATGGCATTGAATTTTTCAGTCGTCTGATTCTACCTTTCTAACCTTGTCCAACACACGGCTCATGTGGAAGAACAATTAATTCCATTAATTGACCTAATAGTAGTTGAAACTATGAAGCTCAGAACTTAAAGTACTTACAACATTGTAGGTCGCCATTGGGGTAAGTCAACTTAATATGATTTGAGATATCCTTGTGGTTTACTAGAAAAATGCGAATCAGTTGGAGAATTTAATGTCATGCTGCCATGTTGCCATGATAGCTCAGTAGTTAGAGCAACTGGACAGAGACCAGAGATCCGTGGCTCAAATCCCATTGAATTTTTCAGTCATCTAATTCTACCTTTCCAATCTTGTCCAACACATCTTGTGTGGAAGAACAATTAATTCCACAGAAGAAGGATGTTGATCAATCTTAAAGAATAATTTTGGGGGTGAATAGAGATGTGAGGCTGAGCTGATGTTTTATGTTGTGGATGAAGAGTCTGTATTCTATAGCGAAAACTAGAATGAGAATGAATTTGACTGTTTGGAGGAAGAAATGGGTATTGTTTAAATACAGAAGTACAGTTGTAGAAGCATTGATATAAAGATGTTTACAGAATGTGACAAATGAAATTTGAGGACTCACTTTTTTTCTGAAAAAAAATAAACATTGCAAAGTATAAAACTGCTTTTGTAAGTGGACTTGAAACTGTTTATTAAAATATCATTAAATATAATTTCTTATCACTTTTTCTTAATGCTCATGATTGGTTAAAATATACAAAGTCCTAAACATTTTTCATTAAAAATGTGATACTAAACAAAAAAATCTTATGTTACATTACATGACATTTTCTACTCTATCATTTATTAGTGACTATGCAAATATTCTTATGAAAGTTTATCTTTCTATCTACTTCATTATAATCCAAATAAACCTTTGCAGAAATAGTTACATTACACATTTTGTTATAGATAAAAAGAGAACAGCATAGTCAAATGTTTAAGAACTGGGCACTCTATGCTGGCCTTTTCCATGCAAACATGAGAAACAATGAAAATTGACAGGACTTGAAAAGAATGACAAAGTATTCAACAATTCAAACCATCGATAGAGATGTACATACTGAGGCTTTCACGGCCGGCTTCATAACTAATAAATGAATTACAACTATCCAGGCTGAATCACTCTACCCTGAAGATGCCAAGCGCTGTACTTGGTATCCACAATGGTATCCACAATGCCTTCTAGACCACGGCCTACAAGCCCGGATAGTTGTAATTCATTTATTAGTCATTAATAGAGATATCATGAAAACTGTTTATGCCACAAAAAGTTATTTGAAGTAAACTGTGTGTTTTAAATAATATACATTTTTATTTAGTATGTTTCATCTATTGCTTAATGTTTACCAGTTATACAAGATTATGCAAAATTCCTTCCAAATGAAGGGGACTGCACAGGCCTTCCCAAAAAATTCAAGATATACATTTTGTTTATCATGTAAATGTCTTTAATATGTGATATTTTAATCAAAATCATTAGAGCCATTTTTGAAAAAAATCAAGCATTTTGAAAAATGTTCCACATAAAGGGTAGTTAGGAGTGGGGGAATTTTCTTGAAAATTTTTGTGTCACATCTTTGGAAGATACTGAACTTGAATACCAAGTTTGGTATTTATCTGACTTTTCCTTTTTAAGTTATGCTGTTCATAGACACACACATGGACCTTTTTGGATTCAGAGGGCCTCCAAACCTGTATTTTGGTGAAATCTCAGTATCAAATTGTTTAGTGAAATGCAATACCTTCTCTTTCTATATGTACATGGCAGAGAAAGTGAAAATGATTTTGGTAATAACAGTATTCCGGAAAGAGGCATTTGCACTACAGTTAGTCATGAAGAGCTTAGAAAAGTGCTGTAAATTTATGAGATAGGTATCAGTTTTTCCTCTCTCCTGAAAACTGTTTTATTATGCATTTAGTGCTTTTTGATTTGATGTTCCCCAAATCTGATCATCTGATTCAAGTATCTTGTTAAACCTTCAAGGTGATCTCAAATATTAGAGATTCATTCCTCAAAGGTGACTTGCTATGTTGCAAATACTTCAAATCCCTAGGCTTTAGAGTTAACCAGCTAATCGGGTCAATTGTGTGTAAGCATTAAGTTGGAAAGTTGAATCATACTTGAAAAATTCAGTGCCAGTGTTTTGAACCATAATTATTCAGAATTTGGAACTCATATTTAGTTGAACTAACTTCTGTCCTGTCTATAATGTTCTGCCTGTCTCTTATGTTATCCAAATTTGTTTCATTTGAGAAAACTTTTTTCTGTGTGGGAATTGGAAGAAGGGACATTTAAGATGAAGCTATAATGAGTTGAAAATCTTGAATTTAAACCATAAACAAAGTGAGAATAACAGCAGGAACCTGGTTTATTCCAATAACTGTGGCACAGTCATTGTTAAGAAAATAGTACAGGGCTCATGGGCATAGCTTTTACTATAATCTTTGAATTTATTTTAGATTCTATATATCTATGAGTAGAAAGAAATAATTCAAATGGTAGTCTTTCTTATGATAAATGGTTTTAAAGCATGTTTTACCCAACTTTTCAGATGAAACAGCCAAAACATTACTGGCAAACCATACACGTGTCATGTACAGAACTCTTGTTAGCATTTTATAGTTATCCAAGTGTTTTGTATTGCAAAGTGAGCTAGGTTAAAATGGAAGAAAGAAATTGGGGGCATATAATTAGTAGGCTAAAATTGCAAAAAATTGTCTACACATGTAGAAACTAAATAAGTGCTAACCTACTGCCAGGTGTATCCTAATAGGTTGCAATACTGTTGTCATAGGCCTATATTACATATTTTCTTTTTTGGCTGGCTTCACCATAGCATAACATTGCTATCAACCATAAAGCAGAAATAAAACTAAGAGAATACTCTACTATAATTATGGCTACATTAAGTGTTATTTTGGCAAAGCAGACTACTCTCTTACTGGACACATTTAACAGAAAATCCAATTTCTGCAAAAGAAATATCCTGCACTGATAATATGTTCACTGCATAGGTGTAACATTTTCCAACCACATTTTGAAGTAAGTGATTTTATTGTTATTTCTTTGAATTAGCAGTTTTGTAATATAACATCATAAAGCAATTCATTTCTCATTATAGTGCAATTTATTTAAAACTTGACAGAAGGGTATTCATACAACAATAGATCATTACTGGTCACAAGGTTGCATTATTCATCAGTTCATCACTCTTAACCGTCAGGCATGCACTTTGGTAGAACACCATTGGTCGCGCAGGTCCTAGTAGACCTGCGCTATATTTTTGTTGTTATTGTTTGTATTTATTTTTCTTTGGTTTATTTTCCTTTTTTTTGTATGCTTACCTTTATTTAGGTTAAGTATACATGGCTTTCATTCGTAGGTATTATTTTACAACATAAAAAGACAAGCTAAAATATGAGTACATACACATTATAAATTGTATTACAATAAGTATAAAGAAATACATTGCCATTTTCGGATATACATACAACTTGTTGTTTCAAATGTTCAGTTACTCAGAATCATCTACTACCTCTCCCGTGTTTTCCCCGACTAAGCAACTATGGTCAATAATTTTAGCAAACAGGGGGGAGTGTTGCATTTCCCACATGCATATTTAGTTTTGTAGTTCTTTTTGTCTTTGTTGCAGGGTTCAATCATTCCCTTTTCAATGTGGATAGCGGTGTATTTGACAGTTCATCTACTGCGGATTCTTCAGGTTTATGTTTTGTCAAAAGGTCTTTCAAATCACCAGGTAGATTTGATACTGTTGCTCTCCTTTGTAGCAGTTGTGATAGTAAAGCCAAAGACAATGCTTTCAAATACTCCTGCCTTGTGGAATATTTATTTTGATTTCCAAGGAAGATAACCCCAGAATTAATACCTGCATTATTCAACATATGGTAAAAAATTACTATGGGTCACCTTCTGGTTGTTCTGGCTACACTGTATGTAGCACACGGTTTATCTACTGCATCAACTGCAGATTTAGTGTCGTAATGCAGGATTATTTCAGGTTTTTTCTCAGCACCTTATGATAACTGTTTGGATGGAACATGTAGACTTGAGAGCAAAACTACTGTTTTACCCTTTTTGGAACATATGAAACGAATGTTTCATTTTTAGTGAAGCCAAATATGCTTTCGTATTGACTGCAAACTTTTGGAGAAGTGAAATTAGTGGATAATTCTTTTTTGTTCTTTCGTACTGTGCCGAAAGAAAGTTGTCTTTTGCACAATTCATTCACAAGCAATACACTGGTAAACCAATTATCTGCAGTAACGTTTTTTCCAGTGTCAGAGATTGGTGCAGTTAGTCTCAGCACCACAGCCTCTGCCGAATTAGTTTGCAAATATGGTCCGTCCGGCTGCTGTCCACAATAAATCTCCATATTAGTGGTATAAAACAGCTTTGAATCACTCATACAGAATATTTTGATGCCATACTTGTTTGGCTTGAATGATATATATTGTCTGAAACAACATCGACCACAAAATGCTGGAAACTGTTCCTCGACAGTAACATTTTGTCCAAGAGAATAATGCTTCTGACAGTTGTTCAAAAATAATGTAAACATTTCTCTAACAGCAGCCAATTTATCCAATCTTTGTTGCTGCATTCTTGAGCTTTTATCATCAAAGCAAATACAGTGTATTAGAAAACTGAATCTTTTTTGGACATAGCCATTCAAAATAGAGGAATTCCAAGATCATCAGTTTTCCAAAAATCATGAACATTCTGGCATTCACTATGGAAAATTCTTGCCAGGTACAATAAGCCTAGGAAAGCTTTTATTTCTATTACATCTGTAGGTCTGCTCTCTCTTTCATGATCAAATTTGTGCTGCAAAATGGTAATGTAAGTATTTGAGCTTTCAACAACCAAATCAACTATATCTTCAGTAACAAAAGGCTTCCAACAATCCATTTGCATTTTCACACTTTTGGCAGCTCCTACTATACCAGGAAGTTTGATCAATATATTGTGAGCTCTTGTCTGTGTTATTTTCCAAGGTGTTTTTTTTTTTCCATTTTGTTCCATCTCTTTCTGTAAATAATAGCAGAATGTATAGTCGATGATGATAAAAATATCACCACCACCAGTATATGGTGTTACCAATTAAATACATGTTATCACACAAGCTGCTTTCATCGTCTTCCTCTTCAGCTTCATGATCAGTTTCTGAATCTAAAGAGTTTAAAGAGTTTTGAGTTTATCTTCAGAATCAGAATAATCTGATTCATAAAAGTTGTCATCCACGAGCAAGGCATCATCATCGCAAAGTAGGCGATGTACTGCTTCCAAATCATTCGGATTTTGTAGATCGTACCTTTTACTCGTGTTCATGATGAAGCAATGACAGCTCCTTGCAATGGCAAAGCAATATTGCACAACTAATGAGGAACAAATCTCAGCAATATGTAGTGAGAGCAGGCACGCTGGTTGACCTGTATGACACATAACTACTGATTAATTATTCTTCCAGCCAAACCAATAAACAGATAAGGTTGTCGCTGGAGCAAACAATCGAGCAAGGTATAATGTTAGATGTCCTAGTCAAGCAATTGCATAGCTGCATTTGTTCGAAAAGTATAAAATTTAAATAATGACAGGGACCCCTCAGGCCTCAGAAATCATTCACAACGCAGTGCAAATAATAAGTCATAGTCAATTGTGCCAAGGGTTTAGTTTTAGTACTTAATAATACGGAATGGCAGATACAGATGTCTTTAGTGTGGAGGAAAGATTTATGGCTGCTGTATGCAGCCCTGTGGGGCTAAATACTGGAGAATGCATGAGTGACATGCATTTTCCAGTAAGACATGCCTTAGGACTCATTTTGGTAAGGCACCACCAATTAGAGGTAGCTTTTTGAAGCAGGGGAAAACAGATTTCAGCACTAAAACTGTTAAAGATGTACTATGAAATGACAGCTCTTCAACACATCTTGTGCCTCCATTGCCAATTCAGTGGCTAGATCATGATGAAATCAACAGGGAAACATGCTGCAGACATCATGGAGTAACACACATTGAAGGTCCTAAATAAATAGCAGATACCTACATTTCCATTTAAATTTTTTCTGCAAGAAAGAAGAATAAAGCAGAAACACATGCTTTGGCACCTTTTGCCCACACTGTATTATAAAATCTACTGTCATATAAATACTTAATCTTTATCTGCTTGGCACTGATAAAGTGATTGCAGTGCAAAAATTAACAAAATGAATTAGATACTAAAGAAAACAGTCTTACATGCATATGTTGATGCTTTTATTCTAACGAGAAAATTCTGTTTATCTGCAAGTCAAAAGTACCTCATCATGGAACATATAATTTCATGCAGTTGATGTTTCTTTTCCTTTTCTTTCTTTTTTTTTGGAAGGGGACCTTTTTGTTTTGTGTAACACAAAATTTGCCATTGTGATTCTAAAATTATAACATATTCTCAACACTTCCTGAATTATACCTTTATATTTTGTGTCTGCAGTATTTTGCGTATTATCTTCATCTTATGTAACAATGAAGGCAATGGATCATTATTAATTATGCTGGTGTACTTATAAGTTCCTCAGTGTATTAAAATGAGGATTCTATAAACAGTTACTTGTTTTGAATAATAACTGAAATAGTAATACTTGCCTACTTGACAACTGAACTATACCAAGCGGGATGGCTCAGGCGGTAAAATTTGTGGCCCGCATTTGCGAGGTCCTGGGTTCAAATTTTGCAGGCCGACCAATCTGTCTGAGGTTTTTTTGTGGTTTTCCTCAGTTGCCAAGGTAAATATCAGATTTGGATATTTAATACCATGACCCAAAGTTCCACCTAAGTCTAAAACAATAGTAAAATGAAAAATAAGTGATAATAGCGAATGCTATGCCATCTATCTACAGACAATATAAGCAGTTAGACTGATGGCACCCTAATACCATCTGCACGGCACAAAGCAGAAGATCCGGCTGCTATGCGCTGAGGGTCTCTGTGGGCACGTGACGAAGCAAGATGACAGTTCCAGGGATGAGACCTAGAAGGCTAACTGTCTGCCTTTCTGTATGAGGGCGGAGGTTGGACTAGACGGCACCCTAATGCCATCTGACAGCATGAAGCAGGTGGTTACAGGAATGAGACCTAGAAGGCTAAATGTTCGCCTTTATACGGGAGCGGCGGTTGGACTGGATGGCACCCTAATGCTGTCTGCACAGCATGAAGGAGAAGATTTGGTAGCTATGCGCTAGGGTCTCTGTGACATGTGATGGATTGGGTGGTTACAGGGATGAGACCTAGAAAGCTAACTGTCCATCACATTTCGTTCTAAGAGTTATCCACCAACAGATCCGTTGCGATATGACCAGGGAGTTAAAGCGATGTAAAATAAAATAGAGTAAAAAAAACAACTGAACTATACTGAAAAAGTATAACACAAGAAAATTTGAAAGTGGTGAACCAGTATGCCACTATCAAGGTTTAATTTTATCTAATAAAAACATTAGTTCAGTGAAATTGAATCTACTGATTGTTATAAGAAGAGGTGAAGTTGTCCATCTAAGATTTTAGCCACTGATCTCTTCACTGCAGTAGCAACAAGATTGTTGTGAGTATTATTATCCATTTTATTTCTCAAGAATGATTTATTCACCCTGTAGGCCAAAACTGTTCTTTCACATTCAGGAATTAAAATGCAGGAATGGTTAGAGCTATTGTTGCCATTTTTAACAATTCATGAAATGTTAAATGAAATTTCTTGTGAAACCTAATAAAGCACAAGATACTTTTCATCAGACACCTTTTCTCCTCCTCATATCTTTCAATTGTTTTTTTAACTAAAAACATTATGCAAAAGTAATACATATTCTTTCTGTAGAATTAATCCCTAATACGGACTTCCTCTGGAAAAATTTGCTATGATGACATTATCACATGTTATTTAAATACTTAATCTATCACATATATTTTTAAATATATACAATAAGTATTCACATAAAATTGATTTTCATTCTTGTTGGGAGGAAGCTTAAGGATGGGTTGGGTCAAATTAGCTTTAAGAAGGTTCTGGCCCACCGATGCCATTCTGATTTTTGATACCTGGTTCTAATAAAAGGAGCTGATTATGACATCCTTTTGCTCATTTAAGGAGCAGAGATTTCGTTTAAGTCAATGTATCTGTGAAAATCCAAAAATCTGTAGTTTTCTACTAATTGCTTTGACTTTTTTATCTACTCATAATTAACCACTTTTTGATATGGTAATATGAAATGGACCCTATGGTTTATTATACTGCTTCCAAATTGTTAATTTGAGCTTAGTATACAAACAAAAAAAATGTTGTGCAGGTATTTCTTAATTTTAATTAGTTTAAGAGAAAATATTTCTTTGTATACATGTTATTCAATTTTTCAGCTTTTGTAGCATGAGTTATGAAACATAATTAACTTTTGATATAATTTTAACTAGTGTAAACAGCACGGAAATTTTTAAATCCATAATTCTGAAGTTCTCTTGAAAATTTCAAGCTAGTAAGTTATAAATAGCCCTGAAATTTTAGGATTTTATAAAAGATATTTTAGGCTTTAATTTTCATAGAATAGCCATTTTTAGGTTTTAAACAAATGATTTTGGCCATATTACAATCTTAATAAAACATAGTGTAATGAATACCAATATTAACACCAAAAATCATATTATAATTTTTATACAATTATTCTACTTCTTTTTAGAACTATTCCTTATATCGGCACTTAAAAAACAGCATAAGCAGTGAAGATATTTGCCCATAATACAACTATACTCTAGTTTTATAGTATTTTAATGAAAAATCTGTAATTCAAATTATACATATGTTGACACAATTATACTAACCTTTCATAGTCGTTACTGAAAAATTCTATTTATGCATTGATGTTCACATAAAACACATGCTTAAGATGTGTACCTATGTATGACCACAATCCATCTTAGAGCATTTTAACAAAAATATAAAGGCTTAACACTACAACCCACAAGAAATTTTATATTTACATTTTGGTAGGATTACAGCACACAATTTAACCACATGTCTAAGTTTTCTGGAGTGAAACATTTTTTGTTGTCTTAAGGTATTGCATTCCACCCAAAAATTTAATATTGAGATTTCACTGGAAATACTTGTTTTGGGGTACCTGAATCCAAAAAAAAATCATTTTTAGAAAAAGGTCCATGCGCGCGCGTGTGCGTGCGTGTGTGTGTGTGTGTGTTTTTTTTTTTTTATAACGCATAGAAAAATTCCACAGTTGATAAAGAATTTCAGCATCTTCCAAAAAGGCAACACAAAGATTTTCATGAAAATCCCTCAACCCCAAAATATCCTTTATACAGAACATTTTTAGACATTTCTTTTTTTTTTCCCCTGAAAAATGGCTCTAGCAATTTTGATTAAGATATCATATATTCAAGATACTTTATGAAAAATAAAATGTATATCTAGAATATTCTGGGAATATCCTGTGAAGTCCTCTTCATTCAAAAGGAAATTTTATATAATCTTGTATAACTGCCAAATGTTAAGCAACAGACGAAAACATACTACACAACAAATATAAATCTCTTTAAAATACACAATTTATTTCCAATAACCTTTTTGTCGATCAGTCATTTTTTGAGATATTATTAATGGTTGAATTGTTCAACAACTAAGTTCTGTTGACATTCAGAGTTTCCCATGATTGCATAAAAAGAGAATGGAATTTTAAAGTCAGCATTTAGTATCCAGCTCTTAAACATTTGACTATTGCTATTCCCTTTGTATCTATAATGAAATGTGTAATGTACACATTTCTGTAAAGGCTTACCTTAATTAAAATGAAGTAGATAGAAAAATAAACTTTCATAGTAATAATTTGTATGCCAAGAAGGTATACAAAATGTGAAGAGAAAGAAGAAGAAGAAGGTAGAGAAGGTCATTTGAATGCAACACATTGGATAGATTTTGCAAGTTTACTGGTTCTGCTAAATGTGTTAAATGCTCTGGCACTTGAATATTTACATTGGTTTTTTGCTCTTTCAACTACCAGGTGAGGGAGTTCTTTCTGTCTGAGGTTTCCTCATAGTAACATTGCAAAGATAAGTATTTCTTGAATCTTGAGTAACATTATCAAAAGACCATATTGATATGATATCTTTATTGAGTGTTGAGCTAATACAATACATTTGGGCATGATCAGCGTCGAGCCCTGGCTCCTTTTGTCGATCGTACCCAAGCCTCTGCATTTACAAAACATGTGTGTTGAGTTAGCTTCATATCGCTAACGTTTCTCATTTAAAGTCCTATATTGCTTAGTGTTCTTCTCCCTTTCCCATCTCCTTCCCTTGCTTCCTCTGATCGTCTTTGAGACTCCACTATCAGTGGGAAATGGGAACTATTAGATGAAATTTAGAGAATGCTTATTTGTACCCCATACTGATCATCCATAACAACACTTGCTCATTCATATTAAGAAATGTAACTCTCCCTCCTAGCCCTCTCCATGTTTACTGTCCTTTATATCTAAATCATTCACTTCATGATTTCATATAAAACTATCACTTGCTTAAGACCATATTTGGCATCTCTTAAAACACATTTTAAACCTTTATTTTTCTGAAAATTGTAGCTCCACTTCATGATTGATGGCTGAGCTACCAATATTAAGATGCAGTGATACGTCTACACAGGTATTTCAAATAGTTTTGACATAGCAAACAAAAGACATTAGCAGACAAACATTTAAAAGAAAAAAGGGGTAAACTGTATATGGCTTTTGTAGACTTAGAGAAGGCTTATGACCGAATTGAGCTACAACTTCTGTGACATAAATTAGTGTGTAAGGGAGTAAGTCAGCAATTGATGAATATTCTAAAAGCACTGTATTTTGAGAACACCTTCTGTGTAAGGGTGGAGACAGGCTGTGTAACAAACGAAATTCCACAAAAGAAAGGCCTTCGGCAAGGATGCAAGCTAAGTCCAGTTTTATTTAATTTATACATAGATGATGTCTTACTAGAAATTGGAAGGAATAATAACTGTGCACCAGTGATTAACAACATCCAAATTCCAGGACTTCTTTTTGCAGATGACCTAGTGGTAGGATCTATTACAGTAAGTGGTTTAAAACAATCATTACAAGCAATTGATGTTTATTGTAAAGAATGGAGGTTAAAAGTGAATCAAGAGAAAACACAAATTGTGGTTTTCAAAAAGGGGGGAAAATTAGGCAAATATGAAAAGTGGAAGGGAGAGAATAAAGATTACAGGGTAGTGCGTGACTGTATCTATTTAGGAGTAAAAATAGATGGAGGTAATAAATGGGAGAAACAAAAGAAGTTTGCATTTGCAAAAGGTAAAGGGGCGATGGCAGCAATTAGAAGCTGCAAATATAAAGTACCTAATATAAATGTTAAATGGCTGGAAAAAGTTTATGAGATGGTTGTGGAGGCAAAAATGATGTATGGTATAGAAATATGGGGATTAGATAGAGGATGGGAATGTATAGATGTGGTGCACAGGATGTTTTGTAGAGAAATACTAGGGCTACCGAAGTCAATTGTAAGACAGGTAGCACAATTAGAGATGGGCAGGGTGCCAACTAAGGGGAAGATAATGGAAAGAGCTTTGAAATTTTGGTTCAGAAGTTTAAATCTAGGAAAACGTAATGTGTTAAGACAATGTATTGAATACCAAGAGAAGAGCTTAATGAATGATGGATGGGTAAGTAAATTACGGAATATTTTGGAGAAAAATGGGTTAGGAGATATATGGAGGAGAGAAAATAACGTAAAACATTTTTGGAAAAAGGCAAGGAAAAGACTGGAAGATATAGAAATACAAATCATGTTCAGTGAGATTGCCGAAAAGAACTCATTAGTTTATTATAGGCCAATGAAAAATACATGGGGTAGGGAAAAATATATAGACATAGTAAATAAAGAAGAGAGAGAATCTATTGCATGGTTAAGAACTGGAGCATGGAGGCTAAAAGGGCTAAGACAGGGTATTCCTCAGAACCAATGTCCGATATGTGGTGGTAATGAAGACATTGAACACATAGTATTTAAGTGCCAAGGAACAGAAAATTGGAGAAAAGAATTTTTTAATAAGAAGTGGTTGAAGGGGGATAGAAATACACTTATAATTGAAATGATATGCAAGGACGCTAGAAGCATTGGACAGTTTTTGCGTAAAGTAAAAAATAAATGGCTTTGGACAGTGGAAAGAGAAAAGTAAGAGGTAGTGCATCTTACTTTGAATGGAAAACTATAGTGAATGTGTGATGGTTAAGTAATCAATAAATGGAAAGTGAAAAAAAAAAAAGTAGAAATGGGACATGAAAAAAAAAAAACTGAAAAAAAAAGAGCAAGATAATTTAGTGACAAGAGATTGTAAAATGTAAATAAACTGTAGTGATTGTCTACTGAATAAGTGACCAGGGTCAAAATGCAGTAGACAATCAAATTTGTAAAACTCTTAGCACAATAAATACTATACTATACTATACATTGGGTAAAACATCTCTGTACAAGGAAGTCCAAGGAAAGATAAGTGAGCTTGTATCTGTGAAGAGAGAGTGAGTACTTATAAAGACAAAAAGAAAGATAAATATTCCTCTGTTGGTCCTTCACTTAACTGTGAATCTGGAAAACATAAAGATCAAAAACTGGGAAATATATCTCTTTGGTCAAAAGGACAATCATAATAGGTAAATGCGGGTTCATATTGCTACATGTATTTTCATGCTCACTATAAAAGAATGAATATGTTCACTAACAACAACAAGTTTTTCTTCTTAAACTTTGAGTGTTTATATTCTCTTGAGCCATCCTTGTTCTTCTCTTTTCTTTTTGTCATAATCATTAGCGTGGAGCAGGCAGAAAGTATTGTAAGTGAAATTAGTGATGATTTGAGCAACAGAATAAGCAGAAAGCCCATTTCCATGGTGTGGGGGTGGCATATCTGCTTCACATTCTTGTCTTATCTTGTTTGATACAGATTTTCATCATTGCTCCGGATGCACTTCAGTCTTGGGCTTATTGTACTACCTGTATCATTTTAAAGCCAATTCATTACGCCTGCAACCTTTACCAAGAAATAGTCTCATAACAGATATGATTTCAAATACTTCTGGTTCTAAAACATTTTCCAAAAAACAATATATCTCCTGTGAGGCAAAGCTTCATAGGAGCGTATAATGTGCTGGACTGTTTCAGTTTCTTTCTTGTACAATCTGCAATCTAAGTTACCTGAAACACTCCCATCACGTTAAGATGCTTTTTTCACAGGAGCATGTGCAGTGAGAAATGAATAATTGTCCTCAGCTGAAGTCTGTTACTTTTAAGTAAGCTTTCAGCTCTTCTCTTACATGGTTTTCTAATACATAGTGTAGCATGTTTGTTTCCTGAAGTTTTAAGCCAGGTTTTATGATATTCTACTTTGGATGAGTTCTTAATAGCCTCTCTTCTAATAATTGAGATGTTTCTAGAGCCAGCTCTGGGTCAATAAATTGTGAAGCTGCTCCTTGTCTTGCAAGTTCATCAGCTTTTCCATTACCTCTATGCCACTATAACCTGGTACCCAGATGAGATGAGCTTCATCTATTCTGCCAAGCTTGTAGGCATATTTAGTAAGTTTAACACCATCCTGGCATCACTTTATGACTATTTATAGCCTTAAATGCAGCTTGGCTATCTCAGAAGATAAGGGTCTGTGTACCAGTTTAAGCTCTCCTTATGTTTTCCTGTATGCATTGAATAATGGCATAAATTTCTGTTTAAAAAACAATAGCATATTCACCCAAGAGAAAAAACTTTTTGCACCTTGGTCTTATGCCATATACTCCGGATCCTGTTCTGTTCCTATTCTTTTATTTAATATGTTCTATCAGAATTATATAGTCTGACGGAATTTCTAAAGATGCAACTGCTATGTATTTTCTAACTCTTAGCAAATCTGTCTATTTCAGGAGTTCTCAGTTGCTTAGCATGTTGCAGTCTATAGAGTGCCATTCTTGCCTCCTTCATTTCAACTAAATGCAATGGAGTCAGATTCAAGAGTGTTTCTATTGCTGCAGTAGGAGTTGTTTTCATAACTCCTGTAACAGCCATACATGCTGTTCTTTGAATTTTATTTAGTTGATGTTTAGAGCCTGTTTGAAGGACCACCAAATCAGTGCTCCATAGTTTATCGATGGTGCGATTATCCTGCTATATATCCAATGGACAGCAGATCTTAGTCCCCATCTTTTACCATGCGTGCATCTAACTACTTCAAAGTTCTTTTTGTGTGTATTGTTGTTTTCTTGAAATGCTGATTCCAGTCCATCTTGGAGGCAAAAGTGATTCCCAAGTATGTGACTTCCACAGACATTCTAAATTCTTTACCTTAAAGATATATCCTAATCTTTTTTAAGGTATGTCCTAATCCCTTTATGTCTCTTCGTAAATGGTACTATGGCTGTTTTGTGAGTACTAATGGTTAAGCTCTCATTCACAGCCCATTTTGTCACAGTATTCTGAGCCGACTGCATGAGTTTCCTGGCTGTTCCTGTGTATTTACCTTGAACCATGATAATGGTTATGATGATATCATCACAGCTTGTGATATCAAGGCCTAGGTTACTTGCTTGAACAAGTATTCTAACTCAAACCCACAAAGGGCAATGGATTTTTTTGGCATAAAAATCCTTAGCATGGCTTCCTTCGGAAGGGAAGTAAAGCCGGGGTCCCGTGTTGTAGATTTACAGCATGTAAAAGAACCTCAAGCCTGATAAAGAAGCCTCTGAACAAAATTGCTGGTCTTGCACACCCAATATAGAATGGGATGCCAAGAACCATAGCAGTTAAAGAGCGTCCATAAATAAAACTCAATTTAATTTTTAATCAGCCACCAGATTCCGTAGTAGGGGTGATAGCATCCCATCCTGTGGACAACCACTCATGACCTTTGCAGCTAGGCTACTATCTATGAGTCTTATATGAACTCTTCTGTCTCTCAGCATGGATTGAATCCACCAAAACAGGTTTCATCAGTTCCATGTTTCCTTGCAGCAGTAGTTATTGCATTAAAGGAGGTGTTATCAAAAGCAACCTCAATATCAATGAAGGTACCAAGTGCCACCTCCTTTTTTTGAACTATCTTTTTCAGTTTAATAGCAACCTGAAAAAGGGCAGTTTCAGTTTATCTGCCTGTACAATAAGCATGCTGATTCTGGTGCAAAGCACCTCCTCTTATATACCTACTATCTATTAATTTCTCAAGAGTTTTGAGATTATGGACATTAAACTGGTGGGGCTTAGGGACTTAGCCAGGGTAAAGATTTTCCATGGCTTGGGTATAACTACCACCCATACCAGTTCATTGTATGTATCCTTAGGCCAAACTTGTAAAACTTTTTATACTTGTGTAACAAAGTTTTTGATAATTCATCAAAACCTCACTGAAGCATAATGGGCATTATTCCATTGCTTCCTGGAGATTTATGAGATTGAAATGAGAACACTGCCCATTTTAATTATTCATATTTTATGACTTCCTTGGCGATTTCCCAGTCTCTTCCTAGAGAGCTTCAGTCTCAGATTATCCCATTCTTCCTCAGGTTCATCAAGTATAATCGATCCAGGGAAGTGAACTCGAAGTTCTTCTACTGTCTCCTTCTCTATTTTATATTCATTTTTCAATTAGAGATTGCTAATAAAGCTTTGTGGATCTTTTCTAAGAGCACATTCTAGCACATTCTGGGGCTGTTTCTATCTCCTCACAGTGCTTCTTTCAGGAGTCCTTCTTAGCCTTCCTCAAGGCTTCATTGTAATCTGTCAATGATCTGCTATAAGCAGTCCATTGTTTGGTTCATTTTGCAATGTTAAACAGTCTGTGAATTTTCTTCCTTTTACTTGTAAGGTCTTGATTCCACCATGGCACATTCTTGTTGGCTTCCCTTATTTTCATTATTATTATCATTAAATAAATCATTAAATGTTGAGGTTACTGCATCCTGCAAATGTTCTGCAGCAATTTCTATATCTTCACAATAATGAATCTTATTGTCCATGTTACTCAGATTACTGACTAGGTCTTTCCTATAGGAATCCCAGTCAGTTATTTTTAGATCCCCATAATGTTTCATTTGTTTAGAAATACACCTTACTTCAAATTGGATGTAGCCGGGTCTGAACAACTTTCATCCTCAGAGACATGCCAATTTTTAATAAAGTTTCCCACATAGCTGGTTGCTTAAGTTATGGTGATAACTTCCTGCCTTCTTATAGGTCTGTTATACATTTAGTATCTCAAGATTACTCGATATAATATAACTATAAAGAGAATCACCTCTTTCATTTGCATCCGTACTCCCCCAAGTAATGTGATGGAAGTTAGCATCACAGCCAATTACCAATTGCAATCCCTCAGAACAACAGGAGGCTACCAGCTGTAGGAGGTAAAATGACATCATCGTATGGGAGGTAGACCGATCGGAGTATAAACTCCCTTAGTCCACCTTCCCCCATTGATTTTACCTTGACTGCTGTAAGGTTCCTGGAACAGAGATTCATTAATGGCAGTGTATTTAAGTCATTTTTAACTAAGATGCAGGTTCTTGAAGTCTTATCGGTTCTATTATAAATTAATTTCCTGCCAGCCTCCTTAAGGCCTTTAATTTCACCTTTGTAACACCAGGGTTCCTGGTTGAGTGCGACATCACAGGTCTTCATCTCACATAAGGGGCCCTACTGTGGCCGCCTTCTGTGTTGAAGATTTACCTGCAGTATCTTCATTACTCCTTTGAACCCCTGAGAGTCTCTTGACCTGCAGTCTCGTTTTTGCAATGCCTGCAGCCAGATCCTCTACAGATAGTTCAGAGATGTTTTGTACTGTCAGGTCTTCTTCTAGAGATCCTTGAACAGTGTCAGGGTTTTGTTTTGCCGTGTCCATTTAAATCAATTTAAATCCATTTAAATCACACGAATATTGAGGAAAGACAGTCAACCCTGGCAGAGCCCCCCCACACGGGGCAAGGCTGAATACTTTGGGAGGTCGCCTGGTATCCCGAGACTCCATTAGCGACATAACTCCCATGTGCCATGCACCCCTTCGGCATGGAAACACATAACACCCTGTGGTTGGGGAGTTGGTTCTTGGTCTCCCCCTGCTTCACATTCAAGAGGTGCCGAGTTCGAATCTCGGTTAGGGTGAGTTATGTGCTTGTACTTTTTTCTGGGGTTTTTTCCCTTATGCTGAGAAGAAAAATGGTGGGTAACTCTAAACTCCAGTGCCCCTGGAACCATTTGAGCACCATTTCAACCATTTCGTTCATTTGCTCCGTTGTGACCTACTGGTTTAAAGGACATTAAACAAAAGAAAGAAAGAAAGGAAACAAACAAACAAACAAACAAACAAACAAAGAAACAAAGAAAGAAAGAAATAAAATCTAGATAATATTATCAGCAGTAAAAAGTTTCCTTCATAGACCAGTTTCACTAAACGCTTTAGGAATAAACATTATTTTAAAGTCCTTTTATCATTTGACCTAAAGTTGTACTTGGCTTTGATGTACTGATATTGTACCGATGTATTTTGAAAACGTTGGCCGATCTTGTAGTTTGATGTAGATGGAAATACATTAAGCTCTGTATATACAAAGTACAGCAACTGATTTATCTTGCGAATGCCACCAATACGGCTTGCTGATAGGCAGAGAGCTGATACATGGTAACCGCGCACCATCTTGGGCTGGGTGTCTCAATATAAACATAAGGAAACAGCTGTGTCGAAACTGATTTATGAGTGAAACTGCCAGGTTGCTGTGCTTTCGGTTGTACTACGAGGGCACAAAAGGGTAATAAATTATATGTTACCGTCGAAACTCAGAAACTTGGAGAGGAGAAGGATTTTGTTAGCCAAAATGAGTAGAAGCACTAGATCCTGGAGAAGTTTTCCTGTATTATAAACAGCAACGTGCTTATAACCTGTTTTTTCCGATTCTAATACCAACCTTTCTGACTTATATAAGTTTTGTTCAAGTATCTTACTGAAAATGCAACCGTTTTATGGTTTGTTTCTGTGTTTGATTTTTATTAGTACAAACAATGGTAGCGCGTGTTTCTTTATACAGTTTATTAGTGCCAGTACTGACTATATCCGCAATTCCACTGTAGTTACAATTTGAAAAGTATGAATGCATTAACTTCCATATATAAATATGATGCTAAATTTAAATTTTACACTCTACTTATCAAATGCATGTTTATATAGCCAAAAGTTGCATGCAGTTAAATACTTCCAACTAGAAGAGTTTATTAACACTTTCAGGATGTTTTCAGATCCTAACCTACAGTGTGAGCCAAAAGACTCCGAACCGCCTCCGCGGTGTTTTTCCTGTCCGCGTCCTCGGCGCTCGTTGCCGTCTGCCGCTATCATAGAAAGGCGCGGATGAAGCCATACAACATTTTTAAAACTAATTTTAACGGCTTTACTTACCAACTTTACGAAAGGAGATGCTGAAACTGGCCACCGTCGTTGTCCATACATTTTTGGCACCTCTTTAGGAAACTATCCATCACTCGCCATAGTTCACGTTGAGAAATGCTGGCAATTTCCTGGCGGATATTTTGTTTTAGTTCTTCCAGGGTGTGTGGGTTTGTCTTGTACACTTTATGTTTTAAGTTACCCCGGAGGGGTATTTTATGAACAATATTACCGGCTGCGCGGTGTTTTTCCACTAGGCACATGGAAATATGATAAGAACATGATAACGCACTGCTGCTATAAATAAAGTTTACATTATACACACAGCGTGTATTTATTTATGATTCGTATGTGTAAACTCGGTGAGGCCGCAAAATGAAAGTACGATTTGCAGAAAAATTTACAGGTGTAAAAGTTCCAGGCCGTACAACAATCCATGAACTTTACAGTAAACTTCAGGCCACAGAAAGTGTTTAGTCTAAGAAATCTAAAAGACGGCTTTCGGTTCTTACCGAAGAAACATTAGACGACATCGGTCATGATGGATAGTTTCCTAAAGAGGTGCCAAAAATGTATGGACAACGACAGCCAGTTTCAGCATCTCCTTTCGTAAAGTTGGTAAGTAAAGCCTTTAAAAGTAGTTTTAAAAATGTTGCGTGGTTTCATCCTCGCCTTTTTATGATAGCGGCAGACGGCAACGAGCGCCGAGGACGCGGACAGGAAAAACACCGCGCAGGCGGTTCGGAGTCTTTTGGCTCACTGTTTATTTGCAATATTATGTGCATATTTTAAAAAGTTATTTTATAATTATCATTTTTCTAAAAGTATACTATAGTAGTAAATAAAAGTCATATAAAAATGTGCAACTTTCGTTGCAACACGGTTGTGCAACATATCGGTAGATTTCCTTGCGAATACCAAAAGTGTGATATAGCGTTTTCTTCATACCATTTCTGTAATTAATAACTGTTTGTTAATAGTTACCATAATGCCAAAAAGCATTTATAAATTATTATTTTAATCTAAGATTTAAACTGTGGACAGAATAATGTCATGAACGTCATTGCAAATCGCGTACATGCAGTGCAGGAGTCTTTCATTTTACAATTTGCGAAAACAGCGTTAATTGGACCTAAGTAAAGTTTTTAACCCCGGAAATGCTTAAGTTGTGCACAAGCACATTGGTGTCCTTCTGTGTATGATTTTTGTGTTTTATTTTGATTTTTCTAAGATCGTGCAACCAGTTTGCATTAGTTGCATATGGGAAGAGAGGCGAGATCTCAGTCCAACATGGCTGCTGCGCTGTACTGTGTGTGTGTACATAGTATAACTTTACAAAATACCCGCCGTTGCGAGACCTCTAGCGGAATCGCTCTCAACACGTCCGTTCATAAAACGATGGGAAGGTTTGCGCTCGAGGCTGCTTCACCTGATAAGTCAGGATCAAGGATAAAAGCAGCTTCTGAGGGCTAAGGTCAATGCCCATCCTGACATTCAGTCACAGAGATAATGAACGTTCCCATGCTTGGAAAATGGTATCTTTATGACTGAAGAGTGAAAACAAGGAGTTAGGTTGTGAGTTTTGTTTGGCGTTAAACTATGTAAAGCAACAGTGTTTATTTACAGAAGTGACACAAACATAAAACAGAATAGAACATTCTGTGGCTTGAAAGCGGCTTTTCCAATGATTTTGGAATTTCCAATTAGTTCAAGCTCTGCATTAAAAGCAGAAATTTGTTCATAAATCCATTGTAGTGAAACTACATGTTATAAAGAACTAATTTACGGAACGTAGGCTTTATATGAACCGATAAAGAAAGAAGTGCTTCGAAATAGTTACAAGGTAACTGTCAAATACATAGAACTAATGTTTAATGAGTTAATGCAATTCTTGTTTCTGAAACGTTTATATAATTTTAGGTTCACCAATTGTTTCGTTGGTGTAGAATCATTGAATGGCCGCTACCAATAACAGAGGTAAAAGTGCCTCATGGTGGCTTCCAACATTCATCCAGCATACTGGGATATTAATCCCAACCAGGGATGGAGACAGAATCAGTAAAGTCTGCTCTGAGTGAACAGAGCTCAAGATCTCGGCGATCTCGCAGTCACACTCACCGTAACAATCACAGACTGCACTCAAGTAGGAGTACAAGGTGAGTTTCAATTTGTATATTATTTGAAATGTTACAAAAATGTTTGGTCTTGTTTCTCACATCAGCATTGTGTTGACACAGCAATGGTAAACCAATGCGGATTTCAGAATAAAGCAGGGTTTATTGAGAACACATTAGCAGTTTATTGGTTATGGTGTTCTGCTGTAAAATTTACAATGCATGCTTAAAAATTTGGTCATGTAATGAGCAAATACACCCAGCTAAATTACCACCAGTAGTAGTATGAATCTGGTTAAGCTGGTACAACCATCCTCCTGCAATATTTTACCTAGCAGACGACTTGTTTCCTTCTATGACAGTTCAAACAACCCAGCTTTTAGTTTTAACTTGCATATCATTCGGGAAGGCCCAATCATCTGAATTCAGGCAGTGAAAACGAAAATGGGGAAACGTGTCTAATTTTCCTAAAACAGTATTTTACGAAACCGTAATGGGATCTGAGAGAAACATAGCTTTTGGTTAAAAAATTAATCTTGACTTTTCAAATGTCAGCAATTAGAGATAAATAGTTGAATTCTTTTTGCTTTATTTTGGAGTATATTTGTTTCTGCATAGTACAAATGGATAATATCTTCAAAGCCAACCTTTGAATAGCAATACATAAGCAACAAAATTAAAAAACGAAATTATTTATATATATATCCCTCAAAAAATGCCAATCTAAAACATTCTCATTAGCTAATATATGTCCAACATTATCTATTGGTAATATGCTCCATAGAGCCACAAGGTAACAGAAAATGCATCACATTGTTTGAAGCTTGCAAACATTTTGTGCTGAACACATCGCTTTAAAATGTGTCTGATATATTCATAACAAGTAGAGCTTTATGTGTACATTAGCATTTAAACAGGAAGCAACTTGTGTTAGTTCACTAATAGCAGGAAAGTGAGAGGGCAGTGTTATGAAATATTGTGTTACAATGTGGTAATACTACCCCTAAAGTTAAGCTTGTAGGCAAAGAAAAAGAAGGTGGTGGAACCTTATTGATTGTAGCAACAGCAGAGTAGAGGTTGCCATGGAAACCAGATGGAAACATGCCAGTAAGTCACAAGTTGCTTAAAAGAAACAGGTCTTCCAAAAGCCACCCCAGAGTTTGAAGCATTACGCATTTTGTGTTAGGTATTTGTGGTGGGAAATAAACAAAATGTTACAAAATTCACTGTGTATGAAGGGAAAAAAAATAAATTATTCACAAGGAACAAAAGATCTTCCCATTAAAATGACTTGCCTAATGCATAGCAATTTTAAAACATATTTTTAAACACTAATATTAGTTTAACCATACAATTATATCAGGATATGTGCTACAAAATTATTGACCAAGCAGTGGGATTTAGTCCTGAAAATATTGAAAATGTCTCCGAATTACTTTTATTCATGTTATGCAGACCATTTTTCAGCCAGGGAAGTGGAATTTTCCCAATTTCTTGCTGGAGGAAATACATGACCATTATCTGGTTATTGGGCAAGCCACCAAAATTTGTTCTTTAATATAATTGGCAACTGAAAGTTGGATGAAAATGAGACCTATAAATTGTGAAGGTTAGGTTGTTGAACTGTGTATGCTGATGACATGATTGTCTAAAGTATTACAAGGCTGAGGTTTGCAAATAAATGAAAAAAGACCATTCATTTAAAGTGCTCGTTAAAGGCTATATATTTTATCAAATACTGAGAAACTTAGGAATGACTTTGTTAGTTGCTAGCTGTTAAATAAACTTTTCAGCAAATATGAAGACAGGTTATAAATTTTAAAATTCTGATGGAGAAGAAACTTAAGCCAGAAGAAAGAAGAAATTTCTTCACCATAAAGAAAATCCAGGAATTAGGACATATATGCATAACTGAGGAAAGGAGGGGGAGAAAGGAGCATTTACCCCTGCCCCTAATATTTACAACTTTACAGCATTTTATTTTGGGATACTTTAAGCAAAACCTAATTATGGGCTTTGTTCCAAGTCTACCTTCCCTAATTAGTTCACGTTTTGGCCGGTAGCAAACACTTTGTGGCTGTGCTTTTCAAATGAAAGAGTGCTAACATCTGAGTGAAAAACGCTGCACATGAGGAAAAAGCCAAGTATAAAGGGAGTTAAAATGAGTTTTATTTATGGACGCTCTTTAAATGCTGTAGTTTTAGCATCCCATTCTGTATTGGGTGAAAGATTGGAAATTTTGCTCAGAGGTCTCCTCATCAGGCTTAAGGTTCTTATACATGCCATAAATCTACGACATGGAACCACCAGCTGTACTTCCCTTCCAAAGGAAGCCATTCTAAGGATTTTTACACCAGAAAAAATCCATTGCCCTCATCCGGGTTTGAACCCACAACCTCAGGAACTAGACGCTGCCATAGTACCCCTAGACCACAGAGTACAACATAAAGGGAGTGGAGGTCATTAGGCCATAGCAAGCCATAGTAAATTTTGGGTTTCAAGATTTACATGAGGTTAGGTTAAGGCTTGTGTGTGTGTGCGCGCTTGTAAATTGGTTTCAAATATCGCTGTTTTCTCGGATTGCTCAAGTACACTTGGGTTAACAGCTTCTTCTGTGCATGAGCAGTATTAACAAAATGGACCACTTTGTTGACATTTAGTGATGAATTTCATGTATGAGAAAGTGTCTTAAAAGGGAGGGCAGTGGGTTGTAGCCTTTCGAAGAGTTCACATCTCCTCTTAAACTCTGATGTATGCATTTTTGTTCCTTAAATCTTCCTTCAGCATGTCATTTAGAAGGTATATATGGAACCATTACCTAAATTATATTTCATATTTAAATGAAAATACTAAACTATTAAAATAGCTAACTATCGGTGCATTATGAACTTTTTGTACAAATACCTATAATGGTAAAGCGATTCTATTTACGAGGGCTGATCAACAAAGACTGAGACTGATTTTTTTTTCACAGATGTTTATTACTCCAATTCAATGTTTACATGATCTTTTTCAAAGTAGTCCCCTCCTACTTCAATGCACTTTTTATAGCATCTCTGCCAGTCCTGAACATGTGCTGCAGACCATTCTTTGTCAGGTCCTTGAGAATCGCCTCACTTTTCTTGAGCACTGCTTCAGAGTTCTCAAATCGAATACCCCTAAGCTTTGCCTTTAGTGATGGGAATAAAAAAAAGTCACAGGGTGCAAGATCAGTGCTATAAGGTGGATGTGGTACACAGGTAATGTTGAATCGAGCCAAACTGCATGACTTAATTTGCGACGTGAGGCCGTGCATTGTCATGATGAAGTCGCCACCCAGTCCGAGAAAGCTCTGGTCGTTTCTTTGCAATGTGCTTCCTCAGTGTAGCCAATACTGACGTGTAGTATGCTGCTGTAACAGTAGTGTGAGGGGGAACTGCATGCTGGTAAATCATTCCATTACAGTCACAAAATGTGATCACCATCACTTTCCCTGCAGATGGAACAACTTATTCCTTTTTTGGTGTTGGAGAACCTGGCGATTTCCACACTGTGCTGGCTTGTTTTCCTTCAGGATCATAATGATGCAGCCATGACTCATCACTGGTGATAATCGATTTAAAAAATGCATCCCCTCCATCAGCAAAGAGACGCAGCACCTCACGGCTTGTCTCCATTCGTACAGCCTTTTGTTCAGGAGTCAACAGACGTGGCACCCAACGAGCACAAACTCGGGTCATATGGAGGTGGTCGTGCATAATTGTAAACACACTGCCATATGAAATTCTCAACACTTCACTGAGGTTATGAAATGTTATATGCCGATCCTCTCAGACAATCACAGCAGCTGTGTTGATGTTGACTTCAGTCACAGCAGAAGCCAAAACACCAGGCCCACCTTGCTTAACACTGATAAGTCGGCCTTCTTTGAAGTCCTTGAACCACCTAAACACTGTTGCATGAGGTAGTGCATCTTCACTGTACGCTTGCTTCAGCTTTTCATAAGTTTCGGTGACTGTAAACGAAAACAGAAATTGATTGCGCTGTACTGCTCCTCTCGCATCACCTCCATTGTCTGGTATGCGAAATGCACGTAGGGTCTACAAAATAGAGCATTACTACCAACCTACCAATATGAGAGTGCTGCCGCCTACACCAACATTATACATAAAAACCTGCTCTTTTCAAATATTTATGTTACAGATACGAAACTATCACGGAAGCTACAGGAAAAAATCAGTCTCAGTCTTTGTCGATCAGCCCTCGTATGAATGTAATTTTAAGCAAGTATGGATCCTGCCATATGATCTGTTGGTACTTGTATTAATAAGTTTTTTCACCTTCACAAGAGAGCAATTGTAAACAATTGATTTTTAATCTGGATTTACTGCTATTCAGTGTACAAGGTTTAAATTATCATAAAAGGAATGAAATGGAAATTGAATATTTGTGTTTATATGATGATTTAAAATGTATATTCTTGACTGAGACGTGGGCTTATGATGCCTCTGTTTATTCTTATAGTTTCTTAAATTTTAGTTTAGTAAGTTCTTACACTCGCAAGAATCTCGCTCATGGTGGAGTTAGCATATATGCCAAAAATGACCTTGATGTGCATGGTATTGATTTGACTAGCTTTTGTGTTGACATGCATATTGAAGCCTGCGGTTTGGAATGGAGGCACAATAACATAGATTTTGTTTTATTGTGTGTTATTGCTCCCCTCAGGATGATCCAAAATTATTTTTTTATATTATTTTAAATTATTTATTTACAAATGGTGTTAATGGAATTGTTTGTGATGATTTTAATTTTGACAGTTACAACATCTCTAAAAATTTTATTGATGTTAACAATTTGTTACTTACTATGGTCTCGAGTATAGGATCAAATGGCCCACTGTGTACCTTTGATATTATCTTTACTAATTCTTACGTTTTAGTACTTGTGTTATTGATAATACAATTTCTGATCATTGAACCATTCTTTATGCATTTAACACAAATTTTAATAGTAATAGTACGTGTGTGTGTACTATAAGAAATTTTAATTTATCCAATTGTTATCTTTCTTATACCTGCTGCCTACTGAAGAATGGCATGGTGTATTTAATTCTTCTGAATTTTGTGATATGTTTAATTATTTTTATATATGTTTTCCTCTAACAAAATGTAGAGCTTATTATCATTCTAAATCATGGATTAATAATGAAGCTAAAGCCTCTAGTGCTGCATACGTCAGACAATTGTTTTATTTAGCTAAAAATTTACACAGTTGGAAGGTATTTATAAACAAGTTCTAAGTGCAGTAACATTTTGTCAAAAATGCCAAAAAGCGATTTTATGAAAGCCGCTTGAGCCTTCAATAATAGTAGACACATTTGGAACATTCATAATGATAAGACAAATTACAAACAAAGTAATGGTAATATTACATTAGCTTATGGTGACAGAGTTACTAACTGTCCGTAATACATTGCTGATTCATTTAACACATTTTTAAAAAATGCTCCTCTAAAAGTTGTGTCTAATTTGGACGTGAGTAAGGAATTAATTTGAGTGGTCTCAAGCATAATTGCAATTCTAAGTTTTGTACATGAATTTTCTGAAGCTGAAATTGATGACATAATTTTCAAAAATCTTAAAAATAAATCTTCATGTGGTCAAGATGATGTTCCTCTTAAATTAATTCGTAAATGTGGTGAATACATTATAAAGCCTCTTTACGTTTCTTATTAACACTTTTTTTACATCTGGCACATTTCTTAGTGAGTTTAAACTGAAGAAAGTCATTCCTGTGATTAAGAACTCTGACAAAACTAGAATTGAAAATTATAGACCATTTGCTATCTGTAACAGTATTTAAAAAATCTTTGAATATTTTATGCTTGACAGACTACCCAATTTTCTTGATAAATTGTATAATGTCCTGGATCCTGACCAACATGGTTTTAGATTGGATAAATCACCACCACCACTGCCACCAGAGAAATTTTACTCTTTTGATTCTGGTGCCCTGTTGGAATTGTTTGTGATCTCAGCAGAGCATTCATTTGTGTTAGTCATGATATGTTGTTTGTTAAATTAGAAAATTGTGGTATACGTGGTGTAGTTTTAACCTGGTTTACTTCTTATTTGAAAAATAAAACTCAGTATGTTCAGATTAACCACACAACTGATTCTTTTAGAAACGTTTATAATTCTAATATTGTTGATGTTGATATTGCTGTTCCCCAGGGTTCCATTCTTGCTCCTATGTTGTTTCTTCTGTTTCTTAATGAATTACCCGGTCAACTGAAAGATTATTTTTTAACTGTGTTTGCTGCTGATACAACTGATTGTTAAAGATGGCAATAAGATAGATTTGGAAGTTAAATGTAATTGCTTAGAGCGCTCAAAATGGCTTAATGATAATATTCTTTGTCTGAATGTTAATAAAACTCGCTTTTTCATTTTCATATGAATCAAAAAAGGAAATTTCAGCAATTAAGCATTAATATTATTTGGTCAGAATCTGCATTGTCTTCAGCACACTAAATTCTTTGGAATTTTTTTGTTGAACATCTATCTTGATAGTTTGTTGTTATCAATTACAGGTTTTGAGATTATGTCTTAATGTTTTTCTTGATGTGTTTTCTGTTTTACTTTGCACATGTTAAATCTCAGTTGGCATATATGGTGTTTGTTTCTGGGGTCAGGATTCATAATTCAGGAAGTATTTATTACCCAAAAATGCATTATACAATATATTACGGGTATTGATAGCAGATAATCCTGTAAGGGATGTTTTATTAGTTTTAATATATTGTGTATCTACGGATTGTATATTTTTAAATTAATGGAGTTGATATTTATTGACAGAGATTACTTTCCTAGAAATGTTGATTTTTATACATATGATACCCGTATAAGATAATTTTAACATTCCAATGCATCACTCGTCAAAATTTAATGGATCTCCTATGATCTATGGTTTGAAATGTATTTCCTTGCCTGTTAATATTAAATCTACAGTAATTTTAAGTTGTAATTTTATATGACTCTGAGGTTTTATCCAGGTTTTCCTCAGTCCTCATAACTGGCAAATTCTGGTGAGGTACCCTAAACTTACATCTAAAACGTTTCCTTTCCCAATTATCATTTCATTTAATGGATCATGTGTTCACATTTGTGGTGCCATATTCAGTAAGAACTGGTGTTAAACACTATTTAAAAAAATGGAGTAATACATTTTAACATTTAGAATGCCAGAGATGTAGTGGAGATAAGTAGGGTTGTAAACCAACTTAGGCATTCTTTACATTAGTGGTCATATGCATGGTGATTTATGTTTATAACAGATACTGACAAGGTTAGTGCTGTGATGCATTCTCCCTATTGAAGTGTGTAAATAGTTTTTTACGTACTTCTTTTTGTTTGAAATTTATGAATGTTATCTTGGAGTAACATGCAAGTCAAAGAACCGAGAGGATAGCTGAGCCGGCAGTTTGGAGAAAGGAACAGAAAACAGCTGATCAAGTCACAAAATCGACAGACGTGAGAAACAACCATGAAAGGGGACAGAAGAAAATGGAGAGGAAGATCCAATAGCCATGGAGGGGGAAGTGGAGCTAACATTGTTAGCAGCGGCATGGCGGGAAGAGATGCAAAGGAGGAGAAGTGGGGAGAAGCTGAGAGAACAGATGAATCAGTAAGAAATGCATATGCGAAGGAGGGAAACAGCCATGAAAGGAGTACAGAAGAAAATGAGAAAGAAGCAGCAGCTAGGGAGAGGGAGGAGGAGGAGCTAACAATTGCAGGGGCGGGGCGAGAAGAAATGTAAAGAAGAAGAAGTGGAGAGACGCCGAGAGAACAGATGATTAACAATGCAGCAAGAAATACATTTGCGGAGGAGGGAGTGACACGAGTGAGAAGTGGGGAAGTAATAAGAGTCAGAACGGTCAGTGAAGCAGAAGAAATTGCAAGAAGGAGGGGAGGGTATACAATAATAGATTTGAGAGAAGGGAGGGTAATGCTACAAGGGGAGGAAAGTGTAGACCCGGAATCCAGATGTACTAGACTCAGGAAAGCAATGGAGAAATTTACGTATCAGGACAAAACAAAGAACAAATAGGGAAAGGAAGTAAATTGATATGAAGAAAAGGAAACAGGAGTAAGACGGATGTAAACTGAGTTCATATTAGTAACCCATTCATACATGATATATTAAGAGTAAAAATAAGAAATTAGCATTATCTAGTAATAAGAGATAAGAAGATTCCAGGTTCGGGTTCATTATACGCAGACGATTTTATGGTAGGCACCATATTGTTGATAGGATTACAAAAGCAATAAATGAAATTCAAGAAAATGTGAAAATGGGGAATTGGGGTAAAAATCTAAAGATGACTGACTCAATAAAAGGCTCTAAGAAACAAAACCAAGGACTGAGAGAATAATAAGGAAGTTAAAGGGAAGAAAATGGTATAGAAAAGTAAGAGAAGCAAGGGCCACTCAGTGAGCGAAAAGGTCAGGTAGCCAAGCAATCTGAGTGACCCAATAAGAAAACAAGCACCAGACAAATTGTACAATAGATGTAGGGGTATAAATGAATATACATTGTATGTATTGTAAACATGTAGAACAAATTGTACAATAAATCCATTCATTCATTCATCCATCTTGGAGTACACCAGCTTTCTTTCACAACATTTTTAGAAGAAATCTGATAACTTTTTTGTTGTAAAATGCTCACTAAATTCACATTAGCTCCACTTAAATATTAAGAACCTCAAGAAGTTGGATGATTTGTGGAAGGGCACCAAAACATTAACTGAAGAAACAGAATGCACAATGGGAATGACTCCAAGGAAACGGAAAGTGCCTGAAAGTTTGGTGGCAGTGATGTAGAGGGAAATCATAAATCAGCTTCAGGTTTCTATAGATATCGTATACTTAAAGTATGCTTTCCTGTTTTAGAAATTATATCAACAGCATGTTTCAGGAAAATGATTTGAAACTTCTTTGCTTACTGCATACAATTTCAAGCAAAAGTGAGGTGGAGATTGATGAATTGAGCTTTGTGTTTGCTGATTATCGAGTGCCAGTAAATGAACTGTACACAGTTAAATGCTTGTTCGTATATGTGTGTAAATAAAGAGTTAATGATGAAATTGACTCCTGATTGAAGTTTTTGATAAGCAAGGCTTAATATTTTCTCAATATAAATAAAATATTGAAATCATTCCTGATAGTGTCTGTGCATTCAGTAAGCAGTGAGTGCTCATTCTTTCTTCAGAATCTAAACATTTACATATCGACTGCTTAGGATCAGACAGACGTAACTACAAAATCATTGTTTTGAGATATAGTCCTTTTTAAGTTTTGTCCTCACAATAAACACACTTTGTCACATTGTTTAATAGGCCTGCTTGTTAAAAGATCAAAGCACATTGTGTTTAGTGGTTACCATGCTAGCCTCTAGTTCCCGAGGTTGCAGGTTCAAATCTGGCAGAGGACAATGGATTTTTTTTGGGTGTAAAAATCCTTAGCATGGCTTCCTTCGGAAGGGAAGTAAAGCTGATGGTCCCGTGTCATAGATTTATGGCACATAAAAGAATCTCAAGCCTGATAAAGAGGGCTCTGAGTAAAATTACCGGTCTTTCATGCCCAATATAGAATGGGACGCTAAGGACCACAGCAGTTAAAGGTCATCCATAAATAAAACTCAATTCATCAAAGCACATTTGATTTCCTATTGTTGTGTACCAACTTCCTTTAATTAAAGCTTTCCAGTAAAATTAAAAAAAATCTTATGTGTTACACTCACATGACTTTCTCTACTCTTGTACAAA
Organism: Deroplatys truncata; assembly: GCA_030765065.1. Classification (NCBI taxonomy): domain Eukaryota; kingdom Metazoa; phylum Arthropoda; class Insecta; order Mantodea; family Mantidae; genus Deroplatys; species Deroplatys truncata. Next base: position 174,298,519 of record CM060986.1, on the reverse strand, counting down.
CTATTTTTACAAATGCTTATTCTCCATATGCTTCATGTTAATTGAGATGTTCATCTTATTGCTAATTTCCTTGTAGATGCAAGGGGAATTGTTAGGGTTTAAGTAATAGTCAAATATATTAAGAGCTGGTTGCTATTTGGAGTATTCCATTCTCTTTGCATTACCAGGACAAAAAAAATGAATAATGAATTACCATTTGAGAAAAAGTATAAGTATTGGAAAATTTAAGGGAATAACAAGCAATATCTTGAAAATGGTTCACTCAAAAAAAAAATGTATATGATATAAATTGTGTACTTTAATGCAATCTACATTCTTTTGTGTAGTAAAATTTTGTCTATCTCTTATGGTTTACCAGTTATGCAAAAGTCATTCACAATGAAGAATACTTTTGGAGACATTCTCAGAAAATTCGAGATATACATTTTATTTGTCATGAAAGTATCTTAAATATATGATATTTTAATCAAAATCGTTATAGCCATTTTTGAGAAAATTAAAATTTTGGAAAAGTGTTCCATGTAAAGGGTAATCTGGGGTGGGGGTATTTTCTTGAAAACCTTGTGTCGCATTTCTGGAAGATACTGAACCTAAATACCAAGTTTATTTGACTGTTCGTTTCTGAATTATGCTGTTCACAGACACACACACACACACACACACACACACACACACACACAGACATGTTTACAAAAATACTGTTTTACTTTCTCTATTACGTATAGTAAGTAGGGGAAGTATTGCATTCCACCCAAAAATTTGATACCGAGATTTCACCAGAAACACATGTTTTGAGACCCCCTGAATCCAAAAAAAAGCATTTTTGGAAACATGTCTGTGTGCATGTGTCTGTGAACTCGGAAACGAACAGTCGGATAAACATCAAACTTGGTATTTAGGTTTAGTATCTACCAGAGATGCGACACGAAGGTTTTCAAGAAAATCCCCCCAGCCCAAATTATCCTTTACATGGAATATTTTTCGAACATTTTAATTTTCTCAAAAATGGCTCTAATGATTTTGATTAAAATATCATATGTTTAAGATATTTTCATGACAAATGAAATGTATATCTCAAATTTTCTGAGAATGTCTCCAAAAGTATTTTTCATTGTGAGCGACTTTTGCATAACTGGTAAACCATAAGAGATAGTAAAAATTTTACTACACAAAAAATGTAGATCGCGTTAAAATACACAATTTATGTCATATACATTTTTGTTGTTGAGTGAACCATTTTCAACATATTGCTTGTTATTCCATTAAATTTTCCAATACTTATACTTCTTCTCAAATTCGTTATTCATTTTTTTTTATGTCCTGGACATGCAAAGAGAATGGAATGCGCCACATAGCAACCAGCGCTTAAAAGATTTGACTATTGCTTAAAATCTACCATATTCCCCTTGCATCTACAAGAAAATTAGCAATAAGATTAACATCTCCATTAACATGAAGCATATGGAGAATAAGCGTTTGTAAAAATAGTTTGTACAAGAGTGGAGAAAGTCATGTGGGTGTAACACATCAGATTTTTTTGGATTCAGGAGGCCTCAAAACTTGTATTTCCGGTGAAATCTCGGTATCGAATGTTTGGGTGGAATGCAATACTTCCCCTACTTACTCTACGTAGTAGAGAAAGTAAAAATAATTAACCAAAAGGTTGTATGTGGGTATGTCTCTTTGTCTCTGAATCTTTGCATGTAAATACAATCCTCTAACCCTAAACCAAAGCCAGTGCTGAAGTTATAGCTGGGTTAGAAGGAATTTTACTGGCTGTAAGAAGCATAACTCAAGTCACAATTGTTCTCTGCTTTATTAATCACTTATATTTGATGAGATATAACTATTTGAGGAGTGTACACTTTTGAAGGCTGACATACACTTTGCCTACTCTGGTATTACTGCATTGTCCTAACACTTTTCACTCATAAAATCTAAAGCTCAGCATAAAACTCATTAAATCTGAGGCAATAGAACAAAATGAAGGTTTCGTTGTTAATTATAGTCAAAAAGGAACTTGTTGATATAAATAGTGTAATTAACTACAAGAATTAAACACAATATACAGTGAAAATACTGAGCTATGATTTTCATTCTGAAACTTCCTCTTTGTTTTCTGTATCTTGGGCAAGACGTCTTGTTGTAAGTTCTGCATAAATTGTGTGGTATCTAGCTGTATTATACCCTTGTGACACAAATCAAGCAGATCTTTCTTCTTCTTCTCTGTATTGATGTGTTGAGGTTCCTCATAAGCTACTGATAACGGTTGCTCTTCTCTTGAATTACTTGATCATCAGTGACTGGTTCTGCCTCTTACAGAAAGGACACAAAATTCTTGTTCATCATATGAGTATTTAAAACACATTGTGTATTGCTCATATTTGCTATACTGGATCCACACCATCTCATCCAATTTGTTTTTTCTTGTTTTTCCTGTTCGCCATAATTTGCTTTTGAAGCTTGGCGAAGTCCAAGAATTTTGATTCATCCATCTCTATAATCATGTGCTTTAGTTATGCCATGCGCACAGCTGTATACCACCCAGTTGGATCAAAAATGTTGATATTCTTACTTTCCCTTTCTATTATGGCATGAACGGAATCCACTTCCATTTGAGAATGACCAGGCTCAAAGAAGCACTGGTTAATCAGTGGATTGTCTAAGATACTAACAGCATGAAGATACGTGGTACTCATATATAGGGTCACTCTGAAAGTTTTGAGAATGGGCAACAATGAGTTGTGGTTAGCCAAAGCTGATCTTCCTAGCTTTAGATTGAAGTTCAGATAGTAACTGTGTGAGCCTGGGTGCGCTCCAACAATGTGCAGCTTCAGAACTTATGTGTATGCGCATGCAGGTGTTGCTATGCCATACCTTCTCAAGCTAGAACATTTCCATGCCTTGATTTTCTTTGAACTTTAAAGTCGTTTTAGGGAAGAGAGAATGCCTTTAAAGACTGCATTGGGTATTTGGAGTCTTTGTAATCCATGATTTATTGAAGATTTGCATAGTTTAGAATAGGATCCCCTCGAAGATCAAGGCCGTACAGGATGGCCAGCTACAGCAACAGCGAAAGACAATGCGATGAAAACAGAATGCATGTTGCAGGAAGATCATCATTGCTTGTATTATCAGATTCAAGAAGCCCTGAATATTGGAGTGGCAGTAGCGAACGCCATCCTTAAAGAAAATCTTCACGTCAGGAAGCTCTTTAGTCATTGGATCCCCTTCCACTTCACAAATGAGCAGAAACAGGCACATGTGTAAGGTGGCAAGAAATGGCAGAAAAATTTGAGAGATCCAAAAACATATTAAAACTTGTAAAAGCTGAACAAAAAGCGTGATACACCAGTATGATCCAGAAACTAAGCACAGTCATTGGTCTGGGTCTTCTCAGGAGAGGATACCCAACAAAAGTGAAGGAAGAAAAAAGTGTTGGCAAGTAGATGATCTGTTCGGAAAGGTAGAATCAGATGACTGAAAAATTCAATGCCATAGCCGAGATTTGAACCACGGATCTCCCGGTCTCCATCCAGTTGCTCTAACCACTGAGCTACCATGGCAACATGCCGGCACGCCATTAAATTCTCCAGGTGACTTGAATTTTTCCCGGTAAACCACAAGGAGATCTCAAATGTATTCAGATGTTGTACCCCAATGGCGACTTACATTCTTTGTAAGTACTTAAGTCCCGGGCTTTTAGTTTCAACCACTATTAGGTCAATTAATAGAAATAATTATTTCCAGATGATCTGTTCGTTTTTCTCAGCTAGTGGCCATATTGTGAGGATTCCGCCTGAGGGCAAAAGACTGCCACTGCCAGATGGTACCCCACAATATGTCTGCCAAAAGTCTTCAATGAACTGAGAGCAAAGTGTCCTAATACTGGTCTGCATGGAATTTTGCTTCACCACAACGCCTCTGCCTACACTGCATTAAAAACAATCCAATTTCTGCAGAAGTTAGGAGTCAAATATTTGTCCCATCCAGTCCGGAATTGGCCGCCCCATGCTACTTTTTTTCTATTCCCCAAATAAAAGAAAAAAATTTGAATCACCTGAAGCTGCAGTAGCTGCTTACGAAGAAAGCATTTGCACTCTCTCCAAAGAAGTATAACATTCGGCATTTGAAAGTATGAGACATTCTGTAGAATAAAGTAGAGAATCCTTTGAAAAGGTGCAATGATCATCTAAATTTTTATTGCATTCATTCTCAAAACTCGTGATCCTCGTATTAGCATTTCGGTTCTGACTCCCCCCCCCCCCACTTGTGTCAGAAAGCAATGTAACTTCCTTTCCATTTGCATGCTTCTAGCAAGATCCAAATGCAGGATGAGATTTCTACTGAACCCATTTCCTATTTGACTTATCCCACATAAAGCAATTAACTTTGTTAGAACCTACATCCAGAACAGTAAGGTTGTACACTGACAGCCATTGTATATATAAAATGGCTCTGGAATTTGTTTTCGGACAGTTGAGAATGGCCTTTAAGTCAAATTTCACAAGCACGTTTTCACAGCTTTTTGTCTTCACTTTTTTAGCATTCTTGAAATCCCCAGCCATTTCTTTTCTTAGTTTCACTCCCCTGTTCATGTCCCAAAAGATGTGAAAATTTGAAGCATTTGTCACACCTGTCTCTTCTAGGTCTGTAAAAACTAATATTGAACTCTGTAGTAAATATCCGCTAAAATAACCAAGGCTTCTCAGGTGTTCTTCCTCCTCCTTCACACTACTGCTTGTACAAATCATACATTGTAGTCAAATTGAAATCAGCAGGCAAGTAATCATGTACAGAGTACTTTCTTTTGTAGGGAAGCTATTGATATGATTTATTATGATTTCTCTTGTGTCTTCTAGTCTCTTTTTACTGCTTTCATGTCATCCTCTTCTTTCCTTCTCAATTATATTGTAACCATTTCTTTTTTGTATGGTTGATTGCGCAAAAGTCTCTGAAACATACAATATCTTCGGAAAGAATTCCATACACCTTTGCATTTTTTCATTCTCCCTAATTAGAAAGTACCTCTTGCTCCTTTTCCTTTGTGATGTACTTGCTTTTGTCCTTTAACTTTGTTTATCATACTCCTCCACCAGGTTGTTAAGATAATCTCTTTGTAACTCGGTAAATAAAGGTACAGTGAATGTTACCTCATTGGAATTAACATTGCACTGTCTGATACATTTAGAACAATCTTTTTACTTTCTCTACTACGTATAGTAAGTAGGGGAAGTATTGTATTCCACCCAAAAATTCGATACAGAGATTTCACCGGAAATATATGTTTTGAGACCCCTGAATCCAAAAAAAGCATTTTTGGAAACATGTCTGTGTATGTCTGTCTATCTGTCTGTGAACAGCATAACTCAGAAACGAACAATCGGATAAACACCAAACTTAGGTTCAGTATCTTCCAGAGATGCGACACAAAGGTTTTCAAGAAAATCCCCCCACCCCGGATTACCCTTTACATGGAACATTTTTCGAAAATTTTATTTTTCTCAAAAATGGCTCTAATGATTTTGAATAAAATACCTTAAGTTTAAGACATTTTTATGGCAAATGAAATGTATATCTTGAATTTTCTGGGAATGTCTCCAAAAGTATTCTTCATTATGAACGACTTTTGCATAACTGGTAAACAATAAGAGATATACAAAATTTTACTACACAAAAAATGTAGATCACATTAAAATACACAATTTATGTCATATACATTTTTTTTGTTGAGTGAACCATTTTTGAGATGTTGCTTGTTATTCCCTTAAATTTTTCAATACTTATTTTCTCAAATGGGAATTCGTTATTCATTTTTTGTCTTGAATATGGAAAGAGTATTAATCTGTGGCAAAGAGAATGGTGCTGCACATAGGAACCAGCTATTAAGAGATATGTCTGTGCTTATGTTGCCCTTGCAAATACAAAACATGGGGGAACATAGTAACCTTAACCGAGTCAAATATTTTTAGAACTGGTCGCTATGTGTAAAATGTAATTCTCTTTGCATGTCAAAAGATCGTTTCTGCTCATGTTTATCTCGATTAATATGAAATAGATGGAGAATAAGAGTTTGTAAAAATAGTTTGTACAAGAGTAGAGAGTCATGTGAGTGTAACACATCAGATTTTTCTTTTACACTTCTTGCAAGAATTTCAATATTTGTTGTAGAAGTATACAATTTTCTTAGTTGCCTATTCATTCTTTTATTTCTTTTCCACTTCTCTGGAAATGGAGTCTTCTTATTTTTTTTTCCCCCCCTAACAGTGGCAACAGCTGCTATGTATTCAGCTTCTCCTGAATTTTCTGCGGATTTTTCAGAAATCTTATATTTCCTTGTTCTGCATCTCTTTGCATATTCTCAGATAACTTTCTTTTGTCACAGCTTGGAGAATTTCCTTCATTGCTGTCTGTGGAAGAATACAATATGAATTAAAGAAGGAATTTTCATCATCTTTTCGGTTAGTTTTTATTGCCTAGACATTTTGTTAACCTACTTACCACTGTCAGCTGAGTTATCTGACTCATAATCAGGATCGGCATTACTATTAGAAGCTAAGAATTCCCTTAGCAGCTCTTCATCGTTTTTTTCTTTGGATCTTTCAGTTCTTGTGGATGCTGTAATGTGTTCCCTTTAACTTAGTTACCAATAAAGATAATACAAGTATGTGTTATAATATTAAGTTATAGTAATAATAATACTCACAACATTCACTGACATTTCTTTGATACTTCTGCGTCATCAGTACCATTCTAACCATCTTCCTTCCTCTTGATTCCAAGGCGATGCTTGACACTCGCACACTAGTCAAAGAATGAAACAATACTAGCTTCGAAATTATATAGAAACTTTGAGTAGGAACTTAACATCTTTTACATGTTTTACAACTTGACCAGTTTCAGGAGCTAATTGCTCCCATCATCGGAAGTGGCTGACTGGTTCCTCGTGGTGTCTGTGTGTGATGATGAAACTCCATAGTGGGTTCGATGGTGGCAATTCAAAATTCATCACAGTGTTTGTGTTTTTTGATTAATAACTTTTCTCAAGTATCCGACTCTGCAGTTCCAACTTGGGAAAAGTTATTAATCACAAAACATGAACACCATTTTTATACTGATGTTAGTAATTATCCATATTAATATATTTTCCATATTTTATACTAATACTGGCTTCCTTCAGTTGGAATCATTAATCAACATAATTACTCATTGAACAATCCACAGCAGTTGATAAACCTTTGTCAACACTGGTCCTTTTATCTTGAAAAGACGAATCAGTTTTCCCGCCTTTTTGACCCAGTTGTAGTTAAGATAGGCAAACAGAACAGCTTTTACGCCTGTATGATCCTTAATATAATTTATCCAAAGCAGATACATTGATGCCTAAGTTCTAAGATGTGGAAGCTAGAGATATGTTTGCCTGACCTCAAGATAGATATGAACTTTGGGATCCTTACATATAAAAAACAGTAAAAATGTAGTTACGTCGTCTGATCTTAAGCAGTCGATATGCAACAATATTATTCAAGAAAGACAAACATCTTTCAATTGGTTGAAAAATCATATAATGTGGACATGTTAAAAATAATAGATGAAAACAACTCTGAAGTGATTGTTAGAGAAAAGGAGATTCAGCTTTATTAGCAAACTAACTTACATGACCATACTTGAAATTGTAAATACAGTAAAACTGTTATAACAGTTTTCAAGGGATCACAGTAGTTATCTGTGTATAGGCTGGAACTGCATATTAGGAGATAGCCAAACATTGCATATGCTTTCTCTTAAATTATTGGTCCGTGTATGGGTATTCTTGCCTACTGAGACTAATGAAGTCTTCTTCCTCTTCCCCTTTCAAGGTTTAGGTGTTATCACCTGTTCCGGTCTCTATCATCCATTCACCTCTTACAAGGTTTACAGATCTCTCTTTCCAATTGGCCGATAATTCATTATTACTTTTTTGGTAATATATTTTCTGTCATTCTACCAACATGGTCCTTCGATTTCATACTATTTTCTTAATCAAAGAAGAATTGCTTAGATGTAATAAAGCTGTAGTGATTAGGAAAATGTTCACAGATCAGTCACAGTTGAGGCAATTAAGAGAATTTCTTTGGAAGGCTAGGATGAAGTGGAAATGGTCTGTTGACAAAATGTTAATTTGCCAGTCTCATTACTGTAAATAGGAGGTTGTTGAAAATAGTATATAGAGAAGAGAAAAGTGTAAAATAAACTGTAATACCTGGATGTCCATGGCCAATTCCCATAGACTCCATTATGTATTGAACTTTAGCACTGAATAAATATTATTACTACTACTACTACTACCACCACCACCGCCGCCGCCGCCGCCACCACCACCACCACCGCCGCCGCCGCCGCCGCCACCGCCGCCGCCGCCGCCGCCACCGCCACCGCCACCGCCACCGCCACCGCCACCGCCACCGCCACCGCCACCGCCACCGCCACCGCCACCGCCACCGCCACCGCCACCGCCACCGCCACCGCCACCGCCACCGCCACCGCCACCACCACCACCACCACCACCACCACCACCACCACCACCACCACCACCACCACCACCACCACCACCACCACCACCACCACCACCACCACCACCACCACCACCACCACCACCACCACCACCACCACCACCACCACCACCACCACCACCACCACCACCACCACCACCACCACCACCACCACCACCACCACCACCACCACCACCACCACCACCACCACCACCACCACCACCACCACCACCACCACCACCACCACCACCACCACCACCACCACCACCACCACCACCACCACCACCACCACCACCACCACCACCACCACCACCACCACCACCACCACCACCACCACCACCACCACCACCACCACCACCACCACCACCACCACCACCACCACCACCACCACCACCACCACCACCACCACCACCACCACCACCACCACCACCACCACCACCACCACCACCACCACCACCACCACCACCACCACCACCACCACCACCACCACCACCACCACCACCACCACCACCACCACCACCACCACCACCACCACCACCACCACCACCACCACCACCACCACCACCACCACCACCACCACCACCACCACCACCACCACCACCACCACCACCACCACCACCACCACCACCACCACCACCACCACCACCACCACCACCACCACCACCACCACCACCACCACCACCACCACCACCACCACCACCACCACCACCACCACCACCACCACCACCACCACCACCACCACCACCACCACCACCACCACCACCACCACCACCACCACCACCACCACCACCACCACCACTACCACTACTACTACTTTCTTCTGTCTAATGAAGTCAGTCAATCAAAATCTTTGTTTCCCACATTTCACTTTCTTCCATTTACAACCTTCCAATGCTGCTGTTTATTGAATAAGCAGGTTGTTTCTGTTAAAGATAGTGCTTTTGTAAGATTTTCAATTTATCCGATCAAAAAGAGTACTTTTTTTAACACTTATTATTATCATCACACTTAATACTTCAATATATCAAGAAAAATTGGAAAATAGAAATAGATCAGCAAAATTTTATTTGGAAAAAAAAAAGGAAAGGGCAAAAAAAAGAGTGTGCATGTCTGAGATAGAATATTGTTTACAGGCTTAAGGGTAGGTTAATGGAACCAAAGCGTTTCAGGTTGGTGATATAGTGAGAAAGAAAAATATATCTAAAAATGAATTGAAAATGTTTCTGCACAAAAGTGTATTATACAAGATTAAAGCATGATAAATAGGCATTTTATACCAACAACTTTATGTACGAGAGATGCAGGGACCGAAGAAAAGGGATTTATTAATAGAATGGCATAATATGTGGGAATGAATTGAGTTTTTATATATGGATGCTCTTTAACTACTATGGTTCTTGGCATCCCATTCTCTATTGGGTGTGAAAGACTGGAAATTTTGCTCAGAGGCCTCTTTATCAGGCTTGAAGTTCTTATATGTGCCGTAAATCTAAAACACGGTACACTAGCTTTACTTCACTTCTGAAGGTAGCCATGCTAAGAATTTTTAGGCCCGAAAAAAATCCATCACCCTCTGCTGGGTTTGAACCTATGTAATATGTGGGCATGTATTACTGAGGGTTCATTGTACTTTAAACAAAGTAAATTATTGAAATAGAAATTCCTAATGCATATGTGATATAACACTTTTTTTTTATTATTTTTAACTTCCTCAAAAATTAAATGCTTAAACTTCATCAAAATTGGGATTCTGTTGAGGTATTTTTAGAAAAAAGATCCATGTGTTTCTGTGTGACTTAGTCTGTGAACAGCATATCTCAAAAATGAAAAGTTGGATAAATGCATTTCATACTGGGATAGGTGCAAAGCAAATATTTTCAAGCAATTCACCCTGTCCCAAACAATGCTTGACATAAAAAAAATTGTTAATCTTTTATTTTCTCAAAAGTGTCTTTAGTGATTTTGATTAAAATATCACAAGTTTGAGGTATTAACATTAGGAATAAAATTTATTTCACGATTTAAAAGATTGCTCACAAACTTAAGGAGCTTATACGAGGGTCACTCTAAAGGTTTTTAGAATGGGCAACAATGAGTAGTGGTAAACCAAAGCAGCTTTTCCTAATTTCAGATTGAAGTTCAAATAGCAACATGTGCAAGTCTGGGAGCGCTCCAATAATGTGCATCATCAGCACCGCATGTGTATGTATAGCAGGTGTTGCTACGCCATAAGCTAGGAAGGATCTCAAGCGAGAACATTTTCGTGCTATGATTTTCTATGACTTTAAAGTCGGTTTAGGGGAGAGAGAATGCCTTGAAAGACTGCATCGTGCATTTGGGGAGAAAGAGGAAGGGATTCCCTGGATGATGAAGACCGAGCAGAACGGCCGGCTACACCAACAATGGATGAAAATGTGGTGAAAGCAGAGTACATGTTGCAGGAAGATCATCGTTGCACATATGGTCAGATTCAAGAAGCCCTAAATATTGGATTGGCAGCAGTGAAAACAGCCCTGAAAGAAAAACTTGACATAAGGAAGCTTTGCAATCACTGGTTCCCCACCACCTCACCAATGAGGAGAAATAAGCATGTATGCAATGGTGCCAGAAAATGATTAAAAAAATTCAATGGAAGAAGATCCAAAAACATTTAACATTGTAACAGGTGACGAAAGCTGGATTTACCAGTGTGATCCAGAAACTAAACAACAGTCATTGGTCTGGGTCTTCCCAGGAGAAGATCCCCCAACAAAAGTGAAGCGAACGAGAAGTGTTGGCAAGAAGATGATCTGTTCCTGCTTTTCAGCAAGTGGCCACATTGTGACGATTCTGCTTGAGGGACAAAAGATGTTACTGCCAGATGGTACACTACAATGTCTGCCACAAGTGTTCAATGGACTGAGAGAAAAGAGTGTCCTACATGGAATTTTGTTCCACCACGACAATGCCTCTGCCCATACTGCACAAGAAACAACCCAATTTCTACAGGAGTCAGATATTGGTCCCATCTCCCTACAGTCTAGATCTGGCCCCATGTGACTGTTTTCTATTCCCCAAAATGAAAGAAAAAATTCAAGGTCAACAATTTGAGTCACCTGAAGCCGCAGTAGCTGCTTACAAAGAATGTATTTGCACTCTCCAAAGAATGGCATTCAGCATTTGAAATTGGTTTGAAAGGATGAGACAGTGCAATGGAGAATATTTTGAAAAGATGCGATGACCAGATCTAAATTTTTAATATTTTATTGCATCTATTCTCAAAACATTTGGCCATGGCCGTGAGCTAACAATCAGGAGTGTGTATAAATATTAAAAAAGAAAAATAAACAGAGGGGTAAAATAATTCACAGTTTCTGTTGCTGGTAGAGATATCAGAGTACCGTTATCTCCAAAAGGCAATATATACACTTATTCCAGAGGTGTAAAAAGAATTGACTATAAATAATAAAGTAGAAACGTGCTTGATCTCGTGAACGGAAGGTCCGTGGTTCAAATCCTGCAAAGAGTATCCTTTCTGACGAGGTTTTCCCAGGTTTTCCTCAGTCCTTAACTGGCAAATTCCAGGAAATATCTAAATTTAGGCCTGAAACCTTTCCTTTCCAAATTTCTTTTCCCAAATATCATTTCATTGCATGTATCATCATGTTCACCGCCTGTGATGCAATATGTAGTAAGAACAGGCGTTAAAGACTACTAAAAACGCATAATTGAGTTCAAAGCAACTGGACGGCAATGCACAAGAGCCATGGGGAATAAAATGCACTGCTGTCGTTTTTTCCCCTTTCTTTTATGAACATCAAAGCTTTACTTTGTTAGCTACGGTACTCAGTGCATCATCAGTTATTCTTATTTTATTGTTCCATTTATACCCCTCATTTAACTGAAATGGATATATAGGCAACCTTTACCTTTGGAACATTGCCTATCGGCAATGGTGTTAACTAGTATACAGGGGGTGGGGTTGTGCACTAGACCACAGACACAATTACACTCTCATACTTCTGGGGTGAATAGGGAATAATCTTGGTTAGAGGAAAATTCCCACCCCGCAACCGGGAATCGAACCCAGGATCCCTTGCACAGAAGCAAAAATGAAACAACTGCAAAAGAAATGTATGGTCTACAAAGTAATTCGGAGTCAGTGCAAGCTTAGGAATGTCAGGAACAACATTGCAGATATAAGCTTACTGTACAATGAGACTCACTGGGTTCGATTGATAGCAGATAAATGATGAAGCTGGTCTGGAGTGGATGCAATTAACAGAGCACCTACACACTTTTCTTTTGATGTATGTGGCATACTAATTGACAGATATCTCAGATTTGGAAGGGAAGGTCAAATTACATTGTCACCCTGGTCCCCTGATCTGATTCCTCTTGATTTCTTCTTGTGGGGGTATAACCAAAGGCCTCATGTATGTGACACCAATTCCTGGCCAAGAAACACAAATACCGATCTAATAAGGCTTTGTGAGATGCATGATGTACTTGGCAGTGTGCACCAGAGTTTTTACAACGATAGGCTTGTATTGACTGTGGTGGTTGCCACTTCAAACACCTTTTCTGAAACAAAATTCTTGAGTAAATATGATCGTTGATTAACCTAAGTGTGTGTACACAATAAATTGATTGTAGTTTCTGGCAATACAAAGCTTTCACCGACTCAGCAGAGCCTCCTAGACCATAAGTTCCTTTTCTAAACTTGTGTTTCTATTCCTCTATAAGCTCCTTAAAGTTTGTGTGCAATCTTTTGAATCAGCCTGTAAATTGAATTTCCTGTAAATTAACTGTAAAATCCTCTTCTTTCACATTAAATTTTCTAAAACTCGGAAACTATCACAGACAAGAACTTACAATAGAAAAAATGTACATATTAAAATATATAATTTATAAAAGATATATTTTGTGCCAATAACCATTTCTGAAATATTAGCTGCTGTTTGTGCATATTTCCCTTATTTTAATACACTTAAGTAACCATTCCTTTTTTACTTTCTCTACCATGTACATAGTAGGTAAGAGAAGGTATTGCATTTCACCAGAAATACATGTTTTGAGGCCCCCTGAATAAAAACAAAGCAATTTTTAGAAAAAGGTCCACATGTGTGTCTATGAACAGCATCACTCAAAAACAAAAGGTCGGATCAACACCAAACTTACTATGTCTTGAATTTTCTGGAAAAGCCTTTGAAGTCCTCTTCATTTGGAAGGAATTTTGTATAATCTTGTATAACCGGTAAATGTTAAGCAATAGAGGAAACATACTGCACAAAAAATGTAGATCTCTTTAAGAGACACAATTTATTTCAAATAACTTTTTTTGTGCTATCTGCCATTTCTGAGATATCTGTTATTACTTAGACATTCTTTTAAAGTCCTGTTGATTTTCAGTTGTTTCTTGTGATGTTATGGAAAGAGTTTTAAAGCCAGCGTGTAATGTCCAATTCTAAAACATTTGACTATAACTGTTCTCTTTGTATCTATAACAAAATGTGTAATCTAGCTATTTGTAAACATTTATCTGGATTAAAATGAAGTAGATAGGAAGATAAACTTTTGTAAGAGTAATTTCTATATCCACTAATAAGATTTAGAGGGTAGAGAAAGTTATGTGAATGTGCAACTTAAGATTTTTTTTCTCATTAGCTTATGATTTGCAACATCATGGCTAACAAATTGTCTTGCTTTTTAGCATTCTCATTAGACAAAATATTTATTATAGTAATATTAACCATTTTAAACCATTTCTTGTGAATGTTTATGAGTAACAGAAGTAGGTCAAAAGAGAAAAATAGTGTTTTGTATGAATGACTTGTAGACTAACAGTGAAAATGAATCTAAACAAAGTAATGCAGCTGTTACATACTCGTACCAGATTGCTTTATGAAGAGTGCCAATTGACGGAAATGCGGAAATAAATCATTTTGATAAACTAAATCTATTTAACATGCTTTTGTTGCATTGTTTCCTCCTCTTTTTCTTCTTCTTCTTATTATTATCATCATCATCCATATTTTAAAACAATTTATATTTAATTTCCCTGTAAAATGATTGAAAATTACTTATAAATGTATTTTATATTGCATTTCATTATGTAACTTTGGTTTACTTTGCTCCCCTCCTCTCTCCAAAGCTGGTTCTTCAGTTGTGCTCAAGAGTCAGATGTCTGGCAGCTGATGGTGTGAATAATGGTGTGCTGGAAGAAATTAATGAAGCATAGGAGTTGAAAATATGCAGGACTAGTTGGCATCCTGATTACTCTGCTTTTTGATATCCTTTGTGGTTTAAGGCAGAGGATGCAATAAGCATATGAGGAGTGTTTTTGCAAAAGTCGATAGATGCAGAAGTCAAAATTTTACAGGAATTACATTTTTTTCCATTTTAAACACACAAGCATATATTTTATAACAAAAGTTTTTGGCATGAACATTCTTTGTACAGAGACAATGGAAGTGGGTTAAACAGAAATATGTGCACTTTTAAATATTGTTTTTTTTTTTACTCCCAAAAAACTGAGGATTTTTCAAAACTCCATAAATGCAGTCTTTGTTCATATGAGTTTTATCAGAGTTTCATAAAACTGAACAAAATTAATAATCTTAGCTCAAAATATAATTATCACAAAAGTCTAAATGGGACACCTCCACTAGAACAGTTGGGTAGAAGTCCTTTGCCTCATCTGTTATTTCGAAATACTGCACGAGTTTCTTAATGTCATTTATTTTTTCTTTAGACACCATGTTAACTTCTCGAGTCTGGAAACTGCTAGTTTTGCACCTGCATGGATTCAGTTAGGAATATTACGACACTGGAGAATGCTCTTAAAACTTTATACTATGTTGAAAACATTTTACTTGGTCTTGTGTGTGTTTCAAATAAACAGTCCAGCATGTATCGAGTGTTGCTTTAACTAAGTGGCTGCACCTATCAGGTTTTGAAGAAACTTGGAATGTTTGGTTGTCTCTAATTATGGCATGAATGAGTTTTGCTAAATCTGATTTCATAGATCAATTCAGATGCTAAAAAGTATATAGCTGCAATATATAATTTATTTTTTGGAAATTTTTGCATCTATTGACTTTTGCAAAAATGCTCCTCATATGGTAGGGCTTTGCCATCTTGAACTGACATGCCATTAGGAGGAAGAGCATAAAAGTGTTTAAAAGTCCTCTAAATTGTTATAAGTTGCTCTGCTGTGGAAGTGCTGATTATTGTTTTTCTGACCAGTGCTTCTCTGGTTATCAGCCATATGATATGATATCAGTTATCCTCACACACATGTTATGGAAACAAACAAGCGTAATCGCTGTTATGCCTTTGTTGTAGAAAGTATTTTAAGGTATGCAGTTTAGTGCCATTAAATCATGACCACGTTAAGGGATTAAAATATGTTGGGGTTAGTAATGTATTTAATTATTTTACCAAAGTGAATGAAGGTATTATTTACGATGCCATTTTATTCAGTATTATATTAAAATGGATTTGGTAGATATTGTACATCTGAATATTTTGTTTTCCTAAACATCTCCATTTCATTTGTACATCAGGGTTTAAATCAGTGTTTGGTATGAGGGAATTTCCTCTTCTCATCAGGCTCATAATGAAACATTTTCTATCCTCCTAGTATAAATTATTACCTCTTCTTACCATAAGGTTGAAGTTTAGCTGTGTTTATTTTCTCTCAAACTGACTAGTCTAAATGGAACTGATTTACTTTGAGCTGTTACCACATAGTAATGCAGGAACATAAATCATTAAAGAGCATGTTTATTACAAGGCAAGCGAGAGTAACACTGACAGATTTTCAGACATAATTCAGGGGATCTATTTTAATATTGTGATATATGGAATATGGGGCGGTGCCGTGGCCGAGTGGTTAGACCACTCGCCTCTCACTGAGGTGGCCCGGTTTCAATCCCAAGGACCCGCATGTGGGATTTGTGGTGGACAAAGCGGCATCTGGGCGGGTTTTCTCCGGTTTCCCCCGCCATTCATTCCACCAACTGCTCCATCATCACCTTTCCTTTCATCCATTTCACCATCATTTTGTTTCATCTACTTCCTTCCTCCCATACCAGGCATTGGGCTGATCACCCATCCTGGATATTCTGTCTGATCCATGAGTGTCTGCTCCTCGACGGACCTCTGACCCCAGGCACCCACCTGTAAGTCCTGGGGGGTGTAAGTCCTACATAAGAGGAGGTTAAACAGAGAAAGAAGAAGAAGATATATGGAATATATGCCTGTAAATGTCTTGACAATCTATAAGACATTGAAGTTATGAAATATCTTGTTGGGAGAGATGGAATTTGACCAACCAATTGATACTTTCAAATGATGCATCTGTTTATGGAATTTTCACTTTCTTGCCATCGTTGATGCACAGCAATAAAGATGTGTGATAAACAAATGTTTCCTTGGATAAAGCTCAATGCAAATATTGCATGCCCTTCTAGTGTTTCCCCAAGCAGCACCATAGATATAAGGTATTCTCTCAGTTCTATGTATGTAAAGCCAAACTTTTTGTAATAGCCTGGAGATTTCAGCAATTATTGGAAGTCCTTTCAGCAAATTCTGATTTGGTCTATGCATGATTTGCCTACCTGCATCTCTTGTAGGATTCATAATGTCTTTTAACTTAGTGATGATACAATGTTAAAAATGGAACACACTGTTCTAAAATGTAACAGAAATTAAAACATAAGCATTATTCCAAAATCATAGAATAGATATCACTTCAGCAGATTAGATCAAACCCAGCACTGATATTTAATAATTTTAATCTTCTATAGCTCTATAACAAGACTAAAGTCATATTATTTATTGAAGTATTTATTTGAAAATCTCCAATAGTTCCCCTGAATCATTTTTAAAATTTGCAGGTTTTATTCTGACTTGTACTGTATAGGGTTAAGTATTCTGATTTAAGTGCTGAGCTACTTGAATATCAGGATCTCTCTAAAAGTTTTTAAAATCAACGCAATAACATTTTTAAAATTTATATCTTATTGCATCTTTTCAAAGTATTCTCCATTGCATTCTATACAACGTTTCATCCTTTCAAATCATTTTTAAGACAGTATTTTTAACACTTAAATGATTTTAGTCAAATTATATAATATGTAAATTCAATAACAGCCCACCTTAAAGCAACGTGTATATAACAATATATAAAAAGTGTATATTACAGTCATTGTAAATGTTTATATTATTGTATACATGTAATAATGTTATCTGAATGTATTACGTAATTTAATAATGTACGAGCTGTGAGAATAATAGGTTAAAAGTTGCTAACAATGAGGTAACCTTGAGGCAATAATGAGTAAGAGAGAGTAATAATGCTACTAGTCATTCTTGGTGCAACAATAATGTAATTTTTGTGACAGTTTATAATAGCCAATCAACAACCAGAAAAAAGCTTAAGTTAAATAAAAGTATTCTATTGGACTAGGATTAGCCAATCAGAGACTTGAAATACAGAAATTTACAAATTTAGGCGGTTGAAATCAAGTCAGTTGCTTGTAAACAGCGCTCATAACTGGACACATTGGTTGTAGACGTGTTCCTAATCGGACGCGAGATGCATCCTAGAGAAATTTAATGTGTATTCGTGTGAGACGAAAATAGTTTTACATGTTAAAAAGTGCAAGTAATTAATAAAAAAAAATCTCACAGCTCTCGCTATATCAGTGAAGTGTTATTTAAATCGTGTCAAACATTATTAAAAGGAGTGAAATAAAATTATAATCTGTGTAAGCCTACATTCTTCAGTCGCACCACAACCCTGAAGACATTCATGTCTGTAAGTTAATTTTTTTAAACATTTTTGGAGCAAATGCCACCAGAAAGTACATTTGGGGCGAAGGAAACCGGGTACTATACGTGCGGTTGCAACCAACTTCAAGTTCGGCTCCCCAACAGTTGAACTACAATACAACTCCTACTTCAAATTGGCTTTCCATATGTGGGGCAAATAACGTAAAGATATAACTACTTCATTTTTCAATTGTAGAGTGCCATTCTTCTGTGGGGAGAGAGCAAATACATTATTCGTAAGCAGCTGCTTGATTCAAATAATTGACCTCAAATTTTTTCTTTTATTTTGGGAAGTAGAAAAAGTCACATGGCGCCAAATCTGGATTGTAGGGAGGAGGGACAAATACTTGACTCCTGCGGAAATTCAGTTGTTTCTAGTGCAGTGTGGGCAGAGGCATTGTTGTGGTGTAACAAAATTCCATGCTGACCGGCCTTAGGGCTCCTTGTTCTCAGTTCATTGAGGATTTGTGGCAGATATTTTGTGGTGTACCATCTGGCAGTAAAAGTTTTTTGTCCCTCAAGCAGAATTGCTGCAATATGGCCACTAGCTGAGAAGAATGAACAGATCATCTTGCCAACATTTCTTGCTCTCCTGACAGACCAATGCCTGTCGCTGGTTTCTAGATCACACTGATATATCCAGCTTTTGTCACCTGCTATGATGTTAAATATGTGTTTGTATCTTCTCCCATCAAATGTTTATGTCACTGCTCATTTGTGAGGTGGTGGGGAATGCGACTGCAGAGCTTCCTAACATAATGTTTTTATTTAAGGATGGTGTTCCGTGCTGCTTATCCAATATTCAGGGCTTCTTGAATCTAATAATATGCACAACAATGATGTTCCTGTAACATGCATTCTGCTTTCATCCATTGTTGCTGTAGCCAGCCATCCTGCATGGTCTTTGTCTTCAAGGAATTCCTTCTTCTTCCAAACTCTGCAAACCATTGATAAATCATGGATTATGAAGGTCAAAGATCCCCAAATGGCCATGTAGCCTTTCAAGGCATTCTCTATCCCCTAAACCAACTTTAAAGTCATAGAAAATCATAGCACGGAAATGCTCTCACTTGAGATCCATCCTGCTGTAAGGCATAGCAACACCTGCATGCACAAATACAGAAGTGCTGATGCTGACATTGTTAGAGTGCACCCCGGTTTTCACACGTTACTATCTGAATTTCAATCAAAAGATGGGAAGACCTGCTGTGGCTTACCACAACTCATGTTGCCCATTCTCAAAATTTTCAGAGTGACACTCATATGTAGTTGAGATTGATGATATGAAACTTTGCGTGGCCTCAGTAGAAGCTTACATGTAAGTTCTTGGAGCCCTTTGTGCCTCTTGACCTGAGTGTTTAATCAAGTCCAATGATCCAGATAAGACAGACTAAGTCCTTAATATCTACCCTTCTTATATCCTCAGGTTCCAATAAAATGGAACCTAGGGATACATACCTGTGCATAGTGAATCCTTTACATTCACATAGTACGAGGCCGGATTGATAAGTCAGTGGCTTTTTAAAGAAAATAAAAATTTTTCCAAAAAAATCAATTTTATTTCTCAACATAGTCTCCTTTCAATTCAATACACGTTGTATAACATTTCTCCAATTTTTTAAACCCTTCCAAAAAATATGATCTTTCGAAGTCAGCAAAATATGAGGTTGTTTCTGCCATGATGTGTTCACTGGGCATGAATTTATTCCCAGCAAACCAATTTTTCAGGTTTGCGAAGAGGAAGAAGTCCATCGGAGCCAAATCTGGAGAATATGGTGGGTGAAGTAGCAGTTTGTAGCCCAATTCCATAAATTTTGCGATGGCAGCGGCTGATGTATGTGGGTGCATTATCCTAGTGAAAGAGAATCTTTTTCTTCACTAAATGGAGTCGTTTCTTTAACAATTCCTTGTGAAACTGATCCAGTATTGCGGCATAATATGAACCTGTAATCGTTTTACCCTTTTCCAGGTAGTGGATGTCTGTCACCCTTGTGAATCCCGAAAGACAACTGCCATGATTTTTCCTGACAATAGAATGGTTTTCGCTTTCTTACAATTCCACTTGTTCTCAATTGTGAGCAATCCCGGCACCCATCTTGCTGACAGTTTTCTCATACCCAAAAATTCATGCAAAATGTTATACACCCATTCACTCGAGATGTTTACTGTCTTGGCTATCTCACGGATTTTCACTCGGCAGTCTTCCAACACAATATCGTGAACTTTGTTCACCATTTGTTTTGTTGTGACCGCAATTGGCCATCCTGTGCGCACAGCATCTCTTGTGCTCGAACGACCACATCGAAATTCTATGAACCATGCCATGTGATGGAGTAGCGTCCCCATAATACTTGTTCAGCTTTTCTTCTGTTTCCTTCACTGTCTTACTGCGCAAAAAGTAGTGCTTTATCAGAAGACAAAATTCACTTTTCTCCATTTTCTATGAAGCAATACACATCTGCTTATTTTAGACGTTCTCAACAATGTTCTAAGAAACAAATGACAACGAATTTCTGCAATTATACCCAAATAGATGTAAGACTTGGATGCAAACAAGAAACCTGTGATTAGAATGCTATCTCTCATCAAAGTCATGGACTTATCAATCCGCCCTTGTATGTGTAGTTTGGATTAATAATGTTTTTAATTATTTTACTTCATTGAATGAAGGTAGTTTATTACAATGCCATTTCGTCTAATTAGTTTCTAGTTGTATTAAAATGAATTTTATATTTATTGTACTATGGTTTGATGGGTTCATATGCTGAAAACATGTTATATCAATTCCTTAACTGTATGTCACAAATGAAAGGCAGTATCTGTGCTTCCAAAGTAAACCACTTAGAAATAAGTAATACAGCAAAGACCAAGAATTGATGCTATAAGACTTCTAAATATTTGTCACAAGATTTACAAATAGAGTGATAAGCAATAATTATTATTTTGCTGATTGTTTTTCTATGGCCAAGTCTTGTAAGTTATCTTCCAAATAAGTGTCTTAGTACTTTTGTTAATATCTCACAAAACAAAAATAAACCTCTTATATAGCTTAAGAAGGAAATGTTGTCAGTGAATGAAAAATGGAAACCATGACAGAGATATATATAAGGAAATAATAGTGAAAAACAAAATAAATACAACACAACATGTAATATGTAGCACAAAGTTCAAGGTTACATAATCTAAAGATGTTTAGATCAGAGTGCAGCAGTGCTGTAAAGAGTTCAAAGAGGAATAGTGAGAAAAGTGACAAAACTTGCAGGAGTTGTTATTCTCAGAAGTTTATTTTTTTGGTTAATAGCTCATCTCTGTCAAAGAAATGACAAGTATTTGATTTCTTAAAGAGGATAAAAATGGCAAAGTAAGATTTAATCATTTGTAAAATTCTTTTATCAATTATTTTATTAAGAAAAAAAAGAAAGATTTCCAAAATCAACTATTAACTGAATCTATTTTATGTTCCAGGAGCTCACGAAATCACAGGAAAGGGGACGATCCTATGGCACCTTTTCAGACGTCTGTCACCTTGACAGATGAGAATCGTGATGGCCAGGAGGTTATAGAAGTGCAGATACTTCCGCAGGTTAGCTTGTGGCTTCACATCATTTGTTATGTTTATAGTTTTGCAATGGAAATTAAATTAATAGGTTTTAGTATTTCATGTTACCTTCCATAAAAATACACCAATAATTCTACAGAAATGGCTCTTTAATAAGACAAAGCAGAACTGGCTAATGAAGTGATAAAACAAAGGAAGCCTTAAAGGTGTAAACAAAATAAAACAAAAATGCCCATGGCTCATGGTGAGCACATGCATTGCATGTTTCTTTTTTTTTTTTTAATGGCCTGATGGGTAAAGTGTATATCTTGTGATTTAGATTGAGTCACACTTTTTTACAATCACCTTCACTAATTAAAGTTACATAAAACAGGAAACGTTTTCGAGGGCATTCGTCCTCATCGTCAGCGACTGGGTGACTAAGGGTCGCTTTCTCCCGTGTCCTCTTCTTCCTCATCCTGCGAATTCTGACCCTGTTGCCATCTGGTGTTGGGGGCACAAAGTTTTAACACATTGCTTACAGGCGGGATTTCAAAATTAATGACGTTGCTGTTTTTGACGATGTGTATTTTTTCCCAGACGTTCAATTCTATTGGTGTGGGAGGGGTTTTAACAACTTTATACTTTGGCCAATGTTGTGGTTTTCAGTCCAAAAATGGTGTGATACAGCAGATTTCTCTATTTGTTTTAGTTTTATGTTTCTTTGGTGTTCCTTAAGTCTGGTTTCCAAGTTTCTTTTGGTTTTTCCTATGCAGTATTTCTCGCATTCCTCACAACTGATCTTGTAAATTCCAGATTTTAGTGTGTTTGGGATGGTATTTTTGAGAGGTGTGTTTAGTAAGTTCTTCAAGCTGAATTTGTTCTGTGGAGCTAGTCTAATGTTAAATTTGTTGAAGATTCATTCAAATTTTCTAAAGGCCCAAGGTGAATTTCTTGTATTTCCAATTTGTGTTTGAGAGAGGCGTTAAGAGTGGTGGAATGTGAAATTGCCTTGAGTTTTTTCTTCTTGTATATCATGTTGCTTATGAGATCTGAGTTGAATCCATTAGTTATTGCTATTTTTTCTATATATTGCTGTTCTTTTAAAAATTCTTCTTTACTCAAGGGGACACTATGCAACCAGTGGATTAAACTTCTAAAGACGGCTAGTTGGTGCGAAGTTGGGTTGCAACCATTTTTCTTTATGTAGTTGTCCACATGTGTGGGTTTTCTATGTATACCGAATTTAAAGCATTATTGATCTCTGGTTATAATAAGGTCCAGGAAGGGTAAGGTGGTGTTCTCTTCAATTCCGATTGTGAATTTAATGCTGTTGTCCTGAAGGTTCAACAGTTTCAAAGCGTCTTCTGTTAGTTTCTGTGGTATGATGGAAAAAAATATCAACATATCTCCGCCAAAATTTATATATGTGGGGGAGAGCTTTCACTATGTGGACTTCAAGGTGGCTCATATATAGTTCTGCCAGAATGGGGGACAGTGGGCTTCCCATTGCTAGTCCTTTTGATTGTTTGTAGAATTTATGATTAAATGTGAAGAAGTTATGTGTAGTGCATAATTCTGTAAGGTTAATGATGTCCTCTATTTCTGTGGAGTCTATTGTAGTCTGATCTAACCATTTAGTGTAGGGATTTTTTCTATGGGAATACTGGTGAAAAGTGCTTTGACATCAAACGATACCATTATGTGGTTTTTTGGGATGTTGTAGGTCTGCAGGTGGTTTATTAATTCCGAGGAGTTTTCAATTCCCAGGTTTACAAACTTTTTGTAGGTTTTCAGTTTGTTTACTAACCACTTAGCAATGTGGTAAGTAGGTGAGTTAATGCCATTGATAATGGGTCTCATACTATTGTCATCTTTGTGTACTTTTGGTAAGCAGTATAATTTGGTAAAGTGGGGTTAGCAGACTTAGGAAAGTATTTTTCAGATGTAAGGGTGTTGTTAACAGAGAGAGCCTTATTTACAACATTCATGCATCTAGTTAAAGGGTTCTTGGAGATTTCTTCATAGTCCGGGCTATTTAGCATCCGGTTTACTCTATGGTTATAGTCATCCAGTTTCCCCCTCCACACCAATAGAATTGAACATCTGGAAAAAAATACACATTGTCAAAAACAGCAACAACGTCATTAATTTTGAAATCCCGCCTGTAAGCAATGTGTTAAAACTTTGTGCCCCCAACACCAGATGGCAACAGGGTCAGAATTCGCAGGATGAGGAAGAAGAGGACACTGGAGAAAGCGACCCTTAGTCACCCAGTTGCTGACGATGAGGACGAATGCCCTCGAAAACGTTTCCTGTTTTATGTAACTTTAATTAGTGAAGGTGAGTGTAAAAAAGTGTGACTCAATCTAAATCATGATGAATACTTCACTGTTAATAACGCTTCTGTTTTTAATCTTTAATGTATATCTTGTATTTTGCACTAAATAGTCATTGAAGTCCTCTTCATTCTGATTCTCTTCATTTTGCATAAGAGGGAAATCACAAAAGTTAGACAAAACATCCTACAAGAAAATTGTAGCTCTCCTTCAGATTTATAGTTTATTTCAAATAACATTTCTAGATTATTCACTATTGTATATTAAATTCCACCAGTTTTTATGTCCCAAATTTTAAGTAGTGTGTGTTCTTTTGTTTATTGTGAGTTCATAGATGGTTACATCAACTTAACCGGCTGTTGCCTCGACTGTATGTTTAAGACAATTTAACATAATTTTCAATGAAATTAGTAATTAACTTTATTGAGCTTGTCATTGTATTACAGAAAATTAAGGCATGGTCATTTGTGGGTGCAAACTCTTTCCTTCATATTCAACCAAACCTTTTTTGGCTTGGGAAGCATGCCTAAAAACATAAGCAGAACATAAAATCTGGGAAACATTACAAAAAACTACAAACAACAATGGAGAATACAATCATAACCCTAGAACAGTGGACTAATAATAACAATACGGAAATAAATACAGAAAAAACTCAATGTCAACTATTCACAATGCATCATAAAACAAAACATATATGCCTGCAAATCAACAACAAAAAATCTTATGTGTTACACTCACATGACTTTCTCTACTCTTGTACAACTTATTTTTACAAATGCTTACTCTCCATATGCTTCATGTTAATCGAGATGTTAGTCTTATTGCTAATTTTCTTGTAGGTGCAAGTGGAATTTAAGCGATAGTCAAATGTTTTAAGAGCTGGTTGCTATGTGGCGCATTCCATTCTCTTTGTATGTCCAGGACATAAAAAAAATGAATAACGAATTCCCATTTGAGAAAAAGTATAAGGAAAATTTAAGGGAATAACAAGCAATATCTCGAAAATGGTTCACTCAACAAAAAAAGTATATGACATAAATTGTGTATTTTAACGCAATCTACATTTTTTGTGTAGTAAAATTTTGTCTATCTCTTACGGTTTACCAGTTATGCAAAAGTCGTTCACAATGAAGAATACTTTTGGAGACATTCCCAGAAAATTCGAGATATACATTTTATTTGTCATGAAAATATCTTAAACATATGATATTTTAATCAAAATCGTTAGAGCCATTTGTGAGAAAATTAAAATTTTAGAAAAATGTTCCATGTAAAGGGTAATCTGGTGTGGGGGATTTTCTTGAAAACCTTTGTGCCGCATCTCTGGAAGATACTGTACCTAAATACCAAGTTTGGTGTTTATCCGATTGTTCGTTTCTGAGTTATGCTGTTCACACACACACACACACACACACACACACACACACACACACACACACACACACACATGGACATGTTTCCAAAAATACTTTTTACTTTCTCTACTACGTATAGTAAGTAGGGGAAGTATTGCATTCCACCCAAAAATTCGATACCGAGATTTCACCGGAAATACATGTTTTGAGACCTCCTGAATCCAAAAAAAGCATTTTTGGAAACATGTCCGTGTGTGTGTCTGTGTGTGTGTGTGTGTCTGTGTGTGTGTGTGTGTGTCTGTGAACAGCATAACTCAAAAACGAACAGTCGGATAAGCACCAAACTTGGTATTTAGGTTCAGTATCTTCCAGAGATGCGACACGAAGGTTTTCAAGAAAATCCCCCCACCCCAGACTACCCTTTACATGGAAGATTTTTCGAAAATTTTAATTTTCTCAAAAATGGCTCTAACGATTTTGATGAAAATATCATATGTTTATGATAATGTCATGAGAAATGAAATGTATATCTCGAATTTTCTGGGAATGTCTCCAAAAGTATTCTTCATTGTGAACGACTTTTGCATAACTGGTAAACCATAAGAGATAGACAAAATTTTACTACACAAAAAATGTAGATCGCGTTAAAATACACAACTTATGTCATATACATTTCTTTTGTTGAGTGAACCGTTTTCGAGATATTGCTTGTTATTCCCTTAAATTTTCCAATACTTATACTTTTTCTCACATTCGTTATTCATTTTTTTTATGTCCTGGACATGCAAAGAGAATGGAATGCGCCACATAGCAACCAGCGTTAAAATATTTGACTATCGCTTAAAAGCTACCATATTTCCCTTGCATCTACAAGAAAATTACCAATAAGATTGACATCTCGATATCTCCATTAACATGAAGCATATGGAGAATAAGCGTTTGTAAAAATAGTTTGTACAAGAGTAGAGAAAGTCATGTGAGTGTAACACATCAGATTTTTTTGGATTCAGGGGGTCTCAAAACTATAATTCCGGTGAAATCTCAGTATTGAATTTTTGGGTGGAATACAATACTTAGATCAAAAACTATCAATGAAAGAACATGTAAAGAATGTAACGAATAAAATCAGCAAAAAGAACATTTTAAAATGTTTAGCAGGAATAAAATGGGGTGGAAACATGGACATCCTTAATAATACACATAAAACATACATAAAATCTAACCTATTGTATGGAGAACTACTAGCAGCAGTAAACAAGAAACTTAAAAGTAAACTAGAAATTTCACAAAAAATTCAATAATACAGTAGAATCTCGTTAGTACGTTTTTGCAGGGACCTAAGGATTTGGACGTCATAGGCGGGAAAACGTGTTAACAAAAATGCAAAATCTGCAATTTAAGAACATAGGTAATAAAAATCTAATAACTACTACGTCTCCACGGGCAATTTAAATCGAGTACAATTTCATACTGAATACGATCCGCGTTTCCATGTTAAATTCAATATGTTTAAATGGATTTGGATACACAAAGCCTAAGAATAAATAATTCAAGCTTTTATTTTGGTCAACTTGGATTTTTTAGGTTATGAATGTTTTTGAGAAAATAAATTGCGAATTGTGGAAGCGGCAATAGTGGTTTTGCTCTGTGTTTTATTACACACGTGATAACAATTTCTGCTAAAAAAGAAAAAATTATGAGCGTGCATCGTGTTACGAGTACAATAGACGATATTATCTTTGGTGTATACAAGACGATTTGAATACGGAGGTGTTTCCATGCAACAAATTTCGTTCCGGTCCTCTTCTGATCCTATTTTCCAAGAGAAAAGTTTTGTTTTAGTATTTTTCCCTTCTTTAAAAGCAGTTTCAATCAATTTAGGTTTGCTAACAATCGTGTTTAAGGTTGACGGAGGAATTTTTAACTTCCGCAATATATCGACATGTTTTATATTTGGATTGTGATTACATCAAGGATTTTCAGTTTTTCACTGTTGGTTATTTACCTACTACACTTTCTTTTTTTCATTGTAAATGAAAAGTTAAAATACAATCTACGGTTGTTTGGTCATCACTCAACATTAGAAACTATCGTTAGCGTTTACCACGCCAAGGTAAAGCATTCTCTATCCCGCCCACAGAAATCGTGTCACACAAATATTTAAATGCATGTATGTGATTGGCTGCCGATTTCCACCCCGTGACCAAGGATTGACCAAAGTAGCAAATGAGGACGTCAAACTATGAACGTGTTAAACGCCTACTCCCGCAGTACCGATCAAGGATTGGCCAAAACAGCGAATGAGGACGTCAAACTTCAAACGTAGTAAGCGGGACCGGGAAAACGCACTAAGCAAACATTATTTATTATATTTGGTGATTTGGTACCGGGACTTTTATAATTTAACGTAATACACGGGAAAACGTGTTAATGAACGTGCTAACGAGATTCCACTGTAATAATAGCAGGAGCTGTAAAAACAACACCAATTACAGTACTAAACAGCTTCACAAAAAACATGGCTATGGAATTGGAACATGAGTTGAAAGCAATTACTCTAGCACAAAAACTGCAATTCAATAGAAACAGATACAAATGGTACCACACAGCAGATACTATAAGTAATTTAAAAACTCAAATAAACTTCAGAACATATATTAATAACTTAAAATACAAGAATATAATTACAACAAATATAATTGCAACAGAGGTAACAAGTCCAATAGAATATATTGATATACAATATCAGAATGACCTATACACAATACACAAACAAAACAATATACCAGATGAAATGAGAGTCATAGCAATTAGCTATGGAAAATGAAAGATACCCAGAAAAAGAATGGCTCCGAATATATACAGATGGATCCCTCATCAGTAAAAAAAAAAATGCTGGTGCAGGAGTATACTGTAAAGGTTGGTTCACAACTGCCCGAGAACGGTAACCAGAATGGAAACAAGAATGGGAAGCAATGCACCATACAAGATATTGGTTCACGACAGCCTGGTAATGAGAACGGGAATGCATATCGATCACAAAGTGAAAGTCAATTTTGCGCATTGGGATTTCATTTGTTTTTAACTGACCAATGACATTTTTTCACCTACTTCCAATTTAGCCAAGCCAACATCAAAATTCGATAGAGTAAACATTATCTAATTGCATATCCATTACATTTCCGATCCCTCTACTTATGCCAAGCTTTAATTCCTTTATTTAATGCCATACATTAAAATTGTTTTGTTTTTTTTCTTTTCTTTCATTTCCACTGGTTTTAGCTGTTCTTAGTAGTTTTTGCCATTGTTTTTTTTAGGTAATAGCCAGTTTTGAGTTGCATATAAACAAACTAAAAATGACCTCTTCACCAGAGGAACCAACGCTGATTAGATTTGCGGGTGTCGGGATGAGGTTAGGAAGCACATTTACTAATAATCCCTTCCAGTTTCATGTTTCCAGCTTGCGACTATAGAGAGCACTAGTGGCTGTTTCATGTCACGACTGCCTAGAATAGCCTCCCATTTGAATACATGTATTTCAACTTTCTCGTTCTCGTTCTGGTTACCGTTCTCGTTGGTTGTGAACCAGCCTTAAACATTTTGCACAGTATCTAACATTAGATGCAACATCAAAACACTATGATGGAGAATTAACAGCTATAAAAGCATCATTACAGAGCATTTTATATAGACCATACATAAACAAAAAATAGTCATTTATCAGACTCAAAATCAGCCATAGATAGAATAGTAAATTACAATAATAAAACAAGTAATATTAAAGAAATAAGAAGCCTAATTAAAGCAGTTGAAGCTAGAAATCATGTCACTCTACAAAGGATCCCAACTCAAGTGGGACTTTTGGGCAATGAACATGCAGATCAATTAGCAAAGAAAGGTGCAATACACCAAATAAAACCTGTAGGACAAATAGAAATCAATAAACAAATAACATTAAACAGCATTTCAAAAGACAGCAGATACTTGAAGAAGATAAATTAAAGAATAAAGATTATAAGAATATTAAAGTTAGAGTTGGTATTGATGCAGTAATTTGTATCACAAATTACTTAAATGTAAATAATGATTGTAATATGAATATGCATTTTTATGTGACATTGATTTCAGATGTTTATTAATTGTAATTATTATTTGGAAATAAGTTTATACGGCCTTACTGAAACTGTCAATAATAACGCGCAATAATGCAGCGAGGGGGTGAGCTGTTTATCATTATTGGAAACGAGGAAGTTACGTAATGTTGGCGCGTTTTCAGTAGAAACTTCTGGAATGTTTCCTCCCTAAAGCATATGTATTCATAATTTTAATTGGATATTAAGATAGACGCTAATGTTGGTGCGTTTTATTAGCCAATAGCAGTTCAGTTATAATCTTTAGGCGTATCTGGATGCAGGATTATAAATAGGGTAGGTTAGAGGTAGCTTCATGCTCAGTTCATCAAAAATCTGTGTACACTACACGTCGTCTTCAGTCAGTCAGTCAGTTCGTCATACATCGGATATAGATTCACAAGTTACGCGCAGCAGAATTATGAAAGATCTAAAATATGGTAAAGTTAATTATACAAAAGGTTGAAGTACGTTGATTAAAAGTGATCAGTAAGAAGTTATTATAACAGTTTCAGTTTGGCGATTATCTAGATCAATATGTAAAAGTGATAGTGAACGTGTTCGACAATAAAAATTATAAAACAAATTTCTTCATCAGTGTTCTTTTTGGATAAAAGATTCCTTTCCGTTTACACAACCCTGATCAAGACACATGTTCGACCCAGGATAAGATAATAGCTAGCCGGAGGACAATAAACAAAACTTAAAATTCTTTCAAACACTGATACTAGGTACCACAAATTGCTAACACTAGATGGAGCTACAAACCGAACAAATGAATGACGTCACAAGATGGCTTCAACACACGTGATGTAAACAAACATTTGTAAGTAATACCGTTACAAATTGGCTACCACAACGTGGGGCTACAATAATGTTAAATATAAACAACATAAGATCTTCAAGTTCTAATAATTTACGTAAAAACATATTACGTAAACATTAAACCACTACAGTATACAAAAAATGCCAAGGAAGACTGCGGTGACCTTATTTAGGATGGCAGCTGGCCACGATTGCCTCGCAGAACATCTCTACAAGCTATGATGCCTACCTACGCCCAAGTGCACTCTCTTTGAAGAAGATGTCATCCTGAACAAACAACATCTCGCCAAATGCAAAGGCCTTAAAAGTGATAACTTACAGACTTTATATTGGGAAGCCAGAGGGAAAATGATGCAGATCAATTAATTCCCAGTACCATTGGTGAACTGCAACAACAATGATTCTACCAAACTTCATGATTACGATAGTGATTCTAAGTGAAATCATTTCTTTACAGAGATAGTATAATCTCAGTTATACATTTTCAAAGGGAGATGGCTAAATGAGAAAATGTAGAAGTTAATTTTCTTATGGTCCTGAAATGGTTTTATTAGGTTACTACTCAAACTATTATGTTTTACTTAATGTAGTTTAATTTATTTAATAAGAAATAAATAAATGAAATAAACACAAATAATAAACATAATACACCATTTTGAGTAATTACATGCATACGAGGGCGACACTGAACATTTTTAAAATAATTTAGATTAGTTTTAAAAAATTTAAATTATTTTATTGTTTTTGAAACTATTTTCCTTCAACATCAATACATTGTTGCATTCAATGAAACCAGTTCTTAAAGCAATGATGCCACTCTTCCTTAGGCACTTCAGGTACCAGGTTTTTATAATGTTCCACTGCTTCATCTGATGACAAAAAAGTGGTTCCACGCATTTTATCTTTAATTTTTGGAAACAAAAAGAAACCAGAAGTGCTAGGTCAGGGCTGTATGGTGGAAGGTCCATGGTGCTGACCTTTAGAGTATCCAGTTACTCACTTGTTAGTTTTGCTGTATGCAACAATGTGTTGTTATGATGTAACATTACTTTTCCTTTGGGTGTTTTTCACGAACTTTTTCAAAAATTTTGCGTTAAACAGACATTTATGTACCAATCGGCATAATGGTACATTTATTTGTAATGCTGTAGAGCAGTATGGCCTGTTTTAGATAAAAGCTAACAGCCATATTCTTACCAGGACTGTGAATTTGTCTTACTTTTGTAGGTTTAGGTTCTGTTCAAAAGACCCATTGGATTGACTTTTCTTTTCAGGATCATAACAGTAAATTCAAGATTGATCATCAATAATGATGTTCCAAACCAAATTTGAAGTGTCCCTTAGAATTTTTCTAGAGTTTTTCTGCACAATCGATGCATTGTTGTTTTTGATTGGGAACCAGTTTATGTGGAATCCATTGACAACAAAGTTTTCTCATGTCTAACTGTTGATGTAAAAACTTTTGGATTTGACTCATACCAATGCCAATTGTCGCCCTAGTAAATTCATATGATGTCCATCAGTCTTCTTCAACCATTGCTTGAACAGCGGCAATATTTTAATCAGTAACAGCAGTTCTTGGTCATCCTTATCACTAAGAAAAAACCGATCTCTTTTGAATTTGCTGTATCAATTATAAATTGTTGCCTTTGACAGGGTTTCTTTGTCAAATGCATTTCTAAACCGATCTTCACATTGTTTAGGCGTTAATGATGATTTAAAATTCTAAAAAATCATAGCCCGGTAATTTTCTTAGCCAAATTCATTTTTGGGTGACACAACATCCTTAAATGATAATAATTAACAAACTATTACAGCAAATCAAAGAAACTACACAGCAATCAACTCGCAAAGCATCAGAAAGTACACAAGAATATCGTTTATTCGGCCCTCATTAATATGGATCACTGGTGTATCTGGATTCATGTTTTGTTTCCTTTTCCTTTTTAACATGAAAATATGTAGTATACAGTTGTTATAATGGCACTGCAGGTAGCATAGAGATTGTTAGTCACATGCTTCCAGCTACTGTTACTACGCTCAGTGTGGATCGTTCCTTACCGAGTTAAGAAGCTGTACTGGTATTGTTCTTTTGTTATGGTGTTTCGAGTGTGCATGAGTGAAATAATGCCTTATGCGGAGGTAATGGCACGGCTGGAAAAACTAACGTCAGCCAGAAATAACTCCAGCTGAAGTGAGTTGGTGAAACGTCTATACAATCATATAGCTCTCAAATGCTACACATGTATGAAAGAAAAGAAACTTATACACTACATATTTCAGTTAATAAATGTGGGTAGACTACAGTAAATATAGAATTTAAGTACTAAAAACGTATTTCTTGTTAGTGCCAAAATAAAAGGTTTGTACAGTGCCTTATTTCTGACTCCTGGCTGGCTGCTTCGCGGCCCTGCTGCTGCAGGACTGCACGCTGCTACCGGCCGAGTTAAATATTCACAGATCCTGAACTCAAGCGCATAGATTTACATACATACAGTAACCACATACCTTTATCACAGAAATGGTGTTGGAAATTATGTCCTTGTGCTATCGCGCATCTCTCATACATTTAAGAAAATTTCCACTAACATGCATTAATTCTTCTTCTGATATCATCTTTCAGTTCTTCCAACATATGCGGGTTGTTCTGATGCACTTTATTTTTTAAGTTCCCCCATAAATAAAAGTCGCATACTGTAAGGTCTGGGGAGCACGGTGGCCATAGTCCTTTACTGATGACCCTCAAAAATTTCTGCAATTAATTTAATGATATCAGCTGAATGTTCTGTAGCAGAGTCGTGTTGAAAATATGCCTGTGTGCATTCAATGTCACACAAATATTCCTGGAATGATTTTATTATTGTATCCCTATACCCCTGTCTATTAACTGTATCCTTAAAGAATATAGGCCCTATAATTTGGTATGCATTCACAGCACACCAAACACCAATTTTCTGGTCATGCAATGGCATTTCGTGTACAATATCAGGTTTTTCTGCACTCCAGTATCTGTTGTTTTGTGTCGATACATGGCCATTTAAAGAAAACCATGCTTCGTTTTATGAGAAAAATTAACTTTGGGTCCATAGAGCCATTATTACTTTACCCGACACTCAATTGCAGAAATTTACTCTACTCACAGTATCACATGGTTGCAGTTCCTGAACTATGGTTATCTTATAAGCTTTAATTTTAAAAGTTTAGTGGCTTTCCAAGCCGAGAATTGTGAAACTTCCCTTTCCTGTGATAACCTTCTGAGAGATTTTTTTTGGGGCTATGTTCTAACTTTTGTCCTATCTCATAGAGTTTTTCCCCTTGTAAGAACACAGTGAGTTACTTTGGGTTTTATCAAGAACAGAATCTGTTTCTCTAAATCGGTTTACAAGAGTATGAACTGTCTCTCTGTGAGGCACACAAATTCTGGGGAATCTGTCTATAAATAGCCGTGTCATTTGTCTACAAGACTTTGTTTGCATGTAGGAATCATACATGAATACGCGCTGTTCTAAAGTAAATGCACTTCTTGGAATTATAACAGGACTATCACACTTTAACCACAAAGAACAAAACACGAACTAGCAACAGTCGCAAACGCACTGATGCGTGGAGTGGAGGGAGAACAGCAGGCGCCAGAACCGGTTAGAAGCACGCAGCTACATCCGCCAAGCAGGCGGCCAGGAGTTGAAAATTAGGCACTGTATATTGTAGCACATACATATTAGAGCTTTTGCATTTAATAGAATATTTCCGGATCATCAGTATTTTTGTTAATCTGGATTACCTCTGATCCCACCTAGTTGGGATAAATAAGGTTCTGTGTAGTGTCAAATATGAACAAATTTCATTTGTTTTTAGAAACATGGTATTCTGACGTAGCATAAACATAGCATATAAATGAGTAAGTAAATAAATATATTTTGCATATGGGACAAGAGAAATGTGATGTATTAATGAGAAGGTAACGTATAACTGAAAAACTTATAATTCAGCTAAATATTTGGGAACAAATTTCAGTGTCTATATACTTTATTGTATAACTGTGAGAAACATAAAAGTGAATAACGTATAAGTGAAGTTCAGTTTTATTTATTAATTAATAGGATATGGATAGAAAAGTATGTTGTATGAATTTTTTATAGTATTGCTATTGGTAGAGAAAGATGTATTCCTGTTAAACATAGGATTCACAGTTGTGTTTAGATAAAAGGGACTAATTTCAAATTTACACTCATATTTACTTTATCTACTGCTTGCTTATGCTAGGTAGAGGAAATATTATATTTCCCCAAATACTCAGTATAGAAATTTCACTGGAAATACATGCTTTGAAGAGTCTTGTACTTAAAAAAAAATATTTTTAGAAAAAGGAGGATATGTGTAGGTAAGGGAGAGGGAGAGAGATCTTCCAAGGATGTGACACTTAAGATTTTCAAGAAATTTCCCCACTACAAACTACCTTTTACATGGAAAAATTTAAACAGTTCTAATGATTTTTATTGATATCATATGTTTGGCATATCAACATCACAAATAAGATTTATATCTTGAATTTTCTGTGAATAGCCTGTGAAATCCTCTTCATTCTGTCTGAAGTTTGTAAAATTTTTCATACACTTAGCCATTTTGGAAATAACCTATGCTGTATGACTATATTTTCCCTAATAGAGCTGCATCTCTTGGGAGATGTTCAAAGGCTTCCAGTTCTTTCTGTCTTTTCCTTCATAAGACTTTGTTACTGTGACTTCTGAATTTATTCCTTTCCATTCAACGTTTGAATGTTGTTTTCCCATACTGTATATAGTTAAAGCATTGATCTTCCCAGACAAAACTACATTGTAAATAATGTAATTTGGAAAGGAGGAGAATCATTTCAATGAATATAATAATAGATAAAGAATGTATGCAGATTTGTAATGGGTGGAGAAAGCTGTGAGAGTATATATATCATATGCAGAGTATATAAAAATGTTCACAACGTTTGCATTCAACATCAGAAATGTTAGTAAATCATTCAGAAAAAAAATGTCTGACTTATAATCTAATTAAAAGGGAAATAAGCACCCCTTTATGGTTTTTCGTCCTCATTGTTTAAGTAGTCTTGTTTTTTATTTTAGCAATTCTATTATTGCTATTAGTGTTGTTTTGTTATAGCTTAGACATCCATTAATATAAAATATTTTTATATATTTTCAGGATGACAATTGGGGTGAGAACACAACTGCAGTTACAGGCAACACCTCTGAGCAGTCAGAGGCAGAGGATGTGGGTGGTGGACTTTGGGCAGGGGAACCAGATACAGGACTGAGCTTTGCATGTCATCGATATCTAGGCTCAGTATTAACAGCAGTGTTGTCTGTGGCAGCATTCTTAAGTCCACTTGCCATGGTCGTGCTACCAAAGTTGGGGTTCTTTCCCATGCCTCATTCGGTGATCCCCTTGCAGCAACGATTATCTCTTCTGGCATGTGGGGCAGAGTGCAAGGGTTTACTAGTTTCTCTTGCCTTCAAGTTAGTGCTCCTGGCAGCTGGTGCATGGGGAGTATTCCTGCGAAGACCTCGTGCTACAATGCCACGCATATTCTTGTTTCGTGCCGCCATACTCGTTTTGGTACTAGTTTGCACATTTGCATACTGGTTGTTTTATATAGTGCAGATTACAGAAGGAGCCTTGGCTTCAACAACGGGGGAAACTGTGGACTATAGGGGATTGGTTGCATATGCATCGAGTCTCACTGACACTTTGCTCTTCATCCATTACATTGCTGTTGTGCTCATTGAAATAAGACATCTGCAGCCTACATTCTACATCAAGGTATGTTTTAAGGAAGTTTTCTCTTATGTTTTTGAAAAAAAAAAATCAAATTATTGTATAACATACTTTATATTGCATGTATGTAGGATCATTTTAATACAGTTAGAAAAAAATCTAATAGAAAAGCAATGTTCATGAAAATATTTTTTGACTTTATTGTTTTAATGCCTCTGAAAATATTTCTGTTGGAAGGGAAAGCAGCTTTTTTTATAGAATGATCACTAGAGCTTGGCATAGCTATAAAGTATCAAGGAATAAAATAATAAACATGGTGGTGATATGGAAGTAAAGTCATTGCCTCTGATGCTGTTGGTTTGGGATGGAAATCTCGGTGAGATCAAAGACCATGACATTTGATGTATTCTCTTGATTAGAAAGTTTTCAACATATTTTAAATAGTTTATTTTCATAAACAATTAATAACTTAATAAATGGAAGTTGTACATGGTGGGTATAACTATTGATTTGTTTTTCGCTGATGGTGGAGTTGCCAAAAATGACAGGCTTCAAGTATGTTCACTTTTATAACTGGTTTGAAGTTTAAGTTATACAGTTGTTATAGTGATGAGATTTGTTGCTGAGAAAATTACACATAAAAAGCTAGTTTTTACAAACTTTTCTTAAGATGAGCCAGGTTCATCAATGACAAATGACTATTGAATGTGGTCATTTCTTCTTATCAAAATTACTATCAAATGCAAATGCCAGAGAATTGAAGAAATGTTCATTGTATTCATATTGTCATACCCCTAAGAAAACTCCACGGTAGAGCCTAAAGGCTGGTTCACAACCAATGAGAACGGTAACCAGAACGAGAACGGGAAAGTTGAAATACATGTATTCAAATGGGAGTGTCCACAACTGACGGGAAGCCTTCCCGGGCCCCGGGAACGGAAAGAAGAGTTGCCCAACTTCACTCTAGACTCTTCACTCTAGAGGTTATTCTAAGCGACCGTGACATGAAACAGCCACTAGTGCTCTCTATAGTCGCAAGCTGGAAACATGAAACTGGAAGGAATTAGTAGTAAATGTGCTTCCTAACCTCATCCCGACACCCGCAAATCTAATCAATGTTGGTTCCTCTGGTGAAGGGATCATTTGTAGTTTGTTTATATGCAACTCAAAACTGGCTATTACCTAAAAAAACAATGGCAAAAGCTACAAAGGACAGCTAAATCTGGTGGAAATGAAAAAAAGAATAAACAATTTTAATGTATGCCATTAAATAAAGGAATGAAAGTTTGGCATAAGTAGAGGGATCGGAAATGTAATGAATATACATTTAGATAATGTTTACTCTATCGAATTTTGACGTTGGCTTGGCTAAATTGGAAGTAGGTGAAAAAATGCCATTGGTCAGTTAAAAACAAATGAAATCCCAATGCGCAAAATCGACTTTCACTTTGTGATCGATATGCATTCCCGTTCTCGTTACCGGGCTGTTGTGAATCAAAATTTCTTGCTTCCCGTTCTCGTTTCCGTTCTGGTTACCGTTACCGGGTGGTTGTGAACCAGCCTTAAAGGTCTGCGAATACTACTTTACAAATTTCAACACAAGGGGGCAACATCGAGAGCAAAGCATAAAACTTTCAGTATTATGCAGCTATAATCGGACACATTGCAGTAATTTAGTTAATTTCTACTACAGGAACTTAAAGGGAAGAATTTATTATCAACACATTTTCAAGACTTAAATGTTAAGTTTATTATAAATGAAGAAGTTATAAGCAACATATAGTTTACCTTTTGTTCCAAAGAGGACTGCTTACCTGCCCCATGTTGACCCACTGACACCTATGTTCTAAAGGGGAAAAAAGCTGTATTCACATCAGTATCTGTGTGATAGCTCCACCCATAAACCATGTCACTACCAGCAATAGTACCAACTTCAGAATATAAAATCCCCCCAAATATAGCAAACTACACCTCTAGAACTACTAAATGCCACACCTCCCCCGGGCCACTAATGTCGACATCCTCATTGAAACAAAATAATGTGAGAAGCATTACAAATTACAATGGCTGAAGGAGCTCTTATAAACATATAATACATAGCAGAAAGCAAAAATGGTTGAAGCTACACAATGTGACAAAAGAGAAAATCTATTTATGTGTGTTGTTTGTTACAATAAATTCAAATAAAAATAGTAGTAACATTGCTAAATTTTTCTATGAGTCTTGAGTACCATAATCAACTGTCTGTCTGTCACAATAAATGCACACAAAAATAGTAGTAACATAGCTAAATGTTTCACTGAGTCTTGAGTGCCACAGGAGAAAAAGAAAATGTGTAAAAGGTTCACTACAAATTTTAGAATAAGCACTGCACACGCATTATTAATAATAATCTGCTGCACAAACATTAAAGTAATGTTGCACTCTCACTGCACTGCATGACTATGAGGTTAAGTGTATTGTATGTTATTACCTCCAGTTTTATGTCATCACAATCATTAGCCTTAAAGATCAATGTTTGTGGTGTCCATAGCTCACTGCATCAATGGTGTTTAAGTGGGTGTGGTGATAAGCGAAAGGCAACCACTGGCTTGGGTTGTCCCTCTTAAATGGCACTTTGCAACAAAGTGGTGCAGGCGATTCTGCGGAAAGGCAGGTGGTGCAACAAGATAGGTATCCAACGAAGCAGGTGGCATGTCCTCCAGGGGAGAGCTCATTCAGATTGAGCATTTGTGCTCCCATATAGCAGATACATCTAGAACAGTAATTCACAGTGTATTAAATAAACTCCAAAGCCAATGTTATAAAGATAATTTTAAAATGGTATGTCATTACAAAAAAAATCTGATTTGTTACACTCACATGACTTTCTCTACTCTTGTACAAACTATTTTTACAACTCTTATTCTCCATCTACTTCATGTTAATCGAGATAAATGTTTGCAGACTCTATCTTATTGCTAATTTTCTTGTAGATGTAAGGGGAATATATATTTACAAGGGCAATATAGAAATACAGTAGCCTTTAAGCACATACATATCTCTTAATAGCTGGTTGCTAGGTACAGCACCATTCCCTTTGCCACAGATTAATACTCTTTGCATATCCAAGACAAAAAAATGAAAAACGAATTCCCATTTGAGAAAATAAGTATTGAAAAATTTAAGGGAATAACATGCAATATTCGAAAATGGTTCACTCAACAAAAAAAAATGTATATGACATAAATTGTGTATTTTAACGCGATCTACATTTTTTGTGTAGTAAAATTTTGTCTATTTCTTATGGTTTAGCAGTTATGCAAAAGTCGTTCACAATGAAGCATACTTTTGGAGACATTCCCAGAAAATTCAAGATATACATTTTATTTGTCATGAAAATATCTTAAACATATGATATTTTAATCAAAATCGTTAGAGCCATTTTTGAGAAAATTAAAATTTTTGTAAATCTTCCATGTAAAGGGTATCTGGGGTGGGGGGGATTTTCTTGATAACCTTCATGTCACATCTCTGGAAGATACTGAACCTAAATACCAAGTTTGGTGTTTATCCAACTGTTCGTTTCTTAGTTATGCTGTTCACAGACAGACAGACACACACATGGACATGTTTCCAAAAATTCTTTTTTTGGATTCAGGGGGTCTCAAAACATGTATTTCCAGTGAAATCTCGGTATCGAATTTTTGGGTGGAATACAATACTTCCCTACTTACTATATGTAGTAAAGAAAGTAATATGAAAATATACAAAGTGCCAATAATATAGCTAAATCTTATAAAAATTGATGCTATTTGTAGAAAAAGTTATTACACAAAGACATAAGCAATGAATTTAAAGGCAATTTAACAGCAAAATTTTGGGAGCAAGTGCATTAAAAAGATAATAAGTATGACGGTAACAAAATATTGTTTTTGTGCACACAACTCAAATCATTTTAACAGA
Organism: Deroplatys truncata; assembly: GCA_030765065.1. Taxonomy (NCBI): domain Eukaryota; kingdom Metazoa; phylum Arthropoda; class Insecta; order Mantodea; family Mantidae; genus Deroplatys; species Deroplatys truncata. Next base: position 174,258,268 of record CM060986.1, on the reverse strand, counting down.
AAATCAAAATACAAAAATTACAATTACAAGTAAAACATGACACATAATTGGGATCCAAAAACTTAACCTAATTTTTGGTACTAACTTACATTACAAACTTACAGAATAATTAAGAAAAGAAGTGTACTTATCATTCATACTTAGCTACAAAGGAAGAACAGAAAATCACTCAATATTACTATAGTACACAAAGAAAATACAAAACAATCACTATAGCTATTACCCATTACATCAAAATTACTCAATACTACAACATGCAACATAAGGTGCTTCATGCAGTACAAATGTATTTACACATGCAAATATCTATTAGTAATAGAAAATATCAATCCTTTGCAGGAAATTTAAATCATGACACCCCAAGCTCTAACACAGAAGAATGCTGTATGCACGTCAGTATCTATGTGATAACTCCGCCCATAAACTACATCACTACTGGCAATAGTACCAACTTCAGAATATATAATCCCCTCAAATATAGCAAAGTACACCCCTAGAACCATGCTAAATGCTATACTATTTGCTAAAGTTATTTTGAAAATGTTTTGTGAATTTCTTTACCTAAAATGTATAACCCAAGATGTTTGTAGTAAACACAAGTTGTCCTATTTGGTGATGATTCATTCCACTTCTATGACCTTTTCTGGAGAGGATTAGACACTATATTAGCCATTTTTGTTCCAAATCTAAGTTTTATGCCTTCTAAATGGAAGGCAATATGATTGACTGTTAATCAGTTTTATAAAAAAGTTATTACTTAGTCCTATTCCATAAAGGTGTGGTGCCTGGTGGATTTCATTAGAAGAAAAGTTTGTAGTAACTAATGCAAACACTAGGCTTCTGTTTCGCAAAAGATTTTTCTAGAGTAGTACAAGGCGTATTCCAAAATTAAGGTCCGGTGAACAATATTTAATGGATGGTAGGCCTGAATGACATTTCATGCCTGTAGTGCTGTCTGCTGACTCCTGAGGAACCTACCACAATGTTGGTGTGATGCAGTATGCATTTGCCAATTGGTGAGAGCAGATCACAATGGTGCGACAATCATAGATCCCGCCATTTGTGAAGTGCGCAGTTTGATTAGATTTTTGCTGGCAAAAGGATTGTCAGCTGTGGACATCGATTGTGAGTTATGCCTCGTGTATGGATGGGACATAATGAGTGACAAACAGGTCTGACACTGGTGTCGAGAATTTCGAAATGGCTGCACAAATGTGCACGATGAACAGCAGAGTGGTAGGCCGAGTATTTGAACCAATGACATCATTGAGCAAGTGAATCAAAAACTTCGAAATGATAGACGTTTGACGGTTAGTGATCTGGCTGATGAATTGCCAAATGTTGCTCGAACTTCACTTTACAGGACTGTCACTGAACAGCTTGGATATCAGAAACTTTGTGTGAGGTGGATGCGAAAACTGCTCACCGGTCAGCACAAAGAGCAACAAATGCATAGTGCATGACAGTTTTTGGAATGCTATAGACAAGATGAAGATGGTTTGTTTTCCCACAGTGTTACAGGCGACAACACATGGATAGCGCACACCAATGCAGAATTAAAACAACAGTCAATGCAGTGTAAGCAATCGCATACACGAATTGCAAAATGATGGCTACCGTGTTTTGGGATGAAAAGGGTATTCTTTCGATTGATTTCATGGACCGTGGATCAACAATTACAGCAACACTTACCAAACTTAGACGTGCAATCCAAAATCGACGCTGTGGGAAACTGTCGTCTGGCATCATCCTCCTGCACAAAACACATGCCCGCACACTGCTGCCAAAAACAAAGAGAAGATTCAAGGGTTTCATTGGGAGCTCTTTGACCACCATCCGTACAGTCCCGACCTGGCACCAAGCTACTATTTCCTCTTCTTGCATTTGAAATGGTGGCTTTGTGGACAACAATTTCAAACTGACGAACTCAAGACAAGCGTTACCAACTGGTTCAAGTCCCAGGTGGCAGACTTCTATGCCGACAGGTTAAAGAAACCAGTGCAGCGTTACAGCAAGTATGCAGATGTGAATGGCAATTATGTGGAAAAGTTAGGTATATGCGTAGGCACTATTACTGTCAATATAAACCTTGTCTCATGAGCAATGTTGTTACTATGACCAAACGGATCTTAGTTTTGGAATACGCCTCATACCTTAGCACTCCATACTTATAAATTACCAGTTAACCTTTATGATCATGTTCCAAGATCATATTAATTATTATACCTTACCAGTTAACTGCCAGGTATCTTCTACCAGTGAAGGAGAATTAATAAATATATCTACTAGTACTACTTAAATATATTTAAATTAAAAAAATTACAATTTGCTTCTGTTTCCTTCAAGAGAAAAAAAATGTCCCCTTTGACACAGTTTTAACTATCAATGTGCAGTGATTATGCTTAGTAACAATTTTCATGGATTAATGTTGTAAATGGCAACCACTTTTGGCTTATATTAATATTGGATAAACCACTGTAGAGTAAATGGGAAGACAGAATCATCAATCACAAAAATAACAAAGTAATTTTTCCATTTTGATTTATGAAGAAAGAAACCTAAGATTATCTTTCAGAATTAAATAACTCACAGGAATGTGCACGAGCCTTTGGTGTGTAATCTATCTTAACATATAGCATTAAAATTAAACTGACAGACATAGCCTAATTTGAAGAATAAAATACTTAAATGTAAAGGTAAACAGTTGTTTCATGTTATGATGTACAGTGAAACCTCTTTGAATGTTTCTGCAGGGGACAGGAATATAAATGTGAAATGAGAAAATGTACTATTGAATATTCAATTTAAAACAGCTTATGAGAATTACAGAACCAGTTTATGCTTATTAAAATTGTTTTGGAATTATACTTGCCCATGTGTAAATAAAAAAAATAATAATAAAAAAAACTGCTGTGCCATCTCAAGCTCCGAAAACTTTCCTTCATGTACATATTTCCTTTTTCCATTCCTGTGGTCTTTCTATGTATGTTCTACTTTACTTTGCTTGCTTACAGTATGTTTAAGTTAAAGGAGCGAGTTTTAACTTTTGCGCTAGTTCCACTCAAAGTTGAAGTAATTTTATTGTTTCGTTATTTACCCCAGCTTTGGGAGCCAATCTGAAGTAGTTTGTATTGAAGGAGTTGTATTATATTTCAACTGTTGGGGAGCCAAACTTGAAGTAGTTGCAACCGCACGTATGCTACCCAGTAGCCTTTGCCCCAATTTTTAAAAATACTAACTTTGTAATTTGACTGTTTCTTCAAGTATTAAATATTTATGTTTGCCTCGGCTGCGTCAGTATTTATTTCAGAGACATAGATGTCTTGGCAGGGCGTGATGCGTCAAAGAATGTAGGCTTACACAGATTATAATTTTACTTCACTCCTTTTATTAATGCTTGATACGATTTAAATAACACTTCACTGATATAGAGAGAGCTGTGAGATGTTTTTTATTAAATACTTGCACTTTTTGATACGTAAACTATTTTCATCTCACATGAATACATATTAAATCTCTCGGACACTTTTTGCATCTGCTTAGTAATGCTGTTGCAACCAACTGAACTCTAAATTTGTAAAATGTTCTCCTTTTCAGTTTCTGATTGGTTAATCCTACTCCAATAGAATACCTTCATTTAACTAAAGCTTTTTCTGGTTGTTGATTGGCTATTTTATAAAGTGTCATTAAAATTACATTATTGCTTCCAAGAATCAGAAGTAGTATTGTTAAACTCTCAAACTCATTATTTCCTCAGGGTTACCTCATTGTTACCTCGTTGTTAGCAACATTTAACCTATTATTCTTACAGTTCCTACATTATTAAATTACGTAATACATTCATATAACATTATTACATGTATACAATAATACAAACATATACAATGACTGTAATATACACTTTTTAATATTGTTACATACACATATTGCTTTAAGGCAGGCTGTTATTGTTGTCCTCCATGGACTAGTGGTACCGTGCTAGCCTCTAGTTCCCAAGGTTGCGGGTTCAAACCCGGCGGAGGGCAATGGATTTTTTCGGGCGTAAAATTCCTTAGCATGGCTTCCTTCGGAAGGGAAGTAAAGCCAGTGGTCCCGTATCGTAGATTTATGGCACGTAAAAGAACCTCAAGCCTGATAAAGAGGCCTCTGAGCAAAATTTCTGCTCTTTCACGCCCAATATAGAATGGGACACTAAGGACCATAGTAGTTAAAGAGCGTCCATAAATAAAACTCAATTTAATTTAATTTCAGGCTGTTATTGAATTTATATATTATATAATTAAACTGAAATCATTTAAGTGTTAAAAATACTGCCTCAAAGTGAGGATTTCTGTCTACTTCTTGAACTGTTTTAATTTTGTTGTCATTATTTAATGATTTAACAACTTTGTCTTCATTACTACAATACAATACAACACAGTTTTTATGGCTTCACTAACACACAAATATGCCTGCTGTGGTCAACTTGATATGTAATGCTTCTCACCCTTCACAGCGGTCTATCGCATTAAAGTAGGGGAGGATATTGGATTGTTCAAGGTTACACTACCTAGTTGCATCTTTTACCCATTCTGTGGCCAAGAACAAGGTGTGTTATATTTAATCATGCTAAGGTAGTCTTAGTGAATTAAAACAAGAAAATATGCATGTGCAGTTCAGAATGTTTTACAAGGACAAGACTTAATTCCAGGCACCTTCACTGTTTTGTCTTGTACATTCTCTGACAGCCTAAGACAGGCATCTCAGGCCTTTGTGTGGCTGACATAACAAACATTGTTGATTTAAAAATTAAATTACCTGGGAATTTTCATACAACGAAGCTATTAAGATATAATTAAGTTTTTGAATCAGTCTCTGACAAAAATGGTTCTTCTCATCTGCAGTGTGCCTGTTTTATAGTGTAACTTGCTCATAACTAAGCTGCAGGCTTTTATGTAGCCCATCATATCTGAGGGCCTGAGGTGCAGATTTCTTTAAAAAATAATTATAATTTTTTGTGACATCATCAAGTAATACTCTAAACGTTTTTGAATGTTTACTGCAAACAGATACTGCAAAAGCAAGAGATTTCAGGCAAATTATCTCATGTCTATACTCCTGCGTTGAAATGTTGCAGTTGACAGAGATTAAGTTGGCACACTCAAAAAAACAGATAAAAAGCTTTAATTAATTTTGAAGATTGAGAAGCTAGTAACAGTGATGTGTCAATCAGTTGGAAACATGCTGACGATGCCTTTTAGTGGTGTAGTGTAACAACCTCCAACTCTCTTTATTTTAGATCAAAAGCTTAAACTTCCTAAACCAATCACAAGGCAGCATTCTGCATGGTCGATGACAAAGCGGAACTGGAAGCGCCTCTGTTGCTGGATGTAGCTATTTCTAACCATGTGCTTCAGTTTGTGAATCTCTAGCATGTGTGTTAAGTTGTTCTTTGCGAGCCACATATTGTTCATTGTTATTTATATTTGTGGTTATTGTTTGATAGTTTTGTTATTGTGGATGTTCGTTTATACATATATATTTATCTATTTTTATACATATTTCATTCTTGTTATTTATACAAGATTTGAAGTACGACAATGTCTCAAAAATGACACCAATCACCCAGTGATGATTCACAAAGTGAAAATCCTTTGCATCGAGGCGTGCCACTTAACAATCAGGCATTGGAACGGTTAAGAAGGACCCGGGAATTCTTTGAACAGGAGAAGGATACGTGAAGGTTCATGGGCATCCCTCTATTGCTGCTTATAAAGCCGTACGACGAACTGCAGCAGCTCTTGGACTAAGCACGAGAACTGTTATTTACAAGCGAGTGAAACTCCAAGAGGAGGATGATAATGATGATGATGATGATGATGATGATGATGACAACAACAGAGGTTTGGATGGAATTGAGCCATTGCAGTTTTAAATCACAGAGAGAAAATAACTTTGTTGTTGCATGCTTATAATTTATTTTATTTCAACTCATTGTAGTAAGCAAGTTTGCATTATTTTGTTTCTATATTGTCAAAAGTGCATAATTTATTCTACATATGTTGCAATGTTTATGCTGAATTATTTTCAATTGACAATAATAATACAAAGTAATTATTATTGATTGACGGTTGCTACTTACACTTTTTGTATGCAGCTTAGACACAATAGAACAATCAGCTGTTGTTTACTAGACACTCTGGCAACGTTGCAACCACAATATAGTCAACAATTACACAAAGCCACACGAACTGTCAAGTATAAAGATTCAAATGCAGGGGTATAATTTGTAACCTTTCATGATAGCATTTTGTCTTTAAAAAAAATTACATTTAACTGTACAAAGTTGTGCATTGTAATGATATGCAATGCGATATTGTAGTGGTGAAGAAATATTTTATAATATACAGCTTGCACTTTTTAATAATTTTGTATAAAAACCATTTTAATAGGTAGTACGAAGCCCAGATGGTGAAAGTCGTGCATATGCAATAGGACAACTAAGCATACAGAGAGCAGCTGTGTGGGTCCTGGAACATTATTATACAGAGTTTCCTATCTACAATCCATATCTGGAACGGTTACCAGTCTCCAAATCTCGTAAGGGAGGCTCCAGCTTTAAGTTCTATGATGTGGATGGCATGAACAATACCGCTATGCAGGTATGCCTTTTTTTTAAGTGGGGGGGGCGGGATTGTGCATGACTGTATACCTTGAATATTCTGCAATTTTTTGTACATTTATTGTCTTTTCTCTCTCTCTCTCCATCAAAATCTGACATGAAATAAAGTCCCGAATCAGATCTATTCTGGTCTCTAACCAAGACATTTAAGAGGGGTGATGGGTGAAATTTCTATTTTGCACAATTTTAAAGCTACATACTTAATTGTTTGTACACATGCTTGGGGTGTTATGTGGTAATATTTGACAGTGTTTCATTTTTGTATGTCAATTAGTTTTTGAATTATTGAAAATTTTCTTTCAAAAAATTTGCAAATTTCAAAATGAAATTCACTCTACACGTTTTTGAAAAAAAGTTTTTTTTTTTTTTTTTTTTTTTTTTTTTTTTTTTTTTTTTTACAAAACCAGAAACTTGTTTAGAAAAACTTGATGCATCAGTTTTGTAATATCTTAACTGTAAGGGAAATTAAAAAGAAATATGACCTACAGAGCAAAAATTTCAAAATTGTTTTCAATCACTGCAAGCATTTTATTTTTTATCTCAAAAAGTACTAAGGTAATCCTGAATCCCATGCATCAGTGTTTTTGTTATGCTTTATAGAATGTACAGTAAAAATGTCAGCCCTCTTAACACCTAATCTGTGGATGTAACTTTGTTTTAAATGAAAGTTTGCATGCAGTTAACTGGAAATAATGACTTCAAGATCTTCCTAGAAGTGTCCAGCTTAGATGTGTAATTTGTACTCTTTATTTCATTACAAGCACTGCAAAGCAGTTCTAATTTATGGCATAAGCCAAGCCTTTCAGTACCAAGTCCTATATACAAACACTTTAGTTTGTGGTCACTACACTTCAGGTCATTCACCAATGATGACAGTAAGCTGGTGTCCACCAACATATATTTACACTCTTCATTATTTACAACAGGTACATGTTCACAATTATCCTGCAGCTGTTTCTGCCTTAAAAGTTTCTTTTGTACACATTCTTGCCCATCTAACCTTTCATCACTGGTATTATTTACATTATTTACACTTGTTTCTGGCTCATTATATGAAATAGCATAAAATTTGATGTTGCACGACATCTACCAGCAGAGCTGCTATTAATATGTTATACCAATCACAGTGGCTCAGTGACAAATCAGAAACTAACCTTCATGGAAAAAATCTCACAAAAATTGGTAGAAAAGTGATTTTTTTGCTTCATGCAGCGATTTCATCACCTTTCACGCTTCCTCAGGGACATTTAAGGAGCACAGACCTTTAAATATGATGTAAGTAGAGCAACTTGCAGACACTGTAGTGCTTTAAAACTTTGCATATATGCGCTTCAAACCACCTAGTATTTTTTTGTACAAAAAACACAAAATGTGAAATTTTGTCATTTTTGGTCACATTTTCACCAGTTATCCCCCTTAAATAAGGAAATATGCATTCTACTAACATTAACTAGACACCAGTAATGTGCCAACAAGTTCATTTTAAACCTTAAAGTGCAATAAAATATGACAAAACCCTCGTGGTGTATATACACTAGACTTCCTCCATCCTGCATGTTATAGTTTAGATTCTCAGGAATGCAGCCTCCTGCGTTAAGTTTAAATAACAAGAGATGTGGTCACTCCAAGTTATATTGAAGATATTCTGTAAAAGTGTTCAAAACTATACAAATTAAAACTGATCAACTACACGATTTGAAAGTACTCAATTGAATAAAAAAAATTTCGCATTACAAATTTTATTTATTTTTAAAATGTTTGTGGAGTTTAATCTCTTGAAAAATGGCGGGGAGTATGCAGTAACGATGCATATATACCACTGTAGTAAAACGTTTTATCTTAAAGAGTTCTTTCATGCCTGGTATGTAGGGACATATAAAAATCTGTTAATTTCTTGTGAGAAGTGATGTTATTGTTTTACAAAATGATTTTTTCTCAAAAGCAGCATTATTTCTCAAATTGTCAGAATGTAACTGGTATTAAACCTATGTTGTTCAGAAAGTCAACAAATTCTTGGAGCATGAAAATAATGTAGTAAAAAAATAAATTACTTAAATTCCTAAACATTATCAAGCTATTCAGTAATCCAGTGAGAGAGAAATGGGGGTGCGATATAGATACAGACAGAAGAAATCTCATGCAAGATACATTTATTTTATATAAATTATATAAAGTAAAAAAGTCAGCTTTCAAATGAAATTGATATTGTTGCTAAATTATATCATTAACTTATTTTTCTTATTAAAATGAGCTACATAGAAAGAAAGCCAGAAGAAACCTGCAAGAAATCTGTATGTAAACATGGAAATAGTTGTGCGAAATATGAACCTGGAAATGGAATAGAAATTAAATCCTTAGTGATTTTCTGTAATAGTTAATATCACTGTAAAAAAATTCTTGCAGTTTGCAATATTTTGTACTGCAAACAGATACTGAAGTAGGAAGTAAAAACTGAATGGTTAAGTATGTTAAGTGAGCAGTAATTATAATAAGTATTTAGAATTAATGCATAGTATTTTTTACATGTGATGCAGTAATTTGTATCACAAATTACTTAAATGTAAAGAATGATTATAGTATGAATATGCATTATTATGTGACATTGATTTGAGATGTTTGTTGATTGTAATTATTGTTGGGAAGTAAGTTTATACGACCTTACTGAAACTGACAATAATAGCGTGCAATAATGCAGCGAGGGGGTGAGCTGTTTATCATTATTCGAAACGAGGAAGTTACGTAATATTGGCGCGTTTTTCCTTGAGAATCTTCTGGAACGTTTCCCTAGAGCATATGTATTCATAATTTTCATTGGATATAAAAATAGACGCTAATGTTGGCACGTTTTATTAGCCAATTGCAGCTCAGTTATAATCTTTAGGCATATCTGGGTGAAGGAGTATAAAAAGAGTAGGTTAGAGGTAGACCCCGTCAGTTCATCAAAATTCTTTGTACACTACACGTCGCATTTCCGTCAGTTCGTTGAAAGTATTTGTACGGCACACTTCGGATATCAATTTGCAGGTTACGCGTAACAGAGTTATGAAAAATCTCAAGTGTTATAAAGTTAATTATACAAAAAGTTGAAGTACGCGAATTAAGAATTATCAGTAAGAAGTTATAACAGTTTCAGTTTGGCGAGTGTCAAGATCAATGTGTAAATGTGATAGTTAACGTGTTCGACAATAAAAGTGTAAAACAAAATTTCTTTCATCAGTGTTATCTTTGGATAAAAGATTCCTTTCCGTTTACACAACCTGTATAAAGAGAAGTGCTCGACCCAAGAAAAAGATAATAGCTAGCCGGAGGACAGAGAACCAAATTTAAATAAAATAACAGTAGCATTCTTTCAAACGAACATTAATATTGCCGCAAATTGCTAACACCAGATGGAGCTAACAAGCCTAACAAATGAAACACATCACAAGATGGCTTCACCACGTTGAGTAAACACATACACAAATAACATTATAAAAATACCATCTCAAATTGGCTCCCAAATGTGGGGCTAACAAATACAAACATATATAAGTATACCACCGCAAATTGGCACCCAGAATGTGGGGCAGAGTGACCAGGAAAGGAGTGAAATAACCAGGAAGGAGAGAAGGAATCAGGACGTGGAGTGAATAGAGCAGTGAACTGAACTACAAGACGCAGATTCCAGAAACAACTATAGGAACGACAGACTACGGGGATGATTGGACATCGTAATTCCGAGATTAAAAGGCAACAGGGGAATTCAAATACAGAACACCAAAACGACGTAGATTCATCATGATACGACACAGAAGCGACATACAAACCTAGGAGAGAGGGGCAGGAAGCTGGACATCAAAGTAACAGCAACAGACAGCATCACAAAGGTCAGAGTATCGTAATTTTTTTTAGAAAACAAAATTGTAACATTTAAATGTACCTCAGGAGCAGTAGGATAAAGAAAATAATGTCCACTAATAATACAGAAGAAATAATTATGGAGGGAGATAGTGTAACAGTTAGCTGTAATTCAATACAGGTTACAGAAAATAGCTCAAACAATGTAGTATTTGAGTGAGGAAATGTTAGTGCAGAAAGTGAGAATAGAACAGCAGGAAATGTAAATTTTGATGTTAGTATGATGATGGAAATGCTGAGCAATATGAATAGGGAATTGAGAGAGGATATTAGTAAGAGTAATAGGGAATTGAGAGAAGATATGAAAAAGACTAATGAGAATATGGAAGAGAATCATAGGGAATTAAGGGAATATATGAAAAGGAGTCATAGGAAATTAATGGAAGATATTGGTAGGAGTAATGAGATAATAGAGCAAAAAGTAGATCAAAGCAGGGAAGAAATTGAAAAGAAATCTATGGAGCTAGATAGTAGTATGCCAAAAATGAGTGATGAAAAGGAAATAATAGCAAGTGAGATAGGAGAAGTTTCAAAGAAAATGTCAGATATGAGCAGGGAAATAGGTAACAAAAAAAGTGAGGTTAATACTAAAAGTGAACATGTTGATGTAGAATGTACAGAGTTAGGTAGTAGAATGAGTAACATTTCAAGTGAGATAAGAGAGACGAAAGAGGTTATGAATGTAGATGTGAATCAGGCGCAAGTTAATTTCAAGGGGAGATATCAGAAATACAGAAGGAGTCAGTAATGCAGAGAAATAAATTGTACGAAGAAGTTAAAGTTTTGCCTGTAAATAATCAAAAGCTAACTTCTGAAATTAACAAGTACCAAGATGTTCAAATTGAAAACTCCAATCCAGTACAATTTAGTACAGATTTGTTAAAGTACTTTCAAATTAAAGAGATAGTAGAAGAATTGAAAATGACAGATGTTAAAAGATGTGTTGTTCAGGAAACTTTAGATTGTTTTCAAATGTTATCATGGGACGAAATTTCATATGAATATAAGAGGTTATTCATGAACAAATTTTTGAAGGTTAGGATACGGCTACGAGTAATGTTTAGCCATAGACAATTTGATCCAGGAGGGTGAATAGCAATGAGATGTAAAGTAAATGCTGGATAGTTAAAGATGACTTGCAGAGAAATGTATTGGAACGTAAGAGGGTTAATTATTTATATATGTCATGTGAAAAGAGAAATAAATTCTGGACAAAAATTAAATGTTTAAAAAAAAAAAAAAAAAGGGAAAAATAACATTTTTTAGTAACTGTAACAGTATTTGAAATTAAGAATGTAAAAATTGAAACTTAATATGATATTAAAAGTAAAAGTACGTAAATATAATTCCAAGAGTATTGTGAATATAATGTACAAAACAACAAAAATGGGGTAAAAGTCATTAAAACAAATATTTATGTAGCAAACAGAACATGTGAAACAGTGCCTAGATTTAAGAGATGTAAATATATTTGTGTAGAGGGTGAATATTTTTGGTAAAAATGTATAGTAATTACAAAAATTCTTAAATGCACAAATTGTTGTCAACAATATAAGAAAGTAAATAATTTTGTAACAGTAACTAAATAATTCAGGGTACAGTATTTGCTATAAAAAAAAATTTTTGTAATGTCAGATTAAAGTATAAACACATTAAACCAGAGCCAGTAAATAGTGGCGAGATAAAGGAAAAACATATGTCGTGTGTTAAATACGTGTGAACTGTTAAGTGAAAGTGATAGCGTGTGTTTCAAGATTTAGGAGACTAAAAACCCAATTATAAAATTTCCAAACAAGTTGTAAATATTCATAATTATGTTTCTAGTGGGGCATATGATGCAGTAATTTGTATCACAAATTACTTAAATGTAAAGAATGATTATAGTATGAATATGCATTATTATGTGACATTGATTTGAGATGTTTGTTGATTGTAATTATTGTTGGGAAGTAAGTTTATACGACCTTACTGAAACTGACAATAATAGCGTGCAATAATGCAGCGAGGGGGTGAGCTGTTTATCATTATTCGAAACGAGGAAGTTACGTAATATTGGCGCGTTTTTCCTTGAGAATCTTCTGGAACGTTTCCCTAGAGCATATGTATTCATAATTTTCATTGGATATAAAAATAGACGCTAATGTTGGCACGTTTTATTAGCCAATTGCAGCTCAGTTATAATCTTTAGGCATATCTGGGTGAAGGAGTATAAAAAGAGTAGGTTAGAGGTAGACCCCGTCAGTTCATCAAAATTCTTTGTACACTACACGTCGCATTTCCGTCAGTTCGTCGAAAGTATTTGTACGGCACACTTCGGATATCAATTTGCAGGTTACGCGTAACAGAGTTATGAAAAATCTCAAGTGTTATAAAGTTAATTATACAAAAAGTTGAAGTACGCGAATTAAGAATTATCAGTAAGAAGTTATTATAACAGTTTCAGTTTGGCGAGTGTCAAGATCAATGTGTAAATGTGATAGTTAACGTGTTCGACAATAAAAGTGTAAAACAAAATTTCTTTCATCAGTGTTATCTTTGGATAAAAGATTCCTTTCCGTTTACACAACCTGTATAAAGAGAAGTGCTCGACCCAAGAAAAAGATAATAGCTAGCCGGAGGACAGAGAACCAAATTTAAATAAAATAACAGTAGCATTCTTTCAAACGAACATTAATATTGCCGCAAATTGCTAACACCAGATGGAGCTAACAAGCCTAACAAATGAATCACGTCACAAGATGGCTTCACCACTTTGAGTAAACACATACACAAATAACATTATAAAAATACCATCTCAAATTGGCTCCCAAATGTGGGGCTAACAAATACAAACATATATAAGTATACCACCGCACATGTTACAATAATAACTCATGTAAGTAAGGTAGGGTGAGATGTAGGGAAGAGTAGCACACTCTTTCTTGCTGTTCAGAAACTTACAAAAATATGTGCTTAAGGTAGAATCAGATGACTGAAAAATTCAATGCCATAGCCGGGATTTGAACCACGGATCTCCCGGTCTCCGTGGTTCAAATCCCGGCTATGGCATTGAATTTTTCAATCATCTGATTCTACCTTTTCAACCCTGCCCAACACACAGCTTGTGTGAAAGAACAATTAATTCCATATGTGCTTAAAGTTACATGCATTATCATACAAATAGTATTACTGTAAAGCGAATAGCATTTTCATATTGCAAACACACAGAAATGAAGCAGTAGTAGTGGTAGGTGGAAAACAATATCAGCAGCAAAGGGTGCTTCCCATAATATGATGTGAATTTTATCAAAATATGCATTATTCTGGTTCTTGAAGCTTTTGAGTAGTTAAAAATCCTATGGTGGTGTTACGGCTTAAAAGTTTATAGCTAGAAGAAGAAGAAAAAATCTGATGTGTTACACTCACATGACTTTCTCTGCTATTGTACAAACTATTTTTACAAACGCTTATTCTCCATATGCTTCATGTTAATCGAGATATCAAGATGTTAATGTTATTGCTAATTTTCTTGTAGGTGCAAGGGGAATTCTAGGCTTTAAGCGATAGTCAAATGTTTTAAGAGCTAGTTGCTATGTGGAGTATTCCATTCTCTTTGCATTACTAGGACAAAAAAAAAACATGAATAACAAATTTGAGAAAAAGTATAAGTATTGGAAAATTTAAGGAAATAACAAGCACTATCTCGAAAATGGTTCACCCAACAAAAAAGATGCATATGATATAAATTGTGTATTTTAACGTGATCTACATTTTTTGTGTAGTAAAATTTTGTCTATCTCTTATGTTTTACCAGTTATGCAAAAGTCGTTCACAATAAAGAATACTTTTGGAGACATTCCCAGAAAATTTGAGATATACATTTTATTTGTCATGAAAATATCTTAAACATATGATATTTTAATCAAAATCGTTAGAGCCCTTTTTGAGAAAATGAAATTTTCGTAAAATGTTCCATGTAAAGGGTAATCTGGGATGGAGGGATTTTCTTGAAAACCTTCGTGTCGCATCTCTGGAAGATACTGAACCTAAATACCAAGTTTGGTGTTTATCCGACTGTTCGTTTCTGAGTTATGCTGTTCACAGACACACATATGGACATGTTTCCAAAAATGCTTTTTTTTGGATTCAGGGGGTCTCAAAACATGTATTTCTGGTGAAATCTCGGTATCGAATTTTTGAGTGGAATACAATACTTCCCCTACTTATTATATGTAGTAGAGAAAGTAAAGATGCATTATTCTCAAAGATTTACTTTATCTGTTCTCACATGGTTGGGACAGATCATACATTATAGCCAAATGTACAAGGAGTGTCTCAAAAGTAAGTTACACTATTTTTTTAAACCCGCGTGGTAGGAAGCAAAAGTCTAACAGTTGTTGGAAACTTTGGTCTGGGTAGTGGCAGCACTGTAAAATTCCTAGGCGCCTACCTTTACTGCTTGGATGTTAAAATGGCAGTAACAATGGAGATTCCACTCGCTCCTATTGCCGATTGTGAAGTTCGCGCTATAATCTGTTTTTTGATGGCAAAAAATAAATGTGGACTGAAATTCATTGAGACTTGTGCAGTGTGTGCAATACAGACATTATGTCAAGGCCAATGGTTCATTGAAAAGAGAACAACATTACACAATGAGCAACGAAATGGCCAACCTTCCACTTCCCGAGCTCCAGATATTGTTGACAAGGTTTGAAGGGTTCATTGACACCGATGAGTGCTTTATGCTTGATGCAATTCTGTTTGAACGTTCTCCTAATGTTGAAATAAGTCGTGCATCACTTCACAGGATCATTTCTGAGGATCTACGTCTATCAAAAGTGTGTGCAAGATGGGTTCCTCATGTGCTTTCAGAGCAACACAAGGTGCAGAGAGTTTGATACTGCATTGCAATTTTTGCAGTTTTTTTTGAGAGTGAGGGAGATGGTTTATTCGACTGAATAGTGACTGAGGACGAGACATGGATCCATCACGAGATGCCCGAAACCAAAAGACAGAGTATGGTGTGGAAACGAAAGGATGAGCCACCACCAAAAAAGGGGTCATGGCAATGCTCTTGTGGGATTCAAAGGGATACTGTTGATCTAATACCTGCCCTGTGGGACCACAATGACAGTTGCTCACTATTGCAAGGTGCTGAGAAAACTCAGAAGGGCGATTCAAAACAAAAAGAGGGGAAAGTTGAGCAAAACAGTTTTTTGTGCCATGATAACGCTTGCCCGCTCACCGCTCGTGAAACGCAAACCCTGTTTCAGCAGACATCTCAGGGGAAGGCGCTTTGTAAATGGCAATGAGTTTCAGTTTCAGTTTCAGTTTTATTCTGCCATTTGCAACATTTTTACAAAGCATCGTCAAGTTTATAAAAGATAGAAAACATATTTACCTTATCTATTAACCAGGTAATTTTACACAAGTTAGGAACATATATGTACATTATTGATTAAACAAGTAGTATTTGGTACAAAGCTGAACAGATATAGATACATTGAATTGGTTAAATACCTAAAATTAATTAAACACAAATTTCAGAAGATTAATGTTATAAGACCAAGTTACGGCTCACAGATTTTGTTTCATTTTGTATTCCTCAATTGAGTAGAAAGCATTTTTAATCAGGTAAGTCTTTATTGCATTAATTTTCTTCACTTCTTCATGTAGTTCTTTGATTGGGTGAGGTAAATGATTGTATAGGTCTTTTGCAACACTTTCAATACTTTTGGAAGTTAATGATCCCCTTAGCCTATTTCTAAAGTAGTTCTGCTGTGTTCTCGTGTTATGCCCATGCATATTCCTATTTTTTTCTTCAGTGTGATTTCTTATTGTGTACTTAAGACATTCAAATATATATAAGCATGGTACTGTGAGGATTTTTTGTTTTTTAAAACTGCTTTTACAGGATTGTTCCCTTTGAAGTTTTTCCATTATTCGAATTGCTTTTTTCTGTAGCCTAGATATTCTCAGTATATTTTTCTTACCCGCTGTTCCCCATAAAATAATCCCATATTTTAGGTGCGAGTGTACAAATGCATAATAAACCTTTAGTATATTATCTTTATCCATAATTTGAGTTATCTGTTTCAATACGTATATGCCCTTATTAATTTTGTTACTAACCTTTTCTATATGTTTGTGCCATTTTAAGTTATTGTCTATGACTATTCCTAAAAAATTTGTCTGTGTAACTTGGGAGATTTTCTTATTTTGTATTGTTAATGTGATGTTACTTTGTGCTTTATTACTAATCGTAATTTGCATCCATTCTGTTTTGTTTGCATTCAGTGCCATTCCTAATGTTTCTAAGTAAGTTCTGATTAGTTCTAATAAAGAGTTTGCTTTATCTTGTACTTCTCTTTCCGTCTTACCTGTTATCACTATTGTTGTGTCGTCAGCATACCCGATGGCTAAACCTCCTGCCTCCTGTATTATTTTAAATAAGTGATTTATGTATAGAATGAATAGATATGGTCCCAGTTTTGAACCCTGAGGCACTCCATGTGTTATGCTTTTAAATGTTGATTTAATTTTTTTCAGTTGTTCTCCATTATTATGAATTACTTCAACACATTGCTCTCTATTTTGCAAGTATGAACTTAACCATTCTAGCGGTATGCCTCTTATCCCAAAGTTTTCCAATTTTGACAATAGATGTTTAATGTTAACACAGTCGAAAGCTTTTGATAAATCAAGAAAAATTGCCAGAACTACCTCCTTTCTGTCTAAAGCCTGAACAATTTTATCATTTCCTAAGCTAACAGCATGTATTGTTGATTTCTTTCTTTGGAAGCCGAACTGATTTGGTGATATGATATTAAATTTGTTACAGTAGTTCTGAAGTTGTTCAAGGAGAAGGCCTTCCATGATTTTAGAGAATCCTGAGCAAAGAGATATAGGGCGATAGTTTTCAATCAGTTCTTTGGAACCTTTCTGTTTGTACACTGGCCTAACTACTACCTGTTTTAGTTTACTTGGGAAGGTTCCTACGTTAAAGCTTTCATTTATTATATGTGTCAAAGTGTCCACTATTTCATATTTGCAGTATTTTATCATTTGGTTTGAATATTCATCTAGGCCACTAGATCTCTTACATTTCAGTGTATTTATTTGTTTAATGACATCTGCTTGTGTGATTTCTCTTAATATCATTGAGTTGCAAACTGAGGTTTCATTTATTTTGTGATCTCTTGTCTTAATTCCCATTTTTGCTACAACGTTTGTATAATATTCATTAAAAGCATTACTTATGATCACTGGGTCTAGAATTAGGCAGTCGTCCTTTACAATTTTCAAATTCTCTACACATTTAGAGGGGTTTCCTTTATGTACGGTTTGAATGATATTCCACGTTTCCTTAATTTTATTTTCAGCATTTAAAAGCAACGTTTCAGGCTGAGCGTAAGCTCGGTTAGTTACCCTGTAGCTCCGGACCTCAAGGTAGAAAGAGGTAGAAGGACAAGAGGTAGAAAGATGGGTAGCCAGTTTGGCGGGAGAAGAGTTTGACAATGGATTTAAACAACTGTTATTACGGTACCAAAAGTGTATTGATATTCAAGGAGATTATGCAGAAAAATAGTTATTGAATGTAGCTTTCAAAGTATACCTCTTTTTTAAATATTTAAATATTTCGTTACTTTTTAAAAAAAGAGTGTAGCTTACCTTTGAGACACCCCTCGTACCTTATCGTATACTTACATCTGGATTGTAAGGTTGGCTATTCTGATTTCCAGAAAGTACTTCACTACTTGCAGTATCATTAGGTTTATTCCAAGAACATTCTATAATAGTTTAAGCATGTGCATTAAAGACTCCACTAGATGGTTTATACAAGTTCCGAACATTGTCATTTGGATTGTGTTTACATTTTCCTATTTACAAGATTTACAATTTGTCCAAAGAATACAAACATTTTTCTATTAAGTATTTCTTTAACTGGGCCATAAAATTACATTTGCCTACAGTTTTCACTTCTACAGATAACTTATTATGATATATCTTTATTCAGTGTTGAGCTAATACAATACATTTGGGCATGATCAGCGTTGAGCTATCTAAATCATTCACTTCACAATTTCTTATTAATCTATCACTTGCTTATCAATACATTTGTCTTTACTTTGTCTAATTTGTTCCCTTCTAGATCATATTTCATTTCCACAACTATTCATTCTATAATCACTCTCCCTCCCTATTGTAATATTAACTCCCCCATTACTATTGCTTCCGTATTCCCATACTTCTCTCAGAGCCTGCTCTATTTCTATCTGTATGGCACACTTTCCTACTCCATAAATCTATTCCTGTTGGCTCCCTTGACGATCCCACTTTGTTTCTGTCCAGAACCCGTAAACTCCCATTGGGTGTCAACACAATGCTTTCTTCTTCTACCATTTCGCCACTCTGAAACCACGCCTCTGCCATGACCATATCACGTGGCAATTGAACTTCCTCCCTTCTTGAGGATACCATTTTCCTGGCTTTGCCAGCTGTTGCTCTTATGTCACTCTGATCTGATGGTTTCACTACGTCATCTCCTAATCTTCTCTCTGACACAACCACCTGCTTTCCACCAGCCCCACGTAGCAGTGACATAACTTCCATGTGTCCATCCTTCTCTGATTTCCAATCGCTCTTTGGACTTCCTTCCAATCTGCATTTCTTCTCTCTGGTCTCGGATGTATTTAGCTGAATCATTTCCTGCTCCTGCAATCTGCTGCTCCTTGTGTCACTTTTGCATCCAGCCACCATGCGCCCATCAACCCACAACTGAAAGTTCTTTATGATGGCACGTTTCCCTTCCATTCTTGCCAGCTTCATTTGTTGTATTAAATCATAACTTATTAAGTAATGTAATGCCAAATACATTTATATCCTTAAATAAGGTTTGATTATTACATGTATACCTATAGTAATTAGTACTATAGTACTACTTCCTGCTATATACCCATGAGTATCATGATTTTTCGTAAAATTTTTATTTTATATATACATTACAGTCCTGTGTATCTATGCTAACATACTGTGCTTCTTAAAGGCATTCCTACATAATTCCATAAGTCTTAAATTAAATAATTCTAATGCATGTCTTCTGCAGTACCATTAATTTATTCATATTCACCTTTACTGCACACCCTCACACCCCATTCCCATAATGGAGAGGAGGATAAACTACACCATTTAATTTTTTACTCCCTAAAAAATCTTAGAAGATAAAGTTTGTCTTCTTGATTTTCTCTTTTTAAGAAATCATATTGCACAAATTTTGTTTCATTTATGTTGCACATGAGGTTATTTGTTCTAAAATAGATAGTTTAGTATTTTTCTGGTGCCTAAAGCCTCCATTAAGGACCTATTACAATCCTCCCAAAATTTGTTGTCATCCACATATGTTATAGAAGAAATTTTTGGCTGATTGGTATCATTAACATATACGAGGCGCATCCAGAAAGTAAGTTTTGATGCAGTAATTTGTATCACAAATTACTTAAATGTAAATATTGATTGTAATATGAATATGCATTTTTATGTGACATTGATTTGAGATGTTTCTTGACTGTAATTATTGTTGGGAAGTAAGTTTTTAATGCCTTACTGAAACTGTCAATAATAGCGCGCAATAATGCAGCGAGGGGGGGTGAGCTGTTTATCATTATTAGAAACGAGGAAGTTGCGTAATGTTGGCGCGTTTTTCCGTTGAGAATCTTCTGGAACGTTTCCCTAGAGCATATGTATTCATAATTTTCATTGGATATTAAAATAGACGCTAATGTTGGCGCGTTTTATTAGCCAATTGCAGTTCAGTTATAATCTTTAGGCATATCGGGGAGTGGGAGTATAAATAGAGGCTAGGTTAGAGGTAAAGTCCGTCAGTCGTTCAGTTCATCAAAAATCTGTGTACACTACACGTCGTCTTCAGTCAGTCAGTTCGTCGAAAGTATTAGTACGGCATACATCGGATATAGATTCACAAGTTACGCGCAGCAGAATTATGAAAGATCTAAAGTATGGTAAAGTTAATTATACAAAAAAGTTGAAGTACGTGGATTAAAAGAATTATCAGTAAGAAGTTGTTATAACAGTTTCAGTTTGGCGAGTGTTAAGATCAATGTATAAATGTGATAGTTAACGTGTTCGACAATAAATGTGTAAAACAAATTTCTTCATCAGTGTTATATTTGGATAAAAGATTCCTTTCCGTTTACACACCTTGATCAAGAGACATGTTCGACCGAGAAATAATAGCTAGCCGGAGGACAGTAAACAAAAATTAAATCAAATAACAGTCGCATTCTTTCGAACACTAATACTGCCGCAAATTGCTAACACCAGATGGAGCTACAAACCGAACAAATGAATGACGTCACAAGATGGCTTCACATGAAGTAAACACACATACACAAACATCACAAGTAATAACATTATAAGTAATACCGTTACAGTTTTCCGATTTTGTTTCCTTTAAAGTAAAATGTATTTAGCCAGGAAAACTGTGCATGCGTTAAAGATCTATGACGTATCAATCATATGCCAGCCAAACAGGTCCTGCCTGGTACCAGTAGCATTGCAGCAGTGGCCCAAAGTGGCGGCTCTTATTTGTTCTCCCGCCACCTGCAAGGTTCGGTCAGTGAAAACTTCCTTACTGCACAAAACATAGCCCTGATTGAAATTCACCATCAGCTCTCTCAGGTCTATGGGTTGAACATAATGAGCAAACAGATGGTACGTTGCTGGTGTAGACAGTTTTCCGATGGTCATCAAAGTATCCATGATGAAGAGTGCAGTGGGCAACTGCAGCAGCGCATCGTGGGGAATTGTCACTTCACAATTACGGGCTCAGCAGCCATTTTCCGCAGATATCGCAATCCTTGTTTCATAAACTTGTCACTAACCACCTACTGCTCAGAAAATTGTGTGCCAGGTGGGTGCCGAAAAACCTGACACTCGAGCACAAAATGAAGCACTTAAGAGCAGTACTGACATTTCTGCAACGGTATCATGATGGCGGTGATGAGTTCCTTGACAGGATCATCACAGGCGATGGGACATGGATTTCGCACTTTACCCCGGAAACCAAGCAGCAGTCAATGCGTCGTCCTCCATGGACTAGCGGTACTGTGCTACCGTCTAGTTCCCGAGGTCGTGGGTTCAAACACGGCGGAGGACGATGCATTTTTTTGGGTGTAAAAATCCTTAGCTTGGCTTCCTTCGGAAGGACCATAGCAGTTAAAGAACGTCCATAACTAAAACTCAATTTCATTTTGCAGTCAATGCATTGGCGTCCCAGTCTAGGCGAAATTCAAACAGACTGTGTCGGTGCAGTAAGTGATGTGGACAGTGTTCTGGGACAGGAAGTGCATTCTGTTTATTATCTTCCTGCCTAGAGGTGAAACAGTGAACGCTGACTGTTAAGGCTGGTTCACAACCACCCGGTAACGATAACTAGAATGGGAAGCAAGAAATTTTGATTCACAACAGCCCGGTAACGAGAACGGGAATGCATATCGATCACAAAGTGAAAGTCGATTTTGCGCATTGGGATTTCATTTGTTTTTAACTGACCAATGACATTTTTTTCACCTACTTCCAATTTAGCCAACCCATCGTCAAAATTCAATATAGTAAACATTATCTAAATGCATATCCATTACATTTCCAATCCCTCTACTTATGCCAAACTTTCATTCCTTTATTTAATGGCATACATTAAAATTGTTTATTGTTCTTTTTTCATTTCCACCGGTTTTAGCTGTTCTTTGTAGCTTTTGCCATTGTTTTTTAGGTAATAGCCAGTTTTGAGTTGCATATAAACAAACTACAAATGATCCCTTCACCAGAGGAACCAATGCTGATTAAATTTGCAGGTGTCGGGATGAGGTTAGGAAGCACATTTACTACTAATTTCTTCCAGTTTCATGTTTCCAGCTTGCGACTATAGAGAACACTAGTGGTTGTTTCATGTCACGGTCGCTTAGAATAAGAGTGAAGAGTCTAATATGCCGTGCCCAAGAACGAGAAAGTTAAAAGTTGGGCAACTCTTCTTTCCCGTTCCCGGGGCCCAGGAAGGCTTCCCGTCAGTTGTGAATATTCCCATTTGAATACATGTATTTCAACTTTCTCGTTCTGGTTACCGTTCTCATTGGTTGTGAATCAGCCTTTACTGTGAAACACTGCAGAGATTGTGAAATGCCATTCAAAACAAGAGGCATAGAATGCTTACTGCAGGTGTTGTGCTGCTCCATGACAATGCTCATCACATACAGCTTGGCGCACAACTGTTCTGCAGGAGTTTGGCTGGAAGCTGTTTGATCATCCACCAAACAGTCCTGATCTTGTTCCCAGTCCTGATCTTGCTCAGAGTTCTTATATGTGCATGCACAAACAAGCAGAAACCGACCATCGATGGTAATCATTGACAAAATGCTGCATCTATTTGAAATTCTCACAAAACACAGTGCAAAGCTGTTCTTTCAGACTAAAGGAGATGCAAATTTGTGTTATTTGATAAAAACTATAAAAGTCACTTGATTTGCATAAGTATGACTTAATTTGCATTATCACAAATGCGAAAAATAAAGCTCTGTATGGCTTTAAGTTACTTACAGTATTATGATCATGCATGACAGCATTGGTGTTGAAACTATTTAATTGAAAAGGCTGTACAAGTATTTTGTAAAGGAATATAACTGAAGGTGTCGAAGTATTTATTTGTGCAGAGCAAATTATAAATGCATGAGACTTCATATTCAGTCCAGCCTCCGCACTAGTTATATTCATATTTACAAGTAACATTCTTATACAAGTTACATTTGCTGCTTAATTCCTAAGATCTGACCTGCCATTGGCTTATATTTCTGTCTTTTGTTTCTTTTCACTTTCTATTTTTGCTTAAATACTGTCCTATATTCCCTACTATCTTTACAGAACATTTTGTTAAAGCTAAACTCTGTTTTCTGTTCTATTAAAGAAATCAGAGCAATGATTTCTTTTGGGGAAGAATTAAAATGAGAAAGAAAGCAAGTGAAATTCCTTGCCCTGCAGTAGGTTCCAAATAAACTTGAACTACCCTCAGTAACCCAGCACCACAAGTTTAGTGTGTTCAATTTATTTCAAATTACCATAAAAAAATTAATTTTAAATTGAGAAAGATGCATATTTGTTATATTGCTATTTGCAGCAAAGTCAGTCAAGGGCAATGCTGGCAGCTCATGCAAGACGCAGAGATTCAAGTCATAATGAGCGGTTTTATGAAGAGCATGACTATGAACGCAGGGTGAAGAAACGCCGAGCACGTCTCATCACTGCTGCAGAGGAGGCATTTACTCACATAAAACGTCTCCACAATGATCAAGGTAAATACTTCAGTAAAGCATTTTAAGTGGAACCTCCAACATTTTGGACAAATATAGAACTGTCTAAAACTTTTTAACATATTTTATAAGATAGTGTGTAATTGCTAGATACCTAGTTTATTTTCATAAACATTTTCCTGCTTGCTTATGTTTTGCAGAACAGACATATCTATTTCATTGTGCTTATCTATACACATGAAACTGGAAACAAAATATTTTTAATTAGCCTATATTATCATGCATAAAAGCTATCCTGAAGCCATTTTTTTGTTGTTGTTTTGTTTATGTGTGTATGTTACGTTTTCACCCAAGATCAGCTGAATCATTTAATATGAAACTGGTTATAACATACTTTGTCTTAATAAACAGATAGGCTACATGGCATCTTAATTACTTCCCACAAGGTAGTGGGGTCATAGCATGGTAAGAATTAAAAAAAATAAAAATATGTTGCTTATTAAAGTTTATTGTAAAAATGTTGCTTACAGAAGTTTTTAAGTGCAGTTATTTTGACAAATGTTGTTATTTGCATTTCGACAGGATGTATATTTAAAGACATATCAGTTTTTCATTACTACTATTTGCATTTATAAGCCACCAAAATGAATTATATGTATGTGTATTGTTAAACTTTATATTTAGCTTTTACAACACCCTAGAAAAGCTGGTGTGCTATTGATTTTCAGAATATAATACATATTTTTAGAGAGAGAGAGAGAGAGAGAGAGAGAGAGAGAGAGAGAGAGAGAGAGAGAGAGAGAGAGAGAGAGAGGCAGGCGGGCGGGCGGGGCTAGTTAAACTTCAGTTCTGCTAGTTCTGAAATAAAGTGTATGTAAATCATGTATTAGGTTTTAGGGATTTGTATATTTACAATGACAAAGAAAAATGTAATAATTCACTAAGGTGTAAGATAAAACTTGTTTTTTAATTAAAGATGTTATTCAGAATAATAGTGCAGGATAGGAAGCACTGCTCTGTGTCATATAAAACAAAAATGTTAGCAAAAGTGATGCACCTCATCTCCTCTTTTTGTTGTATTTTAAAAGTGATGAAATGTGGAAACATAACCAAAAAGTACACATGTTATACATCCATGAATGTTAGAATTTGAAGATACCCTATCTGAATCTATGTATATTCAAACTGTAACATCGATTTTACTACCACAGATATTAAGTTCATGGACTGGGACATAGCTCTAGTGCACTAGAATAGATAGATGCAGTATGGTGCAGATATTCTCTCGTTGACAAGAGACAGTTGTGTGCTGACAGTGTAAGCAGAGCTATGGTCTCTGTGTAAAGCTAATTTGAATGTGCAGGAATTTGAAAATATCACACTTTGAGCAACGAGCAGTGAGAATTCCATGGACCTCAGTGCTGTGTTTCAGTGGAGAAACAGTTTGGAGGATGATAAGCATACCAGTTGGACACAAACAATCCATACTGATAGCAAGATTGAATAAGTCGCAATTTTGAAGTGTGTCAACCACTTCCAAATGATAGATGATCTTGCAGCAGTGGCTATTCTTAGCGTCCTGAGCTGTGGTGTACAAAGCATTGGTTGCTGCTACACGGCAGTGCCCCTTCACATTGCTCTGTGCTAGTCCAAGAGGAATTTGTATCACATTTTCACTGATCTTGCAACAATTGATTTCTTTTTCTTACTCTGCTTGAAAGAAAAGTTACATGTGCATAGATTTCATTCTGCTCAGAACATCATTGCTACCGAAAAAGTCGTACAGGATTTTCTTGTCAATATTTTAAGCAGTGCTTCCCGCAGCAGCTACACTACGTGATCAAAAGTATCCGGACATGTGGCTGAAAATGACATACAAGTTCGTTGCGCCCTCCATCGGTAATGCTGGAAGTCAATATGGTGTTAGCCCATCCTTAGCCTTGATGACAGCATTCACTCTTGCAGGCAATCAGGTGCTAGAAGATTTCTTGGGGAATGGCAGCCCATTCTTCACGGAGTGCGGAACTGAGGAGAGGTATTGATGTAGGTCGGTGAGGCCTGCACGAAGTCAGCATTCCAAAACATCCCAAAGGTGTTCTATAGGATTCAAATCTGTGCAGGCCAGTCCATTAAAGGGATGTTATTGTCGTGTAACCACTCCGCCACAGCCCGTGCAGTATGAACAGGTGCTCGATCATGTTGAAAGATGCAATTGCCATCCCTGAATTGCTCTTCAACAGTGGGAAGCAAGAAGGTGCTTAAAATATCAATGTAGGGCTGCGCTGTGATCGTGCCACGCAAAACAACAAGGGGTGCAAGCCCCCTCCAGGAACACGACCACACCATAACACCACCACCTCTGAATTTCACTGTTGGCACTACACATGCTGGCAGATGACGTTCGCCATACCCACACCCTGCCATCGGATTGCCACATTGTGTAGCGTGATTCATCACTCCATACAACGTTTTGCCACTGTTCAATCATGTAATGTTGACGCTCCTTACACCAAGCGCGGCGTCGTTTGCCATTTTCCTGCGTGATGTGTGGCTTATGAGCAGCTGCTTGACCATGGAATCCAAGGTTTCTCGCCTCATGTGTAACTGCCATAGTACTTGTAGTGGATCCTGATGCAGCTTGGAATTCCTGTGTGATGGTCTGGATAGATGTCTGCTTATTACTCTTTACGACCCTCTTCAAATGTCGGCGGTCTCTGTCAATCAACAGACGAGGTCGGCCTGTACGCTTTTGTGCTGTACATGTCCCTTCACGTTTCCACTTCACTATCACATCAGAAACAGTGGACCTAGGGATGTTTAGGAGTGTGGAAATCTTGCGTACAGACTTCTGACACAAGTGACACCCAATTACCTGACCACGTTCAAAGTCTGTGAGTTCCACAGAGCATCCCATTCTGCTGTTTCACGATATCTAATGACTACTGAGGTCGCAGATAATGAGTACCAGGCAGTAGGTGGCAGCACAATGCACCTAAGATGAAAAACGTATGTTTGTGGGGGATGTCCGGATATTTTTGATCACATAGTGTACATGAATGTTGGCAGACTTGCATAGCAGTCAACAGAGACTATTTTGAGTGATGATGTGTATCTGCGCAAGTGAACACTTGAGTTGTGTGGCAACTGGTAGAACATTTGTATTCTGCTTTTTACCTACACTCCAGGTGCCAGTCCACAAACCTAATGACTGCTACGCATATGAACAACACAAAACATCATTAACAATATAACTTTTGATACAATAAATGTCATGAAATTACAGTAATAAATAACATTTAAAATTAAACAGTGTGACTCACTATCTATAATTCAAAAGTTATTTGGCATCTGCCACGGCCTTTGTGATTGTAGTAGTAGCAAGCCAAACTCTGTTCAAATTAAGTAAAAGATGTTCTTAGTATTCCCACTCAAGCTCCAAAGTTCCATCACCTTTATGATTTGTTGAGAATAAACAGCTTTCATGCTGTAAATCAAGGGGGGAGTTTCTTAATAATGTAGAATTTTTTTGCTACAACCATTCCTGGCTTTCCCTTCAATGTAAATAACTATATTTATATACAGTTTGGGTTCATTCCAACCTGAACTTATGTAGTGGGCTTCTGCAAGCAGTATATTTTACTTTATTGAGAGAACTGTGTTCAAATCCCGGCTGTGACATTGAATTTTTCAGTTAACTCTATTAATAAGCAGTATATTGTTTGCAGGTGCCCAAATAGTGCACTCCCAGCTACAACCCACAGTCAGTCATGCTTAGGTGTAGGGCATGACAAACCAAGGGAGCACATATAGGTGTGTGGTGGGGAAGTGTGTGGCATAAGGCTCTATGTTGTTGGTTAACCTAATAGTCAGCATGGAATAAGATGATCACTTCCATCGCATAATCAGCGCCTCTATTGGTTTTATAGCAAATGTTTGCCTCACTTCCATTCATCCATATACTGAACGTTACATTGCCTGTACGTTGTGTGTGTTGTGCTGTGTTTCAGTTAGTGAATCAGAGTGAAATACATATATGCGGAGAAACGATGAATTCCATTCAGTCTGTTTTAGCACCACCTTTTTCAGCACTAAACTTGAAAGGGAAAGGAAATTAAATATCTTGGCAGATCTACGAGGGCTGTCCCAGAAGTACCTGACCTAACAAAGAAAACCTAAAATTTTGGGGGAAAAAATCTTTGTTTCTCTACATAGTCTACTTTCAGCTCAATACACCTTTCCCAGCGATGTTCAATAGCTTTGATACCCTGTTTATTGTGAGAACTGTCAAGTTCTGCAAAATAGCCATCAATTGCAAACTCCACCCCTTCATTGTTGGCAAATCTTTTACCGCCAAGCCATTTCTTCAACTTTGGAAACAGAAAATAATCAGAGGAGGTTAAGTCTGGCTAATAGCGTGCATGAGGAAGCAATTTGAACTTTCATTCATTGATTTTGGCCATGGCAATAATGGATGTGTGAACTGGCGCAATGTCTTGAAACAGAACTTTCTTTTTCACTAAATGCGGCCGTTTTTGCTTGATTTCATCATTCAAACGCTGCAATAGGTTTGCATAATACTCACCACTGATTGCTTTTCCTTTTTGAAGTTAATCAACGAAAATTATCCCACGCGCATCCCAAAAAACTGACTCCATGACCTTGCAGATGGAACTGTCCATCTTCTTTGGAGCTGATTCTCCCCTTCAATCTACTGTTTTGACTGTTTCTTTGTCTCAGGTGTGAAGTGATGGACCCATGTTTCATCCATGGTTATCAATCGATGCAAAAAGTCTGCTTTATTGCAGCGAAACATCGCCAAACATTCAACTGAAACTTCCTCACGACCCTGCTTTTGTTCCATTGTGAGTAAATGCGGCACCCATCTTGCCCACAGCTTTCTCATGTCTATATTTTCAGTTAGTATGCAATGTACAGCACTTTTTGAAATGCCTACAATGCCTGCTAGCTCGCGCACTTTCAGTTAACGGTCATCCGATACCATTTTGTGGATTTTCTTCACAATTTCTGGCATGGTCACCTCCACTGCGATGTTCGTCTTGGCAGCTCGTACAGCCTCGCTTAAACTCTGCCACCCAATATTTTACTGTTGTAAACGAAGGAGCAGATTCCCCCAGAGTAGAATCTAGCTCAGCTTTAATATTAGTTGGACTAAAACCTTTCAAATGAAAGTATTGTATCACATAACGATGACCAGTTTTATTCATGTTTGCAAATTCGCTGAGAGAGTTCACTATTGATGGCTGCCAAACAATTACCTACTAAACTATGTAGCATCGTTAAGCTTTAAGGGTGGTACTTTCTACCATAGTCATATGTTTGAAACAACCACCACTATATATACACGTCAGGTCAGGTACTTCTGGGACTGCCCTCGTAAGCCAAATCTAAAAGTCACTCAGCTGTTAAAACAAAGACAAGTTGTTTTAACAGGAATTTTAATAACAGTGATGTGTATGAGAATATAACTGGTTGTGATGTTAAAAATGCCCTATTCTGCTTTCCTTGAGCTTTGTTTGTGCTGAAGATGTAGTCAAGAGCCATGTATAAAACATGTGTGAATGATTTGTAGCATCTTCATCACTTCCCAAAAACTTATAATAGTACAGTTACAGATAAATTTATAATGAACATTCTGATAACATTTGGAAGTGTCTAACCTTTAATAACTAATATTTATAAAGCAAAATTGATGGTGCAATGTTAATTGCAGCTACCTATAACTTTCTGAACCACCAAAGTTCAGTGTCACCAGCCATCCCTGCTGTAAATAAGCATGCTATGAAAAATTATTTTTCATTGAAACTTATGGACATTTGATGAAATTTTTATTTAATTTAATACTAAACTTTAGTTTGATTAATAACAATGGACAATCTGTATTGTTGTGATGATTGCATTAAATGTAGTTTCAGTGATTTTAAAACAAATGTAAATATGCTGATAACCTATATTATAATATTACAATAAATATTTTGTGACAGTCCTTCACTTAGTTTTTAAAAATTTAAATTCAAAAGGACATGTTTTGTAATCTGTCAATTGCATCTTCAACTTCTTCGTTGTTTACTCATTTATTTGCGTCAGTACAGTTACTACTGCTAGGTGATGGATTGTTTACTATAGTATTGCCATCGTCTAGATACGTAGATGATATTTTTGCAATTGTTCCGGTTAAATACATAAATGATGCTTTGAAGTTTCCAAATTTACAAGATAACCTTGACCTAAAAATAATTCGAGAAGACCACCACCTTGCTTTTGTCATTTACAGAAACCAACAGACACAGACAACTTCATAAAAAACAATAGGTTCATTATTACAACACATAAAAATGCAGCATTCAGTAGTTTATGTTACAGACTAGTGAACATCTCCATAAAACTAGAGGAATACAAAATGTAATATAAATACATCCTTACAACTGCTAATAATGGATTCAATAGAGTCAATAGATAGAAAGATAACCAAGTACAAAAGAGAGAAATAACAGTTATCACACAAAATTGAGCCACCAAAAAAGAACAAAAACAATATAGGAAATTTACATACATCCAGATGTACATCATACATTCAGCAAGATCTTCAAAATAACCTTAGGTCCAATAAACAACTACAGCTTACAGAAAGTATAGAAAAGAAAAATACACAACATATCAACATGACATCAGGCATTTATAGAATAAACTACTCTGATTACAACTACAAACACGTTGGACAAACAAAAACAGACCTAAACGCTATACTGAAAGAACACATGAGAGCCATAAGATATAAAGTGATTGAAAAATCTGCAGTAGCTTACCATTTCTGGTCTACCAATCATGAGTTTGCATCTAACATCGCTTTACTAAAAGTCACCAATTTCCCAGCTGAACTAAACACGTGGGAAACATTCATGTATTAAAGCACAAAGATCACATCATGAGGTTTTATTTCCTGCCTCTGAACAACCTTTGGAAGTTCCTAGTTCCACCAACAGGTGCCACCAATACAGTTATCCCTACAGTTAAGATCGTCAATAGCACCAGCGACTAGTTGGACACCTGCTGATGATGGGAATAAGTCGTCCTTGAAACATGTTCAGCTACTTTTTAACTTAGTGATGTTTAGCGCTTTAAAATTCCAACTCATCTTTATAAATTAAAGCTATAAAGTTCACAATAGAAATTAAAATGATTTAAAGATAAAGAATAACAATAAATTCAATTTTGGCATTTATAAAAAACAAGCTCACGATTACTTAAAAAATAAATTTTAACCCTTTTTCACATAAATTTGCAGTTTTTAACAGTTTAATTATAGGTTGATAAATATACCACTAAATAAAGATGAATTTAATAGAAGATATAAACATATTATCAACACTACTTTAATTAAGAATTTAATACTGATTTTATAGATAAAAGGATTCACAAATTTAAATATCAGAAAGCTGTTTGTTTCTACTCTTAAAAAATAACAGATGATACATTTTTTAAAGAATCGTATGCATTACATTCACGTGACTTTATATACCCTCTATTGTTTATTAGTGGATATACAAACTATTCTTACAAAACATTATTTTTTTTGTCTACTTCATTTCAATCGAGATAAACATCTGCAGAATCAGCTACATTACACATTTGGTTGTTACATTACATTACCTAAAGGGAACAGTGATAGTCAAATGTTTAAAAACTGGATGCTATGTATTGGCCTTAAAATTCCACCCTCTTCCCATGCAATCATGACAAAACAACTGAAAATTGACAGGACTTGAAAAGAATGACAAAGTATTGAACAGTTTGAACCATTAATAACAGACATCTTGGAAATGGCTTATGCCAGAAAATTCAAGGTACACATTTTTATTTGTATGTAAATATCTTAAATATATGGTATTTTAATCAAAGGTGTTACAGCATGTGCGCGCGCACACGGAGCTTTTTCTAAAAAGACATTAATTGGATCGGGGGCCCTCAAAACATGCATTTTTGTGAAATCTCGTGAAATTTTTGGGTGGAATGCAACACCTTCTCTGCTATTATGTACGTGGTAGAGAAAGTAAAAATTTACTAATCATCTTTGGGAAATAAAAAATTCACAACAATTTTTAAAGAATGTGGTATAATATTACCTTGAAAGAAATACAACTAAAATGTCGTAGTTTTTCTGAGAAAAGATAAAATTTCAGAAAATAAAAAATTGGCATTTATCAATTTAACTGTTTCAATTGTGACCAAGTTTTCATTGGAGAGAACAAACATCATTTGGAAACCAGAGTAAAGGAGCATTTAAGGAATATTAAACACAAACAAGTTTATAAATCAGCTTATTTTGTCCATCTAATCATGAAATAAATGCAGAAGTTAAATTATTAAAGGATCTAAATGGACCCATAGATTTAATGGTGTGGGAGAAAATATTTATTTTGAAGAATAGAGATCACATAATGAATTTTGAAATACTGCTGCCAATTGATTCTGTCAACAAATTTGTTTTACTGCTAGTAGAATTGCAATATTATAACAAACAATCCATCACCTAGCAGCAATAACCATAACAATGCAAAGAATGAGTAAACAAGGAAGAAGAAGCTGAAGATGTAATCAATAGATTACGAAATATGTCCTTTCAAATTTATATTTTTAGAAAGATAAGTGAAGAATTGTCACAAATATTTATTGTAATATTATAATATTTCTGTTGTATTGTCACTGTCACTTCAACTTTTATGTATGTTGATAACCTCTTATGGAACTGCTTTTTAATTTACTCTGAAATTGAATATTTTTGGGATTTAATAAAAGAGTTTTAATTACCTTTCTGAACCACAAGTCAGTGGGAGAAAATTTACTGTACTCCATTTAGTCAGTTGAATCAGTAAGTAATTCCCGTGATAGTTAACAACTGTATGAAAAACTCAGTACAGTAGATACATAAGTAATAATTTAGTTTAAAGAAGAGTTTGTCATTTCATAATACTGATTCTGTCAACTAAATATGCTTATATAGATTTAATGTAGATGTAGGAAGTGGGTGGGCTAAAAGTAATTATAATCTCATCAAGGCACAAACCAGAAACTTTTCAGCTATAAAAGAATATTTACTCCAAAGTTCACTTAGGCACCTTGCATTAAAATAAATGTTAACAGCATGCATTCTCACCAGATAAAACTCATAAGAAAAGTGTCACAAAGCAGGAAGTTCTGACAAGCAAGTTATCAGCGCAGAACGTAAAATGCAGTATAAATTAAGTAGTTCTAGAAATGAAAGTCTCTCGTTATAATGTACTTGTAATAATAATTTCAGTGCCTGCAATCCCCATGGATCCTCATGAGGCAGCTCAAGCAGTGTTTCCTTCAATGGCTCGAGCACTGCAGAAGTATTTACGAGTTACACGACAACAACCTCGACATTCTGTGGAGTCAATCCTTGCTCACCTGGCTGAATGCCTCAGTCATGATTTGACACCAAAGGCATTTCTGGAGCCTTTTTTAGTCCCTGCCCCAGTGCTTCAGGTAATTATTTAGTGCATTAATTACAAAAAAGTATACATTTTTGTTTGCAGCTGTTCAGTGGCAATTTCAATTTTTAAATTAAGTTATTCATAGAGGACAGTGAATGTTGTTATAGTGTGACTTCATCCAGTTTTGAGTGCCAATTCACTAAGTTCTCACTGTCAGTTCAGTTCAATTTCACTTTGGCTTCACTATGTGATCTAGTTCAGTTTTCTTTGTCACTTTTCTTTTTTTATGCAACTTAGCCATGTGATGAAATATGCACAAAGCAGCCTCTTCTTCAGATGATTTACTCACTGGGGAATTGAACATAGGTCTCTAATCTCTTGCAGTAGCAGCACTCCCCACATATCTCAACATCATCATAAACTTGCTCAGAGAACAACACTTTTTGTTGTACGAGAAATGCACTCTCTAGCTCACAGACTAATTAACTTGCGAGAATGCTTGCATATATAGCTGTTGGAAATTTCCAGAGACTTCTAGAATGTTCTGGATTTGGAGAGAGGGGAAACTTCCAGAAGATTCCGGTTATCTCTTGATAGCATTTCTGATGTTTACACTGGGTGAGAGTGTTATCATTTCTCCCTATCTCTTGCTGGCCAGTCGATCGGTGCCAGTCAATTGATAGCTCGGCACATAGCTGTGTCTTGTAGCTCCCTCCTCAGAGTTGATTATCCCGAGCAGCTCCCTAATATGGAGCAAACCAATCAAGATGGGCCACCATCAGCTTCCTTGGGATTGATGCCAAATGCTGTATACCCCATCATTGATAGGGTTGGTTACCTTATATAGGCCATCCCAGGAACGTTGCAGTTTCGGTGACTTCCCTTTAGTCCTCATTGTACCATAGAGCCACATGAGATCACCCTCCTGGAATCCTCCACTGTTCACCAGATGGTCATAGTGTGCCTTTATTCTGTTGCTTGCCAGCTTCAGATGTCTTGCAGGCTGGTTGTTGGCATCCTGACATTGTACCATTGCATTTGCCTCATCTGTGTGATTTGAGCCCAAGACTTGTCATACAGATGTCGCATTGCTGGCAGCACCTCTCTACATCGCTTTGAAAATGCAATCAATAGAATCAGTGTCGTAGCTTTTTCGTGGTCTGATTTACATTCAGGTGCCCTCCAGTAGTACCAACATGGGTTTCCTCAAGGATTTCCTTCACCTTACTCCTCAGGAGCATCAGCTGTTCCATCTGGAGACTCCCAAACTCTTCAACACACGTTACTGACCATCAGGGAGTTCCATTGCATACAATAGCCCCTATAGGTCAGGCATCTAAGTTGAGTCAGCTTTGTTTTATGTTTAGGTCTATAAAAAATATTGCAAACTTAAAAACTCTGAGGAATCTATACTTTGCACATTTCAACAGTTTATTAAAATTTGGCGTGATATTTTGGGGTAACTATGATAAAGAAAATATAATCTTCAAAATTAAAAAACAAGCAATTAGAATAATAATGGGGAAGAAACAAAGGGATTCCTGCAACAATTTATTTCGAACACTCCACATATTGACATTTCCTTGCCTGTATATATTAGAAGTTGTCACTTTTGTTAGGAAAAATCTGATATACTTTCAGGCAAACTGTGAAAAGCATAGCTATCACACAAGAAATAGGCATAAATTGAGCATAATTGCACATAACACGTCATTATTTGGCAAAAGCATAAGACATTCTGGGATTACATTATATAACAAGTTACCTGATAGTATAAAACTTACCACCTCAGAAGCTACGTTTAAATGCAAAGTAAAAGAATTATTATTGCAGCACTGTTTTTATTCAATTGAAGAATTTGAAAATACATTTAAATAACTATGATACTTCTAGGGTGTGTAATTTAACATATTGTAATTAAGTGTACATATTTATTCTTATCTTGTTCATTTACTGTTTTTTTTTTTTTTTTTTTTTGGACGATACCATGAATTCTTGTAATTCCTACGGTTGACAATAAATCTAATCTAATCATCTGGGAGCAACATCCGCTCATGCTGGTCGTATGCCAGATTTTTTATCTTTCAGGATCGACCCAGAATCGATCCTCCAGTTGGTCCCTCCTTAAGGTCTCTGTGTCACAACTGACTGCAGGTTGCACCATTCACCGGACTGCAGCACTCCTCTTTGTCTCTGCTTCCATGCATTGGCTGCAGTTTTCTTTGCAGGGTCTATGTTAGAATTGCGTCCCTCCCACCCTTTCTCCATTATGAAGCAAGGGGAGGAGGATGATGGTATTGATGTGGTCCTCTTCAAGTTGGCACTTAGCAGCTTTCCATATCTCTTGCAGTTTATCCTTAGGTGTCCAGGTTTTCTGCAACTCTACAAGCAGGCCTCCAGTACCCACTTCTGTGATGGTTAGGCTGTAACAGTTGGATTGGTTATCATCATTCTCACCTGTCATCGCTCGGCCGGCACCGGGGTGGCTCCTCCAGCTGTCATTTTCACACCGGTAGCCCCGTCAGCTGCATGCTCCTTGTTCTCTTTGATATCAAGGGAACTGTGCACAAAGAATTCGTCCCACCAAATCAGACAGTGAATTCCACGTACTACTGTGACGTTTTGCGATGGCTCAGTGAAAATATGTGGAAACGATGGCCCGAATTTTGGTGACAAGGGAACTGGCTGTAGCATCATGATAATGTGCCCTGTCACAATTCCTTGTTCACCAGGAGCTTTTTGACGAAAAACAACATGATGGTTGTCCCCCACCACCATATTTGGTACCCTGCGGCTTCACTCTATTCCCCAAACTGAAAATCAAGTTGAAAGAACGTCGGTTCAACACAAGAGGATTCAAGAAGAGACGCTATCTGTGCTAAACACCCTCAAAGAACATACTTCCAGGATGCATTTGGAAAATGGCAGAATTGCTGGGACTGGTGTATACGTGTGGAAGGGAACTACTTCAAGTGTGATGCGGTCATTAGTCTCAAAGTAAGTTTTTGACCAGATGGCAGCACTGGTCCTGAATGTTTTGGATACCACCTCGTATGTGTGGAGTCCAGGAGTGCTTGCAGAGTATAAGATGCAGGGTTTCATAGCATTAGCACAAAATATGAGCATTTACTAATGATGATTACTGTATATAGACTGCCTAGGTACACCCCATTTTTACAGAAGACCTTCAGGTTCTATGGCATCGTAGCAGCAGCTAAACCCTTATATATGTGGCATGATGTGAAGACTTAAAATATTCCTTCCCAGTGCAGAAGGTGAAGATGGGAATTGCTAAAGAATTGTTTTTGTATAATTTAGTTATTTGTTAAAAATACTTATGCTTTTATTTAAAATATAAGAAAGCTTCTAGACTTCTGTAATTTACATTATGACCAGGAAATATTAGTGCTGCTAAGAGCATTTTTAAATTTTTTATGCTAAAAATTATGATTTGAGTAGACTTTTTTCAATTGTACTTTTTTGCCTATAGGACATATTTAAAAGTAGTTTCATCATTATATTTCAGTTTTTAATATGTTAAACCAAAATATAAAGTGGATATTTTTAATGGTGTGCTTTTCAAAGGTGCCTTTCATTTGTACTTAAAAATGCAGTAAAACAAAGTTATGAAAGTATTGAATATTTTTTAAACAAATGCATTCATTTCCAAATAAATCAGTCCATCGACGAAGTTCTGATTTTAAGAGTGATTTCTCCTCCACCATAAAAAAGGAGGCTTAAATAACGCATGATTAAATATGTTTTATCCAAGTTGCATTATAGACATAAAGCAAGTTTTACAATGAACTGTGTGGTGTAGTTATGCTACATAAGATTAAGATAGAAGGGTATAGTTTTGACATTTTGTTTTCTAGTGTAAACAAGAAAAGAATGCAAACCATTAAAATAGCAGTAGATAATTTTCTGTGACATTGTAATAACTTATTGCCTCCATAAATAAGCCAGATTTCACGAGTTAACATACTACACCTCCCAGTTTTTAAACAACTTTCAACCATGAAGTTAATGTGTTTCTTGGGGTGGTTAGTTCCATTTAACTCGTACTGAATAAATGGGCCTGCTTTTAAAACTCAATTAATTTGTGTATTTCTGTAAATACAGTAGAATCTCATTCATGCCCAAGGATTTGGGCATCATAGATGGGAAAATGTATCAACAAAAACACAAAGTCTACAATTTAAGAACATAATTATGTAATAAAATCTAATAATACAGCTTACATCCCAAACAGATCTGAAATATAGACACTATTTACACTGGTTAGAAATACTTATCTATGGTTGATTGCTTTGTTGATTTTAATGCCAAAATTTTATTGTCCATCTTGTTTAGTAAAGTCATTACATCATCACCAACTTTGAAACTGCACACATATCACTTCACTATGTCCATTGCCACCATTGCTTCTGACACTGTAGGAACTTCCTCAGGATCTGGCTCATCATCACTTTCATCTCCCACTAACACTTCTTCTTTCCTTTCTTCTTCAAGTATTTCATCTATCATGGTTGTTTCACACCCTGGAATTTCATTGTCAATGTTTACTATATTTAAAAAAACATGCTAGTATCGTCTGCTATTTGGCACCATTCTTCACTCTCGGAAAACTCATCTTCCAGCGTGATGTTATCACCAAGAATCCGGCAAAATCCAGCTTTATTAAAACAGTTCGTAATGATATCTTGCATTACAGAGTCCTAGGCAGTCCTAATGAAATGCATGGCATCTAAGACGGTGATTTTTCTTGTCATTGATTTCAGTGCAGCTAACCTTCTGTGTACCAGCCTCTTCTGATACGTTTGCTTTGTACACAAATTATATCTTGATCTAAAGGTTGTAGCTTGCTTGTGCAGCTGCTGAGAGGAAAATGATCTTTGTTTCTTAAATTTGAAACAGTTGGTGGATGAGCAACACACTGATCGATTAAAAGAGCAATTTTTCTGCTTCTTATGCTCAGTCTTGCGTCCTATCTCGTAAGAAACTTTCAAATACTGCAGAAGTTATCCAGGCTTTTATGTTGGAAGTGCGTTTATGTGGAAAAAATTACACATTCTTGAAGTATCACGGACAGCGTGCTTTTCCAATAACCAGTTTCTCCATTCCATTTTTGTTACAGCACAACTAAATTGTAATCCTCTTCTTGTTAAGTTTCCCGCCATGACACGTAGTGCCCTTAAAAATCCAGGTTTTTGTCTGGCAAAAGATGGAAAAAGTCCCGTTTCAACTGTATTATAAAATCGTCAGGGCTATAGTCTTTCAGAATTAAAGGAAGCATTGTATTTTTCCACATTTCTATATTTTCACACAGTGTAGCGCCATTATCTAGGGCAGCAGCCCCACCTTGCATACATCTGTAAACTAAGCCATGTCGATTCTGGAATCTTTCAATCCAGCCATTCGGCACTTTGAAATCATCCAGTCCCATCTTCAGTACTAAATGTGTCACCTAGATTGAACTACAGTACCGTCTATTGGCACATTTGAAGCTCATGTTTGTGAAAACCACTTTAGTAGAACATCTAATTCTGGGAACTGGCCAAAGTAATTACGTTTTCTTTTAGCATTTTTCCCTTCTTCAATCAGTTTATGTTTGCTAACAATTGTATTTAAGATTGAAAGAGGAATGTTTAACTTCCATGCTATATCCACACGGTTCATACTTGGATTGCAATCTACTTCTTCAAGGATTTTCAGTTTTTACTATTGATTATTTGTTGCGATATTTCTCCATTGCAAACAAAAAGTTAAAATACAATCTATTGGTCATTACTCAACAGTAGAAACTATTGTTGGCATTTAGCATGCCAAGCAATGCCAAACCAAAGCATTCTCTATCTCGCCCACACAAACCTTGTCGCACAAATATGTACATACATCCCATTCTCTATCCAGTGACCAAGGCTTGGCCAAAGTAGCGAATGAGGATGTCAAACTTCTAATTTAGTAAGCACCTGGATCAACCGAGGATTGGCCAAAATAATGAATGAGAATGTCAAAACTTTGAACGTAGTAAGCGGGAGTGAGAAAACAGAACTTTTATAATTCAACATAATACACAGGAAAACGTGTTAATGAGGAATGTGCTAACGAGACTTCACTGCATATTGTAGTAGACCTCCAGTGACAGAAAGACCGTTGAACCGTTGAACCAGCATTCAGTAACAATAGTAACAGGTCTGTTGATAAACCCATGGATTCTTCATATGGTCAAGGAGGTTTTGATGACCAAAATTTTCAAGCAGAGGTACCAAAACTGCTTTACTGCTTTAAGATCCTATACTTCCCTTATCTTGTATTTAGTAATATTTCAGATTGTAGTAAAACAAAAATGCTGAAATAAAAGTTACCATTGCTGAAATGCTTTCTATTGATTTTCTTGTTACATATTTGTGACAGCAATATGTCATAATCTGTGACATAAACAAATGATCAACGGAGATTTAACTTTAAATGTTGCACATAGTTTTACCTTGTATATCAGCCCTTCAGCTACATCAAATGCTTCCACAAAAACTTAACATAAATTTACACAACATGTCAGCCCTTCATATATGCTTTCATCCATACTTAACCTGCCTTGATATTTTTGTAGTAAGCATTGAATTATAATGTAATGAATATATTATGAAATTAAACATTTGTAATGTTGGAATCTTATTTAAAAATTCTGTTTTTTCATTTAGAATGAAAAAGAGCAGAAACCAATACAGACGTGGGCCCTGATTTGTGAGGAACTGCTTTCACGCCCCATTGGTCATGGTATCACATTTCAGCTGAGGCAGAATGATGTCTCCCTTCTGTGCCATGTCAAAGCTCTGCCACATTTCAATGTGACTGAGGAAGTGGTCGATCCAAAGTCAAATAAATTTGTTCTGCGCCTCAACTCGGAGACTTCTGTTTGACATGGGCCCTCAGAGTGACATACACTCATCTCAAGTTCTTCTGTAATATAATGAGAATATTAAGATTCACTCACATTTTTTTCTGAGGCAAGGCTCTTGCTGTGCAAAAGCCCTCAGTAATTTACCATGACAGAATAATATTTATTAGAAGGTGATTCATAAGCATTAGCATTTATACCACATCTTGTAGATGGTTCCTTTATGAATAATATCATCTGAATAGTGCTGTTAAATATTAACTCTGTTGTTTGAAGAATGCGTAGATTGATTTTATGTAATAAGCAATATTTTTAAAGTTACGAAAAAGATTGACACAAATTGTATATGTTAACAAGTCCTATCATTTTTTTTAAAAACAAGCTTTTGTTTATCTCTTATGTTTCTAAGTTACATAAAATCCAATAAGAATGAAGAGGGCTCATAGACATTCCCAGAAAATTCAAGATACTATTTTATTCATCATACGAATATTCCAAACACATTGTATTTTAATCAGAATAGTTAAGGCCATCTTTGAAAACAAAAGTAATGAACATTAAAAGAGTGATAAAGATTAAAACAAAGTATGTAGAGTGAAGCATTGTAGTTTTAACAAATATAACAAACTACAGACAATTTTTCTCCATTCATTGTCAACTGATAATGATCACTGCCTTCTTTCTAAACTGTATGGAACCTTAGGAAGAATGGGGATGAGCTTCCCTTAAACATGTTTCATCAATAGCAGACATAAGTGGAGAGAAAAAAGGGTGTATACAGTGTTAAAATGCAAAAGGTTGTTTGGAATTGTAGGATTTTCTTAAAAATCTTTGTCTAGCATCCTTGAAAACATGCATGCGCACACCACACAGAGTGCATTTCTGATGAAATCTCAATATTGGATTGATGGCATACCATTCTCTACTAACTGTAGGTAAACAGCTAAGAAAGTAATAGAATCAGCAAAAAATTGAGTAAGCCACCTGCACCTGAGATCATCAACTGTAAAAGTATTAAAAATATGCTTTTACTCTACCTACTCTACCCATCTTTTGCCCTCTTCTTTCTAAAAGCTATTGTTGATCCTCTCCTCTGGGAAGAAAAAATAGCAGCACTAGGCATTGATAACAAGCATATGGGAACCATCTACTTTCTCTATCTCTAAAATATGCCCGAATTAATAGAACAGTGTACACTGTTACTGTTGTAAAACTGTTGAGGGAATATACTCTTTTTTTGGAAAATTAAGCTGTTGTAAGAAGTAACTTCCCTGTGTCGAAAGTTTTACCATTAATAAATAATTTGTTTCGGCAACTATCAAGCTTTGCTTAACTTTTTAATGCTGAATAAAACCAGAACAAGCTTTATGGTTAATCATTTACATTTCTTGTTTACTTTCATAGCAATATCATGAACTTTGAAGTTAGTAATTAGCTACGTTAAAATTTCTGGTTTGTCTGGTTATATAAATTAAACTGTGATACATCAAATACTTACAAGTTAAAAGTATAACCAGTA
Organism: Deroplatys truncata; assembly: GCA_030765065.1. NCBI lineage: Eukaryota > Metazoa > Arthropoda > Insecta > Mantodea > Mantidae > Deroplatys > Deroplatys truncata. Next base: position 174,216,519 of record CM060986.1, on the reverse strand, counting down.
AGAGAAAATACAGTAGCATCAGGTTACTTGCTTGCTTGGTTGCTAATTTTATTTTAGGAATAGGCAAATTTAAGAAACAAATCTGTGAATATGTTCCAGATCTATTGCCTTTTGAAAATTGTGAGGGATTTATTTGCAGCACAAAGATAGTAGTTGCATTAGCTCAGGGTGTTTCATACACAATTTAATTAGTTGTAAATGACTAAACATAAAGTATTTTCACTTGAAACTACAATACTGCAGCAGTATGCCATCATCTGGCAAATACTTTCAATAGAGGTACATTATATAGCCTGGTGCACAAATACCCAAGAACAGAAACAAGAACCAGAATGAGAAGGGAATAGGAACATGAATACAGTGTGCTATCAATTGAGAACAGAAAATAACACTCCTAACTTACATTTGATAATTGCAGTTTATTGATTTCTAAGATTATTCCACAATAAATTAGGAATAAGAACCATAAAGAGAAGAGAAAGTGAAAGACTTCAGCGTTATGGGGTTTTAATAATACACAACAAACCGAGGATTTAAATGCAGAAACATTGTCGATTAATATTGTTACGTCTTATTCTACATTATTAGTTAATTCAACACAATCCATACTATACGTGTTGGCAAGAGAAGTGATTCTACCCAAAAACTAACACTTAAATTTGAAAATTACAATTTCACATCCTTAAAACCAGGGGAATTCAATGCTGGATTACGGCATTTCAAGATATAATGTTCTCTGTGATGTGTGGTTACCATGCTAGCCTCTAGTTCCTGAGGTCACAGGTTCAACCCCGGTGAAAGGGAATGGATTTTTTTCAGGCGTAAAAATCCTTAGCATGGCTTCCTTCAGAAGGGAAGTAAAACCTGTGGTTCTGTGTTGTAGATTTACGGCACGTAAAAGAACCTCAAGCCTGATAAAGAGGCCTCTGAGCAAAATTCCCGGTCTTTCATGCCCAATATAGAATGGGACGCAAAGGACCACAGCAGTTAAAGAGCATCCATAAATAAAACTAAATTTTGAATTTTTCAAGATATAATAGCTGAAATCAGAACTAGATTACATTTTATTAATGGATTGTAATACAACATTCTCGGCAACTTCATCATGGTGACCTGGGAGGCTGGCTCTTAGACGTCCTCTTGCCAAGAAAGTTCCTACACAACTGCTTCAAGAAGGAGTCAAGCTATGGGCATGCATGAACACATCTCGTGCATGCACAGAGAGTGGCTTCATGAACAAATCTTTCACGAACATTTTTAAATTATGCTATTATTCCGACTCGATGTTTCTACCACAAAATCGTTAAAACATCAATGGATCTATCAACAATGCTTGATGCTTACTCCACTATGTACCTGAGAGGGCTAAGAGGTAGAAAAAATGGGATTTGTGAACTATGCGAAGGCAATGAAAGCATAAAACATTATATGATAGAATGCAAAGAATTAGTGGAATGGGAAAAAATACGTGGAAAAATAGTAACAATTAAAATGTTGACAGAAAAGGAGAATAAGAATATAGGGGAGTTTTTAAACAAAGTAAAGGAGAAATGGATTAGAAAAGTAAGGGAGCTAGGAAAGGCAGAAGGGCAAACCAAGAGGGAGAGGATGAATCAATAGGTGATTAAAGGTAGCAATGGCTGCTCAGTTGAACCATAAAGCCAGGCAAAATGAGCAGTACAGGCAGAATATAGCTGGCCAGAAAATTTGTACATAGGTTAAGTTAGTTTACAAGTGAAATATTATAAAAAAGGATTGTGTGTAAAAAGATGTACAAATAAACCAACTTTAAAACATATTAAATTACTATATAATGAACTAATAAAGCCCCTCATATGTCACAGTGTATCGATAACAACAACATGCAATATCAACTTTATACATTCAGACATCAGTGTTTTAAAAGCGAGTGGTTTTTATTATTATTATTCCCCCCCCCCTTTTTCTGAGTGCAAGTTAGAAAACTTGAAATGTAATGCAGAAAGCAGCCGAGCTATCATTTGTGATTTTTAGACACTATGCCACTACTGACAGCAGAAAAGAAACTGAGGGGAAGCTACCAAGAGTGTCTTGTTTGTTTTTCCAAGCCTACTATCAGAGAGAGCTCTAGCAGGTGTTATCAATCACTGCCTCCAACTATCATATACAATAGACAGCTATGCATAATATGCACACATATTGTATATGGTCAAGAATGGAAACAAAACATTAAACTTGATGTACTTCCATTGGTTTACAATCAAATTACTGGGGAGCCAGCTGCAAACTCATTCAGTAAGTGAAGTAAGAATAAGTGTACAGTTGACTCCTCAGTAATTTGGTTAAATTACATTTACCTCATTGTGTTTTGGATCAATGTTTTTGAGAGTTTTTCCCGTTGGATTTTTGGGCTAGATTTCTGATGATTGTGCATGCACACATTTATAAACCTATGGTTCTTGTATCCGTTCCAAAGCAATTATGCACTGGGCTTATAAGTGCTACCACAAAGAACTTATGAACAAAGTAGTGGAATAATTTAATACAAAATTAATGTAAGCATATATTAAATTTGAGGAAAAAAAATGTTATGATAGGTAAGTCGTGTTTTTTAAATAATAGTGTTACCAGGTTCTTACAACAGCTTCTTGTCCAAAACACATGTGTTAGTGAAACAATAGTGGTACTCCAGAAATTACATAATGTGATTCACTTTTAATGCGCAGTAGATCAGTACTAATAGAATTTTGCACAATAGAATATCATTAAGGGGCATGCAGGTCATATCGTTACTTGTTATAAATTAAATTTTGCACCAAAAATGCTTTAACTACATATTAACATAGCAATTTAATGTAGCTTTAAGCTAAATGTTAGCATTCTTCAGCAATAATGTGGCAGAAAAATTAATGACGGAAGTGAAATAAGATCAACCACACATAGTTATAATTCAATCAACGTGTAATAGAAAAGCAAATATATCTTGAAGTTTTTGTTATCCGCATCATCATATATGTAGTAAACTTTGACTTGTCATATCAATAGATTTGACTTAAGAAACAACTGACATTTCTTAGTCTTTTGTCAAACTATTGGTTATCACTGGGTTTTATTAATTTTGTATTGCAACTCACATTCATATTTTGAGACACTAGATGTTAGGGAATGATCCCAGTGAAAGGAAAAGTTACACCATGAGTGAAATCTAAGTTGGATACTATATATTTAGAAGCCAACACACTGACCACTGGTCCATAAATGTCATTTTTCATTACTTTAACCTCAGCACCTCTCATTAAAATTTTTGTTGACAACTGTGCATTCCCAAAACTTCACTTACCGCTTCAGTACTATAGCAGGTGTTTGTTAAATTGTTGGTTATATTGTCAATAGATGTAAGGGTTGAGCGTGTGAATCCTTTGTGATAGAACAAGAGTACTGCTTGGAGCACCTGGATAAAGTTCATTACGTGCTTATTAAACTTTTTTTGACCATCTTCTGCATTTTTAATTTTTTGGCATTTTGCGTAATATTTTGTTAAGGAATTTCGCTTTTTATTCTCTTAGGGCCGGTTTCACCAACAGATGTTAAATTTTAAAACAATGTTAAAGCGATTTAACACCGATGTTAACAAAAATTCTGTTTCATCAAACAATGTTAACGTTAATATAGTGTTAAATCACGTGTTAAATTAACATCCCGATACCCCTGTGTTAAAGCATTTAACATACGTAAAAAGTTGGAAAATGGCTGTTAAAATCAAGCAGTAGACGCAGAGCTATTGTATTTAGAAGCTTTTGCCATTCGGAACCGGAGAAGAGCTGTGCGTCGAAATTATTTTGACATCCTGGATGAAGAGGAATTTTTAAAGCAATATAGACTGTCAAAAGTGGTGGTGGGCGGCAGAGTTGTAGATGAAATACGAGAGAGGTTAGAATATGTTACCAACAGGAATTTGCCTCTATCTCCAATGTTGCAGCTGTTAATAACCCTGCGGTTATATGCTACCAGCACATTTCATTTAATGGTCAGAGACAGTGTTGGCATTTCAAAATCCACTATGTGTAGGGTTATCCGGAAAGTTTCCGAAGCAATCGCTTCATGATGTGTGCGGTACATAACCTTTCCTTCTGCAGAGGAATGTCCAGCAATCATAAATAACTTCTATCACATGCACCAATTTCCAGGCGTTCTGGAAGCACTAGACTGCACGCACGTGAGAATTCAATCTCCCAGTGGTGAAAGGGCAGAAATTTACCATAACCGCAAGGGTTACATTTTGATTAATGTGCAAGTTATTAGTGACTGTAACCTAAAAATCAGGAACATTGTAGTTAGGTGGCCTGGGTCAACACATGACAGTACCATATTTAATGACTCCCACATACACACTCTGTTCGAAATGGGAGCGATAAATGAAGGTGTGCTGCTTGGAGATAGCGGCTATCCTTTAAAAAAATATATTTTAACCCCCTACCTGCATCCGAAACAAGAGCTCAAAATAGATACAACTCTTCTCACACCAGAACACACAACTGCATTGAGTATGCAATTGGAGTGTGGAAAAGGCGCTTTCCTGTACTCAGCATGGGATTACACACCAAACTTAACACCACGCTGACCGTCGTTGTGGCAACAGCTGTGCTGCAAAATATTGCTGCAAGAGACGGGCTACCTCCAGGTAACTTACCTCTTTACCAGTTCATCAGGGAAAGGCAACACAGGGATGACGAAGTCCAGCATCCTATCCATGTGAACAATGAACCTACAGCTGTGGCACATAGAAATTCAATAGCACAACAATACTTCAACTGTAAATTAAACTTTATTTTAATTTAGTACATTATTGCAATTTGGAAATTTTTGCTTTGATAAGCTCTTGTTTTGAGTTTTTGAGTCTGTTTTTTTCATTTCAATTAATTGTATTTCCGCATCATATTTCTTTTGCAGGAGCAGCATTTCCTTCTCACATAAGGTCGTTCTACTGCTTGCTAGTTCTGCGATGTTATTGTGAACACTATCCTGAAAAAAAAAGTCACGTATGAATATGTTGGCAATCCTGCAATATTAAACTACCAACCTTTCGTACAAGCGACGCTCTTTAATTCTGCTGGCTCCTGTGCTGGAATCTTCGGCCTGTAAACAAATACAACTCAAATGTATTATAGAAATTAATAAAATCAATAATGAAGAAACACACAGTTCTAATAAATACCCTATTCCTTCTGTTTTCAGTAATACTTACAGATGGCGTCTTTGCCTTTGGTGTTGAGGTTTGCGACACTGCTTCTTGCAATAAGAAAATGGTGTTATCAGTTGGTTCCAATTGAACCTTGGTAGCATCATCCTGCACAAATGAACATATTTTTTTAATTTCATAGATTTCATTCGTCGGCATAATTATGTTCACAAGATAAAGATGCATGTAATATAACTTTACCTCTTGTATAATTGCCAGCACTTGCTCTTCAACTTCTTGCTTCACAGACTGAGCAACCTCTTCTGTAACAAAAAATTCAAAAATTGTTTAACGTCTAATAAAAAGCTAATTTTGAATTACAGTAATGCATTAACAAGAGTATATATAAGCTGCTGGTACATACCATAATAGAATGCATCACAATCGTAAGGATTGCTATGTGGGTCTGCCTGATCCTCAATTAGCGATAAAACGCTCTCGTCAACTTTAGTTTTTGTGGGTTCACCACCACCAGTTCTAAATCTTTCTAGACGCTCTTCACACCTTGCCTTTTTAGCGCCCCGTTTTAAATTTACGTAGAATTGTCGCAATTGTTTTGATGACCTGGGAGAAACACGTGCACTGCAGTTAAATTCCTGTCGGATTTTCTCCCAGGCAGTATCTTTCTCCTTTATCTTCAGACCGTCTGTTTTTTTGCACTCAATAATTGATTTATATTTTGTTACGAGCTCAATTATGAGTTCTTTTTTGTATGGTGAAAAATTTGTGCCTCTACATCTGGCTTTTTCGCTCATTTTTGCTATTTATATTGAACCACGGATCGCAAAAGAAAATTAACCTCAAAGATTCTCTTCTCAACAGTAACCAATCTAAACACAGTGTTGCAAAGCAAAGAAACGACAAAAGCGCATCGGAGCGCTTTCAGAAGTTATAAAGTTCGATCACCGCCCTCTTGCTTGCGGTCATACATTGTTCTCTTTGACTTTAACACTTTGTTAGTTAATAATTCTCTGGAAAAGCTTGGTGAAACGCAAAACTCTTAACAAAATGTTAAACTTTTAACTTATTGTTAATAAACAAGAAGTTAGAGCATTTTTAACATCCGTTGGTAAAACCGGCCCTTAATATTCTTTCCAGAAATCAAGTTTCCAACAGTTTCAAGAAATTTCCTCAAACTTAGACCTCAGTTACTTTTTGTTTTCTTATCACTATTTGATCAATTAATCTGGTTGACCACTGACATTTTCTTATGATGGTATTCTATCCTTTTTTTGGCATTATCAGACAGGTAACACATTGAAGCCTAAAGCTGAACTAGACTGAGCAATGCAGTTAGTGAGCTGCACACCCAAGTAGCTTTCAGGCATATATTTAAACTTACATACAATACAGGTTGGGGTATATTCCTCGTGCTGGTAGCATAACTTGTAGTAGGTTCACATGTTGATATATTAATATCTGAATTAATATATTATCTCTGATGATTATCTTAGTGTTTATGGTAGAGCATATGTAACTTATCAGGGTCTGGTATGGGAAGAAAAGTATGTGGTAACAACACTAACACAGGATTAAATCAGTAGAGGAACACAATACTTTATGACACACGCATTTTCTGCTGTAGTAAGAAAATATTCAGATACTTTAGAAATAATTTAGTTGGAGCTGTAGAAAGGTCGCTTAGCAATCAAGTATTATTTTATATGTGCTCGATTAATAATTGAACTATGTACCACAGTGAGTAAACTATACCTTGTTTCCCTTCTAATAACTTGCACCTTTAAATTGATATATTTTTAACGTTCTCGCTACATTATGTGGGGTAATTAGTAACTCCTCTTTTGCAGAGCTTACACATATGTTCTGCACATTGCCGCACTTTACACCCAACTGATTTAGGCTTGGGGATGCTATAACTAACTTTCCTAAACTTAAACATTCAAACATATTCTTCTTAAAATCTTATTGGCTGCGTTCCTTCAGCTTGGAACATTCTCAAAAACTTAACAGTGTATCATTCACTGTTTCCAAACATGTGACCTCTCTTCAAAAATATACGTTGAGTTAGCTTGTTGCTTTCTCCTAGACAATGACTCGAGATTCTGCTATTGTGTCATCCCCCTACAAGTCGGTTTGCTTGTACCCTAATTCTAACAAAAAATGTTATTTGTCTGCTTTTAACAAGTGTCCCACAGCTCCAGCTAAACTCCTACACACACATAAAACTTATACTTAACTTCTCATCACATACGAGTATTTAGCTTATTACTATTATTTTACATTATTATTAATATATATATATATAACCATAGTTACTGTCTCAAGGTTTGGGCCTGCAGAGATTTTCTCTGTTCTTTTCTGTATGCCATGTTTGAGTGATGTTGCCATCCCTCAATAATTTGATAAAGATACAGAGCAGGCACCGTCAGCTGCTTTCACCATTTTTAATGGATCATGTGGAATTTAGTGTGTTTTGTTTCGAATTTTTCTATGAATATATATCAGTTCTCTTGGCTTTCCATACAATATGTAAAGCTAAGTAAGATGGCTCAGGTGGTACGTATGTGACTCACATTCAGGAGGTCATAGGTCCAAATCCTATGTACCAGCCAAACTGACAGGGGAATTTTCGTGGTTTCCTTCAATTGCCAAGTAAATACCAGATTGGATATTCAGTACCCAAAGTTCCATCTACAAACCCATGGTAACCATTATGATATGACCAAGAAGAAGTTATAGTGTCTTAAAAAATAAGGTTAAAACTGCAGATATTTAGTAAGTTTTCTTTTACAAGTTTAATCTAGTTTTTCTCACCATTAAAGATTATACCTTTTTAAATAAATTCATGAAGTACAAATAATGGTGTTTGACACACATCTCAATTTTTCAGATATCCTTTAAAGTCATATCCAAAATAATTAAAATTAGCCTAAAATGCCTCAGTTCCTTGGTGCTGCAGGTGAATCTACAGCTGGGGCTTGATGTTAATGTTATGTTCACTGTACTAGTTTTGAATGATGTGTAAATCACTAAGTATTGTAATTGTTTTCTCTGTATTCTTATTCTTTAAACCCTTAGTTAGCCTCAAAACAATACAGAAAGAATGTTATAAAGTTAGGTTCTTTGTCATAATTTTTGTTCTGAATCTCATTCGGCATCCCAACATTATTATATTTAATGCACATTATGTTTGTTACAAATGTTTTAATTTTTTACGTGCCCTGAAGATTATGCCACATTTATTGCTCTGAAGCTCAAAATGTAGTAGGTATTAAGCATGTGCTCAGCTCATACGCAATGTAAATCATGTGTTTTTGAATTACATTGAAAAAATGGATGGTTGTGAGATATCTGATATGCTTGTATGCCCATTATTGCACAAATTAAGGAAACCTGCAGCATTTACCGCTGTAATGTGTATGAAACTTAAGTGGTAATTTACTGCACTTTCAGCCAAAAACAAATATATTTTATTTTCATTGCCATATCATAGCAGAGTAGCTATGTTATTTATTGTTCCAGTGGCATTGCTTGCTGTACAAGCAGTCTGCCACATGTGTTTGCTTTAAAGCACAAAAACTTTTTATACTTAAATGTTAATACTCTATTACTGGTGTCTATTTAGCAACAGTGTTATACATTTGTGAATCTTATGTGCATAAAGCTGACTTGTGCTCCTTTTGTTTTTAAATATATATATATAAATATGTGTAACAGTCTTATACTGCTGCTTTTTCACAAGATTCATTTTAAATCTGTACATACTAGAATGTCATATTTTGTGAATGGAGAGGAAAGAAAATAAGGTGTAAAGGAATAGTACTGTTGAAATTTATAGCAAAAGCTATAGAACCCTAAACGCTGTTCTTTTGTTTCTTTACTTCTTTTGTGTATAATTTATCATTTTTTGTTTGCTTGTTTATATAATGTATAAATTGGTTAATTCTCAGTGTAAAATAGAAGTTAAATAATGGTATCTAGAGGCAGGAAAAAGTAAGTTATTTAGAAACAGTTCCAAGAATTAAACCATTCCAGAACATGGTATAGGGTCAATAGCACATTTCAAAAATGACAGTCCAACTTTGCAATAATAAGTTCTTTTTTATCACCGGTTCCAAAAGTAATGCATTGCAGAACAGTTACATTTGCTTTAGTGTGTGTGTGTGTGTGTTCCTTTTTTTCTGTAGCACCAGTAGGTAATGCCCATGTTTAGGGCACACCTCTTTGAAAAAAGAGCAAGTTTTAAACGTTCAGATTGTTGGCCATTAGCTCTGGCACAATATCTACCACATTTAAATGGAAAATTCTGCTCTGACAAAGTGACTATTGTTTTCTGAATTTTGTGCTTGCTTGAACTCTAATCACATAAATAGCTGCCAATTTTATTTATGGAATTAAATCTACTCCTTTCAGGTGACTAGTCCCCACCTTATAAAGGTAAATATCCTTAATATTGTTTGTTTTATATGGCTTAAATTACAAATCACCAATCTGTATTCAAAATACATTAAAAGAATAGAATAATAATGAGGTTATGATGAAATCCTTCAATTAACTAATTTAAAATACTGTTTATTACATCTACTGGTCATAATGGTCCATAGGTATAAAATTATATTGCTGAATAGCTATTGTCTCCTGGTATGGATTTTAATTTTGTTGCACATACAAAGTACTAATGAAAGGCTCAATAATCAGTATTTGAAAATTTTACCTTATTTAAAAGCAGAACCAAAACAATTGCTTATGAGACTATTCTTTCTTACTCCTGCATATATTAAGTTATAAATATTGTAAACTGGCTGTAAGAGGATAAGAAGAAACTGTCTTCCAATACTGTTGGAATGAAATGCAAAAGAACCCAAATCAGTCAAGTTACAAATAAACAAAACAGTATTTTGCTATTAAGCTTAGGTGTAAATAGTAAGTACTCGTGGACATACTTGACTGTCATTTGGAACCTAGTACCTTCTGGAAATCTGAGTGATGAGAACCATTACTGAAAAATTCAGATTTACATTTTGCATATAATTGAGTATAATTGATTCCATAAGCTGTCACTTTGCATTGCATTAATTTTATTCCTTACAGCTTTCACAAATTATTAAGAAAGAATTGCAGAGTTATTGCAAATAATGTTATTAACTTTAGGCATAAGTGTTTAAGGAGAAGTTCATCAGCAATAAGGAAATTTACATATATGAAATTGGCAACAAGATAGGAAATCTTGCATTAAACCCTCTCATCTGATTCAAGTATCCCGGTAAACCTTCAAGGCGATCTCAAACACGTATAGGATAGTTGAATACTGCATTACCAAGTGGTCTCGCTTTGTATACCTCTTGAGGTACAGACATGCAACTTCCAGAGCTCCTCTCTTTGTAAAAACTAAGCTTATGTACCATCAACCTGTCTAAAGCTGACTTTTTTCTCAAGTATTTTGGTCTCATGTATTCCATAAATCTATTTTACAGTAGGACAGTGGTTCTGTGCCAGTGACCTACTTTCCTAGTACACTGAAGAGAGTCTACGTCTAACGCCAGTTACTCTCCTACAGGCAGCTGTCTGCTGGAAGACGTGGGACTTCGCTGATACGACATAAACACACAACACCACACCACTGCATGACTGGTTTATTGTCACTATGTTCAGATTGTTTTATCATTCTTTTATATTTACACATTATACACAAACCTTGTCACTCGAATGCATTGTCTTAAACTAGCAGGGGCTTTATTAGTGTAATAAACACGCTACACCAGAAATATCACCACCATCATTTTCTTTTGTAAGACTTTCCCTTTCATCTTCAGATATTTCCCTTTCATCGTCTTCAGGTTTCTTCTCCTTCACTGTCACTATATTCCCTAACTTGGATTACAAAACCTTCTATGGCATTTTCAAGCAGGCCTTGTTGTTGTTGTTCTTCTTCTTCGTACTTAATGTGTCGACAGGCGTTTTCCCACTTTTCCACACTAATGTCGTCAACATGTTAGCTAAACTTCATAATAACATTATCTAATTTAAAAGGCTGTTCTACCAAGCTACCCATTGCTTTATATCAGCCCAGATAAGCTCTACTCGATTAGGACCCGATGAATAGCTCAGTAATCAGAGAACATTGTGTACATGGCCTACAAACTATCAACGTAAATTTTCGGAACAGGCTTTGATCCTTACTTAGGTTGTAAAGCTCCAAACTTTGCATCCTTTCATGGAATGGAGCAAGTCCATCTTATTTTGGTATGAGACATTGGGCCTTTTCCAGCTGCACACTATGGTACGGTGCGTTATCAATCACCAAAACAGTTCTGGGAGACAAATTAGGAATTAGTTTTCCCATTAGCCATTTTTTGTATTTTTTCCCCATCATTTTTGTGGTATATTAACTTTTTTTATTTTTACACAAAAATTCACAGAAGGCAAGAACCTCCAATAAACACACCAAAATACACAGTATATGCAATCCAAGTTTAATTTCAGAAACACTGGGGCATCATTTAGTGGGGCAAGAGGTGAATTGCCCCCTTCCCCTAAGTTACAAGAAATAATTAGGTTACATTATTGTTCTACCAAAAGAAAAATTATGACATCTGTACTTTTCATACAAATATTTCATATTTAAGAAATAAAATATTTTCTTTGACCAAATATATAGTTAAAATCCACATGAAAATTTGGGAAACTGCTCCAAGAAATCTTGCCCCCTCCCCCCATGCAGAAACTGACGCTCCTACAGAAACATATAGGAACTAATTTATAAACAGAAAGTTCAAGGTAGCATATAGTCATAAATAGACGGCTGGCAAGAGAGATGTTATTCGACTGCCGCTAGACTGAACTGATTACACTCACTGTGCATGGCCAAGAATTGAGGCTCGATCACTGTCCAGATAACCAGTGCACATCTAGACTTCACCAGCACAGAACATTGTCCCTACTGTTATTAAAAGTATAAATGTTGCTAGAACATGCAAAATTTAAGGCATTTATTTTCTCTTATGCAAAATGAATAATTGGAGAAAAAAAGGTTATATAAAATTTGCAATTGCTCAGCCTGTGTCAACTGATTTAAGTTGACCAGACATTTAAAATAAGCATTGAGCATCCGTAGCACTTTCAGTTTGAAATCAACCAAAACAAGTTAATAATTTGTGATGAAAAATTTTATGAAAGTAACATTATAATTAACTGAATTTATTTATGCTGTTTCTAGAATCGGTAAAATTTAATTGCTAATTTTGATTCAAAAACGTATTGTTTAATGAAATGGGTGTTCATAGAAGTGAAATTTGCACAGTAGTATTTATAAGTACAATTAAATCACTGTCTATTTAAGTTTTGCTAAAACCCTTGAGATCAAAACTTGAAAAAGGAAAACTCCATTAGTATAGCAGGTAGTGTACTTCACTTTGTAGTCATGTTCATAGAAGACTGAATTTTCCTGACATTTAAATGTGGTATTCGAATATTGTCTTTGGAATTACATACTTGTTAGGACACTTGTCTGATCTATATATTTCCAAAATTGCTTTATAAAATCTTCATTTTTCTACAAGGTTTGTTCTTCTCACATGCAGCTACTAAAATGATCAATAATGCTATGGCAGTTGACACTCAAATGGCCAACTTAACACTAGAACCAAGTACCATTGTTTAACAAAGGCAGATACTTTAAGATACTATTACGAGCTTAAAAAGTTTGTGAATAAATTATTTTGCTGAAATGAATGATATTGATTACAAATAGGTTATCATCTAACACTATGTAATCAGATTAGGGGTTGTTATACTTTTTGTTCAGACTGCATTTTTATGGTTTTTATCAGCAAATGTAAGGTAGCATAAGAATTTCTAATAAGCATGAGAGCTACTTAGCATTTAATTTTCTGTATTTATTTTTTCATATTAGGCTTTGATTGGAATATATTCATCCTAACATTTCTGCCATTGTTTGGTAGCATATTTCTAGTTGCACTGACATTGTCTACTTAATTTGTCCCTACATTCAGAAAAGGAGGAAAATCAAGTGATGAAGGACACCCTATTGCATATATTCGTATGATACTCCATGACTGCATTTGTCTTGTGTGACAGCTTACTGTTGTGGTGTAGTTGTACGGAGCTGAGCTCTTTTCACTGTATACAACTTAAATCTGCAGTCCTACATTGTTACAATTGTTTGTTGTTTGATAGCCACTTTTGAATAGTAACAGACAAGCAAACAAAGTCTGAATTAGCAGGCTTTTATTTGGGTTTAAGTTTAAACTATATAAAAGACAAATGGATGCTAACTACCAACTATCTGAATAATAATGAGCAACAATTAGTTGTCTACCTAATTAGATCAGAGTGTTAACATTTAATAGCACCTTTCTTCCACTACTTGTTCAGTTTGTTGAAAGATTACAGACTCTTGTGTTCCCCCTTGAGGATGAACAGATTTATCATATATTTGATAATAAATCTGAGGCATTGATTGTCAAATTATTATGTTGGGTTAGGTAAGTCTAAACAAATTATAAGGCTTGGATTTGTGAACCTTTTGTAGTACCTTTACTTGTTACACAGATCTTTTGATCTGTTGTCCTTGAAACTGATGCACCCACTATTTTTTAGTTTTGCCTGTACTCCTTCCTGTTAGTTGCAATTTTATAAGTTTCCTTGCAAATCAGTCGTGATCCATTATTTTATGTGGTCATGCATTTATTTCCATATTTTATTATTTTTTTCTTCCAATTTCCAAATTGGTAGAATTAAGTTCTCTTATATCTTTATTCCTTATTAATAATAAAGTGAAAAGCGCACAAGTGTGCAAGTATGAATAAATCTAGTTTTTAGCTCCAAGTTGTGTCACTGATTTTGAGCACTTAGTGCGATAAAACACATGATATTTGTTAAACTTTAGTTCACAAAGTTTATAAACACACCCTTATCACATGAAAATTACTTATGTCATACATTTTATGATGAAAGTCGCGCACAACAAGTCTTATTAAGTTTCTCATGTGATGATTTGGTCTATCCAGATTCTTCATGGCCTTGTAGCATAGAAGGTATCTTCAGTTTCATCTGTATTTCTCAAGTTCTCTGCGAGTAATTCTTTGTATGCATCTGGAGAAGGGAGTAGTACTGTGTAGTGGAGATCCTCAATCAGGAAGGTCTCCCTAATCTATAGGTACACATATCTTGGAGTAAATTTCAACACCCTTATTGCTCTTTTAAGGTATGTTTGTTGCCTTTACTTTTTCCCTACACTTTTAGTTCTTTCTATAGATTTTCCCATATTAAGTGGATACAATACATCAGAATTGGGACAATGTTTGCTCGGAAGAGTTTCATTGCAATTTCAAGTGGGATTTGCTGTATATGACACTTATGTTTATGGCACTTATGGCCATCTTTTGTATGTATCCTAAATGTGCTCCCCGTTGTTTGGAGCATTATTCCTAAGCATTTAAAATAGTTTGTCACTATTAGGTCCTCTCTTAACATAACTGGGAACATGCACAATGTAATTATGCTCACATATGAGCTATTCTGATTGAAAATTTCATTTAGAATACGAAAATAGTATGAAAAAGCAAAAATAATAACTGGAAATATCATTAAATTTAATCTCCAAAGGGTCACGTGAGGCAGTAATGCATCCATACTGTTCTGACATCTATGTTCTTGGTTCTGAGTAGAAAGAATTAAACATGTTGTGCTATGTAAAATGAAGATGAACTGTGTTTATTTTCCTTTTATTTTAGTTTATGGTGTTGTTAAGTGCATTTTTTTGTGTAGCATATGCAGCAGAATGTTTTCATTTTGTGATCAGCATGAATTCCAACCAGATGTTGAAGCAGAAATGCTACAAATCATGTATAGGTCCTCTGTGCCCCAATACATCACATACCTCCAACAAATTGTTTACTCACATGCTAAAACAACCCGAAATCAGGAAGAAAAGTATTTTGCAACGGCAAAGAAACATAAACGATATCTTAGAGAAATCTATAATTGTTGCAAGGATCACTTTACTGTAAGATTGTAACATTTTTTTCCGTTTTTATGCTTAAGTTTTACTTTCTCTACTACGTATAGTAAGAAGGGGAAGTGTTGCATTCCACCCAAAAATTTTGATACCGAGATTTCATTGGAAAAACATGTTTTGAGGCCCCCTTGAATCCAAGATAAGCCCTTTTAGAGAAAGATCCATGTCTGTGAACAGCATTACTCAAAAATGAAAAGTCAGATAAATACCAAACTTTGTATTTAGGTTCAGTATCTTTCAAAGATGTGACATGGAACATTTTTCTAAAATTTTGATTTTCTCAAAAATGGCTAATGATTTTGATTAAAATATCATATTTAAGATACTACAAATAAAATGTATATCTTGAATTTTCTGGGAATGTCCCCAAGTCCTCTTTCTGATTGGCTTTTGCATAACTGGTAAATTGTAAGAGATAGACAAAATTTTTCTGCACCAAAAATGTAGAGCTCGTTAAAACAGACAAAATATTTTGTGCATGCAAACGATTTCCAAGATATTCCATGTTATTTGTTTGAACTTTCCAATACTTATGCTTTTTCTCAAATGAGAATTCATTATTCATTTTTTTATATCCTGGACATGCAAAGAAATGAAATACTCCACATAGCAACCAGCTCTTAAAAGATTTGACTATCGCTTAAAGCCTACCATATTCCCCTTGTATCTACATGAAAATTAGCAATAATACAGTTTCCGCAAATGTTTATCTCAATTAACATGAAGAGATGAATAATTTGTAAAAAAAGTTTGCACAAGAATAGAGAAAGTCATGTGAGTGTAACATGTCAAATGTTTTTCTAATGTCAAGTCATTGAAACCATACATTTGTCACTTTTAACCTCTTTAAGAATTGCATTCATATTTAATAAAAGGTAGCAATGAATCAGTATTACCCAAACATAACCTATCTTTTCCAATGCCAAATTAAGAAACATTCAGTAAAAATCAAAACATATGATCATTCTATGCTAAGAAATTAATGTTTTTCGTTATCATCATCATTATGATCATCTTGTAACAAAATACTGATTTATTTGCTCTTTTCTTAATGTTATCCTGACACCATAATTAGAGATGTCTTAGAGCGTTTTAAGCATTACATTTGTGTTTCATAGCCTCAACAAGTTGCAGCTATTTTTATTCTCCCCTATTATTCTGTGGCATTCTATCTTATGTAATACAAAGTAATAGGCAAAAAATCTGCTAGTGTAATAAAAAAACAGTTTTAAGCCAGACTTAATACTAGGTTGTGAATGAGAAATATGATTACTATGTTTCACTGTTATCTTCTGAAAACTAATCATTAACACAATTTAGTTTTTCAATATAAGCATTGAATCAGGCGTATAATAGTAGATGGGTATGCTACTTACCAATATGCTTTTGATTCACAAATTTCAAGAGCCACAAAACAACCGTTGTTTCTGAAAAATTATGGTATCATTAATGCATCCCTCTAATTGTGCCTTTTTAAAACCTCCATCTGACATTTTGATAAAAGCATGTTAAAATAAAGCTGTAACTATATACATCCATCATCAATGGAAGCATATAGCATGACTTCAGTTCATACTAGACAGTTGCATCACAACTTGGTTGCTTACGTCGGAAGCATTTTCGAGAGCCTTGCGAAATGGGACTTTAAAATATTTTTTCCTTGCTTTCAAAAGAATGTAACATTACAAGACAATATCATTTTCTGTTAATTTGAGGACAAACTTTTCATTAAAAATATTTTAGCACTTGTGCATGTTCCCAACTGTCTCTGCTTTTCTTCTCTTTCCTCCTTTTTGGAAGGTCATTTGCATCCACCCATCCAATTAGCTGGTTGAAGCTCTGCTGCAGGTCCTCTATCTTCCTTGCTGTCATGACCATATCATTAGCATAAATATACGCATTTGTTTGGGACTCACTGTCTCGCGTCTGTTACATCCACTGTAGCCAAATAATCAGAAGGATACCTAGTGGTTCCCCTGTAATATTTCATTCATTTGCCTGATGGGGGTTGGAATAGGATGTGCCATCTTGAATTGTCACAAGGTTATACTGCAGTATCACTATTATAATTCAAGTTAGGTCATTGTCTTTCCCAATCATGCTTTGCATCAGTCTGATCAACAGTATTTTTGAGAATAGTTTCAAGGCGCTATTCTCCAAGCTACATCCCTGCTGTATCACCTTTCCATTTATACCATTCTTGTGGTGATCGTCCTCCATGGACTAGTGGTACCATGTACCTCTAGTTCCCAAGGTCACTGTTTCAAACCTGCAGAGAGTGATGGATTTTTTTTTGGATGTAAAAAGTTTTTGAAAATGGGAACCTACAATGAGGGTCAAATTAAATTTACCCTAAAATGGCCTTCACAACATCCTCCAAATAAAAAATGACTAATAGCATTTACTTTCCCCATTATATCAAACAAATTTTATTTAAGATATTTATTTCTACAATGCTTGGTTTTGGAGATATTGTACATTCTCAACTTAAATGGCCCATCCTGTATAAGTGAAAAAGAATGGGTAATATATTGCACTTTTATATAAGGTCCACGTTAAGATTTTCTTCCAGTATCTTAAATTATAATATTTTTTCATTTATGTATTACTATAGGTATAGATATTCTTCAATATTTCTATGAAATCAAATTGAATACCTCTTTCATTCAATATAGCCCATAATTTTGGTCTGTTCACCCTGCATTGAAAGCCTTTATGTAATCTATAAATAGCAAACATATGTCGCTTTTTAATTTTCTTCTCCTCTTAATTATTTTAACACAAATACTTTATCTGCACAGAAACATCCCTTTCTAAAGCCGCGTTATTCCTCCATTAATATATTTTCAGTCATAACTCTGAATCTTCTTCCTAAAATTTTAGCTTAAATTTTATATCTTACATTTAGTAGAACTTATTCCTCTAGCATTTTCACATACTTTATCTCCTTTATGAAAAATTAGTATTATCTTTGCTTGCTTCCATTCTGTTGAAATCTTCTCTATCCAGCGCTGGTTTGGTATGGTAAAACCTATGTTTGCTTATTCTGGAGCATTTAGTTTATCTGTACCTGGTGCTTTTGCAATTTTTGTTTAAGGGGCTATTGGAAACATAATGTTTATATCATTCCGTTTGTCACATGCCTATTAGGAATTTAGCTTTAAACTTGCAAGAATTCCCGGTGCTAAGTTTAAATGAGTGAGTAAAAATATGTAAAATGGTTGCTGTTCATTATTCACAAAGAGGTTTTACTTGCTGAGAAGTACATCTTTCAAAATGTTTTGTTAATCTTCAACTGCAAAGAAATTGACATAAAATAAGTTTACTATATAAGACCTAAATATTATCTTTGAGCTCTTAAAATTTTCCCTAATTGTAGAGAAAAAAATTAGTTTTATTTAGCTATACTATTTAATGAAGCGATAAATGTAGTATGTTAAAATCAGACATATTAAGAAAATAATCCTTCTAGTTGAAACTTTCTCCATACTTTACAGTGTGTTCCCTCATTTCTTTATGGTACTACAAGAAGGTAATGAAAGTAATTGTGCACTTTATTTAAAGCCTTTGAGATTATGGATATCTTTCATGTAACAGAATTTGTATTCTGATAAAGCCACATTCCCATTTATTTATCAGTTTGGATCTAATTATCATGAAGTTTTGATTGTAATTATTTTCAACTATCTTTGGAATAATGCAGTTTATATTCCATAGATCACAGCTGTTAAAGCTTCTTAAACTGAGAAGCAGAAAAGTTTAAAGTTCCTAACAATAATTACTCAATGAACAGCATAAATAAATATTTTGCTGATATGAGTACAGTTGCAAGATAACTCTGTTAAATGGAGTTTTTGCTGTTATGCATTTATAAGATACTTTGTTATAAGTTTATTACTGCACCCCATTTTTCTTTGTGAATCTTGTGGAAAAGCAGCATTAAGTGTTGGTGTATGTTATTATAAAGAAGTGTGCGTGTGTGCAAGTGAGATTGCTTACGTTCAGTATTTCAGAAGGTTTTATAGTATATTGTATGACAATAAGTGTAGCTTTTTTATATTATGCCATTGTGAGATTAATGTACAAAGTGAAAATATTCCTGTCAGATGAAATCTTGTGCTAATAAATGAAAAGAATGTCAATCAGTTTTAAGGAGATTTATTACCATCTATTCTTATCTTAGTCCCTTCAGCCTGTGTAAATACCATGTCAGCAGCATCTAGTGAGTATACATTGGGTGTTCGTAAGATTTTAGATTCAGATAGCCCTGAAAGTGTGGAATAGCATCTGTTGCATAATAGTTATGACTGAACAAATTGATACAACTGCAGCCACTTCCAATAATAATAATTAATACATGTCTACGAAAGAAAGGGTTGTGTAGATTTTTATTGTTTTGTATGTAATTAAGTACAGTTAAGGGCAAGAACGAAGTAATGTGTAAGCTTTTGCTACTCCCCATTTGCATTCTTTCATCGGCCAAATATTAATATTACTAATTTATTAGCACTCACAAAGGTTCATTTTCTGAAGCAGGAAAACGGTATAATTTCTTGTTATAAAATGTCCTGTCCCTCCATATAGTCCACGCAAAAGTTAATCACTATAAATACATGTAAAATATTTAAAACTATACTGCACAATGGCTATTTATAATGAAAATCCATGTATCTTTTTTCATTCATGCAAATGTCTTTATCACACTATAATTGAAGTCTTTAGTTCATAACATAATATACCATAACTCATCCAGAAATGTGTCCTCCATGGTGTAGTGGTTATCATGCTAGCCTCTAGTTCCCAAGCCTGCAGGTTCAAACCTGGCGGAGTGTGGTGGATTTTTTCGGGCTTAAAATCCATAGCAGGCTTCCTTTGGAAGGGAAGTAAAGCCGGTGGTATCTGTTTAACTATAAATATACTCATGTGAGATCTAAATTTTGCCGTAGAGTAAGTGAATGTTACTATATCCAGCAGGATTTAAGCCAAACCAAAAAGCAAATGGGGGGGGGGGGGGGGGGTTTCCAACTTCCCACACCCTTGCACTCTCAAATGAATCATACTTCTGCAGCAGTATGCCATCACTTAGTGGCATTGACTTAAACTTGTTGCTGAGAGATGTATGGTAATGGCTAGTGCACGTCTTCAAGTGTGCACAACCCGTATGTATTTCACCCATACAATAATTACGTCATACCAGTTGCACATGCACAAAAGCTCCTAATAACTTGCACAAGTCAAGATGTGCTTGTGACTCTGTTGCCATTATTCCCAATGTGTCAAAAATTAGGATATTCACATGCTCTTGTGCTCTTACAAGCAGCTGCCACTGTACCATGTTAATGCATTTCAAATAAGAGAGCAAATACTCACTATTTAGCTAAAACACCTTCAAATCAAAGCTTAAACTTAAATCATGAAACTGGACCTAACAGTGCTGATAATAGATGAAAGGTACAATATTTCAGCAATGTTAAACTGAATATGAAACACATCCAGGTGTCTACAGTCTTAGAGTTTGTGACAAGTGTTGCAAGACATTGAATCCAGTGTAGTTCAGGTCAATAGAACTGATATAATTATAAAAGTAAATGCATTACTCTTTGAATTGCTTGTTTCAAGTAAATTCCCAAGTTTGTTTATGGTAACGCTGTTCCTAAAAATAAGCTTTTATAGGTTATCCAGTAACATATAGTTAAAATGAACAAATCATTACTTGCTCAAACTTAAACAAAATTGTTTCATGTAAAATAACTACAAACTATACAAAGTGTACAAAATAGTAAATTAAATAAAAGAAAGAAAAAGAATAGAAATTATTAGATTAAAGGCATAAACAAAACTTAATTACATTTCTAAATTTTATATTTATCTACACTTGCTGGAAACCAGCAAAACTTAACACTTGAATCGGCTACTATCTACTCCTATTTAACTACATTCACTGGTAGCCAGCACAAAACCCTCTACTGAGCTACTTATTATTTTAATAAGTTTATTTATATTTTATTTAAAAACTTCCTTAATAAAAATAATGAAGTCTATATTTCATTGTTTTCATAATTATTTAATTTATAGTGAATTAATGTTCTGTTTAATATATTTACATATTTATTTGTGTGTTTATCTTATAATGCTTTATTTAATATCCATATTAATTATTCTATTATCTCTTTTTTTATTTATTTTATATATCAATTTTAAATTTTATACTAAACCTTAACCCCATTTAACTAAACATTAACTCTTCTTTATTCTATCACCACATATCCACTCACTTTACCCCACACATTTCACTTAACTCACATCCTCCTTTTTATTCTAACACCAACTCTATCTCCAAACCTACATAAACTCTTAACACCCCTCCTATTAATAACATAATGCAAATTCGTTGCTTCCATGCATCTAACATCACCATAACTCCACTCACTATCCTTCCCAGTCCACATAGCTGCTCCTCCAACAATTGCAAACCTGCTAATGCTCTCTCCTTTCCTCTTCTTCCTCCATCCTCCTTTATATATCACCACATTTCCCTTCTTCCCATTATATTAATTGAAATCATCTTCTCTGCACCCATTCCTGTTGTCCTGTAGGGACAGCAAAGAACCTTCTATTTGTTGTCAAATTTTGTCAAGTTAAGTATTAATATTCATAATTACTTCTCTTCTTATCTCCTCCTCTTCATTCTCCATCAATGTCAACATTTGTAAGCTAACCATCTCTTCAGTTATACTTCTATCTTTTCCTACACCTTATTACTTTCTCTACTACGTATAGTAAGTAGGGGAAGTATTGCATTCCACCCAAAAATTCGATACCGAGATTTCACCGGAAATACATGTTTTGAGAATCACTGAATCCAAAAAAAGCATTTTTGGAAACATGTCCGTGTGTGTGTCTGTCTGTGTGTCTGTGTGTCTGTGAACAGCATAACTCAAAAACGAACAGTCGGATAAACACCAAACTTGGTATTTAGGTTCAGTATCTTCCAGAGATGCGACACGAAGGTTCTCAAGAAAATCCCCCCACCCCAGACTACCCTTTACATGGAACATTTTTCGAAAATTTTAATTTTCTCAAAAACGGCTCTAACGATTTTGATTAAAATATCATATGTTTAAGATATTGTCATGACAAATAAAATGTATATCTCGAATTTTCTGGGAATGTCTCCAAAAATATTCTTCATTGTGAACGACTTTTGCATAACTGGTAAACCATAAGAGATAGACAAAATTTTACTACACAAAAAATGTAGATCGCGTTAAAATACACAACTTATGTCATATACGTTTCTTTTGTTGAGTGAACCGTTTTCGAGATATTGCTTGTTATTTCCTTAAATTTTCCAATACTTATACTTTTTCTCAAATTCGTTATTCATTTTTTTATGTCCTGAACATGCAAAGAGAATGGAATTCGCCACATAGCAACCAGCGTTAAAATATTTGACTATCGCTTAAAAGCTACCATATTCCCCTTGCATCTACAAGAAAATTACCAATAAGATTGACATCTCGATATCTCGATTAACATGAAGCATATGGAGAATAGGCGTTTGTAAAATTAGATTGTACAAGAGTAGAGAAAGTTATGTGAGTGTAACACATCAGATTTTTTTTTATTATTGTAATCCTCTCAGATGTTCTAATTTCCTCTATCCCTCTCAGTAACTGTTCTCTCCTTACTTCTGGTAATATATATTTTTCCCGTGCTGTTTTACTTATATAACTTGTTAATTGTTGTAAACATTTAATTAAATCAGGATGTCTTAAAATTGTATACAGGGTATACCCTCCGAAATGTTCCCTTTCTTATAACACGTGCAATATACAGTGCATCTTGTCTCATTTAAATTTTCTACTGATTACTTTAGTTGAGTTAACAGCATTTTCAATTGTTGCAGCTGTCTGCCATTGTCATGTTTAAACATTTGCATCAGTTTAGTTACAGACAAAACATTGATGCATATTGTATTGGTAGTTTGTAGTATACGGTGTGTGTGTCCAAGATACAGTAAGAGTTCAGTATAAATACTAAAAGAGAAAACTAAAATCATTAAGTCTTAGTGAGTGACTAAGTTAAAATAATTCGAGAAGTACAAAAAGGATTTAAAAAATCTGATGTGTTACACTCACACTCTCTACTCTTGTACAAACTATTTATACAAATGCTTATTCTCCATATACTTCATGTTAATCGAGATAAACATTTGCAGACTCTATCTTATTGCTAATTTTCTTGTAGATGTAAGGGGAATATATATTTACAAGGGCAATATAGAAAAACAGTAGCCTTTAAGCACATACATATCTCTTAATAACTGGTTGCTAGGTGCAGCACCATTCCCTTTCCCACAGATTAATACTCTTTGCATATCCAAGACAAAAAAAAGAATAAGGAATTCCCATTTGAGAAAATAAGTATTGAAAAGTTTAAGGGAATAACAAGCAATATCTCGAAAATGGTTCACTCAACAAAAAAAATGTATATGACATAAGTTGTGTATTTTAATGCGATCTACATTTTTTGTGTATTAAAATTTTGTCTATCTCTAATGGTTTACCAGTTATGGAAAAGTCATTCACAATGAAGAATACTTTTGGAGACATTCCCAGAAAATTCAAGATATACATTTTATTTGTCATAAAAATATCTTAAACATATGATATTTTAATCAAAATTATTAGAGCCATTTTTGAGAAAATTAAAATTTTCGAAAAATGTTCCATGTAAAGGGTAATTTGGGGTGGGGGATTTTCTCGAAAACCTTCGTGTCGCATCCTTGGAAGATTCTGAACCTAAATACCAAGTTTGGTGTTTATCCGACTGTTCGTTTCTGAGTTATGCTGTTCACAGACACACACACGGACATGTTTCCAAAAATGCTTTTTTTGGATTCAGGGGATCTCAAAACATGTATTTCCGGTGAAATCTCGGTATCGAATTTTTGGGTGGAATACATTACTATATGTAGTAGAGAAAGTAAAAAAGAGAAAGATATCGCAGAAGGATATGGTATTTTGGCTAGTACTTTGTCAATGATTTTAAAAGATAAACAGAAACTAATAAAAGCATTGATGAATGTGTGTCAGCCACAGCAAACAAGACTTAAAACATCAAGCTTTCCACAGCTCAAAGAGAGTATGGTGCAGCGGTTGCAGAATGCAAAAAACAAGGACATTCCTGTGTCAGGTGATGGTATGCATGAGGCTGAAACATTCACAAAAACCTGGGATTAGACTCTTTTCAAGCAAGTTCAGGGTGGTTGTAGAAATATGAAACTCGTAATGGTATTGTTCAGAAGGTGCTATCTGGAGAGGGTGTTGTTTCTGAAATTGTTTTTTGAAGACATTGTCTCCCTACTGTACTAGAAGAATAAAAACTAGGCAACATCTTCAACATGGATGAAACCAGACTTTTCTCCAAGTGCCTGCCAGATAAAACTCTCCCCTTTAAAGGTAAAAAGTGCCAGGCTGGAAAAAGTAGCAAAGAGAGAATTACAGTAATGATAGCAGCAAATATGACAGGAAGTGAAAAACTTAAATTGTTGGTTATTGGTAAATCTGCTAAACCACACTGTTTTTCAGGTGTCAAATCTTTGCCCTGTTTTGTATAAAAACAACAAAAGTTCTTGGATGAAGTTCCGTTTTTCAATCTTGAATACAGAAAATGTAATAGGGAAAATAGAATAGTGTTACTGTTTATTGATAATTGCCCTGCTCATCCAAAAGTCCTTATCCGCAATCTAAAAGCAGTGAAGGTTACTTCCTCCCAATACCACATCAAAACTGCAGTCAACTGATGAAGGTGTGATTAAGAATTTAAAACATCACGACCGGATACTAGCAATAAAAAGAATCAAGAACAAGTAAACCTGTCAATGATATTAATCTCTTGGATGCCATCCACATTCTGCAAATGTCTGGAAGATATGAAGCTTGCAACAATAACAAATTGCTTCAGGAAAGGTGGTTTCACTGCTAATGAGTGCATAGATGGAGAAGTAGAGGTTTCTACAGTTACACTGGTTCCTCAAGAATGTAGTATTTTGAGTGCCAGGAAACACACTTCTAGGCATATATAAAGGTAGCTTCTGACGTCAATTGTTACAGGTCATCCCTCAGATTAAGGATAACGCAGTAACTTATCATGAAGATGCTGACCAAGTACTCGAAGGCATGACAAATGTACAGCCAACATCACTTCATGCGCTGCAAGACTTTGAAACTATAAGAATGTTATTTCAGGGATAATCATCAGCAAGTGACCTTGTATTTGAATCACTAAATGTGGTTGAGTCTTTGTGTTGGAAGCTCATTCACAGAAAATGAAGCAGAAGATGGAGTTTTTCAAGTTATGAAAAGTAGATAAAGGGCTGTTTTGCATTTTATATTGTTAAATTTAACTTACTTAGGTAATATAATAAAGCTGTCATTATTAGGAACATCCATTTTTATTACATAAATTTAGACCACTATATGTTGTAAGCCTACATACAGTATTTTGTGACCAATAAAGTTATCACAAATTTAACCTTTTTCCTATATATCTCGATAATCAAATGTATTTTCACATCCCTCTAACAATTCAAGATATCAATGTTAGACTGTAGTTTAATCTTTATGCTAGATTTTAGTAGTTTTAGCTAGATTTAGTAGTGGCTAAATCTGTGCATAATATATTTTTGTTTATTATGTTCTGGTATGCAACATCTCATATTTCTGAGCAGTATGATCGATAACAACTGCCTTTAATGGCCAACATATTGATGGTAGTACCAATCTTTAAAACTATCATTACTTTTTTAGTCATTTTACTGGAAATTGCAACGAGAGCTTATATATATATATATATATATATATATATATATATATTTTTTTTTTTTTTTTTTTTAACATTAGAATATCATCCCAAAATTAGTATAAAACCACTTGTAGCTAATAATTTTACAAACAGAGCTTGAAGTTTGCTAGTTTCAGAATACTTTGAAATTTATTTGCAAAAACTGTTGATGTAATTGGCAAAAGTCTATATTTTGCATGCAAAACAATGGGAACAGATAAGTATAACCTATATTTTTCACATGCTAAGAACTGCAAATATTCTTGTTGTTTACAATATTTTTTTTTTAGAACATTCAATACAACTTTGTCGCATTTAATCACTTGGTTATTTTTACATAAATGTTGGCACATGTTTCTTTTATGCAAGTTGTCCAAGTTTTGTTGTAATTATTCTTACAAAGTTGCATAAAAAGTTTGCAATTTACTTTGGTTACTAGTAACTAGCTGCTGAGATTTATGGGGAAGTTATTTTTGATAGAAAAAATTGCATACAATAGCAATATAATTTTTTACTACCGATTTTATGTTTGGGAGTGGTTTACCCAATTTAAAATCAAACAGCACACTGAGCAAAAATGTGCTCATGTGACTTCGTAACACAAATTTCCAGTTCTTTTATTTGAGAGAGAGCTTTTTCTTTTCCCCCCTTATAGGAAACATTCCCTATTTACATCTCGTGGTGGGATGATTTCATCTCAGCGCTGTTAAAAATTACATGTGCCTGACTTCTATAATATATCGGAAATTTACCAAAGTCAATGAATACATACCAATATCCACAGTATAAGCGTATATTTTCTTCTTGCTTCTGTAATTGATCCCTTGAAATAAAATTGTGGACAATAGAAAATAATACATTAATTCCAATTATGCATGTAGGTAGTATTGTTTGTTTTTAAATGTTACTTTACAAAAGCAGCTCTGACACAGGACGAAGTAAAAGTATTCCTAAGCATGTTGGTGTCCTTTTGTGCAGTGGTTTTGTTCTTTTATTTGGGGTTTTCTAAGAGCATGCAGCCAGTCTGCATTGCTTGTATATCATGAGAGACAAGGGTTCAGACAAGTATGGCTACATGCTGATGACTGCTGTATACTTT
Source organism: Deroplatys truncata (assembly GCA_030765065.1). Taxonomy (NCBI): domain Eukaryota; kingdom Metazoa; phylum Arthropoda; class Insecta; order Mantodea; family Mantidae; genus Deroplatys; species Deroplatys truncata. The sequence goes on along the minus strand of CM060986.1, from coordinate 174,189,354 downwards.
GTAAATAGAGAACTTTACCAGATGTTTGGTTTTTAGGATTAAAGTGCAAAATTAGAGACAGTACTAGTAATAATTTTTCATTAAATTGGTGCTCTATATTTAATCTATATATTAAACATTTATTTTAAGATTATACAGACCAAGTAAACACATTCTAATCACCACAAGATGAAAAGTTTGGAATAATGACTTCCATGCTTATGCTATGCATCTTAAGAATATAAAACAATTAAAATACTGCATTTAAGGGCTCATGTGGGTGAAAATGACAAAAAATATTTTTCAAAGTTGCTTGCATTTGAATTATTATCTTAAATGGGTACTGATATTTAAATGTGAATATAATAAAATAAAAATTATTGCAACATATATGTGGAATAATCAGAAGTAGTTTATCAAGAAAAGTGTGCAAAGGTTTTATAAGCAGTTCTTGTAGTATTTGCCAAAATGAAATTCTCAAGGTTCATAGCAGATTATACTCTAAAGGACAAACAGAGAAGTGAAGATACCAGGGAATATTTAAACTAATGGACAAAATAGCACAATACAGGAAGGACTGGTTCAACCATGTCTGCAGAATGAAATATGATAGGATTCCCCCAAAGAGCACTAAATTATAAACCAAGAAGACAACAAAGTCCGGGAAGACCTGCTAAAAGATGGATGGAGCAGCTTTAGTTTGGAGTCGGAACAGATCACCACTGGTATAAACCCTGTTTGTATGATATAATAAAATCAATATTTACATGTCACACAATTTCTTTTCAAAGTACCAATTTTCTATCTTTAAGGGACTAGAAAAAATGGAATGAAACAACTCCTTTTGATTAATTAATGAAAAATTTCCCATGGAAAGCATTTTCCTACACTTAAATTTAAGGATTTGACTGGCAGAGATATAATTTTTAAAGCTTGTTTAATTCCTAAAGCTAATATGTTTTATGAAAAAAGTAAATTATTGTATTAAAATTTACCTGCAGGGATTTGTTAGATAGAACACAAAAATGTACACACCAATAGCCATGAGACATGCCCGTACCCAGAAAAAACTAGATCTAAACTTAACAGTACCCCACACAGTTACCATGTACCTACTCCGTAGTACAGAGAGAGCCAAAAGGCTACGAACCGGCTGCGCGTTGTTTTTCCCGTCCTCGGCGCTTGTTACCGTCTGCCGCTATCATAGAAAGGCGCGGATGAAACCATACAGCATTTTTAAAACCACTTTTAAAGCTTTACTTACCAACTTTATTGTTGCTAAGTAGAAAAAAATTGGAATTTTTTTTTTCGAGTCGATAGTTGAAGACCGTGCATACGTGAGTACAATTTTGCCCCCTGTTTTTAAAGAATTAACAGACAGTGAAGCTGGTTATCGAGACCCAGGAGAAATAATAATAATAACAATAATAATATACGATCGAACATAACGACAAAAATGTGCTGAATTCATATTAGGAATGGGTTTTGTAGGAAAGACAGAAAAACAAGTTTTGTTTTTCTCGAAGCAGATGTATCTACCTGCTATGGGCGACAACAAGCCTACCGGAAGTTTCGCCTTTGTAAATTGGCTCGGACGTGTAGTTTACAACGGTTTCAAAGCTTAGCAGGGTCAGAAAGTATACGTGCCTTATCTACGATCTAAGAATATTCGTGGGAAGATTTTAAAACTCAAAATAAGCTGTAAGAAGCAAATGTGAAAGTTGTCAAGTGGGGGTAGCCAATAATAAAATCATGAAACAAAAATGATAGCCAATCAAAAGATCGCGTATGCATCACATGATACGTTTGAACGTAAAACGGAACGAAACATAAGAAAGGTGGGGGGAAATTCTAAGTTTGGCGAAAGGCGTGAAAAAGTAAAGGAGACGCCGAGACACATTCCGGTACAAACTAACCACGAGGACGGTTGACGAAACAAAATAAGAAGAAAATAATCAGAAAGTTTATAGTGCGAAAATGAAGTTGTGAAATCTAGGCAATTCGAGGGCTAGTCGGAGGAACACATGAGTAGCGACTTCGAAAGTGACGACAAAAATAACAGTGGTTTCGACGACGAAGGTGGCGGATCGACCAGATAGGAATCTACGTAACAAAATACAGAAATAACTCAAACTTCGCCGGCAGTATTATTAATATCATCAAGGCAGTGTCACCACCCCTGAAAACCAGAACCTCAGCTCTACGAAAACAAAATTCCAAATCCCTGCCATCCAACCATCGAATCCGGGACTCTGAGTCTCCTGAAGCAACTGCCAGGGACAATACAGATGTGTCAGAGTTCAGCGTCAACAGAGAGCGGATTCTGCCTTTTTCAACAAGACTCTGCAACAGCTCATAGGCCAATATTTCGATGAGAACAATTGAAATTGTGTTTGAGGACAGAATTATTAGTAGAAATTTGTGGCCGCCTCGGTCCCCAGACCTAACCCCCTGCGATTTCTATTCTGGGGTAACTTAAAATATAAAGTGTATAAGACAAACCCACACACCCTGAAGAATAAAACAAAATATCCGCCAGGAAATTGCCAGCATTTCTCAAAGTGAACTACGGCGAGTGATGTAAAGAGGTGCCAAGAATGTATGGACAACGACGATGGCCAGTTTCAGCATCTCTTTTCATAAAGTTGGTAAGTAAAACCTTTAAAAGTAGTTTTAAAAATGTTGTATGGTTTCATACGCGCTTTTGTATGTTAGCGGCAGACGTCAACGAGCGCCGAGGACGCGGACAGGAAAAACATCGCGCAGCCGGTTCGTAGTTTCTTGGCTCTCCCTGTATATAGACGTTACGTGGATAAGAAAATTGCTTGGAGACATTTTATATACAAGAAAAACTCACCATAATGAGGATATGAGGATATTCCACCTTACAGCACAAAACATGGAGATTGCTTAGAAAACCGGAATTTATGGCCACCTTACCTATTGTAAGGCGACATATTAAGTTTCCCTTTTTCTTGTAAATGTGCTACTAGCAATAGACCTACTATTATTCAACGACCTTTTCCCATATTTGTTTGCTATGAATTTAAATAAATAAAACTATCAGAAGTTTCGGGGGGTTTGAACCCTATAAACCCCCCCTCTAAATACAGCCCTGCCATGAGAAACTGCCCTTATGTTCTGAACAGTCAGGGTTAGTTATGCTGGAAATTGCAAAATATGTCTAACAACTCTATCAAATTCATACGTACAAAAGTTAAAAAAGGGTTTATAGTTCACCGTTGCAGTGTATATTTAACCAAGTATTCCCTTAAATTTCTAATATTACATAGATAATGCTGAGTATTTTATGGGTAGAATCCAAGCAGACCAAATTAGAACTCATTAACTGCAGTAAATTTATTTAGTCGAGGCTATCAGTAAGTAAAATATAATCACTTAATGAAACCTTTATTATGTTGTTTAAAAACCTATTTTGTTTTCAATAATGCACATACATAGTTACATGTAATTAATTTTTATTTTCTCTACCTTGTACATAGTAGGTTGAGAAGGTGTTTCATTCCATCCAAAAATACGATTCGCAACGACACTCATCCTGCCTTGCCACCCCTAGCGCATCATCTCGCCTCACATCTCCTCTGGCTCCGCCACACTTTACCACTCATATCGCCCGGCCACTCTCCTCATCTGGCCGCTCTTCCCCCACTCTTCTCGTTTCGCCCCTCATGTCGCTTAGCAACTCCCGTCCTTCGCCACTCTTCTAACCTTGCCGATAGCCTGGCCTCCCAAGATCTCTCTACCTTTACCATTTCTCATGCTCGCCACTGATATCTTCGTCGCTTGTCTTAATACTCATTACTCGCCGCATCAGGTCTTTCCTCTCCTTTTTCCACTCCCCTCCTCCTCGTCGCGACTGATGATGTCGCGTCCTGCCCTGTGGGCTCGCTATTAGTTACCACTCGTATTGCTTAAACACTATTGCCACTACCTTTGGACACTCATTCTCGCGACGGACTCATTTGCCACGCCACGACTGGCCACTCATCTCATTTCGCTTCTCATCGCCACTCTCCTGGTCCCGCCACTCATCTCGCCCCACCACTCATATCGTCTGGCCACTCTTCGCCACTCATCTTGCCTTTCTGATCGCCTGGCCTCCTAACAATCGTGCCTACACCATTCCTCATGCTCGCCACACATCTCCCATAGCCAAACCTCTTAAATAGCCTATAAACTCGCCTTGCGACACCCCTCGCCATCGTATTAGTCTCATTTTCCCAATAGGGTCGACTCACCATAGTCCTCGCCTCGCCATTGGTTTGGTCCCGGCAATCCTTTTGTCGCTTTTCTCAACACTCACTACTCGCCGCAATAAGGCTTTCCCCTCCCCCCTTGTTTCAACGCATCGCGTCGCCACGAAATTATTCACCACACTTGGCCACTCATCTCACCCCTTGATCATTCATCTCGCTCTGCTCACTCATGTTGCTTTGCCACTCCTGGCAGATCACCTCGCCTCGCATCTCTTCGCCACTCATTTGACCCCTCTTTGCCACTCATCTTTTCTTTCTTATATTTAAATTCAACATACCTTTATGTATAAATTACTCACAACGTATTTTTTTGCTGATGATTTAAAATTATAAATATAAGTGATAACTGGTCATTTAATCACCACATTGATAGAATGGTTAACGATGCACATAAGAATTTGGGATTTTTGTTTAGAAACACTAAAGATCTTAAATGGTTTTCGTTGATTTTGTTGTACAGGTAATACTTACGTTAGGTCTAAAGTAGAATATCATTCACCAATTCGGAATCTATATTTTCTTATTCTCTCTCTCTCTCTCTCTCTCTCTCTCTCTCTCTCTATATATATATATATATATATATATATATATATATATATATATATATATATATATATAATCTAAATAATTCAGAAAATGTTTCTTAGATTAATTTATTGGAAGATACACAACAGATCAGCATATAGTGATGGTATACACTGACAGAATCTTTTACGTGAATTTAGCATTGACCAACTGAGTGTTCGAAGAGTAGTTACTGCTCAAACGTTGCTTTATAAATTGGTTAACTATTTTATAGATAACCCATCCTTCTTAGAACACAAAACTTTAATGTAAGGCATTTGAACCTGAGATTATGTTTTGCTTTTATCTGTCATGTTCCTAGGCCTACATCACACAAGAATTGTATTTGATTGAGTATGTGTTTAAGCATTAAAAATATCACTGAAAAATGTACTTGATTTTTCTCTCGAGTAATCTTCGTTTGAAAATGTTGTCATAAGAACTTTATCTTAATTAGATATGCGCATTTGTGAATGCTTGGGTTTTATTCTGTCTGTTTTTATTTTCTATATTTAAGTGCCTTTGTTTGTATATATGCTTTTTATTTGTCTAACCCCTCTGTAATGGGGGTCAATCCCCTGTTGAAGGAACAAGTAAATAAATAAACCTCCACCACTCATTTCGCCTCAACTCCCGTCCCTTCACCACTCCTCTTGCCTTGTTGTTCGTCTGGCCACCCAAGGGCCATTCCTTCATCATTCCACACACTCGCTACTCATCTCCCGTCGCCAACCCTCTTAGCCAACCTACAATAACATCTTGCCACAACCCTCGTCTCCCTATTGGGCCCTTTCTCCCAATAGGGTCGTCTCACCGCACTCTTCGCCTCGGCATTGGTCTTCTCTATCCAATGGTCTGGTCTCGCCATTCCCGTCTCTTGCCTCAACACTCACTACAAGCCGTAAACGTTTTACCCCTCCCCTCGCCTCTTGGTCATTTGCTCAAATGAAACGGAGATAACAACGCGGGATCTCTTCGACAGCGCCGAGAGCACACGTTCGTCTTGAGTCTGGTGCCCCGACACGCCGCCGGTCAAACACAATTGAAGAACGTTAGTAGTGTATGTCTGCACAACTATTCCACGCAAGACACCGCCAAATCAGACCTCGCTTCCAGCGCTATCTGCTGCTCTCCACCGCCAACGCAATTGCAGCGAACTTCCCGGCCAGTCCTTCGTCACCGCTCGTCGTCGTCACAACACCAGCAACTAAGACAGTCAACGCCTCACCGCCGGTAACGGCCTACGCCCGGCGCGCATAACGCTCGTACAACGCCGCCGCCTTCGCAACCACCGGATACCTGTCGGTTACTGCCAACACTACCAACGCAGACGTCCCTCAAGACAACACCCTAGTCACCACGACCACTTCAGCGCCGTAGCGGTCCGACATCTACAAACTTACACCCTACTGGAGCAACTCTGGCAGTGCTGGCCTTCCCTAATGAAGACCATTATGATTGTATCCAGGAATGGACCTACTCCAATAGTGCGCCTTGTCTTCCTGGACAAGGCGTACTACGATGCAGCTCTGGAGAAGGACGTGGAACTCTCCGGCAACCGAGTTCGCTTCAAAGCCAGCCGCACGACTTGGACACCGCCGTGCCGCCTGTATGGTCACTCGGAGGCACACTGTTCCTCTCAATCGCGGTGCCACTACTGTGGCGCCCAGCCCTGGCTTCCGCCTGCAAGCAGCACAATACTTGTGCCGCAGGAGATTTTGTGCCTCCTGCTTCAGGACGTACCACTACACCGGGCATGCCTAGTGTCCGCTATACTCCAAGCCAGCTACTCGGCATCAATCAACAAGGACTGCACCGCCGCCGCCCAGCTCAGTGGGCCAGGACTACAATACAGCACCACACCCAGTACGGACGTCGTAGTTGTCACTTTAGCAGCCATTGAATCTTCAATCGCCGATCTCCTTAGGGCCCCCGCCACCATACAGACATAAGTCAACACCTCAACAAAGGAACGCTGCCTCAGGCCATTTCAACAGGATCCGAACTTCAATTCAGGAACTCACACTTCACGAATATCCAGATCTACTCGCCTCGAATAGAAACTACCTTGAAGAAGGAAACATCACACCGGGCACAGATCCAAACGACGACCACTCCGCATTGCTGGGCACTCTCGAAGCGTAAGTCACTGGCATGCGCGAAGTAAAGCATACCCATACGCATCCGCCAACTACAAGAAGCCTCCACAGACTAGAGAAATGCTACACACTCATCAAAAACCTTATAGAACAACAAGTACTTATGTCACCAGCAACACAGCACAATAGAACGAACGTCGCAAAAAGTAGAAAACTATGCCAATATCACCACCACAAAACCATAAAAACGTGCGAGATCAACAGTATGCACCCACAATTCCATAGGATAGGCGTCTGGGTCTTGGCCAAGGCGCCAGACTACCCCTACCCGCCATCTGGCGCCTTAACAGCACCTACAAACCCCTTGAGCGTCAGTGGTACTGGGCACCATCTTAATTCAAAGCCAAACCAATACATTAATAAACAGTCACCACAAAATCGAATTAGATTGTTAAACATTAAGCTGTTGAGAAAAATTGCAACGGGAGATGGGTGGCGAGCGTGATGAACGATGAAGACATTTTTTGGAAGGCCATACGAGTGGCAAGGGAAGAAGAGAGGGGAAGGGACGGTAATTGCGAGGTGAGATGAGTGGCCAAGCGTGGCCTAGCAAAGAGTGGTGGGGCCAGAACAGCGATGAGGAGATGCGAGGCGGGATGATGTGTCAAGCGTGGCGAGATGAGTCGCCAAGAATGGCTGGGTAACATGAGCGGAGAATAATGGCGATCCGAAGCGACGAGACGATGCGAGGGGCGGCGGAGCAGAGCGAGACGTGACGGGATAGGACAGGACGGTACGGAACTAGAAGAGATGAGACGAGACAGGGAAAGGATTATTGCGGAAAGTAGTGAGTGTTCAGACAAAAGGAATGACGAGATCAGACCACTGGATAGAGGAGACCACTGGCGCAGCGAGCGCTGTGGTGAGATGACGCTATTGGAAAAATGAGACCAATAGAGAGGCCAGATATGTGACAAGGCGTGTTTATAAGCTCGCTATGAGGATTTGAACGAGAGATGATCAGCGAGCGTCATGGATGGTGAAGGCACGGTTATTGGGAGGCCAGACGAGCGGCAAGGCAAGAAGTGCGGGTGTGAGGTGAGATGAGTGGCGGAGAGTGGCAGGACGGTGTGAGTAGCGAAGAGTGGAGGGGCTAGATGATTGGAAAGAGATGCGAGGCAGGATGATCTTCCAAGTATGGTGAGACACGATGAGTTCCAGGGCGACATGAGTGACCAAGGGTGGCGGGGCGATATGAGTCGAGAGACCAGACCATTTGATAAAGGGGACCACTGGCGAGGCGAGAGGTGTGGTGAGACGACCCTATTGGCAAGATGATAACAACAGAGAGCCGAGAGTTGTGGCAAGGCTTGTTTATAGAATAACTAAGAGGATTTGCACGGAAGAAGAATGGCGCGCGTCATGGACGGTGAAGCCGCGGTTATTGGGAGGCAAGAAGTGCAGCGAAGGAACGGGAGTTGCGAAGACTGGCAAGGTGAGATGAGTGGCATGACGAGATGAGTGGCGAAGTGTCGTGGGGCCAGATGAGCGGCGAAGAAATGCGAGGCGGTATGATGGGCCAAGTATGGAGAGGCAAGATGAGCTCCAGGGCGACATAAATGGCCAAAGGGTGGCGGGACGAGATGAGTCGCTAACAATGGCGAGGCAAGATGAGGGAGAATAATGGCGAGTCAATAGGATGAAACGACCCTAAAATGGACGAGATAGGTCGGATCTGGCCGAGTCGAGCTTACTCAAAATGATCTCTTATTTATTTACGGTGTTTATCACATTCTACAGAATATTATACACACAAAATATACACACGATGGGTGACACACGAAATGCTCGTGTTAACAGTAATTAGGTACTGAATTTAGAAGCTTTAGGGCGAAATTTTGTTTTTGCTTTTGTTGGAATATTATGATTTCTCAGTTTTATATAGTTATTCTAATATGCACATAATAATGATGAACACCGAGTGGTCTCTTAAAAGAGTCCTGCACGTAGGCTCTTAGAGCTCCTTGTGTCCCTCATCCTAGGCATTACCCAAATACAATGATCCGTATAAACGGACCACGTCCTGAATATTTGCCCGTATTTTCTCAGGTTCCAAAAAGAAGAACCCTAGGGATACATATCTATGCAAATTCCGACATCAAGGGTCTTGATTTAGTCCCATTATGTATAAATGTCTGCGCAAGTTTTTGTGTCCTGTAAGATAAACCACAATTACTCTTAACTTAGATCTAGTTAAGTTGAGAAGAAACTAGCTCAGTTTCTGGTCAGGTCCTGATTTCAAGGCAAGGACCTATTTGGCGGTGGTTTGCTTACTCCAGATTTCAAGAGGAGCCCTAGCCAAATAAGTTGAGTTATTTCATATTTGGCAGTTCTAGTCGACACACCGTAGAAGGGCTCAGACCCAGTAAAATTAATCCCCGATTCCTCTTTGTAAGATTGTCTGCCATCTCATTTTCTCTAATGCCAGCATGCTCAGGAACCCAAAGAAAGGCTTGTTACTTTACTTTGGTCTTCGCTGAAAACGTTAATAAAAGCTAAAGGAAAGTGAGTAAATTACCTTACGAGTGGGTTTTAGAAGTAGATGTCTGTTCTATAGCTGGTGCCCGTCCGCCCATTTTAGGTGTTTTACTTTCATAGACAAATTACGGTGTGAAGACAAACGTGGCCATCTTGTCGCTATTGATCATGCGCAATGGGAACTAAATGAGAAGTGAAATCCGCGGAATAAGTGATATGTTCTTCATTTTCTTTTGTCGCTGATATAACTAGTGCATTACATGGGGGAAGGGCTTGCGGAAATACAATATATATGGTAGGAGAGAGCGTTTAGGTATGTAGAACTTAGAGCTACATTAGTAACTTAAGCTTATATTAAAAAATACCAAACCTGACCTAACCTCCCGTGATTCAGGAACCTAAGCTTAAGCTTAGGAACACAGGCTAGCGAAAGTGGTACTAATTAAAACAAGCCGACTTTCTGCTCTTAGTCTTCAACAGCGACGGAAGTGATGTCTTATATGTCCTACAGATGTCATTCTATGTCATACGCTAGCTCTAACGCAATGCTGGCAATATATGAATAACTAATGCCGCCAGAGCCGGTAAGATACTCAACCTCAAGGCGTAGCCGAGGGATTGAGGGCCCTGAGCCTCAAAGCGTAACCGAGGGATGTTTTTTTAGAAGCAGAGGAGTGTAGGCCGCAACTGCGAAGCGATGACAGGGCGTAGCCGAGGGATCTGCGCGTCTAAAACTCGAATGATTCACGTTCGCAGAAATTAGGAACACATCGCTTATTTAGCGGATTTCACTTTTTATTTAGGTTAGCAGTTCCCATTTTGCATGTGTTTTAGCGAAAAAATGGCTACATTTTTCCTATAAAAGTAAAACACATAAAAGGGGCAGGCAGGTGGGCACCAGCTAGGGGGGCCTCTTCCCGCTTCCCGCGCATTCACTGCTTGTCGAGCTGTCTGCTAGTGACGTCACGTGGCATCGCTATTCCCATCTGGAAGCTCAGGGTTTACGATATAATTCAAATCTGACATGCTTTCTGACATGATATGGTCACCTCAAGCAAATTTATTTGAAACAAAACTCTCATTCCGTAACATATAACATAGAAAAATAACACAGAGGAAGAAACAAAACTATGCCATATACTCTATCTAACAGCTTGTCTTGTTAAACAACACATTTTTTTTTTTTTTGCTTTAAATTTTTCAACATTTAGTTATAATTGCAATGCATTTCCTGCAAAAGATAGCAAGTATTATTGCCTTTTAAACACGTAATAAACGAAGAGAGGGAGAGAGAGACAAGGGGGAAGAAAAACTATATTATATTAAAATAAAATAGAACCTTCAGCCTATGCATTATTTCTGCAATTTTACTTTCCCTTCTATTTACTTATAGTAAGTAGAGGAAGTATTGTATTCCACCCAAGTGGAAACACATGTTTTGAGACTCTTGAATCTAAAATACCACGTTTTAGAAAAAGGTTATGCGTGCGTGTGAACAGCATAACTCAAAACGAAAAGTCGGTTAAATACCAAACTTGGAATTTAACTTCAGCATCTTCCAAGGATGCGACATGATTTTTTAAGAAGATTCCCTATCACGAACTACCCTTTACATGGGAAATTAGCGATTACTTTTATGTTCTCAAAAATGACTAATACCATTTTGATTAAAGTGCATATGTTTAAAACATTTGCATGACAAATAAAATATATATTTCGAATTTCCTGTAATTAAACTGTGAAAACTTCATTTGAATGGCTTGTATAATTTGGTAAAGGTTAAAAGATTAAAAAATTACTTTAAAAAGAAGTAGATCTCGTTAAAGCACACACTTTATGCCAAATAAATATTGTTATGGTGTTAACCATGTACAAGATATTCTGTGTTATTTGTCTGAATGTTCAAATACTTAATTTTAAGTGGTAAGCCGGCATTCGGCATTTTTTCCTCGTGGTCATGCAAAGAGCATGGAATTTCAAAGCCATCACATAGCGACACGCTTTATAATTTCAATTGGTTTAGCTTTTGTCGCGGTATCGTTCGTGTTATCTTATTTGCTGAGCGCCTGTTATTGTTTTACTATTTTTGTCATCCGGCTAGCTATTATTACTCAGTCGAGCAAATCTCTTGAACAGGATGTGTAAACGAAAGGAGTTGTTATTCAAAGATAACACTGATAAAAGAATTTGTTTTTACACTTTTATTGCCGTCACACTTCATTAATTTCACATATTTACTCTTGATACACGCCCGACTGAAACTGTTATATTTTCGAATGTAACTATAATCACTTATTTGCCGCACATTATTAATTCGAGTATTTCACATTTTGTAACTAACTTTACGACGCGAGAGATTCTGTAGAATTGCATAACGTGTACTTCGTGAATGCTTCTGTTGAACTGCGCGACGTGTAACTCGTGAATGATTCTGTTAAACTGCGCGACGTGTAGCTCGTGAATGATTCTGTTAAACTGCGCGTTACCAGCAATCCAGCAATCGAGAACAGGTTGCCCAGGTTCACCTGGGCGGAATATAATCGCCACAGTACCTAGCCGCGTATGCGGCTTTACCTGTGCGATATAGAAGGATAAAAAGAATGTACACAAGCTTTTGATTTATGTCTGTCTTGGGCGGGGTTTAGCTTTCTGCGCTACCATTGGCTGAGTCTCTGTGTCCCCTCATGGGCGGACTAGCGACCATGTGGTGACCAAGCTCAATGCTGCTTAACTTGGGCGACCGCTTGTGTGGTCGTCACGTTAAGCAGGCCGGCATGGCAGCAAAGCAAGATGGGAATGCAGGTAATGGGATGGGGGTACTCAAGTTGGCGGCAGGGCGGGCCGTTGCTAGATGGTCAGTCATCCAGCTAGCGACCGGGCCCAATGCTGCTTAACTTGGGGAGGTTTGTGAGTTGAGGGATTGGCAGACCTCAGCCTCGGGGGTCCAAGCCGTCTTTCGGCAACCGGTAGCTCTTCCTCCGCCGTGGCGCCTTGTGGTCATAGCGGCCCAAAGAGTTAACCAGCTGGTTGGTGTGGTAGGTGAGTTTCGTGTACATGGTGCGGGTTCTCTCCCGCACCACGTCCACGATGTATGGAAGACCGGAATGGGTATGTAGGATATGTGATGGGAATCTACGCCCGGTATCATAGATCATCCGAAGCGCCCTGTTCTGAACGGTTTGCAGTCTGCGGATGGTGGTCGCTGCCGCCGATCCCCAGACCTCGCAGCCGTAAAGAATCAGGGGCGGGATAATCGCCTGATATAGGCGTAGTTTGCGGCGTATGGGCATTGTGGAGCGGAATACAGGGTACAGCTGCCTGAGCGCGGAGTGGCCGAGGCCGACCTTTGCCCTGACATGTGGCGCGAAAGTGAGGCCGCGGTCGAGCGTGACTCCAAGGTATTTGGCTGAGGTAACCCAGGGGATTCTACTCCGCCGCAACCTCAGAGGCCGCTCGGGCCGCCACCGACGGACCTTCGCCAGGAGAAGCGCAGAGCTCTTCCCCGGGCTGATGGCCATCCTCCACTTTTGCCTCCACCTGCCAATGGCTTGGAGCTGTCGCTGTAGTGGAGGGAAACAGAATCGGGCATTCTTGTTCTGTGCCATTATGAGGACATCGTCGGCATATTGGCACGTAACAGTCCTGGGTTCCGTGGGGAAGTCCGACATGTAGGCCGCGAAGAGAAGCGGGGACAGTACACTGCCTTCCGGGACTCCAGCGGCTATGGGACGGACTGAGGAAACCTTTCCCTCCACTCTCACCCTGAATGTGCGATCCCGGAGGAAACTGCTTATCAGGGCAAGATAGGCGGGAGGGATGTCTGACTCCTTGAGTTTGTACAAAAGGCCTTGGTGCTACGTTGTGGCAAAGGCCTTCTCTACGTCCAGCAGCACTGCTATGGTCTTGAAGTTCTCCTGGAAGCCCAGGGAGGCCTTCTCGGCCAGTCGCAGCAGCTGCAGGGTGGTGGAGTGCCCATGGCGAAAACCAAGCTGATGGTCCGGTAGGAGTTGCCTTTCCTCAAATAGAGGTGTGAGGCGGGCTAGGAGCAACCGCTCAAATACTTTTGAGACGGTTGGGAGTAGGCTGATGGAGCGGTAACTGCATGGAAAGACCGGATCTTTGCCGGGCTTTAAAATGCATACCACCCGCGCCTCCTTCCAACTAGTTGGAAAGTGGCGGAGGTGAAGGCATGCATTGAAAATCCGCGTCAAATGGATGACGGCCTTCTTACGAAGGTGCTGGAGCATTGGGCGCCGTGACGCCGTCGTGTCCAGGGGATTTATTCGGGTTGAGTTTTCGGATTTCGGAAGCCACCTGTTTAGGGGTGACTATGGGAAGATGGACCTCCTCGTGGCGCGGTTGTGGTTCCTCATAGAGGTTTTCCACAGTCGCTTCCACGAGTTCAGTAAAGTCTTCGTCCTAGGAATCCTCCCGCGGTTCGAATTGAAGTTCCAGATGGTCTGCAAACACCGTGGCCTTTTCGCGGGGCTCGAATGCGAGTCTTCCGCGAGTGCCGTGCAGAGGATGCTGGTACTGGGTTTTATCCTTCCTCAAGGATTTGGTAATCCGCCATGGTTTCTTTTCCTGTAGGTTTACAGTCTCCATTGTTCTTTCCCAGGCCTCCTTTCTGTGCACACGGAGCAGTCGTCTTGCCAGGGTTTTGAACCGCTGGTATACTGCCCCTATCCTGGGATGGCGGAAACGCTGCCATAGCTTCCGTACAGTTGCCTTGGCTTTTAGCAGCTGCCGGAGTTCATTGGGTATGGTTCTCGGGTTGGGTATGTCATTACCTGTCTTTGGCTTGGAATTTATACTCCCTCACCCCGATATGCCTAAACATTATAACAGAGCTGCTATTGGTTAATAAAGCGCGCCAACATTAGCGTCTATTTTTATATCCAATCAAAATTGCGAACACATATGCTCTAGGGAAGATATTCCCTCCATTTCTAAAGAAAGGCACGCTACTCTGACGTCATTTGTTTGTCTCTTCTAATTGATAAACTCACCCCCTCGTTTCATTGTTATCCGCTCCTATTGTTAGTTTCAGTGAGGCCGTGTAAACTTATTTCCTAACAATGCTTATAATTAACAAACATCTCAAATGATTGTCATACAATAATGCTAATTTACACTACAATCACTCTGGCATTTACAGTGTTGTGATATAAGATACTGCCTCATATATGCCCCACTAGAAACATAATTATAAATATTTACAACTTTTTTTTTGGAAATTTTATAATTGGGTTTTTAGTCTCCTGAATCTTGGAACACACGGTATTTATGAGTTGCACGTAACACTGCACACGCATTTTACACACGTTATACATCTTGCCTTTTTCTCGCCACTATTCACTGGCTCGGGTCTAATGTGTTTATATACATACATCTGAGATTACAATTTTTATAGCAAATACTGTACTCTGAACTATTTAGGTCACTGTTACAAAATGGTTATACTTTCTTAGGTTATTGACATAAAAATTTATACAATCAAGATTTTTAACCTGGTTCATTTTGTAACTATTGAACACATTTACCAACATATTCATCCTCTACACAAATATATTTACATCTCTTAACTCTAGACATAATTTCACATTATCTGTGTGTTATATAAGTGTTTTGCTTTAATTATCTTTACCCCTTTCTTTATTGTTTTGTACTTTATATTCACAATACTCTTCAAATTATATCTATATACTTTTACTTTCATATGACATTAACTGATCATTATTACATGCTATATTTCAAATGTGGTTACAGTTTACTAAGAAAATGTTCTTTCTCCCCTTTAAACATTTATTTTAGTCCTGAATGTATTTCTCCTTTCTTATGACATATATACAAAGTTTGGTATTCCCTCTTCTGGATCAAATTGTCTATGGATAAACATTGCTAGCTGTATCGTAACCTTCCAAAATCTGTTCATGAATAACCTCTTAAAGGATTCATATGAAATTTCGCCCCCTGATACCATTTGAAACCAATCCAAAGTTTTCTGAACAACACGTCTTTTAACAACTATCATTTTCAATTCTTCCGGTATCTTTTTAATTTGAGAGTACTCTGACAAGTCTGTAATAAACTGTACTGGATTGGAGTTTTCATTTTGAACAGCTTGGTACTTGTTAATTTCAGAAGCTGGTTTTTGATCCAAATTTATAGACAAAACTTTAACTTCTTCAGACAACTTATTTCTTTGCGTTTCCGACTCCTTTTGAATTTCAGATATCTCCCCTCTGAAATTAACTTGCACCTGAATTAAATATGCATTCGTAGCCTCCATCATCTCTCTTAGCTCACTTGAAATGCTATTCATTCTGCTACCTAATTCTGTACATTTTACATCAACATGTTCAATTTTATTAACCTCACTTTTTTTGTTAGATATTTCCCTGCTCATGTCTGACATTTTCTTTGAAATTTTTCCTATCTCACTTGCTATTATTTCATGATTTTCATTTCTCATTTTTATTATACTACTATCTAGCTCCATAATTTTTAATTTCTTCCCTGTTTTGATCTAATTTTTGCTCTAATTTCTCATTACTCTTACCAATATCTTCCCTTAATTGATCTGTAATACTCTTACCAATATCTTCCCTCAATTTCCTGTTATTCTTTTCCATACCTTCTCTCAATTCCCTATTATTCTTTTCCATATCTTCTCTCAATTCCCTATTATTCTTATTTAATGTTTCACCAATATTTCTCAGCATTTTCATCATCATACCAGCATCAAAATTAACATTTCCTGCTATTCTATTCTCACTTTCTTCACTAATATTTCCTCCCTCAAATCCTACATTGTTTGAGCCATTTTCCGTAACCTGTATTGAATTGCAGCTAATTGTTACATTATCCCCTTCCATAATTGTTCCTTCAGTATTATTAGTAGACATTGTTTTCTTAATCCTACCACTTCTCAACAACATTTAATTTCTCACAATTTTTTTCCCCTTTTAGGATACACAAAAAACTTACAATTTTCTAACCTTTATGATGCTAACTGATGAAGTTGCTTTGATGTCCAGCTTCCTGCCCCTCTCTCCTAGATGTATATGTCGCCTCTGCGTCGTACTACGATGGATCTGCGTCGTCTCGCTGTCTTGGTGTCCTGTACTCGAATTCCCCTGTTGCCTTCTGTTCACGTAATTACTCATGTCCTCTCATCCGCGTCGTCGGTCTTTCTGGTGGTTGTTTCTGGGATCTGCGTCTTGTAGTTAATTTCACTGCTCCATTCGCTCCACGTCCTGGTTCCTTCGCCCCTTCCTGGTTATTTTCGCCCCACGTTCTGGTTAGCAACTTGTCGCGGTATCGTTCGTATTATCTCCTTTGCTGAGTGGCTGTTATTGTTTTACTATTTTTGAATTTTGGGTTCTTTGTCATCCGGCTAGCTATTATTACTCAGTCGAGCAAATCTCTTGAACACGGAAATGAGTTGTTACTAAAAGATAACACTGATAAAAGAATTTGTTTTTACACTTTTATTGCCGTCACACTTCATTAATTTCACATATTTACTCTTGATACACGCCCCTGAAAGTGTTATATTTTCGAATGTAACTATACTCACTTATTTGCCGCACATTATTAATTCGAGTATTTCACATTTTGTAACTAACTTTACGACGCGAGAGATTCTGTAGAATTGCGTAACGTGTACTTCGTGAATGCTTCTGTTGAACTGCGCGACGTGTAACTCGTGAATTATTCTGTTAAACTGCGCGACGTGTAACTCGTGAATGATTCCGTTAAACTGCGCGTTACAGCAATCCAGCAATCGAGAACAGGTCGCCCAGGTTCACCTGGGCGGAATATAATCGCCACAGTACCTAGCCGCGTATGCGGATTTACCTGTGCGATAAAGAAGGTTAAAAGAATATACACAAGCTTTTGATTTTTTTCAAACTGCCATGGGCGGGGTTTAGCTTTCTGCGCTACCATTGGCTGGGTCTCGGTGTTCCCTCATGGGCGGACTAGCGACCATGTGGTGACCAAGCCCAATGCTGCTTAACTTGGGCGTCCGCTTGTGTGGTCGTCAAGTTAAGCAGGCCGGCATGGCAGCTAAGCAAGATGGGATTACTAGGTAATGGGAAGGGGATATTCAAGTTGGCAGCAGGGCGGTTCGCTGCTAGATGGTCACTCGTCCAGCCAACGACCGAGCCCATTGCTGCTTAACTTGGGGAAGTTTTTGGAATGAGGGATTGGCAGACCTCAGCCTCGGGGGCCCAAGCCGTCCTTCGGCAACCGGTAGCGCTTTCTCCGCCTTGGCGCCTTGTGGTCGTAGCAGCCCAATGAGTTCACCAGCTGGTTGGTATGGTAAGTGAGCTTCGAGTACATGGTACGAGTTCTCTCCCGCACCACGGCCACGATGTATGGGAGACCGGAATGGGTGTGTAGGATGTGTGTCAGGAATCTACGCCCGGTATCATGGATCATCCGAAGCGCCCTGTTCTGGATGGTTTGTAGCCTGCGGATGGTGGTCGCTGCCGCCGATCCCCAGACCTCGCAGCCATACAGAATCAGGGGCGGGATAATCGCCTGATATAGGCGTAGTTTGAGGCTATGTGCATTGTGAAGCGGAATACAGGGTACAGCTGCCTGAGCGCGGAGTGGCCGAGGCCGACCTTTGCCCTGACATGTAGCGCGAAAGTGAGGCCGCGGTCGAGCGTGACTCCGAGGTATTTGGCTGAGGTAACCCGGGGATTCTCCTCCGCCGCAACCTCAGAGGCCGCTCGGGCCGCCACCGACGGACCTTCGCCAGGAGAAGAGCAGAGCTCTTCCCCGGGCTGATGGCCATCTTCCACTTTTCGCTCCACCTGCCAATGGCTCGGAGCTGTCGCTGTAGTGGAGGGAAAAAGAATCGGGCATTCTTGTTCTGTGCTATTATGAGGATATCGTTGGCATATTGGCACGTAACAGTCCTGGGTTCCGTGGGGAAGTCCGACATGTAGGTCGCGAAGAGAAGCGGGGACAGTACACTGCCTTCCTGGACTCCAGCGGATATGGGACTATTTGAGGAAACCTTCCCCTCCACTCTCACCCTGAATGTGCGATCCCGGAGGAAACTGCTTATCAGGGCGAGATAGGGAGGGAGGTCTGACTCCTTGAGTTTGTACAAAAGGCCTTGATGCCACGTTGTGGCAAAGGCCTTCTCTACGTCCAGCAGCACTGCTATGGTCTTGAAGTTCTCCTGGAAGCCCAAGGAGGCCTTCTCGGCCAATCGCAGTAGCTGCAGGGTTGTGGAGTGCCCATGGCGAAAACCAAACTGATGGTCCGGGAGGAGCTGCCTTTCCTCAAATAGAGGTGTAAGGCGGGCTAGGAGCAACCGCTCAAAGAGTTTTGAGACGGTTGGGAGTAAGCTGATGGAGTGGTGACTGCATGGAAAGACCGGATCCTTGCCGGGCTTTAAAATGCATATCACCCGCGCCTCCTTCCAACTAGTTGGATAGTGACGGAGGTGAAGGCACGCATTGAAAATCCGCGTCAAATGAATGACGGCCTACTTGGAAAGGTGCTGGAGCATGGGCGCCGTGACGCCGTCATGTCCAGGGGATTTGTTTGGGTTGAGTTTTCGGATCTCGGAAGCCACCTGTTTAGGGGTGACTATGGGAAGATGGACCTCCTCGTGGCGCGGTTGTGGTTCCTCATAGAGGTAGTCCACAGTCGCTTCCACGAGTTCAGTAAAGTCTTCGTCCTGGGAATCCTCCCGCGGTTCGAATTGAAGTTCCAGATGGTCTGCAAACACCGTGGCCTTTTCGCGGGGCTCGAATGCGAGTCTCCCGCGAGTGCCGTGCAGAGGATGCTGGTACTGGGTTTTATCCTTCCTCAAGGATTTGGTAATCCGCCATGGTTTCTTTTCCTGTAGGTTTACAGTCTCCATTGTTCTTTCCCAGACCACCTTCCTGTGCATACGGAGCAGTCGCCTTGCCAGGGTTTTGAACTGCTGGTATACTGCCCCTATCCTGGGGTGGCGGAAACGCTGCCATAGCTTCCGTACAGTTGCCATGGCTTTTAGCAGCTGCCGGAGTTCATTGGGTATGGTTCTCGGGTTGGGGATGTCAGACGGGATGCGGTGGTTGTGTGCACGTACCGCAGTCAGGATCTGTTGGGAGAAGTCTGCCGCCGCCACTTCCAGCGCATCGATGGAATCGATACGTGGCCGCGGGTCGACAGACCGGTTCAGTTCTTGGACGGCTGCATCCCAGTCGACCTCTGGGCTGACCAGTGCTGGCATTGAAATGTTGGACCCACCAGGACAGGGACATGGTCGGAATCCAGCTCGTTTATCGCCGAGAGCTCTAAATGGAATGAAATGTTTTTAATGATCATGATATCCAGAATATCCGGCCTGCCGCGGGCCGGATGAAACGTAGGCCCTCTCGGTCCGTGCGCGATTAGGCTTGGGTCTCCGCTGATGAGGCGGTAGATTCCGCGGCCTTTCTGGTTAACCGGCAGCTGTGCCAGAGCCCGTGTTTCGCGTTGAGGTCTCCTGCAATGCAAACCACAGGGTGTAGGTTAAGTAGGGTTCGGTAATCTGCTTCATAGAAGCGATGATCTGGAGGGTCGTAAACCGCTATCAGCAGTGTGTCTAGCCCGCCAATGGCAAGCCGAATGGCACAGGCTTCCACATGCTGTAGTGGTGGGAGAGGGAAGGGTGTATGCGTGATATGGTTTTTGATGAATATAGCTGTACCGCCCCCCGGTCGGCCGACCCGATCTTGCCGATGGGTGACGTAACTCGGCAGCGAGAAGGTAGTACCAGCAATCAAGTGTGTCTCACAGACCATTAGAATATCAATTCCGTAGGAGTGAACAAACTCAAGTACGCTGGGGTAATGCCCCCTTACTCCGTTTGCGTTCCAGAACGCAGCTCGTAATGGCCTCCGGACGAGTCTGGTAGCCATTACGAAGCGGAATCAGGGAACAAATGCTCCAGTGTTTTGAGCATGACTTTGTGCTTTTGTATGGGGCTCAACTGCGGGTTGGCTAGCTGCAGTTTGCAGGTGATATGGTGCAGTTTGTGATATGGTGTCACCAAATCCTGCCAATGAGGCCGTCGTTGTTGCTGAGTGTATGTGTCGTGGCAGCAGCCGGTGTTGTGGTCACTGCCGCCGCCGTCGATTGTTTTTGTGCCGCCACTGTGGGCGGGGCTTGGGGCTGTTGAGCAGCCGGGGCCTGTGATTGCCCCGGCTTGGTGTTAGAAGCAGGACCTTTCTTACTGTTCCTCTTCTTTTTGTTCTTCCTTTGTCGTGCTGTCTGTTGTTGTTGTCCCGGCTGTGGCATTTCCTCGGGTGATGTCGCCGTCGTCGCCGGTGTTGTTGTCGCCGCTGCAGTGCTCATCTCATGAGCTGAAGCTCCTCCCACGCCTTGCAGCGTCGTCTCAGCCTTTTTGAGAGCGGCCGCAAAGGAGACTTCCGGTCGGACTGTAGCCGGTACCGGTGCTCCTTGTCGGCGGCTCTCGATTATCCTTTGCCTCGCCACGCAGCCCTTGTAGACGCTGACGTGGTCCTGGCGGCAGTTGGCACACGACTTCTCCTCGGGCGCTTTGTCACAGTCCCGCAGAAGATGGGGCCCAGCACAGCGCAGGCATGCAAGCTTGCGCTCACACACCAGGCTCGAGTGGTGGAATCCCATACATCTGTGGCACTGCACTGGTCCACCTTGGCCGTAAAAGCGTTCAACCTTTACGACCGTGTGGAAGAGCACCCGAACAGCGTCAATGGGCTGAGTCTCCTCGCCAGGGACCTTGTCCACAACGACGAGGTAGAAAGGCATCGGGACTTTGACTGGAGCTTCCTCAGTGACGATAATCTTCCTGAGGTGTGCCACAGCCGATACAGCGATGTTGTGCTCTTCTGAGAGCGCAGCCCTTACGTCGTCTGGGTGGCACTCAGAGTCAAGCCCACGTATGATTCGGCGCTCCACATGAGGGCGCTGTGGTGAATAAGAATAAAAGGGGATCTGTAGGTCCCTCAATACTTGTTTGACCGCCTCGAAGTCCTCGGGGGTGAAGGTCTGCAAGTGGATCTTGTGTGGCTTTCTTCTGGCTTCAAAGCCGCCTGCGATCTTGGACACCAACCGCCGCATAACTCCTACATGGTCTCTGAAGGAGTCCGCTATGATCAGCGGTAGTTTGGCCCCCCTTTTGGATTGGGGTTGTTGGGTAACCAGTGCTGGTGGCTGCAAACTAGCTCCCGAGTTGGGTTTGGAACCCGGGGTGCCCTTTTTCTTCCCCCGACAGTGAAGCCGTCGAGATCGGACTCCTCCCCCTCCGATTCTGGCAGAGGAGTGAGGGAGGGGAGAGAGGGGATAGCTGGTGTTACACCGGTCGCGATCTCTTGAGGGGCCGAAGCCTTCCTCTTAGATCCCTTGGACCTTCCTTTAACTGGAGCTCCCAGTATGGGAGAGGAGGAGCTGGGTCCTGGTACTTGCCCGTCGTTGAGGTCAATGGTCGGCGCGGTAGCCCTTCGGCTGTCCGCAGAGGACCGGACCTCCGCGAGGGAGGCGCCTGTTCGAGCCATATCGGCCCTGGGTGCCGGACCAGAGGTCCTGACCCTTGGCTGTGGTCTTGCAAACCCGCTGTCTCGTGGTCCGTCAGTCAGTGTGTCCAAATCTTGGAAAAATAGATGATAGTTATAGAGTAGTAAGAAATGTGGGAAAACCTGTTCTCAAGATACCGCTGGACCTTAGCGAGAGACCAGGGACAAGCTATCAGAGGATGCTAGGTCCACTGCTTGCCCGGCTCCGCTCGACGATTTGCCCGGCCGGGCCTTTTTCTGGCGGGCTAGAAGGGGAAGCTAGTCCACTGCCGCCAGTGGGAGAGGTGAAGGCGGCTCGCACTCTCGCGGCAAGCTAGAAGAGGGTGCCTTGCCCACTGCTTGCCGCTATGGTGAGGGCTGCCGGTGGAAAGGCAACTTCCAGGAGATGCCGCTAGCTGCTGCTGAGGTGTCCCACGAAGCGGCGGATGAAGGCGCTGACCTTGCCCAGGATGGTGCTGCGCTGTCCAAGAAGACCGAAGGAGAAGTCCCTGAAGACGATGTTCACCCCTCGGCTCCACGATGCTGAATGCGTCGCGTGTGTGCGCGTTACCTTTTTTTCGAGTGGAGGAGAAAATGATTTAATCACTAACCTCAGCCACGATGGGAGTCGGGACTGAGAGCGTGGGACTCACCGAGTCGTCGGCATACCCACTAAAAACTCCTCCACGGATTGAAAGGAAAGGGTTTGCTGCGGTACCGCTTAAAGCACCCGCGCAGTACTAGGTGATGGTTGAAACTGGGCCGTAGTGCGGTCGCCAGGGGAGTAAGGAGTAATTGCCGGGAGACAGACTTGACCGAGGCCCAGTCTGCCCCCGCAGCGAAGTTAAGGTGAGGATAGTAGGAATTTTAGGTAATGGTGTAATATTGATGTGCATTGAGCGTGTAGCGTTCTTGTAGTGGATGTATCTCTGGAGGTCTAAGGAGTTCCTTCAGGTGTAGTCGTTGGTGTTTGTTGGCTGACAGATCTTGCGAATGTCTCGTTGGCTGTGTTGTGGTGTGTGAGTTCGTCCGTATGAAGCCGTGAGTAGTCCTCGAAGAAACGTAGGTTGCGGCGGGCCCGCTCGCTCCGGGGAGAGAGCGGCGCAGCATCCCTTGGAGAGGTGTCTGCGGAGTTGCTTGTTGATTGCGAAGACTGCTTTGGTGTTGTGGTGGTGGTAGTCTGGTTGCTGTGGAAGTTGTGTAGTTCTGTTACACGCTTCTCCAGAGATTGGAGGAGCGCGTGGAGTTGGTTTAGCTTAGCAGCGTTGCGAGTTGCTAATGTGTGTAGGTCCTGTAGCGTGGCTTCCATTTGGTTGTTCCGGCGGAGGCGGGCTTCGGCTTGTTCGTCAATGTTAGACTTGATGAGTCGAACGTCCTCGGCCATGTTGCCAAGGCGACCATCTAAGTTCAGGATCTTGGTGTCTTGGTGACGGCGCTGTGGAGTTTGCTCTGGGTGGAGGTGTCTGACGTTACCTGTCTTTGGCTCGGGTTTTATACTTCCTCACCCCGATATGCCTAAACATTATAACAGAGCTGCTATTGGTTAATAAAGCGCGCCAACATTAGCGTCTATTTTTATATGCAATCAAAATTACCAACACATATGCTCTAGGGAAGATATTCCCTCCATTTCTAAAGAAAGGCACGCTACTCTGACGTCATTTGTTTGTCTCTTCTAATTGATAAACAACTCACCCCCTCGTTTCATTGTTATCCGCTCCTATTGTCAGTTTCAGTGAGGCCGTGTAAACTTATTTCCTAACAATGCTTATAATTAACAAACATCTCAAATGATTGTCAATCAATAATGCTAATTTACACTACAATCACTCTGGCATTTACAGTATTGTGATATAAAATACTGCCTCACTTTCTATATCCTTCTTACGCATACAACTAAATGTGTAATTACAGTTCATCTCTGTTTAACGTGTTAGATAGAAGAATAAGCTTCTTTATGTATATTTTGTAGAAGAGTGAGCAAAGAAAGTCATGTGAATGTAGAAAATCCGAGTTTTATAATTACAATATATATTGTGCATATTTTCACACGTTAAACAGCTATGAATAATTTTAGTTATATATGTTACGCGTTTTCAGAGATGACAGTGATAAAAGTAAGTTATACAAAATCCTTATTTGAGGTTGTAAAATAATGTAATTTTATCGCAGATTACACTTTCTAGTTGAATACCATCACAATGTTATGTCATTACAATCATATTCCTCAGCATGGACCGAGTGTTTTTTCCCTTAAAATGGCAAAGAAAATGTTTTTCTTATTTCGGATTTTAAAAGAGCACTTGCATAGGTATGCAAAAGGGTCATCAGCCTTTTGTCCACGTTATACCTGAATTTCCACATGATTTGGTATTTAAGGCGGTATGTTACCCTAACAAAACATATATGCAGAGAGCGACGAGGACAAAGCAAAAATTCTAGCGGAAACACTACAGGAAACGTGCACGCCAAACCACGGCCCAATAGATCACGTTTTCTGCGAAAACTTAGAACACGAACTGGAGCAGACTCTAACAAACACAGCACACAACAAGTGCAGAAAAACCTGCCCAGGTGAACTGCGATGGATAATCAATCACCTCCAGGACCACAAAGCGCCTGGCCCTGATCAAATACCAAACTTGGTTCTAAAACACCTGACGCAAAAGGCGCTACAACAACTCAGCGATATCAGCAACTATTGCCTCCAGAACGGATACTACCCAAACTGTTGGAAACAAGCGAACGTGCTCATGTTCCCGAAACCGGGCAAAAACAGAGCCGAACCAAACAACTACAGGCCAATTAGCCTTCTAAAAACCACTAGCAAAGTAGTAGAAAAAGTAATTTTAAAACGTTTGACCGCTCACATGAAAAAACACAGCATACTGATTAACGAACAATTTGGGTTCAGGGCAAATCACTCCACAACTTTACAGTTAACTAGAAACGTGGAACACATCACCAAGGGCTTTAATGAAAATAGATCAACCGGCGTCATATTCCTGGACATACAACGAGCGTTCGACACCGTTTATCACGCGGGCCTCATACACAAACTCAAGATGATGAACTTCTGCGACACAATGATAAAGCTAATAGCACACTATCTCACGAACAGGACGTTCTCAGTTACACTGCTAGAAACAACCACTGAGCCACACAAACTTGAGGCCGGAGTCCCACAAGGTAGTCTTCTTGGGCCGGTACTTTTCTCCCTCTACATAAATGACATCCCAAAAACCATCGGCACACAACTGTCTATCTACGCGGATGACACTGCAATCTCAGCACAGTCCTGGAAACCTGAGGTAATCGGACGCAGACTGCAGGCAGCGCTCAGAACCTTGGAACCCTGGCTAGTTAGATGGAGAATTAAAGCAAATGCAACCAAATCCAGAGCGATACTGTTTACGAAACGCACTAAGCACCGTAACAGAACAGCACCATTAACGCTATTTGGCGACACCATAAACTGGGACGACAGAGTCAAATATTTAGGAGTGACGTTAGATTCCAAGCTAACGTTTGCGGCTCACATCACAGATGTTAGGCAAAAAGCACATCAGCAACTAGGCGCCCTCTACCCCATCATGAACCGCAAGAGCGCCATGTCCCAGCAGCTAGGGCTAACACTATACAAAAGCCTAATTAGGCCCGTAATGACATACGCAGCTCCAGCATGGGGGCACTGCGCAAAAACACACATAAGAAAGCTACAAACACTACAGAATAAAGCCCTCAGAATCATAACCAAGGTCCCCAAAATAGTCCCATTGGACTTGCTGCATGTAGACACCAAGATGCACACAATTGAGGAATTCATTAAAAAACTAGCAGACAACATGTACAAGCAGGCTCACATAAACCATAACCCCGTAATCAGAGAGCTAGGAAAATACGACACATCAAAAGACAAACATAAGAGACCAATGTCGCTGTTCGACCGCACAATTCCACTAAACAGACACGCCATAGAAGAAAATGCAGAAATAAGAGCATACTTGAACAACCTTATTCCACCATGATTACACTACAAATGCCCAACAAGCCCTCGGGAGGATGACGTCCCCTCCTGAGGCGGAACGGGGTCAGAGGGCAGCCCCAAGATATGATGAACCAGGAACAACCTTAAGGACATGAATGGCACATGGAGTTAAGATAAGGCAAAGGATAAAAAAAAAAAAAAAAAAAAAACTACAAAAAAAAATAATAAACAAAAAAAAAAGAAAAAAAAATTTCATAAAGCTACATATATATATATGTCATAGACTACGCAGCGAATGTAGACATACGCAAAGTTACAATGTAAATAATCAACCCACTGTACACATCACTCACACTGTACATAATCATTCAGTATTTGTTACAGGACCGACAGCAATACGCTGAGGAAGATGCGCCAATTTAACATCCACCGGTTGAACCTCCAATAAAAGGTAATGTACACCAACAACAATTTAAGCATGACACCTAATACCTACTCCATCAGCATGAGCATGAATACCACCGCTAACCACAGGTTCCTGGCCTGGGCATTTGTCAAGACCAGTACCTGTTCCCCACTCTGCCTGTGTACTCTCTTGTATGCAGGCGTCTTTCTTTAGTTATCACCTACTAACCTTCGGTTTGCTTCGGCGGTACCGGACAACACTTTACCTTCGATTTCCCTTCCATCACAGTAGTGTAGCTAGTGCATGGTAGGGGAGACGATGTAGATCCCTTTCGGATGATCGTCACCCGGTGTGGCGGAGGCGGGGCCACACCGAAAATTAAAAAAAAAAAAAAAAAAAAAAAAAAAAAAATAAGGCAAAGCGAAAGTTATTAGATTTCGCCTTCTTTTATCTTTCTGTTGAACTTCTTGAATGTTTTGGAGACGTTGTGTCGGAGTCCTTGTGCATTTGAAACAGCGTGAACAGGTGTCATAAAGCGTGCCAAATTACCCTATTAGGTGCATTTGATTGCACGTGTTTGCACTAATTTCTAAAACAGCATATTCCCTATTTTCTGGGGAAAAACCATTCTTAAATAACGCCTATATAATTATTTCGTGGAATCGCAGAACAACTCTTTAAATAATATGTTTCTGTAATGCGTTGTACTGACCAATCATGAGCAACAATTTTGTACCCCACAGGTGCAAACGTTTTTTGGTGAGCATTGTTGCTCACTAAATAAGAATGCTCTTTTCAATTACTTAGAAGTTAGTTCTATATAGTTGTGGATGGATGGATTTGGAAATACAAGTGTGGTGTGCATTCGTGTTCAGAATGAATGTTAAAAAAAAGTTAACTGTGCTGTTGTGTAATGTTCTAATATAGGAACAAAAACCGCTGAAATTATGTATAATAGATTTCCTAAAATGATAAACTAAGGCGCACGTGGGTGTCTCGCTGTAAACGGAGTGATAAATTCAACACTGATAATGTTCGAGTCTGCTCAGTATATTTTCGGCCTGAGGACTATGAATGGGACTTAAAAAATGAATTACTTGGCTTACCTCTACGGAAAAGTTTACGTGGTGTGCAGTGCCGTGTCTGTCTCCCGATGATTTGATTCCATGGCTTTCATATTTCAAATGTGTTAAAAGTATGAAATCACTTAGCGACATAATTTTCTCTAAATTCCCTGATTCGACAAAAGAATTGTTTATATATACGTCAGGACCTGCACATATATTAGGATACGGCATTTGAATACAAAATTAAAAGCTGCACCCGTGGAAAAAAGAAATACAAGGAAATGTCAGCAGTGGGTGGCATCTGTTTCTTCTACAACAGCAACATGACCAGCCACTTCTACATTTAAATCTACTTTTAAGATTAAACAAATAATAATTTTTTACTTTTTATTTTAGTAATAGTTTGGATGGTGGTGTTGATAAAATTGGTTTGTAATTAGTAGAATGAGTTGAGAAAAGTTTCCTATGCATTTTCAGTTAAAGTATCTTTTGTAACATATGTCATTGCATTATGTTACACTTCCTTAATTACTGCTTAACCTTTTACCAATGGGTAAACCAATCCGTGCCTTAAATTGTACGTATTAAAACGGGTTTAAACCGTTCTCTTTCAATTGCTATCCAAAGAGCGCGCGCTCAACCTTCCACATGACGTCACGGGCGCGCAGTCAATGAGAGCGAAATGGCCGGAGTGGCGTACCTCACAGAACACCAACCTTCCCTATACTCAAGTTACCTTGGGGCAGTAGTGTCTAAAACCAAGCCAACAACCAACAACAACAACAACAACGTGGTGGGACGGTAGCGTCTAAAAACAAGCCAATAACAACGTGGTGGGGCAGTGGCGTACTTTGGTGTTCTGTGGTGACGTCTATAAGCAAGCCAACAGCAACAAATGGCTTGCGGAGGATGTGAAAATACAATATACACGGTAGTGAGAGAACATTTAGGTGATGAGAGCTTACAGTCACTGCAGGATTTCCTGGTGGAGCATGGAATTATCAACGAAGTGTATATCTGCGATATATGCGACAACGTTCTTCCAGTTAGATGGATAAAAGGAAGACAGCTCTATTTCATATGCCAGAAGGGTCATCCAAAGAGAAAAGTTAGTGCCAGAAATGGGAGTTTTATTGGTGACACACATCTTTCTCCACAACAAATAATACACTTCTGTATAATGTGGTGCATACTAGATAATCCCAGAAGTAACGTAATAAAGTGCGAGATGAAAACTTCCTGCCATACCGTGGTAAACTGGTCGAACTATTGCCGAGAAATATGTATAAATTGGGCCTTAGAAAACCGCAGGCGAATTGGAGGAATCGGAACAGTAGTAGAGATCGATAAATTCAAATTCAGACATACAAAATTCAACCGTGGGCATCACATCGAAGGTCAATGGGTGTTTGGAGGTATCCAGCGAGAAGTGAAGACCAACTTCTTCCTTGTTCCAGTTGAAACCAGGGATAAGGAAACATTACTCGGCATAATCCAAGAGTGGATTTTACCAGGAACAACAATAATATCAGATTGCTGGAAGGCATATGATACACTCCAAGATGAAGGTTTTCAGTACCTCCGGGTAAACCACTCCATGGAATTCATCAGCAGCTTCGCCAACGGAGAAGTCCACGAAGTTAATACACCAAGACTGCCAGGGCAGGCGCTCTCAATCCACACCAACACTATCAAGTCCCAGTGGAAAGACTGTAAATACTCAATTCCCGTCTTCGGTCGAAAAAAACGTTACGTTGCAGGCTATCTAGCTGAATATGTATTTAAACGTACTTACAGCAGAGAAGAAAGACTGCACCATCTGCTAATAGAAGCAGCGAAAGACTTTCCACCAGAAGCTTAATTACTTTCTCTACTACGTATAGTAAGTAGGGGAAGTATTGCATTCCACCCAAAAATTCGATACCGAGATTTCACCGGAAATACATGTTTTGAGACTCCCTGAATCCAAAAAAAGCATTTTTGGAAACATGTCCGTGTGTGTGTCTGTGAACAGCATAACTCAAAAACGAACAGTCGGATAAACACCAAACTTGGTATTTAGGTTCAGTATCTTCCAGAGATGCGACACGAAGGTTTTCAAGAAAATCCCCCCACCCCAGACTACCCTTTACATGGAACATTTTTCGAAAATTTTAATTTTCTCAAAAATGGCTCTAACGATTTTGATTAAAATATCATATGTTTAAGATAATGTTATGAGAAATGAAACGTATATCTCGAATTTTCTGGGAATGTCTCCAAAAGTATTCTTCATTGTGAACGACTTTTGCATAACTGGTAAACCGTAAGAGATAGACAAAATTTTACTACACAAAAAATGTAGATCGCGTTAAAATACACAACTTATGTCATATACATTTCTTTTGTTGAGTGAACCGTTTTCGAGTGAACCATTTTTTTGTCTTGGATATGCAAAGAGTTATAATCTGTGGCAAAGGGAATGGTGCGGCACCTAGCAACCAGCTATTAACAGATATGTATGTGCTTAAAGGCTACTGTTTTTCTATATTGCCCTTGTAAACATATTTTCCCCTACATCTACAAGAAAATTAGCAATAAGATAGGGTCTGCAGATGTTTATCTGGATTAACATGAACTAGATGGAGAATAAGCGTTTGTAAAAACACTTTGTACAAGAGTAGAGAAAGTCATGTGAGTGTAACACATCAGATTTTTTTTTTATTGTTATAGTCAAAGTTGTGTGATATTAAAATGTTATTTTCATCAGAAGTTTAATTGCCTCATTGTTATAGCCAAAGATATACTAAATACTTTCCTTTAGCTTTTATTAACGTTTTCATTGAAGACCAAAGTAATGCACAAAAGCCATGGCTTTGTTGCTGTACTTTGGTCTTCGCTGAAAACGTTAATAAAAGCTAAAGGAAAGTGAGTAAATTACCTTAGGAGTGGGTTTTAAAAGTAGATGTCTGTTCTGTAGAGGTGCCCACGCGCCTGGAGTAGGTGTTTTAATTTCATAGCAAAATTAAGGTGTGAAGACAAACGTGCCCATCTTGTCGCTATTGAACATGCGCAATGGGAACTGCCAACCTAAATGAGAGGTGAAATCCGCGGAATAAGCGATGAGTTCATTTTCTTTTGCCGCTGATATAACAGTGCATAAAAAGGGGGAAAAAATGGCTTCCGGAAATACAATATATATGGTAGAAGAGAGCAATTAGGTATGTAGAACTTGGAGCTACATTAGTAACCTAAGCTTATATTAAAAAAGAAAACCAAACTTAACCTCCCATGAATCAAAAACCAAAGCTTATATATACATATATAAAGCTAAACCTAACCTAACCTCCCGTGAATAAGGAACCTAAGTTTATATAAAAAAAAAGGGTAAGTTGCTTTTAGGTGGTTGACCACCTAAAAGCAAAATAGCGTAATTTAATTTAGCTTTTATTAAAGCTTTCAATGAAGACCAAGGTAATGAAGAAAAGCTTGAAAATACATGATTGGGATTATTCTTGTTCCCTAAATTGCACAAACAAGAATTTTCAAAAACTATTGTTTCGGTAATGCGATTATAAACCCATGCTGGCATTACTAAAAACAGTGTACCACAAGCATCGAAAACACAACATAGCAGCATCTGTAAACATCTCAGGGATTTTCCCCAACTACCGGTGCCATTCAATCTCAGATTAGTGTCAGATCCATTGATTGTATAGAGTCCTGGTCTCGTCTCCTTTTTTCTGAGAACCCAATAAAAGTAAACATAAGTGAAAGGTCTAAACAGAAGTAAAGCAACTACTACCCCTTCCTTATGCTTGAAATATGATTGGAATGAAACTGTTTTTCTCGTGATAATCAGTTTTTTATATGCAGTTTAATAGTAATTGGGAATTGTTTAAACTTTTTAAATATTTATTCCATTGAAATTTTGTAAATGACAAAAGGTGTTAGGTACGTTTAGCAATAGTGCTGGATTGGTGGCGCTGTTGTATTTATGTGCAAGCAGACTGTACTCGCTGTACATGACAGGGATAGCTGCTATGTTGGCAGCAAGTAAACAATGCTAGATATTTATGTCACAAGTAGTACAAACTTTTCTTATAAAACATTAACAAAACATCTGATATATTGTATCACTTTCTCTTCCTACTCTTCTACAAACGCTTATTCTTCTAACTAGTTCTTGTTAATACCTTCGTTACTCATTTACTATTTTCCTTGTAGTAGGTAGAAAGAAGAGTACAATAAATGAAATCGATAGTCAAGTCTTTTTGAAGGAGGTCACTATGTGATTGCTTTTAAATTATGTTCTCTTTGCATGAACATAAAAAAGAATGAAAGAAAAAATCTGTTACATACACATCACTTCCTCTACTCTCATCGTTTATTAGTAGGTATATAAAATATTGTTGCGAAAGTTTATTTTTCTGTCTCATCGTTTTAATAAGATAAAACTTTGCAGATACAAATATGCAAAGGAATAGCGATTGCCAAAGGTTAAGAACTGCTTGCTATATGCAGGCCTTAAAGCCTTATTCCATGCATTCGTGAGAAACAATTGAATATCAATAGGACTATAAAAGAATTAGAAGTATTGAACAATTTGAACCATTAACAATGAATATTTTGAAAATGACTTATGCCACTAAAAGTTATTTCAAATAAATTGTGTGCTTTAAAGAGATCTACATTTTTGGTAGAGCATGTTTTCATCTATCGTTTAACATTTACCAGTTATGCAAGATTATACAAAATTCCTTTCAAATTAAGTGACTTCACAGGCTTTTCTCAGAAAATTCAATCTATATATTTTATTTGTCATGAATTGCCACAAATATATAGTATTTTAATCAAAACCGCTAGAGCCATTTTTGAGAAAATAAAAAGTTTGAAAATTGTTCCATGTAAAGTGTAGTTTGGGATAGGGGTGGGATTTCTTGAAAATTTTTATATCACACCTTCAGAATGTACTGAACTTGAATACCAAGTTTGGTATTTATCTTACATTTTGTTTTTGAGTTATCTGTTCCCTCTTACTCTCTCACGCACACATACACACAGAGACAGAGGTCGTTTTCTAAAACTGCTTTTTACTTTCTATAACACATATAGAGAGAGAAAGTGTGTGTGTGCGTGTGGGGGAGGGAGAGACAGAGAACAGCATAACATCAAAAACAGAATGTCGGATAAATGCCAAACTTGCTGTTAAAGTCCTTCGATTTTCAGCTGTTTCTCGTGATATCATGGAAAGAGTATGGAATTCTGAGGCCAACATATAGCATCTGTTCTAAAGCATTTCAGTCGCTATTTCCTTTGTATCTATAATGAAATGAGTAGTACAGCTATGTAAAGAAAGATTTTTCTCGGTTAAAATGAAGTAGATAGGAAAATAAACTTTCATAAGAATAATTTGTGTATCTACTAATAAGCAATAGAGGGTAAAGAAACACATATGAATGTAACACATGAGATATTTTTAATCCACATACCTCAAAATATGTATTTCTGGTGAAATCTTGATATCAAATTTTTGGATGGAATGCAATACTTTTTCTAACTACTATAGAGAAATTAACTTAATAATAGCGAGATTTTTGTTTTGCTCCCTTAGAATCCTCCCTCCCCCCACTTTTGGGTAAAGTAATTAAGTAATAAAGCCTATTTTCTGAGTAGGACCTAGAGTACGTTATATAACATGTTTCATTAAGTATCAGTTTGGCAATTCTTGCATGAAAATGTAACATACACACAAATTTATAAAATGAGATATGTAGCCCAGTATATGTATTAATTAGCCGTCTTACCTGATTATTCTATTGTTAGCCCTTTAAACTTGAATGACAAATTACTTAATTCAGTTTATTGTACAGTGATCTAGAGATTTTATGGTGAATCCTTCCCTTTGCCCCTTATAATTGTAATTTTGTACAGTCCCAGCTATTTTTAATAATGGATGAGAAATCCCCTGATATTCACGCAAAAGGATGCGAAACATCAGCAGTGTGTCTCACTTCCTTCTGGAAATGCTGCAAAGTCTATAAGTACCCTTTAGCCATGCAGCAATCAAGGTTGCGTAATTTTTATAATAATTAAGGTGAGTGAAATTTTAAACTTTTGTACCTTCCCTTTGGTTCTGTAATTATTTAATAACATAAAAGCTACATAATTTTCAAATGATGCAGAAACCCTATATACAATATAACAGAGATGCAGCTGGTGAATGTGAAGATTCCTCGATCCCAGGTCACCAAGTTAAACTCTTTGAAAAAAAACACATTGTCTGCAACCAATGGAAAAAATAATCTCATTTGTTATTTATAAAATATTGGTTGACTGATTTCTAATGTTAGCAATTTTCTCTCTTTATACAATTATTTAGCATGCCTTGCTAATGAATTTGATTACCATGTCAGTACAAAGGAAATAAAGCAAAACTTTCTTACACGAGAGATATTAAAATATTTTGACATTGGTATTGCTGCATATCATAGCATTATAAGCAGATTTGATTCTTTTATTTTCCTGCATCCTCTGTTTTCTTAGTTGCTAAAACATGACCATCTATATATATTGTTTGTAATGAAATATCGGTGCCACTTGTCTCTTGTACATGTATTTTCTATGGAGCAAAAAGAAATATGTTTTACTCCATGGCATTCTCGACCAAAGGTTAAAGCCTTCTTCGCAAGTAGGGCTGCCCATGGAGGCAATTATGGCACAAGTTGCACCATCAGTAACATTTCTGGGGGTAAATTAAAAATTTTGGGGAACATAAAAGCTTTGAAGTAAATCCACACAGTAATAATATAAGCACATTTATTACAATTGTAAATGAGTACTGCAAATGTTAACTCAGTTTGCATCTAAGTTTGTTAATCTAAATGTGCTGAATCCCCTCCAAAAAAGTAATGTAAGTACAATTCTTACTGTATGGTATAATGTGGCAAATCAAATGATAATTTTTGGAAATGTATAAAAGGAACTATAACATTAAAAGGTAGGTATTTAGTTGTTCGGAACTATCTTATTACACTTCTGTCCATTTAGATAGATACATTGAAGTACTAAGTAATAAAATAGACTGCCTGCCAAATATTTTTGTTTGTAGTTTTTGCTGTATATATTATGATTTTTTATTGATTTTAATTTTCCAATTATTTGTTTAAGCTTCTATTGTGCATCAGTATCACAATAGCTACTATGTACCTATAAGACAGCCCGTTTGAGCTTTCGAGTGGCATAGAAAAGGAACTAAATAGTTTAAATTGAGCTGTCAGAAAAATTGGGAGGAGGATGTTTTAGGGGTATGCACCATATAGCCTTTGGGGATGGGCACTCCTGTTTGATGTTCTTTTCTAACTCCAATGTGTTTGTATACTAGTACTTATGCTTTGTAAATACTTTTCAGTCGTTTAGTAATTTATGAATTGAAATCAGAAGGTTTTTATAGTCCATGTCCATCAGAAAGAATAGGGCTTTTCCAATGGTGAAAGAATTGTCATAATCCATTGAGTGGTTTTTGAGGTTACCTCATGCACACACATGCACACCTCCTGCGATACACACATTCAAATTTTCTCTCTTTATAATATCACTGTAGATATGAGTAGACTTCGAACCTTATTGCCTTGAGACCCGATAGCATTTGTGCATGGGCTACACGTCCTGTCCATCCTTCCAGTCTAGCTATACAGCAATGGGACTGGCATTCATAGTCAACACGTACAGAAACTGTCATTCGCTTTTACAGTACAGAGTTATAAGAGGTTTAATGTTTGTAATTTTCTGAATTCAAAGGATTTTTAAGTGATAACCAGAGAAGTTTTTCTTTTCACACTTTACAAAACTGTATTGTTATTCATTGTAATAAAACTTTGGAAACATAAATAAGTGGGCCATAAAAGGAAACTGTTTTATCTTTTGTATTCTATTAATATATTCATTAATGTTTTGTATCAGAATGTGTAACACTGGACTTTTATTGCAAAAATGCTAACTGTATCCAAGTGAAGTTGCAACTTTGCCCTTCAGCATACTTTACCTATACAACAAAGAGAATGAGGCAATGGGGGATATAAATAAAAGTAAGCATTAGCTCATATTTCACTAATTCCAAGCATTTGCTTGGTTTCATATAAATAAAACTTTTCTGCTCAACCGCCTTGCGAGCAAAAGCTTGCTGACCTTGATCACTGAGCTATTGCTCATAATATGATATAAATAAAAACAAGTCCTACTCGCTTTTAGTAAGCTTTTGCTTGCTATTTCTCGAGGTACCTCTGCAGGTACCTCAGCTTGCTCAACTACATTTTAGTACCATGGTGGAGTACATGATCGTGGTTTCAGAGAGGAAAATAAAAATCACACGACTTTCTCTATCATTCTTTTACAAACAATTCTTACACAAGCTTATTGTTGGTGTCTACTTCTTAATTGAGATAAACTTACATTACTCATTTAAGGAATAAGAAGAATGCAGTGAGCTAAGGCGATGGTCAAATCTTTTAAATGTGGGTTGCTATTTGATGGATTTGAAATTCCATTCTATTCAGATGATCGCAGAAGAAAGAAAAAAAATAATGATGTTCTACATTCATATGGCTTTCTCTCATCATTCTTCTACAAACTATACTTACAAGAGATTATTCCAGCTTCTTCTTGTTAATCCAGATAAACGTTCAATTTAGACTTACAATTTCGTTATATGATACAACAGGTAAAGTGAATCAGCTTTTTAAAGAGCGTGTGGCTATATAAGAGCTTTCAAATTCTATGCTCTTTGCATGACCACGAGAAAATATCGAATACAGACTTCCCATTTGGAGAGAATTATAAGTAGGTATTTGAAAGTTCAAACCAATAACAAGGAATTTCTCAGGAATGGTTAACTTAAAAAAAGAAATGATTTGACATAAATTGTGTGCTTTAATGAGAACAATTTTCTTTTTGTAGTAAGATTTTTTTGTAGATAGATTTGCTTATCTTATGGTTTACCAATCGTGCAAAAGTTACTCAGAATGAAGAGGACTTCAGAGGATATTCCCAGTAAATGCAATATATGCATTTGACATGAAAATATTTTAAACATGTCATGATTAATCAAAATCATTAAGAGCATTTTTGAGACAAAGCTTTTGGAAAAAGTTTCCATGCAAAGGGTAGTTTGGGATGGGGGAGACTTTCTTGAAAATCTTCCTGGTGCATGTTTGGAAGCTGCTGAACTTAAATACCAAACTTGTTATTTAAGGACTTTTCCTTTCTGAGTTTGCCGTTCAGAGACAGATATCTTACAGTTCAGCAATTACATAAAAGCCATTCAGAACGAAGAGCACTTCACAGGCCATTCCAAGAAAATTCGAGATATACCTAATTATATTTGCCATGCAAATACCTTAAACAATACCGAATTTTAATCAAAATTGTTGGAGCCATTTTTGAGAAAAGGGATAGTTTTAGGGTAGAGGAATTTTCTTGAAAATCTTATCACATCTTGGAGGATACTAAGTTTGAACTAATTTTTTTTATTTATGCTGTTCACATACACATTTGCTAAAGATGTTTCTTTTTAATTCAGGCATTCTCAAAACGTGTATTTCTGATGAAATCTCAGTATCAAATTTTTGCGTAGAATGCAATACTTCCTCTACTTACTATACGTAAGCAGTAGAGAAATTAAAAATTGTTTCAAGACGCAAGGACTTGGATGTGTGCAGATATAAACAGTTATTTAAAAGAGAAAATGTAAAAGGCCCAACATTTTGTTCCAGAGGCAAACGAAACACGAGGTGGACCTTTTAATAATGCTGAAAAGACCCAGAGGTGTTTTCATCTTGCCTGGGTATTATGGCGATAAACAATGAGTGAGATCATAGTGATCCGCTCTCATTACTGGAAGACTGGTGATATAATCAAAGTGATACACAAATGAACACTTACGTAGAGCAGAATGTTTGTACAGGTCAAAACCAGATTATAACTAAAGAATTTCCTATAAAACCAATGTTAAATATAACTTTCAACAAAATGTAACTCTTTCATTCACTATAACTTTAATTCAGGATAACACCTTATAAATTTATGGAATTCCTTATTGTGATATTTTATATAGATGCAGAGGATATCAATATAAAGGTGCAAAAATAGAAGTACAAATAATCCTCCTTCAATATATCAGTGGTAACACATTTGTAATACTATGAAATAAGGAAACGGGGAATTGGATTTAAAAGGGGACGAACGTTATCTGTTCAAAGTTGGGTGAATCTCAATGTCTATTTCATTTGCCAAATCTTTAATTATAATTGTGTCATTTAAAATTTGTACCTCTATTAGGTTTCATAAATGAGAATATCATTAACATGAGCCAGTATATGAATATTTAGCTGCAGCAAAGATTAAATCGCCTCATGACAGACGAATAGGTGTTTGTTTACTCAGCTGATGTGTCGTGGTGAAGGTCACTGAGCAAAAGCTTGGTAGGCGATAGCAATAGCTCAACGAAGAGGGTAAATTTTTATTTATACCAAACCATGACCTGATGCTCATTTCTCAACTTGTTATATCACCCATTATCTCATTCTAAACTCGTGCCTGGCAATACGCCTAACATTCCAAGTGCAGGTAACTTGAGAAAGCGCGCAATGAAGTCTGAGGTCTGGATATAAGTTATTAACCCAAATTTGAAAATTACCCAAACAATTTTGGTTATAGTTTTACTAAATGTGTAAATAAGGTAGCAGCTAATGAAAGCAGATTGGTATTGAATCTAGCACCTGAGATACTGCTGGTAGTTGAGATAAATGTAAATTCAAACAGTAAAATACCATTTTTTTTCTTTTCTTTTTCTTTTAATATAGAGCGCAGCACAGCCAGAATTTGAACATGGTTCTCCCGCTGTCCATGCGGTTGCTGTAAACATTGAGCTACTGTGACAACGTGCCGGTGGGACATTGGATTCCCCAATTGACTGAAGTTGTTTCCCAGATAGGTCACATAGGCATCTCACTAGATATGGCAATCTCAATGGTGACCTGCCATCGCAACTACTTTAATACTGGGTGCTTATGGGTTTTTTAAAGTTTTTTTTAATTATTATGTATATATATGTGTGTGTGTGTAATTGAAATTCATTTACTTTTTAAGACCTTAGCTTGTTCCTGACATATTCCCCTTGCACCTACAAGAAAATTTGCAATAAGTTAATTTCTGTAAATGTTTATCTCAATTAACATGAAGTAGATGGACAATAAGCGTTTGTAAAAAAGTTTATACAAGAGTAGGGAAAGTCATGTGAGTGCAACACTCAGATTCATTCATCCGTCCGTCCGCCTGTCTGTCAACTTGCACATAGTCAAAGCATTTAATTACTGTGCAGACAAAGACCAGTAGACTGCATTTTAATTTATTTTGCAATTTTCAAAAGTCGAATAATTAAAAAGTATATATATTTGATTAGAAAAATACAAAAGTTTTGTTCTACATCTAGAAATGAGGAGCAACTCTTCAAAACGCATAATGTCCAGTAGACAATATTGAGTTTGATATGAAATAGTATAGTTTTAACATGTCCTACATGCTCCTGCACTCAGATCACTTCAAGATACATTTAACACACTTGAATAAAGCTTTGAAATGGAGTGGGCAGAAAGAATAGCACTTTGTCCTTAGTGTGAATGAATTGAATTGCATTTTGTCCATCCTTCCTTGATGCTAATGACTTTTCTTTCCTATGTGCAATGCTGTGGTAGCATTGTTGGACTAATTTAAATTCAAACATTCAACCAAAGGTGGCAACAATGTTAGTGTTGATTTTAATTACTTATTACCAATTGTTGAGTTAACTTTCATTCGCAGGTTAAAGTTGTTTGGTGGAAGTTTATTTAAGACAATCAGAAAAGGCTCTAGTGCTTTTGCTGGAGAAGAGAAAGATCAAGGGATAAGAAAAAGGATGAAGGGAAAATAAAAAACATGAGAACTCTGAGAACTAATGTAATGGTATGTACAGGGCCTCAACATTAAAGGAGATTAAAATTGGTTATACATTTGAAATGTATTACCTTTAATTTTAATTAATTCATTCATTCAGTCATTAATTTTGTTGCTCTGCTTTACAGGTACTGAGACAAGGCTCCTCACATCATGAAATCTGAGCTGCAGTGCCAACTTAGAGTTGGATGTTTCCACTGTTCTATTCCAATAAACAGCCTACACAGAACAAAAATGGTAGTATTTGCTAAACCTGACAGAAAAGAACAAGATAAGAGGCTGTCTTTTTTAATGAACGTGAAGAACCCTGAACGTAGACATGTCCAAGCCAATGCGAAAGTCATACCAACTTCCATTACAGTCCAATATCATGTAAGTAAAAATAATGTAATCACTTTCACTGTTCCTGCAATGTCATATCAGATATTCGGCCCTTGAATACCCAGACAACAGACTTGATCTACAGTAGCACTTAAAGCATATTGTAGAAAGCATTTAGTTACAATTACATAAAGATAGGTATTTAATACAGAGAGAGAGCCAAAAACTATGAGCCGGCTGTACAGTGTTTTACCTGTCCGCATCCTTGGTGCTCATTGCCGTCTGCCACTATCATAGAAAGGCGCGGATGAAACCATATAACATTTTTAAAACTACTCTTAAAGGCTTTACTTGCCAACTTTATGAAAGGAGATGCTGAAAGTGGCCATCGCTGTCCATACATTTTTGGCACCTGTTTAGAAAACTATTCATTATTCGCTGTAGTTCACTTTGAGAAATGCTGGAAATATCTTGGCGAATATTTTGTTTTAATTCTTCCAGGGTATGTGGGTTTGTCTTGTATACTTTATGTTTTAAGTTAGCCCACAGATAGAAATCGCTGGGGGTTAGGTCGGGGACCGAGGGGGGGGGCCACAAATCTCTACTAATAATTCTGTCCTCAAACACACTTTCAATTCGCTACCTTAGGATCAGACTGACATAACTACATGAATGCATGTTTTGAGATATTTAAGTTTGTGATGATATTATATGTATAGTAGCGTTGCTGAACACAAACTTTGTTATGAAATTCATTAATCTAGTTCATTTGATCAATGATTGGCATTGTTTAATTTGTCATAATCATTTATTAAGTAGATGTTTAATACATATTTTAATAAAATGCACTGTAGTTATGTCTCTTTCATTCTACATAAATTAAGATTTTCTGCTGTGACTTGGTGGCTACTGCAATCTTATAATGAAACTGCACAAGCTTTCTTGTTGTTAGAATTTTTATTAAAGTATAAAATAAATGCTAAACAAAATTACATTCATATTACACTGTTTTAATGAGAGTGAGGAATTAAACTGATAGTACTTCTGTGGAATTATCCTTTCTGGCATAACTCTTTCAGATCGAATAGTTTCTCTTTGGCGACTGGTCCACCATTAAAGCTTTTCTAATTTGACTCACTCATTTTTTTACTTTTCAAAAACACATTCTCTTTCAAAATCATACCACTGAGCAGGATAGTTCTGGCGGTGTGGGAGGTCCTGTGTTCAAATCCCATGCACTGACCAATCTGACTGAGGTTTTTTCATGGTTTCCTCAGTCCTAAGGTAATTACCGCATTGAATATTTAATACCACTACCCAAAGTTCACTTTACGTCTAAAACAATAGTAAAAATGAAAAATAGGTAGTATTACCAAATGCTGTGCCATCTATCCCAGACAATGAAAGCAGGTAGGCTGGACAGCACCCTAATGCCATCTGCATGGCACGAAACAGAGGATCCAGTTGTTATGCACTAAGGTTTCTGTGGACACATGATGAAGCAAGATGGCATGGTTACAGGGATGAGATCTAGAAGGCTAACTGCCTTTCTATATGAAAGCCGTTAGACTGGATGGTACCCTAATGCCATTTGCATGGCACAAAGCAGAAGATCCAGTTGCTATGCACTAGGGTTTCTGTGAACACGTGACAAAGCAAGATGGCATGGTTACAGGAATGAGACCTAGAAGGCTAACTGCCTTCCTATATGAAAGCAGCAGGTGGACTGAAAGGTACCTTAATGCCATCTGCACAGCATGAAGCAGAAGATCCAGTTGTTATGCATTAAGGTCTGTGGACACATGATAAGCGGGTGGTTACAGGAATGAGACCTAGAAGGCTAACTATCCGCCTTCCTATATGAAAGCCATTAGAACTTACTGTGAGTAGAGAAAATCTTAAAATGGCAGAGCAGCGGTATGACAAATTAAAGATTGGTGGTTTGAATCCCAGACATGGCATTAAATTTTTTGTCTGATTGTGTATACGCTTCCACTATTCTGTATATGCAAACAATCCCTGGATCGTTTAAATGAAGGTTCCATGAATCTTTTTAATGAATCAGATCTTTTGAATGACCCTTTGATCTCTTATTTATAGCAAACATTTTAAACACTTTTCATACACAATGCATTGCATCCGAGGCACTATGAGAGGTTAGGTTTTTATATATAAGCTTAGGATTCTGAATTAACGGGAGGTTAGCATTGGGTCGAGTTTTTTTATATGAAAAGTGTTTAAAATATTCACTATAAATAACAGATCGAAGGATCATTCAAAAGATCCTATTCATTGAAGCTTCAATGAAAAGATCCATGGATCCATTGCCTAAACTGAATTTTGTCCGAGTAACACAAAATGATGGTGGTTTTACATTAAAAATCTGATGTGTTACACTCACATGACTTTCTCTACTCTTATACAATCTAATTTTACAAACGCCTATTCTCCATAAGCTTCATGTTAATCGAGATATCGAGATGTCAATCTTATTGGTAATTTTCTTGTAGATGCAAGGGGAATATGGTAGCTTTTAAGCGATAGTCAAATATTTTAACGCTGGTTGCTATGTGGCGCATTCCATTCTCTTTGCATGTCCAGGACAAAAAAATGAATAACGAATTTGAGAAAAAGTATAAGTATTGGAAAATTTAAGGGAATAACAAGCAATATCTCGCAAACGGTTCACTCAACAAAAGAAATGTATATGACATAAATTGTGTATTTTAACGCGATCTACATTTTTAGTGTAGTAAAATTTTGTCTATCTCTTATGGTTTACCAGTTATGAAAAAGTCGTTCATAATGAAGAATACTTTTGGAGACATTCCCAGAAAATTCGAGATATACATTTTAATTATCATGACAATATCTTAAACATATGATATTTTAATCAAAATCGTTAGAGCCGTTTTTGAGAAAATTAAAATTTTCGAAAAATGTTCCATGTAAAGGGTAGTCTGGGGTGGGGGGATTTTCTTGAAAACCTTCGTGTCGCATCTCTGGAAGATACTGAACCTAAATACCAAGTTTGGTGTTTATCCGACTGTTCGTTTTTGAGATATGCTGTTCACAGACACACAGACACACACACAGACACACACACACACACACAGACACACACACGGACATGTTTCTAAAAATGCTTTTTTTGGATTCAGGAGGTCTCAAAACATGTATTTCCAGTGAAATCTCGGTATCGAATTTTTGGGTGGAATGCACTACTTCCCCTACTTACTGTACGTAGTAGAGAAAGTAAAAATACTTTATTAACCAAACACGAGCCGAGAATTTCAATTTTCTCGTTTAATTCCTGTGTTTCTTTACAC
Source organism: Deroplatys truncata (assembly GCA_030765065.1). Taxonomy (NCBI): domain Eukaryota; kingdom Metazoa; phylum Arthropoda; class Insecta; order Mantodea; family Mantidae; genus Deroplatys; species Deroplatys truncata. The sequence continues at coordinate 174,146,289 of CM060986.1, read as the reverse complement.
TTCAGGTATTTGTAGTGTGTTTCACTTAATTGGCTGACTAGTTAATTCACTCACATCAATATTTGCACATTAAAACTTGTATGTGTTTTGTTAAATGTAAGCAGGAAATGGTCTAGCCTCTCTTCACCCCAAAGCACTCTCATTACTTAAGATGTTGGCTGCATAAAAATGCTGCTAGACATTAGCAATTACTGATTGACATGTTAAAATTTCTCTAGGTATAGTAACAATAGTGGATCTACTTTCCATTCAAAACTAGCGTGCCTCTCATTGTAAACAAACTCTTTGATTATCCACGCTAAAGTAGTTTGCAATCCCTGCCCCTTACGGATGCTGCTTCTTCTCACACATGCTTGCACCATATCATTTACAGCTGTTTTAGTGTATAAAAAGGTGCCCTGTTTGAAAACCATAATTCAAAATGCAACCTCAAGTAACAATTGATTTTACTCTTATAAGCATGCGGAAAATGAACATCTTACTTACATTTCACAGTCTGGAAAGGTGCAATACTCAATCCAAATCCTTCAAAGATGACTTGGCTGCCATATTGGAGTTAGAAATATCCTCGAAGTTAATGACAAGCTTATCCACACACTGTTGCACACAAAGCAAGTTCCCATATTTTAGTCTCCTATTACATCTGTTTATATTCCTTGCCTGCTTTGGTTACACGTTTTGCTGAAACGCCTGTAAACTCGGATGTTAGTGTCGTAATACCCACTATTGCAAGTGTCAGGTGTTTTTGTAAAATTATATATATTAAACATTATTTTAAGATTATACAAAGCAAGTATATAGATTCTAATCACTACAAGATGAAAAATTTGGAATAATGACTTCCATGCTTATGCCTATGCATCTTTAGAATATAAAACAATTACACAAAATACTGCATTATTTAAGGGCTCATGTGGGTAAAAATGACAAAAAATAAAATTTTTCACAATTGGTTGCATTTGAATTATGATCGCAAATGGGTTTTAATATTTAAAGGTGAATATAATGCATTTCAATATTAGACATCTTCCGTTTGGAGAATACTACATTATACAAAGTTTCACCCTTATCATCTTCAACTACACCAGGGGCTACTGCAGCGAAACCATGGACGGAGAGTGGCATTTGCTAGGTGGATTATACGACAAACTGAACAATATCCACATTTTTTGGCAACTGTGTTATTTACAGACGAAGCAGGGTTCCTCAATACAGGTCATTAAATCGCCACAATATGCATTACTGGAACACTGTAAACCACATTGGATGTGAGAGGCGGCCTTACAAGTCCGATGGTGTTTCAACGTTTTGGGCTGGTATATTCGGTGATCATCTAATAGGCCCATATTTTTATGATGGCCAACTCACTGGGAATTGCTATATCCACTTCCTATAACACCAGCTACTTATTCTACTGGATGAAGTGTCGTTGCAGAATCGACTATGCGGTACCAACATGATGGGGCGCCAGCTCATTCAGCCCGTCGTGTAACGGCTTATCTCAATGCCACCTACCCTGAGCGATGGATCGGTCGGCACGGACCAATAGGGTGGCCAGCACGCATTCCAGATCTAACCCTATTGGATTTCTTCATATGGGATTATCTTAAAGATATCTGTATCAGGAGCGGCCAATGATCCCTCAATAGCTCAGTGAACGCATCATCTTAGCTTGCCGTGACACCACATCGGCTATGTTGCGCCGAGTTAGGCTGGCGATGATGGTTAGACTGAGATCTTGCATCCGCCGGCATGGAGGCCAGTTTGAGTATTTTTATATTTATTGACGCTCTTTAACTGCTGTGTTCCTTTACATCCCATTCTATATTGGGCGTGAAAGACCAGTAATTTTGCTCATAAGCCTCCCTATCAGACTTGAGGTTTTTTTGTGTGCCATAAATCTACAACACGGGACCACCAGCTTTACTTCCCTTCCAAAGGAAGTCATGCTAAGGATTTTGTACTCCCAAAACAATCCATTGCCCTCCACCGGGCTTGAACCCACGACCTCGGAAACTAGTGGCTAGCAATGGTAACCACACCACCACGGAGGACAACATGGTGGCCAGTTTGAACACCTATTACAACCACATAGAGGAAACGGGTAATGTAAAGGTTTATCTGAGTGATGGTCCGGCATGATATCATAGTGACTGTTAAATGCACTACTTTGGGAACCAGAAAGGTTCACAACGATCATAATATGGTTTTACAAACGTCATCTAGTTTGTATATACTGCATTTTGTAAACTCTCAGAACAATTTATTGGCTTTCTTTTTTATGGAAAAATAGCTTTAAATAGTAAAATATTATTTAATGATACCTTAAGTTTTAAAGATATAATTACAATGTTATATGCATTTATTTATGTTAATTAAAGCATATTGTAAGTAACAATGTGTTTTAATGAAATTCACAAAATTAAACTAATCAAGTGAAACGACACTTCCATGCCAAACTATAAGCTTAGGTTACTAATTTGCGGGAGGCTAGATTAGGGTTAGTTTTTTTATATAAGCTAACTTTAATTACTTACCAGTGATTTCAATAAAGCACGCTCGCTTTGCTTGTGTTCCTAAGCTTAGGTTTCCTAATAACAGGAGGTTAGGTTTTTTTATATATAAACTTAGGTTTCTGAATAACAGGTGGTTAGGTTTTGCTTCTTTTTTTTTTATTTTATAAGCTTAGGTTTCGGATTCACAGGATGATAGCTTAGTTTTTTTTTTATATAAGCTTAAGTTTCTGATTCATTAAAGTTAGCTTAGCTGTTTTTTAAATTAAATATAAGTTTAGGTTTCTGAATCACAGGAGGTTAGTTTTTATTTTGTTTTTTTTATATAAGCTTAGGTTTCTGATTCACAGGAGGTTAGGATAGTTTTTTTTATATATATATAAGGTTAGGTTTCTGATTCACGAAGGTTAGCTTAGCTGTTTTGGAGGTTAGGTTAGTTTTTTTATATAAGTTTAGGTTTCTGATTCCCAGGAGGTTAGGATTGGTTTCTTTTTATATAAACTTACTTATCTACCAGTGTTTACTGCAAAGCAACTTCTTTATTCATATTCAGCAACCCACACTACGTTCACCAAACACCCAAGTATTAGAAGTGCAACCCTAGTGTTAAACGGTGGCAACATGAAGGTAATCACAGCGTGAGTAGTGATCTGGAATGGAAATTAACTATGAAAATCGTGCTCTCGGATACTGATGCCACTCGTAGCTACTACAGCTGTATGTTTCATACTTACCTAGCTGTTTGGCTCAGCTGATGATATGCTGTAATATTGCTAATTCTAATATGTTGTATTGCTACTGACGACGTAGAAAGTTAATTATCTGAGCTTCAGTAATTGTGATTGCACTTTGTTATTCAAATTTCTTTTTAAAGGAATCGATTAAAGCTCACATAAAGTAACCTGTCATTGTCATCTGTAGCAATACAAAACATAATTATCTTACAGCTAGGCTAGTATGAAAAACATAACTGTAACCCTTCTGTAACGCTTTTTATTTAAATTATCTAATAGTCGGTACATATACATTGCTTTTATATAATATTATTGGGGTTAATAGTGGTTGCTGAATGTATCTATGTCATAATACATAATGTTCACATTTAAATTTTTGAGGCTGAAAGAAGCTCAAGTACCTTACAATAATTTCTTCTGCATGTTTCATAGTATAATCTTCTGCACTTAAACTACCTCCAAGTTTTGTTTAAACTTGCAAGCAACTAACAGAAGATGTGGAATCTGACAGAAAAATGGGAAGAATAACATGTTTGACACTTGTTATTTTATTCTACTCTCCAGATAGCGCAACACAATTTGACATATTTGCATAACATGAATAACTTCATTCCATTTCCTACAAAGAAACTTCTGCATACATCATATGCAATAATGTAGCTATTGTTTGTTATTCACTAAATTGCTATTAGCAGTGCAATAAATGTCATTAGCAACAGTTTCACCACACCGTTAATGTCATTATCACTCTCTATGCTCTGACTTTAAGCACATCACTGGACACAAATAGGCACAACTTCACTCCAATTTTCCATTGCGTATATCCTAGAAGTAAATAGAAACAAGTGTTTAAATTACTGTTAAAAGTATGTTTCTGAAAAGAGAAATCCACTTGCATTAAGGAAAAATTTGTGGTTACAAACACCTTGTGATTATATTATATACTGTCCATTCTAAACCAGAGTTCTCTCTGATGTAAACCAAAGCACATGCTTCTGCTTATCATAAAACTAAGCACTGCGCTTATGCCAATGTAAATAGTTCCTTAATAAACATATTGTATCATGAAATATTGGAGTAGAAAAGGTATAGAACTACACATTTTATTGCGGTTATCGTAAGAATCATTGTTAAAGTAATGGATATTTAAGAGATTACAAAATATGATTTTCTTAATTCTGTCTGCTATTGTGCTAACACTCAAGTGTATCTTTTTGTTAATTACCAACTGTATGGATGACTGCTATTCTCTTGCATATATGAGAAATGCAGCACTGAATTCCCAGAGGTGCTATCTGAGTACCAAATAAACTCTTTGCATAACACAGGAAATATGATAAGCGAAGTCATTCATAATACACTAGCACTCATATGCTCAGCTCAAGTCAAATCTTGTGATTTTATTTGTTAGTGTTTGAGTTGCCATGGCAGAGGAAGAAGCATGTAGTGTGAATAAACTGCTCAAACACAAAAGTGGGAAGCCGTTAAAAAGTGACGAAAAAGAAAGAATAATGAGTTCAACTCAATTTTACGAAAACACCTGACACTTGCAATAGTGGGTATTACGACACTAACATCCGAGTTTACAGGCGTTTCAGCAAAACGTGTAACCAAAGCAGGCAGGGAATATAAACAGATGTAATAGGAGACTAAAATATGGGAACTTGCTTTGTGTGCAACAGTGTGTTGCTTGTCATTAACTTTGAGGATATTTCTAACTCCAATATGGCAGCCAAGTCATCTTTGGAGGATTTGGATTGAGTATTGCACCTTTCCAGATTGTGAAATGTAAGTAAGATGTTCATTTTCCGCATGCTTATAAGAGTAAAATCAATTGTTACTTGAGGTTGCATTTTGAATTATGGTTTTCAAACAGGGCACCTTTTTATACACTAAAACAGCTGTAAATGATATGGTGCAAGCATGTGTGAGAAGAAGCAGCAGCCGTAAGGGGCAGGGATTGCAAACTACTTTAGCGTGGATAATCAGAGAGTTTGTTTACAGTGAGAGGCACTCTGGTTTTGAATGGAAAGTAGATCCACTATTGTTACTATACCTAGAGAAATTTTAACATGTCAATCAGTAATTGCTAATGTCTAGCAGCATTTTTATGCAGCCAACAGCTTAAGTAATGAGAGTGCTTTGGAGTGAAGAGAGGCTAGGCCATTTCCTGCTTACATTTAACAAAACACATACAAGTTTTAATGTGCAAATATTGATGTGAGTGAATTAACTAGTCAGCCAATTAAGTGAAACACACTACAAATACCTTCATTTTGTGTTACTCGGACAAAATTCAGTTTAGGCAATGGATCCATGGATCTTTTCATTGAAGCTTCAATGAATAGGATCTTTTGAATGATCCTTCGATCTGTTATTTATAGTGAATATTTTAAACACTTTTCATATAAAAAAACTCGACCCAATGCTAACCTCCCGTTAATTCAGAATCCTAAGCTTATATATAAAAACCTAACCTCTCATAGTGCCTCGGATGCAATGCATTGTGTATGAAAAGTGTTTAAAATGTTTGCTATAAATAAGAGATCAAAGGGTCATTCAAAAGATCTGATTCATTAAAAAGATTCATGGAACCTTCATTTAAAAGATCCAGGGATTGTTTGCATATACAGAATAGTGGAAGCGTATACACAATCAGACAAAAAATTTAATGCCATGCCTGGGATTCAAACCACCAATCTTTAATTTGTCATACCGCTGCTCTGCCATTTAAGATTTTCTCTACTCACAGTAAGTTATTTTCATAAGTGTTTTACAAATTCATCATATATCGTGATTAACTTCATGTTTATCATATGTGTTAACTTAAAAGGTTTTAATGCATTTAAAAAAAAATATTACATGCCCAATGCTACAAAACTTTGGTTTTTGCAAAAATCCAACACATCATTGTTTAAATGCCTATACATTTCTTATATCCTGCAACTTAAATACTATTGCACAATGGGTGATATAAATAAAAACAAGCAAAAGCTTGTGAGCTGCAGCTTGCAAGCAAGTTGAGAATCGAGCATCAGGTCGTGGTTTGATATAAAGAAAAATTTCTCCTCTTCGTTGAGCTGTTACTATCACCTACCAAGCTATTGCTCAGTGACCTTTACCATGACACATCAGCTGAGTAAACAAACACGCCTATTCTTCTGTCAGGAGGCGATTTAAATCTTTACTGCACTTAAATATCCATATACTCATTCATGCTAATCATACTCTCATTTATGAAACCTAATAGAGGTACAGATTTTAAATAACACAATTGTAATTAAAGGTTTTGCAAATTAAATACACATTGAGATTCACCCAACTTTCAACAGATAGCGTTCATCCCCTTTCTAAATCCGATCCCTCATTTGATAGTATTACAAACGTGTCACCAACTGATATATTGAAAATAGATTATTTGTACTTCTGTTTTTGCACCTTTATATTGATATCCTCTGCATCTATATAAATATCACTACGTAATTCCAAGAACTTATAAGATGTTATGAATTAAAGTAAAAGTGGGTGAAAGTTTCATTTCCTTGAAAGTAAATTTAAGTTTGGTTTCATGTGAAATTCTTTAGTTATAATCAGTTTTGATTTATACGAACATTTTGCTCTGCGTAAGTGTTCATCATTTGTATATTGCTTTGATTATATTACCAGTCTTCCAGTAATGAGAGCGGATCGCTATGACCTCACTTACATTTTCTTTAGCGTTATAGTACCCAGATGAAAACACGTTAGGATCTTTTCAGCATTGTTAAAAGGTCCACCTCGTATTTAATTTGCCTCTGGAAGAAAATGTTGTGCAACCTTATACCTTTTCTCTTTTAAATAACTGTTTATATTTGCACACATTGGAGTCCTTGCGTCTTGAAACAATTTTTAATTTCTCTATCAGTTAGGTATGGCAAGTAGAGGAAGTATTGCATTCTACGCAAAAATTCGATACCAAGATTTCATTAGAGATATATGTTTGAGAGTACCTGAATTAAACAAAATTTTTTTTAGCAAAAGGTGTGTGAACAGCATAAATAAAAAAATTAGTTCAAGCTTAGTATCCACCAAGGATGTGATAAGATTTTCAAGAAAATTCCTCTACACCAAAGCTTCCCCTTTTCTCAAAAAAATGATTCCAACAATTTTGATTAAACTGCGGTGTTAAAGATATTTGCATGATAAATATAGCAAGGTATATCTCAAAATTTCTGGGAATAGCCTGTGAAGTGCTCTCCACTCTGAATGACTTTTATGTAACTTCTAAACTATAAGAGATTCTACAAAATCGTACTACGCACCTGTGTCTGAACAGCAAACTGAGAAAGGAAAAGTCGTTAAATAACAAATTTGGCATTTAAGTTAAGCATCTTCCAAACATGCGTCAAGAAGATTTTTCAAGGAGGTCCTCCCATCCCAAACTACCCTTTACATGGAAACTTTTTCCAAAAGCTTTATTTTCTAAAAAAAATGACTCTTTAATGATCTTGATTAAATACCACATGTTTAAATGCATATATTGAATTTCCTGGGAATATCCTCTGAAGCTCTCTTCATTCTGAGTAACTTCTGCACAATTGATAAACCATAGGATAGGCAAAATCTTATTATGAAAAAGGGGGGGTCTCGTTAAAGCACACAATTTATGTCAAGGCATTTCGTTTTTTCTTAAGTTAACCATTCCCGAGATATTCCTTGTTATTGGTTTGAATTTTCAAATACCTACTATTAATTTTCTCAAATGGGAAGTTGGTTTTGGATATTCTCTTGTCATGCAAAGAGCATGGAATTTCAAAGCCCTCATATACCCACACGCTCTTTAAGAAGCTGACTCACTTTGCCTACTGCATCATATAACAAAATTGTAACTGTAAATTGAAGGTTTATCTGGATTAACAGGAAGAAGCTGGAATAATAAGATTTTGTAAGTGTAGTTTGTAGAAGAATGATTAGAGAAAGCCATATGAATGTAGAACATCATAATTCTTTTCTTTCTTTCTTCCACGATCATCTGAAAAGAACGGAATTTCAAATTCATCAAATAGCGACCCACATTTAAAAGATTTGACTATCGCTTTAATTTACTGCATTCCTCTTATCCCTACAATGAAATGTGTAATGAAAGTTTGTCTCGATAAACAAGAAGTAGATACCAAGAATAAGGTTTTGTAAGAATTGTTTGTAAAAGAGTAATAGAGAATGCAAGTCATGTGATTTTCATTTTCCTATCTGTAACTATCATGTTCCTATCATGAACTCTGCCACGGTACTAAAATGTAGTTGAGCAAGCTGAGCTACCTACAGAGGTACCTCAAGAAATAACAAGCAAAAGCTTACTAAAGGCGAGCAGGACTTGTTTTTATTTATACCATATCGCGAGCAAGCTTTTACTCGCGAGGAGGTTGAGCAGAACATTTTTATTTATACGAAACCGAGCAATTGCTTGGAATTAGTGAGAAATGAGCTAATGCTTGCTTTTATTTATACTACCTACTCGTATCTTCTAAGGAAAGGATTTTGTATCATCAAAATTGCTACAAATTTTAAATAATAGAAAACAAACATTAAAGATCGCAATCATTTTAGAATTTCTGTGTCTCAGAACACATACTTAAGCTGCTAATTTCACTCAAAACAAACACTTCAGATTTTTTTTCTTGGAAACAAGTGTTTTAAAGCACTTGTACTATCAGATTACATGGACACTAATAGTCAAAAAAGCTGCTAGGATTTGTAATTTCATACACCATGCCCAGTTCATAAAAGAACATAATAGTTGCAGTTAGATAAAAATGCCCAAAAGCAAGTGAATTACTGAAATATATGTGTATGATATCAAATATCGAACATTATTCTGTATCTGGGTAGCAGCTATGAAATGTTACGAAACTTACGTAACCGTCATACATGACTATACGAAGTTAAAAAATTAAATTGAGTTTTATTTATAGACACTCTTTAACTGCTGTGGTTCTTCGCGTCCCATTCTATATTGGGCGTGAAAGTACGGAAATTTTGCTCAGAGGCCTCTTTATCAGACTTGAGGTTGCGTTACGTGCCGTAAATCTACGACACGGGACCACCGGCTTTACTTCCCTTCCGAAGTAAGCCATGCTAAGGATTTTTACACCCGAAAAAATCCATCGCCCTCCGCCGAGTTTGAACCCGCGACCTCGGGAACTAGAAGTGACTTATCCTTTCTGAATGTCATAGAAGCGCATAGTAATTTGTAATGCGCCGTTTGCTAAACATTTCCAAGGCATTTATGAAATATATTGCGAGTTTTATTCAGTTTTCACTAGCAACATACTTTTAGCAGAAGATGCATCTCAAACGAGGCAATCACGGTGGTGTTGCTGTCGTGATTCTGCTGCCAATATTGCCACAATATTGCAGTGAAAAATAGAAATATTACATGTGTTGTATCTGAAAGGGAAATGAATTACAAACAACGAACTTGGTGACTGCTACTTATTTAGGGCCCTAAGCGGCAAAGCATGGCCGAGGGATGTTTTTTTTTAGAAGGTGAGAATACGGGAGCACTTTAAAATGATGGAAAACGTGCACTTAAGTCATTTTATTTGTTTAATGGTACTAATACAGAGAATGAATTTTAATGCGCTTATTCGTAACGTATTTAAGGTCTGAAAATCGGTGGAACTTTCATCTATCACTTAACGTTTACCAATTATACAAAATTCCTTGAATAAAGTGTACTTCACAGGCTATTCCCAGAAAATTCAAGATATACATGTTGTCATATAAAAAGCTTTAATACATGGTATTTTAATCGAAATTGTTAGAATCATGGTTTAGAAAATAAAAATTTCGAAAAATGTTCCAAGTAAAGGGTAGTTTAGAGTGGAGGATTTTCTTGAAAATCTTGAGTCGCATCTTTAAATATAACAACCTAAATACCATTATTTATCCGAATTTTTGTTTTTGAGTTATGGTGTTCACAGACACTCCTAGACCTTTTTCTAAAAATGATTTCTTTGGATTCAGGGTGCCTCAAAACATGTATTTCCATTGAAATCTCGCTATCCAATGTTTGGGGGAATGCAATACCTTCTCTACCTTTTTACGTGATAGAGAAAGTAAACAGTCAAGAATCTGAGGTGACATTCGTTGCACGCCATACTATTCCTCGCTGTTTACGGATCTGGTATTTCTGCAAATCTTATACAATATGCCCTTATCACCTCACTTTAGCTACCTTTTACATTGCTTCGCGACATTCCATTAGCACAATTGTTTATCACATTGGCACTAACACTTTACAACATGTCAGCCATTGCTAAACGGGTCCAATATTATGAATAAATTAACAACTACTGCGTACTTTAAGTAGTCAGTGCACTATACAATAAAGTGTACATATATAAAAAAAATCGTAAGTTTTGTAAAATTTAATACCTTCTATCTGGATACAGAATAATGTCCCCTTCGAATTCTAAGTTCGGGACTCGAACCACAACGCTGGAAGGAATGTAAATCGTAGGCATATCCCACTGTCTGGATGGCTCAATGTGTGTGAAAATGAATTCTTTATAATATAAAAATGTTGTAACACACAATAAACTATTAAAGTCTACCTCATTCTACAAATTTCACTGAAGTTACCAATATAAAAAATCTGATGTGTTACACTCACATGACTTTTCTACTCTTGTACAAACTATTTTTACAAACGCTTATTCTCCATCTACTTTATGTTAATCGAGATAAACATTTGCAGACTCTATCTTATTGCTAATTTTCTTGTAGATGTAAGGGGGAATATATATTTACAAAGGCAATATAGAAATACAGTAGCCTTTAAGCACATACATATCTCTTAATAGCTGGTTGCTAGGTGCAGCACCATTCCCTTTGCCACAGATTAATACTCTTTGCATATCCAAGACAAAAAAATGAATAACGAATTCCCTTTTGGGAAAATAAGTATTGAAAAATTTAAGGGAATAACAAGCAATATCTCGAAAATGGTTTACTCAACAAAAAAAATGTATATGACAAATTGTGTATTTTAACGCGATCTACCTTTTTTGTGTAGTAAAATTTTGTCTATCTCTTATGGTTTACCAGTTATGCAAAAGTCGTTCACAATGAAGAATACTTTTGGAGACATTCCCAGAAAATTCAAGATATACGTTTTATTTGTCATGAAAATATCTTAAACATATGATATTTTAATCAAAACCGTTAGCCATTTTTGAGAAAATTCAAATTTTCGAAAAATGTTCCATGTAAAGGGTAATCTGGGGTGGGGGATTTTATTGAAAACCTTTGTGTCGCATCTCTGGAAGATACTGAACCTACTGTCCATTCTAAACCAGAGTGCCTTTCACTGAAAACAAACTCTTTGTATTGTCCGCGCGAAAGTAGTTCGCAGTCCCCGCCCATAATGGCTGCTTGTTCCCCTCCCAGGTGCTTGTTGAACACTATTTAATCTATAAAAAGGCGCCCTGCGTGAGAATCATAGTTAAAAATGCAACCTGAGGTAACAATCGATTTTATAAGTATGCAGCAATGAACATTTTACTTACGTTGATCACAATCCTCGGGCAAAAGTGCAACACCCAAATCCGAATCCTCCGAAGATGACTCAGCTGCCATATCAGAATCAGAACTACTCTCCAAAATAATGACAAGCTTATCCACAATTCCACAGCACTGTCGCACTTAAAACAAGTTCCCACATTTTATCCTCTTCTATGCCTGTTCGCTTTGGTTACACTTCTCACTGAAACGCCTGTAAAATCCTATATTAGTTTTGTAATATGCAATAATGCAAGTGTCGGGTATTTTTGTAATAGTGAGTTGAATATATGAAGTATTGATTGTTTTTAGCCACTTTTTAACTCTTTCCCGCTTCTGTGTTTGAACAGTTTGTTCGCACTACACGCACCTTCCTCTGCCATGTGAGCTCAAATACCAACTGACTAAATCACAAGATTTGACCTGAGCTGAGCATATGTGTGTTAGTGTATTATGAATGACTGTTCGCTTATCACATATCCTGTGTTACGCAAAGTGTTTATTCGGTACTCAGATAGCACCTCTGGGAATTCATTGCTGCATTTCTTGTATATGTAAGAGAGTGGCAGTCATGCATTATGGTTGGCATTAACAAGCAAGATGCTCTCGGCGTTAGCGCAAAAGCAGACGAAAATAACATTATGTAATCTCTTAACAGCTAGCATATATCCATTACCTTTAACGATGAGTTCTTATGATAGCAATACAATGTGCAGTTCTATACCTTTCCTGCTCTAATATGTCATAATACAAAACATGTATTAAGGAACTATTTACGTTGGCGTAAGAGTATATTCTTGGGTTCGTGATAAGACGAAGCACGTGCTTCTGTTTACATCAGAAGGAACTCTGGTTTGGAATGGACAGTAAATACCAAGTTTGGTGTTTATCCGACTGTTCGTTTCTGAGTTATGCTGTTCACACAGACATGTTTCAAAAAATGCTTTTTTTGGATTCAGGGGGTCTCAAAACATGTATTTCCGGTGAAATCTCGGTATCGAATTTTTGGGTTGAATACAATACTTCCCCTACGTACTATACGTAGTAGAGAAAGTAAAAATACAAACATTACAAAAAAATCGACATTCTCCTCTTAGTGCATCCTCCACAGCGATGAAAATTATATGTCCAACAGATGTCGCCCTATGCCATACGCTTGCTCTAATGTAATGCTGGCAACATATGAATAACTAATGCCGCCAAAGCCAAGATACTCAGCCTCAAAGCGTAGTCGAGGGGTGTTTTTTAGGAGAGGAATGTAGCAAGTTGCGGCCTATGAGAAGCGACGACAGGGCGTAGCCGAGGGATCTGCGCGTTTAAAACCCGAATGATTCACGTTCGCAGAAGCAACGCCATATCGCATATTTAGCGGATTTCACTTTTTATTTAGGTTGGCGGTTCCCACTTTGCATATGATTTAGCGAAAAATGGCTACGTTTGTGTTCATAACGCGATTTGCCTATAAAAGTAAAACAACTAAAAGGAGTGGGCACCAGATATTGAAGAGATCACATCCACTTCTAAACTCTCTCCTAAGGGAATTTATTCGCTTTCCTTTTGCTTTTATAAGCATATATATTCAAGCAGAAATAACGTAAATGTATGATTACCGTGTCTGCTTTCTTCCTGGTGGAAATACATCGGACGAACATTTTTTGCTACAAAAATCCAAGATTCTTTCTTGCCAGACATATAGCTTGTCACGCAGTTCAAAACTTGAAACAGCCAATCAGAAATATCGCCTTTCCCGCAAAAGTACCACTAGCGACATACCGTAATCATGTTGCCAGTTTCCATATGTATACCTTTCAACCCTGTGATTACATTGGTCTATCTCCTGAAGATGCCGCCGTATGTCATTTTCTAGCAAAAACACAATGCTGGCAACTTATGAACAAATACGGCCAACCCTCGCAACGTGCGTTCCTAATTACTTTTATTTTAGGTTTATTAGTTTTTTACATTTCTGATTTACGGGAAGTTAGTTTTTTTATTCTATAAGACTAGGTTCCTCATTCACGGGAGGTTAGGTTAGGATTAGCTTTTTTTTTTTTTTTTTTTTTTTTTATATAAGCTTGTTTTAATTAGTACCAGTTTCGCTCGCGTGCGTTACTAAGCTTAGATTTCTGATTCACGGAAGGTTGGGTTCAGTTTATATATATATATATGCTTAGATTTTTTATTTACGGGAGGTTATACCCTGCCGCTGTATCTTTGATCTTTGCACTTGACAGTTCGTGTGGCTTCGCGTAAGGTTGTAATTGTGATTGCGACGTTGCCAGAGTGCCTAGTAAACAACAACGGCTGATTGTTCTTTCTATCGTGTCTAAGCCGCATACAAAAGTGTACTAAGTAGCGAACGTCAATGAATAATAACTATTTTGTATTATTGTTAATTGAAAATAAGCGATATAAGCAGCTTTGATATGGTCGGATACTCCTTTCTATAATAATAGGCATAAATGTGTCTACGTATGGCGTCTAATTGGAAAGCATTAAGATTTGTGACTGGACGAGGCTGCTTTCTTATCTTCTCTGGAGTCGATAGAAATACCTGTTGCGTTCCAGATGGTTTAGGAATGTTGTCTTCTTTCTCTTGGAGTTTCACTCCCTTGTGAATAACAGTTCTCGTGTTTAGTCCAAGAGCTGCTGCAGTTCGTTGTACGGCTTTATCAGCAGGAATAGAGGGATGCCCATGAACCTTCATGTACTCCTCCTGTTCAAAGAATTCCCGGGTTCTCCTTAGCAGTTCCAATGCCTGACTACTGCACACCTCGGCGCAAAGGATTTTCACTTCGTGAATCATCACTCGGCGATCGGCGTCTTTTTCAGACATTGTCGCACTTAGGTTTTTTTTAAATAAATAATATGAATGAAATATATATAAAATAGATAAATATAAACAAATATATGTATATATGTATAAACGAACAATAACAAAACTATCAAACAATAACCACAAATATAAATGAACAATATGTAGCTTGCAAAGAACAACTATACCCCCGCCGCCGAATCTTTGCACTTGACAGTTCGTGTGGCTTTACTTAAAGTTGGCTATATTGTGGTTGCGATGTTGCCAGAGTGGCTAGTAAACAACAACAGCTGATAGTTCTTTTTATCGTGTCTAAGCCGCATACAAAAGTGTATGTAGTAGCGAACGTCAATGTATAATAACCATTTTGTATTCTTATTGTTAATTGAAAATAACTCTGCATAAACATTGCAGCGTATGTAGAATAAATTACGCACTTTTGACAATATAGAAACAGAACAATGCAAACTTGCCTGCCACATTGAGGAGAAATAAAACAAATTATAAGCATGCGATAACAAAGTTATTTTCATTCACCGATTTAAAACTGCAATGGCTCAATTCCATCCAAATCCCCGTCATTATTTTCACCAAGGCATATCATTAATGGTTCACACTCACTAATAATTCCATCTATTTCTTGTGTTTTTCGTATTAGCTTATTCACGTGATCTACTTTCTTCTTCCACGAAGCCGCGTCCACCGTTGCCACACCTTCCCACAAAAGCCTTTCCACCTCGGTAATGGTAAATTACTTATTGTTCTCCCTCACATAAGCCTTAATGTCGCACCACACTAATTCGATCGGTTGAAGTGACAGTGTACGGCTTTATCAGCAGGAATAGAAGGATGCCCGTGAAGCTTCACGTACTCCTTTTCCTGTTCAAAGAATTCTCGGGTCCTCCTTAATAGTTCCAATGCCTGACTATTAAGTGGCGCAAAGGATTTTCACTTCGTGAATCATCAGTCGGTGATCGACGTCATTTTTCAGACATTGTCGCACTTAAATCTTGTATAAATAAATAATGACTTAAATGTATACAAAATAGATAAATACATATATGTATAAACGAACAATAACCACAAATACAAATAACAATGAACAATATTTAGCTTGCAAAGAACAACTCGACGCTCGTGCTAGAGATTCACTAACTGAAGCACGTGGTTGGGAATAGCTACATCCGGCAACAAGGCCGCTTCCAGCTCCGGTTCCGCTGCCGCTTTGTCATCGACCATCTGGAATGCTGCCTTGTGATTGGCTTAGAAAGTCAAACGGTGAAAGCTTCTCATCTGTTTTTTTGCGAGTGTACCAACTTAAACGCGAGCTGTCAAGTGCAACGTTACAGCGGCGGGGGTATAGACGCTCGTGCTGGAGATTCACATACTAAGCACGTGGTTGGGAATAGTTACATCCGGCAACATGGCCGAATCTATTTCCGGCTCCGTTTTGTCATCGACAATCCGGAATGCTGCCGTGTGATTGGCTTAGGAAGTCAAACGGTTTAAGCTTTTCATGTTTTTTCGCGAGTGTACCAACTTAGACGCTGTCAAGTGCAACGTTACAGCGGCGGGGGTATAGGTCAGGCTTAGTTTTTTTAATATAAGCTCAGGTTTCTGATTCACGGGAGGTTAGGTTGTCTTCATTGAAAACGCTGAAAAAAAGCAAGAAGGAATGGAGTAAATTACCTTAAGAGTGAATTTATAAGTAAATGTGATCTCGTCAATACCTGGTGCCCACCTACCTGTCCCTTTTAGATAGTTTACTTTTCTAGGAAAATTGGATATGAACACAGAAAAGGTAACCATCTGCTGACCTAAATAATCGAAATCCGCGAAATAGGGGATGTTTTTGTTACTTCATTTTGTATTGACTTTTGGAAGGAATTTCTGCGAAGTGAATCATTCGAGTTTTTGACGCGCAGATCCCTTAGCTACACTTTGTGGCTGAGGGCCCTCATTCCCTCGGCTATGACATCTGTAGGACATGTTGAAGACCACACAAAAGTAATTTACCCGATTTTTAATATATAAGCTTAGGGTGGAATTCTCAAACGTTCCTAAAATACGCTCTTAAGGCTTACCTCGTTAAGGACGTAATAAGGAATGTCCCTCCCTTAAATGTGCAATCGTATTCTTGAAGCTTCCTTACGGTTACCTTAACGAAGGAAAGAACCAAAGGTCTCCTTCTACTGCCGGAAATAGCCGGCATCCAAATAAAGGTAAATATTCCCACGTATTAATCGTAAAATTAACACAATGCATAAATAATTACTTTGGTATAATAAATACATTCATAGTTTGACGCCATTATTCATTCTAATTAAAATTTGTTTCTAATAGCACACTGCATTTGGGTAGAATAGGAATGGAAGTTTAAAGGAAAATTAGTTTATGTTGTACTTGCAATTGCGTTCGAAATGGAAAAGAAGCGATTTTCAGAACAAGAAAAGAACTTTCTATTGCATCTTATAAACAAATACAAGAATGTAGTGGAGAATAAAGAAACAGATGGTGCAACCCTTCAAGAAAAACGCAAAGCTTGGACCGAGATACCAGAATGGTTCAATTGTGAATCGGACCATTTGGTAGTTAGTTACCCATTCCTGCTTTTTAATACCACATTAAACAGTTCTTGGTTTCTTTTGTTTGGTTTTTTTTTCGTTAATGTGATGAGTCATTTATTACCTTCTGTTGCAGAGAACCGTTATCCAACTTAAAACATGTTGGGACAACATTAAAACCAAAAGAAAGCGAGTTGGTCGCTGCCAAACGGGCCAGATTGGCAACAGAAGGTGGTCCGATGCAAATATCAAAAGATGACAGTCCAGCGGATGCTATCATCCTAAATGCAACAAATGTAGAGCTTGAGGATGCCTTGAATAGTGATACGGTTATGTTGTTTACATGTAAGTTGATAAAAGAAATCCATTTTTATATTATTTTCTGAAATTTATTTTGGGTAGAATATAATATGCATTAGCACCGAAACCTTCATCTTTGGCATATTCTTGTATTTTTATTAATCAGTTTCTGCTTTGAATAATCTCTCCTGCACACTAAATTAAATGCAACTTATAAATGCTGCAGGTTTAAATTAACTTAAGTCCACAATTAACTGAAATTTATCCCATTTTTTGTAAAAAAAAATGTATTATTGTTTTAGGTGCATCTGAACAGAATCAAAACTATGAACTCTCTAGTGAAGTGTTTGTGTCTGCACAACCATTAGCCACAGTAGAAGAACCTAGAGCTTCTGCAGAAAATGAAGTCCCACAAATTGATCTAAATGGTTAGTTACGTTATTATTAATCAAAGGCATTTGTAGCACAATTACTCAGATGATAAGTAGATAAAATGCAGGTACCTAATCTAAAAACAAAGATAATTACAGTAACTAATAAATGAAAAGTATGAATATTCTAGCATGCATATGTTACCACACCAGATCTGTTATTAGCATAAACTCCACAGAAATGTCCAGTAAAGTAAACATTTAAAAACCTGCATATGGTTGAGCAGCACACATCTTCCAGTGTGTATTAAAACTCTGAATCAAAGTCATCATAAATATTTGAATTAAATGAATGCAAGCTGCAGTAAACTCTTCAACAACCATCTCCAAGTGGTTGTTAAAATTCCCTGAATAGGTTACACACACACACACACGCGCATGCACACGCACACACACACACACATACACACAGAGCTATCACTAATCGAAATGTGAAATAAACCTATCCAGTGACAACGCTTAACACCCATGTGTAAATGTTAGGGTATGTTAACTGACATAGGTTCTTTTAAATACAATTTGAGAGTTGTGTTTGCTTTAGTCTTCAACTGAAAGCTTAATTTTTCATGTACTTGTTTCTTCCAAGTAAATTTAAAAGCATGTTAGTGCTAATACCATAAATGACAGAAGTATATCTGCTTCAAACTCTCCTTTCTTACTCATATATTAGGCAAGCTCAATAGCAATACTTGCTGCCCACCGATCATACCACATCTGTCTCCACCAAAACTTCCTATGATGCTTCCAATGAATGGAACTGCATTTGTGTCAGTACTAACTGATAAAAACCATTAAAATAGCTGTGCAAACAACAAATAATGCTTTGTTAGTATGCTATATAATTAACTTCATCTAGAGTGCTCCATTAGTAATCTTACAAATTCAATAGATTGTATTATTTCAGTAGAAACCCTAAGATAGTGTTTTAATTAGGTAATTTACTTCCACTTAATTAGTGCTATAACTCTATTACAGGTAATGTCATTTTTCAAGATGTACACAGAAACAGTATAATATTTGTTGTTCCTTGCATTATTCTGTTAAAACTTGCTATAGCCATCACTGTCAACACATATTGCAGCAGTCCTTGGCATATTAGCACCTACTTTCTCTTTAAATTTATTATTTTCTTTTCTATTTCAGTTTCTTCAGAACCAAAAACATACAAAAGAAAATTATTGACAGCGCGGCAAACAGCAATTAATGCTGAATTAGATGTGCAGCTTAATAATCTTAGCAAACTTACCGATGGTGAGCTTGAATTGCATCAAATAAAGAAAAAGGAGGCAGAAATCCGCCAACAAATGGCATTAGAAGAACTGGAGCAACTTCAACATAGCAGGGAAATGGCAAAAAAAGAACAAGAAATTAAAATTGCTACAGCTCAGCAAAGATTTGATTTTGAAAAAAGATTGTATGAGCTGCAGACGAAAGTTGCTATAGAGAAGCACCAAGCTGAGATGGAGTTATTGCAGAAAAAATGATTATGATTGTGCCTTATGAATCATAATAATGATTGTTTCTTCAGATTAAAAAGCTAATTTTTTATCACAGAAATGTATATGTTGTATTTCTTTGTTAATCCCTTATTCCATTTTTCAGCAATTGGAAATATGCAGATATTGATGTCCTTGCCATCTCCATGTCCCTTGAAAATAGAGCACACTATTTCATGTGGTAAATATTACGTTATGGCATCTTCATCCTCATTGTTAAAATGTGTGTCTGTACATGGCATACAAGGAAGTAATCATGTGCTTCAATATATTCAGATGAAAGTGCTAACCCTGAGAATTATGTTTACTGAATTACTGAACAAATTGTTTGAAATGTCTGCACTTTTGTATAGCATTTACTTACATAAAACATTAAATGTTGTTTGCGTGAATGTGCTACTCCCCAGATTAACAGCAATAATGTGTTCTGAATTCAATTTTTTAACAGTAGCAAAAAATAAATATAATACAATAACACATTTCAGCTGATAAATTATAGGCTTACAGGGCTATATTTTTAGCCCATGATAAATATAAAATAAAAGATATCATTTAGAATAATTGCTCCCAAAAAAGCAGATATTTCAATAAGATGTCTGTTTTGCATAGGTTAAAATAACACAAACAAAAACTCACTTACAAAACCCAGGGTCCTTTGTCAGCACAGTGGAAATTGAGCTTTATCACTCATAGAAGTACTGAATTTTGCATTATTGTCCATTTCTTTCACATTTTTAAATCTCTTAAGTTATTTAGCTTATATCAACTGACTTACTTTATATTGATATATATATATGTGTGTAACAAATTCTTTTTTAAATCTACACCTGAAGATTCCATTAAGAAGGAAAATAGAAAATATCTATTAAATGGGGCCCCATTTAACTGTTGCACATGGGTCCATATGTGTTTTTCGTTTTTCATCATTGCAACTTGTCACTGTTCTGAGCTAAATATGCATTAATTGGGCTTACCAAAGATTGATAATGCAAGCATAATCACAGTAATACTAAGCACTTCAGAAATCCATTTTAAAGTGTTGAACATATTTAAAAATTTTACTGTACTTTCCTAAGAGGAAAGCAATAAAAGCAAATGTTAATACATGAATTAAATCAAAGTAATGTGTTGATACCAATCACAATGAATCTGTAAAACATAAAAACTTTGCTTGGGCTGTTAGAAATGCAAAAAGATAACTTTATATACCGCACGCAGTAAAATTCAGTTTCTCAGTATTGGTATTATAAAATCACAAGTTTCTAGAAGCAAAATATGGAGATTGCACCACATATTGTAGATTGCATTAAGATTTCTTTGTGCCATGCATCTCTTGAAAGTCACAAAATTTGGTTATATTAACTGACCTGCCATTCAGTAAGGGACTTCTGTGGAATGAGAGATAATTGCACTCAACAGTTTACATTTTTAAATTAGGTTGCTACTAGCCCAATTTGATGAATGAGAATTCTGTGCTTTATAACCTCTGTAACAGATAAATACTTATGAACTTTGAACACCTTTACATTCAATACATGGCAAGGTAGAAGAGTAAATGGGATGTATAGCTTAAGAGATGGCATGATAATTTGCATTGCAGTTATACACTGTTTAAAAATATGGAAGTGCAAATAATGTGGTTTTACAATATGTACACAACTTTTAGCATGTACAAATCAGTTTACATTGCTTATGTTTGGAAAAAGATTTTCTCAACTTAGAATATATGTTGACTGTCATATTCAGAAAGTAAGATCTGACTATCCAATGCTCTTAAATGTATTTTTTTAATTAGTGTGACAACACTTAAAAACAGTAGGTACATGAAGTGAAATGTGTTTTAAGCAACATTTTTTATTTCAGTTTTCCGTTACTTTTTTAAAAATCTAAGTGCTAATAAATTTAAAATGTATAAAACTAAAACATCCTTATTGTTTAGAGCAATAAATGCAGCACACTTTAAGACAGTTAATTACTGACTTGCTGCTTGGTGATAACATAGCATTGTAACCAGAGAACATGTTGACTAACATTGTCTGTGAATAAAATGGCATATAATATGAGGTAGTTGATGATTAACTGTTTGTGGGTCTTGTACTGGTGTATAAAGATATTTGGTTTGGCGGTAACCCCCATCACCAAGAAAAAAGAAATTCTTGAGGTCCCTATCCTCAAGATGTACCTTAACCCCACTATTATCAAAAGTTCTGGAATCGTGTGTTGAACCAGGCCATCATATTACTATATCAAATATTTGAAGCCGAGGTCCTGTTACAGCTTGAACATTTAAGGACATCCAACCTTTTCTGTTTCGTTACACCTCTGCATTTTGACCTCCAGGGTTTATAATGGGTATGTGTGTACAGTCTATACATCCAAGGACATTTGGGAAGCATCTCATATTAAAAAAGTCAATTTTCACTTGACGTCTTCCAGCTTCAGTCTGAGGAAAATGTACTACATTAGGTAAATGTCTTGTCAATCTTTCTGAAATCTCTCTTATGATTCTGCAAGCACTTGCCTGGCTGATTTTTGACAGATCCCCACATACAATCTGCAATTTAGAAATAAAGTACATTAAAGCAACAAGGATTTTAATTAGAATTCTGTAGAAATTCATAAAATAAGCCAATTAACCAAACAGTGCCCAAATGATAGAAACCTAAACATTATATAACCTATCTATCAAGGCCAAAAAAGAAAAGTTCTTACCTGATAACTTCCTGTAGCATAAAATCTCAGTGCAGTTGTCAGTCTGATGATTGGGAGAACTGGCAAACCCGTTTGTTTCAGGTTCTTGCAAAGTTAGAGGTATTATATGATGCACTACTGTATTTTTGGAAAATCTAACTTCTCAGAAACTGGGCATCACTGTATTTGTGTAATGGATTCTCATAGTCCGGAAATAATCGTGGAATATTCTCATACAAGTCGTCGTCCATTACATAATTCATAAACTCAATAAAATCATTTGCAAGCAAAGCCATGACGTTATCTCTTATGCACCAGTATAACCTGTAAAGAGCATGAAGGAGAAACAAAGGTAGTTCTTTAGCGTCCTTCAGTCTTTAAGGGAAGGAACGTTCCTTTCCTTCTTCTTTACAGTAAAGGAAGCTTTATGAATAGCAAAACTAGCTATTCATAAAGCTGTAAGGAAGGTTTAAGGCTACCTTACAACTCTAAGGAGTTCTTCCTTTCTTAAATACAACAAGGGCGATTTCAGAATTCGAAAAGCTATGTAAGGAGGATTGAAGGTGAAGTTTAAGTGAAGGAGCTTCAAAGGAGTGTTTGAGAATTCCACCCTTAGTTTACTAATGTAGCTCTAAGTTCTACATACCTAACTTCTTTCTCCTACCATATATATTGTATTTCCGCAAGCCATCCCCCCCCCCCCCCTGTAATGCACTGTTATATCAGCGGCAAAAGAAAATGAACACATTCCGCGGATTTCACTTCTCATTTAGGTTGGTAGTTCCCATTGTGCATGTTCAATAGCGACAAGATGACCACGTTAGTCTTCACACCTTAATTTTGCTATGAAAGTAAAACACCTAAAACGGGTGGACGGGCACCAGCTATAGAACAGACATCTATTTCTAAAACCCACTCCTAAGGTAATGTACTCACTTTCCTTTAGCTTTTATTAACGTTTTCTGCGAAGACCAAAGTACAGTAACAAAGCCATGGCTTTTTTGCATTACTTTGGTCTTCATTGAAAACATTAATAAAAGCTAAAGGAAAGTATTTGTTTTCAATGAAGACCAAAGTAATGCAAAAAGCCAAGGCTTTGTTACTGTACTTTGGTCTTCGCAGGAAACGTTAGTAAACGCTAAAGGAAAGTATTTAGTATATCTTTGGCTATAACAATGAGGCAATTAAACTTCTGATGGAAATGCCATTTTAATATCACTCAACTTTGACTATAACAATAAAAAAATTAAGCTTCTGGTGGAAAGTCTTTCGCTGCTTCTATTAGCAGATGGTGCAGTCTTTCTTCTCTACTGTAAGTACGTTTAAATACATATTCAGCTAGATAGCCTGCAACGTAACGTTTTTTCCGACCGAAGACGGGAATTGAGTATTTACAGTCTTTCCACTGGGACTTGATAGTGTTGGTGTGGATTGAGAGCGCCTGCCCTGGCAGTCTTGGTGTATTAACTTCGTGGACTTCTCCGTTGGCGAAGCTGCTGATGAATTCCATGGAGTGGTTTACCCGGAGGTACTGAAAACCTTCGTCTTGGAGTGTATCATATGACTTCCAGCAGTCTGATATTATTGTTGTTCCTGGTAAAATCCACTCTTGGATTATGCCGAGTAATGTTTCCTTATCCCTGGTTTCAACTGGAACAAGGAAGAAGTTGGTCTTCACTTCTCGCTGGATACCTCCAAACACCCACTGACCTTCGATGTGATGCCCACGGTTGAAATTTGTATGTCTGAATTTGAATTTGTCGATCTCTACTACTGTTCCAACTCCTCCAATTCGCCTGCGGTTTTCTAAGGCCCAATTTATACATATTTCTCGGCAATAGTTCGACCAATTTACCACGGTATGCCAGGAGGTTTTCATCTCGCACTTTATTGCGTTACTTCTGGGATTATCTAGTATGCACCACATTATACAGAAGTGTAGTACTTGTTGTGGAGAGAGATGTGTGTCACCAATAAAACTCCCAATTCTGGCACTAACTTTTCTCTTCGGATGACCCTTCTGGCATATGAAATAGAGCTGTCTTCCTTTTATCCATCTAACTGGAAGAACGTTGTCGCATATATCGCAGATATACACTTCGTTGATAATTCCATGCTCCACCAGGAAATCCTGCAGTGACTGTAAGCTCTCATCACCTAAATGTTCTCTCACTACCGTGTATATTGTATTTTCACATCCTCCGCAAGGCATTGTTTCCTGTAATGCACTCTGAATAACAATACTTTGCGTATGTCAGCGACAAAAAGAAAATGAAGAAGAGCACATCACATATTACGCGGTTGGCAGCTCCCATTGCGCATGTGGAATAGTAACAAGATGATCACGTTTGTCTTAATACCGTAATTTCGCCATAAAAATAAAACACCTAAAACGGGCGGGCAGTTGGACACCAGTTATAGTACAGACAACTACTACCACAGAACAGCAAAGTATTACTACTCCTAAAAGCCACTCCTGATGTAATGGATATTGGATAATGGTTCTGCCAGCCTCTCTCTGTCTGACGACTAGCGCTTGCAGAAAGCCACCCGAAGTTGCCCGACGAAGTTCGAGCGAATGCCGAAAATGAACGAAAGGGAACGATCTTCCAGTTCAAGGGAGAAGGTAGTCCCTTCCGGCACATTTTGCTTCCATTGGCTGTGGTCAAATACGTAACGTGGAACGTTGGCGCGCGCATTTCGACTGGCAATTGAAAGTGAATACATAAAGCCATGCGCTTCAAAGCATGAATTTGTACATACATAGTACAAATCGGTTTAAGTTCAGTACCTTCCAAAGATGCAACACAAAGATTTTCAAGAAAATTCTCCACCCAAAATAACCATCATACTGCTCCCCATTCCTGACATGTCTTTTGTGATATTGTCATCTTGCTACAGTGCCAGTCTCTATAGACATAGCAGGTTTGATATTGGACTTTAAATACTTAAGCTACCATGTAAATATTATTGCTGGATAGAAAGTAGTAGGAATACTGGTAGCACACAGTGATTGTATAATTGTTAGTCAATGGGATAGATGGATCTGTTGCATACCAGTTTTATATGTTATAATGTGTTATGTATATGCAAACTCCACCATTTTCTAAATGTTTTCTTATACAGGGTGAAAGGTATTGCTTGAACTGTAATAAAATGGCTAATAGACACAGGCACAAGGAACATCACTATGTTTCATTTTTGTAGGTTTAATGACAAAAATTGTATTGGACATATTTGCACTAATCATTATATAGAATCCATGATTAACGTACAGTTCAAGCAGTACCTTCCACCCTGTATACTGTCTTCCCAAATAATACCCATGCAGTAATAATGAGAATTTCTCGTTTCAAGTGATGTCTTTCTCAAACATGTCTTCAAGGTAATAGAAATTACATGGGAAATTGAAATTTAAGCATAGCATAAGTATAAAGTTATAATTTCGAGCTTATTCAAAGTGAATTAATCATCATAATAGTATCAACCTCATGTAAGCACTTTATGTAGGGCAGATTGCATGTGATGGTGATTAACACTTATTTGCTATTGTTGTCCTACTGTAATGCGTGTCAAGAAGTTTACTGTTGAAATGGTGATGGTTTACAAATTTTTTTCTCTCTTAGATAATGCATGATGGGGAGGGGAGCATCCCCCCCCCAAAGGCTGTTCTTGGCTTTGGGTATATTCCTACTTACTCTGTATACTTCATAATTGTATGATGTGTTCAATTTCCCTGAGCATTGCTCACAGTGGAGCCAAATGAACAAACACAAACAAACATCACTGTATGGGCTCAATTTGTTTTTTTCCCATATGACCTGTCAATAAATTTAAAGTTCCCATGTGCTGTAGGACCTCCACTGTGTGATACCAAATGTTATATATAGAACCTTTCCCAGGAAAAGGAATCAGTGTATTTTCTATTCAATAACTGTAAGTTTTATTAACTAGAACTGGCTTTGTGTATGCATAAGTGACTAGTGTAATTACCTATAAGATCATTCCAATAGATTATAATAACAGACATTCAAGAGGTTAGAATTTAATGGACATTTTAATTGGGTAGGCCATTCAAATGTATATTAATGTAGGCACATGTTCCTTAAAATACCATACAAATGTATTATACAGTATTATTATATATGAATGTGAATGCAATGTCTCTAAATAATAACAATGTCTCTTTGTGTTTAGCCATATCACACCCATCCTTCATAATTGTCAATCACTTTAACATGTAGTTTAGTGTGCCAGTATTAATTGTTTTTTCATATGTTGACTGCAGAAAGAATGTAACAGCACATGCTGGTTTATAAATTTGGGTGGCTGGATGAGACACTCGTTCATTACTATTGCTCTCTGTCCTCCATAGTATTTTTAATTTTAATGTCCCTTTTAACTTCACAGGTTTACAGAGATTCGAGACTGGTGGGAGGGGGGATGACAATGATGAAGATGGTGCAATTGATGGAATTATGGTGGGGAAAACCAGACAACATTCATTCTAAGGGCCATTTTATCTACCACAAAATCCCACCTCTGATCCCTAGGATTGAATCCAGGCTTTTTTTGTGAGAGGCCATAGTGCTGCCCAATTAGAAGTATGAATGAGACATTTAAAACAGAGATAGCATTACTCAATACTATCAAGTAATGAAACCAAGAAGTTGTTTTACAAGGCAGCTCCCACTATGACTTCACAAATGAGAGAATAACTATTTCAGCAGATATTTTGCCATGCAATATATATTATACATTTACATAATTTAAGTTGGGTGTTTTGTCATAAATATCGTAGCTGACATTTCGATATGTAGAAATCATTCAGCAATAATGTGGTAATACACAAGTTTTATGTAACTATTTGTGCTTCCAAGGCCAGCGCTTAACCGAGTTACCCAGATTGACAAAAAATTCCCAAAGATATACAGTACATATGGAGAATTTTCTGTTTATGAAATGCTTTAAGTTATTTTGCAATGAAAAGAGCATTATGTCCTAATTTATTTATTTGGTATAACAGCAAGAAATAGTGTTTGAGCACAACACTAATACACATCCAAAATCAAACTATGGATCCCAAACTATTATCATTACATCACATTCAAAATTGAAATAGGTATCAGACATAACCTTTGAGCACGAGTTCTCTTGTTCGTTTTACGATATTAGTGTGCAATTCATAAAAATAAACTTTTCGAAATACAGTCCTTAATTCGAACACATTTTAACACCGTAAGATACTAAGTTATAGTTCATATTTAAGCTTAGCTTGTTTTCGCTATATATATATTTCAATTCTTCATTAAAACCAACTAAACTTTCGATTCATAACCTGTCTTCTAGCTTACTAGGTTTTCAGGTCATGTTCCAGTTTTAAACATCGAATGTGCGTTATTTGGTACTCAATATTAAATAAGGTATCACTATAAACTCCTACATTTACATAATTGCTCGTTGATACGAAAATTCTGCTTTATTTTTATATTTTCGGCATTGCTATCTTAGTTTAGTTTCAAGCCTTAGCAATCAGCATGGTAGAGGTCGCGACATTCGCTTTGGAAGCTTGGTGTTCGTACACCTTCGGGTGGCTTTCTGCAAGCGCTTGTTCTACTAGCGCTTGCAGAAAGCCACCCGAAGTTGCCCGACGAAGTTCGAGCGAATGCCGAAAATGAACGAAAGGGAACGATCTTCCAGTTCAAGGGAGAAGGTAGTCCATTCCGGCACATTTTGCTCCCATTGGCTGTGGTCAAATACGTAACGTGGAACGTTGGCGCGCGCATTTCGACTGGCAATTGAAAGTGAATACATAAAGCCATGCGCTTCAAAGCATGAATTTGTACATACATAGTACAAATCGGTTTAAGTTCAGTACCTTCCAAAGATGCAACACAAAGATTTTCAAGAAAATTCCCCACCCAAAATAACCATTATACTCCTCCCCATTCTTGACATGTCTTTTGTGATATTGTCATCTTGCTACAGTGCCAGTCTATACAGACATAGCAGGTTTGATATTGGACTTTAAATACTTAAGCTACCATGTAAATACTATTGCTGGATAGAAAGTAGTAGGAATACCGGTAGCACACAGTGATTGTATAATTGTTAGTCAATGGGATAGATGGATCTGTTGCATCCCAGTTTTATATGTTATAATGTGTTATGTATATGCAAACTCCACCATTTTCTAAATGTTTTCTTATACAGGGTGAAAGGTATTGCTTGAACTGTAATAAAATGGCTAATAGACACAGGCACAAGGAACATCACTATGTTTCATTTTTGTAGGTTTAATGACAAAAATTGTATTGGACATATTTGCACTAATCATTATATAGAATCCATGATTAACGTACAGTTCAAGCAGTACCTTCCACCCTGTATACTGTCTTCCCAAATAATACCCATGCAGTAATAATGAGAATTTCTCATTTCAAGTGATGTCTTTCTCAAACATGTCTTCAAGGTAATAGAAATTACATGGGAAATTGAAATTTAAGCATAACATAAGTATAAAGTTATAATTTCGAGCTTATTCAAAGTGAATTAATCATCATAATATTATCAACCTTATGTAAGCACTTTATGTAGGGCAGATTGCATGTGATGGTGATTAACACTTATTTGCTATTGTTGTCCTACTGTAATGCGTGTCGAGAAGTTTACTGTTGAAATGGTGATGGTTTACAAATTTTTCTCTCTTAAATAATGTATGATGGGGAGGGGAGCATCCCCCCCCAAAGGCTGTTCTTGGCTTTGGGTATATTCCTACTTACTCTGTATACTTCATAATTGTATGATGTGTTCAATTTCCCTGAGCATTGCTCACAGTGGAGCCAAATGAACAAACACAAACAAACATCACTGTATGGGCTCAATTGGTTTTTTTTCCCATATGACCTGTCAATAAATTTAAAGTTCCCATGTGCTGTAGGACCTCCACTGTGTTATACCAAATGTTATATATAGAACCTTTCTCAGGAAAAGGAATAAAAGTGTATTTTCTATTCAATAACTGTAAGTTTTATTAACTAGAACTGGCTTTGTGTATGCATAAATGACTAAGTGCAATTACCTATAAGATCATTCCAATAGATTGTAATAACAGACATTCAAGAGGTTAGAATTTAATGGACATTTTAATTGGGTAGGCCATTCAAATGTATATTAATGTAGGCACATGTTCCTTAAAATACCATACAAATGTATTATATAGTATTATTAAATATGAATATGAATGCAATGTCTCTAAATAATAACAATGTCTCTTTGTGTTTAGCCATATCACACCCATCCTTCATAATTGTCAATCACTTTAACATGTAGTTTAGTGTGCCAGTATTAATTGTTTTTTCATATGTTGACTGCAGAAAGAATGTAACAGCACATGCTGGTTTATAAATTTGGGTGGCTGGATGAGACACTCGTTCATTACTATTGCTCTCTGTCCTCCATAGTATTTTTAATTTTAATGTCCCTTTTAACTTCACAGGTTTACAGAGATTCGAGACTGGTGGGAGGGGGGATGACAATGATGAAGATGGTGCAATTGATGGAATTATGGTGGGGAAAACCAGACAACATTCATTCTAAGTGCCATTTTATCTACCACAAAATCCCACCTCTGATCCCTAGGATTGAATCCAGGCTTTTTTGTGAGAGGCTATAGTGCTGCCCAATTAGAAGTATGAATGAGACAACATTTAAAACAGAGATAGCATTACTCAATACTATCAAGTAATGAAACCAAGAAGTTGTTTTACAAGGCAGCTCCCACTATGACTTCACAAATGAGAGAATAATATTTCAGCAGATATTTTGCCATGAAATATATATCATACATTTATATAATTTAAGTTGGGTGTTTTGTCATAAATATGGTAGCTGACATTTCGATATGTAGAAATCATTCAGCAATAATGTGGTAATACACAAGTTTTATGTAACTATTTGTGCTTCCAAGGCCAGCGCTTAACCGAGTTACCCAGATTGACAAAAAATTCCCAAAGATATACAATACATATGGAGAATTTTGTTTATGAAATGCTTTAAGTTATTTTGCAATGAAAAGAGCATTATGTCCTAATTTATTTATTTGGTATAACAGCAGGAAATAGTGTTTGAGCACAACACCAATACACATCCAAAATCAAACTATGGATCCCAAACTATTATCATTACATCACATTCAAAATTGAAATAGGTATCAGACATAACCTTTGAGCACGAGTTCTCTTGTTCGTTTTACGATATTAGTGTGCAATCCATAAAAATAAACTTTTCGAAATACAGTCCCTAATTCGAACACATTTTAACACCTTAAGATACTAAGTTATAGTTTATATTTAAGGTTAGCTTGTTTTCGCTATATATATTTCAATTCTTCATTAAAACCAACTAAACTTTCGATTCATAACCTGTCTTCTACCTTACTAGGTTTTCAGGTCATGTTCCAGTTTTAAACATCGAATGTGCGTTATTTGGTACTCAATATTAAATAAGGTATCACTATAAACTCCTACATTTACACAATTGCTCGTTGATAGGAAAATTCTGCTTTATTTTTATATTTTCGGCATTGCTATTTTATCAGCTGACTTCCATCTTAGTTTAGTTTCAAGCCTCAGCAATCAGCATGGCAGAGGTCGCGACATTCGCTTTGGAAGCGTCGTGTTCGTACACCTTCGGGTGGCTTTCTGCAAGCGCTTGTCGGCGGCATGGACTACTTATTGCCAACAACACTCGTATTCGGCTGTACTACTACTCGCGTATTCTTAGCGATGTTGTAAGTATGTGGGTTGGCAGCATACGGTGCCGTAGGACAGGGAGAGGCTGGCAGCAACATTACCAGGTAATTTACTTTAGCTTTTATTAAAGCTTTCAATGAAGAAAAGTTGTAAACCATATAGCACAGAATATACATGATTGGGATTATTAAATTGCACAAATAAGGATTTTCAAAAACTGTTGCTTCGGTAATGTGATTATAAAGCTATGCCGGCGTTACTACAGACACAAGCATCGGAAAGGCAACTTAGTAGTATGTGTAAACATCTCAGGGATTTTCCCCAACTACCGGTAAGTTGAAACTGAGTTTTATTTATGGACACTCTTTAACTACTATGGTTTTTAGCGTCCCATTCTATATTGGGCGTGAAACACCGGTAATTTTGCTCAGAGGCCTCTTTATCAGGCTTTAGGTTCTTTTACGTGCCGTAAATCTACGACACGGGACCACCGGCTTTACTTCCCTTCCGAAGGAAGCCGTGCTAAGGATTTTTACGCCCGAAAAAATCCATTGGCTATCGGCGATGGGAACTGGAGGCTAGCACGGTACCACTAGTCCACGGAGGACGACTTAAACAGATCGGTTGATTGTAGAGAGTCCTGGTCTCGTCTCCTTTTTCTGAGAACCCAATAAAAGTAAACATAAATGAAAGATGTAAACATAAGTAAAGCAACTTATACCTCTTCCTTATATTTGAAATATGATTGGAATTGGAATGAAACTTTTTCTCAGGATAATCAGTTTATATACAGTTTAATAGTAATTGGGAATTGTTTAAACTTGTTAAATATTTATTCTATTGAAATTTTGTAAATAACAAAAGGTATTAGGTACAATTAAGCATACCACTTGGAACATTTAGCCACAAAACACCAAGTTGCAACTTTGCCCTTCAGCACACTGTACCTATATAACAAAGTGAGTGAGGCAACTCATGCCTTGGCAATACACCTAACATTCCAAGTGCAGTTAACTTGAGAAAATGCGCAATGAATTCTGAGGTCTGGATAGGAGTTATTAAGCCAAATTTGAAAATTACCAAAAACATTTTGGTTACAGTTTTACTAAATGTGCAATTAAAGAAAGCAGATTGGTATTGAATCTAGCACCTGAGATACTGCTGGTAGATGAGATAAATGCAAATTCAAACAGTAAAATACCATTTGTTTCTTTTCTTTTTTTTAATATAGAGTCAATTGAAAAATTCAAGCACAGCCAGAATTTGAACATGGTTCTCCCGCTCTCCATGAGGTTGCTGTAAACATTGAGCTACTGTGACAACATGCCGGTGGGACATTGGATTCCCCAGTTGACTCAAGTTGTTTCCCAGATAGGCCACCAAGGCATCTCACCAGATATGACAATCTCAATGGCGACCGGTCATGTCAACTACTTTAATACTGGGTGCTTACAGGTTTTTTTTAAGGCTTTTTTAATTATATATATATGTATGTGTGTGTGTGTGTGTGTGTGTGTGTGCGTGCGTGCGTGTTTATAATTGAAATTCATTATACTTTTTAAAGACCTTAGCCTGTTCCTGACATATTCCCCTTGCACCTACAAGGAAATTCGCAATAAGATAATTTCTGCAAATATTTATCCCAATTAACATGAAGTAGATGGACAATAAGCATTTCTAAAAATAGTTTGTACAAGAGTAGAGAAAGTCATGTGAGTGCAACACATCAGATTTTTTCTTCTTTCTTTCTTCTTTCATTCAACTTGCACATAGTCAAAAGATTTTATTACTGTGCAGACAAAGACCAGTAAACTGGTTTTTAATTTATTTTGCAATTTTCAAAAGTCGAATAATTAAAAAGTATATATATTTGATTAGAAAAATACAAAAGTTTTGTTCTACATCTAGAAATGAGGAGCAACTCTTCAAAATGCATAATGTCCAGTAGACAATATTGAGTTTGATATGAAATAGTATAGTTTTAACATGTCCTACATGCTCCTGTACTCAGATCACTTCAAGATACATTTAACACACTTGAATAAAGCTTTGAAATGGAGTGGGCAGAAAGAATAGCACTTTGTCCTTAGTGTGAATGAATTGAATTGCATTTTGTCCATCCTTCCTTGATGCTAATGACTTTTCTTTCCTATGTGCAATGCTGTGGTAGCATTGTTGGACTAATTTAAATTCAAACATTCAACCAAAGGTGGCAACAATGTTAGTGTTGATTTTAATTACTTATTACCAATTGTTGAGTTAACTTTCATTCGCAGGTTAAAGTTGTTTGGTGGAAGTTTATTTAAGACAATCAGAAAAGGCTCTAGTGCTTTTGCTGGAGAAGAGAAAGATCAAGCGACAAGAAAAAGGATGAAGGGAAAATAAAAAACATGAGAACACTGAGAACTAATGTAATGGTATGTACAGGGCCTCAACATTAAAGGAGATTAAAATTGGTTATACATTTGAAATGTATTACCTTTAATTTTAATTAATTCATTCATTCAGTCATTAATTTTGATGCTCTGCATTACAGGTATTGAGACAAGAATCCTCACATCATGAAATCTGAGCTGCAGTGCCAACTTAGAGTTGGATGTTTCCACTGTTCTATTCCAATAAACAGCCTACACAGAACAAAAATGGTAGTATTTGCTAAACCTGGCAGAAAAGAACAAGATAAGAGGCTGTCTTTTTTAATGAACGTGAAGAACCCTGAACGTAGGCATGTCCAAGCCAATGCGAAAGTCATAACAACTTCCATTACAGTCCAATATCATGTAAGTAAAAATAATGTAATCACTTTCACTGTTCCTGCAATGTCATATCAGATATTCGGCCCTTGAAAACCCAGACAACAGACTTGATCTACAGTAGCACTTAAAGCATATTGTAGAAAGCATTAGTTACAATTACAATAAGATAGGTATTTAATACAGAGAGAGAGCCAAAAACTATGAGCCGGCTGTACAGTGTTTTACCTGTCCGCATCCTTGGTGCTCATTGCCGTCTGCCGCTATCATAGAAAGGCGCGGATGAAACCATACAACATTTTTAAAACTACTTTTAAAGACTTTACTTACCAGCTTTATGAAAGGAGATGCTGAAAGTGGCCATCGCTGTCCATACATTTTTGGCACCTGTTTAGAAAACTATTCATTATTCGCTGTAGTTCACTTTGAGAAATGCTGGCATATGTTGGCGGATATTTTGTTTTAATTCTTCCAGAGTATGTGTGTTTGTCTTGTAGACTTTATGTTCTAAGTTAGCCCAAAGATAGAAATCACTGGGGGTTAGATCAGGGGACCGAGGGGGGGGAGCACAAATCTCTTACTAATGATCCTGTCTTTCAAAAACACTTTCAAATCGCTACCTTAGAATCAGACTGACATAACTACATGAATGCATTTTTGAGACTTTTAAGTTTGTGATGATATATGTATAGTAGCGTTGCTGAACACAAACTTTGTTAAGAAATTCATTAATCTAGTTCATTTGCCCAATGATTGGCATTGTTGTTTAATTTGTCATAATCATTTATTAATTAGATATTTAATATTTTAATAAAATGCGCTGTAGTTACGTCTCTTTGATCCTAAATAAATTAAGATTTTCTGCTACCACTTTGTGGCTATTACAATCTTATAATGAAAATGCACACACTTTGTTGTTGTAAGACATTTTTATTAAAGTATAAAATAAATGCTAAGCAAAATTACATTCATATTACACTGTTTTAATGAGAGTGAGGAATAAAACTGATGGTACTTCTGTGGAATTATCCCTTTCTGACATAACTCTTTCAAATCGGATAGTTTCTCTTTGGTGACTGGCAGGGGGCTGTCATAGGTGGGTTGTAATGCTAATTCCTGTGCTTGATTTCTTCTTCTGTGCCCAGCTTTTATTGTGTGCAACTCATCATGAAATTCTGCCTCATTGTAACAATACTTGAAATATATTTTGTATGGTATTACATCCATACAATTTTAAGAAGTTCACTGCTTCTCCTTTTTCATCCGTCTTTCTATTCCTAATTGTTTGTTTCTGAAGTTCAGTAAAGTTTACGATCTTTGTAGAATCCATCTCTATGACAATGTGTCTCTTTGATGCCATGCGCACTACATGAACCATCCTATGGGATTGAACACATCTACATGCTTGCTTTTCTTTTCTATGTAGGCATGTACAGAGTCCACTTCCATCTGTGAGTGGCCTGGTTCAAAAAAGCACTGATTGATTACTGGAATGTTCATCTTCTGGACCGCATATAACAACATCGCACATATATTAATATTTCGGTTTTGTTCACCACATGTATCTGAAAATAGTGTTATTTCCTTTCCGTTTGCAACATTTTTCAGAAAGTCCAAAACACATGATGCCACTTCTGTTGAACCCCTTTTCACTGTTTACTCATCCCACAGTAACAATTGGCTTGATTGTTTGATAAATTCAGAATTGTAATGTTATAGATAGAAAATTGTCTTTTATAAAAAAAAAACTTGGAATTTATCTTAGGATAGTACAGTACTGCCTCCAAGTCATATTCTGCCATAACACTTTTACCTTTTTTTGCTTCATTCTTTTTCTTATTCTTGATTTCTGTGCCAATTCTTTCCTCTTGATGTGATCATCATAGTTTTTTTTTTCGTATTTTCATTTTCCTTCTCTATCTGTATAAGATTAGAATATTTGAAACATTCATCGCACATATCCTTTCTAGGTCGGTGAAAACTTATTGAAATCTGTCTTAAATGTTTGATTTTAGAGCCAAACTTTTTCAGGTGTGCGTCCTTGTTGAATGAGTTCATCTTTGTACATGTTATACATGACCCGAATATTTAAATCTGCAACTAAGTATTCCTTGTTAGACTTGGAGAACTGGAATAATGTAATGGGAGAACTGGAAATTTCCGGATATGGTTTCTGATTTCCTTCTCCTTATCTTCCGGTCGTTTCAAACCAGGTGCATGGTGACCTCTTTTCTCCTTCTCTATTATGTTGTGCTCACCTATTTTCTTAATGGTTGTCCTCAGAAACGTTTCTGATGTGTCAAAGGTAGTGAGGAAAAATTGCTTGTATATCTGAATTTTATCAGATCCTTTGACTAGGAAGAAACGTTTACTATTTTTTCTTCTGGAATGTTCTGATTGTGTTCGGATACTTTCCTTTTCATATTCATCAACTAATGAACTCAAATATTGTCTCTGAAGTTCAGTAGAACCAAGGTCCCAGAAAACTTGATAGACATTTTGTTTATCATCGTTACTGAAATTATCATTACATTTTTGAATACACCTTGAACAATCTTTTTCACGTACCCTTCTAGCTGGAACATCTTGATTTATGGTAGAAATGTATGCTTTCCCTGACTGTCTATTAAGTCTTCTTTTGTTTGTT
Organism: Deroplatys truncata; assembly: GCA_030765065.1. NCBI lineage: Eukaryota > Metazoa > Arthropoda > Insecta > Mantodea > Mantidae > Deroplatys > Deroplatys truncata. Next base: position 174,110,051 of record CM060986.1, on the reverse strand, counting down.
TTCCATTCTTCCACAACAACTCTCTTCTTACGTATGTATTGTAATGAAAAGAAGCTAGAAACAGTGATGTGTATTGAATTTATTTAAAGGTGAGTCAAAATTGTAACACTAACATCACTTAAGTTTACTCACTTAACATGTTTCGGGAAACCGTTGTTCCCATCCTCAGAAGGTTAACTCGACTGGCCCGTGTTGTTGGTGTTTCCGTTTTTTGGACTGGATCCTGTGGTGGCATCTTGTGGTGGAGAAATGTACTTCCAGAGAGGATTTGGTGGCGGCAAATCAAAATTCATTATATGTGTGTTGTGTTTTAGAATGGTGATCTTCTCCCATGCATCTAATTCGGCTGCAAATTTGGCTGGTTTGACTAATGTAATATTGGGTTTGATGTTGTGATTAGTGATCCAAAAATGGTGTGAAACTGCAGATTTGTCCATTTGTTTGTATTTAATACATCTCATGTGCTCCTTTAGCCTAGTTTCTAAGTTTCTTTTTGTCTTACCAATGTATACATTGATTGCAATAAAGTATACATTGGTAAGACAAAAAGAAACTTAGAAACTAGGCTAAAGGAGCACATGAGATGTATTAAATACAAACAAATGGACAAATCTGCAGTTTCACACCATTTTTGGATCACTAATCACAACATCAAACCCAATATTACATTAGTCAAACCAGCCAAATTTGCAGCCGAATTAGATGCATGGGAGAAGATCACCATTCTAAAACACAACACACATATAATGAATTTTGATTTGCCGCCACCAAATCCTCTCTGGAAGTACATTTCTCCACCACAAGATGCCACCACAGGATCCAGTCCAAAAAACGGAAACACCAACAACACGGGCCAGTTGAGTTAACCTTCTGAGGATGGGAACAACGGTTTCCCGAAACATGTTAAGTGAGTAAACTTAAGTGATGTTAGTGTTACAATTTCGACTCACCTTTAAATAAACTCTCTTCTTTCTTTTCCTTGTAACGGGGTGTTCATTGATTTTACCGTTAGTTTCTTTAGATTCTGCAATCTGCTCTGTGACATTTTCATTGACATTCCTTCCTGCTTGTTCATCATAGTTGGAATCTATAATAAATGAAAATAAATGGTAGCTATAAACAGGCCTATTCGTAAATATAGGAATAAATATGGTTTAATAAAAAGTCAGTCCCCTAGGTTCTATGATGACTCACCCCTTTCACACAGATCATCTAGCACAGGTTTTGCCTGAATTAGTATCATCCATTTCCATAGATTCTGCAACCTGAACCATGTTTACAGTAATAATGCCTCTCTGCGTCTGCTCATTATAATCTGTAATAAATTAATACTAATTATATTCCAAAATACAAGGGTTGGGGCAAAAGTCATGGCAACTATTTATTTTCTTGAAGATACCAGTCCAGTTGGAAAATGTGACATATACAGACAAAAGAACAAGGTGTTAGCTACATGTGTGGACAACGAATAGCACTGAAATATTGTAACAGGGCAATATGGCCTTCACGGTGCAAAAGAATGACAACACAGTACACATACAGTTGACATGACAAACCTGGGCCTAAAGACCCTCAAAGTAGTCCCCTGCTACTGTCACCACATGCTGCCAATGATGTGGGAGGCGCTGAATACCATCTGCCTCATCAATTGCCGCACCATGTGTGAATCGGGTCACCTGTTCGCGCACAGCATTCAATGTCCTCTCATGTCGTAAACTGCCTACCACGTAGTGGTTCCTTAATCTTTCGAATGAGATCAAAGTCACAGGGCGAAATGTCGGGAGAGTACGGTGGGTGCTCCAATTCTTCCCATCCCAACATTGCAGTAGCTGGCCTAAACACTCTGCTTTATGTGGTTTTGCATTGTCGTGCAGGATTATTGCACTGTCCACAAGATTTGGACGTTTCTCCTGAGCGCCACATCGTACCTGTTGCACCAGGAAGTCCCTGTAGTACTGTGCGGTCACTGTTCTGCCATGTGGAACAAAGTGGCAAACAATGACACCCCTGACGTCATATGCGACGATAACCATCAATTTGACTGGGGAAGGATTCTGACGGAACTTCTGCCTCCTTGGTGATCCAGCATGTCGCCACTCCACGGACTGACGTTTCAGTTCTGTTTGTATGTCCTGGCCCAAAATTCATCGATGGCGATTATTCGTGACAAGAATTGATGGCCGACCTGTTGCCAGCGTGCAAGGTGATCGGAGCATATTGCATAGCGCACCCACCTTTGAACTTCCGTCAGTGCATGCGGTACCCACCGTAATGGGATTTTGCGTAGTTGCAGCTCATTACGCAATATCCTGTGGACGGTGCGTTTCTCGATGCCACTTGCCATCTCTAACTCCAGTAGCGTCCATCGTCTGTCTTCATCCAGGAACTGCTCGTGATGGCACGTGCCACGTCGTCCCGAACGTTGCTCATCACTGGTTGACACACGTCCTTGCTAAAACTTTCCTATCCACCGTGCTACTGTACGGTATGGTAGGGCATTATTCCCAAGGGCTTCCACTAATTCACTGTGACATTCCATCGTATTTCTCCCTCGGAGAACGGCTATTTTGATGTAAACTTGCTGCTTGAGAGCGATTTAATGTTATTTATTTAACATTATTGTGTATGTGTGTTTACTCAACGTGTTGAAGCCATCTTGTGACGTGATTCATTTGTTAGGTTTGTTAGCTCCATCTGGTGTTAGCAATTTGCAGCAGTATTAGTTTTTGTTTGAAAAAAATGCTACTGTTATTTTATTTAATTTTGGTTCTCTGTCCTCCGGCTAGCTATTATCCTTTTGGTCAAGCACTTCTCTATATACAGGTTGTGTAAACGGAAAGGAATCTTTTATCCAAAGATAACACTGATGAAGAAATTTGTTTTACACTTTTATTGTCGAACACGTTAACTATCACATTTACACATTGATCTTGACACTCGCCAAACTGAAACTGTTATAATAACTTCATTACTGATAATTCTTAATTCGCGTACTTCAACTTTTTGTATAATTAACTTTATAACACTTGAGATTTTTCATAACTCTGTTACGCATAACCTGCAAATTGATATCCGACGTGTGCCGTACAAATACTTTCGACGAACTGACTGACTGAAGGCGACGTGTACTTTACAAATACTTTCGATGAACTGACGGAATGCGACGTGTAGTGTACAAATAATTTTGATGAACTGACGGGCTCTACCTCTAACCTACTCTTTTTATACTCATACACTCCAACATGCCTAAAGATTATAACTGAGCTGCAATTGGCTAATAAAACGCGCCAACATTAGCATCTATTTTAATATCCAATGAAAATTATGAATACATATGCTCTAGGGAAATGTTCCAGAAGATTCTAAAAGAAAAACGCGCCAATATTACGTAACTTCCTCGTATCCAATAATGATAAACAGCTCACCCCCTCGCTGCATTATTGCACGCTATTATTGACAGTTTCAGTAAGGTCCTATAAACTTACTTCTCAACAATAATTACAGTCAACAAACATCTCAAATCAATGTCACATAAAAATGCATATTCATATTACAATCATTATTCACATTTAAGTAATTTGTGATACAAATTACTGCATCATGCTCAACACAGGTTACTTCCATCTCGCACAACACTCACCAACTGACTGATTTCACAGCCCTCGCTGTCCTACCAGCTATCACAGAGCCATCTGTTGTTCTGCATATACACTATGCCTGCAGAACTTCCATATGGCACATATACGTTTGTGATCTGTTCACATATCTACAAGTAAAAAAATAGTTGCCATGACTTTTGCCCCAACCCTCGTATAGTACCTATGTTAATCAGAACTCTCAGAAGGTTATGAGATCACTCATTCTTCTCATCCAGATAATTAGAATCATTATTGGGTTCATTAGCTGACTCAGGACCATTAATTTCCATAGATTCTGCCACCAGAACTCTGGCTTTCACATTGTGATTGACAACATACCTCTGTGCTTGTGCATCATTAGAATCTGTAATAAATTAATAATTTGTGTATAGTGCAGACCTCCAAAATACAATAATAACAACCACAACAATAATAACAATAACAATAATTAAATAATAAGGATAATTAAATAATAATAATAATAATAATAATAATAATAATAATAATAATAATAATAATAATAATAATAATAATAATAATAATAATAATAATAATAATAATTAAACAACAACAACACTAATAATTTGAGGCAGTATTTTAATACCTAAATAATTTTTAATTGTATTTTTAGATAATATGTAAATTCAATAACAGCTTGCCTTGAAACCATATGTATGTAATAATTATTTAAATAGTATGTAACAGTCATTGCAAATGGCTATTTTTATTGTAAAATATGTTTAATAATGTTATGTGAAACCATTACATACTTTAAGAAGCAAGAGCTGTGAGAATAATAAGTTTTAAGTTGCTAACAATGAGGCAATAATGAGTTTGAGAGTTTGAAAATTACTAGTCATGATTAGAGCAAGGATGATTTGAATTCAGTAACAGTTTAAAATTAGCCAATCAACAGCAAAGAAAAGCTTTAAGTAAAATGCAGATGTTCTATTGGACTAGAATTAGCCAATCAGAGACTTGAAATACTGAAGCTTACGGGTTTAACGGTTGAAGATATGTTCAGTTCCTAGCAGACCTTGGTAGTGACCAGATGTGGGAGATGTGTTCTCTGCAGAAATATTACGTGTGAATCATAAAATATGTCTACGCATTAGGTAAGTGAAAGTATTAAAGAATCTCACAGCTCTTAACATCAGTGTAGTGCTATTTAATTTGCTTTTCAAGAATTAATAAAAAGAAGTGAATTTAAAACTTAAAATCTGTTAGCCTACATTCTATGTCACACCATCCTCTGATTAAGAGATACGTGTCTCTAAAGTAATACTGATGCGGCAAATACAAACATAAATACTATCTATAGAAGCAGTTTAATAACAAAGTTAAATAATTATTTTTAAACTTGGAACGTAACAACAAAAATACGTCTTCAAATCGGCTTCTCATACGTAGCAGCATATTACGCAAACAACTTCTTCAAATTAACAACCAAAGCGTGGTGCAAACTCTTACATAATTATCAACAAACTTCTAAAGACAATAACTACTTCAAGTTAGCTTCCAATGCATGGAGCTTAATTAATAAATTACATAAAAATATATTACATAACAAACTACTACTTCAAGTTGGTTTCCCAAGCGTGAGGCTAATAAATAATTTACGTAAATAAACGTAAATTCTTTAAACAGTGCTTCTCCTTCCTCATCTTCTGATGTCCTACTGTCATAAACTATAAAATAACAAAGTATTGATTGCTTTAACTAAGTTACAAAGTTTAAATGACAGTTCATATATAATTCAATTATTATTTCAATATCGTATATACAAGTTTAATAACTAACATAAACATATATTTATTTATATTTTGCTCCAGTGTATTTTATACTTACATTTTTCATTATTTTCATTCTTCTTCTGTTCACTTACTAACTGAACCATTCTTCTCCCTCCGGACTCCATAATAGAGTTTCACGAATTTTTAAATCTACAAATGTAATGCTAAAAGCACACTGCTAAACAATATTGCACTAAATAACAAAGTGCCTTTACATACAGGCTCTTTCATGTGCAGTTGGGTGATATGCACTCCTTCACATGCAGAATTGTGTTTGTAAAGGCAATAATTAAAAGATAACAGGAAAATTACAGTGGTCGGTCACGTAGGCAGGAAGGATGAGACAAACGTAAGAGCTTATCAGGTGTCAATAATAAAATGAAGCATTAGGGTCAGACAAACATATCAGCTTTTACAATCCTCTGATCCTTACCAAAATATTATTTTGCAGATAGCGTTAGGGTCAGTCAAATGCAACGACTTTTACGTTGCTTTGACTCTTACAAAAAGTGTGATATTGTAGTTACATTGACGCTTAACTTCGACACTATTATAGCTAGAGATATGGTTGTTTGATCCTAAGATAGAGTGCAATTTTCTGACTATGGAAGTAGTTGTAACTCAAAAACAGCAAAAATGTAGTTACGCCAGTCTGATCCTAAGGTAGCGAATTGTTCTCATCAAAATATTGGCCGTATGAGCTGTTGTAGAGTCTTGTTGAAAAAAGGCAAAATCATGCTCCCTGTCTGTTAATTCTCTAAAAAAAAGGGGGGGCAAAATTGTATTCATGTATGTACGGGCGTCAACTGTTGTCTCGAAAAAAATTGGCCATATAACTCTTTCTCTGCTCATGGCACACCATACACCAATATTTTCATCATGAAGGGGTACATCATGAACAATATTAGGTTTGTCAGAGCTCCAATAACAATTTTTTGTGTACACACATATCCACGAAGGTGGAACCAAGTCTCGTCCATGAAAAATATTAAATATGGCTTCTATTTCACCATTGTGTACATGATACTCCACTCACAAAATTTGTGCCTAATTATAGCATCACCTGGTTGAAGAGCATGTGCCACAATTATTTTATATGGTTTTAACTTCAGCAATTTGGTAGCTCTTTGCGCAGAGCTATAAGAAATGCCTGCCTGTTGTGAAAGATGCCTAAGTGATTTTTGGGGGGGAATTCTCCAAACGATGACCAATGTTGTCTAATCTTTCTTTGGTAAGAACCGTACGCCATCTTTTAGATTTCTTAGGCTGAACTCTTCCTGTGGCCTGAAATTTATTGTAAAGTTCATGGATTGTTGTACGGCTTGGAACTTTTACACCTGGAAATCTTTCTGTAAATTGTACTTTCATTTGGCGAGCTGACTTGTTAACACATACGAATCATAAATAAATACACGTTGTGCAGTAGAAAACATATACTTAGCCATAATATACTTTATGACTAAGTACAGGACAAAATAATAAATAACTCGTAATAACTGAACTACATCACATCACCTTCAACTCAATACTGCACTTCACACTGTAGAGCAAAACCATGTCAACAGCATGACCTTGTTTATATCAGCAGTGCGTTATGTTTCCACATGCCCAGTAGAGAAACACTGTGCAGCCGGTTCGTAGTTTCTTGACTCTCCCATTAGAAAAAATGCCAGTGGATAATTGAAAAGTATGTAATTATAATCAATTTAGTACAAAAATGCATTTAGTTTAAACAAAGTTATCTTACATAAAAAATAAATACACATTCTTCCGGTTCAAAAGTAATTTGTGGGTTTTAGTATGTAAGAATAAAGCAAAAATATTTTGGAATCTGAAAGAAAAGAAAAGAAAAAAAAAAACCAGCTTTGATCACAGCTGCACATCTATTTGGCATTGAATCCACAAGCTTTTGTAATCGGCTGAGTGAGAGTTTTGACTATTTGTCCAATAAGGCAGCAGCAAATTGATCCTTGTCTAAGTAGCTTCTATGATGATCCAATTGATCCCATGGGTGTTCTATTGGCGTTAGATCCAGCCTCTGGCTTGGCCTCTCCAAAAGTTTGATCTTTTTTTATCTGAAAAGAATTTTTTTAAATGGCCCGAGGTGTGTTTTGGATCATTGTCCTTCTGAAAAATCCAATTATGTGGCGTATTCTTTCTCTCATGTGTGTACCATATTCTTTACTAAAATGTCACTGTACAGGAAGCGATCCATATTGCCTTCTATTTGAACTAGAGGACAAACCCCACTTCTAGAAAAATATCCTCACACTATGACTCTGCCACCACCATGCTTAATGGTCGGTACCTGGTACTTTTTGTTGTCCCATTGGTTTTTTGGTATACTGCACACCATCAGAAGAAAATAAATTAAGTTTACTTTCATCAGTCCATAAAACCTTAGACCAATCTGTAGTATTCCAAGCTTGATGTTTTTTTGTAAACTGTAACCTGGCCTTCCTATTTTTTGAATTTATGAGTGGTTTACATGATGGTCATCTACCATTTAAATCATTTACTACTAGGCGACGTTTTACAGTAGAGACATGTAGGTTCAATCCATGATGCTGCTCCAGATCATCTGTAATTTGTCCAGCTAATTTTCTTGGATCAGCAACCGACTGCTTACAAATCATTCTGTCCTCCCTCATTGTTGTTTTTCGAGGACGACCAGACCTTGGCTTATTGGCTACTGTTCCTTGCTGTTTTTGCCATCGACTCCACACACTTATTAGTTGTGATATGCCAAAGTCTCTAGCAGTGCTAGACTGCAACTTTCTCTTCTTCAAAGCTTTCAAAACAAGCTTGTATCACATCAACTAAGTTGCTCTACAAATAAACAAATACTATCTGTATGCCTGAGTAACAATACTTAATGAATACCATACCATCAAATTACATTACAAAATACTTTTGAGCTAAATGAATATATACTTACATTGTTATTGTATGAACTTGCTTGGTTACTAGATATGTGATCACAGCAATGTGAAGATAGTTATGGAGTGACTCAGTTAAATGTATAGCAAACAGTATTAACAACATACAACCTAACCTACAAAATACTTTTGAGTGCTACTGTACTTCGACATGCTATATTAATTAAAAATATTATTATTTCTGGTAAAATCAGCTAGTGATAAGATTCCAGTATTTACTGCTTTCTTCTGGGAGTTTATTGGGGTAGGACAAAGAAGAGTAATATCATTGCGTAGGAGATTTTGTCAGGTAAAGGAGTACTATAAGAAAGGAGGAGACCAGAAAGTGAAGAAGTATGGTGCTAAAAGGGATAAGGTAGTTGAATTGTTATCAAAATTGAAAGCAACAGAGAGCTATTATTCCAGAAATAAAGTAAATGTCTTTATTTACCTTGTGAACTGAGCATCTACAAACTCTAAAAATGTATAATAATTTAGTTACAGACAATTTGAAAGTAAAAAAGACTTTCTTTGCTAACATGTTGAATAGAAAATTCAATCTGGCTTTTGGATCACTAGAAATATTACATGCAGTTGCTGCCTTACCATGCAATCAAATTAATATTGCTACAGATGGTAATAATAATAGTAGGTTAATGGTTGAACTTGGATCATTCAGATTGAAAGCAAAAGCGTTTCATACATTTTTGAGGCTTAATCCTAATAACAATAAAACATTCATTTTCAATCTGCAATAAGTTCAACTATTAGTAATTATTGAGTTGATTGTAACACTATATCACTTACTTGTTTTTATAACAAATACATGTTTCAGGAGCTAATTGCTCTTATCCTGTCCAGTCTTTGCACTGCATCATCCACAATTTTCACTGACTTCGTTAATGGTTGTCCTGTTTCTTGAAGCTGCCAGATCACTTGTGGCAGGAACTCAAACTCAGCCGCAATGAAAGTTAAGTCAGTTTTCACTTCCGAAGAGTTAGAAGTTTCTTGGTTGGTACAATTGAAGATGCTTCATCCTCCAGAGCATTCACCACCTCAATTATACTCTGAAAATTTGAAGCGTAGTAAAAGTTCTGCTGAGATCCATGTCCCCCATCTCGTTATGATAGGTTGGGGGGCAGAGGTACATCTGGTGCAATGGATTTAAATGTCAGGATTCTTGATGGGGCTTTCATAAAGATCTTCTTAATACTGGAAATCAATTTGTCAACATCCGGAAACAAGCATTGTATTTCTTCTGACACCCTGTGAAAGCCATGTGCTACGCAGGTGACGTGAATCATGTTTGGAAATAAAACTTTTAATGCTATTCCAGCCTTTTTCGTATATGGTGCAGCGTCACTGATGAAAAATAAGACGTTGTATTGAATCTCTTCAGGCCATAGCAACTTTAACTGGTGAATAAATGTGCGATAGTTGAATTGTTAACTTTCTCAAGACACTCTGTTGTAAGCAGGAATGGTTTCATTGATTCATCTTCTGTAGGATCTAATGGTCCAATAACAACATTGGCAATGAAATGACCCATGGTATCAGCTGACTCGTCGATAGAAATCTAGATCTTCTTATTTTTCATTTTATCTTTAATGATTTTCATTGTGTCATCGTAACATTCGGTTAAGTAGCATTTTCGCAAACTTGACTCGCTAGGTACAGTTCGGTTAGTATACTTCTCCAAAAACTATGATAATGTAGGATTCTGTAATTTCCACAAAGGGATTTTGGTGCTGAGGAAAGCTTTACATAAGTCGAATGCAAACTGGGATTTTCGACTCTATGTTGCAATTACTGTTGGAAGCAAATAAATCTTCTTCCCAGTAGCCTTGGAAAGTGCATTTTTGTGTTTGATTGTGCCACTATGCTGTGATATAAAATACTTCTTTTCATAGTTCACTGACTCTTATTTTGCATGAGTACTTTGCTGTCATTACAAAATACGTCGGATCCAAAAGTATTAATGTAACTTTGTAATTTAGTGTGTAAAGAAACACTGAATTTCGGCATCTTGCTCTTAGCTACAACAACGTCGCAATGAAAACTGAAAGAAAATCAAAGTTAGATCCGCACTCATTATTGCCTTTTAAAATAAACACAACTGATAATTCAAATGCTTTCTGTTATCTCTACATTTATTTGCGTGGCAGCACTCATTGTTGCAAAGAAAATAATGAACTGAATGAAGGATGCCTATGTTGTCTGCAACTTAAAGACAATAATATACATTCGGCGAACTAACTTTCATTGTAATGGACTAACGGTTATTGAAATAAGATGTACCTGAAGGAAATGTTTAATAATTAATAAATAATGAAATAAAGGCAACAAAAAGCATTTATTTTGTAAAATAGGCCTTTATATTTAAAAAGGCAGAAAAAGGCAACATAAAACTGTGGCATTTCAATCACAAAGGTATAATTCGTACAGATTCACTTTCAGATTGAAGATAGATTTGACACATTTAAAAAGGCATTTTGCCTAAGTTCCGGTCTCTGATTGACACTAATAAATCAGTAATTGTCTCAGATTTGTTTGCCAACAGATGTGCCAGACAAAATAAAATTAAACATATGATTCATGGCATTGCTTTCTAGCTACTGAGGTTATCCTCACAACATGTCACAGGAGTACATCTTTTTATCTTAATTCAAAGGTACTCATTTTTACCTCCCAACTGAGTGTTTGGCCATTTGGAAAAGAAGCTCTGAAAAATACCAGAAATATTGAGTCCTGAAAAATGCATAGAAACTTATAGCGAAGTGAGTGAAATGAGAATGTTAGGGAAAGATTGAAATATACCTAGTCTTAACATAAATACTGTTACAAACTTTTGGCACATGCTGTACAAACGGTTTTAAGATTGCGGCCAACCCTGAGATAAGATGCTTTATTGTCACAAAACGCTTACATATCAGACAGGTGACTTGTCAATTATAATAGGTTAATTAAATAAATATTTGAAAATATATTACAAAAGGATTACATAACCTTAGAGAGTACTATTTGTACAACAGTAATTATATTGTTACATTCTACTTTTTACGTGGTTATATTGTCATAAATGTATTCAGCTACTGAATAGTAAGCCATGTCTATTAATAAGTTCTTCAATTTCCTGTTAAGTAGTTCTTGGTCCTTTATGGCTTTTATTTAGTTTCACAGTTTGTTATACACTTTTACACCTGCATAAAGTGGGCTATTTTCATGTAATTTAAACCTATGCATGGATGGTTTTAAGTTGTTTTTTGTTTTGGTTCCATAATTATGTTGATATTGTAAGTCGTACAAGTTATCATAATTTGTATGGATACATTTATTTAATTCATATAAATATTGAGCTGGTCAAGTTAGTATTTTAAGCTTTTTAAATAGCTTTCTACACGGTTATTTTGATCTAACCTGCGACATTATACATAATTTTTTTTTTTTTTTTTTTTTTTTGGGGCATTTGTAAGTGGTGTCCCATCCCACTGTGTTATCCCAGAGTATGATTCCATATGTCATTATAGAGTGAAAATAACTAAAATAAACAATTTTTCTAGCTTCTAAGTTAGTAACCTGAACTATACAACACATATTGAAGCAAGCTCTGTTTATTTTTTTTAATGTAATGAATATGATTATCCCATTTTAATTGTTTATTTAGATGCTTATATAGGTAAGTTAAGAGGATGTCATTGTGAGTAGAGCTGCAGAAGAGAAAGTGTGTTTCCATATATTGTAGCGATGGAGTGGGCGATTATGAAAATTCTGTAGCAGTGATAGCCTTTCATAAGGTGGATAAATCAGCTTCTGAAATTTTCACTACTCTTAAGAAGTTGAAAATAAGCAGAATATTTGTGTATCGGACCATTAACCGATTCCTAGAAATTGGGACTGTTAAAGATTGCCAGAGACCAGGACGTCCACCAGCATTAGGGACAAGCAGATAGTTAAAACAGTGGCAGCTCATATTTTATGAAATCATGTGTGAATGCAGTTTGTGCTGGCTCGAGAGCTGAACATTTAAAAATATTATTTAAACATGTTCCGCCTGTTAAGTGATGACCTAGGGTTGAAGCTGAAAGGTGATAAAATCAAAATGCCTTCTTCAGCATTACGCAAACAATGGCCACAGAAAAATTCTTTTCACAGATGAAAAGATTTTCACCATTGAGGAGGCTTTTAACCGGAAATGATCATGTTTATGCTAAATCTTGAGAAGCTTGTGAGAAGGTTCCAAAGATCCAAAAAAGGCCATCATCCTGCCTCAGTCATGGTTTGGTGGGGAATGGTATATGATGGCATCACAAACTCTTATTTTTTTTAAAAATGGGTGAAAATCTGTGCCAAAGTATGCCAAAACGTGTTGACTGTTGTGAAGGATTTGAACAACACTTTGTTCAGGAAAGAACAATGGAGCTTCCAGCAGAATTCAGCACCTGTTCACAAGGCAAAGTCTACCCAGAACTGGCTGCAGAGAAATGTTCCAGACTTCATTGCTCCGGATGATTGACCTTCCAGCAGCCCTGACCTTAACCCATTGGACTACAAGTTGTGATTTGTGCTTGAGAGTATGTTCTGTAAGAAAAGACATCCCAGTATCGACAGCCTGAAGTGTTCCCAGGTGAAGGCAGTGGCAGATTTTCCAATGGAGACTGTGCATAATTCCATTGGTACATGCCCACAGAGACTTAGGGTCTTTTTGAAGCCTAAAGTTGGTCATTTTGAAAAATGATTGGTGCTCTGTATTTATAATACATGTAAGTGAGCAGTATTAAAAGGATATTAAATTATGTTTAAAACTGTGCAAATGACTCAGATTCAATGTTGTAGCAGTATTTATGGTAAAACTAAGTACATAATTACAAAGAACTGAGCAATAAACTGAACCTATTAATGGAATTAGTGAAATAAGGATTCAACTAAAGAAAATGATAGTTTATAAGGTCACTGATGTGAAAATGAAAACTAGTTGCACTATTTCTCAGATGATCAATTTCAATTCAATTCAAATTTTATTCACCATTTGATTTCAATACAGAAGTATTGACATCATCAACAATACAATTATTAGTACAAAAAGAGCAGGTGTAATTAGATGTAATACACAAATACAGAAATCCTAATTTATTACATGAGTGATGTAAAACTAAATTTTGTAATTGCAAACATAAGAAAGCCAAACATAAGAAAGCTTTCCATAAGAAAGCCTTAAAGAGTTTCATGTCCCTAGGCAAACGTGGTTATAGCTTCACAAAAGTTGCCAATAGATCTTTAGTTTTGAGTAGAGCTAAACAGGGGGAAAAAAAAATGTATGACATGGGAAAATTGCTTCAGCAAAGATTTGGAGAAAATTGGAAAGGAAATGAAATGAATTTTTTCACAAACTACCTCACCCTTCCATGTGTTCACCATAGTGAAAATGAAACAGCTGTTTGTGACTGTTTAGATGAGGAACCTGTTCTTGGGCAAATATTGTAGACAATGAAATCAAAATATTCCTGTTATTTTATAGTGTTCAGTACTATTAACTTTAAATTAATTGATATTACAACTTTATGACTGCATAATGACAAAGATGCTATATTATGGAACATGGTGACTCTGTTATGGTAAATGGTAAATGCATTGCTTGAAACCAAAATTTGTATGTTATTTAATACAAAATTGATTAGAATACTTGAGTTACAATGTAAATGTGTCTAAATAAACAAAAGTCAATATTAAAATTTCTTTTAGTTGAATACTGTTAATAAAACTGCATAATGTCCCAAAACTGCCTGATCAAATAGGATTTTGTTCAGTAGGATACAATGAAGTACATTTTGTCCATCATTAAAGCTTTTCTAATTTGACTCACTCATTTTTTTACTTTTCAAAAACACATTCTCTTTCAAAATCATACTGCTGAGCGGGATGGCTCTGGCGGTAATGTCTGTGGCTCGCATTTGGGAGGTCCTGGGTTCAAATCCCATGGGCCGACCAATCTGACTGAGGTTTTTTTGTGGTTTCCTCAGCCGCTAAGGTAAATACCGGATTGAATATTTAATAATACTACCCAAAGTTCACTTTAAGTCTAAAACAATAGTAAAAATGAAAAATAGGTAGTAATAGCGAATGCTGTACCATCTATCCCAGAAAATGAAAGCAGGTAGGCTGGACGACACCCTAATACCATCTGCATGGCATGAAGCAGAAGAACCAGTTGTTATGCATTAAGATCTCTGTGGACACATGGCAAAGCAAGATGGCATGGTTACAGGGATGAGACCTAGAAGGCTAACTGTCCAGCACACATTGATCTAAGAGTTACCCGCTAACAGATCCGTTATGATATGTCCATGTAGTTAAAGCGACATAAAATAAATAGAGTAATAAAATAAAAGTATACCCTGCTCCACATTGTCAATTTGAAAGAAAGTACAATAAATATTTTTTAAGTTATCAGTTTTTTGCTTCTGAAAATTTACCTTCCTGGAACGTTATGCATTTTAAAGAGTTGCTTCTCAGAGATTCTCAGTAGTATTTTAACATTTTCTTATCTGCTTGTTTGTTTCACCCAGCATAGGTTTAAATATCAGAAGTCATTCTGAACTACATCTGCTGCTAAGCAATTCATATATGAAGTTTGAGATGAGCTGAGGTGCTGAAAGTAACTTATCTCCAGCTTTAATTTTACATAAGCGGATATAAGAGCCAGATGGGACAATGAGCCTAGTTTTTATTTCCAACTGCTGGTAAATATACTGATGAGATGACTCAGATATATATTCTGTGATGATAGCATAAATACCAGTGCTAGTTTGCTGAACATAAAAGAATTATTGTTTTTTTTCTACAAATATATTCAAGGATTTAGGTTTTAAGAGTCGGACAAATATTTGTTTTTAATGTATACAATAATGAATGGCATATCACATACTTTTAATTAATAAAAAACATATTGTTCTCTTGTGGTGAAAAGGAAGGAGGTAAGGTAGGGACAAAATGGTACTGATGGCTAAAAATTAATGTGAGGATTGCTTTAAGTCATGGGATCATTTAATTAGTTATCATAATAAATAAGCGACTAAAATATATTTATTTAATGGGATACATTTTCTCAGTAATGTTATCCCAAAAACTCATTCGGTTGAGTAACAAACCACTTTTCATATGCAGTGCATGTGGACCACTGATATGCAAATATTCTGGGTCATCTGGGGATGAAGCTGGATCCCACGTTACTACTTCTTCATCATATGTTGGATCCCTGCATACAAAAAGATACTTTTCAGTAAAACAAGCAGATATACACCATAAATTAACTGCACCATGTGTGAAGTTTAGAATTTAGAATCGAATTATTATTGCACATTTTTAAACAGGATTTAAAAATGAGAGCGTTCTAAAGAGGGACATTGGATTAATTTGTAAATCTGTATAGGATAATTGTTGATCATTAAAGAGGGTTTAATAATGCTGAGTAGGCTTTTTTATATCCTGTGAAATATATTGGAGGTCAAATCATAATGCACTAAAATCTTGCTGTTGCTCCTAACCTGTGAAGCTTCATCCAATGCCCATTCTCTATACAAATGTTTGCATCTTTATTACTTGCTGCTCTAGACGGGCTTCAAGCCAGGTGAAGTGAGTGGAGACATCGACGTTTCGGGAGCGTACATCTTTCCCATCTTCAGGATGTTGAATGATTGGATCGGTATTTGGGCCCATTTATATACTCATTGTCATAGCGGCGGGCATGGACTGCGTAAAAAACGCGAGCCTGCCTTCGCTGTGTTCAAAGTGGTGGACCTCAAAGAAAACATGTTTCTTCGGAGGGTAGCTAATGCATTGGTGTTTTGTGTTTTTTGAGCCTGTCAATTTCAATGTTGGTGGCCGGTTTCCAGGAGGAACTGAGCTGTAGACCAGCATCCTGGTTGAGCGTGCCCTTCTCTGAGGTGATGGTCAACACCTCCTTGACCCTGCGCTCCCAGTAGCTGTCGTACCTGGCAACGATGGTGGTCTCGCGGAAGTTGGCTCTGTGGTCCGTGCCAAAGCAGGTGTTCAGTGAGCCCAGATTTTTGTGGCTGCATTAGCCGGATAGACCTCTCATGATCCAGTACCCTGGTAGTTATGGTCCTGCCTGTTTGTCCTATGTACGGGGCACCACATTCACAAGGAATGCGATAGACTCCCGGTACTTGGAGGCCTAGCTGGTCTTTCACTGGCCCGAGAACGTCTAGAGCATATTCGTCGCCAGGAAAGCTTCAACTCTTATGTATTACTTGCTGTTTCTTAAACATGTCTAAATTACTACAAAGTCAGAAACCAATCAGCTGCTTCTTGCTATTGCAAATGATCAATAATGTGGTGTTTTATACCTATTCATTTTATTCATTTGGAGGGCTTTTCAGTATGAAGTCACTTAAACTCGCTTTATTTTGAAAGAGGAAATTTAAAAGAAAAGTTTGTTATTAAAGATGTAAGTTGAATGTTGTATAACTCAACTTTTAGGCCAAATTAGACATCCTGCTCCCGTAAGTGATTTGGAGAGTGAAGACTTCACAGATAACTATACATTTAGTTTTCACATTAATATCTCAAATATCTTTTGATTAAAATCATTAGAGCCATTTTTAAGAAAGTGAAAAATAATGAAACATTTTTGACGTAAAGGGTAGTTTGGGGTGGAAGAATTTTCTTGAAAATTTTTACAAGGCATGACTAGACAGTGTCTGATTCAAAGTATAAAATTTGGGGCATTATTCCATATGCGGGTAGGGGATTATTCTGTATGTGGGTAGGAGGTATGAAATGTTAAGAAACTTACGGAATCAGGGTTTCAACATTGTAACATTGAGGGCCCTAAGTTGCAAGGCGTAGCAGAGGGATTGAGGACCCTCAGCCTCAAAGCATAACCGAGGGATGTTTTTTAGAAGAAAAGGAGCAGAAGGACGATAGGGCATAGCTGTAGGATCTACGTGCCTAAACTCGAATGACAACCCAGGATACTACACAATCAACTCTGCGTATTAAAAAGCCCTGATTCCATAAGTTTCTTAACATTTCATACCTTCTACCCACATACGGAATAATGTCCAAATTTGGTATTACACGACTTTGCTTTTGAGTTATGCTTTCAGAGGCAGCAGAACTTTCTTTTGTCTAATTATTGTTCTTTCACAGTGTCAGATTTAAAAATTCTTGTGTCATATATCTTTTCTTTCTATGTCTACGCTTTACTGCTGAACTGCTGTGGCGAGATACTCATAAACATGCTGAATAGTGAGGTTAACTACAAATCTGATAAAGTACTTGCTGTATTGCAAGTTGCCTTTAAAGTACGAACATCACATAGCTTCTGAGATAGTCTAGAGGAGGTACATTAGGATATATGAGTCAGATGAGAGAAGTTAAGTGCAAATATGGGTGTCTCATCATGGTCACTTATTGAGAAAGCATTGGCATGAAGTAGCAAAGATCTTTGGTTCAAGTCTTAGCCTTGGTATTGGATTTTTCATGTATGATTCAACTTTCCAAACTTTTCTTATTCCTGATATTTCTCATTCACAGTTGTTTTCATTGGTTTGTACAGGTGATTTCATGCAGCCAATGAGAAAAAACCAAAGCTTAAAGATCAGAATATCTCTGTAGCACTGCTCAGTTGTTTTTGTTTCTTGTGAGGATCCTTAGCTATGCAAATGTCAAAACTAGTAGACTTAAGTACATTTTTGAAAATTTACTTTGGCTTAGTATACTGCAATTATATCAGATTACTGTATGTGACGAAGTGCAGTTACACATACAAAAATATGTTTTATACTGCAAAAAAATCAGCCAGAAAGTTAATTATAGGAGTAAAGGGACAGGAATTGTGTAGAGAATGTTTTAAAAAATTTAACATTTTAACGTTATATTCACTACATTATATACTCAAGGTAATCATGCACATAAAACTTACAGAAAATAGGGATAAAGCAAACAATCAAAGACATGACTATAACAGAAGGGAAAACACAAAATTTTATATAAATTCTCATAGATTGGAACTGTGCAAAATAAAACCATCAGTAGCTGCATGTATATGTATATAACAAATTACCACAGCACATAAAATGTATGAAATATAAAACTAGTTTTAAAAACAAATTAAAAATATTGTATTCAAGGGTGCTTTTATTCTGTAAATGAATTTATATATAATTATAAGTAAAATTCTAAGTACATGTTAGTGATAGAAACAATGTATTTTTGTATTTTATACACAAAAATATCTGATGTACTACATTCACATGACTTTCTCTACCCTTTATTGCTTATTAGTGGGTATACAAGCTCTTCTTGTGAAAGTTTATTTTCCTATCTCATTTTAATTGAGATAAACCTTTCTGGAAATAGCTGCGATAGCTTTGTTATAGATACAAACGGAACAGTGATAGTCAAATGTTTAATAACTAGACACTGTATGCTGGCCTTAAAATTCCATACTCTTTCCATGACATCATGAGAAATAACTGAAAATTGGGAGGACTTGAAAAGAATGATTAATTATTGAACAATTTGAACCATTAATAATGGATATCTCAGAAATGGCTCATGCCATAAAAAATTTATTTGAAATAAATTGTGTGTTTTAAAGAGATCTACATTTTTTGTGCATGTTTTTGTCTATTGCTTAATGTTTATCAGTTATACAAGATTATACAAAACTCTTCCAACTTCACAGGCTTTTTCTAAAAAATTCAGACATACATTTTTATTTGTCATGTAGGTATCTTTAATATATGATATTTTAATTAAAACCGTTAAAGCCATTTTTTAGAAAATAAAGATTTTGAAGAATGTTCCATATAAAGGGTAATTAGGGGTGGTGGGTGGGATTTTATGCTACGCACACACACACACACACACACACACACACACACATTTCTACAATTGCTTTTTTGGATTTAGGGGCCTCAAAGCATGTAATTGTGATGAAATCTCGGTGTGGAATTTTTGGGTGGAATGCAATACCTTCTCCACCTACTATGAATGTGGTAGAGAAAGTAAAAATTATATATATTGTTAAAACATATTGTGTATGATTAACTTAGCCTAGACATGTCTTTAAATTCATTTACAAGATGCTAATATAGTTAACCTAAGTATATTTTGGATTATATACCTATTATTTAATGTTAATGGTTATTGCATGCATATATTTTATCTACAAGAAATATGTTATCTATTTTAAGTCTTTTATCTTATGTATCTAATTTGTGACGTAATTTTTACAGCTGATAAATGAATGAATGTTGGACTTACCCAGTATGAGCAAAATCAGTCCAGAGGGAAGTCATAAGGTCTATCATGTGTCCATCTGTTTCATTGTAACTGCTGCCAAAAACTTCCTCTGATGGGAATAAATACAGTAATTCATCACCATGACATACCCCTATACAAGGAGAAAACAATGTACCAGGTAAAACCATGGATGCTTCAAAACGTAATTTATAATGGTGAAGTGGTTACAATTAACTGAGTGACTAATAATCCATTACATTGAAGAAAAAAGCACATGTTTGCACTTTGCACAACTCTTCATACATTAATGAGATCTCTTTTAAAGAAGTGTGCAACTTTCTTCTGAAGTTTTATAGCTTCTTGTTTATGCATAGTTTTATTTTTCACAAATGTAGAATTCCAGTTGGCGGCGCCGTGGCCGAGTGATTAGACCGCTCGCCTCCCACCGAGGCGGCCTGGGTTCAATCCCAGGGACCTGCATGTGGGATTTGTGGTGGATGAAGCGGCGTCTGGGCAGGTTTTCTCCGGTTTCTCCGGTTTCCCCCGCCATTCATTCCACCAACTGCTCCATCATCACCTTTCCTTTCATCCATTTCACCTACATTTCGTTTCATCTACTTCCTTCATCCCATACCAGGCATTGGGCTGATCACCCATCCTGGATGCTCTGTCTGATCCATGAGTGTCTGCTCCTCGACAGGCCTCTGACCCCAGGCACCCGCTTGTAAGTCCTGGGGGGTGTAAGTCCTACATAAGAGGAGGGTAAACAGATAATGAATGAATGAATAGAATTCCAGTTAAGTGGATATAGTTTCATGACACACCAAGAAGCATGATATGTCTTCTGATGAAATTTAGATTGTTGTCACTATAGTTTCCTTTCCCCGACTATTACTGCTTTTTTCATTTATGGCAGTTGTAGACACTAAAGATCTGATAATTTATTTTTTGTGAAATATTTGCACTTGTTGACTTAGAATGGCTATGCTGATTCAAATTCCTTCTCTATATTCCTTTTGAAGCAAGATGAAGAGAGCTACTTGCACAGATTTTAAGCCCAATGCTTTCACTGTTTTCCTTATCTTCAGTTTGTGTATGCTGTCCAAACTGAAAGCAAATATCTGTAGCTTTCCTTGTTTTTGTTGTATTGTGCAATATCATAACTCCAACCGCAGATTCTGCTGCTAGATTCACCACAAGTACTTGATTAACTGTGTATTATTTTCACTTTATTTGAATGTGAATAGCACATTTTCTTTTCACTCGTGCCAAGTTAAGAGACAGAGGACTTGGGCAGAAGACAACTTGTAATAAAGTAAGTTAAAATAGTTTTCCAAGCCAGTAGCCATTCAGGGTCAATAACACTAATACTGAGTCAAGGACAATTCTGTTAGTTTATTCCACATGTTCTTCTCCATTGTTCGCGGAAAAAATATTCCTGTACAGAGCATTAAATATAGTCCTATGATAACTGTTGTATTTATATATGATACAAATCAAATTAATTAATTGATTAAATTAAACTACAAAATAAACATACATTAAAAAAAATAAAAGTAGAAATGTAAATACAAAATAATAGATAGTTTGCCAAACAGATAGTATTCTGCTGCAATTCTGTTTAAATCACAATATCAAACTTTTGGTTCAAATAAGCTGAGGTGAAAGAAGATTAGGTACACTTCTGGTTCCTACAGCTTCAGTTTAATACTTAGTTTTAGTAGTTATGAAAATATTTTTAGTTATAACTGTTCTGCATACTGTTAAGTAAACTTTCTTTACTCCAATTGACGTTACATTTTTGCTTCTTGCCATTTCTGTTTCTTTTGATTATCAAGCAGTGTTGCAGAATGTATCACTTTCCTAGGATTCAATGAAGCCTAATGCAGAAGCAGTGAAAGCATCTCTAAGGACAGTGGGAAGTTTGTGTACATAATGAGATAGAACCATTGTGGTTGCAATCATCAAACTTTTACAGCTTGTATATACCTAATACTTTTCTTTGAACTGAAGCAGAACTATAGAATTCATGGCATTGGAACATTAGATTTCAAGTCCAATAGTTTATTCAAAGCTTAAAACAAAAACAAAATAAGTTTATGCAATATTCATGAAAAGTTTGCTGCAGCGGTTTCATTGCCATCCTTATGAATAGTACTCAAAGTTTCCGAGATAGCTCTGTGGTAAAGTGTAAGGCTCGCATTCAATAGGTCCCGGATTTGATTCCCATTGACTGTCCACTCTGACCTTGGGTTTTTCATGTTTTTTTTTTCTGGTCAGTAGGTGAATGCTGGAGTGGTTACTCATCTATCACGAGTTCCTTTCCATCATGAATGTCGCTCGTAGGAAAGAATACTCTCTGTGTACATTAGAGGACTTCTTGGTCAATGGGCCATTCATCTTTCTTTCTAGGCAGCTCCGCAGCAGTGAGATTGGTCTTTAAGCCTGGAACTCTTAGGGACTTCTGCATGTCTCTGTGGCCTGTAGTCTGCTATGGTTTCTTCACTTCATCCCTTCCTCCTGGGAGGTGGTAGCTGGAATGGTTCTATGTAGGTCTAAGTGTGTTAAGTGTCCCCATTTCGTGTATAACCTATAACCTAAATTTTCAAAGCAATTAATTCAGTAGTCTTTTCTCTAGAGGTACATTTATAAGGGAAAATATGAGCTTTAGAAAGCTGCATTAAAGACTGTTATTATAATTTACTTATAGTTTGAACAATTAAATTAATTTCTTACCAGTAGGGCAGGAACCAGATACAGTAACCAGTAGGAGAAACAAAGCTTTCTCTATCAAGTGTTAAAAACCAGAATTTCCTAGCCCATCCTTGTCCAGTAGTTTGAAATCTATGTAATAATCAAGAACACCGTATTCTGTGCATTTGTAATTTTAGCTATTAGAGAAACCAACTTCTTGGGTTGCCTTTAAGACATTTGTTTCTCATTATTTAGAGCATTCGTTTATTCATTTGTTTGAGAAAAGTAAAACAGAATTTTTGCCTTCCTAAAGAAAAAGAGTTCACATAGCCAAGACTAAAAACTACTTGCTTCTGTAGAATTAATAAATCTCTTTTATCAAAGTAAATAAAGATCAAAAAACTAAGAAAATGTAAATATTTACCATAATCTCTTGTAGGATCACCCAATGTGCAGTAACTGTTTGAGCCTCTGTGGTCAAAGTAATAGTAATATGGAGGTGCTGTACCAGCTTCAAGATGTAGTCTTATGGATTTGCTTGCTCCATGGAAAAAGAATCTGTCTGTGAACATCTGTAATGAAGGTTCTGTTTCATGGTGAATAATGGACAAGTAAGTATCCAGCGCTTCAAGTTAGAAAAATAAAAGTTGGCATAATTTGTAATTTTTAGCATGAAGTACATATAGCAGTTGTGAATTTATTGTGATTTCGCTCACACTTTTTCTCTGCTGACTTGAACAGATCTTAAAATAAAAATGTTTCTGTGGGTATGTTAACATTCATTATTAAATGCCTAAACTTTTTAATTTAAATTTAAACCTATGTTGTTATTTTCGTTTATGTTCCTATTTATTTAATTAATTTAGTTTAATTTAAAAAATATGCCAGTCTGTTAACATTTGGTGTTTCTATACTTAATATTCATTAATGTGTGCATTTATGCTATTCCCCCCCCCCCCCCCCCCAATATTCATCTTATTACAGTTTAAATAATGTTATAAATTCCTGGTGTGTTTACTAATTTTTGTTAATAAGGTTCTTGATGCTCAGTTTATCTTGCTGCTTATTTAATTAATTTTGTTTAGTTTAAAAATATGCCAGTTGTTAACTTTTGGTGTTTCTATACTTAATATTCATTAATGCATGAGTTTGTGCTATTTCTTTCTTTCTTTTTTTTCAATATTTGTCTTATCATAGTTTAAACAATGATATAAATTCCTGGTTTATTTATTGATTTTTGTTAAATAGCCTCTTGATGCTCTTTCCTATAACAATTCCCTTGAGAGAAATTTTGGGTTGTCTAGTGTTAAGCTGCAACTGAAGAATTGAATGACTGTTCTAGCAAAAACATATTCTTCCAATTACTGTTTGATTATGAGAGAGCTTAAGAGGTTTATTTCTCCATAGGTACATACAAAGGTCAAATTTTTATTTTCAAGTTTCTCTAAGACATGCCAATAGCTACCTATTAATAATACTGTTTTTTATTTCTGGAAGAATGTACAGAAATACTGTTAACTAAAAGTTTTCATTCAGAATGCAGATACTATAGGGTAGTTAAATTATATTCGAACCCACTCGCGGCCTCTCTACTGTGCGAGACAGCCGGCAGTTGCCGGGGAAAGTACGCCAGCAGAGGCTTCGGAGAGTGAGCGAGAATATTTACACAAGATATGCTGCCTGTTTAAGAGCAGAAGGTCAACATTTTGAGCATCTATTATAAGGCAACTGCTGGCTGTCTCACACAATAGAGAGAGGCCACAAGCGGGTTTGAATATAATTTAACTACCCTATATTATTTAATTGCCTGAATTAAACAATCCCACAGTGATAGACAAGTATTTGACTGTTTGTTCTTTTCCTGTTTCTTTAGATACCCTAGAGCTATTCTCTCTCTTTCTAGAGTAATCATCAGAACTGCAGGGTGCAGAGGAGATGCATGTCAGGGAGCCTGGTATTTTAAGAGCTCTGGAAGTGCATAATGCTGTTCCGCCCAAATTCATATGTTGCTCCCTTCCTATTATTGTACAAATAATGTACGTTATGATAATCTGAGGAAGGAGGGACGGGTCCAGAATTTATGTGAGTGGCTCTGGAGACCCAGCATATCTCACAGGTTGGTAATGGGAAAACTTTCACTTCAAGCTTATTCAAATAGTTCCAAGGAATTTTTCAGATGAGTTACTAAGGATTTTTACATTTTATACACTTATGTATACTCACCACTTCTGCCCTTGTCTCATGTGGACAGTGATAATCTTGGCTGTGTTAAATTTTGCTGTCATATATGGTAGTGGTTAATGTCCGTTCTTACTATGTACAGCACCGCAGGTAGTGGACAGTGATGATATATGAAAATGAAATGACAATTGGGGATGAAATATTTCAGACCTAAGTTTAGGGTACCTTCCTGGCAGTTCCCAGATATGAGGACTGAGGGAAACCTGGAAGAAGCCTCAGTCAGGGAGGATGGTCCTGCTAGGATTTGAACCGCTGACCATGCCTTAATGACCTCATTTACCTGTGTTGGTTTTGTTGCATCACGTGCATGCTACTGGCTCACATAATTAGGTGTAGGAAATATGTAATAAAATCGTGTATGTAAAGCTTCAGTATTAGTTGTTTTATTTCATTATAAAATGAAGCTTATTCTGAATGCTTGATACAAAAACAGGAAATAATTGGTTAAAGATACCTGTGACCAAAGTCACACAAACAACATCCAGGAAAGAAGTTGCTGTGCTTGTGGTTAGACCATAATCCATACCTCAGTTGCTGAAAAGGGAGCTTGTATGATTTAAATTTTATTTTAATCCTTTAATTATTAAAGGAGATATTAGCTGAAATTTTCAAAATTCTTTCCATTTATTCAATGTAAATGAAGACATATCTGGTAAAGAAAGACACATGGTCACCCCATGGAACCACCTCTGAAGGAGGACAAGAGTGTCAGAAAAGAGGGACATTTCAAGATTTTGAAAGACACTTTATAGTGTGAAATTGAACCTTAATTTCATTGTCTTTCTTTTATAAATACAGAAACTCTTATTAAGCAGATAACATTTTATATTTTTCAATAAGAACATTTTTAATAATAACACAAATAAAAAAATATGTATTTTAATAATCACTTTCTTCACTGGAACTACACTGCAAAATATTGTGGTCTTTTTGAGCATCCATTTTTGAAAATTACAGTTTATAACAGTTAATCTGAGCTGTCAAGAAAAAGCAGAGCTGGAAGAATTGGTGGAAGTGATAACTTGTGCAAAGCAGTGCTGTTAATAACTTTTTGGCATAAATCAAGTTGTGAATGTTGTAGATTAAATGAAAGCATTTATGGCAATCTGGAAAAATTGCAGATAGCATTATATACCAAAGCTTTTATTCAAGCCATAGAAAAGATAGAAAAGTCTGTGAGAACCAACTGCTCTAGAACTTACAGGCATGTTGGCTAGCATATTAAGGGCTGTTTTCACCAACCGATGTTAAAAATACTCTAACATCTTGTTTGTTAACAAGTTCAAAGTTTAACATAAGGTTAAAACCTTTGCATTTCATCAAGCTTTTACAGCAAATTGTTAGCTAACATTTTGTTAATGTCAAAGACAATTGTGAATGCTAGCTTTCGAGAAGGCGGTGGCTTAGCTACACTGCTTCTGAATGTACTCTGATGCACTTTTGTCTATGTATCGCTGTGCTCTCTGTGTCAGTAGCTGACAACTATTTACATTCATAACAATGGCTGTGTGATGTTCCCAATTGTTTGAGGTTAGAATCATGATGTCAACTGAAATAAATGTTTTGCCGTTTGAAATGCGTTAATTAACATCTGGTTAATAAGTTTAGACAATTTATCAAGTACGAAAAAGCTGATGGTCTTACATTAAAGGATAAGATTGCAGTCTGGGACAAAATCCACAAGTAATTTAATTGGAATGAACGCATTTCTCTTAAGTCCAGTAAGCAACTACGGAAATTTTATGCTAACATAAAGTGCAGCACCAGAAACATTAGGTGCGAAGAGCATTTAAGATGGACGAAACTAAAGTGGACGAAAATGTGTTATCTCTGATAAATCAAGCAGTCCTGAAAAAAAATACTGTTTGCTTCTTGAAGCAATTACTTTGGAAACCTTCTGGATAAACCCACAAACAATAGCTTTGAAAATACCAACATTATCATCCACCAAGGAAATGAAAAATGTTAGTAGCATAAAATCTAAGTACCTAATTAACACTTGTAGCATAGGAGAAAGAGGCATGTATCTGTTGGTAGTATTCTAACCTCTCCTATTTCCCATAAAGCCATGCTCATGACCCCTTGGACAGTTTATATTGATTTAAGACTTCCTCCATTTGCAAGATTTCAGATTTATTATGATGTACAACTGCTCTTCTATTAGGAATGTCATTCAAAAATGCCAATTGTAGCAAACTCATATCAACAGCTTGGTTTGCAGCAGACATTTTCCAAATTTTAAATATTTATTAAACACCTTAACACAGGGGTATGGCGATGTTAAGTTAATACCAACTTTAACACATTGTTAAATTTAGCATTGTTTTATGAAACAGAATTTGTGTTAACTTCAGTGTTAAATCAGTTTAACATTGTGTTAAAATTTAGCATCTGTTGGTGAAACCGGCCCTAGCTGAGGCAATTTAACCCAAATCAGAACCTATCTTGGACCCTTCTGACCATTAGTCATAATCAAGTTCATTTAATTCCAAATAATTGACATAAATTTGAGGAATAAGAGGAAAGGGCCCTTGCTAAAATGATTGAACAAACAAAATACCAATAGCTAAAAGATTCATGATCAGTGGCATAGCATGCTTTTCAAGGTTGGGTAGGATCTGCAGCTAACATAGGGAGACAATAAAATAATCCAGGAACAAATAAAACAAAATATATACATTTAAAAACAACTAAGATGATAGTAATAATAATAATCATCATAATAATAGTAGTAGTAATGACAATAACTTTTAAAATTGAATTGCTGTATCAGTCTACTGTGCACGTAGTAACCTGCATAAGAAACGATGGCGAAGTTGTAGAACTCCATCCACAAGGAGCAAAGCAGTTATATTTTCTTGTATACAAGTGCAATGCACCTGTGTTTGTTCTACAAACATCTTATCACTGGATGGTTAGCCAAAGAGTGTTTTTTCAATTTCTAACATTCTCAGACATGACAGTCAAATGTTGGACATTGAATTCCTTAAATAATTCTTCACTCTTTAAGATACCCATGCTTCGTTTACTGCTTGCAGGTAGGTTAAAACCAAATGCAGTAATTTTATTGGTTGCTCATGAACCGAATCTGAATAATTGTTAATGTATTTTAGAAGCTTCCACAGAGATATGTGTTTTTTCTCATCAGTGTAAATGTTGTACAGTTAATTTTCAAGTTGTTCTTGGTTAAAAAAGGGATACTGTTGTAATAACTGAATATGTTTTTGTAGTCCAGGAAAGACGTTTTATTCAACAATTCAGGAAATTGAAGTTGGAGAAAATCATGAAACCTTTCCATTTGAACAATTTGTGAATCTAGTATCACATAAGTTAATACATACCCTCAGGTTTGTCTTACTGTCATTTGTCATAATGGTGTTCAAACTCAAGCTGCATTTAATGCATTCATCAACAAATGTTTTTGTTCTTAACTGTTGCATGTTTCTCAATACATTTCTTATTTCATTGTGGCAAACAGTTATGCTCACCGTAACTTTTGACTGGAGAACATCAAAGAAATGCTCAACATAAACAAAGCATACTCGGTATAAGCAAAGCAAGTAAACAAACACAGGATCATTCATCTGTCTTTTCAGTTCCCACAGCACAGTTCAGCTCTGGATCCCACTGAGAATCTATATCGTCAATAATGTTATTGAAAACATTTATTAGTTCTAAAAAATTGTTTGATATTGTTGAAACTGCCGTGGAACAAATTCCAGTGAGTTTTGTTTGCATGTGGGAATTTAAATCCTTTTTCAGTTAACAACAGTGTTTGTTTTGATGACTCGCTGAAAAAAGAATGAAATGCAATAAGATTCCTTATAAATATACATACTTGTTGAATGGTTTTTAGAGGCATACAACAGTACCAAATTTAATTGTTGTGTGTAACAATGAATAAATAGCACATATGGACAATCCTGCTTCACCAGTTGTTTAGTCCTCTTTCTCTGTTAGCCATTACTGAAGCATTGTCATATGTTTGATTGACTCCTTTCCTCTCAAATTCCATTCTTTCAATACTGCATGAATAATTTTTGATAAACTTTCAGCAGTTTTATCTATGGATATGTTGTAAAATCCAATGGATCTTTCTTCAATTCTATTCTTCACTGCAGTATCTGAATATTTGGCTCTTGCATGACACGTCTAATGTTTCATCAGCTTGAATCGATATGAAACTGCAGTCCTGGATTTCAACTTTTATTTTTTCATTAAGTACTAGAGTTATCATTTCTATTAGATCATTCTGAATATCTGGAGAAGTTCCTTTATAAGCCGAAGATGATAATAAATGATCTGTGATTATCTGCTCCCCTTGAGCTAGCACATCCAACAATTCCAGGTAGTTACCATTATTTCTGGAGGATTCATCTTCTTGATGGCCATGAAAGGCTCCTAGTTTACAAAGAAGCACAATTAAATGAATAAGATGAGCCAATACTCTCCTGTTGGATGCAACTTGTTCATTATGTTTCATGGCTAGGACGTGCTCAATTGGGCTTTTGCCTAATAACTGAAAAGATTCTATGTTCTGCAGGCAACATTTTGATATTTGATGCTTTTCCACAAACAAAAGGCATATAACAATACAACTCATTATTAACAGTGCTCGCAGTCAGCCACTTATACTTCTCATACTAGCCGGTATGAAATGTGCGTTTTTGTTTCGTTTCAGTTAAAACTAAATTGAGTGTAGGAGTAGGTCTTCTGTCCTTTAATTCACATTTTTTTTCTCCATATGTTAATGAGAAAAAGTAGTTTTTAATAAAAATTCTACAAGCTGCAACACTCATGTTGGCAACACAACAAATATATGCACTAAAAGGACAATTTAAAGAATTACTTTGAACACAAACAGCATTTCGTTTTACACATGTTTAAAAGCCAGCATAGAAATGGCTGAGACTAGTCTTGGTATGCTACAAGTGCAATGAATT
The DNA here is from genome assembly GCA_030765065.1 of Deroplatys truncata. NCBI lineage: Eukaryota > Metazoa > Arthropoda > Insecta > Mantodea > Mantidae > Deroplatys > Deroplatys truncata. Next base: position 174,080,556 of record CM060986.1, on the reverse strand, counting down.
GCTAGAAGAAGGGTGAGAGGGGAGCCAAC